>JBAMBF010000103.1:4896666-7345000 GCA_037043605.1 Drosophila multiciliata | reverse complement strand
TTCACTGGCGCCGCTATCAAGACGACTTCTTCATATTTGTCCTGGTGTCCGGATTGCCTGAGCGGCTTTTGGTCCATGGCATCACCGCAATTGGAGGATGAGGATGAGGAGGACGAGGAGGTTTGTGTCGCTGGGCGCGTATCCTTGACTAGCATGCGCACCTTGGTCGAAATGCTGCGCTTCGATTTACTTGCAACGATGCCACTGCCCCCACCAACTCCACCTCCACCTCCTGGGCCTGAGCCCGCTCCGTTGCCCGCACTGGAGCTGGAATTGGAGCTGGCTGATTGCTGTGAGGCATTGCCATTGTTTAGCTCATCGAGATCGCCCCAGACGCCGCCGCCGCCGCCGCCAGGTGTTGAATTGTTGCCACCAATTCCACTTCCTCCTCCAGCGCTGTTGTTGCTGTTGCAGTTGCTGTTGCTGGCTCCACTGCTGCTGTACATGTTGCTTATGATCGGCTCCAATTTGGCGTGATCCCCCGCATAGAGGTACATGTAGAGCGGCTGATGGAAGAGCTCGTGCTTCTCATAGCCGATCAGTTCGCGTATGTTCTGCGTGCAGGACTCAATGATGCCGTTCGCGTTCACCTGCAGCAGGACCCAACCCACCGAGCTGATGTAGTGTTCGAGTGCCTCGAAATAGGCAGATATTTCCGGCACTTGACCGTTTAGAAGCGATGGCTCTGGCAATGGTGGCTCCGTTGATGAGACTTCACCCTGTTGCACAGGGTGTATCGAACAGTTGTCTGTCGCACAACGGGTGCACCGGGTTGAGGTTGCTTGTGGTTTGTGGCTATTATTATTATTATTATGGTTATTATTATTATTATTATTATTGTTATTATTATTATTGTTATTATTATTATTATTGTTGTTGTTGGTCGTTGTTGTGGAGTTGTTGTTATTGGTAGATGTTGAGGATATATCACGGCTTTGGCCTTTGTCACAAATATCACGATACTGTAAAAAAAAGAATTAAAAAAATAATATTAAAATTTTTATTTATTTGAAACTGATTATTTATATTATGTTTTATATTTTGCTTATGTTAACAGATCGACAAAGTTTTTTGCCGACTACGATGAATTTCCTCCTCCTCCTTGCGAAAGCTTTCAAGTCAAGACAATTTTCGCACTCATTTATTTCCGGTCATGGTCATATATTTGAAATTAAACTCTTAATAAACAAATGTAACTCAATCTATGTTTGCATAAGTATATACAAATAGGGGTATGCAAACATGTTGCAATGCGGAAGTGTTCCCTGTATGAACAAATGCTGTTCTCATTTTTTGTATAATAACACAAATAATAAAAATAAAAAACGAAAAAGACCAGACCAGAACAACAGCAACAACAACAACACAAAGCTCTCCTGCTCCACTCATAATAATTATTATAGCTCGCATTCGTGATCGACGACCGTATTTTTTTTTTTGCCAAGTTTTTTGGTTGGCCGACTCACCGACTCAGCGAGAAAAGAGAGAGTAAAGCTTGCGTTGCTCATCATCATGCGTCGGCGTTTCGCTCATTGCTGTGTTTACACAATAAAGTGCAATAAACCGCATTTCATCTCGTCTCATCTCAGTTCTACGCTGATATATGTCTACGTGTGAGTATTATATTTTTACTTCAGCACGCAAATTTTTCGCGCGCGTTTGAGCTTTGAGTCATTGACACAACCAAAATATACACAAACACACACGCACGCACAAATGCACACGCACATACAAAACGCAGCGAGAAGCACTTCAATGAAAGCACAACAAACATACTCCAAACATAGCCTTTTTTAATATTATTCTTTGCTTTGAAAAGTTTTAAGACGTAGTTGAGACACACACACAAATTCACAAATTGCACAAATTTTCACAACAACATTGTCAAGGTCAATCAACTTGAGGGCGCGTGTTGTCAGCATGTCAATGGCTCTTCTATCGTTCACAGTTATTTTTCTTTCGTGCTGTTTTTGTTATTCTTTATTGTTGTTTTTTTTTTGTGTATTTATGTATTTGCGTGTTCTTCAAAAGTGTTTAGAATCACTCACTTTAAAAATTATGGCCAAAATAAATAAAAAATATTAAATCACAGAAGCGTTGCGCACACTCAGCACTGTCACAAAGTTGCCGAAATACTAAACACACAATTTTTGATGCAATTGTATTATTGTATTAAAAAAAAGGCAAAAAAAAAAAACAGAAACCCGAAAACACGACGAAAAATGCGAATACAACAACAACAAAGAAGGCGCAAGCTAACGAAGCGTTGCTCTCTCTTTATGGCACTCTCGCGCTGTGTTCAACTAACTTAACTCTCTCCTGTTGCTCTCCAACGGCCGTTTGTTTACCGGCTCACGTGTGATACGCGTAAATGTGCATGTGTATGAGTGAATGTATGCTTTCTGTTATCACCCATTGCCTTTGCACCTTGTGTGAGAGGGCGTCGTTGCTGCCCTTGCTACTGCACACACAAAAATATGAAATTGCAATGTGCGACGTCATCGCCAAAAAGCGAACGCAGTTCGTTGATCTGCCAAATGCAATTGGGAGAGGACAGAGCGAGCTTTTACTTCTTTTTCTTGTTTGGAAAAAAGCTCTCATCATATTTACACACACACACATAACAACCAGCCAGCCAACCCGGAAAAGTTGCTTAAGCAGCGGGCACAAAACAATTTTTTGTTTTTTGGGGTGAAGGCACTCCGAAAATATCAGTCAAATAACAAAGTGAACAATAACACGAAGCAGAGCATGCAACGACGAATATGTATGTCTAAAACTTGTCGGCTCTTGTTGTTCCTTATATATATATATATATACCAATGCATATAGCTTGAATTTATCGCATTAGCATCAGGTAATGTGCGAAAAGTGCGAGCAGAGAGCTTTAAGGAGCGCAGATGCAAAACCAAGCAGCCGACATTAAAAACGGATCATAAAACTGAAATAGATCCACGCACAACACAATACAAACAAAAAGGGATAAGTGTCTGTGTCTGAAAGAAAACAATGCCAGCTCGGGTTAATAATAAAGTTAGGGAATCAGAAATTAATGAACAGACTTCCGACTTATGATCAACTTATCATAATAATATAGAAAAATTTACTTCAAATTAGATTAAAATTTAAGACTTATTTTTTATATACACTTTTAAGCTTTAGATCGTTTCTAGCAATTTCTTTATAAGCGAACACTTTTTATTTGCAAACATTTCCCACGCACATATTGAAAGCGAGTAAGGAAATAATTGGCTCAGTGACAACAGCGCCGTGACTTGGGTGACTAATCAGCAAAGCTCTGACTTTTCATATGAATAAATACATATAGACATACATACATGCATGCACACATATATACATATACACATAGATGAGTTATAAGCTGCAAATAAGCTGAGCATAACAACAAGTGACAAATCAAATTATTGTCAATCTTTAAGCCGTTATTTTGCACTCTTTATTTTTTTTTTGCATTGAAAGGTTTTGGCTGTGACAAATTGGCATAAATAAGCTGATAATTGCCAATAGTTTTATATTAACAATTTTTTAACAAATTTGGTATGAAATCGTAACAAAATATATATTGGTATATCTTTGGGAGTAGCATAAAATATATATAATTAAATATTAATGCAAATTCTTTATTTTTTAACGGAATTTAAAATAATTAATTATACTTGAAATGTATTTTAAATCAATCATTCTAATGACCATTCAATTTAATAGTTTTTTTTTTAGAACACAACAGATAATATAGTAAATTGCTTATGTGCTGAAGCCTTGAGGACTCAAATCCTATTGGGGGACTGGTAAAATCGAGGTGCACCAAATAAAAGCAAGTTTTCTGATGACCTTCATTTAAAGATCTGCTAACAATTTTCCTGAATTTCTGACAACCCTTTCTAAAGATTGGCTAAAAATTAATGCTTTTAATTTACCAGTGTTAGAGTTTTCCGAAGTCGATTACATTCGACAGCAATATTCTCACATTTTTAATGCGCTTAAACCACAGAGTTTATAATTATTTATAATGTATAGTTTTATTAAATTTTCTGCGATTTTTTTTTCAAAAATTAAACGGCAAAGTGCAATTTGTTATAGTCTGTGTCACAACTGCATTTGTAGACTATCAAAATGCCAAAATTAGTGGCAACCCTTTTGGTAATAAAATTAAAATTAGTGCTGGGCAGCAGCAGCCGGTTGCTCATTAGCCATAAATCAAGGCAAGATAATTCAATTAATTGTCGTTTTAATTTTTGTGTGCAGAACACCCCTAATATATATATATATATATATATATATATATTCCTAATAGAGCTATGCGAAACCCAACTTAATTGCATTAACCCGCCGAATAGTTAAATAGAATTATGGAATTTATGTTTAATGGCATTTCACTTCTATTTTTTTTTGTTTATTTTTTTTTTTTGTTTAATTTCTGTTTGTGTTTTGTGGCTTTTGTGTTGTCGCAGCCGCAGTCGCAGCCACATTTAATTTAATTTTGTTTTTGAAGTTCGACAAAGCGTGGCGCTTACAATTTGCATAATAAAGTGCTTAGGCTACCTGAAACCAATAAAGAAAATACCCAATACACAAACTCAACAAATCAAACAAAAGACAGAAAAATACATGACTAGAATTCAGCTACGTGTGTCGCGGGCAACATAAATAAATTTATGTAAATTAAATACAAATATACAAATATTAATTAAATTCTTGCTGGCCAAATTACGTCAGTCAAACAAAAAAACCATCTGCTGCCGGTTTTTCGCCTGTCTTCTTCAGACTTAATTTTGGCTCGTTGCGAATTATTTTAATCTCGTTTTCTGTGCGCTGTCAATTTATAAAATAATTGCTTTTTAATTGAAGAACTGCTTGGAAATTACATTGGGGATTTGTTGCTTCAAATTGATCAATTGGTTATTCCACACAGATCAGCACAGTTCCCCACAGAGCAACACAAACAATTTGTTTAAAACTTTGCTTATTATTTCACTTTGATGAGTTGTTTTTGTTTTTGTTTTTTTTTTTTTTTTTTTTTTTTTGGGGTTGACTTACCGTTCGAACCACTTGATTTAATATTGCCGCCTTATCCGGTTTCGTTGAAGTCATATCTCCTCGCTTATTGAGCTGCAGAAACTCCGAGAGCTGCTCAATATAATTGTTTTCCATTTCCCGTCGACGTTTCTCATTGTTGCACTTGTTTATTTGTGATTGGGGCTGCAAAAGTTGTAAAACAAGTTTAATAAATGTGGAAAAATACATTTAAATACATTTAAATGCAAATTGGTAAGCAGAAATTTCCATCCAAAAACACCTAGAATTGTTACAGTATTTCTGATAACAATTTATATATATATATTTTATAATATAGTTTTCTTATCGCATTCTATTTATTTCCAGTGCTGGCCTCTCTTTTTAGCACATATATAATTTTGCTTTTATAATTAAAATTTGCCTTTATATGTATAATTTTAGCTGGTATTATTTTTGAGTACAGAATGCAGAATTATTCCCAAACTTTTCTAAATTGTAATATGTGCATATCTCATTTTGCTTTCTGAAAACGGCTTAGCTATAAATATTATAATTTAGATATTAAAGCCAGATTTAAAGAAGTGTTAATATACCACAAACAAAATGTGTACAAATTTAAAAATCTTTTTTTCTGTTTTTCAGATAAATATTAAATATTTTTAAAAAGAAGATGTGCAAATAATACCTGTAAAAGTTATAATTGCTGAAATACTGCAAAAAAAAAAATTTTTTCTATCTTCACTACAATTTTTGAGTTTCATCAGTTGTTGTTGTTTTTCAGATATATATAAAAAGTTTTCTAAAAAGTTCAAAACTTGTAAAAATAATCATTTCTAATTTTGCAGTAAATAGTAAAATCAATTTGCTATTTTTACGAATATTCTTGGAATTTAGCTCAGTTGAAAACTAGTTTAAATTGTTGTAAATTTGTAGAATATTTTCCAATTAAATTATATGAATTTAGTAGCTATTCTGCAGTTTTCTGTAATTTAAATATTATTATTATTATATATTAATAATTTTTAATAGTAATAAATATATATATTATATATAAAGGCAGCTGATTTAAAAGATTTGTGACTACACATATAAAATACAAACTAATAATTTTGACATTTGCAAAAAGTGAATAAAAAAAGGAATAAATCTGATTTTTATGGAGTAACTAAAATTTGTATTAAAAAAATTAAAAAACGGAATATTCTGATTTTTGTGAAGTAACTAAAATATCTATTAAAAAAATACACTTGCCAAATAATAAGCTGATTTAACAAAATTTTTTACTTTATATTCAGGTTGATTTATTTTTTGTCAGTGTATAGATTCTTAACTAGATTTTATTATTGACTTACCAAATTGATTTTCGTATCAGTTTTGCGGCGAATCTTGCGCGCCGACGTTGCTGAGTTGGCTGGAATCGGCGATGCCACCGCATTCATCGCGGGCGATCGCTGCAGCGCCGCTGCAATCCTTGCCGTGGCGGAGTTAATCTGCTGCTGCTGCTGCTGATGCAGCGGTTGTTGTTGCTGTTGCTGCTGATGTTGCTGCTGCTGATGTTGCTGCTGCTGATGTTGCTGATGTTGTTGCTGCTGATGTTGCTGCTGTTGTTGTTGTTGGTAGAGTAGCTGTTGCTGTTGTTGCTGTTGTTGCAGTGTTAGCAAATTGCTGGCAGCTGCTGCTGCTGCGGCGGCTGCGGCAGCGGCGGCGGCAACTGCTGCTGGCGATGGCGAGGACAGTGGCAGGGGCAGGGTAAGGGGCGTGGGTGAGGCGGTGTTACAGCTATTAACACCAGCGCCAGCACCAACAGCGCCTCCTCCGCTCGCTGCCGTCGCGCGCTGCAGCGGCGTGCTGGGCGCCAATCCGTGTTGCAATTGGGCCACCGGTGCCGGGACGGGGCCCGGACCAGTTACCACGCTACCGCCAGTGGCTGGGATTGTAACGGCTGCGGTCGCAGCGGCCGGCGATGAGCGCGGATTGCAAACTGAGTGATTGTTGTTGTTGTTGTTGCTGCTGTTGTGGTTGCTGTTGTTGTAGCTGTTGATGTTGATGTTGCTGTTGTGCTTGTTGTTGCTTGCGGCAGCTGCTGCACCGTGTGTTGTTGCTGTACCTGAGGCCCAATGATCTGGTAAGTCACCTGGGCTAAGCCTGCAAATCAAAAAACAATTTCAAATTAGTGGAAATTTTTTACATTTCATTAAATTTGCGACAAAGTTGCCACTTTGACATTGGCTCTGTGCACCTGGATTGTTGCCACACAAGAAAAAAAAACACACACACCGCAAACTAAATGCAAAATAGGCCTCATTCTGATTCGATTACAGCAATTTTGTATTGACTTATTCATTAGCATTTCCGAATTGCAGACGTACTGACCCAAATCACTTTCTCAGTGTATAAAATAGTTTTTTGTTTATAAACAACTCATTAAACATTAAACTCTTGTTAAAATTAATACACTTAAACAATTTTGAGCACTGATCAACAAAACAACAATAAAATTCATTAATTAAATTTATTTTTCGAATTAAAAATGCATAAATAATGCAAATAGAAAATGATAAATAAATTATTTAAAAAATTAAAAAAATAAAAGGAAAATTAAAAATTAAAATTATTTAAAATATTAAAAAAGTAACAAGAAAAAGTAAAAATTTAAAAAGTAAAAAGGAAAAGTGAAAATTTAAAATATTTAAAAATTTAATAAGTAAAAAGGAGAAGTGAAAAGTGAAAATTTGACAAAGCAAAAATCGCATTATTCTTTCAGTTCTCATTGAACTGAAATGAACTGAAAATATTTGTAACAATTTCCCGAATTATGCTTAAATTGAAAAGCGCTCTTCAAATTGCAAAATTAAAAATAAAAATAAAATTAGTAAATAGTAAATATAAAGCAACTAAAATGTCACACAAAATAAACAATTAATCACGTAACCAACACATGCCAAAAAAAAAACAAAAAAAAATTGTATAATTAATTTCAGAGACAAAAAGCAAAATAGACAAAATAAAACAAATCAAGAACAATTAGAAAAATATGTAAAAAATTTCAGAATCAGTTGGGGGTTTGGCAAAAACCAAAGCAAGGAGGAAACAACCCGCAAAACTGACATCATTCATTTTACTCATGTTGTGGTTGCTGCCACTCTGCCACTTGATGGTCAGGGGTAATCGGGGCATGTTGCAAAATAATTTGCTACATGTATTTCAAAAAAAAAAACTGCAATGGAAAATTGCGATTCTAAATTGCCTAGTCACAAAAAACTCGCATTTTCTAAAAAAAACACTGAAATACTCAAGTTAAGATTAAAAACAAGTAAGAATGCTACAGTCGAGTGAGCTTGTCTGCGAGCAGCCCTAAACTCAACAATTGAATATGTTTTTCTATATTTGGCGCAGCACTCGAGTGAAATTTGTGCAGTTGATTAATAATATGTCAATTAATGTTTATATTGTTATCAAAAGCAGTAAATATTGAATGATAATGATTTGTTTGAGTACTCGAATAACAACTCTAATTAAACAGTTGTTATCTGTTGTTGTTATTGTTATTATAGCTCCAATTGATCGATCGCTTTTATTAGTTAATTTCTTTGTTGAGAAAATTAAGCAGTGGCTTTAAATATTTATGGAAAGGTTTAGCAATTTGCTTCAAAACTTTACTAAAGAAATCTTAAAATAAAAAGCTAAGCGTTGGCTTCAATCTTGTATTGTTATTTATTATTCTATTATTATTTATTATTCTAATATTATCTATCATTATTATTATTATTAGTAAATCGAAGCTTTCAAAAAGCTGTTAGCTGATATTAATTGAAAAAATCTGCTTTTATTTATATGTGTAAAATATAATAAAATAAACTTGATATAACCATTATTTAGAAGAACTTGGAATTCAAATTTGCATTCTCAAACTAAATAAATTATTATATTGCTGCTGATCACAAATATATTTGTACTTTAAAGGTTTAAAAAAACGTTAAGTCTGCCTATGGCATATTTAAAAAAAACTAAAATATACATTTTAAATATTTTAATTTAATATTATATACATTTTAAATATAGTTGTGAATATATATTTAACAAGTAATTAAAGGTTAATCAGAACTTGTCTTGCTAGCAAATCGCAGCAAACAGAAAAATAAAAAACAAACAAACAATTCGCAGTCTCAAATAAATATGTAAATAAATACGTAAATAAATACATACATACATGCATACATTTGTACATACATTCATTAATATATACATACATACATACATACATATGTACATACATTCATAGATGTCTACATATTAAAAGTGTTTGTGAAATGTTTGATTTCTTTCAGTTGAGGCAAAAGTTGGCGGCAATCGCGACGCAACAAGCGAATCTCTTTCCAATTCTCCGACTCTACAATTCTCCAACTGGTGACTTTTCGTAATGCTATAAATATCTCGAGGCCCTCATCGGCCAACGATTAATAAGTTGTGAAATTGACGCTGCGAGCAATGCGATAGCTGCACACAATATTTGTGTATAAATAATTATATATAAATAAATATATATATTTCAATATATATAAATATGTATGTATATAGCTGAACAGAGTGCAAATAACGATAAGCGCTACGACAACAGTGGAAACAGTAAATGCATTAATTGTAATTTAATTAATTAAGGCAGCGCTTTATATTCGCTGGCTTCTTTAATTAAGCGCGTCAATCATACGCCCCGTGTACTGTTTTGACCAAACACAATGATGTTGCAACAGCAGCCAGCAGCAGCCAGCCAGCTCATTATCATCATCATCATCATCATTATCTAGCTAGCTGGCACATTAATGTGTCACCCTGTCAAAGCGAGCAGCGCAAAAAAAAAAAGCTAAAACAAAAAAAAAATAAGTCAGCCACAAAGCGCAAAGAATCTGCACAATTATTGCGTCTGTCAAGGGAAACATCCGGTTGCCAACGGGTTTGCGGGGTTGTGGGGTGAATGGGGTGGGGTAGTGTTGCTGGTACGTCACTCATTTTCGCGCTCATTGCATAGGGCGGCTATTCACAATATATATATATATATATATATATATATATATTATATATTCTTTTTTTTTGGCCAGCTGCCCATTTCCCGCCTTTTTTTCTTTAGTTTCAGAACTTAATTCGAGCTGACTTTTACACCCAGTTAAGGTAAAGAGTATATTTATTTTCTGTTACTTCATACATATATATTTATATAAAATAATATAATTTTATATAATCAACCATTTCTGAATCAGACAAACTATTTTGAAATCGATAACACGTCGATTTATGTTGCATTTTAAGATTGAAGAAACCCATAAAAATAACATGAATAAAGTTACAAAATTTGTATGAAATATTGCTCAGGAATCTACTTTAAAGATAGTTCAGTAAATTTCCTGGTAAATTGTAAAATTGCGAAAAACCTATTTCTTAACGATTTTTTTTTAGTTAAAATGACGCAAAAAATCCAGCAAAATCCCTTTTTCAATTATTTGCAATTGTTATAAGAAAAGAGTAATCAAAAATCGGTTACAATTCCAGGTACAAAAAAGGTTTATCTAATTAGAAAACTAAACTCTACAAAGATGTCAACGAGTTGGTCAATATTAATTTTAAAAAATATATATTTATTTCTCTATTATTCAATTTCCAACTCATACTTTTAAAATGTGTATTTTAGACTTGACTTTTCCATTGTGTAAATTGTGTATTTATGATAAGATTTTATTATGTTCAATATCAATGTATAATTTATTATATTTATAGTTTAGTTTTTAATGATCAATTCTTTTTTAGTTAAGCTTGAATAGTAATTTAATCATCAATTTTAATGATGAATATTTTAATGGAAAATCTGAATCTGACTTTTACTTTTACTATTACTTTTGCAAAAAAACTGCTTAGCTGGGACATGATTTCTTGTATGTATTTTTCCAGGGTACCTTTGGGCACATCACTGGCAAATTAACCTATTCCCGCTATTTTGGTTTACTTAATTCTGATTACTTCGCTGACTCGCTCCGAGTCCAGTGGCCGTAATTATTTGGACTGCATTTGCATTCCCATTCGCAGTCGCAATCGCAATCTCTTTGGGGCTCTTTTGAGGCCTTCATTATGTATAACATGTAATTACAAAAAAAATTACAAAAAAAAAAATGTAAGTCGCAAAGTTGGCCGCTGGACAGCAGTCCTAGTTACAAGGTGGTCCCAGACAGATTTACAAAGTTTCAGTTATTGTTTTGTGGAATGAAGTAAAAACATTTTCCAAAACTATATAAAATTATAATATAAGCTTAATCAAAACTGGCTGACTATATACCCCAACTAATGTCCACTTACATGACTATATAAAAAACTTAAATCTTAATCTTTCCGCGATCTTGATTCCATATGAAAAGTTGCACTCAATTCAAGATTAAATTTTATAATGATGCTAAAAGTTCAGCAAACATTTGCTACTTAAACAAACATTTGCTCTTAAAACAAATTGATAGAAATAAATATAATGATTATGGATATGATTATGATGATGATGATGATTATTATAATGATGATGGGGCTGTTTGTTATATATATGCAGTCAACATCAAATTACTCATACGCACTATTTGACAGTAGGCAACCATTTGTCATCTGCCTCTTTGGAAGCAGAAGGTAAAGCTTAAAAATGTTATATATTATTTTTTGTTGATTTAAATTTGGTCTACGTGATGCGGAACTTGTAGACAGAGTCCCAGCTGGGACGGAACTCGGCAGCTCGTTGGAAATTTCCAATGAAATTCCTCAAAAGCAATTTCACCATAACTGAAATTATGCTGAGATTGTTGAATTTAAACATAAAACCTAAGTTTGAGCTTTGGCATGACTCTTATTACATTTTATTATTATTATTTTTTAGGCAATTAAATATGATTGATAATAATAAGAAATTTCATTACTATTAGACAAAACACTGCTTAAAGCTCCGATAGAGAAAATAGTTATTGAAACCATTAAAAGTCAAGGCAGTTTTGTTTGAAATTATATAAAAAACTACAAATTAGGAAATTTAAATTAATTGAAAAACATTTTTTATACAACTCATTTAAAAGAATGATTAATTTTATTATTATATTACAAATTGACGAGCTTTGAATGCAATTAATTTTAGATTGATAATACCTAAAAATATGCAGAGAATTATTTAGAAACCGCAAAAACACATTCCTTATATGTTAACACTAGTTTACCCTTGAAGTAACAAAATCGAATTGAAAAAGTATTGTTTCTACAACCACTTAAATACGATAAATTTAGTTGTGCCCAAAACAGGTACAGTAGCCAGTTAAGGGTTAAGCCAAAAGCGCACTTAATGCTAAACACACAAAAAACGGAAATTTTAGAATGGCAACGCTGATCCAATTTGATGGCGCTGTTTACTGTTGATTGATGGCCAGACTCTGGACAACAACCAATTTCAGCAATGCACACAAGCAAACAAGTTGTCGATGCTGCCAGATCCAATTAATTGCATACGCGTGAGAGTAACACGAATAACAACAGCAACAACAACAACAACGAAGACATTTTAAACAATTGCACGCATCTGGCAATGACAACAGCGAGCGATGCAAACGATGACAAGCTCAATGAAAATGTAATACAAAATGCAACAGAAACGAAAACAGAAACACGAGCGAAAGAGAAAGAGCAAGAGCATGATATAGAGGGAGGGGGAGAGTGAGAGGAAGAGCGAGAAACAACTGTAATGACCACAATGTCAACATGTTGGCAAAGTGACGCAACGCGACAATGCGACTGACAAACGGCAGCCACTGACAAAATACAGAACAAGCGCGACAACAACAACACAAAAGGGAGCACAGTACAGGCACACAAACATACAGACAAACGCTAACTGTACAATTCCCAAGCTTTTGCTGTAATGCAATTTCAACTGTCATCTGTTGTTATTATAACGGTTAAGGCGAGTACAAATTGAAATAAGTTTGCGATAAAAGTGTTGCAAAATTGTAATAAAAAAGAGTAAAACTATTATTATTGAATTGTAAATAAAAGTTAGGCAAGGATTACATAAAATTGAAGTCAACTATTTGTTTAAAGAAAAGTAGGTTTTGCATATAAACATATAAACACAATGAGAATAAATAAATTAAAAAACAAAAGACAACTCAGAAAAAAAAATTTAAATTTGAATATTGCGACAAAATTATACAAATATATATTTTATGTTTTTTTGCAAAATAAAATAGTAAGCAACTTCAAATTCCTACTTTTATTTTGATCTGCTTCTAACGGATTTTCAAGCTGTTTATGAATCATATTTACAGCTAAAAAATATGTTATGATGTTTTGCAAACAGCTTGTTGAATGAATCGGTTTTATTTATTTTTTATAAATATCCTTGAAACACACACACTTTGGTAAATATTGACAGAAATTGAAGTGTTGACTCACATTGAAAGGGGCGTGGCTAGTTGTGAAATAAAAACCCAGTTTTATTGATAACGTTTTGTTTTTATGTTCTCCACTTATTGTTATGGGGATGACTAAGCCCAGTGGGTGGGTTATTGCCAAAAAAAAAAAAATATATATATATATATATATAAAATAGGCAATAGCAACATGATAATTGTGGTGAATAATGAATGAATTGTAATGTTGATTGTGCTCTTAACCTCCACAACAAATCATTTTGCACATAATTCAGTTGTTGTGCGCGTTTTTCGAGTGCTTTTTAGCTGTCTGCCACTTTAGCTAACTGACTGATTGACTGACTGACTGACGGACTGACTGACGGACTGACTGTCTGTCATTCATAAACAAGCACACTCATGTGCAAGGCACTTGTCTGGCACCTAACTAAAAATAAAAAAAAGGAGAGTTAACTAAGCCGTGCCTATCCCCCCCCCCCCCTCTCGCTCTATCTATCACTCTCTCTCTCTCTTTGTGCTCTCTTTTATATGCTTTTTTACAGTTTCGGCTCATTTGCTCAGCTGTTGTTGTTTTAAGCCTGCATTTGAGCAACTAATTGTCTGCATATAAAACATATGCCTCTCTCTTTGCCTCTCTCTCTCTGCCTCTTCCTCTCTCGCTCTCTCTCTCTCGCTCAATCATTGCTACAAATCATAAAGTGGGTCATGGATGAAAGAAAAAGCGTTTTGTAAAGTGGGTCATGAATTTTGTTTCACTCACGTTCAAGTGTATTTCGATTGCCGCTTGTTGTTGTTATTATTGTTGTTGTTCTTGTTATTATTGTTATTGTTATTGTTGCTGATTGCCGACTTTTTGTTTATTTGTCTGTCTTTTAAATACATATTTTTGCAAAACAAAATGAAACATATTTTTGCATGATTTTGTCGCATGACTCAAAATTTAAGCGTGATTTTTTTTTTTGACATTAGATTTTGGGCTGACTTCGATTTTATTTTTATAATTATTGAATCACATTTAAGCAAATATTTAAATTAAATTTAATTTTTTGACTTCTTTTATTTTAATTTTGCATTAGTATTAGACTGAGCCTTATTTTATTTTGATGTTTACTGATTCACATTTAAACAATTAATTGACTTTCATTTAATTTTTTAATATTTTTTAAAATTGGTTTTTAGACTGAGTTTGCTTTTTGTTTCTATATTTATTAGTTCATATTTTATTTAAGCAAAAATAATTGACTAACTGAATTTTCTGACTTTTAGTTTTTTTTTTTTGCTTTAGTTTTTGTGCAAATAATTTATTTAAGCAAATAATTGACTTCAATCGAATGTAATTTTTGCCATATTTTAATGTTTTTTATTATAATTAGTTTTTATCACAAATCACGAGTCACTTTCAATTAAGCGACTTAATTAATTGACATTAATTTATGCTACACATCATTTTGCACTTATTATGTGAGCACTGTCACTTTAATTGCTGCAATTCGAAAGGTGGCACGGGTTGGGGGCAGTGGCACGTACTGCTACTGCTTCACTTTCACTGACTAATTGCCAGGCCATGCGTTGACAGTTTTCACTTTTCATTTAGCGCAAAAAAGAAACACAAATAAATTAAACCAAAAATACACAAATGGCAAATATCAACAAATGACAAGCGTTTTGCCAACAGACCAACTAATTAGTGTGAAACAAGTGCGGAGAGTGATCGACTAGCAAATACCCTGCAAAATAAATGTACACTAATCACAATAAAATTATTTGTTAGGCTTCTTCTAAATTTAATATATTTATTTGATAAATACTAAGTTAAAATATCAATAGAAATCATTTTTTTGACAGGACATTTGGAGACTTAAAAAAAAAACACACATAATCAGAAGCGAAATATGCCGATTTTGTGATAATAACAAAGAATCCTTAAAGACAAAATTGTTCGTATTTGTGCTGTAATTTAGGTTTGATGGAAGAGCTATAGACTCAGTAGGTGGCACAATAGATCTAATAGATAACAGTGCATAAAATCCCGAAAAATCCTAAACTTTTACCTATGAAATTAATTCCATTATGGTTGCTTCGTAGCTTTTTAGGATATTCAAGTTAATTTGGGAACTTAATGATTGAATTATTTTAGATAACAAGAAAAATTTAATGCTACAACTTTTAACTATGATTTAAACAGCTTTCAATAATAGGAATTATTTTACAATTAAATTGTTGTCTATATGCAGTATTATTCATAAATATGCACAGATCTTGTTTGCTTATTATAGGCAATATTTTTGGCTACTTAATGGAATATTTAACATATTAAATATTTAATGTTAAAGCCATAACAGCAACTTTAAGCAGGCCAAACAGGGTATACAAACAAGATCTTTAATTCAGCAGCAACAAGGTACAACAAAATTGTAGACAAAACAGGGTCGTTCTCTTTCCGGCATTTGAGTGTTGCTCTCAGTCTTAGTCTATAGCTGATATATAAATATATATACTGACTTATACTATATATATATATAAATATATATATTATATATATGTGTGTAGACATGTACTGAAATAGTTTGACATTGTATAACCGGCCCCAGAAATTCAACTGCACTTTGTTTAGTTGTTTCTGTTGCTGTTGTTGTTGTTGTTGTTGGTTGTTTGTTGTTTGTTGTTGCCGTCTAAGTAGTTGCAGTCGTCGTCAGCGTCATCGTTGCTATAGCGAAATAATGTCAGTGGGTCAGAGTCGATTTAGCATTTTGCAGCAGTTTGTTGTTGCTGCTGTTTTTGCTGTTGTTTTTGCTGTTGTTTTTGCTGTTGTTGCCTTTGCTTTAGCTAAGGTTAGCTGCGAGCGGGAAACAGCTGTTTCAGCTAGGTATACGGTCACACTGTGCTAACTGCTAGCTGCTTGCTACGAAACTAGGCTAAGGCTAATTGGCGAGGCGAGCGAAACAAAAAGAAGAACAAGAGAAATTTGAGCGTAGCAACAAAATTGCAACATTTTTATTGTTATTGTTGTTGGTTTTTTTATAGTAAGGGGCGTGGCTCATTTGCATTATTGCACGTGCAGGCTATATATGTCTGTATATAAATATTTACAATATTTAAACACTTGCTTGGAAAAATGTTTTGAATTTTTCAGTTTGATTTTTTAAACAATTCATTTTAATTATTTTGTTACTCATTTTCAACGCATTGTTTTTTCCAATGAAAAACGCACTGCAAACATTTTAATTTGTGTGTAAATAAAATTTATAAGCTAACCTTCAAAATTGTTGTTTTTATTGTTGTTTATATTGTTGTTGTTAATTTGCATTTTGCATATTGTTTACAAGCCATAAAGGTGACGACGACGTCTGAGTAAAATATGCAAAAATTTATATATTTTCCATATTTTACAGATTATGCGTGTTTTTTCATTTATTGCGTGCTTTTCATTTTTGCTGCTTATCGCACCTCATTTTTTAATGGAGATTTTTGTTTGCATTACTCACCTGCAAAGAGAGAAAGAAGAAAAAATCGTGATTAATATAAATGCCGTTAAATAGTAAATACATAATATATAATAAGTATTTTATATATATTTTGTATAATTTCATATTTAAATGGAGTTGAAGACGATTTGAGACCTTCGCTTTTGCTGATTCTTTCGTGAAAAGAAGACTTAAGTTCAAAAATTCAAAATGTTTTGCAGAAAATTTCTAAAAGGCTACAAACAATTTAAATTTACTGAGATTTTCAAGATTAAATTCAGATAGTTTCTTAACTAATTATTAATGTCGAAATATAAGAAGAAATATAGATTTGTTAAAATTTAAATTTGTCAGATGTTTTTGAAATAATAATACAAATTCATTTCAAAAGTAATAAAAAGACAAGTAAGAAGGCTGTAGTCGAGTGATCTCAATTACGATATATCCTGTACCCAGTTCATGAATATATTCTACATTTATTTGCAAATTTTCCTTTATTGTGGAAGTACATCGCAATGTATCGAAACGATAAAAATTTATCGAAAAAATAAAGCTAACTTTTTTTGCGCCGCATTTATTAAGCAGCTGATATTTCAGAAAGCTAAGCACATATTTTAAAAGAGCACTAAATTTTACTAAATCAAATAAAAAAATTAAAATTAAATATTTGTTTTTAAACATTTTTAAAGTCTATAAAAAATCAAATAAATAAAAACATTAAAAAAAAATATAAATTCCTTTTTGATTTCTTAAGAAACAAATTTCTTATTTATTACAGAACTGCAGAAAAGTTTTTAGTTTGTTTTATAATTTAAGGAATTGTTTAATTATATATAATTAGTATTATTACTACTAATATTAGCAAATCTTTTATTTAAATTGAAGAATGGAATCTCGAAGTGTGAAGAATGTGAATTTAAGATTTATGGCCATAATGCAATTGGCCAATTAAATTGCTAACAGAAGCGATTCTAATCGATGAACAAAACTCGAATCAATATCGCTGATGGTGTTTGCTTTGGGCCACTTTAGCCAAACTGTTAGCTGGATCTTCTCATATTGCCATTGCTCTTGTTCAACATTGTGTGGCAAGTTAAGCCTTTATGGTGTGTGCCACACGATGTGTGTGTGTGTGTGTGTGTCTCGTAGGCTATTCAGCGCATTCTTCTAAACCATTTTGTTTGTGGTTCAGTTCGGTTCAGTTCGGTTCGGTTCGGTTCGGTACGGTTCTGTTTGGTTTGGTTCGGTGTTTTGTTCTGTCTGTGATTTTTCTACCGGATTACAATTGTTTACACAGACGACTGAACATTGTCACAGTTTTCACAGTTTGTGCCACGGCAGTTGCAATTGTAGTCGTGCCCCTCCCACCCCTCAAACCCTCTGCTACCCTTTGCCTGACACATCCTTTTAAGCTCGGCACACACACACTTACCCACACACACCCACACACACATTACAGTGTGTAATTGTGCGACTTCATGTTGCCTTCAGTTTTTTTGTTTGCTCAAAGTATAAGTTTACAACAAGCGCTTTGCATACATACAGCTGTGTGTGCGAGTGTGTGTGTGTGTGTTGCTGCCACTTTGTCTAACATTTCACTTTATATTCCACCTCCCCCCTTCTGCCATACAAGTCTGACCAAACCCAATTGCCCAGCATTTTGCATGCTTTTCATTTTACATTTGCCAGTCACAATTTGTTTTTTTTTTCTTTTTCTTTTTTCTCTCGATTCTGTTGTATTTTTCCCCGAGTTTTTCCAATTTTCCGCTCATGTGGCTTCCTGCTAAGCGTTGTCAGTGGCTCATTGAGAAGATTTTCCCACATAAAACTTTTGTTTTATTGGTTTTGGGATAGTTTTTTTTGACTCGCCATTGGAAACTTTAATATACAAATATAAAACTAAAGAATAATATTTCTGATAAATTGGAAAAATATCCATTTTGCTAGAGTGCAAATAGCAATAGTTTTAACAGCCTTTGGTTGACATACATAACTCTGAATATACATCTTAATAAATTACATATATAAAATACAAAAGAAAATAAAAAACCAAAAATTTGGATGAAAAAAAAGTATAGAAAAATGCAACTAGAAATCAGCTTATTTCAGATTTTTTTCAGTGCATTTCTAATTTTATGCATTTAGATTAGTTTAATAAATCCACATCGATATCAATGAAAAATACAATTAAATAGTAAAATAATATTATTATTAAGATTCCTAAATTTAGTAGACTTAAGAACAGTTTAAAATATAAATTCCCTATAAATATTCAATAATTTTATTTGGATTATATTTAAGAATGGATTTACAATCCTCATAAGTCAAATTCTAAACAAGAAAGAAGAAGCAACAAATAACTCAACGAAGCAACAAGTTTTTGGTCTGGCTTTGACCTGAGTCAACATTCGCATTAGTGTGGCCAGCTGCAGTTCCGAGACAAAAGTACCGCTAAGCACTTCCTCTGCTCGAACAGTTTGAGAGCAACTGGGCAGTGAGTAAAACGTCAACTTTGCTGTCCAATTGCTGATGATGTCGATGTTGTCGTTGTTGTTGTTGTTGTTGCTGTGTTTGTTTTGTTTTCCCATGCAAATTTAAGTAAATGTATTCTTTCTGTTTGGTTTTGTAGGCCGAGTTGTGGCTGCTGCAGGGGCACGGTGCAGGGGCCAGTTAATTAAGTTGAGCCAACGCAGAATGCAAACTTAACGAAACAGGGGGTCAACGCAACGGTGAAAAAGGGTTGACCAGCTGAAGTTTATTGTAATTAATTGAATTATGTTTCATGTACCAAGGCCTATCTATGGAATAAAGATCTTAGTTTTGTTTAATCGACTTTAAAAATGTATTGCAAACTGCTTGTATAAACTATTTAAATACGCATTAAATTTAAATTTTCTTGAAACACCCGGTGGCATTGGAAGAAACTTATTAAAAATGTGTTGTTCTTCAGCTCTTTTATTATTGAGTCGCCCTGTTTTAAAAGCTGCTCAAATTTAATGCATTTTAAATTAGCAAAAATGTTGAATTGTTAAAATATTTAATAGGTAATTTAAATATTTTTTTTCGCAACTATAGTGAATTTTAATGTAAACTGCATAAATTATTAGATATATTGCAACAAATGTAGTTAGTTTTTAAACACCCTGTGAGCAAAAAAAAAAACATTTCTTTCGACTTTATTACGCATTCGAATTACATGTTGACAGTTATCCATTCCTATTCCATTCAGGTGAGTGTCAATTGGAACACCCTGTTCAAGTGGAACTCCTGCTCCGCTCACGTCGACACGTCTGTCAATGGTAATTCGATATGAGGCCGCTTGAAATATTCTCTTTGCTCTGCTCTGCTCTGCACCGTGGAGCTGCCAAATTAATTACAGAGCGCTGCACCAAACGGATGAACGGATTGATGGGGGATGGTGGGAAAGGGGAGCAAAGTAAAAACAACCAACAAATGCGGCGGCTGAGATTTTACAGCACACAAGCAAATACAGAGAGAGAGAGAGAAAGAGACACAGCTATTAGCAGAGTAGGCAGCATAAGCAGAGGCGGCAGCAAGCAACGCCCTGTTGCCGGCTTGCTAGAGTAAAAAAAAAAAGGGCGAAGACTGTGGACAGCAACGGGAGTAGCAGCAGCAGAGACGGGGAGAGATGAGGCAACGAGACGGAAAGCAGCTTTAAAACGGGCTTCGGCATTTTGAAACTTGATTTGGCAAAAACAGCGGCAGCAAGTTCTCGGTCTGAGTTCTGCAATTCTTGTATGTACGTACATATGTATGTATGTTAAAATGTTGTTGTAGGTTTGTAGGTCTCGGTGCGAATATTACGGTGCCTGTGAAGATTATTGTTGTTGTCAGCATACAGCTGCAGCGGCCTTTGTCTAAGTAAGCTTTTGTCTCTCTGCGAGTCTGTCGATCACCAGGCGATGGCAATGAAAGGAATGCCAATTGTCTGTGTATGTGTGTTTGTGTGTCTGTATTTGTGTTTGTGGTTGGAAAACAAAATAAACAGGAGACGTTTGCACGTGAATGATTTATGACCTGAGTAAATAACGAATGCAAATTTCTTTTTATATCTGCACAGTAAATGAGAGTTAATAAAAATTAAGGGCGTAATCAGTTGAGAGATGAATATATATACATTTTTCTCTAAATGTTTTTTATTTTCACTTTAAAATTTGAAACGATATTTAAAAATGAAAAGTATTTACTTAATTGCTTATTTAAATATAAATGTTATCAATATGCCCCAAAGTTAGGTGCACATATCAAATGTTAATGAATTAGTGCTCTCGTCTGGAAATATAAAAAAGTTAAATACGTAATTTACTCGAATCGCATTTTCCCTCAGTTTACAACCGAGCACCCAAGCGACCATAAGAACACATCAAACTTAGCCCCCTACCGCCCCCGCACACGTAGCTCTCTAACAGAGCTTCACACCTTCGCTTTTTGGTGCTCATTACAGAAAGTCAGCCGCCGCCATCATTAATTTGTAAGTGTTTTTTTTTCTGTTCGCACTTATTCTGGTTGTGAACATATAACCGTATCGAAAGCTCAGCTCAGTTAAGTTCAGTTACATTGAGCTTGTTCTCCGCCGCTATAGGTACCCTGTAATCAATTTAAATGGCTGTCAATGGCCTAATGAAGTCGTAAAAATCTATGTAAAAGCGAAGCAGTTAAGTTAACATAAATTTTAGTTCGTCGATCTATTAACTTTTTGTAGGCAACTCAAAAAGTCACGTACGGAGTCAGTGCAGGGTATCAGCGGACCGGCAACACACAACTAGACCACATTTGTTGTTTGTTATTTTCATTGTTCTGCAACTCAACTCTCGAAATTAAATGCGCAGTGAATTACACAATTTTATGCTTCGTTAAGTTAGCTGCTGATGGATTTTCGTTGGTTCTTTCTTTACACACTTTTTGCGCTTGCAATCAGAACGCAGCTGGGGAATGAATGAAGTGCAAGCGAGCAAGCAGCAATAAGTAATAAGAAACAACAGCATTTTTGACAGACGCTGGCCGCATTAATTACAGTCGTAGAGTGAACTGGTCAATCATGCTTGATTTGGGGTAGCAGTAAGCGACGAACTTCAAAGCTTTGCCTTTCCTCTCCCTCTCTCGCTCTCTTTCTCTTTCTTCTGTATCACTCCCTCTTTGCGCTTTGTTTTGTGGTCCTACCCCAATGTAACAGTAGTCGCCGCACAATGCAGCGGGTAACATTGCCGCAGGGCAGCTGCAGTTGCACTCAACGAATCCCAAAGACTTGCATAACATATTCTTAATTGTGCAACAGAACTCAATCTCTTTCCCTCTCTCTAGCTCTCTTTCTCTCTCTTTGCTTTGTGTTGCTGCTTCGCCCTGCGGCCATATTGCGGAAATATGTCAACGCTGTTGATGCTTCAGTAGTAGTTGTTGTATGCTTCTTCTTCTTCTTCTTCTTGTTTGTTTTGTTGTTGTTGTCGCTTCTGTTGTTTTGAAGTTGAAGTTTGCATCGTGTTGCTGCCGTTGGGTTAGGTGAGGTTATGTTCACATTCACACACACACACACAGAAAACCCTCATACAGTTGCAGCGACATAAAAGCATGTCACGCATAGTGGAATATCATGTGACGTAAATGCAAAAATATGCTAAAATTTGACGCAGATTAAAAGCAGTTGCATTCACTTAAAAGTGCCACGCATTAAATAAAGTTTTTCTCTTTCGAAACAGTTCAACATTTTCCATGTAACTTTACAAAAGGGCTGTTTCGTTAAGTGCGCTTTAAGCCAGTGCTTTAAATCCGAATGTTAGGCAAACTCAACGAATCAATTCTTCAAGTCACAAGAATATAAAAATCTGCACACTTTAATTTGTTACATTGACAATTTATAAAACCCATATTAAGGTCTTATTTGCGAGAGCTGCATATTCTAAAGACTCAACAAAACCGATCGAACGACGCAACATAGGTTTAAATAAATAAAAGTTTGTATATAAATTAATGCAAGTTTCTTCGTTTAAATGAGCAAGAGGAGTAAAGATTCGTTAAGTAGCCAAAACTTAACGTACCTTTTCAAAAAGTACAAATTTAAACTTAACGAAATCTGTCTTAACGAATGTTAAGTGCGCCAGCTTTAATACAGTGGACTCGATAAAGATAAATCGAGAGCTTAACGAAGCTGAACAAGCCGTACATTAAGCGGCGACCACAAATGCTTTGACGAATTAGAGGCATTCATTAATCTAAACGCAAATCAGCTGCTAAATACAGAAGCGCACAGAAGCCGCAGAAAATCGCTTGACAGAGCATAAAACTAAATGAATGCGGTGTAAAATTTACAACAGCCACCACGCCTAAGCAGACCCACCACACACGCCTCACAACCCACAAATTATGCAAATTGGCCAAGATACGACTTGTGACTACATGTTAAACTTATCGCTCTTGCCATCAAGTAACAGTTTGGCCAAGTTATCAACTGGAGTGGCGACAAAAGCAACGCACAACAATCCTCCAAATGGGCGGGCAACAGGGCAAACAAAGCGTGAGAACCACTGTGGGACCCAAAAACACTTGCTGTTGCCCTCTCTCTTTCTCACTTGCTGGAAACAATCAAAACGACGACTGAGAGTTGTAAACACGTACGGTAAAACAATAACACTAATAATAGCAGCAATGCCTTACACACAGCTTGTCTTGCCGAGGGATGGGGGGAATGTGGGGAGTTGGGCACTGGTGAAAACAATCGTACAATTGTACAGTAATCGCATACACATTCGTAGCATGCATGCAAATTTGTCAAGCCTTGCCATGCTTAACAGGTACAGTTAACATAATGATGAAAAGTAAACATCAAAACAATGCACAATAATGGAAAGCAGCAGATTTAATTGAATATCTCGTATAATTTGTCGCCATGCGAAATCGCAGCAAATTTAACGGCACTTGATATACATAATGCTGCATTAGCAGCCAAATAGCAGTAAAATGAGCAACAAGCTTTTTGCATTTTGTCGAACAAACGCAGCGAAATGGGAAACGGAATGTGGGAGTTGAGCAACGGATATGCAATTCTTTTGAATATATTTTCTATTATTTCTTTTAATTATTTATTTGTAATTTTATTATCTTATCTAAGAGTTTGTTGAGATTGTACAGTATTTAATCTTGAATACATTACTTTTTAGTTATAAATATTTATTTTTTATTATTTGATGTACTAATACTAATTTACTAATATCAGCTTAAAGCTTTTTCTAAGAGTTCGTTTAATTTATGGGTGATTTACAAAAAGCATTACGATTTTTGTAGTGCAAAAGATTGTTTAAAAAAATACAATCTTTACTTAATACAAAAACAATAACAAAATTAAACAAAACTCAAGTAAAAGTCTAATCTTTAAATGCTGCTTAAGGCGAAACCAATTTGCAGAGCTAATTTGAAATGAGTAATGAAATATGAAACGAACAAAACTGTACAGGTTTTTCTTAATGGAATTAAGTATATTATTTCATACAAATGCGTCATTTTGTATTGGGGTCATTGAACTCTGGCAACTGAGTTGTAAAATGTGGCTCGTAATTGACTCTATGAGTAATAAATAATAATCTGGCACGCAAATACAAGCAAAACTGCCTCATTCGCAAATATTTGCAAAAAAAAAAAAGGAAATAGTATTGCCAAAAAAATATGCACGACTTGCAGATACTCTGTAATAAATACTTGCAATTGGCAATAATATTTATAGATAGAATATAACCAATAAAAATATAAGTACAGAAATCTGTTAACCAAATGAAATTGGGAAATTATATTTTGGTTATATTAATCGATCTGTCAAAAAGCCTATTTACTTTGTGCCACATTTGTTTGCTGCGATTCACATGACAAATATTCCACGCATTTTCATTCCACAAAATTTGTGATAAAAAAAAGCCTTCGAGTTGTAAAAAAAATATATATCAAAATTGTTTTGATAGAAGTGTTGAAAGAATGCGATTCCATTTGGTCTATTTGGCTGTTGTTGTTGTCGTTTTCTGGTCAGCGTTGTTTTTGTGGGTAATTAAATTTTTGTGGCTCGTAAAATGTCTGCGGTTAGCGGGAAATTCCCTCGGCTAGAAAATTTGTTATTTTACTTTTCTTTTCGTTTTTTTTTGGAACACTCATTTCAAGTGGCCGAATTGCATTTTTCTACACTGTCGCCGCTAAATGGTTCATAAAAATGGTTGTTGCCAACAACAACAACAACAACAAAAATAGGTCCATAAAAACTCAACTGATGAAATTGCTTTAAATTTAATGGAATTGCATTTCGAGATTAAATGCGGCTAAGAACAGAATTTTATTTTCTTTATCTCACTTTCTATCATTAAATTGTAGCTGTTGAAAATGTTATCTAGTTGAATTTTTAGACAACTTCTGCATTTGAAATTCAGTCAGTGAAGCAAAGCAACATTTTTCGTGGAAACTTGCGACGAGCCTAATTTCTGTGGAGTCTAATGGGAAAAACGATTAAAAGCTGAAGAGACAAACAAACAATTAGCTTGGGTTTCTAATTGCGGATCTTAGAGACTATACGAACTAGAGACATGAAATAGAGGTTTTAGTATATCCGGCGGAGATCAAGTTCGCTTTATTTGATCGACGACTTCCTTCGATTATCGATTATCGATACATATCGATTTCCGACAGCAATAAATGCCTCAATTTAAAAGGCAGCATCTTCCAGTTCATACAAAATTTACATATATTATATTAATATAATTAACATTTTACTTTTACTTTTACTTTTTATTTCATTAAAATCGGATAAGAATCACCCAAGTTATGGTCAAAAATATATATTTCCATATTGATCTCATTTTTAGGAGCAGCCAAAAGCTTTTCTCTTTGCATAACAATGTCAGTGCATGTGTGAGAAAGAGATGGCATGATAAACAGTGCGAGCTTAAATCTGTATTTCTGTGTTTTCTGCAGAGGCCCTTAACATACGTATATATGTATGTATGTATGTATATGCCAATATGCTTTTGTGTGTATTCTGCAGAGCCCCGTTACATACAATTGCATGTACGTATGCATGTATGTATGTATGCTTATGCACATGTTTCTAACCAACCAATTAGGGATCAGTTCCAGCTTGTGAATAAAAATTTGCGTTTCAATGGTTTATTTTCACTCTTCACTGACTGTGCTTGCTTTAAGAAATGACTTAGCACAAAATTGGAGTGCTTTTTAAGGGAAATTTTTCAATAAAATTTTAATAAATTTAACATTTAAGTTGAGGGAATATCCAAGTTGAGCTCACTCGTCTACTTGTATCAATACTTATTTTTCTAGATTTTTTTTCTGCATTAATACTTCAAAATGCCTGATTTTTATACAAAGCCTACTTTTATAAATATTAATTTGTATATGGATGTAACTGTGTGTGTGTGTTTGTGTGTGTGTGTTCGTAAAATTTGTCTTTCATCAAGCAAAAGCTATTAAACTGTCATTGTGAGCTGATGGCCAAATGCCGCCCATTGCAAGCCAAATAGAAGAGAGAAATTAATCTGCTGTGTAAATATGCTGCACGTATTTAACCCACACTCCAAACAAAAAAAAAAAAAAAAATCCCAGTTTGACCACAACTGTGACCCGCAAGAGCAAAGGCGAAGTCGAACTTTTTGGGGACATCCATATTACAGCAAATAATTTCTTAATGTTTGCCTGGCTCTAAACAAAAAACCACAGCAAAAAGAAAGAAAGAAAAAAAAACCGATTTTGGGCAATTGTCGTCGCATTTGGACCGCAATTAATTTTCATTACAAGGCAATAAGCTAAATTAAACACGAATCAAGTAGCAGCAAAAACAGGCAACAGACTCAAAGATGGGGAGTGGCACTTCAAGTTGGCCCACAACGTGTTGACATTAACAATTTATAAGAAAGTTTTGCCACGGCTAGAAATGATAAACTGCTCGCCAGGACATCGGTCGAAGGTCAAAGGGAAACTTACGAGTTGGCAATCAAATATCATTTTCAGTTTAGTTTGCTTACCTGCAAAGAGAGAAGAAAACAAATATGGAAATTAGTTAAGTTTGCTAACGGTTTATTTAGCTAATTGCATTTTTATTAATCAAAATATATAGCGTTTAATTGTAATACGCATTGCTAACTTGGCTAAAACCTGACTACATTTTCAATGTTTATTATAAAGAATGTATATATATATATATCTATATAAATATTATATAAAATGTCTATTTTTCCAAAAAGATATCAGATATCAGCTTATTTTAAAATATAGTTATAATAAAATTAATTTTTTATAATCCATTGTAATATAAATAATTAATGTAATCCGCTTTTAGGTTAAAAATTAAAAAAAGAAAATTGGTTAAAGCCATTCCCATATTTTAATGAACTATTTTTTTAATAATTTGGCAAGACAAACAAAAATAAGTCGTTTCACTATTTTATTTAAAAAAAGGTTGCAAAAAAATGGGTAAAGCCTTTCATATTTTGACTCACTGCCTTATTATTAATTTAGTTAATACAAATAAAAACAAATCGTTTCACTATTTTATTTTTTAAATCAATTTAACTCTAAGGTTAACAAAAAACTAAAACTAAAATTAAATTGCAAAAAATTAGCATTGTTAAAATATTACGGAATAATGAAATCAGCCCATAAATATTTCAATAAAATTAAACATAAAATTTTTAGTATGTGTTTAACAAGCAACCAGCATGTTTTTATTATTAAATACAATTTTATATAAATAGTAAAAAAAAAACTTATAAAATTCTCATTGCCAATTCAACACATACATTTTATGTATTTTTGTATTCCGGCTATAAAAAATATAAATATTTGACAGCTCAAAACAAATGTTTGCAGTTGAAACGTAAGTTAAAAATTTAAAACGAAATGGGCAAACAAAGAAGAGAAACCCAAAAAGAAACACTTGAATTTAATAAATGGAAATTATAAGTACAACTAGTTAAGCACTGAGCGAAAAGAGGCTGAACTCAGTGAAGAGTTGCCTCTTCGAATGGCCAACAAATCAATTCTGAAGTGGTTTGGGGCAGACTTGTTCAACTTGATTTTCAATGCAAGATTTTGGCCAAGTTATTATTTATTTTTTTTATTATTTATATTAAAAATAAAAAGCCGCTGCAAATACCAAACAAAACGCGTGCAACGCGTCGTATGAGTAATTTTGCATTGTGTGCAGCGCAAAGCCAAAGCCAAATAATTCAGTTCGATTTCAAACAGTTTTAAAAATAGATTTCACTTGGTTTGCTGTGTTTTATTTTTTTTTATACTTGTGTCTATCTTGAGTCGATTTTTCTTGACTCTTTTTCACTCATTTTTCGTTTCATTCTCACGCGCAAATCGAGCGATTTTTCTGTGCGTGTATTTTCAAAGCGCATTTCGCTTGGTGGCTGCCAAAGTGTGTGTGTGTGTGTGTTTTGTTGTGTTGTTGTTGTGCTTATCGATAAGCCTCTTTTTTTTATTGCTGCTGTGGCATTATCAGCAAGTGTGCCTAGTCAGAGCCAACGACTGATAAATTCAAATAGTATCAGCTAAATTTAACGCATTGTTCACATCGATTCAGTTTAGAACTCGCAGCAAATGCAACATTTTTTTTATTGCTGGCAATAAGAAAAACAAAGATTTCTTTTATTTGTTTCAAATTTACTTTTTGATTAAACTTTTTTTGATTAAACTTTTTCTTTTTTTCTTAACTTTTTCTCTTGCTTTATTTATTTCATAAAATGCTGCAATTGTTTTTTTTTTTTGCCATAAAAATAGAATTCATTCATTTATGTTTTTTTTAAATGATTTCATTATTTAATTTTAGTTTTTTTTTATTATTTATTATTATTATTTATTTATTTATTTATTATTTATTATTTATTTTACTTGTGTTTTTGACAGCTTTGCTTCACAGCCATTTTTAAGACCTTGACTGGTAACAAGCATTACAATGGCTTACTTGACGCTTTTGGCCATCCTGTAAAACCTACGCAAAACTAGTTTGCCATTACACTTAGCCAGAATCGAAGGCGAAGTCGAAGTCGAAGTCGAAGTCAGAGTCGAATGTTAACAAAAATGACGTGGCCATAATTAAAGCCATCGAACAGGAACTCAAGAAATTGCTGGGCCAGCCATAAGCCATTCACGTGGGCCCATCAAAATAGCAAATAACAAAAAATAATGAATAAATAAAAAATAAGATAACGACGAGAAGATACCCTGTATTCTACTCACACAAGCCAAGTCTTTGAGACATTAAAAATTAAACTGATTATTTTGTGTCTCAGAATATTTGTATATTATTTATTTATTTAACAAGAGTCGACACATTTATTAATTGACCTTAAATATTTAATTTTAATAAATAAGAGTTTATTCTTGCATATAAAATAATACATTAAAAGTTGTGCAAATATTAATAAATATTAAATAACAAAATAAGTTGGGTATTCTAGTTTAGACTGTTTATTTTGTGTCTCAGAATATTTTTTTATTTTCTTTATTTATTTAATTGCTTAAATTTAATTGTACAAACTATAAGTCGACACAAGTTCTGATAATTATTAAATTTTAAGTTGTGCAAATAATAATAAATATTTTAATACAAAAAAAACTCGGGTATTTAATAGTAAAATTTATCAACATTCATTACTGTTCACTAAAATCAATCAATACAGAAAAATAAAAAAAAAACCAAAAATTCATTTAAAAATAAAAATTAAAATTTTATCTGGATTTGCTACACCAATTAGAAAACGAAGAAAAAACACTAGTCAGCAAAAATAAATGTTTAAAATAAGTATTTTATACCAATTAAAACTGAATTTAATAAAAAAAAACTTAAAGTTCAAGAATTATTATTTAAAAAACGGAGTAAACATTTAAAAGAGATTTGATATCAAAACAATAAAAACCGTTTGAAAAAACGATTTATCCTGTGGCAAAAACTGTTAAAACATTTTTATATTTATTTTGATTTTATTTTTCCATAGAATACAAATTATAGAAAAATACACAAAAGTCATATTATAATATTAAATTAATGAAATTATATTCTTATGATTTTATGATTGCATACTAATAATTTTTTTATCATGCCTCTGCACAGAGTCTGGCAACTCTGAAAAGGCAACAAAAACAGAACACGAAAAATGCTTTTTAATTTACACACTTGAACTAAGCATACCCATTTTGAAAACGTATACAGGGTATAAATGTACAAATGAAGTGAGCGAAACAATATAAACTGAATAACTGAATGTAGGCAGTTAAATAAACGAAGGCAGCTAAAAAAGTGCCAAACTAAACCAGTCCAAGTCTGTTTTGACGTCTTTTTCAGTTTTTTTTTGGCTTTTCGATTTTTTGTTTTCTTCTTTTTTTTTTTGGCTTATTGTTTGCGCTGTACTCGAATATTTCCTAGGCGGCTGAATGACGTCAACGCGTAAATATATATATAACTATTATTATAAGAACAAAATGTGGCAAGTGCGAGCGAGATGGCAAAATTGAGCAAATGTCAAAATATGTTTTATATGAAAAAAAGGCGGCGAGTTGCCATTCCAGGCACACACTTCATTAAGTTTTTAAGGGTTCATTGAACCCCAGAACAGGACATTAAATGTGTGTGAGAGAGAGTATTATTTTAATTTTGTGCCCCGCGTGGGCTTATCCAATCAAGCGTTTGAAGAATGTGGCAACTCAACACGTGCCCCGCCGCATTTGTATCTCAATCTTGTGTGGCACATTCACACATTGGCATTGACACCTTTCAGTCCAAAATGACCGATATTACCAACGCTGATTTGGCCATCATTCAATGGCTGCCAAACTGTCAACTGAGCTGTCGCCGTTGCTGCAACGTTGTCTCTCAATAAGCATTGAGAAATAAGCCGCTTCCCTTTTCATTATTAATTTGATTGAATGACGCGACAAGTTTGCTTTAAGCTGATATCTCATTTTTTTTTTTTGGTCCAAAGCGAAACAGTTAAGCGCATTGCCTCAGATAAGTAATAAATTCTAAGCAGAGTTTTGAACCTTGTTGCAAAAAAATAAAATATTGATGAAAGAATTCTTAACTTAAATCAAACTTATAAATACTTAAAAAAAAAAGTGGTAATTTGTGTATAAATTAAGTTAATATCAATTAAAGGAATTTTGAAATATTTTTACTTTTTAAATTGCAATACGATTTTTAAAAATTCCCTTTATTTTTCTCCTTGGGACAACTCAGTCAGTATTTATCAGATTAAAATAAAAACGAAAACAAAAAAAAGTAAATTTTAATACTTTAATTTTTTGATAAGCAGAACAATAAATTCCTCATTTTTTTTGTTGTCAGCAGAGCTTTGTTTTTGGCCTATTTGTCAGCTGTGTTGAGCAATTTTTCACTAACCGAGATTTGACAAAACACACAAACTCATTTGTCGCCCATTTAGAGCACTTTCTCTGGCAATAAATCAACGCCTCAAAGGAACTGAACACAAAACGTTTCCCAGTTTCCCAGTTTCCCAGTTCCTAATCCTGGCAACTATTTGTGCCTTGGCTCTGATTTCTATTTGGTTACGTGGTAATTTAATAAACTGCACATTTATCAATGTGACATGTGAGCTGTTCCCTGAGGCAATAGTTCCTATCTCTCTCTCTCTCCTATCTCTTGTCTCTCCCTATTTCACTCAATTATCCCTGTTGTCGTGCTGTGTCCCACAATTGACCCCTTTGTTGGTTAGCTGCTTGAAAGCGCTTTTTATTGACAGCCCCTTTTTACGCTTTGTTTGACTGTACTTGGCGGCGCGGCCACTCGGTCAGTCGATTATTGTGTAATTATTATTACACGTGTCCCTTGTGAATACAGCAAACAGTGGCAAGCAGTTGCACGTGTTTTCCAGTTTGTGTTGAAAAAATTTACTTTAAATTTTGAGTAAATTGATTCATTTTTATATACATTTTCCAATTATTTCTTATTTTTATATTTATTAAGAATTGTAGATTTTATTTAATACCATTTTATGCCTGTGTTTTAGTTGACATTAAATAAATAAATAATAAAAAAATATATATATATTTTCCTTATTCTCTTCAAAGCATAAATTCTCGCATAAATAATATTTCTATTTCAGTTAAGCTGAATAATGTCCAAATATTAAATAAAAAGATCCTAGATGAAATATTCTCACGTCTATCAGATAGATTCCATAATTTATCGTCTAAATCATTTTTGGCAACGCCTACGCAATTCCCTTTAGGAGTGAGAGAGAGAGAGAGAGGGAGAAGAAAATGACAAAATGTGGCTTAGCAAAGCAGAAACTACGCAAAAAAAGAGGAGATAAAAAATTGACCAAACCGATTCGATAAATCAGCTGCGACAACTGTGTGCGTCCATGTGTGCGTATATGTGTGTGTATGTGTGTGTACGTGGGCGTCTGTACGTGTGGGCTGGCAAAGTTCGCTGCCAGCTTTTAGGCGCTTTTGAGCATCGAAAAGGAATTTCCATAAATTTGAAGAGCTGCTAGTCCGTTTTGTTATCTGTTCTTTTTTTTTTTTATTATGAGTGACCAGCCTCGGTCAATGCACTTTTGTCCTTCGTTGTCTTCCTTTTCGAGTGCTTTTGCTTTTGCGTTGGCGTTCTTGTTGTTCTTGTATTAATATTAACCCACTTCAGCTTCGTATACGCATTTTATTTGCATACATTTTCAACTCACACACACACACAGCTCCAGCTCCCTCTCAAGACATGGCCGCACTCACTCGCACCCACTTGCTGCTCACTTCTCTCTCCACTCTCTCTCTCCCGCTCTATCTCTCGCACTTCGAATTTGCGTTGAAAGCTTTGAGTTGCGCGCGCGTGTTTTGTTCACGTTGTTGTTTTTGCATTTGTTCTTATTATTTTGTTTTATTACTTTTTGTTCACGTCTTTTCTGCTTTGCGTCGCATCGCCGTCGTCGTCGTCGTTGTCTTACGTATGCATTGCCGCTGGCATCGCTGTTGACGCTGGCGTCGCTATTTTTTTATTTAATTTTTTTTTTGTTGTATCTTGATTTTGGTTTCAACGGTGAATGAACTCAGGACCTGCGGACGTTCAACCGTCAAAAAGCGTTTTTTCGATTTGTTGCCTGCTATTTTGCTTGTCGCATTTGCTGCTGCTGCTGCTGCTGTTCTCGCTGTTATTGTTGTTGCTGTTGTTGTTGCTGTTCCTGTTATTGCTACTGTTCTTATATTGCCTTGTTCTTGTTGTTGTCGTTGTCGCTTGTTATCGCCGCATGCGTAACACTTTTGTATTTGTTGTTGTCGTTTCGCTTTTGCCCGCCGTATTTCTTTTCTCTTTTTTCTGTTTACTGTTCTTTTCGCCAGTCCAGCAAAAAATTGCATGTTACTCGATTTTGGTGTTTTGTCAATTAATTTTTGATTTTGTTTTACATATGTTGTGGTTGCTTTTGCATTTGTTAAGCTGTCAACTTTCGATTATAACTTTATTTCAACTTTATCTATAAAAAATGTATATATATATTATTAAATATACTTTTTTCATTGCTACCCACAAGCAACACACATATGTATGAATATATTCGTAGTACAGTTGTTTTTTTTTATTTTTGGCTCTTATCTTAAGGCACAATAAAGTTAACAAATTATGAGTCCCCCCGTTTAGATTAACTGAGCAAGTGAAAGAATTTAAGTGTTAAACGGCAGACGAAACCGTTTCTTGAAATTTCAAAGATTTTAATAATATTGAAATCAAATAGGATGCATGTTATTATTGCTAAAGGCATGTCCTTTTTTATTCCCACACCATTAAGTTGGCTTGTGCAAATTACTCAGATGTTTTCTCGAGCCTGACTAACCTAACTCAACACCTACGCCACAAAATGCGGTCTCTCGAAAATAATCAAAACTCAGTGAAGCAAGTGTTTTCAGGCAATTGGAAAAGCCGCAGCAGATGATGTCCCAACATACATCAACCGAGCCAGCAACACATCAAGCCGACAGCCACCCACCCACATGACGCGTACAATTTCGGTGTACCAAAAAGCTTGACAGCAATAAAAATTCAAGTTCAACGAATTTTGCTCGCTGGGTAAATAACCTGAGCTCGGCCAATGCAGTCGGCGTCTGCGTCTACGTTTACGTCAACGTCTACGTCTACGTCAGCGTCGGCGACAACACCCCAAAAATATTAGTGCTGTCACAACAACAAAACAAAAGACCACATGCGTAGCACGCCCATTATTCGAGAAAAACTCGAGAGAGACAGACTGAAAGCAAGAGAGAGCGACAGAAGCAGCAGCTGAGCAGCAAAAGCGGCAGAGCAGCAGCAGAGAGCCGTGCGGCAGCAGAGACAACCTTGAACTTAAGGCCGCGGCATTGCCAAAAAGGAAAGGCGTAAAGAAAAAAAAGAAGTGTTTTTTGCACAACAGGCAAAGATTTGCTCTCCTTTTTTTGCCTCCTTCATCTAGCGCCGCAACTTATGCAAAGTTTTTGCTGCGAGAGCGAGAGAGCGAGACAGGAGGAAGGATGTCGTCTTAAGTTTGCGGCGCACGTACTTGATTCAGTTAGTAATGGAGAAGATTACATGCCAATTGAGCACCAGCTGAGCAGCTGATACTTAATAATACCCAATTTTTTTTATGATGAAATAGAGACTTAAGCTGAATTCACCAAAAAAAAAAAAATGTGTAACTGTAAATGCATTTTATATGCAAATTCTTTTCAAATTAAAAAAATAATATTCACAACTGATAAAACTGGCGATAAGCAGGTTAAGATATATAAATAAGTCTTGCATTATCTAAAATACTTTTCAAAAATTATGATAACGAGCACAAAGCAAATTTGAGCGAGTAGGTTAAAAAATTCTATGTAGCATTAGTAAAAATTTTAATAATAATAATAATAATTTAAAAAAAATAAAGATTGGGAAACAGAAGTGTTAAAAAGTGAATGCAAATATTTTAAATTTTACGCTTAAATAAAAAAAAAAAAAAAAAAAAAAACTTGAAAACTGAAATTCTTAAAAAGCAGCTTTTTTTTACATTTCTAAATTTTTATAAATAACTCAATTCAAATACTGCGAATTTTTAGGCTTTCCCCTGCTGAAAGTTAGCCAATTTCCAGCTTAATAAGATGTTAAATAAATGAATTAGCCAAGTCATCTTAAACTTAATCTGTGGCATTTAATTTTTGCTCATTACAAGCCATCCTCGCCCAAAATTTGGCTGAGAGCACAGCTCAAAGCTGCTTTAAAATTAATGCCACAAAAAACTCGACACCAGCTTAACGGTGCCCCCAACAGCAATGCGAAACACAGCGGCAAAGTTGTTGCCACTATTAATACGAGATACAACATGCTGCATACAGATACATGCCGCAGATGCATAGATACTTGGCACACATAGCAGCAGCAGAGCAGCAACAGAGCCGCAGCATAGCAACAGCCATAATTAGTTTGGCTAATTACAAGCCAGAATGAGCTGGCATCTTGGCTATAGATGCGGCTAACTGTCATTAACATTACATGGTTATTAGAGCACAAACTGAAACTGTATATTCATTATTATTGTCGCCAGAGATTGCTGTTAATTCGACTTAATAACACCAACTACAACAATTCCAACTCCAACTCAAACTCCAACTCCATCTTCAATTCCAACATGTGAAATTGATGCTAATAATGATTGTGGCTTACTGTTAGCCATATTGCCGTATTGACGGATTGACGGATTTACAGCTTGTGTGGAAATGCTGCAGGAAACACACTAAATGAAAACTGTTTTTCTAATGACCTGTCAAACTGCACAGACAGAAGACAGTTTAATCGACGAATGGCTTAGTGATAAATAAATATAAATCTGCCAGTTTTATGTATATATACACATATATATGTACATACATATATATATAAATATTATAGCTACAGTTTGATTTACGTGCTAATCACAAATACTATAATTTTTCTATTAAATTTAATTTACTATTTTATTTATTTATTTTATTTTACTTTATTTCAGCTAGAGTAAGACTACTCAAAAAAAGTACAAAAATACTTTATTTTATTTAACGTCAACTAAAGTTTTTTTTAAAGTAAATCTACACATAAAAAAAAAACAAAAATATATTGCATTAAATTATTAATTCAGTTTAATTTAATGTTAGTCACAATTACTTTATTAAAAATTTATTTAATCATTGATTTTATTTTATTTAATGTCATCTAAAGTAAATCCACCCAACAAAATAATACAAAAAAATATATCATTAAATTAAGAAGCATTTAAATGAAATATCTTTTCAAATTTGTTGCACAAATTTTTTATTTTTTTTTGGCGTACTAATAATTTTTTTAAACAATTATTTATTGATATTTTACTCATTGTTCCACATATGAAACCAAAATGATTCTTTTTTTTAACGTAAATTTAATTTAAAAGCAATTTATCTTTTAATGCCAGAATTTCTTTGTAATCGAAATTTATATAATACATTTCTGACAAATAAGAAATTATATTAAACACAATCCTAAACTGACGTATCAACTTAATTACAAAATTTCTTCAGTCTGGATATTGTTTGTACTTTCATTTCAAATGTCTGTCTGTCTGTCTGTCTGTCTGTCAACTGCAACAGGCAACATGCAACAAGGATAAATAAACGTGGTAATAAGGAAATAAAAGGAAACGAATCCAACGAAATGTTAATTTAATTTTATGACGTGACATGGACAGCAACAGCGATAACGACTGCCAAAAGAGCTGACAGACAGTCAGTCTGTCAGTCAGTTGGTCGATTGGGTATCAGCAGCTTAAAGCCAGAAGTTGTTATAAACTTGGTCAAGTCAAGAGCGCAGCTTTAGCGGCTTCTAACGGTAAATACAAAAAAATAATAAAAAAAATACTTATAAGTGAGAAAAAAAAATGCATACATACATAACATAAAATAAAATAAAATGCCGTACGAGAAGCCAAGGCAACAAGAAGAAGAAGCAGAACAACAACAACAAACATTGCCAAGTTGCAGTTGCCAAGTGGGCGCGTCGTCGTCGTCGACGTCGCTGTTGTTGTTGTTGTTGTTTTTCTGTTTCTGCTGCTTTTAAGTCGTGTTGAACAAGGCAGCAACAACAGCAAAAGCAACAACAACTTTTGTTACATTCCTGACCTACTCAGCCAACTTCAACGAGACAACGGACCAGCGCAGCGGATTGTGGGTAGGGGGAGGTGGAGGTAGGTGTCTAAAGACAGCAGGTGGGCACATACATACGTACAACAAAACTGGGCGTCATTGGCTAAAAGGATATGGCAAGAGCAACAACAACAACAATACATAAGACGCCATTAAAAATATGTGTAAGAAAAAAAAACAGAAAATAAATACAAAAAAAAGAAGAAGAAAATAACATTGGCTCAATGCCTGCCTCCAAAAGTAGTTAAACTTCAAAGCCGACAAGCGACAACAACAACAGCAACTTCCAGCGAGGCATGCGAAAAACGAGTTTTCACTACTTTTTCCTATTTTGCAGCAACAACAAAAAACGTGCCAATAGCAAAAAGAAAAACAACAACAACAACAACAGCAAAAACAACAAACTCAGCAATGCAAAGAATAGGCTGCAAAAGCAGACGAAGCAAAATAAAAACAACAACAACAACACTTTGTTGTTGTGCATTGGGCGGCTGCAGTATGGCTGTTGATGACGTGTGCACAGTGGTTGTAAGCTTATTTAAATTGAACAATTTTTAAGCTTATCTCTTATCTGTCTCTGCGGAGATAAATATCATATATATTTTATTAGGTGAAGTCAGATTTCTGTTGTTAGCTTTAACAGATCATATAGCTGACATAGGAATAATCGGTTAATCAAATAATTTTTCTTTTACAATATGCGTTTTATTATGCTCTAAACAAAACATTGATATCAGTCTTTCATATCAGATTTGTTAACCAAATAGCTTTTTTATACATATTTTATATTTATAGAGAAATTAAGATTTTTTTCTTTAGCTATTTGACTTTGGTCTACAAGGGTATCTAAGCGGTTTTTATTGTTGTATGTATTTCTTTCTTTCAAAGCTGATATTTTGTATTTTTAAATTTCTATATATAAATATTTATATTTATCAAAAAAAAGAGTTTAAAAGCCATCATCTGTATAAATTTTTTATATATATTCTTTTATTTATTATTTAAGCAGCTTTTGCTCCACTGTGGCTTGTGTTGTTTCTGTTGTTGTTTCTCAATTCTGCAGTAGTTTGTTAGAGGCGCAGGCCTCTAATCCAGTTTTGTGAAGCGTTATTTTTTTTCATAGCTCATGTTTTCCAATAAGCCACCTCTTTTTCTATCGCTCTCTCTATCTGGCTCCATTTCTCTCTCACTCTCTCGCTCTTTCGCTGTTTTTTTTTTTTTAGCTTTGTTGGGTGCATGCAACTTGAACGAGTTTACAGCTAGTTGGCAGCAACAGCATTACAACACGTTACAAGTGCACAGGCAACGCCGATGGTCACGTTGCAATGTTAGAAATTTTTTTCCACAACTATTTTTCTTTATTTTTTCCCCCTCCCCAACACACTCTCTCTGATAGTTTTTGTTTTTGGTCATGTTCAGTTGCCCCGCGAACTTCACGCGCCTAGATCCATAATTTGTTTCACACAGTTATTTTTGGTCTGCGGCGTATTACCGCACAGCTTCGTCCCACTGTTGTTGCATTTGCCGTTAGACGAAAGCTTGTCGTGCTTTTGATTGTTCGTGTTATTATGTGTATGTGTGTGAGTGCCTGCCTGCGTGTGGATATCGTGTCTGTGTGCCAATGCCGTTTATAATGAAGTTTCCTGTCGATAAAGTTCAACTTCAAAAGCTGACCAACTTGGCGCTTTGTTTGTGTGTGTGTGTGTGTGTATGTGTGCTTGTAGCAAAGTTTAAGGTGGGCTTTAATGGCTTTTTGGGTAAGTTACTGTAATTGTTATTGTTGTTGTTGTTGTTGTTGCTTGTGTCTGCACTTGTCGAAGCTGCTGACGCTTGTTTTTGGTGTTGTTTCTCCAGCTATTTTATATGCAGCAAATTGTTGTTGTGTATATTACGTTGCCTTGAGTTGCGGCAGTTGTTGTTTTGGGGGCAAGTGAAATTAAGTATTCATATAAATTATTTACGTATGCACGAAATGTGTGCAACTCCGTTAAAGTCCACCCTTATAACATGAGAAATTCAAAACAAAAGTATGTTTAACTAAGCCAACTAACTACAAATTTAATTATATTTAATTAAAAATTCTATTGATAATAATAAAAATTGTACTTTGGCTCATTTTGTTGGTGTATTTATTGATTTCTTTGGCTTTGTAATGATTTCTAAAAGTATAATTAATAAAAAAAACTATAATCATAACATAATAATAAAAATAAATACGTAAGAATTTGTTTTTAAATATGCATCCGACATTTTATTGCTTATTTAACGACTTTTTTTTTTTTTGCTACGCTTTCAGGAGATTAAAATAACAACTGCAATGCTGTATTTGAAATACAACTGTACAATACACACATACAAACATAAGTAAACAAGATTAGTTGTGAATGGTCTTCCTCTTATAGGCAAAACCAGCCACAAAATGAATGAGCCACAGCAGCAGCAACAACAACGGTAAACTTTCAACAGCATTAAGACAATGCACACAATGCAAAGATCCAACCCAAAAAGCGCACGACAAACAACAATTAGCAAACACATACAAACAAACGCCCCGTGACGTAATAGGCAGCAGGCAGGCGCAACAAACAGCAGCAACAACAACAACAACAATAACAAAAGCGCAGCAGCCACAACACACATGCAAAAAGCAGAAATGGTTAAGAAACTCGAACAGAAAACAGAAAAAGAACGCGTCTGCGTCGGCGTCTGCGTCAGCGTCGGACAAACAAATTACACACATTTTCAAATTGTAACAAGATCAATACATTCAGATAAGTGAACTGCAGAGTGAGCGAGAGAGAGTGAGCGAGTGATGGAGCAACAATGCAGCGGAGCAACGGAAACAACGCAAACTATGCGAATGACAACAAAGAAAGAAACGTAAATGTGCAGCATAAAATCCTGACACATTACTTTTACAGTTGTGTAAGGACACGCACTGGGGGCAGCATAAAAGCGTCACCAACTCTGCTGCTACTACTACTACTACTACACACACACACACACAAACACACTCACAGTCTGGCAGCGAAACAAGCGGCTACAGCAACAATGAAACGTTGTGGCATTGGAACACAACGTCGACCCATTGCCATTTTGTTTGTGTTTGTTTTGCTCCAATTAGCAGGGCAGCTGCGGGAGCAACACTGCAATTGTTACGCTCTTGCTCGCGCTCTCTGGCATGCTTACGCTCTCGTACTGACTCTCTCACTTGTGGCGCTGTCGCTTGCGTCATTTTGTGTTTGCAAACACAAAAAGCGACGGTTTAGCGCAGTGCAACTTTTGCTTTTGATTTGCACTGCGGCGGCGGTGAAAGCTGCTTGGGAATCCAAACAGCTGCTTGTCGCCTTGTCGCCGTGTCGCTACTGTGTGAGTGTGTGTGTGAATGTGTTTCATTGTCAGTCGCCCCATTCATGACACTGCTGCTGTCAAAACGCCGGTTGGGATAGGATTCCAAACTTCCCCAAAAAACAAAATATTATTTTTCATTTTCTAATTGCATCTTTTGTTTCTTTAAGTGTACTATTTTATTATTCAAACTTGGCCGCTTTTATTGTTGCTGTTATTAATGTCAATTTCGAGTTTGTAGCGTAAATATTTTTATTTCTTTGTTTTCGTACAAAGTGTCAAGTTATCGTTGGGCGGGTTTGGAGGAGTTTTATTATTGTTTTTACTTTTTTTTGCGCACTAATAATACAACAAGAGCATGCAAATTATATGCCAAGGAAGGCGAGTGACCGCCAAAAATAATTTCAAGGAAATATTCTTACTAAACCAACCCACCACACCCCCGCTCCGCACACCGCCCTTACTTTACTATTAGTGTTCAACACGAACTGGAAATTTCCTTATGCGAAATAAATGTAGATTGTTGTTGTTGGAACAAAACGGAAATAGTGGGTCACGTTTTAGGGTTGCGACGGTGTGCGAGGAAAACTTTATTATTGCTTGGACTTTCTTACATAGCGGAAATGAAGATATTGAGCTTTTTTCTAACTGTAATTTGGTTGGGTCTTCTTCCGTTCCAATAGGTCAACTGAAGGACGCTTTGCAAAAATATTATTTATTTATTATTGGAGTGGAGTTAGTATAATAAAATAATACAGTAATTTACTTTAAATTTGCAACTTCACTGCTCGAATTTATTTGTAAAGCTTTTTAATAGCTAAGCAAATTTAAATTGGTGCTGACATTTCTGATAACCTTATCGCGGCCAGTTTAATCAAAATATGCATAATTTATTTTTATTGCATATTTTTTTTTTACTTTTTGCATTTGTTTTTTGTGATGTGTTTTGAGATTTGCGTCTTTATTGGCAACATCAAAAGACAATAAATGGATCAAACTAATTAAAAAGCACTTAAAAGCGCACAAATTGTGCACAAATCTTTCAATACGGCAATCAAATTTCTCATCAATTTCGCAAATGCGAACATTTCAATTAATTTTGATAGAAGGGTGAAAAGAAAAAAATGAGAACACAAAAATAGTTCAATATGTAATTTGATAAAAATTTCACACCCAACCATTGAGGGGCATATTTGACCCCAAAAAAATATTAATAAAAATTTAACTAATAAAATAAAATATATTTAATAAGAAATTCTTTCGAATTGCTGTCGCATTTTTAACTTTATGGCAGCAGATGTGGCTTAAACGGTGTTTTGCTTAGGCTTGGTTTTAAGCGCGCTTGAAGAATTTGCCAGAGTTGGTTGAGGTGAGAACATGAAAAACATGATGAGGGGAGCCCTTTGGACATTATCACAACTTTAATGAGCTCCAATAGCGTAATAACGTAAGCAATAACAGCAACAACAAGAACAACAACAAGAACAACAACAATAACAACAACAACAAGCATAGGAAGCATAGCAGTGGCTAAAAGTTGTTTCTTTTTCAACTCGTTGTGTGTGTGCTGTGTGGCCGCCGCTCTCTTTGGTTTGGCTTGGTTCGGTTGGGGTACGATACGAACGAAAAATGCTAACGAAACGAAAATGCAAAATGTCAATGTCCTCCACTGTACAGTTCAGCGCCACAATTGCGTCGCAGTTTTCGTAGACGGCACCAAAAGCGCCAAGAAATGTTCTGACGCTCTCGCGGAACGCTGTGGCATTTGGAACAGAGACAGAAGTTCTCTCGCTCGCCCGCTTGTTCGTTTGTTCGTTTGCTCTGCTCCGCTGTTCGCACTGTTCGCAAAATGTACGTAACATAAGCAAAAGGCGTCGAGTGGAGCGAAGTGCCATTGTGTGTGTGTGTGTGTAAGAGAGATAGAGGAATGTGTGTGTGTTTCTGTACTACGTATAGTTAAAAAAGTTTCTTGATATGCCAAGCGTCATAAATCCACAGCAAATACAAATAATGTCGATCGACGACGCCGTTTTTTCTGTTTTGTTGTTGTTGTTGTTGTTGGTTTTGGACAAGAGCTAGTTTTTTAATAAGCGACGGCATGGCTAACGGCAAAAGAAATGAACAACAACCGAATGACTCTTTTTTGTTGCCAATAATTTAATGAAAAACGGAAACGCCATATTAGATTTATCGCTTGATAACAACGCAAGAAGTTGCCAGCTTTAACTGCAAGTAAAACTGAAATGTTTACAACTGTTGTCCGCAACTAGTTTGCCAGCATGTTGGCTGTCCAAAAAAGGTGTCCAACAGTTCTGAGCAGTTCACCACACATAATCCACTTACAGCATATGATTAACGGTTAACGGAAATTACGTTTTGTTTTTGTTTAATCCGCTTTTGCATTCTGGTTAAATATTGGAAATATAACTGAGATCTTGTAAATATAAATTATATGTCGTATAAAAATTAAACTTTTATTTTTTTCATTTAAATTATAATTTGCTTTTTTTTTAGAATAGAAATACAAAATTACAAAATACTTTTTCAGTTTAATAAATGTATTTAAAGGAAAATGCTTTAAATTTTAAATGGATTTGAGAAGAAAATTAAACTTAAATTATTTTCAAAATATCTTCTAAAAATCATTTCAGACAGAAATCAAAAAATGAAATTAGATGTTAATAAATATATTATTTGCCTATTCATATTTAATATTCGCTACTTTTACCGTAAAAAATATATATAATATTTTTTAAAATTTATATTTAGTGCTTGGTAAAAACTTACGCCTAATTTCAGATTAAGTTCAAACCAATGTCAGCAAATACATACCTGAAAATAAATAAAGCAATAAATCGACAATTAGTTTTGATTGAAAATTAAACAAATAAATAAGTTCTTATTAAACCCTTGTAAAATTTAATGCTGCTTGTTATAAAAATAAAATAATAAAAAAAAATGTGAAAACAATAACAAAAATTTTCTTAGAGCTGAGCTAAATAAAAGGAAACCTTTGCGAGTAAAAAATGCTTACAAATAAAAAGCGAAACTCGCTGAACAAAAAAAAAACCAAGCACAAAAAGAAACCAACAAATGGCGAGACCAACTTGTTGTTGTTGTTTGTTGTGTGTTGAGTGTGTTGCTGTTGTTGCTTGGGTCTCGCTCAGCTCAGCACGTGTAATCAAACACAATAAGCCATAGAAAATGATCATAAAAAGCGACGCTGCATAAAAAAGCTAATGGAAATAATGAGAGAAAGAGTGGAAAATTGCTAGAAATATATCTATAAATATATACAGATATATATATATATATTTGTAAATAAATATGCATAGAAATATAAAGTGACAATAGAGCAAAATGGCTAACAACAAGTGGAACAGCAGCAGCCTGTCAACTGCACAAGGCAAAAGGTGAGACCCAAAAAATCCTTCTGCACACACAGACGAGCACGCTTGCAAACGAGGGGGAGTGGGTGGTAACACTGGCGACAGCAAGTGGCATAAATTAAGGTTCGGGCTCAACATGTTGTGTACCAAACCGATACACAACAACAAAAACGAACAACAAACAACAATAACGACCATAACAAAGTCTACAAGTGTCCACCGCACAGTGGGCTAAAGTGCTGCCAAAAAGGCATCGATTTATTTTTTATAACAATACACTTAATCTGAAAAAATGTGTTAAGCCTTTAAAAAAAAAAAATATTGCAAATCAGACGGTTTCTTATCATATTATAATAATAAAAAACTTTAAAAAAGACATATAATAATAAAAAAAAACATTTATTTTTCTGGCATTTAAAAAAATAAATACTTTAATAATAAAAATACTTGGTTTACTTAATTTTATACTTGATTAAAAACAATGCTTCGAAAACTTAATTTTATACATTTTTACAAATAATTATAATGCCTTAATTAGATTAATAAATCAATAAAATAATACAAAAATTAAAGTGAAACTATCTTTTAATTAGTAAAAGTATAATTCTATATTTGAACTAATAATTTATTTTTTATTATTCGTAAAATCGGCTTGAAAACTAGCTAATATATATAAAATTAACAATTTTCTTTTTTATTTGTTACTTATAAAAAACAAAATAGTAAATAATTAAATACAGCAAATTAAAAAATCAGGCAACTAAATTGAAACACACACATTAATTAATTATATTATGATACATTTTTTTAATATTATTTTTCACTTCACATTTCGTGTGTGTGTTGCACCACTGTGCGGACAATGGCGTGTGCAATGGAGCAGTGTCAATTTGATGATGTCCTTGCTGCGGCTTCGCAGTACTCGCAACACTTGTTTGTCTCTCGATGTTGCCATGAGATCGCCTTCGCTGCAAACCCCCTCCCTCACCTCTCCACGACGCGTCGTCAGTCAACAACAAGTGGATGCGGCTGTGGATGAGGGGGGTGTGTTTGGGGCAGGCAGTTTTCTAGTTAGCATATTTTTCAGAGCGTGCCACTTCCAGTGAAACATGATGTTTTGCTAATGCGACAGATTTGTGCGCCGCTTTTCATTTGATTTGCTAGTTTATTTAGCTATAACAACCAGTAACAGCACCCACCCACCCCCCTCAACCCACTCTCCGTGCATTGTAAGACATTTTTAAAGGTTATTTCAAGTTTAGTAAATATTCGAATATGAAAACACAGCCAAGCAAACTGTCTGCGTAGGAAAAAGTTTCGCAGAATTGTTAATGTAATTAGTATATATATATATATATATATATAGTATATGGGCAGATATGATATGGTAATTTCTACTGGTGAAAAAAATACATTTCAAATTGGCCAACAAAATCTGGTTTCTGAGAATATAAAAAATGCGTCGTAATACGAAAAATGATTTTGCAACGTTTTCTTAGATAAGCAAAATAAACAATTAATAATAATAATATTATTGCAAAAAAAACCAGCTAATGCAATCAATTATTGCAAATAAATTGCAATTTACAGCGATTAATCCAGTGCAGTAAATTAATGTAATGTAAATATTTTTATATAAAATTCTGCAATACGCAAAGAAATTGTTGTAAAATAAAAATAATTTGTATTTAATATTTATATTATATTTAATTAATGCAATTCGTTTGAATTAAAGTTAGAGCTTGCTCTAAAATCTAAATTATTATTATATATAATTAATGTGATTACTTTTAGTTAGAACTTGCTCTAAAATCTAAATGATTTTCTCTTTAAATATTTGCAACTATTTCAATAGTACTTTAAATTATTATTATTATTATTACTATTCATGAATTAAATTTATTATATATATTTTAAATCATTAGTGCAATTAACGAACAAATATTTTTGGATATTTGGTATATTTTTATAGCCTCTAAAATTTTAACAAAACATTTAAAAACTTTATTTAATTAAAGTTGTTTTATCTTAAAAGTGTAATACAAAAATCATACAAGCATTAAATAAATAAACATAAATATTTACACATATATTCATAAATATATTAACGAAGTTAAATTGATTTGATATATTTTAATTAAATAATTAATCTACTGTAAACTAACAAGTTTGTATTAAATTTGCTACACTTTTGATATACTTTTGATACTGTTGCTGATAAGTAAAAATTTGATTTTATGTTCAAAAATGCTTTTTTTACTTTTATATTTTATAGTCTTTTTTCTCTGTTTATTATGCAGGAAAATAAATTTATAATTTACTGTGCAAATCCAAGTTTTGCATAAGCTAGATTAAGACTAATAAACTTTTAACTCTCAAAGATTATTTATAATTAATTTTTGTAACAATTTATTCTTAGCTTATACTGAATTAAATTTAAAAACATTTTAATAATCTTAAAAAAAAGAATTCTAATTCAAACACCTAAATATATTTAATAATCCTGTCAAAATTGAGTTATTTTCACGTTTAAAAAAGAGGTTAACGACTTCGCCTTAAAGTTTAATGCACTTAAAAAATAAAAGAAAAAGAAAAGAACTGAAAAAAAAGAAAGAAATAACACAGATGATCAACCAAAAACGCATCTCGAATTCGGCTCATGAAACGGATACAAAGAGCAGGCGGGTTTGGGACTGGAACTGGAATTGGGACTGGGTCTGGTCTGACAGCACTTGCCAGATACAGATACAGATACAGATACTTTGCGCCAGATAATGAGTAACTAGCGAGGGCAAAAGTATCTGCCGGATATTAGCAGAAAACAACAACTAAAACAACAACAAAAACAACAACAAAAACAACAACAATAACAACAAACACACAACTAGAGCGACAACATGTGTCGCGTCATGGAGACTCGAGCAGAGGAGTCATCCATCCCCACCAGGTTCTCGAGAAGTCATCATCAGGGGATTGGGTGTGGGAAGAGGGGGGTGTGGGGAGGGTTTGATGTCTGTGAATCACAGCGTGTTGTTGTTGTTGTTGTTTCACTCGTTTCACTCCTTTTATTTTCATTTGTTTTGCTGCATTTAATGTTGCATGGCAAATTTAATTTCTAAATTGCAGCTGTTGTCGTCATCAGCAGCAGCAGCAACAGCAGCAGCAACAGCAACAGCAGAGGCAGCTGCAGCAGCAGCAGAGGGTGCAGCAGAGGCAGCAGCAGCGCTGCTCACTTTTGTAATCTTTCCATTGGAATCATAAATCATATAAAAGCACATTTCATCAAAAATCAGCAGAACAGCAAGAATAAAAAACACTTTGCAAACAAATATGGCCAAAAAGAGTGGAAATTAATTTCTATTATTTTATTTATTTATTTTTCATTTTATTTTATTTTAATAACAAACTATTGTAAAAAAATGTATATAATTTAAATATTGTTTTAAATTTACCAGCTGTGTATTCTATATTTTAGAAACATCTAATTAAAAAAATATAAAAAAAAATATTTATTTGGAAAAAGTAATTTAAAAAAAAATGCTATTTAAAATATTAATTTGGGAAAAGTAGTTAAAAAAAAAATGCTATTAAAAATATTTATATAGTTAATTAATTAAAGTCAATAAAACAAAACAAATTTAAACATGACAAATATTTATGCAAGAGAAGTATTTTTTTGAAAAGAAGTAATTTAAAATATTTATTTATTTATTGTCAACTAAGTGTAACATAATAATTATAACATTTTTATTTCGGAGAAGTAATTAATGAATTATTTATTTAATGTCAACAAATTATTATTTCGAAGAAGAAATTTTTTTTTTAAATATTTAATTATATAGATATTTATTCATTTAATGTCAACTAAGCATACAAATAAAATTAAATTAAGATTAAAATAAAATACCAAATCATATATAAAATTAAAAATAAGATATATTTTTAAGATTTCTGCTGGTTTTTGTTTTGAATAAGCTAGTTTTGCAGTAATTCATAAATTGATGCAATTTATTTGAATATTTTCTTTGCGTGTATGAAAAGTAATTGAATTAAATATAAAACAAAATAAAAAGTGCATAAATAAATATTAGCAATAATGTGGTTTGCTTTTAAGATACATATTTACATATTTATATATATATATATTTTGCTGATCTGCCACTTTGAGGCAACACAAAGAAAGTAAACTGAGTGACTCACACAGCTGTCTGGATAAATGTGCATGTGAGTATCTTACGGATACACATTTGCAGTAGCATATAAGTTGGCCTTATATATATATATATATAAGTATATATAGGGATATATGTACTATCTGTTGATTACACATAAGTAGGACTGCACCTTTGCATTACGGCTGGCCCCAAATTGCATGTTTAATTGCAATAAAAACAAGCAACGCCAACGCCCCAAAAAAAAAAAGAAGAAAAACGAAAAAGAAAAAAGGAAAAGAAAAAAGGAAAACAGCGAAGCATTTTCATTAAATTTTCGCACAAGTGAAAGACACAAAACAGCTGCAAACAGCAGCAGTGCAGTGCGAGGAAAATTGTAATGAAAATGCCAGCTAACCAACACACACACAAAACACACACAACACACACACACAGCGCATATAATGTGTGGGAAGAAGAGCAGCAAATAAATGCATAAAAGTTGTGCTGTTGCACTGACTGCCGCTGTATGCAACTGCAACTGCAACAAAAGCGAGCAAGACAAGAATCAGCAACAGAAGCAGCAATTTGGCAATGCTTGCCACGCCCAAAACTAACAATAAATTGTAACTAATTAACTCATTTTTAGATTAAAAAATCAGACAAAATAAACTGGTTTTTATAGCAGCAGAACTGAATTTTCAATCTTGGCAGAATGTGTCTTCTTAGCCAGGCTAAGATGCATCATTCTAGGAATGCATTTGCTCAGATTCAGGAATGATTTTCAAGAAATTCTCAATCCAACAAAGATTCTAGTTTTCCAGCAGCAGCTATAAACTCAGAATAGATTTTTTAATTAATCAAATATTCTACTCAACTTAATTTTACTCAATTTTTATCTATAAGCACCAATAAAATTGTGCAATTTTTTGAATTTTTATTGTACCTTTTTTTTTATATAGATTTATAATTTATTTTCGTAAAAAAAATATTTCTCTAAGGTATTTGAGAAGTCATAAATAACACAAATAATTCCCAGACATCTCATAAAAACACATTTTGGTATAAAAAAAACTTTATTTGCAAAGTTAATTTGAATTGTGCAGTTATTATAAGCAATTTATTAATTTCATTCTATTTCAGTAAAAACAAATTATTTGCGCATATTTTTATACAAACCATTTTTTTTAATGGATTTTTGACACATCTTTTATTTATATTAAAATACTATTATTCCCTAAGGTATTTTAAAAGCCATAAATAAAATAAATATTCCTCAAGCTTTGTGCACTAAGACCCCAAGCACTTCATAAAAAAAAACATTTCAGTTTATTTTAAACCACTAAGTAATTTTTTATCTATATCAGTAAATTAATGTTTTTTGGTTTGTTATTTTTTGTTAGATTTATAATTTATTTATTTAAAAAATTAAAATTCTCAAAGGTATTTAAGAAGAGATAAATATTTTATGCATTAAGAACCCAGACAACTCACAAAAAAAAAAACCTTTTAGTTAAAAAAAAGTTGTATTTGCAAAGTTAATTTTAACTTCAAAGGTGTTTTATGGAAATTACTAATTCTAATATAATTCAGCAAAAACAAACATAATTTTTCGCACCCTTCTATTTAATAAACATGTTTTCTTTATAGATATATTATAATTTTCAAAGGTATTTGAGAAGCCATAAATAAAATAAATAATGCTCAAGCTTAGTGCACACAGAAACCTCATAAAAACCAGCATTTAGCTTAGAAAAAGTTTTATTTGCAAAGTTAAATTTAATTATATGGTTTAGATAGAACAAAGTGCTAAGAACTGCATTTGCAATACCAATAAATAAAACGCATTATTTAATGAGTCACAGCTAAAAAAAAAAATAAAAAAAAATAGACAACAAAAATCATGGTCAACATTTTTGTATGCTTGTGCGGAAATCGCAGCAATTAAAAAATTATAATAATTTGATTGGTTTAGTTGTTATTATTTTTAATGAAAAATAGAACCAATCAATTTGTAAACCTTTTGTTTCTTTTAATTACAAAATGATTTGGAAGGCCTCAGAAATTAAATGTGAATCATTCGCGTTTTTATTGCTTGAATTAGTTTTATGCCATTGATCGAAAATCGATCGATCGATGGACGAGTTGTGGTTTTATTAAACAAGGTTCTCCTAATTAATTTTTTAAAGTGTAAGCGTTTTTTCCAGATATTTAATTAAATATTACTTTGTGTTAGTTTTGAGCTTACTCTATTATTATAAATATATATTTTTTTAAATACTTCTTTGTGCCAATTTTCAATTTACTCTATAAATAATATTTTTTTTTGTTAAAGTCTGTCAATGGGCAAGTTCCAGTTCAATTGGCAATTAAAACAATTCGATAAGTGATTCAATGAATTCAAATGAATCTAATCAAACATATCTTGACAAGAATGAAACTCAAAAATTGTTCTACAAATAAAGCAGCTTTTTCTTTGGAACTAACCAAAATGTGAAATTGAAGATAAGAACAAAAGTTGAGGCTGCAAAAATAAATGTGGAATTGTGACTGCAAATATTAATTTAAAAAACATATATTTATGTATAAAAATTCATATTTATTTATATATAAATATTTATATATATAAAGTCATATTTATTTAATATATATAAATATATCAAAAGTCATTGAATTGTTGGCCTATTTGCTAATTGTGAGTAAAACATTTCGCATAATTAAAAGAAAATATAAATGCGAAATGCTAATTAAATAGGTGAAAGTTAAATAAAATAAACTAATTATAAATGGATTTGCACTTCAATTCCGATGCCAGACAAATGAAAATGAAATGTGCAATTGATGCCATTTATACATACATCATATATACATACATTCATCCATCTATCCATATACTTGAGACCTCAATTGGAAGCTGAAGCTGAAACTGAGGCTGAGGCAGAGGGTGTGGCAGAGGCAGAGTCTGAGGCAGATGCGTAGCGAGAAAAGTCTGACGAGACATAAAACGAAGCGACAGATGAGTTGATGGGCCAGACAAACACACACACAAAAAACTATACACAAAGTGTACACAATGAGTGTGTGTGTGTGTGTGTTGTGTGGCATGTATCATTGTGCCAGATATCTTTTAGCTTTTATTACGCATAAACCCAGACAAAACCAGACAAAGCAGGGAGAAAGAAACACAACTCGAGTTCTGTAAAGAATGTGCAACAGCAGCAGCAGAGGCAGCAACAGCGGCAGCAGCAGCAGGCAACATGACCTACCCCAAGGCGAAAATTATTATTATTTCTTTTCTTTATAAATGAATTTTTTGTGTTGTTTTTTTGCATTTTTTTTTATTGTCGACTGGCAAAAGGCATGCGATTTGCCTTTGGCAAATTATTACTCACTCGCAGCGGAGCAATGGAATTTTATACGCATGCTGAATCCTACTGCTCTCCACTTGCCACTCGCCACTCTCCATTCTCCACTTGCCACTGCAAGGCAATAAATGAGTAATACGCCATTAAACAAAGTTTGCACAATAAACAATCTGCCAACCCAGCGCAGTCCACTCATTGATTATATTTGCAGTGCACTAAAACTTCACACATGATATTTATTTATTGCCAATATCAGTCGACTCAGAAAAATACTTAAATCAGTAAAAAAAAAAAGAAGAAAATATATATATTTAAAAATAAGTAAGTAATAAGTAAGACACAAAGCAAGAAAGTAGAATATAATTGTAATTGTATTGCTTTTTTATTTAATTTATTTGTAGTTCCTTTCAGTCGAATAAGAAATATACTTAAATATGAATACAAAAGAAAAATTAATTGAAGAAAATATATATTTAAAAAACAATATTCATGCCAAGTAGGAAAAATTAAAACAAGTAAGAAAATAGAATATTATTGTGTTTCTACTTTATATTATTTATTTACTGTCCACCTTAGTCGATTCAGAAAAATACTTACATAAAGGAGAAAAGAATAAATTGTGGAAAATATATAGTTGAAAAAAGTATTAAAAAAAAGTTAATAAAAACACAAAGCAAGAATGTTGAATATTATTGTATTTCTGTTTTATTTTATTATCATCATCATTTATTATTATCAGCCGACTCAGAAAAAGACTTACATAAACAACAGAATAAATTCAATATATATATCTAAGAAAATATTAAAATACAAAGGAAAGAAAAAACACAAAGCAAGAAAGTAGAATATTATTGTATTGAATATTATTTTATTTATATTTTTGTCGATAGCAGTACACTCAGAAAAATAATTATATAAGGAAATACAGAATAAATTGAACAAAATATATATATTTAAAAAACAATATTCATGATAAGTAGGAATAAGACAGCAAATGGAATATTTTTCTGCATTTCTCTATAAAACAAAGCATAAAAATTTTTTCTTAGAGTAAAATGGTTTTATTTGTTTTAAAATATGAGTTAATTCAAGAATTTTTTCAAGGCATTAAAAAATCACTTCTTTTTTTTGAAAGCATGAAAAAAGTATATGTTCTGTAAATTAGTTTTGATTGTTTTTAAATATGAGTTAATACAAGAATTTTGTTAAGGCATTGAAAAATCACTTCTTCCATAAAATGTGGAAAAAGTTTTTACTTAATATATATTAATAGTTTTAGTTTTTATTCATTGACTATTTTCAGTCTGTTTTTTCTCTAAGATATTGACAAACATAAATCAACAAAATTGATCATATTCACAATAATATATTTAATATAATAATAATAATAATAATAATAATAATAATAATAATAATAATAATAATAATAATAATAATAATAATAATAATAATAATAATAATAATAATAATAATAATAATAATAATAATAATAATAATAATAATAATAAAGCACTATGCCAATTGCCAAACTTGACAAGTCTTAGTCAATTAATAAAAATTCATTATAAATATCAACAAAACTGGGGAAAACAAAAAAGCAAAGTTAAATGCATTTGTCGTGCATTTAAGCATAATTTGGCATTAGTTTAATACCGTGACATATCTATAAATTTATCAAATAATCAGACCGTGTCTAATGCACAGCAATGATACTGAATATGAGAGAAGCAAAGAAAGAAAAAAAAAAACTATCATCATAAAACACACACACACACACACACACACACAGCGCACTTGCGGATACAAAGCATAAAGACAAAAGGCATTAAATTACAGCCAGGCAAAAATCTATCTTTTATCTTCTAGTTGGGCCACCCTGAAAAGGCGACTAGCCAAGCAATCCGACTCTGTTCGCCATACAACTTAATAGCCACTGGTAAAGCCTACCAAGAGCCATGCTGCGAGCTGTGTCTAAACTTGATTTCAAAGTTAAGCCAACCTTAACCAACATTTATAGACACAAAAAAGTTGCAAAAACTATGCGCGGCGCATAGAAGCGAAACAGCAGCGGCTACAAAAACCGAAAACCAAAATTCACAAAAACAAAAAAAAAAACAAAACAAAAATAACAAGGAATCAAGCCCAAAACAAATTTGAAATATTTTCGTTTGTCTGTTTTTTATACCCTGTTTGCAAACGTCAGAAATAGTTTTATTTCATTTTATTTGCTTAAAGAACTTTGCTGAAAATCAAACAAATATTCCAAAAAAAATAAACACGTCTTTTTGGTAAATGTCTAAATTTTGGTAGCTATTTCTTTTTATTTATTTTTTAACAAAATAAACAATTATTTTTGGGACTAGGATTTTTTCAGTTGGTAAATGTCTAAATTTTTTTTGTTACTTTTTATTTCTTTAAAAAAATCAACAAATTTTGTAGATGATTTTTTCTTGGTTAATGATTTTAGTTTATATTCTTTTCCATAAAAAAATAAACACATCTTTTTGCGGCAATGATTTTTGTATTTGGTAAATGTCTAAATTTTGGTAGTTGTTTTTTATTTTTGTACAAAAATAAACATGTCTTTTTGGCGCTATGATTTTTGCATTTGGTAAATATCTAAATTTTGGTTGCTGTTTTTTCTATTTATTTTTTAAGTTAAATGCCTTTTTGGGGATTTAATTTTTTCACTTTTTAAATGCTTAAGTTTTGGTAGCTGTTTTGTTGGTTATTTTAAAAAAATAAACAGGTATTCTTTGGTTAAGTTTTATTTAATTGGCAAATGCCTAAACTTTGGTAACTATTTATTTTATTTATATATTTTATTTTTCAGCACAGGGTAGCTGCTATTCGAGCACAGTTTTGCTTGGGCTTGTTTTGGTTTTGGGCTTTTGATTTTAAACTTGATTTGCAAAAATGTGCGTTGAAGGTGAAGTTTTGTTATTGAGGCAGTTGAGTCGAGCACTCGAAATAATGAATGCCAGGCAGAAAACAAAAATCACAAAAATCACAAAAACAAGCTAAAGATTATGTTGATGGCGTAATTAAGCAAGTTTTGAGCATGTAATGAATGAATCAAAAGAGCAAATACCAAAAATTTAAAACGAGCTGCAAAAAGACCTTGAAAATGAGCAAATGACGAGCAACATTTGCGAAGAATAGAAAAAGAATCATTATTATTATTAATTATGAGCGGAAAATGATTTAGGCGGCTTTCTCAAGATTCTTAACAAGCTGAAAATCTTAATTTTGTACAAATAAATGATAAAAACTAGGCTTAAAATTTCCCTATAATTTATTTATATTTCAGTTTGAAAACATGGCTTTAAATTAGTTTTCATTTAGCTTAGATTTGAGATTAAAAATTGTACAAGATTTTAAAAAATATAAAAGTTTAACTGATTTTTTAGTTGATTACAATATTATTTTCCAAATTATAAATAAATTTATATTTCTGACTAAGCCAATCTAAATTAACTCAGTCTGTCGATTCGTTCTCGACCAACGCCCAACAGTTGACAATAATTATAAATATATGTTGCAGACCTAATTGACCTGGCTTAAATGGGCAACAATAAGCTGAGCTAAAACAAATATAGAGTAGGATTTTCATGTCAATTTAAAATAGATTGAATCCACTTTACCAACAGCTGTCGAAGGCTGATTGGTTTTCTCTTGGCAATTAACTAAAAATAAATTTAAGCTTCCAAAGTTAGAAAAGAAAATATTTGCAAGCAACTTTTCAATATATATATAAAAAAAAAACATGTTGATTTTTATTTAATTATTTATGTTGATTTAAAAGAAAATGGTATTAAAAATATAGGATTTTTTATTGACGTAAATTGGAAATGGGGTTGAGTCAACTGACCATTATTCAATTAACATGAATATTTAATACTTGCACTGACAAACAAAACAAACAAACAATCAACAATTCTAAAGACAAACAGCGAACAGCAAAATTGACCAAGATTATTTATTATGAATGCGAATAAACGCCTCGCGCATAAATAGGCCAATTGCGAATAGTTAATGGCCATGTTCTACGCGCTGGCCAAATGCATGTGGGAAGAACGCCAAATGTGGTTGCGTCCAACGTAAGATTGGACAACAAAAGTGTTGACGCTAACTGTGGAACGGGCTCTACGCATAGTCCTGTGTCCTGTGGTTCGGTTCGTCTTGCGTCTGGTTCATTTGTCTGCGGGTTTATCAGCTGGTCGGGTTCACATTACAAAATGTCGATGATTTGTTAATGGCACAGTGAAGCCAATGCTCGACGAACAGATGCCCTCGTTGCAAGCGGAGAATCTCTTAGAGAATGCTTATAACTAATAAAATTGCTTATCGATTTTTATCGATAATATGCCATTATCGTTCATATAACTGCACTTCAGCCAGGGTATTTTTTTTTCGCTCAAACATAATAAGTATAATGATTTTGATGGATCATATTTCACATTTTGTTTGTGATAAACAATATTTAATTGCTGTTGTTGTTGTTTGAGCGACTGATTGACTTGACAAGGTGTGTGTTGTGCGTGTGTGTTGTGCGTGTGTGTCTCTGCAAAGATGTAGGCGAGCTTGGGTCTATGGCACCTACGTAGAAATGTATATATAAATATATATATATATATATATATATATATATATATAGACAAACATATTGTTTGCTGAGCGCCTTAGGCTGACAGGCAGCCGGGCAAAAGCTGCCTGCCAGGCACAAGATATATTAATGGTTAGGTTCTGGACAAAAGCTGCATGCTATGCTTAACTTCCCAAAAAAAACTATTATTTATTTGCTAAGCAAACTTTGTATTAAAGACAGTTGAAAAAACATATAGAAAAAATAATAAAAAAAACTGCAAGCAATGCATAAATTTATAGAAGGATAAAAGAATATGCGAATGAGTTGAGTGTGTAATTTTATAGAAAAACTGAATGTGATTTTCTTTAGCCAAACGCCAAAACTGCAATTTCGTTGTCTGCATTTAAATTGCTGAGGGGTTGAGGGGGGGTTGGCTGCAGCTTAATGGTCAACCAAAGTTGCGTGAAGCAATGCGTCTGATAAGGATACAAATAAAATGCAATCATTTTTTATATCTCCACTGTTTTCTTTTCTTTGTGTGTGTGTGTGTGTGTGTGTGTGTGTGTGTGTGTGTGTGTGTTGTGTGTGTGTTATGCCAAAAACAGTACTTGTGCATTAGGGACGACAATAAAACAGTGTTGAGAGTGGAGCGTCATAAAACAGAAAACTTTTCCATGCATTGTGGGCGTCAGCAAGACGGGAACTTTGCTAAATTTTCAGCACAGTCTTTTTGCAGTCCAAATTAAAAATAAAACAAGTTCGAATTCTGAGATTCTCGACTACGATATACCCTGAATGTAGCTGTTAAATATACTCTAATTTTATTGGCAAATTTCCCGTTAAAAAGCAGCAAAATTTGAGCATAGTCATCTCTTTTAGCAAGCACAGTCACTGAAGAGAAGAAAAAAAACACGAATGCAGCGCAATTTTTTTTTTCACAAGCCTGAACTGATCCCTAATTGGCTGGCTAGAAAGACGTGCATGCGTATACAAACATACATACATACATATGTATTGCATCACATCCAAATCCAAGCATACATACATACATGTGTATTGCATAAACACCTAAATACATACGTACACACAATCGTTCGTAACGGAGATGTTCAGCATCCACACAAAGCTTTTCAACGTTCGCATTGATTAGCATGCCATCTCTTTCTCACAAATGCTTTGGCTATTTATGCATAGAGAAAATGATTTCAGCTAGAAATGAGATCAATATGAAACTAACTGTTCACAACTTGGGTGTTTCTTATTAGATCTTGATGAAATTTTGACAGTTGATCAATAATATGCATATGCATATTTTTTGCTAATTAAAGGATTCTGCCTTTAAAATTGAGGCATTCCATAGCTATAGGATAATTGAAAAGTATAGATAATCGAGAAACTGAGGCAGTTATCGATAAAATAAAGCAAACTTAATCTGCGCCGGATAGGCGAAAATTTATATAATAAATTTAAAGTCTTTAGCTCTTATAGTCTATAAGATCCGAGTGTCCATACAGACGCACAGACGGACATGGCTATATCGACTCGGCTGTTGACTCTGATCAAGAATATATATAATTTATGGGGTCGTAGCTGTCTCCTTCTGCCTGTTACAGCCATTAGCACAAAGCCATTATTCCCATTTCACCCATTTTTAATGTGTTCAGGGTATAAAAAAAATAAATAAGAGCAGCAGCAGACGCTTAGAAGCATGCTACAAATACACAGATACAGATACAGCTACAGATACATCTACGTTGCATATAGATACACAGATACGACTACATTCATTATAAAAAAAATATAAAAAAAAAAACAAATCTGTTTACAGCATTTGATTGATGCGACCGCCTTCGGCTTGATCACGCCCCAAACGCCAATTAGGGCGCACTTAAAAAACCAACTTGAGAAATAACAAAGAGAAAAACAAAAAAAAAAATAAATATATAAAAATAAAAAACAATAAAAAATAAATAAATGTCAAGCCATATTCATCATAGGCAGGCCACAATCATTGATTCTTATGTAAGCGGCTTATACAGTTTTTTTCTTCTTTTTTTTTTTGTTGTTGTTTTCTATTTTTTTCTGTCTTTCTTTTTCTGGAAAAACTGATTTGGTTTTGTTGTTGGGCGTTGTTAAGCGTTCGTGGGCGTTGTTTGTTGTTGTTGTTGTTGTTGTTGTTGTTGTCGTTCTTGTTGTTTTTGTTGTTAATGCTTTAGAAATTATATGAAATTTGCGACGAGTCTGTTGCTAAATGGAAAATATGTGTTTGCAGGCACTTAGTGCGCCAAATAATAGATACTTTTTTCATTTTGTTAAATACTTTGTTTATATTGTAAATGGACAAAATCGGCACGACGAAGTTGTAGGCAATATAAGAAGGGCGGCCAATTCGATACTTAATATATGTATATATAACATATATATATATATGTATATATATAATATGCATTTAGAATTAAAGCTTTTTGCGCAGCATAAATAAAGTTTTTGCTCAAGAATATCGACTTTCCACTCGCAATTTGAGAGTATCTAATTTAATTTAATTTTTTTGTGATAAGCAAATTGAACTACTCTTAAATTATACTAGAAAATTAAAAAAAAAATAATTCTTGTTTACAAATGCCTTTTAATAATTGAAAATAGTGAATTTTTAAAAGTGTCTTAAGTTATATGAATAATGTCCATAAATAATGTTTGTAAACAGTTTGAATCTCTGCTGATATTTAACAATTTATTAAAGCATAGAAAACATAATTTAAAAAACGCTAATCCTGTTTATTATTATTATTATAGTTATAAGTTATATAGTATAATATTTAAGAAAGTGTATTAGTTTAACAAAGCAAAGTTCGACTTTACATTTAACAACTTAATTCTACAACTTTCCAACTTTACCATTTATTGCACTGGGAACTTTAAACGACTTCTTATAGATACTTTTAAAAATCGAAAAATCCGTTCCTTCCTCCACTTCCTCTAACTCTTCTATGACTGATTCTTAAGCTGCTGTTAATCTTCTTATAATCAGGGTTACCACCAGACAGCACTTTAACTTATCGTTACATAAATAAATTAAAAAAAATAACTCATTAAAAAATGAAAAGAAAACATATTTAAATAGAAAATCCTTCATAGCACATCAATTGTCATTTCTATATTTATATATATATATATGTATATTATTTTTGATGTTGATCTCTACTTGACTGATATAATCGCATTTGCCTCTTAGGCTTATGCCAATTGAGCCAAGTCTGTTAAGGAGTCTAATCCTATTTCAGTGAAGCTCTTGAAAAAGCACAGGATGTGTTTATTCAGCTAATTTTTCGACCTGCTACATGAAGCTCCTTTGCAGCAATAATATATATAATAATAAAAATAATAATAATAATAATAAAAATAATAATAATAATAATAATAAGTTTATGGCGCAATTTACTTAATTTTTATTTAATGTTGTTTGCCAAAGTCAAATTTGATACTCAAAGAAACTAAATAAAAAACTGTTAAATTTAAAAAAATTTGGAATTTGATATATAAATCAATTACTATCAATACTTTATTATTTATTAATTATTGTTATTATTTTTTTTTGTGTTTCAGACATTTTGAGCTTTTAGATTTATTTCCCCCAAACCATTAGCTCTTCCATCAAACCCAATTCTTGAATGAATGCCAAAATCTTGTTTACATGTTTTTCCAGTAAATTAATTTTCATTTTTTTCCGACCTTTTACAGCTAATTTGGTAAGTTGACTTTTACTGCTGAGTTATCCAATAAAATAGCTGACTTAAGTCATTTTTGATAATAGCTGGCCGAGAGACACTTGGCCTAATCTGATACCTGTCTCAGTTGTAGCCACGTTGCTCAATTGCTGTCTCATTGTGTGTGTTTTTATGCCACAAATGAATAAATTCAGCTGTTGCATGTTTATTGTGATTTGCATAAGCAAAAAAAAAAGAGACAACAACAAAAAAAAGAGAGTAGAAAAAACATTAGTACAAATAATAATAATAAATAGAGGCCAAGTTATGTAAATTTAAATAACAGTGATTCGCTCAATTTACATTGCACACATTCGAATTTAATGCCACTTTCCCGGTGCTGCCTGCCACACAAAATTTAATGACTGAATCAACGCGACGCGACGCGAGGCAAGCTGTTGCAAGATTTTCACTGCATCACTTTTCACTTTCAACAGAAAACGAAAGTGAAATAAGCCAAAGAAAAAGAGAGAGAAAGAGAGGGGAGAGCGTGGGGGGGGGGAGCGAACCAGCATTCGAGTTAGAGTTACGAGTGCAAACTGCTTTTTTTTTTCTTTTTGTTTCTTTCTTTTTTGGATTTAGGCCTACTAACATAGACAACACACACACACACACACACACACACACACACAGTGAAGCCTCGTTTGAGAGACTCTCGGCCACGCTGATGAGTTTGGCCTACTTTCACTTTCGTTTCGTTACCATTTTTATTATTGTTGTTGTTTTATTATTTGTTTTCTACTTTTTTTTTTCTAGCCAAGCTATGCTTTTTCGGGGCCGGTTTTTCCAACCGCAGACCCACTGACAATGAAATAAAGTTGTTTCATATTTCATGGCAAGTTGAAAAACTATCTCAGCTGAGAAAGAGAGAGAAAAAAAGCCTAAAAAGTTGGCATAGAAAAATGCCTGTAAATTACTCATCAGTCGCAGACAAACCAGCAGCTTAGAAAACATAGTTTTTGGTTGGGTTTTTTTGTTGTTTTTTTTTTTATTGTTAACTTGAACAAGATCGCCCATTGTATTTGCATAGACGTCATAAAAAAAAAACATTGCTTGGCTTTCAACAATATTTAAAAAAAAAAAGTGGAAAAAAGACAAAGTTTTTATATTTAGTACCTAAGCAGTTTATTAATATTTGAATGTTTTTTTTTGTTTTTTTTTTTTTTTTGGCTGTCTCACTTTCACTTTTTGTCAATCGCAATTAGTGTGGCGAACACAGCGACAAATCGCAGCGACAACAAAATGAAAATAAAGTTTCTCATTTTAATTGCGCTCGTCTCGAAATGAGCCTACAACAAAAGCAAAAAGCAATTTAATTGCTATTGCAACAAATCGCTTGTCGAACAAACACAAACACAACAACAATAAAACTTTTAATTGTTTTGCACTGCTCGAAAAACTAAAAAGTTGTACAAGTATTTTTGGCTTTTGGGCTTACAACTAATTTTTTTTTTTCTGTGTGTTTCAACTTGTCGCAACTAATTTAAGTTACAAGCTGCGGTTGACTAATTGCCGCCCCAACAAGTTGCCCCAAAAGTGGCAAAATACATTGTCAAATGTTGACCTTACAATGGGTTAAAATTTATATATATATAAATTACAATTTAATGTTGCCGTTGACGGAAACTATAACTGAATACACTGAACAATATTTGTAGAGAGTAGAAATATAATTTTGACAATTCTTTTGCGAGATTTTATTATGCTTAATTTGGTCAATGGAGAAAATGGGGGCAAATCAAAAAAATCAAGTTAGGGTTATCAAAAATTCAAGCTTCAATAATTATTAGAGACAATATTTAAAAAGATTAATGAAAAAAGTACAAGCAAAAGATGTTTAAATTAAAATTAAGTGCAGTTTTGAACAGATCAATTTTTCTTTTCAGCTGCTGAAATCAACACTCTTTAGACTAAATTAATATATAAAATTAGCATGTTTCACATTATTTAAACAAGTTATATATATATATATATATATAATTAAGACATTTGATTATTTTTGACATTTTTATGCAGTTGTCTTTTTTTATATACCCTGAACCCATTAAAATTTGTCGACATCAGTCTACTACAATATTGTTATTTGTTTTTACACTTCATGCTCACTCGACTACAGCTTTCTTACTTGTTTTTATAGTTATACCAATTCTGCATTAAATCGCATTTTGGCAGTTCATTTTGATAAAAAATAAAATTTGGAGCTCCTATATCATCGTCAAAAAAAATTGAATTTTCGATCTTTTTAGTCTATATAAAATTTAAGTACTATTAATCGATAAAAAATAAATTTTTCTGCTATATTTCGAAAAACCGAATTCCTAAAACAATATATACACAGTACATGTTAAAAGTATCATTTTCAACAAGTATAATTTATATAACATAATTTGTGGAAACACTTGCAACTGTAATTACAGTTGTTACAATTTGCAACAGATGTTGCACCGTTACTAAATCCCAAGAGACAAAAGGCTCCCACGCAGCCAATAAAATAAGCAACAAAAACATAGCAATAAATACTGAAACCAAGTCGCATTTTCGGCCAATCAAATCATAAAATGAGCGGCGAAAATTCGACTTGTCGCTAAGCTTAACTAATAAAAAAAAAAAGTAATAAAAGCGATTTCAATCAAAAGGCGAAAGAGAATAGAAAACAAAAGAATCGAAAAATATGAAAACAAACTTGAAAAGCAGCAAAACGATGTCGTTAAGCGAGAAGAGTAAGAAGAGCAAGAAGAGCAAGAAGAAGAAAAAGAAGAGCAAGAAGAAGAAAAAGAATAGGAGCAAGAAGCAGAAAAAATAATCATTGCAGCAGCAAAACCAATTTGAAAGCCATAAATCAAATGCCGAAATATGTGCAAAAATATTTGTTGCTGAACAAAATTGCGATTCGGTGACAAAGCAGAGAAAAACCTCTCTCAAACTTTTCTCTCACTTGGAGAAAGATACAATTTTTGTATCTGAAGTAGTTTTGTCGCTGGTTTTTTGTATCTTGTGAATTGTGCAATTAATGTTTTGCTGATTTCTGTGCGTGATTTCGCAATATTCAATGGGCCTCTAATGAAACGCCTCAATTTATTTTCTTCTGCAAAAGCAGTTAACTTTTTTGTTTCAGTCTAGACCAGTTCAACTTACACACACACACATGTGTGTGTGCACAGCAGGTAGCTATATATATTCTGTATATATTCTTTTTTTTTATCACATGTGATAGAAATTTTGACAAGTTTTGCCAAGGCATCTTAACGAGAAACCAGACGTTGTCGAGTGGAATTTTTGGCATGCTTAAATTAGCCGAATCGGAATCAGAATTTGAGCAATTTGAGATTTATATGAATTTCGAATGCTTTCTTTGTCAACAAATAATTGTCATTGCAAATAATTGTTAACAAATGGTTGACAAAACTCTTTTATCAACAATTAGCACAATTTTAATAACTGACATATAAATTGCAATTGGCTCTTTTCAAACTGTTGATTAAAATTTTAATAAAAAGCAAAGAGTTGAAGTAGTAGTAAATTAATGACTATATTTTTCTGAATGAAAGTGACATATAGTTTATGTAGTTTATATGTTTTCTAGTTACAATAAATAACGAAAGCTAGGATTAATTTTATTAATCATCATTAATTAAAATCTGTGTACATAAAGTGAGTTACAAAAGAGAAATAAACTCATTAAATTTCCAATTCAGTCAGGCATATTTAATGCGCTTATCTTAAATCGCTTTATACATAGATATATTCGCTGCGGTAAAAAATAAATATTTACACGTAGAATTCATGAAATAATTACAATCTTTTACATATTACTCATTATTAGATAAAAATTTAACTGACCAATTTTAAATGTTTAAAAATTAAGCTGTTTTTAATTACTTAACTTAATGCTTAAAAAGTTTTTTGCTTTAAATATTTTTAATTATTTTTGCTAAGCTTAGTTTTTCTCAGGAGAAAACCCAAATTGATTATCTGTTTAAAAATTAACTAAATGCTTTCCCTTAAAGTAAATATTCAAGAAAATGTTAACTGAATGTTAATTGTAATATTTGAAGTAGTCATTCAGTTTAATGCTGCTTTTGTCTCGCTGTATTTCAAGTTCTTTGTGCTTAAGTTTTTTTTGTGTTTTTTTTTCAGCACTTACCCTGCATTTTCGGCTGCAGCAATTGACATCTGTTGTTGGGGCTCATCTGTTAGCTGCAGCGTTAGATGTGCCCGTTGTTGCACTTGTTGTTGCTGTTGCTGTTGTTGCTGCTGTTGTTAATGTAGTCGTTGATTTGTTGTAGTCTAACACACACACAAAAACACACACGCCACGTAACGTAAATAAAACACTGCAAAGACAGAGGAGAACATTTTTTTATTAGCATTTTTCTACAATTCTTTGTAATATGTTTTATGGCATTATTTTATTTTGCTGAGCGCACAAAACGTTGTTGGGCTTGACACAAGTTGCCACACTCGACACACACACACACACACACACACATACACACACGCATAGCACTCGGAGTAGCATTTGCCCCGGGAAAACAAGAAAAACTGGCAAAAGCAAATGCCAGCTGGCCACTTGAAGACTCAAGTTACAAGAAACACTTAGGGTCGGAGCCTCCTTCGACCTCACCTCGTCCCTAGGCCAACCAAAAAAAGTGAAAAAAAAAAATAAAACAAAATAAACCCCATCAGAATAGAGAGCAGCCCAGGCGAAATGAGTAAAAGGCGCCAAGTGTGAATCTCTATATGCAAAAAAGAACGTGTATCCAGCGTAAGGGTGAGGGGTAAGGGGTGCTGAGGCGAGCGGATTGGTTGGTTGGTTTGCCGGCGCAAAGACATTTATGTGTTGCCGCTGGCAAAGTGCAGAATTTTCTTGCTTTTCGGCAAAAGCAAGCAAGGGTTAACGGTTAATGCTCAGTTGTGAATCGGTGCTAAAAATAGGCACAGTGGTTAACATTTTTCATTTTCATTTGATTGCAAGTGTTGCCAAGTGATTTTTCGCATATGACTCACTTAAGCGAAAAGGTAAAACACAAAAAAGTGCCTGATAAGAAGCCGATAATAGCAAAAAAATTAAATAAAAATCCGATTACTCAACGAGTTTTCATCAAATTTGGCAATTTTGGGAAAAACCGATTGAATTTTAAATTACAGTACTATTCTTTATCACTGTTTATTCCGTTATCTTTTTTGCTTTTTAATAATTTGTTAAAAATGTAATTTTTATTTAATTTGTATTTGTCATTACACATTAAATACATAAATACAAATAAAGTAAAATAGATACAATCAAAATAATTTTTTTTTGTTAATTTTCAGCATAGTTTAACTTTTATTTAGCTTAATTTAGTTGACTTAAGCTAATTATTTGAATTTCTGTTGACCATACAAAAAATCATAAAAGAATAACTTATGCAAAATGAAATTGGCTTAAGTAGTGTTATTAGAGCTAAAGCTTTTTATCTGTGATTCTATGAATGTTTTTTAAGTATGAATCAAAAGATAACTACGACAACCAATACCAAAAAAAAACTCTCCAAATGTTAACCCTATTTGACCCCCGTGAGCACTGTGTGTGCTTAGAGCTTGAGAGAAGCTGCTGTTGAGGCTTTTTCTTTGCCTTATCTTCTTTGCTCTTACTCTTGCTCTCCGCTCTCTCCCTGTCTCTTTCTGGCTCGCGTAAGCTCATCAGCTGCATAATCCGCATGTGAGACAACGCATTCGTTTTCTGTGTGTGTGCGTGCATTTTTCCCTTGTTGCCAACGTGTCGTATACTCAATGCAGCCACATCCCAAAAGCACACACACACACACACAGACACACGCACACATTTTTTTTTGTTGTATTCATTTGTATTTCATCTTCTGTTTTTTTTTTTTACATTCTGCTGCATTCTTGTTGTCTTTATACATTTTTTCGCACTCAAACGAGAAAGAGAGCGAATGCTTTATTGTTTTTGCTTTTTAAACAAACAACAACAACTCACACACACACAAACACGCATAAGAAATGCAACTGCATTGGTTGTTTTTTTTTTCATTTATTGTTTTTGTATCAGTGTTTTTGCTGCTCTCGCATTGTTATTGCCTTTGGCTGTTCACCCTTCGCCGCCCTTCGTCCAGCAGCAAAAACATGTTTTATATAATTTCCTGTACGCGTGGCACGAAAGCAGAAGCATAATCTGTCTATCCCTCTCACTCTCTTTATCTATCTGTTCATTCTTTTGTCATTTATTTTTGCTGATAATAATATGGCATTTGTTGTCTTTCTTGTGCTCTCTTGTTGCCTGTCATTGTTTATAATTGTTGCGTTGTGTGGGTGCCTTGCAGATATGCACATGGATACATCCAGTATATATATATACATAAGAATGTGTCTCATATCTGACATTTGTATGTTTTATAAATACATGTTTTTTATAGCACTGCGTAAATTGAATTTCATTGATATCTTTTTTTTTTTTGCTGCTTTTTTTGATTGATTAAATGAAAGCCCAACAAGTGCATTGTTTTTCTGCTGCCCATTCATTAAGAAGTGGGCGTGGCATGCCTGATAATATCAAAGGAATTATAAGTTGACAAATAATAAACATGTTGACAACATTAAACTATAAAGGAGTCCAGGAATAGAATAAAATCGAATAATATATGTGATATCTTAATATTACTTATTATATTTTCAATTTAATTTAATTAAATTCTTCACTTCAATAAATAATATTTGAATGTTTGAAACATGTATTTATAAATGTGTGAACAAATCGACTGTTTACTGAGAATAATACTAAATATATTATAATTAATAATAAATAAACAGATTATATCAACATCAGGTTATGATTAGAACTGTTAATTTATTAATTAATTATACAATATTATTTATTATTAATTTATTCATGTGGATAATTTTCATATTTTTATAGTACAAAAACCAGTTTGCCAATGCTTTGAATTTCACAACAAAAGATTTTGAATTAATGCTTTAATAAATGAGTAAAAAACTAAATTTAGAATATGTCCACATAAGCAAAATAAACAAAGCGAATGCAGAACAAAATTGTTTTAAGGTATTAACAAAAATAGACTTGTAAATTAATTCAATATTAATTTGTAAGCAAAGCCTAAACATAATAAATAGCTTTGCAGTGTAAGCTGCTCCAATGCATGTGTGATTAATTACTAATACACACAAATCTCAATATTAATTTACCGTTATATTTACTAAGCCTCAGACAACCACAACACACAAACACACACACACACAAGCACACAAATGTACACACATAGATGGCAAATGCTTCACAAAATCCGATCCGGCAGCATTGAGTGTAATTTCAATTTAATTAAAATCTAAGCACGTCTGCAAAATAAAGGAAACACAAGAATCACGTTGCGATATGAGAATTTTCGCTAAAAATACACACATATATACATATGCATGGGTGTGTGTGTGTGTGTTGTGTGCAGAAAAAGACATGGCAACAACAGAAACTTCTTTTGCGCTTCTGAACGGTAATTTAGCCATTAAGCTAACGGTAAAATGTGCAGAATCTTGAGCGCAACAGACTCACAGGTAGACAGACAATGTTAATTTCTTTCGCTCTCTGCGCAGCTGACTGAGCTGTCGGCGTCGTCGCTGTTGTTGCATAACTGGCTCAAGCTGCTTACTCAGCCAGCGCAGGCGAGAAAGCGAACGCTGCACTACCTGGGTTGAGAGAGCATTTTGCATGCGTTAACTTTCATTGAGTGTGGAGAGTAGTGGAGACTGCGCTCTCAAAGCAATTATGCTCAATGTTCTCATATGCTCAATGATCAGGTTCTAAGCGGATGTTTTTTTGTGTTTCATTTGTTATTTTTGTGTTCGGTTGCGTCTGCTCGTTATGTAAGCCCAAACAAACAACAAAAAAATACGAGTAGTGAAGAGGAGACGAGGAAACGATAAGGCAAAGAGCGAACTGAAAAAATTCACATTCCAACAAATTTCACTCAAGCGACAATCAAACAATTGGTCAATTCGTCATGCGCTTCCCTCACGGAAACACAAATAAGCGCAGCAGCAGCAGCAAGTATTTTTTTTCTTTTTTCGGTTATTTGTTTACTCCTGAAATTTACACGCAATAAATAAAGACAAAGCGCGTGTGAGAGAGGGAGAGAGTGAGTGACTGAGAGGCACATAAACGCTGGCTTCGACTATCAAAATTGTTTACGTTTTGCCTGCCACTCGATACATGAATGCAGTTTTTTTCTTTTCCACACTCACTGATAAAAATAAAACCACAAACAACATTTGAGGCGACGGCGACGGCGACGACGACAATAAAACAAACAATTTCCAGACTTGTGGAAAATATCTCAAGCGCAAAAAGGCAACAGACGCTCACAAAGCAGGCGCACAGTGTAAGAAAGAGACGGAGATAGATAGCTATATAGATATGGATACAGATATAGATAGATGGTTGGATGGATGGATGGAGATTGGCTGGGGCTGGTGCTGCTATTACAAGCGGCGCTTTTAATTAACATGGCTTTGTGAAATTTTAGTGAATTTCATTTGATGAAGTGGCGTGTTAATTATTCGTACCCACAAAACTACCAAAGATCCAGATCCATACAGTCTACATTCGAATGGGGCTTATCTTAATAAGTAGTTGTTGATTATGTAGTAGCAGTCGCCTGGAACTAATAGCTTCGCGTAAGCCTTTAAAGCAAAAGTAAACAGCCAACTTCAGCTGCTGCTGCATTTGCATTGGTAAATTACAATTTAGACATGCATTTCGCAGAGCTTTGAGTTTCTGAACTTTAGTCCATGTATGTGTGCTTAGTTTTACACACACACACACACACAGTTATTGTAAAGTCTACACAAAATCGAACGCAGCTTTTAATACGAACTTTAAATGGCTCTAATTTTTTTTAGCGAAAAAGAGATCTGAACAAAACAGACTTTAAATTCATAGTTAAATCATAAATCACATGTTTATAAATATATTTAAACACAATATTGAATATTCATAGCTTATAACCTTTAAAATAAAAATGAACAAAATAGCTTATCAAAACAAAATGAACAAATAACTCTTCCAACATCAAAAAAGTTGTACTATAAAAATAAATCCCAGTTTTGCACATTTTTATATTTTGTTATTATTCATCCGTTAGGAATTGTATTATTTCAAGGCTAATAATTTTCCCCAATCCATTTCCAAGATTAGACTAGTTCACATTTAATCTCAACTGGTAAGCCATATATATATATATATAGATATTTGGTATTCCATATAACCATACATATAATGGATTAAACTACTTATTTTTTGAAGTGGTAAAAATAAAATAGCTTTGTAAATTTTATTGAATGATTAAAATGAAATATTTTAAAACAAATTTTTTATAGACGATCAATCTTATCAAATTAAATAGATTGGGATAATTATTATTTATTTATTATTATTAGGTAAAGGTTTCCATTTAAAGTTACAAGTCAAAATTATCTACTAAATATAATTGCTGAGAATACGTTTTTTTTTTTTTTGTAAATATAAATAATTTTTTTAATATACTTTTCGTTTGGAGATAGCATTTTGTTGTTGTTGTAAAATTTTGCTTATTTACTTAGCATTATTGATGTCTCAATGTGGTTTTTGCTTTTAGTGGTGTTTTTTGTGTTATTTATTTATTTTAATTTTTTTTTATTTTATTTTTTGTATTCCTTATTTGGGGCACAGCACGTCGCTAAAAATTGCTGAACGCTTTCTTGCGTACGCGACAATAAAACATTTTGCGTTTTTCAGTTGTTGTTGGTTTTTTTTTGTTTTTTTTTTTTTTTGCAAAAGAAATGAGTTTTTTGTATTTTAAACTGACCTCATTACGGAGCTGTTGCTCAAACAGTTGTGTGACAAATGAAGCAAAAGTTTTGCTTAGCATTTCAAGTTGTTCTTAGCCACAAAATTACAGCTGTTTCAGCTTTCGGCTTTCAACTACCTTCGGGCCATGCTAACAGTAATAAATTACCGCTGTAATTTGTGTGCCATTTTGTACAGATAGATGGAAACTTGAGCCATAAATGTGGAAAAAAAAACTTCGACAGATGCCAAAGCAACTTAAGTGGCTGATAAGCCACTGCCAACTTTTCTTATCTGTTGCTATTATTATTTTTATTATTCGCATATCAGTTGTAAGTAAGCAGAATTTACAGTAGTTAAAATGGTAAAAGTGCACCATAAATTATTGTGGCAAGATCTACTTCGATTTCCCGTAACTCAACTTTGAGGCAAATTAATCAAGTGTGTATATAAAAATATTTAATATAATTTACACATAATTTACGGTACAAGTTGTTTCCGTTCCCTGGCATTATTTATATAAGTAATTCTTTTTTCCTTTCGAATTTCAAAATTGAAATTGGTAAAAATGTCACGTATATTATTTTTTAGCTTTGTATCGTTTTTTTTTTTTTTTGGTTGTTTCGCTTTTGAAGTTTTCAAGTAAATAAACTCATCAAATTTATTAGTTGTGGAAACTTTTATCAACAAATATTGAATCAATGGTCGTTTATCAAATTGTCTAAGAAAATACCTAATGAAATAAATAAACGAAGAAGTTAATAAAAAATAAAACAAAGCACAAAATGACCAAAACAGGCAAACAATTTTCAAAGTTATTCACTGCAAGCGATTTGTGATTTAAGTTGAAATAAAATGAATTTTTACACTCCAATTTTTTTTTGATAATATTTCAAGTTATGTATTGTTTAATGAAGTAACTAAAATTTATTGTTATATTATTATTTTATTAATAAATTTGTCTTAATATTTTAAGTGCTTAAAATTTTACATTGTTTTTATCGGATTTTTTAATTATGTTTTGTTTTAATTGTATAGCGAAGAGTTTAAACAAATTATTACAATTAAAAATTTGGTAAATTTTATTTTCAATTTATAAATTCTTCTTTCTAAACTTTTTTAGAAGTTTTACAGTTTTATGTTTGGTTTTTTGTTTTAAACAGGATACAAATCTAACATTTGAGTAGACCCAAAGTTGAAGTACTTAAAAAGTCATTAGAATTGCAGAAGAGACGCTCAAACGACAAATGCACGATCGTTTTTATTGGCTTTTTACCACAGACGCATAACAATTGGCCAACGGGGACTGTAAACTGCCTCCAACTGGGGGCCTAATCCAAAAGCAGCGCTTCAAAGGAAGCCAACTTATCAGCTACCAACTTATTTCCGCAAAGCGCACAAAAATCGTGAGTGGAAAAGAGAGACAAAATAAAAGATATATATAAATATATATATATTTGTGTGTAGATATCAAGCTGCGGGCATATGCCATGAAAAGGGCCATGAAAATGGAAATGAAAATGGAAAAGAAGCGATTGAGATAGGGGCACATGTTTTGCATATCACTCAGGGCTGGGCTGGGCTTGGAGAGGTAACATTTTTGGATAGATACGCGACGCATAGAAAATGCAGCAACAAGTAAGCAAAAAAAAAAATAAAATAAAAATATATACAAAAAAATAAAACCAAAACCAAGCCAAAAAAAAATGAGGGGAGTTGTGCTCGGGTTTACGTGTCTGGAATGCTTGACAAACGAAATAATGCCACAACTGAGGAATAAAATAAAAAACAATACATAAAAAAAAACTACCATTTGAATGTGGCTTTTTTTTCGTTTTTGTGTTTAACTGTTTGCAGTGCGTTTGCCGCAGCTGTTTAAATTTGGTGACTGATAAGCCAAAAGTGAACATAAAAAAAGACGACGAATTTAAATTGAAGCCGACGCTGAAATACGCTGCGCAGAAACCTATCGATAACAAGCCCAACTTTATATAAAAAATTTAACACTTGGACTTGAAATAAATGATTAGCAAATTATATTTTGCAACTAAAAAAAAATATTATATAAACCCAAACATAAACCAATTATTTAATTATTTTCAGTAAGGGTATTCAATTAGTTTCGTTGCTTTAGCATTTCGATTCGATAACTGTTTCATAACTGGCACACTCAGTGTGACTTGGACTCGTTTCAGGTGTACGAGGCACCCCCACAAAGACATTTTGTAATTGCGCAAATGTATTTTAGCATTAAATGTTGAGTAAATACAAAACAAATGTTTGGAATTTCCAAACTTAAAAATGGGTTAATTTGAAACAAAAAAAAAAACAGACTATCTCAGCAAATGCAACACAAAACATAAATCAATATAAATAATTCACTAACAAAGACATTTATTTATATTAACAGGCGAATCAAATAATCAAAGCACATTTAATTAGTCAATAAAAAAAACAAAAACAATAGAAAATAAATTAAGAAAAGCTCGAAAACGTTAATTGAATATTTGCTGTTTAGAATTATAAATCAAATCAAATTATCAAATATATTTATGAACATAAAGCATTTTTACAAATTGGAAGAGACATGAAAATAAATAAGATTTGTTTTTATTTTTAAATAAAATCATTTTTAGGAGTATTAAAAGTTGACGTCATTAAATTTTTAAATATTTCATTTATATTATATACTGCTTGATCTCACTATAAATTATGGAGCTAGCTAAAATTCTCACATTTAAAAATTTCAAATGAATAATAAAAATAATAATAATAAATTTTTAAATATTTTATTTATATTATATACTGCTTGATCTCACTATAAATTATGGAGCTAGCTAAAATTCTCACATTTAAAAATTTCAAATGAATGATAAAAAGGAGTTAAAGAAAAAAATGTGGATGGATTTGCTTCTGAACAGACTCAATTCAAATTTTGTATATTGAAGAAATGGGCGTAAATTAAGTTATATATTAAAATAGGAAATGAGCTCAAAATGCCCGGAAGCAGTTTGGAATGGCAGAAATCAGGTTCAGTTTGTTCGTCAATCAGTCAGTCAGTCCGGCAGTCCGTCAGTCAGTCAGTTAGTCGGTTTGGCTACAAATAGTGGTTAGTAGCAAGTGTTTAGCTGATAATAATAGCAACAATAATAATAACCTGAGGCTATCCTGTTCGTGTCTTCAAACAATTCATTAATCACATCAATACAAAGCAGCTATTTTAGAGCTATTCAAGCTGTGGCAGAGAGAACCAAAAAGAGAGAGGGGAAGAGACGGAGAAGGGGCAACTGCTAAATTTTATCTGTGTTCTGCTTGATTTGCGCATAAAACGTGTTTATGCCAAATTTAAGTAATTAATCAAATCCAACAGTGACGCAATTTTATTTTATTGAGTGAGAGGCAAAGCAACAAATAAAATATGCAGAAAATGCGGATAAATTTCCATTATGCAATGCGCCTTCTGTTTTTCTTTATAAATGTAACATTTTCAAGGAACAAATGAGTAAAAAGTAATAAAAAATAATTTGAACGTAAGCAAGAAATATGAAGACATTTTCAAGTACATACTTCATGCTTAAATTACACATTTTTACAAAGGTAAATTTCCAACGTCAAATAGGCGAAAATCAAAAGAATATGTTTTTAAGCCAATTAAGTTTTATGGAGCCCAGTTTTTTTTACAACTTGACCAGCAACAAAAAAAAAAAATTTAATGGCCTTGCTGCCCAAATAAAAAAATGCTCGGCGACAAATTCTGCCATTCGAACATAATTTGTGGGGAATGTAATAAAAAGCGTTTTACAGATAAAATTCTTCTACTTGGCTGAGTTCAGCGCAAAGAAGACTTCTGCAATAGCCCAAATTGTGACATATGTCGAAGATAAAAATAATTTACAGTCAATATTAATAATAATAAAAAAGTATTTACATATGCCCATATTTTTGTAAAAGTTTAAAAATACATTTTACACAATTTGCTTTTTTTTGATTCACTTAAATATGTAGTTAGTATAGAAATGTAAATATAAGAAAATAAATTTATCTGAATATCAGAAAATAAAATAAACATCGATTTTTGTATGCAACTTAAATTGTTGTGAAAACTTGCATATCTTTTTTAAGAATTCATCCCTTCAAAATCTTATTATTTTCATATTTTTAGTCTTCTCAACATAATAAAAAGAGAATAAAACAAAACAAAATCGAATTGAGTCTGTGCAAAAGCAATTTTGTCATTTTACCAATTTTACATACAACCAATTTTAACAAACAACATTTAACGCTTTTATATTTGCAGTTTTCTATTAATTATTATTTTTAGTCAACCAACTCGAAATGGAATTTTTAATTTAAAAATCTAATTTCACATAAACAATGAATTCTTTTTCATTTATTTGCTTAACGTGAAAATAAAATACACAACAATCAGCAAAGGGATTTAAATATATATACATATAAATTTGTATATATATATATATAAAATGTAAATATATACATAAGCTTTTCTTACGCCTTGATTTTGTTTGCAGACAAATCAGTTTTGCACATGACTTGGTCAATAGGAGCACAGCAGCTCAGCACAACTTGGCCAATGACAGTGATTCATTGATTATTTTTTTTGTGATCTGAGACAGGCAAGCTTCGACGCCTCAAAGTATGCAATTAATTGCGCTCAGCCATCTTCTCGAGCCACATTATTTTCATTAGCCCGTATTACCTGACCTAAGTAGTTGAGCCCACACACACACACGCACACACCCACACACTGTATATACATACATGTATATTTGGCCGAGACATTTAATTGAATTTGAGTGAATTGAATGTGAGTCGTACAATAATAGCACAAAAGTTGCCATGGCAATTCGCTAAGAGATGTCGAGTTCAGAGTAATACAATACTTAAATTATATAAAAGCTATTCTATATAATTAAATACTTGAATTACGCAAGTATATTATTGCTGCGCAACTAGGCAAATATCCTGCAAAAGGCTGAGTGTTAATTTACCTTTTAATATATAAAATATAATTGATTTTAATTTATTTAATAAAAAACCTATGAAAATATACCCTATTTAGAATAGTGTAAGTTCTGTAAAATACTGTAAAATTCTGTAAAAACTTAGCTGAATTTTGTAAAATTCAAAAATAAATCATATATAATTTTTTTTTAATATTTGTTATTTTATAAGTTGTATGAAGAAAATAAATATTTTAAGGCTTACTTAAATAGTCTTTTATTTGAAATATTTTATAAGTTTTATGAAAAAAACTAATTTTTAATTATTTTCTAAAATATTATTTTATTTGAAATATTTTAATAAATTAAAAAGAAAACTGTTTGTTTAGCAATATGTTCTAGGTATTTATTAGTCAATAAAATTTATATTTTTTGGTTAAGCCACTTTATATTTAAATAATTTGTAGACATTATTTTAAGCTATTATTTTTTAATCATTTTTTTTACTTTAAGTTAATTTTTTGGACTACATTATTTAATAAAGTAAACAAGTAATCATTTTTTGTATTCAATATGTATTATTTATTTCAAATAATTTATGTAGCTCTAAGAAACATTTGTAATATCTCGAAACTATCAGTTGTGGTGTGCACAGAATAGATTTCCTATAATATAAATTTGCATACACTGCGAAATGAGTCTAGCCATAAGCGAAAACAAATAGAGTAGAGCACTGAAATATTTGCTGTTGTCTATTAACATATGCCAAAAGCAGCAACAACAACAAACAACATGAACAACAAGAACAACAATAACAAATGAAACAGCTGTGTTAAAGTTATTTTTTTATTGTGATTCGATATTGGATGGTTTGGCCATTTTTGGCAGAGCTCTTCAGATTGTGAATAGAGGGTGGAGAGGGGGGCAGGCAGCTGGGGTGCGGTCGGTCCATAAAACACTCGAGAAACGAGAATCGACACTTATGCAGTGGATCTCATTGCATTTGAATTGGGAACGATTCAGTTTTGTTTTGGATTGTATAAAATATGCAGCAATGGAATTTCGCTGCCCCATTTGCAGTTCAGCTGATTTGCATTGCGTTTGGCGCGTTGTAAACAAGTCGCCACAAACCAGATTTTCACTTCATCATGTATACAGAAAAGAAAAACACTAACCACACCTCGAACACCTAGTCTACCCCCTCACTTTCCCCGCGTGCGACACACTAATTAACTCTTGAAGACTTTCGTATGATAAATTGCGAGCGATCTGTCAATAAAGTTCGCAATCCATCATAAAAACAACATTCTTTGGGCAAAAATATTTGCATTTTTGGCAAATGTTACTCAGCAACAGCCAAACAATGTTGTAAGTTCGAAAAGTGTATTCTAATTTGTCAACAAATATGTAACGAATTGCCTAAAACATTAAATATATTATTCAATATTTTATTTTTAACATAAAAACTAACTTGATTTATTTCTCTGTTGGATTTCAATGTTTCAAAAACATTTCAATTTGAAAAATAAATGATTGTTGACCAATTTTATATTTTTAGTTTTCTAATGTGTAATTTATATTTCTATCTATTTGATACATGACAAATTGGAGTAGCCAATGAAAACGTCTGGCTAAGATATTGTAATGAATAGGAAATAGGATGAATACTGTGGATTATTTGTATGTTTTTTCTAATAATATTAATTTTAATCATTATTATTATTATTATTATTAATCAGTAGCTCACAGCGAGCAACTACCATAATTATGTTAGGGAATTAAATAGTCAAACTGTGCTCATATTAATATTTTTGTCATAATTACTCAAACACAAATTTCAGTCAATTGGGAATAGCTTGGCCTGTCTAATATAGATACACACATCTATATATATATAATCTGCTATTACTTTATTTATTTGGCTTTTATGTAAATTCAGCTAGAACTGCTTTTGAAATTGTGCTAGCCAATAAACAAAGACAACGTAAACTTGACAGTTAGCACTTGAAATTTCCATTTTACGGAGGGCTTCAACAAGTTGTTTAAGTAGTAAAAATGAAAAAAAAAGAAACGAACAAATGCAGACACAAATTGTAAAGGTTAAAAGTGGATAAAAATAAAAAAAGAATAATAATAAAAATTTTAATCAAAAAATGTTACAACGTAGAACATATTTTGGCATTGAAATTGAATATTTATTTTACAAATTTAAATATATAGATATGATTAATAGATCTTTGCATGTATTGTATATATATAACAAAATAAAACATTAATCATAAATATGTAAATTTGGTTTGGCTTGGAAGTTTAATGTGAATATTTTATATTTTTTGTGCTTTTTAGATGTCCTGCAACGCCGGAATTTGTAACGCTGCCAAACAAAGCTTAAAAGAAGCAAACAAAAAAAAAAAACCCAACACCTTTTTGTATGCTGCTTTTTTGGCTGTTATAGTTGTATGAGTTTTTTTCACACAACTGCCAAAAAAAAATAAACCGGCTCATTTCCAACAGCTGCAAACAACGCCAAAATACAAAATGTAAAGGAAAAAAAAGCAAAACAACAAAAAATTGTCTAATAATTTCTAAAGATGCTGCGGCTGCCCGACTCTCTTTGTCTGCGATTTGAGATGTTTTTTTTTCTCTCGGGCATTGCTTTATTTTGACTGTCAGATTTGAATACGCAGCGGCAGCGGCGGCAGCAGCAGCAGCAGCACACATAAATCTTGTTTTGATTTATTTATTTGTGAATTTTCAACAGCAGCGTTGACGCCGACGACAGCAGCGACGTCAACAGCGACTAGGAACTTTGCCTTAAGTTCAATTCAAAGCTTTTGGCGCATAGTTTTTATGCGCGCGTCACTCACACAATGAGCGCGTAAAGCAATAGAAGCAACAACAATAGGACAGAGAACCAGAGAGTAGCACAGCAGCAGCGATGTCGGCAGCAGTAAACTATAGGCGGCAGCCCAAGACAAGAGAGGCTCAAATTTCTGGGCAATGGTAAGCAAAGGGCGCCCAAAGCTTCGGCTACTGCTCCCTTCCTCTCCCTATCCCTACCTCCCTCTCTAACGCTCTCTGTTAGAAGCAGCAACTAGGCAGTGAGCGGTTTTGCTGTTTTCGGTTAGCTGCTTGTCGTTTTTTCGTTGATGACCTTGAAAAGCTGTATCTAAAAATCGAGTGCAATCAACTTTATAAACACTCACTCACACATTTACACAAGCTGCTGCTGCTGAGAACCTCTGCCCCACACATGCTCATTAATATTTCCCCTACATTTCTCACACACACACACACATAAAAGCTTGCAGAACGTTAGGTAAATTCTTGAAGCCCCAACGTGCCGCTACTCTCTCTCTCTTTTGTATGTGCTGCTGTGTGTGTGAGCATATAATAATTATTCTAGATTCTGTGCTACGTTCTTTTTGTTGTTGTTGTGTTAGTTAAGTTTGCTTCGCTTTCAAAGGTGGTCGCTGCTTTTTGGCGCTTATCTCTTATTCGCTTTGGTTTCGCTTTTTGTGTAATAACAGAGTTTAGCGGCGTTTAACCAAAAAACAAAATACAAAAAACGAAAATAAGTTGTTTGAAGCGGTCAGCGCTTGCGCAACAGGTAGCCAAAGTAGTTCAACTTCTGAGAGTTAAAGAGAAAAAAACCAAAACTGATCCGTCCGTTCACCGTTTGAACTCAGAGCAAGAGAGGGAGATTAGCCGTGTGCGTTTTGCGTCGCTCTCAAGCGCAATTTAACTGGCAGATCAGAGCTTTGAGATGCCTTGCTTTAATATAATGAAGCTTGTAAATGATTTGAGCAAGCCTAAATAGAAAGCTTTTAAAGTGCAGAGTAGTTAGGGACAAAGAACGAGAGCAAAGAATTCATTGTTGTCGCCTTGATTGAACGTGCAAACAATTATTTACTGTAATTGAAGTTCAAAGCTTTTTGGAAGTCATTTTGGAAACTTGTATTTATTCAATGTGATCTCAATAATTCGCACTATATTCGCAAAGAAAGCTTGATTAAGGCATTGAGCAGAACTTTCTAGCACAGAAAATGGATATCGAAATCATTCAAACTTATTTACTCAACTGTTATTTGAGCGCAAAGCGTTGAGCGCAGTTGAAAGACCTGCTGCGAGCGAATTGAATTGGCATTAAATTGGGATTCCTTCGATTTAATGCCTGCATTAGCTTTATTTACATCCAGTGCGTGCCGTAAACATTTATTTTATTTATTTGCGCCAGCTAACGAATTTATGACGTGAGCCACAAAAAAGTACCAAATTTTTTCTTGTATCTTAAAACGTATATTTACTGTACAGCCTAAATAGCTAGAAGGGCGTATTCAAAGTTTATAGTAACTTACTCAAATTAAAATTAATTATTATTATCTAATAATCCAAGCAGTGTTTCTATTCGAATCGCACCTCTCACATTTTTCACGCTCATAAATTAAATGTGTTTAATGAATTTCGCAGGGCTTTTATTATTATTATTATTTTTTTGTTTTTTTTTGTTTGTGGCTTACAGCTTAAGCCCTGCTTAGAGCCGAGAGAATGGCTTGTTGGCCATTTTTCCATTTATTTCAACAGAACTGGGATGAGCTAATCTCGCTTGTTGTTTTTTGTCTGGCCAACTTTGACTTGAGATTTTTAATTAAGATAATTGTAGTAAGCCATAAAAATAACAAACATCAGTGAGTAACCATCTAACCAGTGACAGGTTATAAGTACATCCGCCAAGAAAAAAAACTAGTAATTAACAAATGTATCTTGTTATATATAAAATATATAAAATAACTAAAAAAAAATGGCTAAAAAACAAATTGAAATTCTTTAAAATTTGATTAAAAGAATTGTAAATTATCGATAAATATCGATTTGTGGGAGTTGCTGGAAAAGCCAAACTCAACTATAAGAATAGAAAATTATGAATATATTTTTAGGGATATGTTAATATGTATTTTTATTTCGTTCAAGATTAACATTTCATTATCAAGAAAACTGAGTGTTCTTGAAAATGGGATAAACAAATTGGTTAATATGCAGATGGTAGATAATCTTTATATATGTAGATATCAGCATAGAGTATATAGCTTTTGGCTGGGGGTGTTCACTTCACAGTATGGCTTGGAATGCCATAAGCACTTGCATTTCGATATTATAAACAAACAAAAAAATGAATAAATAAATAAAATGAGTATCAAATCAAATTCGTTTGAAGAAACACTCAAACACACACACACACACACACACCACATACGTATTTTTATATATGGCATACATAATATTAAAAGAAATCGCACCCAAAAACCAAATTGGCATAAACTACGCCGAAAATAAATTGGAATCTAAAAATGAATTTCAAATGCGGCAAACCCCAAAACACACGCAAAGCAAACAAAACAGAAACAAACAAAAATGTGTGTTGTGTGTGCGTGTGTGTGGACTGTATGTGTGTGCGTGTGTGTTGGAGGAAATAGTGTAGCAGAGCAGACAAATGACAATCGCACATCTTGTTATTTGTTGATACGACGAAGATGTGCCGAGTGAAATGTGAAATAACAACAACAATTTGTGTGTTTAGAAACACAAATTCTACAACAAAAATAGAAAGCAACAATGAAGAAGAAGACAACTTTATTATAGAACTATATCTTTGCTGGCATGTGATTGGCTTAAATATACTATATATATATATATATATATATATAGTTCATAGATGAACTTATACTCAATATATAAACCGATCTTAAAAACAAATCAATATTTTTGACAACTTCAACTTCTATTTTTTTTTTAACTTATGAGAGGTTTTTGAGAAGTGCATAAAAATTCATGTTTGTAGTTTTATTTTTTATATCGACTGATTTTAGTTGACATTAAATATTGGAATAAAAAATTGGAATAAAAATTCTGTTAAATAAGTTTCTTTTCACTTCCACATCTTTTTTATCTTATATTAAATAATTAAATACAATGAACTATTTATATTTGTGGATACTCTTATTAGAGGATTATCTAACATATTATTTATATAGCTAGAGCATATAACAATATGTCTAATAACTGTAAAATTGCAATATTGAAAAATATTACCTTGCTTATCTATTTACAATATTTATGTGTTTCCGAGTTTAATATTTAAGGCAAGCCCATTTTTCAACAAGTATTAAATTTATTCAATTTGGGGTCCAGAAACTTTGGTCATTAATATTATTATATATTTTTTTATTATTATTATAATTATTATTATTATTAGAGTTTTTATATTGCGATTCTTAGAATTTATTAAGTTATAAAGTCTCTCTCAGATAAATATTATTCTAGCATATTAATTCTCTCCCCTAGAAAGTGTTCCAAAATGGACCTCTTAGCGGATCTCTCTCACTCTCCTGCAGCGTTTCGCCATAATTTTGATAGACTCTATATTTCAGGGACTTGACTTTACAAGACAATCGATCATTAGCAAAACGGGCCTTTTTTTGAATGGTATCCACTGAGCTTAACACTTCAACAATTTGAGACGTTTCAGAAATGATTTAACTGCTATTTACAAAGAAGCTGAGAAAAAGCAGGCCCGGCACAAAGACCTTCAATATGGAACTTGAAAAAAAAAAAATACAAAATAAAATTATAGCAAAACTCGTGGAACACACTCAAAAAAGCGAAAAAATGAAGGCAACCGAAAACCAGTTTTTAGCTGGAAAACAAAAACAACAACAAACAAAACGAGTCAAATTGGTATGATATTGTACGTAAGCAGTAATTGAAGTTAACGTAATTATAAATGTGGCCCGCAACAAGAACAAAGTGGTTACAAAAAAAACCAACAAGAAAATGCCGAACATAAAATACCCTTCACTAAAACGGGATGCACAAATCTATTTATATTTGGGTTGTTTAATATATATAACAATTTATTTTTATTTTTTATATAATATATAATAATAATATATAATTCTTTTTTTTTTACACTTGATTTTTTCCCATTTATTTTATATTTTTATTTTTTAATATTGAAGAAGTTTTTTAGTTCACATTTCTTACAGAAATTTGGAGGGGTAATATAAAACTGAGAAATGTCAATGTCAGCGTGGAGAATGTAACAACGATCTGGCAAACTGAGAACTGCGAGCTGAGAACTGGAACCCAGCCTGAGAGCCCCAGTCGCAACATCTCCAGACTCGGAGACGACGTTGGGTTGTTTTTAATTTCCCAATTTACATGGAAAACTTTTCAAGACGCTTACAAAAATTCATTTGCGCTTCACAACACAAGCTGTGTAATATTTGCAGGTAGAGGACTGGCGGAGGGCGCACGGGGAAAGGGAAGGGGCAGTTGCGAACAACGCTTCTTTACAAATATAAGTCGAAAAACGTGCGCTATACATTTTTCCTCGATACAAATAATAAAAAATAAACAGAAAAATAAAATTGAAATAAATCGAGATTCAAGGTTTTGAGGACATTGACGCAAAGGTCGGAGAGAGGGGGAGAGAGAGAGGCAGATGGAAACAAGTTTTGAATAGCACATGTAATACATATAGATACAGATACTTTTTATTTATATATATATATATATATATATATGGATATGCATGATATGATGACAGATTTGTAAATGTTGCTCTGCGATTTGAAAGTCAAACATTAAATTTTAGCGGGTAGTGCAAAAATAACTGCTTAATTTAATAACTTTTGCTAAGCAACAAATTGGAATAATCTTAACAAAAAAAATGTATTAATCCAGTTAGTATTCAAATGTTTAAAATGAATATAGCAAATAGTTTATCTTACCATAATAAATAATGTATTTAAATGATTTAACTGAACTGTTGTCAAAACTGAGGATTTAGGATATGTTTTAGAGTTGTTTTTCAACAAACATTGCAGTTTTTTGATTGATTTTTAATCCCTTTATTTAAATACTATTAAAGTCTTCTTTTATTATTTATTATTAATTACTTTTGAAAATCAGTTGCTGACAGACATTAAAGTAAAACTAAAAAAAAACCAACAAATTTTATAGTTTTTTCTGCGTATAAATTAATTATTATTAATATTTTCACATCTTTTATGTCTAATTTTCAATTACAAATGCATAAAAATAATAACTTATTTTATTTTTATTTTGATTTTGTGCCGAATGCTATTAGTCGACATTAAATAAAATAAACAAATAAAAATGATTTTCAACTATTGAACAATTTCTAATAAGCATTTTTATTTACTTTTTTTTTGTTATATTTTATTGTTTGCACTGCCTCAAAACATTTCATGAATACTTCTGAGCGTTTTTGCATTCTCTAAGAATTCTTTGCAATCTTTCTCTCTCTCTCTCTCTCTGCCTCCCTCTCTTCTGGCTTATCAGCAGAGCTCTCGCTGTCTTTGACAGTTTCAAAACAAAGTCCATTTGTGATTGTTGGTCAGTATTTTCAGCGTACAGTAGAGACAACATTTAAAATGCTATTATCTAATCGCCACCGATAGTGTGTGTGTGTGTGTGTGAGAGAGAGAGAGAAAAGAGAGAGAGAGAGAGAAGCGCGCGTGAACTTACCTTGGCGATAAGCCTTAGCAAACTGTTTAGTTAGTTTTTTTTCCTTATTATTATTAAATTATGAGCAGCAGCAATTAAGTCGAGGGACGCGAGGAAAAAAATTATGATAAAATACCGAAAAAACCAAAATTTTAACTAACGTACAAAACTATTTATAAAGAAATTGTTTCTGCGGCTCAAAACTGGTAAAACCTGTTGGCAAATGCTGTGGGCCAAAAACGAATAAAAAACACAAAAAAAAAAACCATCTAACAATAAACTAATTAAATCAAATCAAAATACGTCGCAAAAGAGCGACAGAGACAGAAAGCGCGAGGGAGAGCGAGGCAAAAGAGTCAGAGAAACTGCACATAAAAATAGCCGCAGAAAATGTTCATTGAAAAAATTATAAATAAAATGTCCGAAAAATGCTTAAGTGTATTTATATATTTAAATATACAACATGTATACAAATATATATTTTAGTATATATATTTATTTATATTTATTTCAATACCATATGCAAAATGTACGAGATAAGAAAGCAAATTGGTCGACAAGCTCAAAAATGATACGGCAGAATTGTATATGTATTTGTATCTGTAAGATACGATGTATCTGTGAAATACTTGCGCTCGCACTTCACATGACACGACGCGTTAAGATTTCATGACTAAATAAAACACACACTCACACACACACATGCACAACAAATACCAATTTCTGTGTGTCAACTCATCATTTTAGCGAATTTAGTTTAGATTAGTTTTTGTTTGTTTGCCGTCAAGTTCAGTTAAGACAGGCTTTAGGCCAACTTTTGCAAGCGCCATAGAAATTAGAACTGAATATTTTGTTATGAATTGTTAAACATGGAATTTAAATACAGTGAGGTGAACAATTAGTGCTCGGAATTAAGACAGAGCTAATTGAAACTATCTAAAACATGGATAATTCGATTATTAATTAGATAATTAATTCAAATCGATATATAATAAAGATAATAATAGCCATTTTCTTAATGATTATTGCAGATCTCCAAGCATATAATTATAAACAAATCTATAATCCATCAGTAAAGTTGTAAGCGAAGTAATGAAAATTGATCAAGATAATTAACTTGTCTTAATTCATATAATAAATAAAATGAGTAATTGGCTAATTGGATTATCGGTGAATTTGTATATAAAAGCATTAATTAAATATTCATTGATGTATACCTTTTTTTTTTTAATTTTTTATATTAAAGCATTCGACTCGAAAAGCTTCTTCAATCAATATTTTGTAGTGCGTAGTAATCCAAGTTTTCATTGAGTTTGTTTCGCTGCATTTCGACGATATTTTTACATATATTTTGTGTGATTAATTTTATAATTATTATCGATAATTATTATTTGCACATTTATTTTCACTTATTTTGCGATGCTGGGCAAACACAGGCCTAACAATTAATTTGGTTGATTGTAAATATTTGTTGTTGTTGTTGTTGTATACAATTTGCAAAGTGAAACCGTTGCGTGTATAAATATATATATAGATATATTTATACGTAGATATATATTTATGTATTACTCTATATGTAGCTATAAATTTGCTTTCTATTGATTTAATATTTTCCAAGGCGAACTTGATAGATTTTTGTTTGGTTTTTTTTCTTGTTATTTATATATATTTATATTTATGGTAAATTTGTGAGAATATATATATATATATATATATGCATGTATATATAGTTTATTTATTGATTTCTTCAAGAAATTATATAGTACTTGTCGTAGAAGTCAGAACTATGGAGCCAAAAAGGAGGAAAAAACAGCAAAAAATAAATATAAAAACAAATAGAATAGACTATTAGAAAAAGAACAATTTGAAGTTTAGATAGTTGGTTGTGAAGGGGGCGGTGGACGGGCGGGTTTTTTGGTCGACAACATTTGACGCGATGCGTGTGCGAAACGAAATGGAAGCGAAACAAAATATAAATAAAGATACGCGCAGGCGGCGACAGGCGACGTACGAAGACGACCACAAAGCGAGTGACGGCAATTCGATTATGAAACGCGGCTAAGCGACAAGAGAGAGAGAGAGAGCCGAGGCGGCTACGAGAACGCGCGCTCTCCGAGAGCGACACGGTGGCAATGAAACGCGACACAAAAATTCCGTAACCGAATTGAAATTTATTTTTGAAGAAAAAAATATACAAAACACTTTTTTGTGATTTTGTGCAGTTTGTTTTTTTTTTTTATAAAAATGCAATATTTTTTAATTGTTGGCAGCTAACTTAAGCAATTGGTGGCGAATTGCGAGCAATTTGCGTTGCAAACACTTAACGCACAAACACAAAGACACAAACACACACACGCACACACACTTTGCTTTTTTCTTTTATATTTTTTTGTGATTCGCTTCTTGTGTGCACTTTACGATTTTTGAATAATTGTAGATATTTGTAGGTATTAATTCACTATTGTTTGGATAGAGTTATATGCGATAGATTGGCTGCGAATCACTCACGGCGCACGAGGCACGAATGAAGACACGTCGACAGTGGGACAAGCAGAGAGGCTGGCAATTTTTTTTCTTTTCTTTTTTTTGTCTGCCTTGTTCCGGTGGCCCGGCTAAGCAAACCTCACCAAACGAAATACAAACTCGAACTGAAACGCATCCAAGAGATACACCAGCTGTGTGTGTTCAGTTCAGTTCATTCCGTGCTCTCTTTCGCTGTCAAGTGTCGCGAGAGCGTACATTGTATTGTTTTGCTAACTGTTGGCAACACTTTTCCCCATGGCTGTGCAGCATAGTGCGCCTCTCCTTGCACTAATGACATACTGATGTGCAAACAGAACGAGATGCAGCAACTCTATTGTGGTATTTTTAAGTTTGCTCTCGCGCTCTCTGGCTCTCTGGCTCTCACTCTCTCTCTCTCTCTCTCTCGTGGAGGCCACTGCCGGCATTTTCATTTTGCGTGGTAGCCCCACAATTAGCGTATCTGAGAGATACGTCAACTACGACACTACGTCAAGAACGGTACGCAAAATCAAAAACAACAATTGCTGTTTTGAGCGCATTTTTTGTTGTTTTTGTTGTGTGCTTTTGGCACAACGAATAACAGTCAACTATTTAAAAAGATACTTAAACTGTGAATACAAACAAGTTTTAGAAAATAAATGCCAAGATTTTTCAACAAACATTGATCAACAAAAAAAGAAAATGATCACAACAAAAACATAAACACAAAAAACACATATTTTGATGACGAAACACATGTTGTGCTTAAACACACACACACGCAGAGAGCGCTCGAGCGAGAGAGAGAGAGAGTTGTAATTGGCGCTCTTTTGCAGCTTTGTCGCTGACAGCGCAACGACAAAAACAAATTAAGAACACAAAAAATACAATAAAAAACAAAAGAAAAACAACAAAATGGAAAAGCTCTCCACGTTTTCGTAGTCGTCACTGTCGCCTTCAATTTCAATAGCACTTAGAGCGACTAGCTGTTCCTACAACACACACACACGCACACAATTACACATGCATGGCTAAACTTCACAGATACAATCAAACAATAACACACACACACACACATGCACATTAGTTTAGTTTTATTGACAGCTATTTTGCTGCTTCCTATGCCTATTTTTCTTAGACACCACAGTCTAATATATATATTTATTTAGTTATTAATTATCGTAGAAATGCATTGAAGTTTTAGCTCTTTTAAATAGTGTTTTGTTTCTAATAATATGACTATTTTCGATAGATTGTAGTTTCAATTAAATTTATTTTATTCAAGAGAAGTAAAACTAAAACTGCTTTTCAGTAACTGGATACAAATTTAAAAATTTTAGAAAGTGATTTGAGATTGCTATATTATTGTTGAAGGCTTTTATAAATAACGCATTTATCGATAAGAAACAATATAAAAGATTTTATTTATTTGTCAATAATATGATAATCAGTCTTTCAGTTACAAATGTTAAACAATATAATTTAAATATGTATTTCTTACCAATTCGCTTTTGAATCCACTTTTATTAGCAACTAATTCTCCTACAAAAATAGATATGCTTAACATGTGAAATATATATTTATTATTGAAAGAATAAAATTTATAAAATACATTTTAATAATAAAATCAATCATAAAATATGTTTTTACATAATAAACTAAATGGTTCTTTTAAAAAGTTTCTTAAGTGATTATTTTTATTTAAAAATAAAATTTACACTTAGATATATATTTTTAAAATGAATATGACGTCAGTCAAGGCAACAATGAACAATTTTCATGTCGCTCGATTTGCAGCTCTTTTGGGCGGCACTTTAGATTTTGGCTAAGATTCTATTTGCCGGCCTTAATTATGCATGACAAATGCAGTTAAGCTGCTGATTGTATGCACATAATTACCGCACAGCACCACAGAAAAATATAAATAAATAAAAAACAACAACAACCAAAACAACAACAACAACTTACCAAACTGCTAACTACAAGAAACAAATGGCAAATGTGCTACTTTAATTGCTGACAATTTAAAAACTTTATTTCTTTATTTTGCCTTTGTCTTTTGCATTTGGCTTTGGCTTCGTTCTTCGGCAAATACATACAAACATGCAAAAAAAAAATATATATATATATTTATAATTTGTTTTTATGTTACAAACAATTAGAAGCAAAATGAGCAGAAAAAAACGCTTAGGTGTGGCAAAAAACTTGATGACAAATAAGAAAACTCAAAACTACTGACAATTTCCCAAAGTTTTAGCTGGAAAAACTGTTTGTTTGATGGCATTGAAGATGTTGCAAGACTAAAGTCATTTATAACTAGAAATCGTAGAATTATGCTATTAAATACCCTACAAATTTGTCAATATTTACATTCAACTTTATTTATACTCGTATATTTATTTGCAATTTTTTTTCTTACATATAAATGAATCGAAAATTGGTATCTAAGTTTAAAACTATTATTAGAAAAACCTAAAGCGAGTTGTGCTTAAAATTTGGACTTGCTGAACATAATTATGTATTCCGTTCATTTTTATGTCTTCGTGCAAGTTAAAATAAGTAAATTTCTTACACCGATTCCTTACAAAAAGGTAAGCCAATAAAGAGATGTACAAAGAGCAATCCAAAATAGCAGCAAATAACGGTTAACAGATACCCTAAAACCAAGATTAGTCATAACTGACTTGATTGAATTAAGCCAACGCGTTATTTAATATGTATTTATTTATAAATGTATGTTGTACAATTTTATAAGTTTTATTATCCTGCTCATAAATAAAATACATAAAAAAAGTTATCGATTATTATCGATTAAACTGAAACTGAGTAAGTTATCGATCAAATCAAATAAACTCAACTAGAGCATAGAAAACTATTCCAATTTATTTTGTGAGATTTAAAATGTTGTCTTCTGACTGTTACCAACTTCATCAAAACCCCCTTTTCCCCATTTTCTTTGGGTTTAGGGTATTAAAAACCCAGTAGTTCCCAAAGTGATGCCATAAATTTCGTTGTGTCTTGTTTATAGACGCTGCTTTGGGCCCCTCCCCCTCCCCCCGTCGATGCCCACGGCTAGACGAAGCTCAAAATCAATGTCTGCAGAAAACAAGAAAAAAAAATTGGTAAAAAACGTGCAAAGGTAAGTAAAAAAAAAAATGGAATCAATTCGCTGTGTGAAGTTGAAGCGAATATGATTTTTTGCCAAAGAATTGCCTTGAGTCGTTTTTCACAAAAAAAATAAAATTGAATGAAGGTTTTTTATTATTATTGTTGTTGAAGCCGAAATAGTAATGCAAATTGTTGGCTTTATAAGTGGAGAAAAAATGAGTGTGCAATTCAGTGAATAATAATCTGAGTATTCACTTAATCTCAAACTGTGATTTATTTTAGAAAAATGTATTTTATGATTCAATGTCTTTGTTTACATTTTATATTTTTATCTTTGCCAGCTACTTGATATAAAATAATATATATTAAATATATTAAAAACTGGTTGAAAATATAGAATAAACAGTTGCAAATATATATTAAACAATATTTTTAACAGTTGAGCTTGGTGGAATTATAAATATTATTTGAGTGGCAACTTAACCTTCGCTGCAAATAATAAAAGTATAAATTTGATGTTGAGCATACATTTAATTGGTAGTTGACTGTAGATACTGAAAATAAAAAAACACAATTGATTTTACAGTCTTCTCTGCGTAATATAAACTGACAAGTCGAAAATATATTAAAAACAATTAATATTTATTCCCAACTCTACAATTAGAGTCGATCAATTTAATTTTTGGTTATCTCCTTTAAAAGTCGAATCAACTAATTTAACTATTTATAGAGTATTTTTCAGTCGGTTACATTTTACGCGTATTTTATTTCGCTTCTTGCCACGCTTTGTTAGCAATTTATTAATGATTTTTTATTTATACACTATTATATTCAACTTTTTGTTTTGTTTCTTTCACGAAGACCTTTAAAGCAGTTTTTAGTTTTATTTTGGTTTTTGGTTTTTTTTTTTTTTGGTTATTTTTGATTTTGCTTTATGTTGCCCTGAGAAAATGGCTGATTTAATCATTTTAATGCCATTTTGGCTTGGCTCATAAGTCGCTAATCAAATATTTAATAAATATTATTAAATATTTTTTTGCATTAGCTAGTTATTTGAAACTTATATTTAAGCTCATAGTTTTGAACAAGGAAAAATGTTTGATTTTACATATTAATTCAAATATTTTGTCAGTGCGTTAAATTTTTAAAAATCAATGAAAATAAATGTTTTATACACATTTTCAGTCAATTTCCGATTCCGATGGCTTATTTAATATATCTTTTCCAATTTTTAGCATAGATTTATAGAAGTTAATAAATTTGTTTACCTAACTTGTTGGCAAATCAATAATATTTGTAATGACATCGCTAACAAACACAAAATATAAATAAATAAAGGACTGACGTATTAAATCAAAACACTGTATTTTATTTTATATTTAATATATTATTATTATATTTAATATTATCTTGCTCGATTGACCTTTCACCAAAACTTATATTGACTGAACGCTATTAACGTTTAATTTTTCTGCATTTAGCATGTAATTTATTTAAATATCATTGGTATAAATAAATAAAGAAGAAAATGCGTAGATGTAGAGACAAATGTACATAAATATTATAGCTTAATTAACAAATGCATATTTTTATACATTTAATACAGTTCTTTATAAATTTTTTTATTTGATTCCAATTTGTAAATTTACAAAATCTATACTTTCAGTTGCATTCACACAGTCGCTAATTAGTTGGGTAAATAAATATTCAAAATTTATTCACTGGGTGTTTATACGAATTTTGAATAGTAGCCACAAATGCCTACAAATCTGGGATTATTTTATGGATGTGCAATTATTTAATACGTACAACTAAAATATAGATTTTTTTTTAATATGTTGTAATATTTGTGTTATATAAATTAAAATAAAACATAATTTCTGCCGTTTTCAAAATATCGATGACTCAATTAAAAATAGCAATAAATATAATAATTTTAAATTTATAACTTGTAAATATTTTAATATGATATTTTAAATATTAAAAAAGAGAAAAAAATTGATAAACTTCTGAAATAGCTAAAGAACTGTTCCAGGGAATCGCCTAGTCGAGATTTGGCTTGAACAAAGCATTCCAACTTGTTGCTTACCGCATGTTGGCCATTTGCTGTTAGCTGTATTTTTGTTGTTGCAAAGCTGGCCTGGTCTGTGATTGCGGAAGTTGGCTACTCGGCCAGCCAAATTCTACAACTGGCTGCCATCCAGCCAATTAGACACCCAGCGATGGGGGAATTTGTTTTGGTCGTTCGACTCTCGGCCAGTTGTCGGGCGGCCAAAAATGTGGCAACAAGCAACACACGAGCAGCGACACGTGCGACACTCTACAAGGCTGCAGCTGAAAGGGGATGGGGAGGTGGGTGGGTGGAGAGGAGAGGAGAGGAGAGGAGAGGAGATTGTAGTTGGGCAGGTAAGGTAATGCTGTAAGCCGGTGTGAAAATAGAATATGCTGGCTGAAATATTTATGCGCAGGCAAAGGCTGTTCTGGCTAGTTTTAACTGTTGCTGTTGTGAATTGTTTATAAATGATGCAGCAGCAACAGCAATAACAGCAACACTGACAACAACAACAACAACTGCAAACGGTGCTGATTTTGGCGTTGATAAAGTGCTGAAAAGCAATTGTTGTATAATGGATATAAAAGATTTTTATCTAAGAGGCAAAGTAATATATAAATATATATATATACATATATATATATATATATATATATATTCCTGATGAACAGTCGACTTTTTCAAATGACACTGGAATGTAAATTCTTGCAACAAATTGCATATATTTTATCTCTCACTTTGTGCTTAGGGTACATTTGCAGTCGAGCTCACTCGACTGCTGCTGCATTTGTTTGTGAATTAATAAAATTGTAATTATATTGCAACAAATAATTGCACACTTGTGCAGAATAGCATAGCACTCAGCTGCAGATACCTGCAACTGCAACTGCAACAATAACTGCCAATGCAAATGGCCAGTCAAAATGCAATTTGAATAATTGATCGCGTGTGCATTTTTTATGCATTTCAAATTAAAAGTTATAAAAAAAAATACAAAGAAAAAAATGCTCAAATGTATTTTAGCCAAATGGCAGCTAAGCTTGACTAATTCTGAAAAAATATATACATTTTTCTGTTTAAAATTGACAGTTGTTATTAACATAAACATAAAATAGATCTTTATTGTCTCAAATAAATAAATAAATAATAAATAATAATATATAATATTAAATAATAATGAATAATAATAAATAATAATGAATAATAATAAATAATAATAAATAATAATAAATAAATAAATAAATTGATAAATTATAAATATTAATTAAATAAATTAAATAAAAAATCTGTGCATCAAAACTCAAATTCAGAATAGGAAAAATTTATATTAATTACAGAAATCTTTCATTTTTATACTTTATGTTTTAGATTTGATATGCTGCGTTTTGGCAGCGTGTTTATAAAAATTTTGCTAACATATCTGCAATTAATAATCAGTTTATAAGCAAAAGATTTATTTTCACAAAATACATCATTTATATAATCACAAATCACAAAATAAAATATTTATATTAGAACTGTAACTCAAAACATTAATTAATGTTTTATTGATTAATTTTCGTGGTCATCCTCCAGTTGGATGTCTCTTCCCCAACTGACCACTGGTAAATTGAGTTGTCCTCAGGCCACTTCAGCATTTTCTTATTGCTCTGCTTTTGGGTCTTTGTCCAGTCGCAATTTGCACAGCAAAGATATTTTATCTTACATAAGGCAATATCACATTTTCCCTAGTTGATTTATGACCATTTTTAAGCCAGACTAAAATAAGAAAATCAACTCAAATCAAAATCTCACGTTTCTTAACTGAATTCAAGTTTATTTTCCATTCATCTTTCATCAGCAAGAAAGAATTTTTCATCACACAAAACATTTATAGAAAGCTGACGAAATCATTTTTCTGTTCAGAATTGATAAGAATGTTATTTTTGTTTCCAGTTTTGTGTGTAGATATCTTTATTATATATATATATATATATTTTTGTATTCATTTTTTCTTACATATATAAATCGGATTCTCTCTGACTCACTATAGCTATATTAATTATTCAAATAATTAAACTATTTATTTATTCCATATATAAAGTAATCATTTTCAAAAAATAAATAAAAATATAATTGTTTAAATAGTTATTCGATCTATTTCTAAACTCTTTTATGCTACACAGATAAACAAAAATAAATTCATTATATTATATGAACTTTAGATTCTATATATGAAAACCAAAAGAGTTCACATTTGCAGAATTCTATGGAGTTGACTCAACTTGCTGCTGAAGTTGGCCCTGCACAGAATTCCGCGTATTGCTGGCATCAAGTGACTTTTTGCTTTATATAGCAAAAGTATATATAATTTTTTTCTTTAATAACTTCTAAGCTCTTTGTTCACACACAAAAGCCCCAGTTTATGTACAGTGTCTTCAAATTACACGGCTTATCATTTAATAAAAATTTCGAGGAATTCATTAAAATAAAACGAACAGAAAAATACAAAAAAAAACACAAACTACAAATTTAAATATATCGAATTTCCGCAAGTAAATAAGCGAAAGCAAAGCACAAATTTAGAGAGAAAACTATTTTTATAAGGGCATGCCTTAATAATAATAATGATAATAATAACAACAAAAACAACAGCAACAAACAACCGCAAAACTCAAGAAGCAAATTCCTGGTAAAGCTCAAAATCCTGTTTATTTCCTTTGAGCTACCTAAGCAAGCCAAAAGGCGCAGAAGCCACTAAATCTTCTATAGGTAGTTTTGTATCTACAGGTGTGTGTGTGTGTGTGTGTGTGTGTGTGCTGTGTGTGTGCCTGCTTATGTGCTTTTGGTTTTCATATATCGCCTCGTCGCTGATTTATTATTTACTTTATAAAAAAAATACCTCAAACTCAGCTTTGGTTTTAGCTTCAGCGAATCTTTTTCTCATCGTTTTATTTGTTTATTTTTTCTCTTTTATGTTTTAGGCGACTTTTGCTTAATTTGTGTCTTGGAGGGGAACAAATTCTATTCATTAGAAAGCGTGTGTGTGAGCGAGAAAGAGTGTGAGATAGAGAGAGTGAGAGAGTGGGAGAAGAGCTGCACATCTCCCTGGCGGATGCTTCACGGAAATCATGTTAAATTTCGCTTGATTGAATTTGCCTGCATTTGGCAGTGCTTTTTTTTTATTCTTTTATTTGTTGTTGGTTTTTCGCTGTCTTTTTTTTTGTATTTTTTTTGTATTTTTGTTGTATTTTTTTGTATTTGTCAAGCGCCTCAAATTGACCACACGCACAGCGCAGAATGGCTGGCGAAGCCATAGCCGAGAGAGCTGCTGAAATACTTCTTATGTAACTCATAAATTGCAATACAAACACACATATATCAACATTATAAAAACACACATTCACACACACTCACACACACACACACACACAATCACACACACTCAGTTCTCTAACCGCACAATTTACGGCAAGGAAATGAAACACAAACAACTTTGTGGCAAAATTTGATAGTTGCAGCTCGAAATTCAAACACACTTTTAATGAATGAATTGAAGAAATAATCTGAATTTTAGTTCATAAAAATATGGGTTTTGTTTTATCTGTTTTTTCTCATTTTTATCTTTAATTGAGAAATATACTTTTGAAAAATGTATACATTTATTTCTTTTATTCAAAAATTATTTGTGGAAACTAGAAAAATATTTAATTATAATCAGTTATCAGTTAGGTTTTATAAATTTAATTTTTTTTTGAGTACTTGTAAAAACAGCTTTATTTGGAAAGATTTTTTATAATTTATTGCAAGATGAAATTTTTGATATTTAATTGCGAGTTTACCCTTTAAAATCGGAAAGAAATTTATTTATTTATTTATTTGCGCGTGTTTACTCATTAAAAAAAAAAACAAAAATATTTTAAACTTTCAAAGTAACTACAATAAATACTAGTGTATTCCATAACATTTTTTTATGACAAAAATTCTTTGAAATTTAAACGAATAATTTTAGTCTTTTTTAAACTATATGCTTTAAGTCTGATAAAATTTATGTTGACATGCTAAAGCTATGAAAAATTTAATAATAATAAATAATTAATATTTAAACAAGTCAACATTTTATTTTAATCATGAAATATTCAACTCGCTTTTTAAATGTGATTTTCTATTTTTTGTCTATTTTCTTTTATATTTTTTTTTCTCCAAATTTCCAACAGTTAATTTCTGTAAACGTTTCTGATTGCGATAAGAGTTTAATTTGGCTGCCTGAAAGTGCTATCAGTAATATTTATCTTAACGGTTATTTTGATTAAGTTACCAAATGTTTGACCAAGTCTGTGAGATCAACGCATAGGGCAATTGGAAGCAATCAGCTGGCTAGAAGCAAAAGCGTGTTGCCAGCACAGAGGAAGCAGGAGGATTGCAATAAAGTCACAGCATGGCAGCTACCTGGGTGGAGTCCATAGATGCCGCTGCACGCAACTAGCTGCTGCTGCCTCTTAACTTGGCTGGTAATAGCCAAGAAAAACCGCAGAAAATGCTATACAGCTAAACAGGCAGCTGGAGAGGGATAGAGAGGAGAGGAGAGGGGGGCAAAGCTGGCTAAGATGAACTTCGCTGCACAATGAGATTTATTTATCGTGATTGTGTGCTTAATTGAAAATTGTTTGAAAGGCCGCACATGACGCGGCTACTTGAGAACGCAACAGGAATCGCCAGTTGCGAGTTGCAAGTTGCCAGTTGCCAGTTGCCAGTTCCCAGTTGCTCGTCTTGGAAACTGATTCCCATATATCAACGTGACCCATCTTACTGAACTGAGTGCTCTATGGCTCTGGACTGTCATGCTTAACGGTATTTTTAACACACACACACTCACACACACACACACACATATTTATTGACATACATTTTGTTTTTGCGTGTTTTTTATTTTATTTATTTTTTTTTTTTTTTTTGGCTCCTGCAAGCGACTTTACGGACAATTTGTCAACGACATGGACAATGATAGCAGCAGAATTTGTTGCCAGTTGTAAAATTAAAATGTCAAAGCCGACAACAACAAGGATTTGAAATAAAGCACATTTGTGCACAGTGTAGGGGTAGGGGTAGGGAGGCCCACATGCGGAATGCGAAGCGGAGCCACCATGAATGGAATCCATCAACCGCCCATGGAGCAAGGGCCTCCAGCTGGCAGTTGTCAAGCCACGCAGCGAAGCTACTCCGTATTCAATCAGTTTTCAAATGCGTCGCATATTTCTCAACAAAATATATATATTATGGGTTTATCGGGTGGAGGGGCAGGCTTGTGGCATCCACTTAGCCACGGGTTGTTTCGCAAAATAAAATGATCATTTCTTTAACAAGCTGGCATCTTAGCTGGTAACAAATAACTGATATTTTTTCAGTAAAACTGCCCTTAAATTTATCGTCCTAAAAACTAGATTTTTTAACAGTTAAGTACCTTTTTTAGTACATTTTTTTTAGCGTAATAAGTATGTTTAACTTCAAATAAATAGCTGAGATTTGGCTGAACACATTGGGATTAAAAAAAATACATTTAGCTATTTTCTGACTTTTAATAATTAAATTTTAATAGTTTAATTAGCTTATTTGGTAACTTTCATTTATGTAATTTAAATAGATATTTAGGCGACTCCTGGAAAATATTCAATTACAAAATATATATTATAATAAATAAATATATTTATTTAATAGTTTAATTAGTTTATTTGGTGACTTTCCTTTATGTAATTAAAATAGATATTTAGGCAACTCCAAGTTAATATTAAATTCAAAACACATATTTTAATATGTGTAATAAATTTATATATTTATTTAATAGTTTAAACTTTGCCATAAAATGTTTGCTTAAGCTAGAATTAATTTGCGAAAAATATGTATGCTAAAGTAAAATCAAACATGAATTATTTATTAAATAAATTAAAATTTGAAGTCGCTTAAAAATAAATTAACCACTTTTCCATTTAATGAAATGGGAATTGAGAAAATCTCGTAAAAAAATAGTGCTGCCTGTTGTCTAACTTATTTTACGAGTTGCCTGAGAAAAAGCCACAAAACTATAAATGTTGCTTCAGTTAGAGCAAAACAGTTACTCAGAGCATAAAAAACCAGCTGGCAATAAATTTATTAGATAATAAAAAAAATGTGTAGCAAGTTAATTAATTAACATACAACATTGTTTTATGAGTACAATCTTGTGATGACTACTGTGTTTATTAAAGTTGCTCTCTAAAAGATGACAAACATAAACAAAAAAAAATGTTTACAAGCCAGTTAAAATTGCTAACAAAGTTTTTTGTTGCTGCTAATGAAACTCTCATCTAATTATTGGCAATTTCTCAATTCGTTGCCAGGCAACAACGCAGTTCTTAACTAGCCAACCTGCTGGCCTGACAAGCAGCATATGCTTTTAGCCATCAGGCCTGGCACACAAAGAGCCACTCAAATGACACAGCGCCCACCCTCTTAGCCCGACCCCTCAATCGCCCTTCAGCTCGGCGGGGGAGCCGCTCAATTCCCTCGCTGGCAAAAAGGAAAAAACACAAAATACTTTATAGAATAAGCGCTCGAGGACATCCTTGATAAGTAGCCTACACCGCCCGTTGCTCCCTGGATTCGCCCCTAATGTGATGTGCACCTCCTCCCTTACCTACAACCCCCCCCCCCCCCATCCACACGTGTTTTATTTTAAATTGTTTTTACTTTGATGTGTGTTCTTCTGTTTTGGACTTGTTGCGTTTTGCAACTGATTGTTGGATTTGGCATTTTTCAAGCAGCACTTTGAAAATGTATTAATAATAAATAAAAGTCAATTTTTATGCAAGTATTTGGCTATTTTACGTGAAAAAGAAATTCAATTAAGTAGTTAATAAAAAATTCCGATTGTCGTTAGAGTTTTTAAATAATTCTAAAATGATTTATGATTAGTAAGCAAAACTCTTACTCAAAGTTTTGAACCAATCTTGAATTTGTTTTTTAATAAAAAGTAATTCAGTAATTGAAAATGCTATGCTTCTTCTTAGCTTTTCGTTTTACTATTGCTACTATTAAGAATTTTCAAATGGCAATAGCAGAGCCAATATTAGAAAACTGAAACAAAGGCTCTTTCGCTCTGCTCCCCTTTGCTCTGTCAATAGCAGTAGAAAAATAATAATAGAAAATATTTACATTTTACTCTCAGCAATTGAGAGAGCATAGCTGAAGTGTACAGCTTGTGCTATTGCTATTTGTTTTGCTCTTTTGGTCTGGAGTAATAAATTAAGGCAAAAAATCAATGTCCCTTTTTTAATAAGTAACAGTTAATAGAAAAACACGCGCTGCCATTTAATCTGCATATCACAAATCACAATCAGCTGTCAGCGAATTTTGTACTATATTAAATATAATTCTAGAAAGAGAATCGCTTGCAGCAGTTTCAATTTCCTAAAATATACATAAAATATATTTGCCTTGCACCTCCGAATTTCGGGGTCTAAGAACTGTATATAGCGGCACAAGCCACACAAACATACTTCCTACATTTGGAGGCAAGAAATCGGGTTAATATCTCGTCAGGCAGTTAAAGTCAACGCCTGATGGGTTTGTGGCCATTTGCGGAATAAACGTGTGAATTTTATGTGTTTGCTGAAATTTTAAGAGGCTTTCAATTTAATGAGGCATTGAGAACACCCGACCAGGTAAAATAAATTGCAGTTCCAGAAATGCACGAAACAAAAACAACAACAAAATCAAAACAAACACAACAAGAAAGAGAGAAAAGATTTGTGCATATCACTATAGAAAGAGATGAAAGACTTTTGTTTTATGTATATTTTGCGATGCCTTACGACAAATATCCTTTGTGCGGCATTTTACTGGTTCTGCCTGGCTTGCAGTCAATGCACAGGTGTCGACGATTGTCTCTGTGTGCGTGTGTGTGTCAATTACTTAATTTTAATGGCTTTTATTATGCACTCGCACACACACACACACACACACACGGCAAAGTCATGCAAAGTGTGAAGAATGCGCACCGTTTGGGCCATTAACAAAATAAAAGTCAATGAAGCCAAGTTGGGAAATGCTGATCGCGTGAGTTGTGGCGATTTCAAGAGTGGACTTTGTTCAGATCAAAGAACAAGCTAAAAGACAAGCTATAAATGGGCAGTTGCATGTGAGGGTGGACTTTTGAGAGGGAGAGTAAGAGTAAGGTTGAGGGAGATATCTCTTCTAGCAGAACCTAAAAACAGCTATTAAATGGTTTCAAAATTTGTCTGAGCTTATAGAGACTTAAAATAAAAAATATAAGTTCTCCGATAAACACTTGATCACAAACACATGCCTAATATATCTAAGTAAAATGATCAACTATAATTAAGTTCCGCTAAGATACTTTTATTCTAATACGGTCTAAATGGACAAATAATTTCAGTAAATGTATACGAAGGCGATTTCGATTCTGGTTTGGGTTATTTTAAGTATTTAATTTATATAGAAAAAAACATTCATTATTACGAAAACATTCATTGCTAGATAACACATTTTTGACCCATGCCCACCATAAAATATTTAAATTAATAAAAAATACTAAGAAATTTCCACTTTTATTGAAAAATTAATCATTCGGCGTATTTTAATTACACAAAAATACAGTATTAATTAATTAAATTATTTTCGTTTCAATTTTTACTTAAATCAAGGTCCCAAAATGCTATTTTAAAACAATCAGTTAAAACAATATTTAACATGAGTTTTATAATCAAGTAATCCATTTTTTTTAAAATTTTATTATAGGTTTTCGTTTATTTGTGTAAATAAATTGAAAGTGCAAATACAAATCTACTTGAATATTGTTAAACAGTTGTCGTAAAGTTTAAATTAGATTTGCTTACCAACGAATTGAAATATATTAAGAAAAAATAAATATGTTATTTGAATGTGTGCTTATAAATTCATAAACAAAAAACTTCACTTGCATAGCTAAAACGAGAGGCGACGGCAAATAAGGTTTTGCGATTTGGTTACTTCGGTGGTATTTGGTGCGAATCCGAATCCGAATACGATTCCAATTCCGATTCCGAGTCAAAGTCGCGAGTTTGAGTGAATTGTATATCTATCCACTTGTTGCTAACTGCTGACGGCCAGCTGCTCGTGGCCTGTTGCTGTTGTTGTTGCAAAGATTTTGTTTATGACGCCTCAACAGCAAATATACAAAACGCAGGTGTTTGTGTTGTTGGTATACTATTTCAGCGTGACGAAGAGCAAAATTAAAATAAATAAAAATGGAAAACTGACGCTGAAAAACGATTTCATAAATAAGCAGAGACACAACTAAAGGCACACCACTTTCAATAACGCACAAGTGTAAGCTTTATATGAATCTAGAGTTTTGATTGCACTTCGAATTTGTTTATTAAATTTGGTTGTTATTGTTGTGGTTTTGATAGACGGCAGCAAGAAAAACAAACAGCTGCAAACTGTTTGCTGTTTGGCGGTATGGTGAGTATGCGCATTCCAAATACGTTTCTCACAACTCATTTTATATCGCTGTTTTGAATCGAATCTTTTAATGCGTAATTTAAAAGTATTTTAAGCGCAATCAACAGTTTAAAAGTAAATATAAATATAATGATTTAAGTGCTTTGTAACACTTAACTAACACTTGCCAGCATTGAGAATATTAACAACTGATACGCACAGCTGAATGGCGGGCAGCTATCGATACAACACAATTATCGATAGCAGCTCACGGCAGAACTGTTGGCAACTATTAACTATTAAGATTCTATTAAACTATGTATATAATATTCATGTTAATAAATTTAAAATGATTTATGAATTACATATACATTTTAAAATTTTGGAAATATATTTTAGCTTTCAAAGCATGCCACTGTGCAAGGTTAGGACAGCTGTTTTTAAACATTTTGCAACACTGCATCGCATGCCTTGAGAAGATTAGGTTGCCCTTTGCTGGTTTTGTTTGCCAGTTGCTGCCAATTGCATTTAAAATGGGCGAATTTCAAACATGGCTCAACGACCAGCTCCGCCTGCTCAATACAGATGAAAGTGTATTTGGCGCGTACATAATTGGCATACTCGAGGGAGAAGAAGAAACGCAAGATGAAAAGATTGAGGCACTCGAAAGCATACTCAGCGGAACGGGCGTAAGTCATCCAACGTTTACCTTAGAAACGTGGCAATTCTTTCAAAGTGAAAATATACATTTTGCAGGCTACCAACACCGAGGAGCTGGTTGCCAGCATACTGCAAAAGTGGCTGCAGAGCCATCCAAGTGCAGATGAGCCGCCAAAAAAGGGTCTAGACATCGATGTGAATGCCCAGCTGGCAAAGTTACTGGAACAAAAGCTGCAGCCCGCCGCCAAGGAGCGTGTGTACACCGAGGAGGAACTGCGCATTAAACAACAAATATTGGCTCAATATTCACAGGTTTGCTTTTAGATAAATAACAATAACAATTAATGTTGATGCCTTTTAAAATCATAGACCGCCGTCAGCGAGGATGAAAACGATGAATCGGATAGCGAAATTGCTGAGCCAAGCGGCTCGAGTATCATGGCACCCAATACCAACAAGTTGGATGTGGCGAACCTGGCCAAGGAGAAGCGCGAGCAAGCGCGTCAGGAGAGTGCGGCCAAGAAGCAAAAAGACAAGGATGATCGTGAGAAGCAGAAGCAGCTGCGCGAGGAGAAAAAAGAGAAACGCAAAACCGTCAAAGGCGAGCGTCGCCGGTAGCCAGCAATATTAGAATAAACCGTCCGCCACTTCCATGAATTCAGTCACAATATGTAGAATATAAACTATATACTATAAACAATTTATGTTGCAATCGAATTACCAAAGTATCAAATTGTTATTAATATCAATTGATTTTAGTTGCAAATTGATTTGATATTTGAACTTTGTTTAACCATATTAAATATAAAATCGTTTTCACAATGCAGCAATTTTAATTCGAACTCTAATACTAACTTGTTTCTAATTTACTTCTAGGAATTATGTTTATAACTTTAGTTTTCACATTTGCATCCAATTAGTGAATAATAGTAATTTATGTAGTAATTGGCTCCTCAACATCCACCTTTTCCTCCACACTAGCAGCTGCCGGCTCCTGATCCGCTGTTTCGTCGTTATTATCATTCTCGTCGTTGATCTCTGAGCTTTGAGTTTGTTCATTAGCCGCTTGCATCTCTATGGATTGTTTTTTGATAGCCTCAATATCATCTAATTGGATGCGTCTATTATTTCGATCCAAGCACTTGACTTTGACATCAATGAAATCGCTAATGTGCTCCTCATCCCAGCTGGAATACTGAAAATGATGTCACATTATAGTAAAATTTTTGTATTTAACTGAAATTGCAAATAAGTAAAATATAAAAAAAATATAAAAATAGAAAAACAAAATATTAAATATAAATAACATATAACAGAAGATTATATATCATCTGAACAATTGCTTTTATTATTATATAAATAAATATATATAAAAAATAAATTTAATTTGAATATGTAAAAGAAAACATTTATATTACTTAAACAATACGTTTAAAATATAAAACATGGATGATATTATAATCAAATCACAAATTATAAATAAAAAGCCTCATTTTTAGGTTCATTAAAAAAAATTAAATACATTTTTTTCAGTAATATTTTTACACTTTCGAAACTTTTAAAGAAATATTTAAATTCATAACTTTACCACTGAAGTGGATGTGAAGATCAACTGTTGCTCATGCGGCCTGTCCGCATCCTGTGACGTTTTGACACGCAGATATTTCTGCAAGAGATTCGTTTGCTCATCTTTGCGCCAGATACAAAGGCGACTATTTTGCAGCCAATCGCTGTCCAATAGATCCCGCTTCATCAGCAGCAAATCCAGTTCGGCGAGCTGGACAAACTGCTTTTTGGGCGGTAAACTAAGCGATCTCTTCGACGTGGAGGGGTTATCGAAATCATCGTCGCTTGGCTCCGTTTCCAAATCATCGTCATCATCGTCGTCGGAATCAAAGTCCTCATCGCTAACCTTTGTCGGAATAATGCGTTTCTTATTTTTGGATGCAGTCATTGCGGCTCCTTTGCGCTTGCGTCCGCTGCCGCCAGGCTCGCCGGTGACGGTGCTACTGGTGCCAGCGGGACGTGGCTGCTTCTGTTGTGGCTTCTTGTTCGGTCGCCAATCCTCCTCGGAGTCGTCGTCGTCGGGACTGTAATCCTCCTCGTCGGAGTCCAAATCAAACGTGGTGGTCACCAGTTCGGTGCGACTACGCATTTTCCACCTCAAGCTGCCAGGAAATTCTCTATCCGCGATTTTCTCTGACAAGAAAAATTTGTTGTTGTTGATTTCACGGAAATTGCACGGGGAAATTGCAATACAGCTTCTCAACTGCGTCTCTTATGGGGGTTGTTTTTTAGTGGCTGACCTCGACACTCGCTCAGCCTCTTTCAGGAGCTTTTTCCTGAAAGCTTGCGACAGTGTTGCATTCGTCAGGGGCAAGCATCGAGAGCTGTTGCATGTTTATATTTGCATCTATATTTTTCTATTATTTACAGCTGAACTTGAGGACGATTTTTATCATTGTTTTGTTTGTTTTTGATTAACGAAAATATGAGTTGATTGTTTTCTCTTCAAAAAAAGTAATCATCAAATCTGTCTGGATTTGATTTGCTTTGTGCCGCAGAAGCATTGTCCTCAATTGAGAGCTTTAAGCTTACCTTAAACATGCCACATGAAATGGAAGGAATTATGCTAATAGTAAGGGAAATCCCAAAAAATAAGTTAAGCTTATTTAGTATCTGTGCCTGTTGCATTATGTTACTAAAATAATAGCATAACAATATTATTGCTATAAATCTATTATTATTAACTCTAAGACAAATATAAATAATTAACTATTATTCTACAAGTTTTACATTAATTTCAATTTAATATTATTATCGCTATGTATTTATAACTAAAAATGCGCATTGATTAATTAGGCATAATATTTAAAAAGAAATATATTCCGCGCAGAACCGACCAATTTTTTTTCACACGGTTTTGAATTAGTCGTTTTCTTGGTTTTTGTGTTTGGCTATTTGTGTCCTGGTGAACTTTGTCCAGTTGCAAAAGACGCTGTCGGTAAACATGCATCCGCCTAGCATTAAGTTCTGGTGGTGTTGGAGGATGCGACTTGTTGCTTTTGTTGTTTTTGCAGGATTATTCGAATTTTTGTTCTTAGTAGTTTTATAGTGTCTGATAGTCCAGATTCTTAAGCCGCTGGTGAAGATCACGCATGTGCTGAGTACTCGGGATGGGCGACACCGCTGCACTCTTGCGAACAATGCAGCGCAGACGCGGATTAGTTAATTTGTTACTGCTATTTATTGTCTTATCCAAATTTAAGAGGCTCTGATGGAGCTCACAAACTATTTCACGACAATTATTTGATTTGTTAACTGGCAGGCATCGATGTAAGGACTTCAATCGAAGAAACATACAAGTTCAATCTGAAATGAATATATACTTTATGTTAAGCATATTCCGTTTTAGGTAACAGTATTAACCTTTAGTTGCTGAGTTTTCCGAAATATTTTATTCTATTCCTACCTTTATTATCTCTTTTTGTTCGAATTGGCTCTATTTTGACTGGGCCTAGGTCAACTCCATTTACATATAGTTGTTTATTCGTTTTCTCCAAACCGTCATTGCATTCACATTAAATATTAGTGGTTTTCCATTGTTTGGGTATAAGATATTCATCTTCCTTGTTCACCTTCTTAATGCATCTTAGTTGTATTGCTTGATCCATTTTATAATCTTAGTCGATATGGGTAAGTAAATAAAACCAGAGTGTGTTTATAATCAGCTGTGGCTAGGGATGATAACTCAAAAGTAACTGTTTTTACAGTATCGATAGGTTTCATCGCTATAAACAAACAAAAACAATGTGACCAGGCTGGTAATATTAAAGGCCCTTCTACCATCTCTAATTCCGATTCTGTTTCACACCATGTATATAAAAGAATAGTTTGTTTACATCCTATCAAACTCCCGGTAAATTTGCAGAATGAACAGAATTCTTAATGATATAAATATTAGAGAAGAGCACGAGAACGGATATTTTGAAATCATTGTACCAAATCAGGACAATAGTGCGAGTGAGGAAAACACAGAACAATTTACAGAAAATTCGATTGATGTTGGACCCACAAAAATAGAGGATTGTCAACAATGGGGCGATTTTTATGGAACCACAAAACAAGTGAGCTAATTTATACTAAAAATATTAACAAACTTGTAATTTCAATTTATTCCTAACAGAATACTAAAGGTATGACTCTTTAAATCGAAGTAATCTATATCTCCCACTAATCTTGAGCTAAGGCTTAAGAATCCTTTGAGTCAGATTACTTGTAACTACCACCATCAAAAGTATAATTATTGCATTGCATTTGATTTTGAAACACCGGCAACACCAGCAACGGTACTATTTTATTTAGTGTATTAAAAGTTGACTATATTTAATATAACAATTCATAAAATTTAAATTACAATTTACATTTAAAAAATATATTTCTGTGGGAGATATAAGTTTTATCGATTCTAAACCTCTAGCGCTAATTTTTGTTAAAAATGCCAAATGAATAAATCGGCTTTTAATGCTGATTTTATAATATTTTTTACTATATGGTGTCAGAGATGCCTCCTTTTGCCTGTTGCATGCTTTTGTACATCTTCATTCCCACTTTATTTTTTAGAAACTGTGAATGTATCAAAATTTAAAATTAAAAATATGCGCAGCCAATTTCTAGTTTTCTTCCACAAAATTTACCTTCACTCAAGGATAAGGATATTATTTTTAACCGGTTGCCTGTAGCAAGTAGTTAACATACAAGAAGCAAAGAGCAAAAAAATACCTATAGTAAAAAAAAGTGATAGAGCATTTATTTGCTCTCGCTCTCTTCATCTTTTTAATACCCAGCGGGAATTTGCCCTAGAAAAAAGCTATGTGGCGTGTCAGTTTTGTTAGCATAAAATAAATAAATTTTTAAAATAATGTTGTATTATATCGCATTTTATCTATAGAAACACGTAATAAAAACAGAACATTCGCTTAAGAAATAGTGTAGCGCTTAAATTTAAATAAACAAAATGTGCGCTTACTTTTTAAAAAAGTTTAAAAAGTGAGCCGTTTCATTTTGTGTACAAGACCAGTCTCAGTAAGCGGAAAATTCCCGCTGGGTATCAAAAGCAGAGCAATTTTTATATAGTTCTTGCTGCTACGAAGTAATACTCGATACTAGCGCACTTTTTAGCAGTTCCATTTAGTGATTTATTGCGTTAACATGTCTCCGCGAGGGAACAAACAGGATGTTTTGGAATATTTTAAGCATCATGGAAATAAACATGTACAATGCAAACAATGCAGTCACATATTAAAAAAAGATCGCATCTTCAATTTAAAAAAACACTTGGTGAATGTGCACAAAATACATTTCTACAGGCAAGTAAGTAAACATCCAGCTACAAGAAGCAAAAGAGCAAATAAAATTGCGATTGCTATGGCAAAGCAAATTTACACATTTCGGCATTGATTTGCTATGCTATCGCTATAATTCCGTTGTATTTACTATTGCTACATTTTTGCATTTTAAGCTGTTGCTTTTGATTTGTATCTACAAGAATCACAACGTGTAAGAGGAATATTTTTTTCGGCAAGAGCAGAATAAGAAAATAAAATCGTTGCAGTTGAAAAACGCTATTATTATTAAACATTTTGAATTTGACGATTAAAATAGTTTAATTGACATTCCCTTGACTGCGCAAATCATTCACATTTAAACGTAAAACTATGCGTTTTTGGTATAATTTAGGACGTTTCTATGTAAACAAATAAATATGCCGGCTAATTCTCAAGCGTTTTTTATTCTTCTATTTTAGAGCATTCTGTGGAGTCCAAAAAGCATTAAAGCTTTAATTACGTATTATAAAGAACAAAACAATCTGTATAATCCAAAGCATGAGCAGTACAACAACAAACAAATTCGGGCTGACTCAATTGAGGAGATACAATTAAAAATGCGGAGCTTCTACAGAGATATAACAGAAATGGAAGTAAAATCCAAAATAACTGCGCTTCGCAGCCAATATATTGCCCATCTGCAAAAAGAGGCAGAATATAGTGAAAATGATGAGACATGTGAGGAAATGGCGCCTTATCTGAAACATTTAAAGTTTTTAAATCCATTTTTGAACTGTAACGGGGCGAGTAGCTCAACTATAGATGTAAGTATTTTTGCAATTTTTATTGTGTATATTATGATAATTTATGTGTATGTTTTTGCTACAGCGATCACCTGAGCCAATTGTTTTTAAAAGCAACAATTACGAAAACCTCGAAACTGATTCAGATGAAGTTTCCAACGCAACTGCTTCCAATCTTAGCACGATTGTTTCAAAAGCGTCCCCAATGGATAAATTTTTTGTAACCGCTAGAAAAGTTTTGGACAGTGTATCAAACAAACGGAGTCATTTTAAAACTGATGTGGAAACATTCGGCGAATACATCAAGTTCGAAATGGACCGAATTGAGGATCCGGACAAGCGCCTGGCCATGCGGTATAAAATTATGAAAGTCTTTATGGGCGAAATCTGAATCGTATAAATAATGCTTAACAAATCAAACTGAACGCATACATATAAAGAAAATAATTATATTTAGTTATGTTTTTATATTATGTTCCATGATTCTGAATTATGAATATAAACTATCATAGTCAATGTTACAATTAAAAGATTGGATCTCATCCTACATTAATTGCTTTTGGAATATGATATTCAAAAACAATTTAAAGTAACAGCTGTTCCCAGCGAGATGGCGTGTTATGTATTTAAGGAGTTAGTTTTAAGTACCACTTCAGGTAGATCTGACTAAAATCCACAATGTTAACTTACTGATGACCTGTGTGGCTTCTGTGAACCATATATCAATCAATGTCAAAATATATCAATTCTGATATATATCGAAATGGAAATATTAAGTTATGAATGAAAACTGTTGTTAATCTTTAAGAATACCAATTAAAACACTTCAAAATTGACATTTATTTGAATCTCCATTCTGAATTTCGATGCAAATCAGTTTTTCTGAAGAACAAAAAGCTTTCCACGCATTGGTTTGCAATCCAAACTCAGAACGGAGTCGTTTTATTTTTTATTTAAACGTTTTACATAAAGCTGGACAATGTAGCACACTAAAACTACTTGAGAATTGTATTTATTTATTAAGCTACATATTTAATCTATACATATGTGTATTTAATATTTTCATTCGTTGGCACGTGTTAACCAAGCTCAACAATGTCGCTAAATTACGGGACTACAAATAATATTTTATATATATATATATATATATCTATATAGTGCCTTATACGTAATTTCTGTATTATTCCTTCATGCAAGCTTTATCCGATGACTAAGTTATTGATTTCACTTAAACATTAGGCTACTTATGGTCTAATGGTAATGCATATTTAAGTTTTCTATGATCTCACATATCATTCATTGCTTAGACTTTTAACCGCTATACTCGCGTGGGCGTTCCAAAAATGGGCACATTATTGCGCCGCTGTGCCAGGGGGGATGCGGGCGTTGGCGTGGGTCCATTGTTGTTGTTGTTCAGTCGACGTTGCTGGCTATCCGAATGGGCACGTTCTATAAGAGTGGATCATATCATGTCAGATATGTGTGTCTATACGTATCATTGGTACTACTGATTGGCCATGCTTATTGGGTTTTCTGTGGGTGTTTTTTTGGGGTGATGCTGCATGCAAGTTTTGTTTGTTTGATTTTTTTTACTTTACGTTTATTTACCAAAAATTTTCCGTTTCTTCTGCAAATTGTTCACATGCAATTGAAATAAAAATAATAATAATATAAAGTTATGTATTTACAGTTAAATACAGAATAGTTAATGAGCGTCTCTATATATTTCCTACCTCTTTTCATGTAAATAAATTGATCAAATCAATAATCTTCCCGTTTTTTTCTAGACAAAAATTGTACATTTAAAGATTTTTTAAAATACACATATTTTTCGTGTGTTATAAATATATATATACATTTAAATACAATATATAGTATTTTTTGGAATATATTAAACGATTTACGTTCTACATTTCATGCCATTTTTCAATTTTAAAAATCTTTCTCTAATTTGCTTTAAGCCTTAATCGAATTACAGAAATTTATACTATACATTTTTATACACTTCTGATGATATTGAACTCAATTTAAAGTTGGCTCTCTGCCAAACTCATAATCGATCAAATTATTTAAACTAGTTTTTAGGTAACCAACATTAATAATAATAATAATTAACTACATCAATTAAGACAATAATACATTTACTAATAGAAACTTTTCATGCTGCTCAGATTTTAAATTTGTAAATTATTTAACATACATTTTTTTTTTATATACTGTTTAAATTCAAACTAATCTTACCAAAAACTGAAATATATATTTATTTTTTAGGGATGCTTTACACCAATTTAAAATGTTAAAAATGTTTTTTACTATTGAAAATTGAACTTACCTCGAAACTTTAAGCCCTGTGCCTCGTTGATGATGGCCGCCAGCGCTGGGTGCTGGTAGCGCTCCCGGAATATGGCGGAACCGTTCATGGCGGAGCCGACATTACCGTTAAGCATGCCATTGCCGTTGCCATTGCTATTGGCGTGCTGCAACATTTTGTGTTGCGGCGTATGCTGGGGCGTCAGTGAGATGGGGGGCGTGGCATTGCCATTCTTGTAGTAGCGATTCTGATTGGGATCATAGGCAGTGGTGTTCTGATCGTGATTGTGATTAAGGCGATTGGCCAGCTTGATGGAGGTGCAGCGCTCCTCCTCATTGTTACGCATCTTCAGTATGCGCTGATCCTGCACCGAGTAGCGTGAACCGTGCAAGGCATTCAACTGATTCAGATTGGTCACCTGGGGACTCAGCTTCTTGCCACGAAAGCTGCCACCCGGCGAGTTGTTCAACAACGTGCCACGCGACGAGCTGCCATTGGTTTCGGTGCTATCCCGACTGGCCGCTTCCCGATAACTGGATGGCCGGTGTGTCGATGGTGGCGTGTCCAGACCACTGTCATGGGCCGAGCAATCCAGCTCCTGTTTGTTGGCCAGGCCAGCATTGCTGTTGTGTATGGGCAGCATGGGTTGCACTGAGAAGAAGGAGTTGAAGATTTCACTGGGTCAAAAGATAGTTTTTCGAACTCACCTGAGTGACGCATATCGGTGGGCGCACGTGGTTTGCGATAGAGCCAATCCCTGTCGAGCTCGTTGCCATTGTCCGGCTGGGCGCTGGTGCCGCGGAAGATCCGAGGACGACGCAGCTGCACTTCGGCCTCCTCGGCGGTCTCCTCGTCGACGACCGCATTGGAGCCAAAGCTGCTGTTGATGAAAATGCGTCGTGGTGATCCGTACAAGGCGCCGCCAGCCTGCGTAAAACTATTCTGCGCCGAGGCATAACCATTCGAGTAGCGACTGAGATTGGCATTGCTGTGGTGCGGAATCTTTTGGGGCGTGGAATGATTCGTTGAGATGCCGCTCAAATGATGATTGTGATTCTCGTTGTTAAGCGCACTCAGATCCGGCACCGAGTCGCTGAATAAAAATGGATTGGCGCCCGCATAGCCATTCAAGCTGCCGGCGCCAATTTTATGGCGCGCCAAACCGCCGCCACAGCCGGAGCCATTCGTCATTAGCCAATCATCCAGTGCACTGGAGTAGTTGCTGCCCAGGCCACAGTGCTGGGACTGCAGTGAGGCATGCGACACAGGCACGGCCAGCGAGGCGCGCGATCTCGGCCCCTGAGCGGTCTTCAAGGCGCGACGACGCTCCTTGGAGGTCAGCGTGCATTCCTGGCCAAAATGAACAAAAACATTAAGCATTTGCAATGGGCTAAGAATGAGTTTTGGTTATGTGCTTACCTCGAGCAGCTCAAACCAATCCTCGAGGCCATCGTCACAGCGCAGCAGAACCCGTCCCTCGCGTCCCAGCAGCAGCCCAATGGCGCTGTAAGAGCGCCGATTGAGCCATTCCACCTTCTCCACGTCCACCAGCTTGACCTGAAATCAAATGCAATAAAAAAAACAATAAGTTAGACATTGCCACACACAATACGGGTCAAAGGTTGCGCAATGATGGTTCATCTGTCTGGGTCACCCAGCGGGTGTCTGGGAATTGGATCGCATCTGAACTAAAGTTGCTCACGTTTCCAAGAGCCGCAATCTGAGTGCTCATCTAGATAATTACAATTGATGTGCTTGGAGCAGCTTTAATCTTGATTTAGCTTTTTGGTAAGCGCATTAAAAATTTAAATCATTAAACCTAATTTTTCAATTTTTCGAAATATGTAAATTTTTAACAGTTTACATTGTAAAAAAAAGAAAACTAAATTTAAATTTAGCAAGCCACATTTTTGTAATATTAAAAATTAATTACTAGTTTTTACAGACATCTCACATTTGCGTGGATAAATTCATTAACAAAAATATATATATTATTTAAATAAAAAATATTTTTGAAAATATGGAAATCTCCAACATTTTATTAGAAACAATAGTAAATATTTGATATTTATTTTCAATGTATAATTTGCTGAAGGATAGTTGAGAAATATTCAATTGAATATTCAGAAAGAATAAATTTACTATATACAAATTACAATATGTGGATTAAGAAAAGGCTATAATAATTTGGAATATTATAACTCACTTTTGTACAAGAGACTTTAAATATTTAAGCATAAGCCATATTAAATGATTTTCATAAATTTTCCTATATTAACTATATGTATTTTGTTCCAAATCGAATTTTCATATTATTTTTTTTTCATTCTACATTTTGGAATATGCTTGTCTGATTTATCATTTTTTACTTATATAATTTTCTCTCTTTTTCTGTTTCTTATTTATTGTGGAACACTTGCAGAATTGTGCGAATAACGAATTTAAATATTTAAGCATAAGCATTTCATATTAATAAATTGTTCTCAATTTTGTTTTCTATACTATTTTATTTTTTAATTTTGTTCCAAATAGAATTTTCTTTGTACATTTTAGAACCTGTTTGTCTGATTTATCACTTTTTGCTTATATAATTTTATCTTTTTCTGTTTCTCACTTATTATGGAGCACTTGCAGAATTGTACGGATTACGAATTAGAATATTTAAGAATATTTAATATGAAATGCTTATATTAATAAATTGTTCTCCATTTTGTTTTCTATATTAACTATGTATTTTAGTACATACACAAACACTATTATTAATAAATAATAATGTATTTTAGTACATACACACACACTTTTATTTTTTAATTTTGTTCCAAATAGAATTTTCATATTCTTTTCTTTCTACATTTTAGAAACTGTTTGTCTGATTTGTCATTTTTTGCTTATATAATTTAATATAATATTTCTCTCTTTTTCTGTTTCTTACTTATTATGGAACACTTGCAGAATTGTACGGATTATGTCATCAACTACCGGTTAGCCGTAAGTTGTTCCATTAAGACTGCATCGCACTTGCAATGTGGGAAACAAATGCAGTTAATTTGAATGGCAAACGCCATAAAATAGAATTCTACTTGGCTATTTTGAACACGTCTTTATGCAAAACTTAAAGTCGCCAAGAAAACAACAATTAAGAATCGCCCCCAACCCGCCTTTCTACCTTTCTCCAACTACTTTATTTATTTTTTTTTTTTTGCTTTTACTGTGCTCTTTTTTAGCTGTTCTTAGTGCATTTTGCAACTCGGTTAAAAGTCATTAGGCCAGGCCCGACCGTTTTGCCCTGGCCAAGTGCAAAAGTTTTTTTTACCATGTAGAACTTTTATTGAACTCATTTTTCCTTATTGTTCTTGTTCTTATAGTTTTTGCCGGCAAGTTTATGGCTTTTATTTGCTGCTTTATGGCCTGAACTTAAAGTTGTTACAGACTCTGCGCTCCAGCTGAAAACTGTGCGAGGCCATTAGGCAAATATGTCAGCAGCGTGTGGCAATTAGCCAAGTTATGCGATATCAGACGTTGGCCAAGATTTTTCTTACCTCTGCGCTGACTGCTTCTATTTTTATGGCCAGCCATAATTAAGTTGTCTTAAACGCTTGCGGGGAGCAGGCGGAGAGTTGAATCGATTTAATGTTAATTTACACGATTTATGCTCACACAAAAAGGTAAAAGGCAATAGAATGGTTTTGAAATATGGAATCGCTCATCATGGAGCATGTCAACACCAAACACCAAAAGACCTTGGCGAAGATCTATTAAAATGCAGGCTAATAAAATAATCGCGGCCAATCTAAAACAGGCTAAATATTATAGTCATCTGGGCATATATAAATTTTTAAGATTTGTAAAACCTCATCTTAATTGTTTATGTGGAATTTATAAATATTATAAATAGAATAGATAATCCGGCTCATAGAGAAGCATAGCATAGATTCTATGGAAGGATTTAATAATAATAATATAATAATTATATAAATAATAATTTAATAAAAAGATCTGTTGAAATATCAGCAATCTAAAACAAATTAAATCTTATTAATCTTCTGTATTTATTGTTACAGTTTACCTATAGATAAATCTAAGTTAAATTTTAAATTAAATTTTATAGTTTTCTGCATTTATTTGAGTGATATGGAAAAATGCTCGCATAAAATGGATTTCAAATAAAAAAATATCGTTTAAATAAATCTACTGACTTATAATGACTAATGACATATAATTAAAAATAAATCGTTTAAATAAGTCCAATGCTTATTTTAATGACTAATAATTATTATCACTTCAAGTGCTTTCCCTCACAATCCCATAGCATATTACCATATTTAAACTATTAGTTTAGTTTGACTGACCTTAGTAAACCCCACACAAATCGTTTTCAAATTTCCGCCTTCAAATTTCGATACTTTAAACAAGCCGCAATACTTTCAAAAACAATAACATAAATTGTGCTTTTCAAGGCTGTTATCGATTAGCAGATTTTGTTATTGTTATCGTTTTGTTGTTTCATATTTTGTCATATTTAATAACATTGCCTGTCAAAACGGCTCACTTCTGTGGCCAAATTAGACATGTAGGTTTTACTCGACGATTACCACAATATGGCATATATATATATAAATAATATATATATATAAATAAGCCGAAAGCAAGTCATAAAGAGCCATTGATTTTAGACACGTTTGATTGATTTGTAAGTCTCTGCTCCACTGATTCATTATTATAATATTTTTTGTGCACTTGGCGAGCATTTTGTCATCTCGTAATTATGCAAATGCGCTTTTAAAAAGATTACAATTTACTCAATTAATATCCTCAATCATTAAACGAGTATCGAAACCTTTCCTCATAAAAATCAATATTGATTTCATTCACTGTCAAAGTGCAAAAACTGCAACTTTCGTATAAATTTCAGCAAAAACCCGCAGGCCACCGATTGCGTCTCTCCCTCCCCCCAATATCTTCTCATTATATACCCCTCTCCCCCCCTCCGTCGTTTGCTGTCACGTCACCTGTAATTATTAAGCATCGATGCGTTTCACGCGCGATTGATTTCCCTCTGGAAATGGGGTCTGCAGAAGGTGTTTCACATTGACAGCAGTCGAATCATCAATTTGAGCAACAGTCGCAATCACTTTGCATTTTATGCAAAAATCAAATTAAATAATTGGAGTGCAAATGAGGCTAGCTCTCCAGCGCACACCTAATTGATTAAGTTGATTACATTGACAAATTGATATTGATTCCAATTCTAGACTTTTTGACTGACAAAATGACTAAGAATAGCATCAAAATAAATATATATATAAAAAATTTAAGTAGAAAAATGTATGCACATGTGTATCGATAAGGACGCAATTATAAAGTCATGTTTAAATACGATTATAAAAATTATAAAAAAAAATATTCTTCATATCGTATTATGAAAATGTCTCTTTATTTTTCATAATATTCTTCGTTTTAAATTATGCGTAACTCACTTAAAAATATAATTTTATATTAATAGCAAAAGACACAGCGAACAAATTCTCAGATAGGGTAAAGAAAATTGCGGACGAGCCACATTTCGCAATGACTCGGCTAGCTGGTTGCTGTCTCCACTAATTTGTGTGGGTGTCTAAACTGAAGATGAGCATTTTTATTCAGGTTTTTTATTTTTTAACAAATGAAGGTCTGCGAGATTTAAATGTTTGTTTTTATAACGAAGCGTGGAATATTTATTAACTTGTTAAGTTAGGCTAACAGCTGTTAGGCATTAAAATAATATTATACTGAAAAATATGTATTGAAAGCTACAAAACGGTTAGATTTAAATTGCCTGTCATTTGCATAACACAAATTTAGCTATTTTTATTATGCTTTGATCGATTTTATTTGTTTGAGATAAGATCATTCAAATTCTATTTAAGGTATATTATAAAATGTATTTAAAGTAGTAGAGTATCTTTATCAGGAAGTTAATATAAACCAACTGTAAACCTGTATTTTGGCTATACTTTTTGGAAATTTTCTTTAATTCCATTTAATATCAAATAATATAAACATTAATTAATATACACAAATTTTTATAGACAGTGAAAATAGTACTGTTTATTTTTTAATTATTAGTGGCTTGTTTGTACTACTTATTCCGACAATTGGAGCTGTGTTTTTTGGTATACATCAAATTTATTCAACTTATGTTTTTTGTATATATCCACTTAGTATTCCCACGGCAACAGGTACAACAAAATCACGTAATACTCATTTATAGAACTGAGAGCATATATAAATTATATATATAAATATTATTATTTCACAACAATTTGTCACTTTAAGCATTTGGGCATTTCGCAAAATGTTTTTTCTTTGGCTTTAAGTTCCATTTATCTGATTATCTGCTGGTCGCTGAATTGTTTAACTTGGAAAATTGCCCACAATAAACAAAATGTTTGCTGTTGCTTTTAAATGTGTTTTAATTTTAAATTAAACTGTAAACAACAACAGCAACATTTATTTATTGACGCTGCTCTTAGCCAGATTTTTTTTTTAGCAGAAAAGTGCAAAGTAGGAAAAAATAAACACGATAGAAAACATTTTGAAAATGAAACGAAAATAAAAGCAATTTTCACAGTGATTTCTTTAAACACACTTTTGTTGTTGAGTGCATATAAAGTGGCATTTTGCGAGACTCTTGTTGCAGTTGTTGTTTTTGCAATTTTATGTGCATTTTCCTTATTTGTAAAAATAACAACAGCAACAACAACAACAACAACAACACTGAACAATTTCAATTCAATCGTGTATTTTAACTGTTGTTGTTTTCCTGATTTCTATGTGCTTTATTTTTATACACAGAACACATTTGAAATGGCTAAAACGAGTTTAATGGTTTGGAGCAAAAGTGTGTAACAGACAGAAGGAAGCAGCTACAAACCCATAAAGCATATATATTCTTGATCAGGATAAACGCTGATCTAGTTCTCGTATACCAGATTAAGCATATTTATTTTTATCGATAACTGCTATTGATAAATATTTATTTACGTTAGCAATAAAAGCCATAAAGTACTAATTACAGTAGCGCTTTCTAACTTGTTTGAACTGTCTTTTGGCCCACTAATTGTTTGAAATAATGATGAGGAAGGGAACAGTTAGGGACGAACCAATGGTTAGCCAAATTAACATGCAGTATCTGCAAGCATTAGCCAATTAGCCGGATATCGGCAAAAGCTTAACAGTTCTAATAAAGTTATTTTTATTTGCATTTGCGAAACCCAGTGGGAAATTAAGGAAATAGCTTTTAGTTTAATGAGAAACTCTGCAAATTGATAATATTTTTTTTAACCACTTAATTTATGCATGCAGTTGACTCACAAATGAGTAAGATATGTTTTTTTTCCTCGTTTCTTTTCAGTCCCTTTAATAAAAGATCTCTATCGGGGGACCTCAACCAACTCTCGAACGTGACGCAATGTTCCAAAGCCACAATGGGACTCGATTCTTAAGCACTTTTGAGGTGTGTCCTCTTTGGTCTGATGTGGCACATAAAGCGCACAGTTAATGCCCCAAAGAGACCCCTGCACCTCGTCGGGTTATGACAAAAGGTTTACTCGTAGTTGTCATATTGCCTGGCATAAATCTAATTGTGGCAATAAAATTCTACAATGCGTAGTAAAAAAAAATTTGAGGTGTGTGTTGGGAGTTAACTCTGAATCCGCTGCAGATTTACAGAGATTCAACTGGAATGGGAAGTTTACCAAAATATAACATTTATCAAAGGCTCGATTTGTGTAATGTTTTTAATCCACTGACATCTAAATTTGTGTTAAAAAAATGTGTAGATTTTTTTTTAACAGTTTGCGGTTAAAACTCTTCCTATTCATAGCTAATATCGAGTGCGCAACATTTGATTTAAAATTAAATATGCCACAAGTACATACCTTAAATATAAACTGTCCCATATCTGAGGCACGTTCATTGGCGGAGCCTGAGGCACGTTTAAAGCAATGCAAATAGTCGCGGGTGAGCACAAAGTATCTGCAAAGAAATAAAAAATTTATTTAAAATAAATAAAACAACAGTAGAAATCATGGTCTATATTTAAAGGTCTTATATATATATATGATCTCGTCATTAAGGTCAATTGCCTGAAGAGTCACTCAATAATGATTATTTATTAATTATCATCTAAGCATATTCAACAATTGGCAACTGGTTGCCAATTGCCACTGCAGATTATACATGCTCAAAAGTATTATTAATAAATAATAAATAATGCCGCAACATAATCAACAACAACAAAAAAAAGCAAAAGCATAAAAATCACTTGAGCAACTCAGGCACAAAAGCTACTTTAAATTTTATGGGTTTCATAAGGCGATGATAATATTATTTTATCGTTCCGATAATAGCAATGAAAAATATTTTATTTATACGCCAAATACGCATTTCATATTGATTCTTTTTTTCTGTATTTTTCTTTCTTTTTTTCCAGATATATTTCTGTGTGCAAGCGAGTTCAAATAATATCCGTTGATTTATTTATGGCCAAAAGTTGCAATGAAATTAGTTTTCCCGGTTGCAAAAAGGTGATTTCAAAGTATTTGCAAATCGGTTGGAAGACCAAGTTTCGTTGAAATAACGAGAATTGGCAAATTGCTCACTTCCCGGTCTCGGCAGTTGGCGGAGCTGTGGGTTCTCAGCAGCTGCTTATTAACGTGGCCAAGTAAATTGTGCTAAGGCGAGACGATAAATGTTTTGTGTAAGCTCTGCGAGCCAATTCACGAGCCAATTCAAAGCATCCAAAGATGCTTTCGAGCCGAGTTTGGATAATTGGCCTGTGAACAACAAAGCTGCAGTGATTAGCCAAATGCTCCAAGCATGAAGCGAACCCAAACTCAATATGAGGCTGCAAATATGCAGATTGCGAGAATACTTAATGACTGGAAACTTGCAGGTGAGCCAATATTAATAAAAGCAAATTTAAAATTGTAAATTAACGGACAAACTGCAAAAAAATGGCGTTGCTAAAGAACTAACAATTTAATTGTAAATTCAATTGAAATGAAAGTACAGGCAAAATCAAATATTCATTCAATTTAACAATTGTGCATTTTTTAATACTTAATCAAAACCCAACTAATCCCAAGGGATTTAAATACATAAGTAATTGAAGCGATTGTTAAAAGTAGCATTAAATTAAATTCATTAAGCTAATGATTAATTTAAAATGGTCTCTTTAAATTTTAAATAAACTAAAATAAAATTTCAAAAGTTGTATCCAATACCAATTTGGAATTTATTTTAATGAACACTTCAAGCTTAATGGGAAAGATCAAAAATGGACAATTGATATCTGCGCTTAGTGGCCATTATCTGCCAATTAAAAATATGCCGATAAGCATAATTACCAGCCGAGTGCTGTGCAGAGCAACGTAATTAAATTTCAATTAAGTAGACTGCAAAAATAAACAAAAGCAATTCGCACACCTGAATTGCCTCTCCAGGACACAAAAACCCACCCAGAAATCCCACTCACAGAAACCACCAACTCAATCAGCGAGTTGACGAACCCCACTTGAATTTTTGAACTCCCAATCTCATTTTCTGCAGTTTCAATTTGAAATTAAATTATGCGCTTTTTGCAATTTGCAATTAACAACCCCCGAGATAAATAAATTTGCATAGTTTTGCGCGGTCAATTCGAGGGGGTTAATTCATTTTGCTCTACCTTTCGCAGGACTATTCAAAAATGTTAAATGATTCGAGATTTCGCTACTCAATTAAGTTAAAATAATAGTTAAATAAATAAAGAGACATTGAATAGAGAATATGTTAACATATAAATAGTTCCATGCGATTATTTATTTTCTCAAAGTTTTTGTAAATTCTTAAATGAAGTAACTTTTGTCTTGAATATATTTTGGTTGACTGATTTGAGATTTCGCTACTTAAATAAGTTAAAATAATAAAAAAAATAAATAAAGATACATTGAATAGAGGATATGATAAAAAAATAAATAGTTCCTTATATTTATTTATTTGCTCAAAGTTTTTATAAGCTCTTAAATGAAGTTGGTTTTGTCTTTAATATATTTTGGTTTATATTTTTATAGTTATGTTTTCTTGATTTTAGACTCATTATTTCTTGACATTTTATTTGTAAACCTAGTGCTACTAATTAATACGTATGTACGCCTTTTCCAGTTATCTATAAACAATACTTTATCATGTATATTGTATCAACTTAACAAATTCCTATTAACTATTTCATGTTTTGTCTGATAGGTTTTTTTTTCTAGTTTTCCTTAGCAAATGTTGAACCAAATATTAATATTAAATACCTCTAGGATTTTCTATGTTAGTTAATAAATAATATAAATATAATAAAAATATTAAATTAATAAGGAATGAACCAATAAAAACAAATAATTTTTTGTAGGAATAATTCTTGTGAATTTGTCCATTAGTTTGTGATTTGTTTTATAATTTTAAAATCAACAACGACTTATTCCAGGTAAATAATTAATAAAAAACAAAAATCGTGTTATTTAGTTAGGTATAACAATTAATTATTTAACTAAGTTAGTTAAGGTTAGTCTCATAGACTCTCTTACCTCTCCTTCCAGCGGGAAAAGAGTCGATCCCGTTGCTGCCAGAGTAATCCGCGTTTAATGGGACCCGTCATGGAGGCGACAGGAATGCGACCCGCCAGCAGCGATTGCTGTGAAATGATAGGGGAAAAGAATGAAATAGAGCTGATTAAAATACGCAAAAGCATTATATTTTGTCAGATACATAAGCGAGGTAGTTTGTGTCTGCTGAATTTGCAAAATTTGCCTTATTTATGATCAACATTTGCTGAGCGTATCAGCTGTTTTCGCTATCTGTCGCAGTGGTTGTCATAATTCTTTGGCCCCATGCACTTTATGGTATTTTAAATAATTTAAGCAACAAGCGGCAAGTCGAAAACTTCTCTGGCTGGCTGGCTGGCTCCCAGAGCAATGATTAATGTTGCTTTAAAAAGCCGCCACTTGTGCCGCTTTTGCAACCCTCCCCCAACCATGCCACATTCACCCACATGCCGCACATTTAGCTTCCCCCCCCATTTAAGACACGTCTGCTGCACCATAAATTCCATTTGGGTGTTTTTGCTGTTTTTTTTTTTCTTGTTGGTTTTGTTTTGTGGCTTGTTGCTGTTGTTGGTCGGCTCATAAAGCCAATTTATTATCAAGCTGCTAGTGTTATAATATTTCATATTAACAAATGTTAGCTGACGAGCATACACGAAGTTGCCGGCTTAATTTAACTGGCTAACTGGCTCGCAATGTGGCAATTAAAATGAGTTAATCTCTGCGGCTTAAGCTAAAATTAAATCAACAATAAACAATTATTTAGCGGCTTTCACTCAGCGTTGAACTCGTTGAAAATATTTCAATTTAACTTTTGGATGTGTTGGGTAATCATTTGAAAGTGAAAATATCAAATTCATACATCTAAATATATGTTGTTATAACTATATATTTAGGTGCTTATGTAGATTAAAAATTATTATTATTTAATTAAAAAATTAAAATTATTACGAGTGCAGACAGATTAGCAATTTTACTGCATTTATTTTATTTATTATATATAAAAGTTTAAGTAGAACGAATAGAAACTATTTCCATAGTAAATAATGAAATGTTCATTTTCATATTTCAATTTAATTAACTTAAGTGTAAAATTTTTCAGTTAAATTATGAATATTATTAGTCAAATTTTTTATTTAAAGCTTGGCAATGAAATTATGATTGATTATGATTATATAGTAAAAAGGGGGGGTTTTTTTTTTTTAGCTTTTTAGCAGTGTCAAATTGCTTTCGATTTTTAAAAGGGTAACAGTTCAAAATGCATCTAAAAATATATTTTTAAAATATAGTGAAATATAATAAATGATTCTAAGATAAGCTACATTTAAAAAGAAAATGAATAATATATTTTTTTAATATTATAATAACTAAAATGGGAATAAAAGTTCTTAAACTTTAAAAATATATTCATTTTAGTGTTTTCTTCGTTAACAATATAATTAATCGCATTCTTATTACTTAACATACAATTTAATTAAATTCGAAAGTTTGTACAGCCTGTCAGCCTGCGACTTAATATGCCGCCCACAAAATGGCCCCAATTCCATGAATAGAATCCAGACCCATTTACTCATTAAACCCAATGGCTGCTGCACGATTCTATCAGAAGCAGAAGAACAAAAAAAAAAAAAAAAAAAAAACTCAGTCGCAGTGAACTGAACAATAGTTTTTAATGTGCCAAATTAAGTTTCGACTGCCTCTTATATAGAGAACCCCCTCACTTCCCTAATCCACACAATTTACTATGGTTTCTATTTTTTTTTTTTTTGGATTTTGGGCAGCCCTCTTTCCTGCCCCGTTTTTACATTGTGTCTGTATTGAATTTGAAGTTAGTCGAGGCATGTTTTTTGTTCTTGGTCTTCTGCTGGATTTTGTTGCCAATGTTGTTGTTGTTGTTGTTGTTTGTGTCTGGGCGCTTAAACGTGACTACCGTTAATTTGGCCAGAACCTTATTAAACGCTCTGGCAACCGAAATAACCGGCAAGAACTTTGCCATAGAATACTTAGATTGTGAGCCGGTGATAACCCAAAGACGTAGCACCAAAAAAAGTATCTTCATTTGCGGTTTGAGCTGGAAACCCAAAAATAATACAGCGTGCCAAAGATTTATCGGCTTGAAAAAGTATTTCGAATTAAGTCTGCTGATGATATCATTTCTCAGACTTCAGATTCACATACTTTTGGCTTTACTGTATCCAATAGATACTTGTATATATATGCGATTGATGCGACAGAATCATGCCGGCGTAGCTTTGACCACCATCCGGCTATAATTCATTTTTGGTATTCCAACTCCTGGCATTTTTTTTTTTTTTGGTTAAATCGAAAGCCCGTTAGCGCCCCGTTTGGCCCCATTGATTGATTTCTCGTTTCGTTAGTTAGCTCTGGCTTTGTCTATGAGCATATTAATAAGCCATACGCTTTGGGCCAATTGGTGCCACAGAGGTAGCCACAACGAATCGCCGTCTAGCTATTTTTATGGCTTTATAATGAACACCCAAATGTTTGACATTTGTTGACCGCCAGTTGATACATAGCTGTTGATTTGTTTTCAAAGAAGCTGTTTAAATTTAGCTATAAATTTTGTTAAATGTTTCTTGGAGCCATTTTGCAACTGAATTGGCATATTTTAAAGCTGGTTTTCTGGGCTTTATACCAAGAATTTATGTATGAATAGCTCAAAATTAAATGTGCCCTTAGCAAATATTATTATACATACAAAAATCTTTTTTATAAACAACAAATATTTGATTAGCAGATGAAATTTTTTGTTAGCTAAATATTGCGCAGAGTATTTAATTAAATATGTGCATAAAAATATCTGCTTAAAAGTTTTTGTTTACAATTATTTAGGCATTTGTATTAACAAAATAAAATAAATAAGATGTTTATTTAAAAATGATTTTCAGCAAAATGATTTTATTGAATTTTTATCTATTGATTTTAAACATGCCTTTTGATATAGAGATAAAAATATAACTATTATTTTATGTTCAGTTGTCTCAAATTTTTTGAAATTGCCAATCACAACTTAAGTTGGTGTTTTTTTTGTTTTATTGATTTTAATGCAAATAAAATGCAAAATTTAAATTATAATTTAAAAAATACGCCAACAGTTTTTTTTTTTAAATATATATTGAGCTTTATAATAGAAATGAATTCCATCAAAATAAACACTTAGTCAGCATTTACAAAGAAAGCAAAAAAAATATTTTTTTTAAAGAAAAATTTAAAGAAAAAATAAACAAATAAAATTAAATTAAATTTTCGTCACGTTTTGTGCATGTACATTTTTGCCAAGTATATCAAATGTGTTTTGTTTTTCTAATTTTGTGCCCCATGTGGCGAGACTGAAAACGGAAGTACAGCCCATAATTGTTCCACACGCATCTGTGGAGCTGAATAGCTTTCCAAGAACGTTCTTTTTATGACTTAATGTCAGCTATTTTTATGGCCAAAAGTGTGCCAAAAGACGACAGTCCACAACAACTGCAACTCTCGACAAAAGGGCTAAATGTGAGGCAAAATTTGTCATAAATCTAGCAAGTATCCGAATGGGGTAAAATAAATTGAAAATACGAGTGGATAATCAACGATGATGACACAATTGCTCAATGATACGAGCATAAAATCGGTGCCTTCACAAATCAAAATCAAAAAGCCAACATATTAAATATCATAATTTATGGCAGATCCAACAAAAAAAAAAAAAAAAGGAGCGTCAACATCTGGTTGAGGTTGGTTCTGTGTTGGCGTCTTTTTGAAGTGGGTTGTGTGTGTGTGTGTTTAAAGTGAGTGGAGATGCAATGCGAGGGTCGATTATTGAATTAGTAACCTTGGCCAGCTGAAAACTAATTTATCAAAAGTAGATTACGTTTTTTATAATCTCTTTTTTTTTTGCTCAATTAGTAAATTCAATTTAGTATTTTTAACGAATTAATAACGCTTGCAATGAAGATGTAATTAATTTTGCTTTATATAAACTACTTGAATATAAACTGATATTTAATGTTAATATATATTTGAAATGATGCACAGTTTGATTTATGAGCATTTAATTTACAAAAATGATATAACTTTAAACATTGCTTACTCTTGCAATTGCAAAAAATAAAAATGACATAGTAAAATGAAACTGCGAAGAATTTATGAAAAAGGCAATTAAAAGTCAATTAATTAAATATATTGGTTTTAATATTTGCATACCCAAATTCATAGTCCCTAAAATACTGAATATTTTTTCTTTAATAATATAATTTTCCAGAAATCGAAATAAAACAAGATACAAAATTAAATTAAATAAAGATTAAATTTTCTACCCTTTCCTGTGCTGGAATATAAATGAACAACCCTCTAAGATATTGAGTTTCCCTGTGGGCAGCCTAGAATAGGTTGAGAGATTTTGAAATCACGATTTTTGTCAAGAGCTTAGCCCCTTTTACTGCCTCAATGGCAGCTTCAATTTGGATTCAAAATCCTGACTCTGGGCCATTCAGCATGCTGTTTGTTTTTTTTTAAAAATATTTTTTGTATGCCAATCCAATTAAAAACCACTAAAAATGCGCCATAAAAGGCTGGGGACCAGCTCCACTCGGCCTGGCCAGACCCGGTAATTATGTAAGCGGCAATGTTTGACTGCAATAAAAATATATAAAAAAAAAATACCACAAGAAAATTGCAGAGATATTTACGTGCCAATTTGGGCAGTGTCTTGAATACATCGTTAAGTAAAAATAAAAAGTAATAAAAACTTCAACTTTTCCGCTGACAAATGTGCGTCAGCTTCCTGCACTCGCTGAATTTTCCCACAAGACAAAAAAAAAAAAACAAATTCAGTGGAAATGGGGGCATTTGGCTATTTGAATTATATAATCTTTTATTCTATGATTATTATTATTTTATTTGTTCATAGATAGTAAACAAAAAACGAACAAAAATTGGAAGAGCTTTTTATAAAAAAAATCGTGCATTAAAAGCAATTTGAGGCATTAGCTTATCTAATTATTTTTGCGCAATATTTGACTTGGTTACTAAAAAATAAACTCTTTAAAATGCTGTTTGCACTCCGATAAGAAATTTCTTTAAATATCGGACAAACAATAAAATAAAGACTCATTTATGTATTTAAATATTTAGAAAGCTTAAGTTATTTCTTTTTGCAAGATAAGAAATTGTTTAATGAAAGAAATGAGAAGTCAAATAAAATTATTCATTTATATATAAATATGAACAAATCTCCCACTTTTATTTCAGCTCCCTTTAAATTGTATTTAGTGTAATTTATTTTTTTTTCCACAGTTTTGAAACCACTTAAAAATTTACCGGCAATAGAAACATAAGCAATACATGAAATAACTACATGAGAGACCTCAAAGTCAATGACTTTTGTATGAAAAAAAGTAAATGATTAAAACACTTGTTATTATAATTAAATTAGTTATACACTTTTACACACACACACACACACACGCACAACAACTTGAGCAAAGCGTTAAAAATCAGTGAAAAGAACGCGGGAAAACTTGACTCAGCGGAGTGAAAATGTTGCAAGAGTAGCCGTGTGTGTGGTGATATTGTGGAAATGGCAAACTCAAAGGTAGCTTTGGAGTCGCATTTAATAATTTTTATATTACTTTTTTTTTTTTTCTTTAGTTTTATTTTTATTGTTGCCACTTGAAAGCACAGCAAGTATTTATGACTGCTTGTTGGATGGATGGATGACTGCCTGGTTGGCTTGGCTGTTTGGATGGATGACTGGCTGGAAAGGTGGATAAAATGCTGGGCTACCGACATCAAAAAAGCAAACAGCACGATTATAAATACAAAAGCCACAAAAAAAAAATTAACAAAAAAAAAATATCAGTTCAAAGGAAAATCTGTGTAAAAAAAAGCATTTGAAATTCAATTTCCAAACAGGCCATGTTGAAACAAAAGCGAAGTTGGTAAATTGTTCAATATTTGCCCGGCAGTAATTGAATATCAACTTTGGCACATAAGGCACGACTAGCTGGCATCTGGGTATCTGCTATATATCTGTTATATATATATATATGCAAACTCACCCAGTAAAAGTCCGTTGATAAAATCATGACACGCACACGTCTATAAAAGATATGTTTACAATGCAATAAATACTAAATTTATGGGCGCTGCATTAAACGGCCTTTGTCGCCTATATATATATATATATATATATATATGTAGATTCCTTTTTTTGTTGTAAAAGAATTTCACACACACACACACAAACACAACACTAATGATTCTTATGCGCTGCTAAGCAAATGTTTAACAGAAAAAGCAAAAATTAAATTGTTGCATTTTTTCTTGCGAGCAAAAATCTACCGCCTCGAACGAACTTCCATTAACGACTATTCAAAAATTCTGAGCGAAAAATATATATATATATATATACATTTTTTTTTTTCATGCCACAGCCGCCCAAACATTTTACACATATGGCAAAAACAAGCCCAGAGCATTGTTGCTGCGCTGCCATTCGCAAAGTATCTGCGCGCCACAAACAACAAAATGTATCTGTATCTGTGTGTGTGTGGCTGTATCTGTGTGTGTGTGTGGCTGTTGTCGTCTGCCGTGACGTGACACACATGTGGGCAAAATTCTATGCAGCCAATGCTAGTTGCTGTTCGTCTTAGTGTGGTTCTCACTGTTGTTGTTTTTGGCCAAACATGTGCCTACGGTTTTTTTTTTTTTTTTGGTTTAGTCTCTCGTTTTTGTTGACTGGCTTTTATGGTTTATGTGTTAATAAGACGACCTTCAGCTTGCTCTGAGATATTTCTTCGCTTTTTTGCCATATTCTACAGCCAACAAAATAACACACTTAAAAAGCTAATAAACTTCACTTGCCTCACATAGCGTTGACCAAAAACTAAAATTTTCAAGTCTTGTTGAGATTCTTTTGAATTGCTCATTTACGGTTATTTAAATTACGTTTAAACTAAACCGTTTAGGACTGGTTCAGGCCTTTTAGGCAACTCGTGTAAACAATGCTCGTATTCTGCAGTTTATTTAAAATTTATGCACATAAATTTAAGTTGCTGATTCTTGTGACATTTTATATTAAAATCTATAAATAAAGCTTTATATAAAAGTTTGTCAAATATTTTAAATGATTTCATTTTAACATTTAACTTAATTCTTTTGATAGAAAAAATATGAAAATTAAACAAGTTAATGAAAAATATACATATTAAAAAAATATAGAATAAAAAGCCACCTATCCAAACTGGGTATTTTTAGTAAATATCTGTGTAGGTTTTGTGAAGGTGAGTAGCATTCCTCAACTCACATCCTAGCAGAATGTATCGCCCTATCCAGAAAAAGATGCAGCATTCTAGGGATGCATGTTATGAGTGTCAATGATATAGAAATTCTCAATCCATCAAAGATTCTGGCATTCCTGCAGGAACTGGGATTGATGGAGGAGCTGTAAGCTCAAAAGGGGGCACAGTGACGAAATCCCAATTTATATATTTACATATATGTAAAAAAAAGTAAATTAAATATATATTATGTTATTATAAAATTATTAAAAAAAAATTCAAATGCCATTTAATTAAAATGGGAATTAATAAAATTAGTAGAAAACAAACATTTGCAAAATACAAAAGATACATTTGCAGCAAAAGATACATTTGCATGCCCCTTTGAAAGCTTTGCTAATCTGTGCATGCATCATTTGAGCAACTGAGTTTTGTGAGCACTTCTGATATTTCACGCTGTGCCACAGCGGCTTGCAACAATGTGCACCCATTGACCTTCACGAAGCGCACTCGAGAAGCGCACTCGCAATATATTAAACCACTCAACCCGCTCAGAAACCGTTATCGAGCCCACATATTTGGGCATGTCAGCACGAGAGCAAAAAAAACGTTCAAATGCTGCCACATGCAGCTCACTCACACACACACACACACACTCACACACATTTGAGCATTCAAAAGTCATTTAAAATGCAATAGAAGACGCGTCTGCCACTCGCACAATTTCATTCTCGCAGTGGGGAGGCGCAACCAACCGAACCATTCCAGGGGCAGATGCCACTGCGGAACCATTCACACGATTCACAGATCCTGCCGCGCCTCGAACAGGCAAAAAAAAACAAAAATAAAGAAACATGCGAAATAAATGAAAAGAGGTAAAAGAATTTCTGATGTTTTCGTGCATTCTCAGAAATGAACAGCAAAATGAAATTGAAAAAAAAAATTCATCATCTTTGGTGTCGTCTGTGGACCGGTTTGAGGCGTCGCCAGGTCTGCCAAAAATTGCTCACAATTTATGCATTGTGCAGGGGAGTACCAAGTGCCAGGGGAAGCGGAATAGCCCTTGAACTTGGGCCAGGAAGTGTCGGTCGATTGGCAGTGCCAAAAAGTTCCCATGTGTTTTGTGCTAGATAAATTTTGTAGAAATTGGAAATACCCTTTAAAGACAAGTGATTTATGTGCCTAATTTGATATCATTTTGTCGGCCAAAAGTTTTCGATGGAAATTGACTTGTTCTGAATTATGACTAAATTGTATTTTTATGGAATTCACTGCACAAATATTTCAAATGTTTACTGATAATTTTATATATGTTGCTTCCCTTGATAAAACTTAAATTATTATAATTAGTTGAGTTGTGCGAAACATTTGCATTTTCACAACTTTTTATTAGTTAATTGCAGTTGAAAAAAAATGCGCTGTTCTCGAGTGAAACTGCTTTAGAAATATACATTTTTCCAATAAAAAAAACTAGGTTTTGTTTTGTACATATTTTTTTTAAAACACATAACTTGCATTTTTGTAGAAGGTCATATTGTGATGGCGTCATAGTGGTTTAATAAAATCAAGTCAGAGTGTTGTAGTCGCGTGAGCTCGACTACGATATACCTTGGGAAGTTGCGCTTAAAATGCATAAATACTCGAATGTAAGATTGAAGGATAAAAAATTATTTAGCTTTTGTTGGTATTTGAAATTGATATATTATTAATAATCGCAAAATGGAAGCAGCTATCAAATAAATTGATAAAATGGTCAAGAAATATTTATACATTAATCGGTCCGATTTTTTATCTTTCTACAGAGTTTTCCACAAAAACCATAATAATTTTCAAACCCATTTTTATTTCGATTCGGGGAATAATGATGCGATTGTCGCTGTTTGCCGCTTTTGGGCGGGTTTGTGTGAACCACTGCATAAATATGCACAAATTATGGCAACATTTCTTGAATAGTTTTACGAGCCACATTTGATGAGAGCCCAACTGATTCGCATAGGCAATAAAGCCTGTAATATATCTGAGTAGCTGTGTAGCTGTGTTTCTGAGTATATCTATTAGCCGCAACTAAGTAAGCCAGTAAAGCTGAGGTTACGCCTAGCTTTGATGAGGCGAAGTCAAAGCCATTTCGCATGCTGCTTACATTTATGCAACATGTTCGCGGAGTGGCAACTTTGTAGCCAGATGCTGTGTGCGACTCCGTCTGATTATGACATTTAACATGAACACGTAGCGAACGCAGCACATGTGAACGACAGCAAATACATATCTATATATATATTTTTTTTTTGCCATTTTTACTAGACACGAACGCACAGCATGGGCAGCAGTGGGGGATTGGGGCAAGAACTGCAGGCCAATTCTCTTTTCCAGCTCCATTCATTAATTTCGTGGTGCTGCCAGTCATATTTTGCTCTCTTATCGCAGTCCCAAAGCGAAATTGGCAAACATTTTGAAGCGCCAAATAAAAAAAAAAAAAACTTTATTGCACCGCACACAAAATGTTGCCACAGCTCAAGCATTGGGCTCCAATTGGTGCTTGTCCATGGCTAAATTGGCTTGTACCCATGTATCTTGATAAGCTCTGACGGCCTATTCCAAGCGGAGTCAGCGCATTGTAATGGAAAATGTTTTTTTTTGTTTTTTTTTTAAACTGCTTTTTTTTTTTGTTGAAGTATCCTGTGGAAATCTCTGCTTTTGCAACTCACCTGCAAAGAGAAAGAAGAGAAAAAGTTGTGAATTAATTAAAATGTGTAAATTCCAACTATTAATTGTTATTCCTACAAACTTATCTTAATACTATTATCTTAAAGGAATGTGCAAAGAGTGAAAAAAAAAATTAAAATAAGAATAAAAATATTCAATTAATTTCTGCAACTCTTTTCAAGTCTTTTTCAGGCATGAACAAAAGCCAATTAATTGAAGCTTATGTCTTAAGTAAATTGAAAACTATATTTAAATTTTAAGTTAAACAATTCCTTTATTCACTGCCAATTAAAAATAAAACTATTTTCAGATATAGCCGAAATAAGTAAACAAAAAAAAAACAATTTAATTTACTGTTAATCAAAACAAACATTTTTTTTTAAGATTTAATTGAAATGTTAATCTATAAAATAAACAACAATTTAGTCAAATTATTTTTATTATACTGAATAAATAATCTTTCATAAGCTTAAACGATTTGGCAGATTTGTGCAACAATTAGATTTAAATGTCAAGCATTTTTTTCTTCTCTTATAAACAAATTAAAAATATTATTAATTGTGCAAATTTTATGACTTTTAAATTGATATTTAAAAGCTGCATAATAAATAAACAATTTATGAGCTAACTGGATAATGTGAAGAGCTTTAATATTTGTACAATGTGAGATTTTATTATCGGCAAAAATCGAGATAGAAATCAAAAGTTATGCAAAACCAATAGCCATAAAAATGCTTTTCAATGCTCATAAAAAAAAGACTTCAAATCAAGTTAAATTGCAATATTCAAGACTCAATTATGATGTAAGCTGAACAACAATTTCAAATTCGAAAATGACTTTAAAAAATTGAGTATTTATCACCTCGCAAAACGGGTTCTTTGGCGAAATCAAGTGGAACGAGAACAACTTGCATTAATAATAGCAACAAAAGTCAAGTGCCGGCGACGACTTATTTGTCACCAGAGTCGTTTGTTGTTGTTGTTGTAATTTTTGTTGTTGTTGTTGTAGTTTTTATGGTCAGCGAGTGGCGTGTGGGCGTCAATTTAAGGCTGCGGCATGCGGCAGCTGAGGCAGCTGTGTAAGGTCAGCCGTTCACCAGTGCGTATGAGCAATATTATTTTTAATTTTCACATTAAGCATTTAACGGGCAGTCCCCCCCCCCCCTGCCCATTCCCCTCATTTAATTATTTTTGTTTTTATTTTTGCCCGCGTTTAATTGTTTATGCAAATTAGACAACACTTTTTGTGATGAGCAATTTAAATACACATTTTTTGTTTTTGAGGAAGCGAATTGCGCAGCGCGAAAGTAACTCAAAAAACTCTCAGCTACTTTTAGCCAAGTACAAATAAAGGTGTGAACAAATGTTAACAAGGCTGAGGCTGAGACGCAACTTCGTGTCAACTGCGCCACAAATACAAAATGCCGCAACATTGAGTGTGTGTGTTTGTGCCTCTCCAGCTGGTTGACACTCGGGGAAATAATTGGGAGAAGTTGTCAAGTGCTGCTCTAATATGGAATGCAACATCAGCTTAACACACACACACACACACAATTTGCGGTCAAAGTTCGTGTCATTCATCTCTTGCACCCCCCCTACACTCTTTTCAAATTAGCTCAGCTGACAGGTGGTGTAAACGTCAGTTGACCAGCTCTTTTGTCATCATAACTCAATCCGGCTCAGACGACTGCATTCCGTAGCTCCAACGTACGGCAAAATTTTAGTTGATTGAACGTTGCGTTGACAAAAGTCCGTAGATAAAACCCGCTTATACCTCCCCTTTTACACCAACCCCTTGGCAGTCTGCCGTTGGTTGCACTTGTCCAGGTTCAATGCTTCAATTAAATTTCCTGTCAATCATTTTTTGTTAGCTGCTTTTCACTGGTATTTCTGTGTGTTTTTTTTTTTTGAAAACATTTTGAAAATTTCATAGTTGTGTTCGATTAGCCAACGTTGTCTGCTGCTGCTGCTTGTCCATTGGCCAGCCAATGGGATTTTTGACTTGACTTTGACATTGACTTTGACTGATTTGCATTGAGGTTCATAGACATGGCTGTCAACCAGGTGGAAGTGCCTTCTCTGGTTAGTTCTGCTGAGGAAATGTATTTGCATTGTTTCAGCCAATTCATAAGTTTTAATAGAAATATTTCTACAATGGCTTATTTAATTTTTTTTTTATCAAATTTAAAATTTCATTCTTCTTTAAATTATTGATTTTTAAAACTCTTAACGCAAAGTGTAAATCATATATTTTTTTTCAAAAAATTAAAGTTTGCCTTTATCTTTTTTTTATATTTTTTTAGCCCACGCTGTTTTTTAAATGTTCAACAGAATTCCTATATTTATTTTTAAATTAGTTTTAATATAAATATTTCTACAATGGTTTATTTAATTTTTTTTATTAAATTTAAAATTTGTTTCTTTTTTAATTTATAGATTTTCAAAACTGTTAACGCTAAGTGTAAATCATATTTTTTCCTTGAACAATTATTTTTTTTTTATTTCTTTATATTTTTATAGCCCACGCTGTTTTTTTTTAAAAGTTTAAACAGAGTTGTTATATTTATTTTTAAATAAGTAAAATTTCTATTCAATATTAGTTTAAGATTTGTTTTAAAAATATGTGTTTAATGTTTCTTCTAGTGTAAATCATCTTTTTATTTTCATTCAAAAATGTAAGGTTATTTTTATATATTTTGTATTTCCTTATCTATATTTTTTTTCATATGTGTAAACAAAATTGCTTTATTTACTTTTTAGTGAGTCAAATGTTTAATCAATTTTAGTTTTAGATTACATTCCAGATTTGACCTTTACAGCAATTTTTTTTTGAAAAACCGCTTATCTACACGGATTTGCTATATTTACTTTTCAGTTAGTCAAATTTTTACTCAAATTTTATTAGTTTTTGATTAGATTCCAGTTTAAACCTTTTCATCCAATTTCTAAAAACTATTTATTCAAATTTTGATTCAATATTATTTTTAGATGTGTTTCCAGATTTAACATTTTTATCAATTTTCTGTTGAAAATCATTTAAATTAGTTTTACAATATATTATTTAAAATTTACACTTTGCTCTATGCATTTTATTGCTCTTTCAATTATCTCTCTCTCTTTCTCGGACTGTTAGTGCCATCTCTTTCTTTGCCGCCCTCTCATCGACTTTCCATCTCTGGTTTTTTTTTTTGCCTACCCACAGCGCTGTTGCCCGCCGTGAGAACTGTGCCAGGTGAATGGTTCTCCATTGTTCTGGCCCTGTTGTTCGGCGACATTGTAGGAAACGCTCTTCCCTCTTCCCTCTTCCATCTTCTATTTATTTTCTTGTGCAATTATTTATAATAGCGCCTCGTTTCGGATTTTAATGCCTGGGCGAACTCTCGGCACCCAAAACACCTTGGAATTATGCAGGTAGCTAGCCAAGCGCACTTTGTCGGACCTTAGCGCATTTCATTAAGGATAATGCATCCCAGAAAGATTGAAAGTAATACAAATTGTCTGGAAAAATAAACCCGTACACACCCACACACACACACACCTAGACACACACAGCGCATACACATCAATATAGACAGGAAGGCAGCGCCTTAATGACGAACCACTTCTCGTCTGTCCTGCAGCACCTGCTCCTTCTCCTGTTCCCATTCCTGTTCCTTAGAAAATTGCACCTTCATTTGCAACAATTTCTGCCTCGACTACAACAATTTTAAGTGCAACAAAAGCAAAAGCAAAAGCAGTCTGCTGTCCTCCTTTCTGGCGTATTAAATAAATAATTAAGTTTCTCAACTCGTCTTGGCGAAGTTTATTGATTTTTAATACCCTTTTGTACATTAAATTGATCAATTTCGATTCGAATTGTTTTAGCTAAATATCGAAAATACCCATTTAATATTTTTATTCATTTATGTTCAATGTTATTAGCGGAGAAAACATTTAACATGTAAAGCATTTTTTTTTGTGGTTATTTAAATCATAAAAAAATGACGATAACAAATTTTACCCAAAAAACAATGCAAGACTTTCTTTTAGATTAAGTACATTTTTGGAATATTTAAGTTTTATTTTATTTCATGATTCATGTTGTATTTAAATATAAATTTTTATATTCCGCTTCTGTTTCTAGATAAAGAATGTTTTTTGAACATTTTATTGTATTTATTTACATTTAATTTTTATATATTTATTTTTGTATTCCGTTTCTGCTGCTAACTCTTAATTTAAGACTACTTTATTAAAAAACAGACACATCCATTTTTAAATGAAAAGTATTTTTATTTATATTTTAATATATTTTGTATTTCTGATAACAGTCACCAATATATAACAAAATACTTTTTTTTTGTAATCTCATAGAATATAAAATGATATTGTTTTTATTAATATAATTTATTAAAGTCGTTTTTAAAACTCATTTTAATTATTATACAATTGATTTTAATTTTTCAGACAGGGTATCTGCTAGTCGATCTATCATCAATCTATCTAACTTGTTTGTCTTGGACTCTCTCGGGCTTTCAAACTTCTACTAACGAGTGTGGGATCTGCCACAGTTCGTTGCACTGACCCACTCACGCTGGCGGAGGCGCCTCCTCTCCACTTGCACTTCTGCTTCTTGCCAAGCCATATAACTAGCCACAAGTATATTCCAAAAAATGACACTGTAGCACCTACAATAAGTAGCATGCCCCCTACCTAATACTACTACTTCATGCCACACCGAAGTCTTACATGTGTTGCATTTATTTCTAGGGACTGTCAGAAACATGTCTCAAACAGAATATCATATTTCCTCAGCTGATTAGCATGGGTACTTGAAGGACTCCTTATTGTGTGTGTGTGTGTGTGTGTGCGTATATGTGTGTGTGTGTACCTAAGGTGTTCGTGAGAAAAGTGTCTTCTTTTCATGTTTTTTTTTTCTATTTTTTTTATGATGTGTTAATGGGCGGTAAACATTTCGTAAGCTTCATTGATTTTTATGCATTGCTTTCGGGTGGCATGCCTCATCTCAAGTGGGTCACTTGAGAGTGATAAATATGCTTGTGACTCTAGTTGCATAATAAAACATATGTTATGCAACTCCATTGTAATACTTATGTCATTAACTTGTTTGCATTTCCATTTGATTAATGTCTTTTGTCTTATTTCAATTCGTTTTCACTCTAACAAAAATTTGTAATTTATATTCAAAAATCTTTTGAGTATTTATTCGAATAACATTTTTAACAATACAGTCATAAAAATTAGCTATATCAATTTTATCGTGTTCATTTTTATATTTTCTGTATACGATTTTAACAATCTCATAAAATGTATTTCATTCACTTCCTGCTCTTATTTCTTTGAGGCCAACAAATTAGCAATTAAAATTTGTGCATTAATATTTATTGCTAAACATTGCGCTTTTCCGCAAATGAAAATGAAAAACTGTTCAAGTTTTGGTCGTTAAAAAATTGTGTGTGTGTGATTTGTGTGTGTGTTGTTGGCGAAAACTAGTTGGTTTTTAGCCACTTGGCTGGATATCGCCAAGAGAGTGAAATCTTGAATCTTGAATCTTGAGCAGGAAAAGTGCTCCAAACATGTGCTGCAAATTGTGGCCGAAGAGATTTATTAGCCGTCATCTAACTGTGGTGACAACGTCATCATCATCACTGCCACTATCATTATCATCATCTGCGGCATGTTCATTATTAGCCAAAGGCTGCAAACAGTCTTTTATCATTTCAAGCTGAGTTTGCGGAGTAGTTTTTGCTTCGATGATAAATTAAACTTTTACACTAAACGTTGCTTTTATTTGAGACCAAAAACTTTTGTTGTGCGTGTGTGTAAGTGTGTGTGTGTGATGTGGGGCGGCGTTCATCATTATTGTAATTTCTGGCCATAGACATTTGGCCAAAACACGCACGTTTCTGTTTCGCTCGGGGACATTTGGCATACAGCCAAAATGCTTGGCCAAAATGGAAAAGACAACAACAAAAACAACAACAAAAGCAACACCATAATACAACATGTGTGATTGATTGTAATTGAGGTTGGTAAAAGTTGTTGTGTCAATGTCAAAGTCACAACAAAAGCAAAAAAAGAGAATCTGAGCAAAAAAAATTGGTTTACGCATTTTGTGAAAAAACCAAAGAAGCGGCAAATTTTCCTACAATTTTCACGCTTGCTTTGAATGACACAGCAAATTGTCAAATGGCTTAGATGGGCAAATATATTGTTAAAAGTTTGTAAATGAATAATTGATGGGACACAGACAGAAAAAAAAAACAGACATGTTTAATGGCCATGTTTGAAGTTGGATTAAATAAAATCGTTTAATCATTTGAAATAATTTCAGTTTGTCATCATCAAAAGCAGATTTTGTCTGTCTTACGAAATGTTTTTTTTTAATTCAATTTGGAACTTTCGCCGTTGCCCAAGTTTTGGTCTTGGTTCTTGCACAATTGCTGACCCAGTTCCAAATGTGTCTAATTAACATAGAAAACTCAAGTTTTGTACAACTTTTTTTGAGTTGAAGAAAAGCCAAAAACCTTTGCCACCAAATTTCACTTGCGAAAGTTGTGCGCCACAATTGAAGTGGCAAATAGGAGGAGCACAGCTGACCAGGTTTTGTTTTAGTTTTTTTTTTTTTTTTTTGTGGCATAATTAAGAAAAGCGTTAAACACGTTTCAAATGAAACACTGAAAATATATTTGGCCAAAACACAATTTTGTGGAAAGTTGGCTATCTGGAAATGTGTCAGAGTGTCAACAGCACAAATAATGAACAAAATAATCACAATCACAAGCAACAATCAACATCAGCATAAACATAATCATAATCATAATGATAATAATGAAGCAAAAGCAGCAACAGCTGCCAAAATGAATGCTACAATTGTTGGCATTGTTGTTGTTGTTGTTATTGTTGTTTTTGTTAATATTGTTGTAATATTATCTTACTTTGTATCTGCCACTGCCACTCGCTATGATTTCTCAAGCAAGTAAAAAGGGGTGAAGCCCCCAAATTACCCCACTACTTCTCCTCCTTCTAACTTTGTCTGTGTGTTTTGGCCTTATGCAATTGTCATTATTGTCTGCTGCTTCTGTTGTTGCTGTTATTGTGGTTGCTTTGGCCTTATAAACATTCAGCTTATTATATATATAAAAATGTGTATAAGTTTATATATATATATATATATATATATATATACATTTTGTTATTGTCGCCCCGCTGAATACGCAAGCAGCGCGCATCTTGAAGATGTTTTTTCAAGTGTTGCGTTTTGTTGGCAGTTGTTGAAAATTTCACTGCTTCTCATTAAATAAAGTTGCGTTTGTCTCTTTTTATTTTTATTTTTCTTTTACTTTTCTCTTTTTTGGTTACTTCTTTTTTTTTTGTTGCAATTAAATGTGCCAAAAGCGTAAATTTAATTAATTTAATTGTGGAACTAAAAGAAATGTGGTTGAAATATCTGAACTTGGCCACAAGCAGCTTTTGTGTGTTTTTTTTCGACATTGTGTTGCACTTTTTGGCCACGAAATTGTTTATTTGGTTCAAGTTAACGTTGAGTGTTTTTCTGTGAAGCATTTTTCACATTTTTTAACACAGTAAAATAAATTAAATACTTTAAACTGAGTAGTTTTAAAGGAAAGCAGTGAAAACGAATCCAGAAGGGAATCAAAATAAATTGAAATATATTTTAAAAAAATATAAATTATGAAAAGAAGTCAAATAACGATAAGCAATTATTTTATTTATATTTATTATGACTTATGGTTCTTTAATTCTTCTGTTCTTTAATTCATAAAGACGAATCCAGATAGGATTCCAAATAAATTCAAATATATTAAAAAATATTAAAAAACAAGCAGATAAAAACTTTAACTTATGAATAAAAGTCAAACTTGCTTTCTGTTCTTTCATTCCTAAAGACGAATCCAGATAGGATTCCAAATAAATTCAAATATATTAAAAAATATTAAAAAACAAGCAGATAAAAACTTTAACTTATGAATAAGAGTCAAATAACAATGAGAGATTATTTTATTTATATTATTTTTTTGCTTAAAAATATCAAACTTGCTTTCTATTCTTTCCTTATACTTTGATAATCATTCAACAACATTGCTTAAAATGTTGATATTTTTGGCATGATTTTTGAAATATGATCGTGAACAATTTTTGGTTGACATTCCGAGCCAACGCCTACGACAAACTGTGACTAATTGAAACGATGCTCAGCTCAGCTCAGCTGTGCAAACAGTTTGGAGTCAACCACAACCGGAGAGGGAGAGAATTCCTCAGTTAAGCGAAAGCATTTTGTATGCCATCAATTTCCATAAGGCGTTCAGTTTTAACGGTTTGGATTACTCATCCACTCGGCGGCTGGGGAGAATCAAGTGAATCATCTATTAAAAAAGCTACAAAATAATTTTGCACTTTAAATGACGCAAATTCATTCAGCAAAAATTTTTGTGATTAAAAATTAAAAAACAAAAATACTCAAATTTAAATAATTTTGGTTTTATTTTTAAATTTTTGCCAAATGATTTCATTTATAAATACGACATGCGGTCAAAATGAGTACGTGATTTGTATGTAAATTTGCAATGGCGCTAAAAATGTATCTGTATCTGTGCGAAATGGGGATTTGGGTATCCGTTGGATGCAAACTGCCCTATCATGGTAGGCATTTGGAGGCATTTGTTACGCAGAGTGTAATTTTTTTTTTCGTGTTTAAGCATACAAATTAAAATGCCTGCGGTTTGTATTTATGGTATTTTCATTTTTATTTATAGACTTTTTTTTTATATTATTATTACTCTTTTTGCGGTCTCGCTTGGCGGACGAGCGTATGAATTGTTTGTTAATATGGCCAATCATAAAGTTGGCAAGAGAAAAACGTGTGTTAAAACATGATTATTATTTCTGAATCATCTGCCATGCTTTACCCACTGCCACCGCTGTCTGCCACTGCATTATGCAACATTTACAATTACTGAAATGATTTTTGATTACTGAACATAAGATTGAAAGCTAACTGAAATTAAGTCTGCAAATATTCGAGTGCAATTCTTAATTGGTTTCACTTTGGCAATTTTAATGATAAATTTTATTACATTTTTATATTTGTTTTTCTTTTGTATTCTGATACCAAAGGTTGCCTAAATCGATATATCAAAAAGTGTTAATCGATTAAATTAAATAAGTCACGCAAATTTAGATAGAAAATAAAAAATGTTTGAGTGCAATTATTAATTCTTTTCATTTTTGCAATTGAGCTTTATGATCAATTTATTACATTTTTGGCATCGTTTTTCTTTTTTATTCTGATACCAAAGATTGCCTTAATCGATAAACCTAAAAGTCTAAATCGATAAAATTAAATATCTTTAAAAAAATTCAGAAAAGATTCACCAAACAAACTTCCGCAATTTTAGAGCTAAAGTTACCAAACTTGAAAGGCAGATTACCAGATTAAATAAATTTCTTAGTTACACACAATTTTTTCTTAGCCAGATGTTATTAGCTGATTTATCAATTGCCTCAGAGTATTTCTTAGTCGCTATTGAAATTTTCTAATATTTTTTTATCATAACAATTAGTCATTTAGTCAAAGAAATATTTTCTTTTTTGCTTACGGTCAAATGTTAATTTGCCAGTTTTTGTGCTACACTTTCAAAGAGTGTTTTCTAAACTAAAAAAAAAAACTATCTTGTCAAAAGCTAAAAATTTATGTGATGCTCCGAGTTCTCTGAGTGTAACCAATTAGTTGCTTTCACATTTCAACAGCTTTCAGGCAACTGTCAACACTTCTTCTGTTGGGGCACATTTGCCCCACTCAATTCCCATTTCGATGGGCCACTAAAAATGTCATTCTTCATTTAAGTGAGCGATAATTTCAATGCTTGCTCAGCACTTGCGAAATCATTCATATATATTTTATTTTTTTGGGAGCAGATACCAAATGTTTTTGAAACTAAAAACAGACATTTGACATTTGAAATTTTTTCAGTTAAGTGCTTGGCTGCTGCAATCGCTCAAAAAGATGAAAACCCATTTAAAAGTTTTGTCATTTGATAAAATGATGAAAGCGAAGACGCTCAGATTTTCCAGCTAATTTAGCAGGAAAAACAAAGATGAATTCTTGGCATTGGTTGAGCAGCAAATTGAAGTCCATTGTTCTTTTTTGGCCCATTAAATGCCAGCTACCCCCTGCCAGACCCCTGCATGATCCGAGCAAGCAGCTCCCAGCCACAGTTGTCCCTGGCGAACAAGTCACACTAATGAGCGTCATGGCATGCATAATGCATGGAGCAGGCAAGGCTGTGTGAGGCAGTCAGGCAGTTTGCCCTCCCCCGCCCTTGCCACCAGCCACCCACTCGAGAGTAACATAATAGTGGCTGTCAAGTGCAGTGCATGTGTAAAAGATACAAAGATACAAAGCTACTAAGATACTTCCTTGTCCGAGAGCTCTTTGGGCCACAGTCGAGTGCGCATACGAAACTTAATGACAATATCAAATTACACAAAGACGGACAGAAAGACAGACAGACAGACAGACAGAGAGACAGAGAAACAGTCAGTAAAGTTGAACAATTTGCATGACACACTTAGCCAGGCCAGCAGCTGGACAGTTTTGTGGGTGTGGTAAATCCTCGCCTGTCCACAAGTTGCACTTACGATTTAAGACTACCAAACGACGACTGTCGGACTTGGACAGTTAGTTGACCAGTTGGCCAGTTGGCAGTTTGTCAATTGGCTTTTTAGCCAGGCCAAGCAGCATTCACAGTTTAATGCAATTTTCACTGTCAATTTCGAAAATTAAGCAAAGCAAACTTCGTCGTGTCCAGCGAAAATGAAAGTAATTTGCAAAAAGCCAAGTTGCCTCTTCTTCTTCTTCGATGTCTTCTTCTTCTTCTTCTTCTTGCTGCAACTGACACAGATCGTGCCGCAGTAAACCAAACTCAGAGTGAAACATGTGAAAGTCGATGATCGCTCGACCCGCTGCTTTGATGCTTTGGCATTTGGCCATCAATGAAAGTGGCCAACAGTCTAATAAAAACATCTTTTTTTTGTTAGTTAAGATTGGTTTTTTTTTTTATGTTTTGCGGCAAAATCTAATAAAAGTGATATTGTATTGCAAAATAGATTTAACTTTGCTTGCAAAAACTATATTTATATTTTTTGTTTAGCTTTTAGAACTTGTCAACAAATTTGCAACTATTTTTTCTGTTCTCTGTCTTTCTGTGGATTGTTAAAGTGATTAAAAATCGTATTATTATTAAGTCCTATAATATTTTTGCTATCTTTACTTTCTCTCTAATTGAAGGTTTTATCTCGATCTTTGATTAGAGAATTAATTTTCAATTAGAACCTATTACATTTTTGGCATTATTTATATTTTTGTTTTGTTTTGATTTTTGTTTTTGATTTGTTTGATTTGAAATCAATAATTATGCGATAATTAAGAATAATCGATATATAAATGTAAATAATATATATTATAAATATCAATATCTATCTATACATATTATATAATAATATTGAATCAATAATAATTCGTTTGTTAAGAATATTTAGAAATTGATCACACATTTTTTTAAAATTAAATTCATTTATATTTTTTTTAATAAGAGTTCTCCTTTACCACGCCCATAATAAATTATATTTATTTATCAAAAACTTCTCCCAATTAGCGAAAATCGATATAAATCGAGTGAGCAAAAGTATTGCAATGGAAACTTGAATTAAAATCAAGCTGTTTATAGGTTATCTCCTGGTCGAGTTCACACGACTATTATTCTTTTTTTTTGCTAAGTTAATAATTGAATATGATTAGCAACAATTTTGATCTTTATTAAATGTGTAAATTATACTTTCAATTGATACTACAATTTTCAGTTTTTAAAGAATTGATCTGCGTATTTCTGTGCGTTAATAATTGAATCTTTTTAGCATGATTTCAATCTTTATGAATTGTTTATATTATTTTTTCATTTGATATTTCAATTGCCCATTTTTAAGCTAGAGCCGAGTATATTTTCTTCATATCATGGGAAGACCTTAGTGCGCTGCCTTTGATCTACCTTTTTTTTAGTTTTTTTTTTACCTAATCATCGTTGGTCTCATTATTTGGGTAACAACAATGCCTTCCTTTCCCTTTTGAGCCATGTGGCTTAATTGATTATCTCCCACACGATACTTGTGCCTCTCAGCCATTGTGCATTTTGCCGTTTTGTCTTCCTCATTCTGGTAACAGCGATTTGGGGCTTTGATGGGGCCTTTGCATGATTCGTTAAATAACTTCCTGCTTGAGTCCACCCAATTAATTACGAAATCAAAACGGTAAAAATTGTTCAAGCGATACCAACACCCAAATGACCATTTCATGTTAGCCCCAAACAGCTCAAACATGGCTCATATCGATTGATCAAAATTTGTCAGAGATTACTTACTGAGAAATCAAATACAGGAAATGCAGAGGCATCACTTACCTGAAAAGAGAGGGAGAGAGGGGAAATAAGAAATGATTAATTAGTTTGTCGATGAGTCAAGTATCACTCAAATATATATCTATTATAGAGTATTTCTTAAAAGTATTGTTGAAGTGAGTGCTATAAATAGAGAAAAGGCCATGTGCAATTTCTATTGTGATACGCATATAAATTATATATATAAATTGACAGAGCCCACGTCATAAAGCGATATAGATATAGATATAGATATAGATATAGATATAGATATAGATATAGATATATATAAAGATATTTATGCATTTATTCCAGATGCTGCCACAGTTGGACGTTTAATTAAGTGTGAATATATAAAACGCTTATGGATCGCATATATATATATATATATCCATATATATATGTGTATATTTAAAATACAAGCCGACGAACTCTGAAGATTTTAATTGGACTCTGGATTTCCGTTATGCGGGCGAGCGTTGCCAGATCGGCGCAGTGTCGTCTGGGTTCAGTTGAAGCTGACAGCAAATTGCAAGTTGTTATTAGCAAATTATTTGTTGATTATATGGCAGAAGAAGAAGAAGACAAGCAGCTGCTGGGACTTTCATCTGCAGCCAATTGCCAGTGGGATTTCGTGTGATCTTCGGCTGCATGATTGCTGCTGCATGCCACACATTGACCCTGAATGAGCGACGACGGATCGATGCTGTAGGATGTGCACAAAGTGTGGCATTGTCTTGGCTTGGTCTGTAATTTGTTGTGGGCAACATTAATATGACTGCCATGAATGTCGTCTTGGTTACCCAATCTTTTGCTCTAATATTCTTTCCGAGCACAGCCCACGACGAGTGTTGCTCAAGTAATTCCCATTGACGGCGCAACACCTCTCAAAAAAATAAGCCCACAGTCAAAAACTTGACGTTTTCAATTTATTTCGTGTGTGTAACCAAATTTGGCCAACACTTCTAAATAAGGCTAAATATTTTTAGTGGCGTTTGCCGCGTGGCCAGCACATAAATTTGCTTAAAATTTTGGTAATGTTCAACTTGTTGTCACTTTTCGACTTGTTGACTTTGAAAATCAATTTAGAGACTACGCAACTTGTGCCCCACATCTTATCAGCGGCTGCCTTATCTAATCTAATTTCGAGTTACACAAAATGTGTGTTAATTACGTCACTAAACACACACTTTTCACCAAGCATTAATTAAATGTGTGTGTGCCTTTTTTTTTTTTTTTGCTGCATTGGGCGGGTCAACTCGGCAAACAATTAATGCGCCCAGCATGTGGGAAGTGGAAGGGGGGAGGAACGGGGTTATGTAAACTCTTAAGTGATTAAGGTCAGGCCGCTAATTAGAAGACAAATAACTGAAAGTGGGTGAGCATCGGGAAGGGGTCGGAATTAACATACATATTGAAAGTACTCCAATAAAATATATTTATTGAGAGAGCGGCGACTTTAAAGTGCAGTTGGAGTAGCTATCATTTTCTAAAGTCAGAGTCTTAAATGAAACACCAAAAACAGAGAGAGAGAGAGAGAGAGAGAGAAAAAGAGGGAGAAATGGAAAAGTGTTTCAGTAAAGCGTAAAACGATTGGAACGAAAAGAAAACACAATTAATTTACACAATAAAAGAAAATAATTAGAAAGAAATAAAATAAAATACATTAAATAAAATTAAAGAATGTAGAAAAAAATATACAGATTATATTACACTGACCATAAAAAGTGTATAATTTGTATTGTAAAGAGTGGAGATTAACAGATAGAAGTAGGCATCCCATATGGAAAATATATATTTTATGTAGAGAAAAACTATATATTTTATATTCACTGCGTGATCATTAAAAAAGAGTATAATTTGTATTGTGAAGATTAACAGACAGAAGAAATCATATTCCATCCCATATGGTATATATATATTTAATTTGAACAGCAGAGAAAGCCGAATCGATTTAGCTAAAATCCTCTGTCTGTCAAACTGTTTGTCTTCTATCTATAAATCCGATGATATCACAGACAATAGCCATATACAGAATATAGATATAGTTAGTAAAATATCAGCTCTTTTTAATACCAAGATTAATCGATTTAAATCGATTGCAAACACCTGTTCAATTACACATTTACTGAGGCATAATATTTACTTTTTCCAGCTTTTCTTTGCTTTAGCTTTTTCTGTATTTGCCGGAATATTTATTTAATACTTTTGTAATATTTACAAATGAAACCAACCATATCTATATGGATATATATATCCAGCAGTAACTGTCAATTTAAAAAATGATAGTTTGCCAATATGTGGCATATGTTATGACTCGATACACACATTTCCCATATTTCCACATAAAAGTGCAGAAAATATGTATTTTTCAGTTTGAATTGAAGACTGGCAACAAAATGTGGCTGGCCACATTTCATATTGGAGTTTACCTAACGTGTATTGACAGGTCTCAAAATAAAGGGCCTGCAGGAGGAGAGTTGGTGTCAGTTGCTTTTGGCCAACTAGCAACTGTTCAATGTTGACTGAAAAAGTGGAAAATGTCAAACAATTGATGGCAGAGCAGAGGCCTAACGAACCGTGGCAAAAACTCAAAACCTGATATTTTCCAAAGGGACAATGCGCAAATGTCAAATAGAAAAAAAAAGAAGTGGAAATGCCCAGAATTGTTTCGATTGTTACGCCTAGAGAAACAGCTGCCAGGAACTCATTGAATCCCTGGGCAGCCTTTGTTTTCATCAAAATTTTTGCGCTGTGTAAATTTAACTTCCGCTGCTGCAACAATTTCAGTTTTATACGTTTTTACCCATTAAAAATGTGTGAAAAGGATGTGTTGAACAGGCAGTAGAAGGCAATTTCGGACTCATTAAATATATATATATATATATATATTCATGATCTATGTTTAACGACTCGAAATAATTTCTAGACAAGATCTATCAAAATGTACAAATTTTACAAGCAACAATAACAGCCAAATTTGTAATAATTATGTAGAAATAAACATTTAACAATTGCACATTTTTTTATGTTTTATTTTGCTTCAAAATTTATTTTAAATTTATTTGATAGGGCATCTACTAGTCGTGCTGCCTCTACTAAAAAGTTTACATTTTCTTTTTACTTGACTTGATTTTAGTGATGATTTATATTGTATAGCTCGGCACGGCCTGCGGCCATATATTGAATATCAAATATGATTTTAAGACGCTGCCGGCAAAAAGTGAAAAAAAAATATATATAAAGATTGCCTCGAATTGAATTTTATGTCGCATCAGCTTAGACTCTGCCGCTGATTCAGATTCAGATGCCGCCGCTTCGAGTGGAGTGGAGTGTGCCCCATGTTGCTCATGTATTTTTTACTGCACTTTGCTGGGCGCAACAATAAATTGCCTTTTATATATATATATACCCAGATTCAGCGGCTGCATTATATATGTATATATAATAGTATATACATATATATATATATATTCTCTTTGTGGCTTTGGCATTTATGTTATTAATGCGGCGCATGCCTTGCGGCTGCCTTTGTCTGCTCGAGGAACCTGTTTGCCCAGGAGGCTTTGCTGCATATCTTTTTGATGCCCTTCCGCAGGGTATTATAATTTAGAGCATAGATTGGAAACGCTTTGAAAGGTGCATTTCTGATAAAAAAAAAGTCGATTTACTTTGTTATTTAGTGTCTCTGCTGTTTTTGAATATTTACTAATATTTTTATTTTCTGACTTCTGATAAATTTTAAACACTTAAATTTCTTTCCGCCAATGTTTATATATCTTCAGTATTGAAACCTATTGTTTAAATAAAATTTGTATAATTTTAGGAGCACAACACAATTATTTTGAACGCAGTTGTAAGCATTTGTCTAAATATCCAAATGTATACAATACAAAATAATATTAATTTTTACATTGAGCAGAGATTTCTAATCATTTTCATTTTATTTTATGCATGAATAATGTGCACAGAAAATAATCTTTTATATGTAGTCATAGCCCAGACATAAATAAAAGTCCTTATATATTTCCGGATTTATGAATTAATAGTGAATCGGATATATACAAATCGGAAAATAAATTTATTGTATCATTTGAATTTTATCATTGCCTCTATTTAAATATTAAATTGTTTATCATTTTATTTTTTTTAAATATATTTTTTTGATCAACGGCTTCTTTCCTTTGTAGTATTTTATTTTGCTTTTAAAATAATATCCTTAATGAACTAAATTCTAGCCAAATTGTACATAAAAGATTTTTAAGAAATTTTCACTAATCTAAATTATTTTATCGAACAGATACTCAATAAATTAAATTGAAAATAACATCTGACAGGGTATTCGATTACGCAATGTTTTTTACTCGTTTTTTTATTCGCATGAAAATCGAATTTTATAGCCGAGCAGATAAAAATAACTTTGATTGATATTTGAAAGGCATTTGTTGTAAGTGAATCGCGTGCTGCGCCAAATTTCATTAAATTTTAGCAGCTGCCCGCATAATTTGCAGAGCCCATAAACAAAAGAAACACGTGGAGCTTTTGGGGCAAAGAACTTGCCCCTTGATGGTGTAATTACCAGCGAATGTTGCAACACATCAGCATTTTAATAGCGCTTAAAAACTGCTTGGGACCACTTTTAATTATATTCTTTTTGATGTGTCTGCTTTAAACTTCTTCTTGGCGGCAGGTTAAGAAAGAACAGGGCTGAATAGAGTTGACTAGAGTTCAATTAATTTAAGATCAGAAAATTAAATTTAGCTGGCTAATGACATTTAAAAAAAAAAATCACTTTGCTACCCATTGCCTGATTTTTACATTTATTTTTTAATTTTATTAAATAAAGTTCTAGTAAAAACAAAGTGAGCTCTTTGCAACAAATAGTGGCATGTTTTTGATATACAAATAAATTATGCTAGGTTCAAATTTGGGTCATAACTACTGCAAGCCATTAACTCAAAAAAAAAAAAAACAGTAGCTAATCGCAAAAACTAAAAATAAAAACAACTCTCAAACCGCCTAATAATTTGAACAGTTTTATGTTCAATTTGGGATTACCATGCTCGAATTCGCTACGTTTCTGGCTTGTCCAATAAGATGGAGAGTCTATCATCAGCATGTTCTAGCTCGGATTTGGTGGCACCACTCGTTGCAGACGAAACGGCAGCAAATCAAGATGGAAAATTGATAATTACATTGAGCTGGTATTTCAGTAGTAGGGCAGAAGAAGAGTCGAAATCACGTCGTATACAAGACAAATCTGACGATCTGGTGAACAGAGAAAGACGAACGGAGCCAGGTAGCTGACAACTGTAAACCGGTTTACAACATAGCCGGAAAACCTGTCCAACGATTCGACAGCACCCAGGCCAACATAGTGTGTGGAAGAGGTTGCCTCAATGGCGCATCAATTATGCTAATGAAGTTTTTAATGTGCCTCCGCAGTGTGAAGCAGCTTGTACAAGTTTATTCACAAAACACAAAAATATGAGTAACTGTCTTAGCCAAGCTGGTTTTCCCCACAGCTGATAGGACAAAATGTCAGTTCGAAAATAAAAGAATAAACACGAAAGATCAATTTGCATATTGTAACCTTTGCGGCTCAGTAAAAAACAACTTCAACTCTGCCCACACCTTTAATCTGTGTCATTTTCACAGCCATTTAAGACTCTGTTATTCTTGACTAACGGGCTTTTGTTTACTATATTTATATTTACTTCATGCTTCACTCTGACCCTGAACTGATTTACCTATATATATATAAATATATATGTATTTATATAAACAAGTTGCCTTTTAAATCTGTCCTTAAGCAATCTGCACTTGTTTTTTGAAATGTCAGCTTTTTATTTCATGACTTGAATTAACAAAGTTATTTTTATTATATATTATATATTTTTATTATTATTTATTATTATATTTTTATTATTATTAAAATGTATATTTTGTTTGTTTATCTTAATCAAACTTGTATTCATTTACTTGTTGTTTTTTTTTGGCTTTTCTATATATCCTTGATATATCCTTGAGTCTTTAGCAGTCGGCTTATTTATTTTAATAATTTTAGATATTTTTCAAATATTATTTCTTATTATTCAAACATTGATCAAAATGAGGCATAAATAATTTTATTAAATTACATTTATTTAAGGTCACTTTCTGCTGTGTAACAAAAGTATATATATAAATATATTATATATATATATAGCTAAAATCATAAAGCTCAACTAAGCATGCTCCAAAAAGTTACGCGAAATGGTTTTTGTGGTGCACTTTTAACCGCAGGGTTGCCGTGGCAAAGTCAACAACTGGCATTTTGTTGCATTGAGGTTTATGATTATGTTTATGATTTTTATTACTATTTTTTATGCTTTGAGCAGCTTGTGCAGAAGCTGCTCTGCAAATATTCGCATTATTAAAAAAGTGCGAAATATTCATGGGGGGTGACTAAAGTGTTTTCATTTTTTCAAGTTTAATGAGACCAGGCATAACAACCAAATACCATAGAAATGCTTAAAAAAAACTCTTAAAGCAAGTTTCTTAATATGCACTATTTAAAAAGACCAGGCAAAATGTTGATACCATAGAAAGATTTAAAACTATAAAAGCAAAACAATCCAAACCAAGAACCATTAACCAAAAATCAATAAAAATTCGAATTAAACTTAAAATTCAGTGGAATTTTACGTTTTTTTTTTGTGTAAAATCAAAGTGAAAATTCATGGAAAATATTTTTCATTGTCGTAAAATTGTTTGGTGCACTTACAAACTAAAAACAAACTACGAAAATGTAAACAAATTTTTGTGGTATTTTGTTTTTTTTTGTGGAAAATTAATTCATAAATATTGCAGACTCAAAGAGCGGCAAGCAGCAAGTGTCTGGTATAACCAAAACCAAGTTGTAACATTAAATTTTGTGTCGCCACAACCATGCCAAAGAAAACTATGCAACTATTATGGATCTTTTTTCGCCTACCATATCGGGCCTGAAGTACACCTGTTGCGTATACATGGAACTTTTCAGTGAGGACGTCTTATCCGGAAACAATATGCATTTGCCTGGCATTGTTGATCTGCCAGTGTTGCAAGAATTAATTGTTGTCGTTGTTGACATCGTCGCTGTTGTTGTTGTTGTTGCTGTGTTTGCTGTCAGTTGGTGATGGCCAACGCCCACGTCTGTCTTCTGGGCCGTCAGACTGTTCGTCGAGTTGACTTTTGAGGCGTGCGAGAGGCGTTTCATATGTGTCCACATCTGATGCCAGGGCGCCACGTCTTTCTATATGGTTGTAGTTTTTTTTTTTGGTTTTTTTTGTAACCATTTTTGGGGTTGGTTGTGGTGTTTGAGCGGAGACGCAGGACAGAGGGTATTTTTTTTTTTGTATAGTTTTGTGTATTTTTGCAAGAGAGTGTTTTTTTTTGGGGGGGTTTGGAAAAAATAGAAATAAATATGATTTTTATTTTAATTGAATGCAGCCAATTTTTCTGTTTATCAAAACAAAAATTTGCGATTATGTAAAGGTTTTTGTAAATTTCATGTAATAACAAAAGAAATACTTAAGTAAATTTTTAATTAGATTTTATACATATGAATAAATGCCCCAACAATATAACAACAGAAGGCAGCACACACTTTGCACTTGGCACGCACTTAACACCCCCAACACACACACACACACACGCAAATGACTACACACACACCCACTCACTCTCCCTCCCCCAGATACTTAGCTATGATGTCATGTTCTATGGTTTTAACAATCCCCACAATCCACCCCACAAACTTAATTTAAATTAGATTCTCGTATGTTTATTTTTTTTAGTCAGCTCGTGTTTGATATAATTGCATGATGTCAGCCCTATAGACTGGAACGGTGTTTTTTTTTAACTATGATTTTTATAGTTTATGATAACGGCCAAGGAACGCCGATAAGGGTATTATATTTATAATTGGTTAGCAACTTTTTGCTTGATGGGGTTGACTAATTTCTTTAAATAGAATTTTATGACAATTTTGTTGAGGTAGTCGATCTATTTTTAGTCTGTTTAGCACGAAAAAGATTGATTGAACCAATATTTCAAAGTGTGATATTTGATAAATGTGGCATTTTTCAATAAATTTCTGTCTAATTTGTTCATTCAATATTCATTGTTGTTTTGACAAGTCATTTATTACTTGAACGTATTTTGTAATAATGGAAAAATAAATTATCAAGTGTGGAAAATTAGGATTATTTCGAAAATATCTATATTTTTTTTTAGCATTAATAAAACTTTAAATTTTTTTTTAAATAAGACAAAAGTTTTATATATAAAAATTTTTTGTTTCTGTGATACAAAACCACAATAAGTAACTATGACTAACTGTACACCAATGTTACACATAAAATGATTTGATATGCATTTTATTTATGTTTGCTGCTTTTTTTTCAGTTCTGTCTTTTTTTTATCGAATAATATGTTTTCCCTCGCAAATTGTCGCTTATTAAATCTAATACTCGCTTGTCATAAACTTAGTCAGCAACCTATTACAAAATATTTATATTATTTCAACATATGCATGTCTGTGCAGAGCATATAATCCATGGCAACTGAAGCCAAGGCTAGGCCCACAACACACACGCCAACCACACAAAGACTACAATCATAATAATCATAGCTCATATTCATAAACCCCAAACCCCAAACTTGGTGCGGTCAGCAATGCATTTAAAAGTCATGCCCTTGTCGCTAAATAAGTCTATAGTTTAAAGGGGTACCCAACTGTAAGAGAGCGAGGGGGAGTGGGAGAGAATGGTAGGGAAGGCATAGTGATAGAGTGAGAGAGAGCGGGAACGAGGTGCGCCTCTCTATGCACCTAGGTATAATGCCAAGCGCTAAACAAATGAAAACGATTTCCGTTAGTCATGCAAACAGTTGCGCACCCGAAACAAGAAAAAAAAACTGCATATTCGTCACGACAAACATTGAATACCCTAAATATGCACTGTTCACATCGATCATGAACTGTTCATGGAATAATTTATATTTATATATTTAATATAATATAAAAAATAACCACTGTTGCTCATCAAGAATATATATAGATATGTCGTGTTTAGATTTAAATATTCAATTTTAAATATTACTAAGTTTGACGCATTAATTACGAATGCCCAAAGAATGGAATCGAAATCATAGAATCAAAATAGGGTATACAAAACACAGCGCGCTGCCATTTGGCAAGTGCAGCGAACGGAAGCAATGAAAATGGGTACAGCAATTGCCCGCCGTTTGTGTGTGTTGTTGTTGCTGTTGTTTTTGTTGTTCTTGTTATTGCTGTTATTGTTTTTCTTGTTGCTTGTTGCCATGACCCACGCCCCCCCTTCCAGCAACAGCTTTGACTGCATTTAAATGCATGTATATCGCGAGTATTTTTTTTCTTTAATCATAAACAATTCATTAAAACGGGAAATGGCAATTAAAGCATGTTTGAACACATGCATAAAACTATATACAAAAGCGCAGATGTGTGCGTGGAAAGGGCGCATGGGAAGGAAGCTAGTTGGCCATGCGATGCACAGCTGAAGGAGGTCGCCAGTTTCCCACTGCGCATATTAAACACTCCAAATATTTATTAAACAAGGCCCCCCCACAAAGATGATGGGCAGGTTGCTCTTTAGCCTCCTGCAAATGCGAATGTGAATCAAATACTAACCGAGTCACTCGTTACTCACGCACTCACTCACTCGCTGCGAACATTCACTCGAGCACGTACACTCGCACTCATACTCGCGCTCTCACTCACACTCACACAATAATCGCTGATTGCTGTGCGGCTGATGAGCTCTTTTTCTCCGTTTGCATCATCTTTGTACATCATGCGAAGCCAAGGCTTGGCTTCTTCTGCTGCATCTTCTTGTGGCATGGCTCGTTTATCGCAAAGCTTGCATGCGCAAGTGCAGGGCGCTTAACTCAATTACACACACACACATAGATGCAGCAATTCGTTGCAACAAGATACAAAACAAGAAGAACTGCATTTGGCATGCAACATGTTGATGTAATATGCAAATTTGATGCTGTTTGCCATTGTTTCGAGTTTTTCTGTAGAAATTTGCTAATGTGAAATGTGTAGATGCAGAATGGGGAAGCTGCAGCAAGAGCCAGAGTAAGAGAGAGTGGCAGAGAGAGAGGGGATGCGAATAAGGGACAAGTTTTGTACTGCCGCTCAAGTCAAAGAGTTAACTTCAAAGTGAATTCTGTTTGGACAACTGCTTATTTAACAAGTTGATTGTCCTCAGTTTGGTGTTGTTTTTGTTGAAAATGGGTAAATAGGGAAAAGGGTTTTATAAAGTTGTGTAATATTATATAACTGACAGAATAGGGAATTTTAAACACTTAAGATAAATAAAGTAGACCTCGTTTAGGATTAGATTTCTGTCGAATACAGTCTTAACTAAAAGCTACTTAAAGCGGATGCCTAAAAACACTAAACAAATATATTTTGATTTATATAATGTGTACTAAAAAAAATTATGAATTATATTATGTTAAATTAAAATATTAAAAATTAAAAAAAAAATCAATAAATAAATAAAATACATAAATCCAAAAATCAAAAATTCCCAATCGTATTTTGTATATTTTTGAGAAGTATCTCATTTAATGTTGCTGACAGTTTCTTAAAAAATCGTTCAAATCAATTTTAAAATTGGCAACAAAAGTCGTCTTTCCATGAAAGCATCAAAACTCTGGAATAGCTATTCTACCTTTTAGAATTTTAGAATTTTTTTTAACAACATCATCATAAATATTACATTTTCTATATGATCAGTTAGCTTCTCTTATAAAATATGCCTAATTTTCATTTTAAACTCCCATTCTATTTTCCAGTATCACCTAAATGACTGGCATATATAGATATATACATAACACTATTCTTTTGAACCCGTTCGTAATATAAGCCCCCATTCTATTTCATCAGAACACTTTTTGAGGTCAGCCCTTTCACACTTGCTTGCCACTTGGCGGCACTTGGCTGCCCACACTTTGTCAATTTCCCCCAATTTACATGTTGCCATATAAAAATTAACACACTGCTCCACAAACCCCCCCCCCCCCCTGCCAGCTGCTGCCTGCCTGCCTGCTGCTGCCAGCCAAATGCAATCTATCAAAGTGCATTAAAAATATAAATATAAAAATTGGCCTCTTTCTGCAGCTGGATGCATTTGGATTCGGCTGACTTATGTGGGTCAAAGTGACCAGGCTGCTTAATTGTGATATATATCATTCTACTCCCAGAGCGAAAAGCATTAAGATGTTAAAATATAAATGCGAAAACAACTTCAAAAGCTTCGCTTCGATGTTGATTGAGAATATAGTTGATATAATTAAGATGTTTAAAATATACTCTACAAAAAGTTGGCATGAAATAAATTATTTTTATTTTTATTTAATTGGTAAACTTTTAAAGTATTTTTTCTTCTATAAATTCGATTAATTTTAATTATAAAAAATGTATACAATATATTGATAGTTAGTTGATAATTAATTTGATCAGCAGATCTAAGATAAGAAAATATTAAATAAATTAAAACATTTGTATTCAAATTTATTTATTTATTATTTATTTATTTATTTTATATTTTGTTGTATCCGTATTTCTTTTATAAATTATTCATTAACTCTTAAAGTTCTTTCAATTTTTCAAGAGGATTAATTAAAGACAATTCTCTCATTTCTATTTCTATTCTCTATTCTCTATTTCTCTCTATTCTCTCATTTATAATATTTATCCTTAGTCTCCAAGACTGGATAAAAGTTAAGACATTAAAAATATGTTAAATAGATTTATGTATAAAACTAAAACAATTAATAGAATCCTCCACAACTATCTTTTCTTTTTTAGCATATTCATTTTGCCCTTCTTTTTTCAGCTTTAAGCCAAGTGGCATATTTGTGCTTGAACTTATTTCTTTTGTGGCAGCATTCAACCTACATTTTCAGCGCATTTTGTTTTGCACTTGACTCGCTGTGCCCAGCCCATCCATACCGCACACCCCCATTGCCGCCCCCCTCCCCCTTGCCCACAAAAGATAGCCAAAAATTGCACTACTGTGTGCCATTTTGGAACTGGGACCGGAAATTGCCCCGCGCTGTTGCCTGAACTTGTTCTTGATTTCGGTGTCGGTTCTAGAAATGGAACTGTGCTCCAATGCGCCTATTTGTACAATTCCTCCCCCTTTACAGCCCCCTCGCACCCTCTTTGCATTAAGCCTGGCCATTTATTTGTATATTTTATTGTGGCGCATATTTTTCGCTAAAGTTTTTCTCTTCGCTTTATGAATGAAAACATTTTTTGTTTTTTGGGGGGGGTTTGCGCTGCAAAAGGGGATTGTATGATTTTCTAGGTATTTATGTATGTATATTGTGTGAGTGTGTGTGTGTGTGTGTTATTTTCTTTTTGTTGGCTCATTTTTATTTTTACGCATTTCTTGCGTGTCGCCGTCTTTGTCTGCATTTGTCTATTTGCCTAGCAGCATAGTTAACCATAGGCAGAGAGGGGTTAATGGGTCGAGGGGGGCGATGTGTCCCTCTATTTTTTTTGTACTTTGCAGATAATAAGCTGTGCGTGTGTGCGTGCGTGTGTGTGTGTGCACCCATTTGCTACTTGTGCCCCCCTCGTGTTTATTCAGCGATTTTCGATGCGTGCCACACAACAGTTTCAACTCAAATTTCTTGACAACACTTTTTTGCCTCAACTCTTCAAATTTATTTGGATTTCCATTTATACCATTTATTTACCTAGCCGAAGGGTTTTGTGTTACAGCTATTTTTGGTGTTGCTATTTATGGCCTAATTTATGGGCTCATAATTGTCCCTTATGGGCAAAACAAGTTATTACGCGATTCGTCATGCCTTTCATTTAACTCGAATATTTCAATGTAGTTTCTATGTAATTTACTACCAAACTGCGTAGAGTAAAGGTCAAAGGTCAGAGTTATGCAAAAACATTACTTTTGGTAAAATAATTAAGAAATTTATTGCTAATAGTTAATTATAATATTTTTTAAAATTGCAAATTGTCTGCTTTTGCGTTGTAAAAAATTTACATATAAATTCACAAATTAAATTATATAAAATTAAAGGAATTATTCCCAATATTTTCATTAATTTTATAAATAATATAAATCAGTTTATTAATTTAATTTTAATTTTATTGCATGATTTAATTTTATGTTTTGTACAAATTCAGCTTTCATTTTTCTACATTAAATATTTATTTTCAATTGGCAATAATATTAAAATTTTATTTATTTTATTGTCTGTTTTAAATGTATTAAATTTTACTCTTTTTGTGTTTTTTATTTCCACATTTCCAGTCGAGCAGCTTTTGGCCATTATCTGCACATTATTTATGATCATCTACTGTATCCCTGTCTCTCGCCCAACTCTTTCACGCCTGAAGTAATCGTCACCCAGTGCCCACTCCGCCCCCTCTAGTCACCTCTACTTCCCCGCTTGCCATAGAGGCCTCGCTGCGCGTTGAACCGTGTTGAAAAACATTTTTCATTACTTTTAATTTGTTGCAAAAACATTGAATATGAATTTTGTTGTGTTGTTTTGTGTTGTGTGTTCTAGTTGATGTTGTTGTTTGTTGTTCTTTGTTATTATTGTTGTTGTTGTTGTTTTGGCCCTCTGCCGTCAAATTGAAATGCGCACACAAAATAAATTGACATTGAACGTTAAATTTATTGAAATTGTTTACGTGGCGACTGCAATTGTTTTGCGGTGCCCCATGTTGCCCCTTTTTTTTTGCTTCCTTTTTTTATTTATTTATTTATTTTTTTTTATTTGCACCGAGGCTTGTTTGAACATATTTTACAAGCATTGGCATAGATTGCATTTCATTTCACTTCAGATACATTTCACCTAACACACACACACACACACTCACACACACACTCGCACACTCACACTCGCGCATTTCTCTCATGCTTTCTGCTCCAGATACGCGACTTGAGCCCTTTGGCAACTGCAGCGGAGTGCACCGAGGCTTGGCCATAGTTATAGCCAAAAGACAAGACTGGCCAAAAGACCATGCAGACGATGCCAACCATTGCTGTGTTGCCCCGTTTGTTTGGCTTTTGGGCCGTCCGTTTGGGTCGACAACGAGTACTACTATATAACTATCTGGCCAAGTCCAGCCATATGCTTGTCGAGCACGTACCAAGTTTTTTGTTGTCTTTTTTTTGTCTTTTCTTTTATTTTCTCTTTTTTTTATTATACTCTTTTCACAGTCAATAGCGCAAAAATGGGGTATACTGAAGAAGAAGACATAAAATATTGTATATATATATATATATGTATATTTATATGTGAAGAGTATATATTCAATAAATCTAATCATTTATTATACAGAGCGAACATCAGCTGCAAGGAATATATATTATCTGATCTCCCTTTATCATTTTGAACATAGTCGAACTAATCTAATTTAACTGTTATTCATTTATAAAAATATCTGTGATTTTTTCCAATTTAATATAAAGTTCATTTCGATTTATCAATGTTTTATATTCTCGAATAATAATATAATAATATACTAAAAAGGCCTAAGAATTATTTCTAGATTTAATTTGCAATCTTATGTCACAAAAAACTATTTGGTAAATGTTGTCATCTGTTGAATGAATAAATTAAAAAACATACAAAGTTGTTAAAAAAATCTTAACTGATTTGAAATGTAAATTAAAATTTTATCTTTTAATAAAATAATGAATAAATTTTGTAAAAAAAATAAGTCTAAACTCTCTTTTAAGCAGACTATTAATATTTTATATAAATATATATATATATGTTTTTTTATGAACAAAAGCAGAGTTTGAGTTGTATATTTAATTTTTATCACAAAAATCTGATTATGAATTAAATATTTGATTTTCATGAGCAAAAACTAATTATGAATTAAATATAGGTTTTTCATGAGGCAATATTTATGACAGCAGCTGTTGTTTTCTTTAACAGGGTATATCACAGTCGAAAACTCCCCATTAGAGCTGTCTAATATGTTTTTTTTTTTGCTGTTTCTGCTGAGATTTCAGCTGTTTGCTTTCCATTTGTGAGCTGCGAGTTGCTCGAGTGCGTCGCTGTCCCCCATCTGGAGTCGGCCCTGGCGCTTCCCACTCATGGCTCTGGTGCCGACTTTTGTCTTTGGGCAACGTTTCTGGTTACCACCTTTTTTGGTTTTGGCCTTTTTCTTTTTCTTTTCGTTTTTAGTACTTTGCTTTGGCTTTGCTCATATTTCGCGTGGCCAATAACGGGGCAACAACTTTGAGGGCCAATGGCTTTTTAAGTGTGACTAATTATGAACTTCTTCGCAATGTTTTGAGCTCTTGAAACGTTAGACTGGGTTGGGTTCAATGCACCAAGCGAACTGCCAAGCGAACCACTCCCCACAGCAAATTGACCCCAAAAAGTGCAGCATTGATTTTGTGTCTCCTGTCAAAGTTAAGCGCGTTGCCAAAAAAAACTTGGCTTAAAGCAGCGCAAGAAAAAGCTAAAAGAAAACCCGAGTTGGCAAAAGTCAACATGAAATACACATGTATTGACCTTCTCAGCTTCTTAGCCAGTTTGCCGCAGCCCAACTCAATCTTTTATTGACAGCCAGCAGCAGCTCCAACAAACTGCAGAACATCTGCGCAAATATTTGGCAACATTTTGTTGCAAGGAGTGAGGAGGAAGCTGCTCAAATTATGCAGGCAACCTGCTTCTACACAATATTTCAATATACAATTTGCCACGACTCCAGCAAAGATGCTCAGTAAAAATGTAACCGAAGCAGTTCTAAACACTTTTCAGGTAATCACTCAGTTTTGGCTGTGGGCCAAATGGAATTGAAAGCCCAAAATCTACGGCTATTGCATGTGTGTGGAGCTACAAACGTATCTAGATACACAAAAAAAAATCCATTAGTCAACATCAGAATTATATAAGCAGCAAGTGGGGCAAACTTGCAGTCAAAAGATATGTTTTTTTTTGGTGTTTTAGTGAAAGATTTGGCTTATGAGAATTGTAATTTTCTTGGCAAACTTGGGCAAACCTGAAATTATTCGTTTAAACTTCTCTTTTTAATAATAATATACTTTTTACTAATATAAAAGTATTTATTCTATAGGAAAAAAATAAGAGATAGTCATAATTAATTCAGTTTCAATTGCTCAAAATATTGCTCACATAAATAAAAAATATATTTTAGAAATATATTTCATAGCACTATAAAATAGTTATTATTATTGTATATTTATTTTTATTATTTATTTATTTTGTCTATTAAAGTTGCCTCTTTGATTGTAGACAAGAAAATATTTTTCAAGCTTGTTTAAGATAAAATTTATTATTTTACACCGAACAAATCAATTTTCCTAAGCCTCTTAAAAATTGAGTTTCTTTTTCATTTATAGTTTTAGTGTGTCGAAATCTAATTTACCACAACTCAAACTATTTATATTTCATAATGTTCATCGATCATGTAATAAATACACAGACAATACAAAAATATATATTTATTTGGTGGTGTTTGCTGAGTAAATGTTTGTGGCTATCTGTCTTGTGGCCAACTCAGCTTGGTAGTAACTCAGTTGTTGGCTATCAACTTTTGCAATTCATAATCTGTGTTTGTTGTTCTTTGGGTTTTCAGTGCCCTAAAATTGTGAGGCAGCTTGGCCAGCTCTACCTGACTGGGCCAAGTTGAAATGGAAGCTGGGCATATGCAAAAATAAACAGTAAAATGAACACAAAATTCAGGCCAGAAAACAGAGTTCGTCGAGAAGGATTTAAAAATACGAGCGAGGCCTAAACAGCTTATGTTCTGCAGATGATGTTGCCAACAACTCTGATAAGACCCCACAGATAAGAGTGTTAACAAAATAATAACAAAATAAAAGCCATTTACATGCACACACACACACACACACACACACACACACACACTAACACACACAAGTAGGCCAAGTACATGTTACAAATAGCTTGGGGAGAAGCCATTAGTGAAATGCTGTCGAGAGAGCTAACCGGGAGTTGACCAGGCCAAGAACATGGCCAAAAACAACATCAAATGTGCAAATGGCTTATTTGCTTTAGCCAAAAGAAAAAAAATAAATAACAATAGGCCTTAATACTCACTCACATTTTGTGGCAAATCTGTCCACGAATAATTTGGCACATCCAAAACTAAGATTAAAGCTTTCCAGCCAAATTTAATTTTGTCTTAGACATTTTTTTGATCTATCCAAAATCTACTTAAAATTATGTTTGTTCGAAAGATAACATTGCACAATTTCAAATTTTTTTACATTCTAGAAAACTAATATTTTATCCAGTACAAATGACTTCTTGCAATTTTAAGTTCAGATTTTGAGACAATTTTGATTTTTGTTAAGCAAACTTTTGCAGTCATTAAACAGTCAAATTGAATTAAAAATAAAATTTTCTTTATATAAATAAGTTTAGATTTTGAGAGATATTTTATTTTGCATCTTTTTTTGAGTCTGAAAGTTCAATAATTGGTTACATCAAAAATATATTCTGTTTGATATACTAAATAATCTATGCTATTTATTTATATTTGTTTATAATATTTTTTTCTCTTTCATTTATTGATTTTTCTTAATTTTTCTTATCCATTTTAGTTGTTTATAATTGAATTCGTAACTTTAATTTGAATTTATTAAAATCTCTTAAAAACTTTTCCTGACTACTATTTTAATTGCTTTGTTACTTAACTTGCCTAAACTAGTTTTAACTTAAATGCAAATTACTTCATAAGAGACAATAATTTTTTTTAAAAAATAACAATAAAAAAAATAGTAAGAATTTCATTTATTCATCTGACCATTTTGAATTTTCCCAAAAGCACAACTATTATTTTGAGTGCAGATTCCTTCTTAAACTTATTTATTTAATTATTTATATCACACATATTGACCATAAATTGTGCCTACTGAGTGGCTAAACACAGGTAAAACACTCGAGAGTATTTTTTTCAGTTTAGACTGTTTACATAATAAAAGGCATTGATTGAAGTCCCAACTCTAGAGTGTCTCAAGAACACCTGCGATGGTTGGAGTTAAATGTAAAAAGGCATAGATAGAAATCCATTATTTATATCACATATTGATTAGAATTTGTAGCTCCAAGCTGGATTACAAATATATACTTGAGTAATCAGATCAGTGTAATCAGCCCACTTAACCAACGCTGTGATGTAAAACCCAACTCAAGGATTCCCTTGGCCGGGTTTCAGTTTCATGTGGGGGGAAAAAATCTTTTCATTTGCACAACACACAAGAAACTTAATTGTAATTTATTCCAATACATACATATATACATAAATACATACATACATATATATATATATATATATAATTTTTTATTTGTGTGTGTGTTGCAAGCTGAACTCACCTTTGGATCCAATATGCCGCGCTCTAAACTATCCTCACGATTCATGGTCGTTGCCGTGCTGCCTGTGCCGCTGCTGCTGCCACCACCACCACCACCGCCTCCACCTCCGCCACAGCCCAGCGAGATGCGTTGGCTGCTGCGCTCCCTTTCCCGCTCCTGCTGCTCCAGTCGAAGACGAGCGCGTTCCACACGCGCCAGCGTCGGACTGTCCAGAATCGAAGGGGCACGCGAGAGGCGTTGTTTGTTTGCCGCATTTGTTGCCGTTGTTGTTGTATGCAACTGTTGCAGTTGTTGTTGCAGCTGTTGCTGCTGCTGCTGCTGCAGCGACTCCAACATGGCGCTGTTATTGGAGGACGTTGAGCCTGGCGTTGGCGTCGCCGACGAGGATGAGTTGGTCATCGTTGCCGTCGACGTCGTCGATGTGGTGTGCATCAGCATTTTAATTTTATATATATATGTGTGTGTGGGTGAGTGTGTGTGTGGGTGAGTGTGTGTGTGCGTGTGTATTTTGCTTTGCTTTGTTTTTTTTTTTAAATTTATATTATTCTTTTTAAGTTATTGGGGGGCGTTTGCACTGGAATCGTCGTATTTTAGAACTGATCTACGCACTTTTTCTACTCAATTTTAATTTGTTGACTGTGGATTACAAAATAAATAATTAAACACTTTTTAATTTAGATTTATGTCTCAGAGTCTACTGTTTTTCGAAAAAAAAGTATCTGAAATTTTATTTGCGTTTCCTTTTCTAAAAAGTTTCTGTACTGTGATTTAATAAAAAGTTAATAAATTGTTAATCAATTAAAAAACAAAACTATTTTAGAATTGCTATAAAAATATTAAATTTATTTCTACAATTTTATTTGCTTATCTGCAAAGTTAATCTGTAATTTTTTTTCCCATATTTAAATATTTATTTGCAATAGTTTTATATTTTTGTATTAATTGTAATTTTTAATATGCATTTTTGACAAATTTTATATTTTTTTTGTTAATTTTGTTGTGAGAAACTTTAAAAGATTTTTCTAAATTTATTGCGAGTTGTTAGTTGAAATTTTTAAGACAGATTTCTAAATCTTAAATGAAAACTTAAACCTCAAAAATAGTTCTACTTTATTCTTTAATTAACTATTTGAACACAATTTTTTTCTTGATTAGTGGTTTCAATTCAGCTATTATTGAAATATGGCTCAATTTCAAGCCAAAAAAAAATAGTGCAACACTTGCAGCAGCCAAATTGATAGGGCCAATTTCTGGTTATTATTTCATTGGGGGAGTGTGGAGCAAAGAGGGGGGCGATCTCAGCATCGAATGAAAGAGCAAGAAACGACAAAAGAAAAGAGGAGAAAGAAAACAAAAAAACTCAAACGTAAATGACGAAAACCGAACGAAACCAAAACAACAACAAAAACTAAAACAAAAACAAATACAAAGACAATTGCCAATCATTTTCACAAAACTGGTTTCTCGGCTAGTTGCCAAGTGTTGCAGGTAGTTTTTACTTTCGCGCAAAACGAGAAACGAGAAACAAGAAAACGGAACAACAAATAAAATCCCATTGACGACTGCACAAAATTGCAAGCAGCCAGATTTTGTAGGTTTTGGGCCCAGTTCTGGCGATTTTGATTTTGATTTGTCTTAACTGATTATTTTTTTAGTTTTGCTTTTCAACTTTTGTTTGTTTTTAATATATATATCCGTTGATCATTTGATGTTAACACATACTTTATTAATTATCTTATTTGATTTGATTAACTTCGCTTCGCATTTCCTCGCGTTGTGCATGAAAAAACCAATTTTGTAGTATTTTGGCAAAATTTTATTTTCAATGCGATTTGCTGGTAGCGCCAAAGCAAGCGAGCGAGCGACCGTCGACGAGCCGATAACCGTAACGAACTGCGTATCTGCGAACTGTTCACGCCAGCTGCCCGTCGTTGACTGTGCGCAAGAAAACTGGTTTGCCGTCGCTAGGCATGCATCGGCATGCGGTTGCCGGCGAACATGTTCGAGTTGCGAGACCATACAAAATTCCCAGTATTTAAGTTTAGTCTGTTGACTGTGGCCAGCGCTGCAATTGTTATTCAGATGCAACCAAATGCAGGAAATACAATTTACACATAAACCATTATTTTAATAAACATTTTCATTTCAATGCATTAAACCAATATATTTAGGTATTTCTTTGTACTTTGTTATTCATATCAATTAAAACGAATGACAGAAACTGGTTGAGCAAGGGAATTTAAGCACTCTAAATATGGTTATGATTAGATATGAAGAATTAACCAAACGACATAAACTACATAAACAAATGTCAGTTATTTAATCTTATCTTAAGTTTTAACAAAATAAAAGATAAAATCTGAAGAATTTTACCATTTGATTACCCAAAACAACGCAACTGCAACCAGTGGAAATGCCATCACATAACGAATCGAACATGTTGCCTCGATATTGCCTAGACGTTATTTGGGAATTGGTTGGATCCAGCGGGCGATTAGAGCAGGTAAAAGCAGGTAAAGTATGTAAGTGTGTGTGTGTAGTAACTTCGTCTTTGATATAATGGCCATGCCCATTGTTTGGACGGGCGGCATTTCAAGTGATTTATGTCGCGCGACAACAACAACAACAGCAGCAACAACAAGGGCGACAACAAGATCATTTGTTGCATTTCGGTTGCAGTTGCAGTTGGGCCATTGACCCACAGTTTGAGCTGCACTGCAATCGATCTATGATCAACTGACTCATTTGGAATTTTTCATTGGCCAAGCGCTTATTACCCGGCCAATAGAATTATTAGTTGAGTAGCGTATTCTCCACACATGATTCACGCATTTGCTGAGCATGCGAATCACGCAATTATGCAAATTATCAACGCATCTTTTTCATTTATTTTTTATTTATTTTTTTGGCATGCGACGTGCCAAATATTAGACATGGCGCATGCCGCCTAATTTTGCGCAAGCTATTTGTGCCCAAAAACAAAATACAAAAAAAAATAGTAATAATAATAAAACAAAGAAACAAATGTCTCAATTTAAGTTTCCAATTTCGAGTCTGTTGTCATTCATTGGCTGCACGACTGGCGCCAGCATAATTTTTCTAATTTCAGATACGTTTTGATTTGTATAAAACCCATTCAAAATCTGTCGCGTCTCGATTAGTTTTTGTTTTTATTTTACTCAGAATTTTACGTGTTGTTTGAAAGCATTTTATATTTTTGGTTTCTTCTTTATTTTTAATTTTTTTTTTGTCTTTTCAATCTGTCTGCTTGTCCGTCAATTGGTTTGATGACTTTATTGCTTGTGTTCCAAATGTTTGTCTGTGATAATCGCAGCGCTTTTGAATGAAGTCGCTTTGTGTGGAAATTCGATAGGATTTCTTTCCCTCTAATGAAGATATCCACCAAATCTATTCACACACATTACGAAAGATCTGTGAATCATATAAATGTCATATTAGATTTATTAAAAAGATTTGGAGGTACTTTAAAATATTTTAAGGTAATAAGCAAAGTCAGCTTATTTAATTTTGGATATATTTTTATTGATATACTTTGTTAGTTGCTGTAATTATAATAATAGAGAAAAAGTATTGTTAGCATTATTATTATAAATATTAATAATATAATATCTAATAATGTATAATATTTATTATCTGATTTATTTATAAGAACACACTAATAATAATTCTACAAACTATCTGATTAAGGCACTTCCTCTCTTCTCTCTTATCCATAATACTAATATTAATAATAGAGACTTAGCATTGTTAGCATTATTACTATTAATATTATTATTTTTAACTTAATATTAGATTCATTTACTTATAATTTTACAAGTTAATATTAATAATAATTCTACAAACTATCTGATTAAGGCACTTCCTCTGCCTGTATCCATAATACTAATATTGCTTATTCTTTGATTTAATTATATGTAAACTTGTCTAATTACCACCATAATTCCCGGAACTGACTTTTAAGGAATGCATTCACAATCAGAATATGCGTTTTACTCTAACTAAATACTAAAGACCACTAAATGTGTCTGTTGCAATGTGTTTATGACTTTTTCCTGTGATACTGGCATATATAGTCGCTTGCCTTATATGCAAGCAACACCCTCCACCACCGCCCTACTCAACATGCTAAACCCACATTTGTGGGTCTGTGCCGCATTTCCGTTCCCTATTGGAAAGTCTTTCAATGCGTTTTTTTTTTTCAAACATGTTCAGCGTTTTATCAAAGCTCAGTCGCCAAGTCGTCTGGCCGCCATTTGGAATCAAAGTTTCTTCACAATATTCTCTGTTTTATTCTTTGTACTCTTTCTTTCTATCCCTCTATCTCTCTATGTTTCTTTATATCTATTTTTCTCTCTCTCTCCCTCCCTCGCTATGCATATCATATCTTTTGTATGCATTCGGCGCATTCGAGCAGTTCTTTTGTACTTTACTTCTTATTTTATGCCTACTTTTTATCAGTAGTTCAAATGGGTATATTGGTTCTATGTCAAAGTATGTAACAGGCATAATTGGGCTTGCTAATAAATATATTTTTATTTAACTTTTCATTTTACCTGCTTAAATTTGAGTTTTTTATGTTTATACTTATATTTAACTGCTGAGTATCTCGCAGTCGAGCTCACTCGCCCGCAGCATTTTTACTTGTGACTTTATCGCAAACTTTGGCAGGCAGGAAAAGGCGCGTTTGGCTTCCACATTGCAAGGCGATCTTTTTCTTAATTTGTCCATGCAATTGCGTATTTGTATGCGTGCGTGCGTGCGTGTGTGTGTGTGTGTGTGAATATGCCTGCGCTTTGTATGCAATGCATCAAACAATGCAAAATGACATTTCCTCAAAGGGTGGCGGGTTGCGTTATCAGCTGCTTTGCATGCTGGTTGCCAAGCTGGCTCAGCTGGCTCTGGCGAAGATAAGACAGCGTCCAATAGCTCTTCTTGGGAGTGTATTGGCTTATTTAAAAGCCAAAGAGCAAACTGCACTCTGATTGCCGATTCCAGATAGCAGAAAGTAGCCAATGTTGATTGACGGCCATCCTATAATAATACCCTCTACCCCATTCGAAATGTGTAAACAATGGGTATGCTAAATAAGTGGAAACGCTAACCACAGAAAGATAAATAAAAGAAAATATATGTTTTTTTTTTTATTTTTTATGTTTTCTCAATGTGCACTAAAAGTTAGTCATTTCAAAAATAACATATTTGTGGGCAATAAAATTAAAAGTAATTCAATTTTTATTTCTGGGACAAATCAGATCAGTCATAAGAATCAGTCACTCGATTATCGATCTATCGGATAACTCGAATTTATCTCGTTAAACTTTAAAAATCTTCAAACAGAATATAGAAAAAAACGTGCAAATAATTGTGTAACAGCCAAAATAAAGCATTTCCGCTACGTAAAATATATGTGCTTTCGATTAGCATGAAAAATTAAAGTCAGTCCACAAAAATGTCGATTTCTCATATACAATCAGACCCAAAGAATTTAAATATATAATTTTTGTATATCATTAAATATTATGTAACAAAACAATTGCTTCATTATTCTGTCATAAAAAGACTTGTTTTAAATAAAAGCTTGGGTTAAAGGTGTCTTTAAGTCGAGTGCTCTCGACTATTGCAATGTCACTTGATAAATATTGTAAACATATTTTATATTTGCATATATTTTACTTATTATTTTATTACAGATCCTTTACAAGTGCACTAAAACTTTACGAATTATTAATGCTTATTCCTTGAACTTAATATTTTCTAGATGAATTATTAAATGTGGTTCTTTGTGTTTTGTTGCACAGAGTAAAACTGTTTTGTTTGCAATAATAAATCACTGATAAAATGTTGTCGTCATGAATTATTATTGTATTTTTCATATATTTGCAATGAATATTCATTTGTATGGCTTTTAAATAGATTTCGTCAGTTTGCGTGTCTCGTGCCTGGCCACAAACAATCCCAGGCAATTAGTCAACTCTGTTTGTAATAGAAACTAAATGCTGAAACCCTCCCCAGCACACTGCCCCCGTCCCCTAGTTCAAGCACCAGCTGCACTTTGGAATAGCATGCAGTCCATGAAACATATCAAACATTTCTTGTGGCGCTCCACATGAAAAGGCCAACGATTTAGTGGAGACAGTAGGGGCACTTTATGAGGAAAATTATCTTCATTAAATTAATTAACAACGTTAATAACTTTATCTGCTTTGACAACTTAATGCATTTGTCGACGCTTTGATTGAATACTGCACGCAGTTTTTATAGTCCCTGGAAATTATATATATTTATATATATATATATGAGTAGTAAGACAAATCATCTTATATAGGTTATTCCATGTAAAATCTTTCCTTTATTAGATTTGATTCATTTAAGTTGAAGCACGCATTTCAAGTGAACCAGATTGCGTATTGGTTAAACTATTTTTAATATTTAAATGATATTATTTTTAATAAACACAATCGCAAATATATGCACTGACTGACAGTTAGTCAGACCATCCATCAATGAGTGTTGACTGACGACAGAATGTTGCCCTGGTCATGTTTTCAGAGCTATCAATTGATGATTGGTAAATCGAATATGACAGTAAATTATAGATTAAACAGCAAAAGGGTATAAAGTTTTTGCTTATATATCAATAATTAAATATACAATTAATTTAATATTTAATATTATATTCATACTATACTTATAATGTTATAATTAGTAGGAAAAGAATAGAAAGAAAATAAAGAAAATATAGAAATCTGACAACTACCTGTACAAATTATCCACAGATTTAATAGAAATAAATTAAAAATAATATCACTTTTCTAACATCAACAAAATAGATTCATTTTACTTTCCGATTCACATATATATTTTGCTATAGGCATAGTTTAACATTTGGGAATGCAGCTATTTGTTTGAATAAAATAAAATTCATTAATTAATAGATATTTTCGTTATATCTTTAACCACTTTAATTTGGTGTCCATTTCAGCTTAACGCTTTATCGTCAATTAAAATATTATCCAGTTTCCCATTCTGACTTAATATCATATTATTGACTATTAACATCTCAAATCCGATCATATTGAAACCCTTCTTAAGAAGCACCACTCAACTGAGCCACAATGAATCGCATTCCATTCCATTCCACTCCAAGGTTAGTCTTGCCCCTTGTTGCCTCTCCCATCCTCTCCCTCAGTCTCTTTGCTACCTGCTTCGATTCACATCACATGTTGTCCATACCAAATAATCTTACCAGAATTCTTAAGCAGTCCATTTGAATTTCAAAAGGGGCTTTTGCTGTCTCGAAATCTTTGAATTCTTTTTCGTTTTATTTCAATAAAAACATTTTGATTTTGTAGCTCTTCTCCTCCCCTTGTCTGTCCCCGCAAATTGACGCCTGTTTGTCTGAACGGGTATTATGCCATCGACTGCTGGATAATATTGCCAAAAATTGGTTTTTATTTATTGTTATTAAATCGAACTGCAAACAAGATGCAAAATCTTTCTTTGGCAAGTCAAAGCTGAAATAATTTAGTAGACCAGATTCCAACTGCTCAGATCTAATTTGAAGAAATTCTTCTTCTAGTTAATCAGTTCACGCTTAATAAAGAATAAATTATAATCATTTAAACTTCTTCTTTTTTTTTTAAATATATAGTAGATGAATAGATAAGTTTTTTGCAAACATGATTCATCGGATGGTTACGGACAAATGTAGTTTACCATTTGCAAGATTATTAAGAATTTGAGCAAGGTGCTGGAGGCTGAGTCATGGAATTTCTTGGAATAATTTGAGTAACTTGTATTGACCAAAATACTAATAAAATCATGAGAATTCCGATTAAAATGATTAGAGCCAAGGTTGTACCTAACTAGGACAATTTTGAACAATTTTATATAAAGGAGAAAGCGAGCTGATTAACACAAATAGAATTAAAACCACAAACGTATTTTTAGTTTTATAAATTTTCTTAGAAGTTGGACAGAATTTTATTTGATTATAAGTTTTAGTATATTCATACATAAATGCATACAAAATAAGTGTTAATTTGGTCCGACTTTTATTATTATTATGTTTTTAGAAGATGACGTGTATTTTTTTCTAATTTACGTAATTTTTCATTTGCAAATTGGTTTTGGTTTAATGTGTGTTGAAATTTCTTTTTTATATCTACAATGATCATATTTATATATATATATTTGTAAAAATACAATGAATATAATGTAATTTATCAATTATGAGCCATTAGGGCTGTCATATTTTCAGAAATGAACTCCAATTATTTACTGCATACTTTTAGGGGCACATAAATATTGAATGTCAAGTTTTGCTGGCGTGCTTTTAGGCGTGCATTGAACTGCACTCGGATAACAGTTGAGGTGGAAAAGACAAGCGTACGCCTAAGATGGGGCGTGGCACTGGAGGCGCGTGCCTAAGTGCCACGTGTCTAGACGCTGCACACCCACAGAAAATCAAATGAAATAAATTTCAATTCGTTTCGACTAAACGACCTAAACAAGTTGAGTAATTGAAGTGCTCTCGCAGCTGCAAAATGAGCTCCGACAGCAGAGATAACAGAACACTCCTCAATTTGGGCCAAACTACATTTTCAGTTATGTTGCAAAATATTAGAGGCAGCTTTGGCTTTATGAATAGTATTAGCCATAGAAATGGGGACACTTTTTGTATTAATTTAGTATTTTTATATAATATTAGGTACATAAAAAACAATTATGCATCATGTCCATAAATAAATCATTCACATTATTAAACTCCTTCCTTTTGTCTCTTTTTATGCAATTTGTTTAATTTTAAATTAATTATTTATTATTATTTTATTTTGTTATAGCAGGCGGAAAATCTTAGAAATCTCTTAATTATTTTTTTAAATTTTTATTTATGTGTTCTGTTCCAGTATTTTTTTTTATTGTTATTTGTCCATTTGGAAATGGAGCAAATAATTTATTAAAGCCATGAAAGACTAATACAAAAGTAACTAAAACTTAATCTCGATGCTCAAGTTTTCGATTTTGTGTTAAGTAAAATTTTCATGGCATTTCAAATTCAATATTTTTATTTTCTTCCAGCGTTTTTACATTTTTTCCATCCCAAAAGACGCGGCGAAGCGCAAGTAAAAACTTGATTCGCTAAGAATTTTACGAAACCCTTACAAATCACTCACTTTCTCTCTCCCCCTTAGCTGCCACCACCCCCAACAAGGAGCAAGTGGCAAGGGGAACAGCCGCATTTGGCGTTAATTAGTTTGGCAACGCTGCGGGCGTGTGACTTTCACCAATCATTTACAACACACCATCAACCCCAGCACATTTACACAACACAAAATGAACGACTAAGAAACACCCTGTAATCGTTAGAAAAGTACTTATTTTTCTGACAGATTGCACGGATTTTAAGGGAATGATCATCCAATGGAAACTGACTTTATTTAAGTAAATATTTAAAGTATATTCATAAAATTGCAGTTTGTAGTTTGCATTTCTAGAAATAGTTTACATTATTAAGAATGATATTTTTAAAAATATAATAAATACAATTTTTTATAAAATTAGTTAGTATTCTACGAACTTTTTTTTTAAACAAGACAAATTTAATTTCTAAAAACTATCTAATATATTTCCAAAATGCATATCAAGTGAAGCTGTTTTGGAACTGCTATTAATATAGTTATTTTGTGTAAAATCATTTGCAGACTCTATAAAACTTGTTCTTGGTCAATTTATAGGGTACAACAATTCAACATTGCCTGCATATCTATACATATATATATTTCTACTCTTTTAAAGAAGATTGAAGAATATATTGGGTGTACGAAGCTGTCAGTTTTTTTTAAACAAATGGTAAGATCAAATTTAAGAACAGGAAGTATCGATATAAAGATCAAATTATAAGATATGTGCAACATTAAAAAAAACTAGGTAGCATATTTTTATAGTCAGTTGCTGTTTTTCAAAAATTGGCTAATGAATTTCATTCCTAATACTAATCAGTAAATTGTTTTGGTGAATTGCTGCCCTTTCCTCCTGGCTCTTTCTAAATAATTTATCTGAGCAAATTATAAAAATTGTTTTCAATAAGTTTTAGCCTGTAAAAAACTGTTGGCAGCGTATGGCATAGTCGGCTACCAAATCAGTAATTTTTTTTCTATTTAGCCAAGGCCAAAAACAATTTTCATTAACAGTCTGGCGACGCGTCGACGCTTTCCTCAGACGCTGACAAGTTGAAGTCTCTCGATTTGCGCTCTTCGACATTTTGTCGTTTCTCTGATTACACATTTTAGCGCCATTTTTGGAGCAACTCGCAAGAACCCTTTAGGCCAAACAAGAAAAACTTTTTGGGCCAGCAGCAGACGAGAAGAAAAAAAAAAAAACATTAGAGAAGGAGTACTGAAAGGAATCTCAATGAAGGGGTTAACAAGCAAAATTTGATTTATTTGATGAGTTTTTCGTGTTGTTGCCGTCGACCTCACTTCAAAGACGCATTTAATGAGCATAAAAATGGGTGAAGCAATATTGAGTCAGTGGAGGCCACTGGGGGCATTTGGGAAATGAGTTGAAAAAAAAACGCTAGACGAAAAAGAAAAACTACTAAATTAACCCAAGTTGCCAACAACTAATAAGAAAGCGAAAGAATAACAAAATGTAACTTAAAAGAAGTGCTCGTCGGGCACATATCCTGTAAATAAATCAATTTTTTATCTTAGGCATGTTGTTTGAAAAATTAGATATTTAAATCAAAGGAATTTGGAAAGCGTTTCGGATTAATGTTCGAATCTTAGATTTTTTAGTAGGCTTAAATTCAGCCATATAATCGATTTTTTTTTTATTAATTTTGCATTGTTTATTTATTGCATTTATTTTACTTTACTTATTTAGTTTAGCTTTATTTATTTCATGTTCAGTTTTTTTTTTTTTTTATAAAATTTTTTAAAACTACCGTTCATCATCATGATCATTAAGATAATATTCATTACGATAACTTAATGATCATTAACTTAATGCTCAATAGCCTAATGATCCTTAGCGTAAGAATCATTAGCGTAATTATGAGTTAACTTAATGATCATTATGAAGGTGACGAGGAGTCCTCAACTCACATCCTATCAGAATGTATAGCTTTATCCTGGAAAAGATGCAGCATCCTAGGGATGAATGTTGTGAGTTTCAATGACATAGAAACCCTCAACCCAAGAAAGATTATGACATTCATTAAGGGGGCACAATAGGTATAATAAGTAGCAGTGTAGAAATCCCCAAATTATAACCAAAATTTATTATTATTGACGAACTTCAAAGGAAACAAATTTATTGAAGAATTTAAAAAAAACTTCATCATATAATAATAAAAATTATAATATAATATAAAATATTATAAATAGTATAAAGTGTAACCAAAACAATATAATATAAATATACAAAGCATGTAATATTTTTTATTAAAAAAAGAAAAAGAAAATAAAAACATTAGCTTAGTCAAATTCCATGTCTAAAATAAAAAATGGCCACATAAAATGTAACTGTAAATGTGGCCACAAAAAGTGCACATAAAGATGCCACTCATAATGCTCAAAATGGTTTTTATTTACTTTATATTAACTGTAAATGTCAATGTTCTCAAACAACTCGAAAATGTTCTCAAATATCTCCAAAAATGCGATGGACAGCAAATCTGGTGGATTTTGGCCTTAAGGTCTAAGTAAACTTTAGCCAAATGGGGCATAAAACAAGGTGCTGTAATAATGAAAATATAAAATCACAATAGCTGTGTAAACAGGTGGAAATATACTTTTTTATGCACTCCCCTCCCTCAGTCAACGTCCCCCCTTGCGAGCAAGTAACTAAAAAACGAAGAAAATAAATGGGGTGGCAAATTTGCGTTGGCTGCCATAAAAATGATTTAATATGCGTTTTATATGAGAAAAGTTTTTGCAATTTTTTGCGCTGGTCTCAAGCTCAAAAATGCGACTTTTTAAAGTCAAAACTTTAAGTTAAGACTTGCCAGTTAATTATGCCAGCCGGCAGCTTGGCTGGAGTTAAGCAATCCACCGGAAGTTGACTTGGCCGAATTAAATCTAATTGAATTGTAAAACTTGCGCTTTTGTTGGCATTTATTGAGCTGCCTTTTTGGCCAAATGTGATTACCGCGAAGCTCTAGATGTGTCTATCTATTTATCTTAGCCCACACTTGCCACACTTGCCACACTCGCCACACTTGCCTATTATTCATGTCACTTCATGTCTGACACGCCTCCCGCCCACCTCGAGGGAGTTCCGGGTAGAAGAAAAGACACTTTGCTAATCAGCGGCTTTGTTGCCCGAACAAGTGAAAAGTTTGCACTTATTGAATTTAACGCAAAGTGTTTTTTTGCCGGAGAATGTTTCGTTTGCCTATTAGAAAGTTGTTGGATTGAAATTGAAATTCACAAAGTGAGTGTCGTCCAACCATGCAACAGCAGCAGCAGCAGCTGCCTCTAATGCGATATACATAAACAATGTAAGCCAAAGAAACAAGGAAAAAAAAACTTTGCTACTTTTTATCTTGAACATGTTTTAAATTGGAAAAAAATAACATTGGGCTTAAGTTAATTTGAAATAATAAGCAGAGAAAAGTCTAGTTGAACTTAAATAAAAAAATATATATAAAAAATTTATATGTTTATTTATATTATTTAATGTGATATACATAAACAATGTAAACCAAAAATAGAGACAAAAAAACGTTGCTACTTTTTATATTGGACATGTTTTAAATTGAGAAAAAAAACATTGGGCTTAAGCTAATTTGAAATAAATATAGAACAGAATAGTTGAAGCTAAAAAATAAATAAATAAAAAATATATATGTATATTTATATTATTTAATGTGATATACATAAATAATGTAAGCTAAAGATAAAGGTAAAAAAACTTTGCTACTTTTTTAATGGACACTTTTTTTTTATTTTTTTTAATTTAGGATATGAACGGTTTAAGTTAGAGTTTCAAATTCAAAATGTCATATCATCGGCTATAATGAACTTTATCAACAATTTGAAGTCCTTTCTACACATATAAATTCTGCATCAAAAGATGAAAATGCGTTAATTTTCACCAATGGGAAAAATTGGCGTATTAAGTTTATTTTATTAAAAAAGATGACATGAAAAATAATTTTAGAAGAACAGATTGGTTTAACTTAACTAAAAAATAAATAAATAATAAGCAAATTATACATATATATATAAATAAAAATAAAAACAACACTTAATTTAACAAAAGTAAGACACATACACAAATAAAATTAAACTGCTTTGCATTTGTTTTTATTTTTAATGAATTAAAAAACTCTTCAACTGTTGTGCTCTACTTATACTCAAAATACCATTATTTAAATGTTAATTAAAAGCGATTTAGTTCGCTTGAAAGTCATCTTTTTATAGCAGCAGCATTGTTGACATCTTTTCATCCCTTCTGTTTCCCATCCCCTCTTCACTCCCTTAATTCGCTGACTGTGCAAAGCATTCAATCTTTTGACAGTTGTCAAAGTTCATAATGCACCGCTGACTTTCCCCATTGCCATGTAAATCAAGCTGTATTTAAATGTGCACATAAATATTCTGTATATATATATATATATATATAAATATATATATTTTTTATATAAGATAAATTATCATAAGCAGCGCTCTGAGAGCTCTTCAGCGCTGCACCGAATGCAAATAATGCAAAATAGTTTCGCGCAGCTGTGTCCCGAACCTGAATACCCCCAAAAAACTGACACTTGACATGTGACAGAGACTGTGGCAGTGGCAGCCAGACAATAATAATAATAACCAAAAACAACAACAACAACAATATCAACTGACAGCCACAACAAAGACTGTATAATTTCAGAAATTCCGAAATAAGGCGCCAATCCAAAAAGGTTTTATTTGACAAAGACAAGGAGAAATTTCCGAGTGTCAAAAGCGAAAAGTCTGTTTAATTATGGAGAGCTAAACAAGCTTAACAATTACTTAAAATAATATTAAATTAATTAAGTTTGACAATTTTGATACGTAAAATAAATGTCAATGCTAAAAGAGTTAGAAATGCAAATGAATTTACTTTTCAAATATATCACAGCGAAGAGCTATTAAAGTCGTCTCAGTAGCTGAAACCGCTAACGATATAAAATCTTAAATTAGAATTGAAATGTTAAAAGGACAACACACACAGAATATCCAGGATATTCCCCCCTCAAATGCAAAGCGACAGCTTCAATACAAATTCTTGTTTCCCAGCAAAAAAAAAAAGAGAAGTAAAAAAATGTCAAAGCCAAAGGCAAAACCAGACTGGCAACAGACAAAAGTTGGCTAGAACGGAAACATTTGGTCGGACAAGTGATGGAAAGGAATGCATAATAAATAGACAAGGAAGTAGAAGAGGAAGTGGAAGTGCGGACAGCTAAAAGTGGCAAAAGAACAGAAGAAGAAGAAGAAGAAGAGGCAGCAACGAATAATAATCAAATTCGAATAATACAACAAGCGGCAAGTTGTCAAAATGGTATCATTATGTGGCTTCTGTGGCAGAACTCAAGATTCCACTGAATGAATAAATAAAAAACGACTCAGAAATTGGAGAAGCAAACTCGAAAACATATTGAAAACTTGACTTTTTGTGTATGCCAAACAAAACTGCTTTGGATTTATGTACAAATAGGAACATGGAAAATGGGGGGTTTATAATAAAAAGGGTAGATTTCTTATGTCTATATATATATATATATATATTTGAACACCCAGCTGAAATATAAATTATATGTTTATATATGTATATATATAAACACTTGAGTTAACAAAAGTTAGACAAATACACAAATAAAATTAAACTGCTTTTATTTTTTTTTTTAAATTCAAAAATTTTTCAACCCATCTAAAATATAAGTTTACATAAATCTATACGCAATTTATTTATCCAATCAATAAATCGTTTGTTGATTTAATAATAAAACAAATTAATTTATAAATAAATAATTTATAATAAAAGGTGCATTTTGCAATTTCTGGCAATATTTGACCAAGAGAAAAATGCTCCCCGAGAAAACTGTCTTTGTAAGCCATACTTAAAATATTAAAATTCTGAATTTTTTTATAAACTTGCAGGCAGCTTTACATATGAATATAGACATAAAATTGACTAACAACTACAGAGAATTAGAAGCAGAAAGATGTGCTTCTAGCAGCAACATTCTGAGTTGAATTCAGCTGCTGAAATTATTGCAATTTTGTTGTTTTTGCAATTGTAATTTTGTGGTTTTGCCCGCAGGACTCACAAAATTGGGTTTAGGGGGAACGCATGTTTAATCCTTGCAGCTGCCACAGGAGGCAACGCATGCCTAATCCTTGCAGTTGCCACATGCCCCACGTTGCACACGTTGCATGGCAGTCATTGGCATTCATAAATCGCTTACCCCAACTGCAATCTTAATCAGATGTGACCAGCAATTTTGTTGCCAGTCTGCCATAAACAACAATTTGGCAAACAAACCTGAGTCAAAAGTGCAAACTTAGCCCCTTCCTCACATGCCCCCCCCCCCCCACCTTTGCTTGTTGCCACTCAATTTACCTGCCGTTGGGCATTTTGCAACTGAAGCATTGTAATGCCAAATTTGGCGACAACTTTGAGTGGCATCGGCAATTAAGCAGAAAATGTATCGATTTCATATTGGCCGAGGCTGAAAACAGTTTCCGGCCAAGTTAATTAAGGCAATCAACTGCAAATGTTTGCGGCTTAATTAAATTTGTCTTCAATCAGTTTGGTTTTAGCTTTGCATCGAAATTGCATTTACAAATCCTAAATTATTAATACCACTTCAATTAGCCATTATTGAACCAGTTACCAATTTTCACTTGCCTGCAATCGATGTGAAAATTCCACATTTCGACAATTTTCCCTTTAAAAGTGAACTGCCAACAAATTTGTCTTACAAACCGAATTTTTCTCCTCTTTTTATTTTGGGTCAATGTCAGCGAGTGGTGTGATAACAATTTATGTGTGGGTCGTGGGCTTATAACCTGGCCAAAAGCCGTCACACTTTTAGGCCAACCCTTATTTTTGTTAGCTGCGTTGCCTTTTTGAACTTTGCTTTTGGGTCGATTTGCTCTTTTTGTGGCTGCAACGAAAATAGTTATCAACTGCGTTGATTGGAGTGGGTTTTGGCCACATCCCGTACAACTTGTAAATGCTGCCTAATCTGGCAAGGGGATTTGTTAAAAAATTGTTAGAGTTGTGGCAGTAAAGGATTCAAGTGGCAGGCTGGCAGAAAGTAAAGGGGTGTGGCAGTTTGAGGGATGCACAATCATTTTGCGGGGTGAAAATCATAGAATTGGTATTTTTAGATATTTTTCTGAAAATCCCAGCAAGATTTTTATTTTATTAAATTTTTATAAATGAAATTTTATATGATATATTTAACACCTGATTTAATTTCGATAAAAAATTAAATAAACTCCAAGTTTTATAAGATGAGAAACCTATTTAATTATTTATTATTTGCCTCGTCAATCAATTTATTATAATATTTTATTTAATATAATATATTCTAGGAAAATTTATAATACTGTTAATAAAATATTTCAACAAATAAATTTCTACATTGAGAGTGTAGAATGGAAATGGAATATTTAATTAAGAAAGTCAGAAAAAAGTTGCTCAAATGGCTAAAATCTATTTGAAATGCACAACACGAAATGCATAAAGAAAAAGCAAATGAGAAAAAGCGAATTTTAGATAGAAAAAGATGATGGATACTTTTTATTTCCATACATAAAGTTTAAGTAAAGTAAAGAACAACTTGCCCAAATACATATCTGATCAAAGCACTCAAATATTGACACGGGAATCCAAACACAGTTGTGCGGACACCGCAGGACATACAAATAGTTACACCCCCGATTTGAGTCATAAAATAATAATGTGGGCCACTGCAGGCAAACAGGGTAAAAGCCTTAAAAGTAATTCTTGACCGCTTGACCTAAATTTGGTAAGTTCCTCTTGCCCTTCTCCGGCGCCAGTTATAGACAAGTCCGTCCGTGCGGACAACAAATGTCAACAGTGTCCGGGAAATTGTACAAGGAAAATATTTTAAAAATTACAACACGTACGCAATTTCGGCCTGATGCGCATAAAATGGGCATAAAATACGGGGCGTGGCGCCACAACCAACCAACTTCAGCAAGGGTTATCAATCCGCAGACAGCCTCGAATTGAGCTCATTTGATTTCTGGCCAGCTACTTGGCCAAAACAAGCTGCGCCCAAAGCCCGCGGCAAGGTGCTGAAAATTGATTTGAGCTGCGATAAACTTCTGCCAGTTTGGAGCTGCAGGGTTGTCCCGATTTATGCCACCTGCCCTTAAATTAAGGGAGTGCAATCACCCCCGATTTTGTGCAGATTTGGGCACGTACCACATTTTAGCACACTATTTAAGCCGTGTTGAGCAGATCCACGCGACGACTGCAAAATGAGTCAACAATAAAACAAACAAGAAGATGAGGGGATAAAAAAGCAGAGGGGTGACTCAAGTTAGAGCAAAAAGTAATTGCTTTTTTGCTATAAAAAATAGAGACGAAAATCAACAAAGTAATTACTTTTTTTTTATTTATTTACTAATGTTGTATTTCTTTTCTTTTATAACAATTGTCATTTATTGAGTTATCAGAAACGTTGAAAAGGAAATTTAATTGGTTAGTTGACAGCAAAAAAGATATTTCACAGATTTAAGTCTTAAGTAAGTTTGTAAGAATTGCCAAATATTAATTTAGAATAATATTTAATTTAATTTTAAGAGAATAAAACTTGTAATAAAACGTTTGCAATATATTTTAAATGTTTTTTACATATTTACTAATACTCTTCTCTTTCATCTCTCCTGTTTAATTATCAATTTAGATGAGATCCATTTAAATTTTACCTACTATTTTTATTTTATAATATTATATTTGTATATGATTTAATGAAAGAGAAATAAAAAGCATCTCATTACTATTATTAATAAAATTATTAATATGTGGATTTAAATTTAAGCAATTATTTCAGCAAATCGTTATAAACTTTAAGTTGTCCTTTTAAGGAATTTCATGGGCAACTACTCATTAGCATTTTTCATTTAATGAAAATTAGACATAGAAAACATTTCGTATTTTTTTTTTTACTTTCTAATAAGTTTGGTTAACTTAATATATTTATTTTTCAATTAAGTTACTTTTCTGTTTTCATTTTTTACATTCACTTTACTTTAGTCTCACGTCTCAATCTTTTTTTATTCTTTTCTTCTTAAATTTATTCTCTCATTATTTCTTTAGATATGCCCCATTATAATTCGATCTAATTTTAAATGGTGTATACTTGTAAGAATAATAATAATAGTAATAATCATAATAATAGGTTCAGTTAATGTAAAATGTTTGTTTTTAAATTTAGTTACTTTTCTTGTTTATTTTTTTTTTTACTTTCAATTTATTTTAGACTCACTTTTCAATCTCGTTTTGACTATTTTTCTTTACTTTACTCTTTCATTATTTTTTTTAAGATATGCCCCACAAGAATTCGACCTGAATTTCAATGATGAACAATAGTGAGAATAATAATAGTAATAATAATAATAATAATACTGAGCTGATCAACTATCTAATCAGGGAAAAAGCTAATAAGCAAAAGCTTTAAGCTGAAAGTGGAACAACATCAACAACAATAGACGTAAAATGCCAACATTAGCAATGAAACATTGAAGTTGCTTGCAACTGCCACTGGCACGCCTACTTGCCACACAGTCAGACAGCTGTGTCACGTACTCCAGCGGAGGGGGGAGTGAGTTGGATGGGGGGTGGGGGTAGTAGATTTCCCCGCTTCGTTTGGCAGACAATAACTATAATTGTCGCATCAGCGTTTTTGCTGCTGCTGTTGGCCTCCTAAAAGTATGCAGTAAAACGGCGAGTCATTTAAGAAGAAGGCTCCAAGAGATTGGTGGGTGATGACAGGGGAGGGGAGAGGAGCGTAGCTCGTTGGCAGACAGCAGTGAGCAACGAGCAGTGGAATTCCATTAAGCAGCAGACAGGGAAATGCTGCAGCAAAACAAGTGGCACGCATAGGCGGCAATTCCTTTGGTAGGTCTGTGGAGTGTGTGTGCACACGCATGTGTGTGTGTGTGGAATGGTGGCTTATAAAAAAATTCTTAAATTAAAGTCAATTTGACGAGTCGTCGGCGCTGGGTGTACTGCATGCAACTTGGGGGCTTGGCTGAAGTTAAATTTAATGTTGATTTGGAAAATTAAAGTGAGAATGTGTTAAGTCTGAGCTGAAAGGCATATCGAAAGAGAAAGCTCAACAACAATTTAATACCAAAAATACAAGATTAAATAAAAAAGACAAGTTAATAATAAAATTAAATTTAATTCATAATTTAAACATGGTTTTTTGTGTTATAACATTTAATATTGCAAACTTGTTCGCTGTCTGACGATTCCCAATAAAAGCAATTTCGACTGATTAAATTTTTTTTAAATATTTATTGATTTTTTGCTAAATTTTTTCGCATTGTTTTTCGCAGACAAATTATTATTTAATTAATGTCGAACAAAACTTTTAAGTATGCTGACGTCGAACCAGCTCATTATTATTAATTTTATTAATATTCATTTTAAATCATGGCTTTATTAATATTTTCACTGTGCTTTTCTATTAATTTTTTAAATTTATTATTGCTTTGACACACACTAAATATGTGGTTTTCAACTAGGACATTTATGAAGGAAAAGTTGAATTTATACTTTTAATTTATTTTGCAGCAATTCAAGAATTTTATGGGCAACTACTCATTGTTTTGTGTATTTACTCAAATTTAAATAAATAAACTATTCGAGAGAAAAAGCAAGCCACAAAATATGCTCGTTGATGAACTAATTAATCAATAACTTGCGGCATTTGCAGTCCATGCACAAATTTCCAAATTTATTTTCACAATTAAATTGAGTGTGGTTTTTGCAATGGGCAGTTGAGGAAATTTATGTAAACACTTTGCAACAGATTTGGCCTGGCCAAATTGTTGTGCACACTTGAAAACAGCTCAGTTTCCGATTTCCACATTAATTAACTGAAAAGCAAAGCAGACAATTTCCAGACATTTTGTACAATTTGTAAGCAACATTTGCTTTGCCCCACCCCACTCCTTCCCCCCTTGTGCAGCAACGTTTACGTTACGAGAACATTTTAATCTAATTTAACACACTTTAGATTTATATTTGCTTAAATAGAAGTTATCTAAGTGGCACGTGCCGGGCATATCCAATATGGCCAAGCACACAACAATGGCCAACTCCCAACCGAGCTCTGAGTTCCCAGTTCCGTGTTCTGTATGAGGAAATAGGGGCAGTTGGGGTAAGATTGGGAACCCAGACACATTTTTATTATAGTTTATTTCTTGCTTTTGAGCAATTTGGCTGGAATGCGAAAATGCACTTCCGAATACATTGGCAAATCGAATTGTGGACAAACGCTTAAGACGTTTATTGGCCACAGAGCTAAATGCAATCAATTTTACAGTTACCCAACAACAAAGACCAAAAAAAAAAAAAAAAACCCAACTTAGCCATAAACGCGTCGCAGCAGCGTGAAGAACGAGTAAATTACGTTGAGGAGCGACTGCAGCATCTTCAGGTTCATCGGATAGACGCCGCCAACGAGTATCTGCATCAGACAACAATATATATATATATATATAAATATATCACACATGAATCATGAATCAATATGTAGAAATTACATTTGCTTGCAGCTGCACTCACAAAAAAAATTACCTCAATTTAAGAAATTATTATTATTATTAAGAATTATTAAAAATTACCTCAATTTGAAAAATTATTATTATTATTAAGAACTATTAAAAATTACCTCAATTTGAGAAATTATTATTATTATTAAGAATTATTAAAAATTACCTCATTTTAAGAAATTATTATTATTATTAAGAATTATTAAAAATTACCTCAATTTTAGAAAATATTATTATTATAATTAAGAATTTAAGAAAACCAATGTACTTTTGCCAGATTATTATTAAAAAAATATTTTCCTAAAATTGAAGGTGGGTTTTTTTTAAAACCAAGGTTTTTTTTTTCCTAATTCCGAAAATTTCCTTTTACAATTTTTTTCAGCTAAATTGTAGTCGAGTGAGTTAATTTCATTATTTTTTTACTACTATTTTTTTTTTCCATTTCTAAAGACATGAAAATCTTTATACTTTTCAGATTTAAATCGATTTCCATTCAAGGCATTTTTTTCTGAGTGTATTAGCAATTATTTTTCTTACCGCCAGTGGTTTCTGTGAGCGCATAATGAGCAACTTTAAAGTCTTTTGTGCATCAATGTCCAAATCCATCCAATTGCTATCGTAGGCAGCAATTGATATATTGAAACTCTAAGAAAATTGCTTTTTAGTTCAAATTATTCACTTTCAGCTCGACTTACCTGAAAATAGAGCTCGTTGGCCACGTAATAAAGCACGAAGCTGTTGGCCATTATCATGACTATATAGAAAATTACAATAATTGTCTGGGCGATCGTTTGAGCCTGCAATGAGGATTGTAGAAGAATCAAAATGTTAACCCCAGAAATGGGTTATATATTTTAAACAATATTTGCATTTGCTGAAATCATGTAATCTGCTATCAAAAAAAGTTAAAAGTTACTTTTAAAAATGTTAAATTATATTTTTAAAAAAGGTTAGAAACTACTTTTAGAACTCTATCTCTAGAGATTTGAGAGATGGCATTGGGCATACTTCATCAATCTTGGAAGCACGTTACTAGTAAACTATAATCCAAATTTGGAAGATTGTTGTTGACTTTATTTAGAAATGTGCTTGTAAATCTCCAGGCCAAGACCGTCCAACTCGATTACATATTACAAATTAAGAGATACATATAATATAAATTTAGATGTCTACAAATTAACTCCTCTACAATTTTAATATATTAATATAATATTCATCGTGGATAAAATTTCGTTCTTAATCCTTGACAAAAATAAAAATTAAAAAAATAATTTTTTTTAATATAAAAAAATATAAAAAATTACATAAATAAATAATAGTCAATGAATTATTTTAATACATAAAAAATAAGACAATAATAATAAAAAAATAATCTTCACTTACAATAATCAATGAGAAGAGAAGCACACAAAGCATCGCCCCAAAACACATAAACTCCACCAGATGCAAGTTGGTCATCAAAGCATTCATTGCATCAACCAGCCTGTTGGGAAGACATAAACATAATTAAAACTTGGTTAATTTTTGTATTGCCACACCCCTCACCCCTCCAGCTTGATCTGATATCGAATACACCAAATGATTTCATCGTGCACCAATTTGCCCCTTAGGCGTTGCATGGAGCGCAGCTTGTGCTGCAGCACGCGGCACATGAGGATGGCGAACAGGGTAAAGGTGACCATCATGCTGGAGTAGGGGATGTACATGCAGCAGCCCATCGGCGCCATGATGGCCTGCACCACAAAGAAGATCTCATAGTAGGGGCTGGCGTATTTGTCAATGCCGGGCACATACATTCCATACGGCAGCACTGCAAAAATACAAACACAAAATGTGTGTATTTGTGTAAATGGGATTTTGGAGCAGTTCACCCACCACGCTCCGATCCAAAAATCGGATATGTCACAAAACCAATGCAGGTGCAAGTTCCCATTAGCAAATTAATGCGGCCAATGGAGATGGAGAGACGCGTGGTTTCCGACACAAGTTGGCCAATGTGCTCATCCTTAGAGTTCTGTAGAAAATTAATTATTTTTTAATTCTTGCACTTATGCTTAAAAAAATAATAATTTATTCTTAGAGTTCTGTAAATATTACATTATTATCAATTATTGCACTTATGCTTAAAAAAAATAATAATAATAAAAAAGGCTGGGGGAAATTAAAGAACAATTCAGTTATAAGTTTTAATCTATAATCAAAAACATAATTTGCCTAAAGAATATGAAATCATAGAAAATATTCTGCAGAAGTAGAAATGACAACATTTTTTTATATAAAAATTATTTCTAGAATTCAGATATATTATTTTTTAAATTTGCTTTGCTAAAGTTTTGCTACTTGCTATCTTCAATTATATAAAATTTGTAAGGTATTTTTTATGTTTCTGTGAATTCTAATTAAAAATATAATATAAAAAATAATATTTATGCACAATTAAATGAATTTTTAAGGTATTTGTTATGCTTGTTTTGGTGAATAATAATCATTTTTTAATTATAATATATATGTTCATGCCGCGAGTCAACGAATAGCATCCATATATATATATATATATATATTTATATATATACATATATATTTAACTCCAAAAGAACTCAGATTTTCTAAAAATCACAGCAATTTTTTTATGATAATATAAATCGTCCTGCTCATCTTTGATATTCAACCCATTCCAAATTTACATAATTTAATCGATATCCTCCAACTAATTATGGATTTATCGATAGCAACACAATCAATATCTTTAAAGATATAGTTAGATATTGTGTGAAAATTCAACTTTACGTTTTATAAAATGTTGGCATTTGGAATCAGGGTATCTCCCACGAAAACAGCAATAATTTAATTGTAGTTATAAATAAATAAAAGTAAAATAAAAATGAAAGAAAAATAGTTTCAAGTCAATTTTAATTATGCTCACCAAAAGCTGCAGATAGTAAACCTTGAGTAGTTCCAGGAATTGCTCGTACCGCTTTCGATCCACACAGAGGAGGATGCCCCTCACAATGGTGTTGGTGAAGAGGACAGCCAGATACACGTTGCGGATTATAAAATCCAATGGTTCCGTGCTCAGATAGATGTCCACGTACTGGGGTATATTGATGAGGGTGTAGGGCAGGAGCGCTGCATAGCGTCGCCAATTGTGAACGAAGAGATATGACCAGAATCTCATCAGTTTCAGTGTGTTGCCAAAGATGGGCATATCCACCGTGGACATGGTCTGAAGCTCCATGTTGAGTCGCAGCCGTTGCCAGAACTTTGAAGCCAAATTCTGTTATTCAAGTCACTTTTATAGACTCGAATATAAATTTGAAATGTGTGGTTTGACTGGTGTAATTAGCCACTAATTAGTGGGTATCATATTGATTGTGTGGGTGTGTGTGTGTGTGTGTGTGTGTGTGTGTGTGTGTGTGTGGGCGTGTCTTAATTACTCTGCCAACGCCTAATTAAAGGTGTTAAGGGCTTAATTTGATGTGACAATCGCCTGTGGTTCCTTCTACTTCAATTTGAATTGCTTCTCAAGGGTTGTATTTGGTAAGAGCCCTGAGAAAAATGGGCTAATTGCCTATATATAAAAAATACAACATTTTTCTAAATTTTGAAAATTTACCTTACTTGGCTGAGAGCTTCATTTTTCTGTTACTGATTTCTACTCACTTTTAAAGCTTTACATAAAATTAATTTGAGTAAGTATATTTAAAAATTATTGAGCAGGCAAATGCAAAATTAGCTTAATATTTATATAATTTTTAATGTAGTCTGCTACACTAGTTAAATTCAATCTAATAGCCTGATTCTTGCCAAATATTTCTTACAGTCAGGTTCTTTGAATCCCATTCTGTATTTTTAAAATCGATAAGGCCTTATTTAAATACATCAGTTTAAAATAAAAGATAGGCTGCAGACAACCAAATAAATGAGAACCTAATTCAAAAATAATGTAGAATTTAATTTATATTTTGCTTACATCAAAACATTATTATAAAATAAAAAAACTAAATTAAATGATTAGAATTATAATTGTATTTTAAGATCAGCGCTTACCTTTCTTAAAATATCAGCTGTTTGTAACGCAATGCGATAAATCTTGCAAATTTACAGAATATCACGAAGCAACTTTACAAATTGTAATCATTTTGGAAAATAAATAAGCAATGTTGAAAGGCAAATGAGGATTTAAGAAATTTTTAAATTTGAATCAGACTATAAGACTACCTTTGAATATAGACAAGAGAGTGTTTGACAGCCAAATTAAAATACAGTTATAAATTGCCATATCAGAACTGATCTCTTTTATTGCAATTTAATTACTCCACATATCTGAAGAAACTAATTTTGAATTTAAACTTTAAATAGATTTATAAAAATTATTTAAAATATAATTGATATACATACTTATGAATTTCGAATAGTGTCGTATTTTTAAAATATAAGCTTTGCAGGAATATATTATATATATATATATATTATAATAATCTTTTGTATTCCGGTCAATATTTTTACTCATAAATTGCAATTTTAATAAAAATGTAACTTTAACTGAAAAATATTTTAGAAATTCATTTTTATCTCAATTGCAGATTGTGGAAAAAACCAGGTCAACACATAAATAAAAGCAGTGTTTTTTTTTGGCCAAATAAATGCGATAAAACAGCACTAAAATATTTGGCGGCTGTCAATTGCAAACGGTGAAATTGTGGCTTCTGGCCAAATGCAACTAACCGAAATGTAAACGTGGCCAAGAAGAGTTTTAAAAGAGCCTTTAAAGTGTTTTCAACACGACCTGGGCCAATCAACCGTGCTCGGAGTCTGGTCAGTCAGTGGACATAAATTGCAGCTACGAAAAGTGTGGAGACTCTTTGGGGCAGACACTGCACTTGACCTCTTTGGGCTCTCTCTGATTGCGGTGTCGACATTTGCAATAAGCGTCGGCAAACTTTTAATTGCACCACGCAAAGCACAACGTAAACAATAATGGGTGTGGCATGTGGCATGTGTGCCTTGTCTTCCTGTTTGTTTGGCTCGAAATTGAATATGTTGCCAGCCAAAAAAAAAAGAAAAAAAAAATAGTTGTGCAACCGAAAGTTTTGCCCATATGCAGATCGTGTTGATTTGTTGCTCTTGGCCTGGCCAGACGAATTGAAGAGTGGGGAGGGGGAGTCGCTTGGCCGGTTGTCGATAAAGCTGCTTGGTCCTTGGTCCTTGGTCCTTGGTGTGCTCCTGTGCGCCAAATTAAATGCATAATTACTTGATAATTGGATTTGCGGTCGGCTCAACTGGCTGTGCAACATTTTCTAATTAAAATGTTTAGTGGCTGGCGAGGCCAAAACGCCACTCCCACACTACACAACAATTGCCACTTGATGGCCCTAAGCCTCAGGCACGTACTCCACACGACCACACGACCAAGTGCCTGCAGACCTCCCGCTGGGAGCAGCCAAGTGAGCTGCCTCCCATATTGCCATAATACCCTTGAACAGAGTGCTAAAACTTTGATGATTTACCAGGTGGCAGAGGAGGAGCAGAGGTGGTAGACAAATACACTAAGCCCATCTTCAGCCGGCAAACATCTTTATTTCATAATAAAAGCCGCCTCTTGATTATTAAAGTGTATTAACTTATCTAAATCAGTGATAAACTGCCTAAAGCTGCTAAAGAAACAATGAATGTAAAATTCCATATTTAATTTTAGGACGAGTTGCGACAGAAGAATAAATAAAATATTATTGGAATTTAAGAAAAAACTATATTAAATTAAATTTTAATTATCATTATTTTAAGTTTATATTTATATTTAAGTTATCCAAATCAGTGCTAAACTGATTAAATCGTCTAATTAAAAAAAAGGTGATTGTCAAATGCCGCATTTCATAAATTTTTTTTATTCTTGTTCATTCTTGAAATTAAATAAAAACGATGATTAATCAAATTTTAATTATCACTACTTGAAGTTTGTATTTATAGATGTTATGCATTATAATTTTAAAGTACTTCCTCAATTAATTTCCTAACCTGCCTTCATTTAAAGAGTAACTGTCTGAAATCCTGTAAATATTCTCCCATAGGAGAAAACAATCTATTCATTAAAAACACTCGAAAAATATGTTGAGAATAGATATTTAAAAAATTATTATTCAGTTAAATTATTTATTCGAATTTATTATAATATGCTGAAAATAAAATTATCTCCATTTAAATTTTGGGTTTTAGTTGTTGGATATTGTCTGTCTCATGTTTGAATTCTTTGTTTTATTTTTTGCTGATTATTGCTTAAATAAATTGCCACTTAAACCTTACACGTTAACAAAAATGGAGACTCGGAAGGAAATCGCATTGAGGAGTTGGCAGGAGTCGAATTGAGCTCCACTTAGCCAGCTAAAATAAGTCAAATATTGATGAGAGCTGGAACTGTAATGCGAAGAACCACAGTAACCATGTGCACTATGGTACTATGGAACTACCTGAATCCACTGGCTATTCAGATAAGCTGTTTGATTGTCCATTAAGGAATGAATTGCTCATCTGCTGGAACATGTGGAACAGACACTGCCCAATGCCTATCAAAACGATATAATTAATTACGATGCGCAATAAAAACAAACTTGCAACGCGAATGCGAAAATATTAAAGAGAAATATATTTACCTGTGTAAATATCGATGCGAAGCGAATGCGAACAAAAATGAATATATAATAATAAAATATAAAGCAGGGATTTACTTCAATATAAAAAGGGTTTTGAAATTAGTTCTAAATATATCGTTCCTTTAGTTCCTGTACTTACTGTGGCAGTCAAAACTAAATTATACTTTCTTTCTCAAAATACGTTTTGCTTACTTTACTCGCAACTATTGATCTCTGCTTCTCCTTTAAGTTGCTGATCATTCAATTGTTATCGATATTAATCGATGTTACAGTTAAGTTATATGCTTATATCTACCACACTAGTTGCTAAATTAAATAAAAGAAATCATTCATCGTATAATATATTTAATTTCTTATTTATATTTATATTTTATTTATATTTATTTGTATATTTATATATATTTAATTATATTTAAGAATTGCTTAGAATTTACATTATAATAATTTAGCCATCGTTAGTCAATGCTCAACATATAAAAATAAATAGATACAATTTTATATGGTATAAAAACTGACTGCCACAAATATTGGTATCTTGTTGCTTTTTTTAAAATGTATTCTTTATTCTCACTTATAAGCAAAGCAAAGCAATATCTAAAATTCGACTGCTCTTGAAATAATTTTGGTACACCTTGGCGGGTCTTTGTAGGCGTGTCTCTCTCCCTAAATAAGTAATAAACACCTTTTTGGTCTGGGATCTGGTTTGTGCACGCTTCGCTGTAATAAATTTCCATTTCGTTGTTGTTGTTGTTGTGGGCGTGGCAGCACACTCGATGCGAAGGGCGTTAAATCTCAGTTGTTGTACATAGTTTGGCGCCTTTAAAATTTTCATAAGCAGCGTCGCATTCGTAATACAAATGAAATTTATGGGATACACTCAGCCGGCGAATGCCTACTAACTTATTCATATGAAATTGCCTGATTACCGCACACCCGCTGCGAACTCTGTCCCCCCCTCTGTCACTCTCTCTACCTCTGTCTGTTATTTTTGCCATCTCTGTATTTTTGGTATTGGAACGTGTTTGAATTATATGCCGGTCATGGCTTGGCAGATTGGGAGATTGGGAGACCCCTGGAAATGTAATGCGCCGTTTTGTATGGCAATCGCTGCGCTGGGCCGCATTTTTTATGAACCTTTGCCGACTTTTATGATTTGTATTTTTGGGCTACAACAGGAAATTGTACAACACTCCAGGCAGTCTGTCTGTGTGTGTGTGTGAGTGTGTGTGCGTGTGTGTAAGTGCCAAGTACCAACTCACAAGTGTGTAGTTCCCAGTCACTGAGGTCATTGAATTAGGCAAATGGCCAGCAAAATGCGGCAAGGGGCATGCGAATGGAGTGAGTAGAAGTAAAAAATGAATCCGTTGGTTAAAGTACAGTTATTTATAACTAGTTAGTCTTATTTATAGCTGCTGCATCAATTTTTATGATCTTGTAAATTCTTAAGCAATAACAACAATTTTGAAAAATCGACTACAGAAAATGTCAACAGAAATCTGTTTTCTACTTTCTTGAAATATTTTCGTACAGTTCAAAAAAATTATTTAAAAATGTCTAAATAACCAAAACATGTTTTTGTTATTATTTCATTACGTAAATAAATGATAAAATAATGGACTTATAAACAAATAATTAATCTGATTTACTTACAACTTTATCTTGCTTTGACAGTTTAAATTTTATGATCTTGTTAATTATTTAATTCCACATTAAAAAAAATAGAAACTGTTCAACTGATTTCTAAATTTATAATTTTAAAAGTAAACGCAAAAAAAAATATTTTGCTTTCTAAAAAGTTAAACTCAACTGATATATGACATATGTTTTCTTAAAATGTTGCTCAATAAGGCCAACATTTTTATAGATATTTTGTATTAAATAAAATATCTAAAAAATATTTATTAAAGATTTTTAATATTTGCACTTGGTTTTTAGCCATTTAATAAAGTGTTTGTCTTTCAATAAAATTCTGGCACTCCTTCAAATGTCCTTCGATCTCTGAAGTATCATATTTTAGGCTGCTCTTAAACTCTATCAATATTTTGGTGTTGTGGTAAGTCCCTCTATAAAAGCAAAGGAGCTGCACGTGCACCAAATCTCAGCGACACACACTTTGCAACAACAACAACAACAACAGCAAGAAATAAACACCTTGGCAAAGTACTAAAATATAAAATACAACTTAATCCCACTGAAATTGATATGAAATTTTACACAGTGTGTGCCTTGGCTTACAATACTCGATGCGGCTTACGGGTCGTATGAGCAATATATACAAATACACATGCACTTTAGGGTAAGTGTGTGTTTCTCTGTGTGCTGTGTGTGTGTGTGTGTTGTCGGAGAATTTAAATTCCACACATGAGGTGTGAACATTGTTGTTGATTTCCTTGTAAAACTTTACTTCACATGTGCCTATCTCATTCGCACACTCGCTCTCCCTCTCTCTCTCTCTCTCTTGTTGCATAGATATTTTGCTTTTTGCTATATTCCATGTTTTTCTGTCTGGCTAATTTGGGAATTATTTTTTTTTTTTGGGAACTTTGATGTTTACTTTGATAATTTTAGATTGAAAAAGTTTCTAGTTGGCAGTTTTGTGAGTCACGTCGCAGATTTGATTGAAAGTGAAATCACAGAAGAGCAGAAAAATAGAAAAATAGAAGACTAGAAAACCGTGTGAAAAATAGAAAAATAGAAGACTAGAAAACCGTGTGATAAGCACACTCTTTCAACCAAAAACTTGCCTTTTTTGTGTGTGTTTTTGAAGAGCAGGTACTAAAAAACCTAACACAGAATTGAGCAGCGTCCTTGTGCCAGTTTGTTTGCCAGGCCACCTTTTGTTTGGGCCAACCATTCGCATACTTTACAATTACTTTTGGCCAACACTCTCGTTTTGGGCCTGGCTGTGTGTAATTTCATCTCACTCATTGCCTGCTCAGCTCGCAGCAGCTGCTTAATTTTTACACTTGACGCGCGCTCGTCGCCTTCTAAATGACATCCCTTGAGGCATGCAACACAGCACACAAACAAACAACAACAACAACAACAAAAAAATGAAAAGAAAAGTAGCAAAAGTAAAACTGGCACAAAGTTTTTCCTGTTGTTGCTTTGCGTTGTAATTTGCCTGCGGGGCGCCCCACAAGGGTAACCAAAAAGTTGCTCCTTTTGTTCAGTTTAATGAATCGTGTAAGCTACTTGGGTAATAACAAAATAAATTCCATATAAGTATTCTTCTTCTCCTATATAAAATATGTATAAATCTATATAAGGATTCTTTTTCTCCTCTATAAAATATGTATTCTTTTTTTCAGGCGTCCAAGTTAATAATTTATTTCATATTTTTGATTGCCAACCTTGAATGAAAAATTTTATTTACGCTTTTTAAAATAAAATATATTTAATATCAAAAAAATTTTAGTAGTATTTATGATTTTTGGTTAGATTTTCTTTCTATTTTTAAATTTATTGACGCCAAGGAAGTTATTTATTAATCAGAAAGTATATCTCTAAATCAGTAATAAAATAAATGTAACAATATATCATTTGTAGTTTTTGCATTTTAATGTTTTCCTTTTTAATATTTAAATATTTTTCAACTTTATAAGTTATAACCAAAAATGTCTAAGCACGCACAAAATTCATATTTTTGATTGCCTTTAAAGAATTATTTATTTTTGCTTTTCAAAGTCAAATATATTAAACACATCAAATAATTTTTAGTATTATTTATAATTTATTTTATATATATATTTTCTCTTTGTGTATAACGAAAAATCGAATAAAGGCAATAAAGTTATTCATTAATCTGAAAGTATGATTCTAAATCAGAAAATAAATATACAAATTTCTAGGTGTAATTTTTAGATTCTAACTTATATCTTTTAAATTTTTAAGTATTTTTCCACTTATAAGTTTTAACTAAAAATGTCTAAGCACGCATTTCAATACACAATTTCATATTTTTGATTGCTTTCAAAGAAATATTTATTTTTTATTTTAAAGTCAAATGTATTAAACATATGAAATAATTTTTAGTATTATTTATAATTTATTTCTTTTCACATATATCGATAAATCAACCGAGGCCAAGAAAGCTATTAATCTGAAAGTATGTTTCTAAATCAGCAAATAAATATACAACTTTCTTATTTGTAGTTTTTACTTTTTATTTTATTTCTTTTAAATTTTTAAATATTTTTCCACTTTTTAAGTTATAGCTAAAAATATCTAAGCACGCATTTTCCATACAAAATGCAACAATTTTATTTAAATGTCGGAATTGTGAAATGTTTATCTGCAAAATTACAGTTAAGCGCTGCATTTGCGTTGCATGTCCACGGGGCAAACCGCAAACTAACTGAGAATATTTATGTATAAATATGTAAGTGTATGTGTGTGTATATGTGTGTGTATGTGTGTGTGTGTGTGTGTGTATATAAGTCCGACAAGCGCCTTAACCGCTGCTAAACAAGTAATTTTGAGCACATTTCACTTGTCATATGACACGTACTTACTTTCAACCTTGCCCCCTCTATCTCCCTCTCACTTTCTCTCTCTCTCTCTCTCTCTCTATCTATGCTTACTTCGTTCTCTTTGTATCTAGCTGCCTGTCTGTCTGCCTGTCTCGTTGTTTGTGTTGTGTCTCGAAGCGATTTTCCTACTTAGCAGCCAGCAAGAAAGTTGCAACTTTCTTGCATTTGCGCCGCGCCCTTTGCCCTTGTCCCTGCCGCATAACGCGTATTAAGTGCATCTGTACACCAGATACAAGACACAAGATACAAGATACAAACTGCAAGATACAAGTCTAGCTGCCTCATTTCCTAGTTCCGTCGTTGGCAGCCAAGGTGCTGTTGGCCAGTGTTTAAAGCTGGCAATTTGAACGGCATTAAGATATTCCAGGCCAGGCCAGGCATTTGCAATTGTCTTTATGGTAAGCCTTTTGGTAAGTGCCAATTTAATGGCCACGTTCGCTCAATTAAAACTCTAATTGCCGTGCATAAAAACTAAACGCCAAATATTACCTCGACTTTAAGCAAAATCTGTGCAAGCAGAAAAAAGCAGCCAAAAGAGGCAATATATCATTGCAGTTCCCAATTGACAAGCTGCACAATTGGCCAAATGCAACTCTGGCTAAGAAGAACTAAGCCAGCCAACTTGGTTGCCAGCTAATTAAGCCAAAGTTTTGTTCAATATTTCAAATATTTCATTTGCCACTTGTATGATTAATGATGGCAGGCAGGCTTGCCACCCGCACAGAGTTGCCACCCCCACTCAGTTTACCAATTCTAACTCAATTAAGATGGCCATCTACAAATAACCAACATATCTTTAGCCAATTCAAACTGCACATACCATTTTATACAAGTCTATATATATATATATATATATATTTGTATTTATTTGTGGTATCTTTTTATTTGCTTTCAATGGTTACCACAATTAAGTTACAAAAGGTATCTTAACTTAAATGAAGATCTCATTTCATTCAGTCTCTCAGTTTTGAGAGATTTCTAGCTGAAAAATCGATTGTACCTAAAACCAACTCTGGTGTAAATAATTTATTTATAATATATATGTTCATTAAGATCACTTAAGATATAAGATATATGTATATCTCATTTAAATCAATTTCAAAAATATTTCATTATATTAAAGTACAATATTAAATTATTATATTAATCTATTATTATATTATTATATTATTATATTATTATATTATTATATTATTATATTATTATATTATTATATTATTATATTATTATATTATTATATTATTATATTATTATATTATTATATTATTATATTATTATATTATTATATTATTATATTATTATATTATTATATTATTATATTATTATATTATTATATTATTATATTATTATATTATTATATTATTATATTATTATATTACTATATTATTATATTATTATATTATTATATTATGATAATATTATATTAAAATATTTATATATTATTATATTATTAAATTGTTATATTATTTTATTTTTATATTATTATATTATTATATTTCTATTGTAAATCGATAAGCGTATTTAATCTTCGTTAAACTGTATTTTTTAGATTTACTTTTTCATTTATCTTTGGCAGCACATAAATATTTTTGGTCTGCTTTGTGGGTTCAAACTTCTACAAAGGTCTTCAGCTGTAATTCGAGTAGTATGTGAACCATGTGTGTAGGTGTGTGTGAGTGTGTGTGTACACAGTACATTTGAGTTTTCTGCCTTTGTATAAGCCACTGCGGCTCTAATGAAAAAGGTGGCTTTACAATGCCTCTGTTCGTATTTGGGTCTGTACCATTTTTCCTTGATTTTGGTTTTTTTGTGGGTGGACGTTGGACAAATTGCTGGCGATTAAGATTTTTTATCTGACAGTAAGAAAACTACAGGAAAAGAATGCTCAACAAATAAGCCACTCAATGATAAATAAACTGTTCAAAATTCAGGAGTAACTTTAAATCACGTAAATGAAAAAAATAAAGGAGGTTAGTAAATATCCAAAGAAGTTATAAATTAGGCATTTTAATGTTTTTAGGTATTTTATTTGTTTGATATTAGTTACGTTTAAATAAACTGTTCATTCTAATAATTATAGAATTATTTCTTTTATTTAAATAATGAACAAATAATGTATGCCACATATAGAAGTTTGCATTTAAAGTTTGTGAAATAAAATCTTAAAAAAAATCGAATGAAGTTCTTCATTTTGCATTAAGAATTTGATAAGAGAAATTAAAAAAAAAACAGTCAAAATCACATAAATTCTGTTTTTCAAAAGCGCTTATAATCCTCTTAGTGTGATTACATGAAAAGTGCTTGCAGCAAATTGAAAAGTTTGTAAATTTACTCTTGCAACATAAGTCTTCCTTTCACCTTGCATATGGAATTTGTACTGCGAGCATTTCTTTTATATAGTCGATAGCAACTATAAATAGTTCAGTTTATAGTTCTAAGTTTAGCTTTTTTGGAATACCTAACCAATTATTACCTGATTTGAGGTTTTTAAGCTGTTTTCTTGGGGCAAGTTTTCTGTTTAAAGGCATGTTTATTTTAAGTTAAGTTGGCCTTTGCATTGACACAGCTTGTCAGCCAAAGGTGGCAAGAAAACACAAAAAACTTTTAGACTGATTTTCTTGTCAGTTTCGCGTTGGGCACGTCAGAAAAGGTTGAGATTGATGGCTTGTATTCCCCCCTCCCCTTCGCTTCACCCCTTTTTGCTGGCCATCTTTGAGGGAAAGGTGCTTAGGGTTAGTTGAGGCGTTAAATTTTTAGACCCTCGATTAGCATGATGGGAAAAACAACTTTAGTTTTGGCCCTTTCTGCAATAACAAGAATTTTCGTGTGAGCTTTAAAGTGCATTAATTTAAATTTTTTACTTCTATAAACATTATTTTTATTGTCTACCAAAATGAAATTAATTTTATGCCTTTTTGTTGCTTTTGCAATCAATTAATTTCAAATATTTGCAGTCTGCATTTTTAAGAGAAATATTCGCAAATAGCTTCATTTTCAATTTATGATGCGCATAATTTAATTAAAAAACTTGAATGAACTAAAAATTTTAATTCGTTTTAATATGCGCAGTGTGTGCGATTTCTCATGCATTTAAATTGGTTGCATAAATACTTTATTACCATAAAAGGTACAATAAACCAAATAAAACTATAGAAATTAATAATGGTAATGGCCATATTTGTATTTAATAATATGTTTGCATTAAAATAATTTGGACTCATACATCAAATGGACAATTTTGCAATTTAAATTCTAAATCAATCAATTTATATGTATACACTGAGAAATTAAATTTAGGAAAGCGCTTTCAAAATTGAAAAGATTTTCTTAGAAAAAGGGATTTTCTTAGAAAAATGTATCTTTTTTTCCGATTCAGTATATTTTTCTAAAAGAAACTTTTTTGATTTGATGTCGATTTTATTTCAGAAAAATAAAATTCTGACTTATAGTAACCAACCAACTTGCGTTTAATAAATATATTTTTTAACAATCCAATTTATTTCATGAGGATACAAAATAAAAACATAAATATGAAATTGAAAATTTTCTAAATAAAATTATTAAAAATCAATGTAGCCGATGAGCAAAAATATGTCGACAAAAAAAGGCATATTTACTAATTAAAGTGTGTCGATTTGAGGTCTGATAGTCTTCTATATGTATAAACTGTCTATTTATAAATTACAAGCTTAACTGTGTAGGTAAAACTTGGCAATCAGAAGTCAATCAATCAATAGCAAATAATACAAGTCCCATGCCCAGGAGTCAAGTGCTCGAGCCGCCCTAAGCCCTAAGCCCCGCCTGGCCCAGTTTTATTTTTGCGCAACTATTTGGCCAGAAAATCCACCGAGCAAAAACAAACAGGATGGCGGCCCAAGCTGTGTGTGTCTCATCAATAAGCCAGTCGAATAAACAGGATGTATGCTTCAAGACGCCGCCAGCTGCCAGGAGTTGTGGCACAGCCCCATCCCCCCGTCCCGCCGGCTCAAGGATGTTGCCAGAGTCGCTCAATCAGCGCGACCAAGTGGAAAATGCCTCCGCGTAGCGCCTGACACCTTGTTAAGCATAGTCGGAGTGGAGGAGCTGGAGAACCGCAGCAAAGTACAAAAGGACTCCAGACTCCAGGACCGGCAGACTTATTAACATTTAGATGAAATGCCGCGCCAAGTTTTTTTTTGGGGTTGAGCGAGGCACTGCCTCTTGCCACTGTTACAGCCACTGCCACTGCCTGGTTTAGCATTTGAATGCGTCGCTCTGCGGCTGCTTTTATTTACCGTGATTTAATTTATATGGTAAGGTCGAAATTGAGAACACTGACTCTGGCCAGAAGCAGTAGCTGCGCTCTTTGATTTCCCGCCTAAGTACAAATCATAAATAATTTGCATAGGCTAATGAAAAGTGCACAATTTCTGATAAACATCGTACGGAAACCAATCTCGACTTAAGCTCCAATTTATATTTACTAGATTTAATCGACTGTTGATGGTAGCCTAAAAATAAATACCATATGAATTTGCTGATTTTTGTATCATTTTTTTTATTAGAGCTACGCTTTAGAAGAAGATTTATAATATGTTATGTGTAAAAGTAAAATGTTTATTTTATTGAAAAAAACATTACCAAAACCAATACTATAAATAACTTAATAATTATTCATTCAATTTATCATTGCCAAATCTGGCTACTTAAATTTAATTGATTATAAATCATTACTGTAATTTCTTAATTTTTTTTTATTTAATTTATGTAGTCGAAACAGAATAAAAAGATTTTACAAATTGTAGAATTTTGTTTACTACTCTTTTAAAATTTCTTTGTGTACATATTAACAATTTTAAAGGTTTTTTAAGTAATGGGTTAATAAGTGGGTATAATATTTGTGAGCCTTTTTAATATTTTGTGCCTTTGAAATTATAAAGAATATCTCTCAACTTTATAGCAGATACAACTTTTATTATTAAGAAAGTGTTTAAATATATTTATTTATTTATAAAACGATGAATTAGTAAGTGCTGCTCAAAAAGTATATACAGAATAAATCTTTTATTTTAAATTTGAATTTATTTTTTAATGTATTTATTTATTTATAAAATGACAAATTAGCAAATACTACTCAAATATTACAGAATAAATCTTTTATTTCAAATTTAAATTTATTATTTAATTTATTTATTTATATATAAAATGACAAATTAGCAAATACTACTCAAATATTACAGCATAAATATTTTATTTTAAATTTTCAACACCTTTCACTTCAAGGTTTGTTTTTGGGAAGGTTGCACAAGATTCAAACACGTCTCGTAGAAATTTTAACTTTCTCCAACTTTTGGTTGTCTGGTTTGTTGAAATGTTGTTGCACAAACGAGGAGAGCCCGAGGCGAAGGCAATTTGGCAACAGAGCCAGCCAGATTGGCAGATTGGCAGACGGGCGACAATTGTCTCAATTTCTGTTTGTCGCAATTTTCATTGTCAGCTTTTGTTTCGCTTCATTTTGAGTGTTGTTGTAATTTGGCTTGGAATGCAAATTTAATGTAAATGGCAAATTGTTGGATGAGTTGGCCATGTTAACTAACAAGCAGGCAGCATATTTCTCCCAGCTGCTCTCATTAGCCATGCACTCAACGTGCTAATGGCCAAGTTTGGAGGCCAATAAAACAGAAGCAAAAATGCTATGATTAGTGTAATGCCAAGCACATAAACCAACTAATAGCAATCCATTGTATGTGTGTGCGTGTGTGTGTGTTGTGTGTATTGTGTATATTTTGGTTATAGCCTCAAAGCCTCAACTGGCTTAGTTGTAAGATACAAACGGCGGCTGCTCTTGAATTGAATGCCAACTAAATACTTACACGCTGTGCCATTGAAATAGCCTTTAATAAGATGGCCAAAAAAATTGCTTGAGATGGCAAAAATATATACTCTACATAAGCTCAAAACGAACTAAAAATGCCCTGCGATTAAGTATTAAAATAATAATAAAAACAATTTAATATTTTCCATTAATTTATGGTATATTTAAGCTACGAGTTTTTTCAATATTTTGCTTTACAAAAAACAGCTATTTGTGCCTTAACTTGGCTTAAACCAATTTATCAGCTGCTCAGTTAAGACAAACTTTTTTTTATTGCTTCAATATACATATATCAAACAATTAATAAGCACTTCGAATTTGATGTAGCGCATTAAAATGTGCTTAGCCGCAAATCTTTGGCTAAATAATGAAGAAGACTGCAGCACACATTAATTGAAGGGGCCAAATTTACTAGCACGTCGGTTGACGATTGATGTTAAAAGTTGGCTAACGGGTATAGTATATTATAGTAAGGGAGTATATAAATATATATATAGTGGGATCCTTCAAAGTATCTGACACATTTAAATATTTAAAGTTGTATATGTAAGACGACATCAACAAAAAAAAACACCATAAATAATAAATATAATTGTTTTAAATTGCGTTTAATGGCAGAACTGGGACTAGATATGACACAATAATAATTATTAATTAATTAATTATACTTCACTAGCTAAATCTGTGGAAGGAAAAGGAAACCAATCCTTGTATAAACTATCGATTGATGCTGATCCAATAAGCTATATAATTTTTGTTTTATAATTGTTAAAATATTATTATTATTATATTTAGAGTAACCATATTCTATTAAGCTTCAAGTAGAGGTAGAAACACAACAGCAAATACATAAATAATATTTATATATGGCGAGAAGTAGCATAGCCAACGAAACATTGATAATAGTTTCTCTTATATTCTCGAACCAATTCCAGAATCTATGGCGGGATGTATAGATCAATGTCTTTCTATAATGATAACATGTTTCCCTAGGATACTTCATCTTCATCATCATTCAACACAATCTGATATTGTATTATTATTACTTAATCTGAAGCAAGTTGACGGAATACCATAATATGATTTAAAGTGTACCTGTTAATAAAATATCCATTAGGCTACTGACTCTCATTTTATTGGCAAAAAGAGTGTTCAAGGATCAACAATAAATTTTAAGGAAGTGTGCTAAAAACAAGTTTATTTTTCCATCCATGAAAATGTACACACTTTGAAAATCTTTAATTTATTCAAAATGAGAATAGGTTTTCTAACTAAACCTTTTTGTTACTTATATATATACTTAAGCTTTAACGTATATTTATAAATTGAGGTAGAATTTTAGATGTCTGGTATATTCTGATACCCATATTAAATGAGTACTGAGTGTAAAACTGAAAAATATGATTCGGTTTTGCAAAATGCAAATAATTTTCTACAAATCTGAATTATAAAAAGATTAGATAAAAATATATATTATTAGCACTATTTTTGTAGCACAATATTCGCCACTTTCTATATAGATGTAAGAATTAAGCAATTTATTTTTCAAGATGTTTGATTTTATATACCCGACTCACATTTGAGTACAGGGTATAAGTATAAGGGAAAAGAAATTTACCCCAAGTCATGCGTGAGACACATAAACAAGTGACGCGTGCGTGTGTGTGTGTGATTGTGAGTGTATATGTATTTACACACACACACACACTCACACTCCCACACACACACACACACACACACACACTCCCACACACACACACACGTAAGCATTTGAGTGCGTGCTCAGCCGTAGCGTATTTGCTTACGCTGTGGTTTCTTTGTGTGCGTGTGTGTGCCACGTCTGGTGTTGCCTCTTGGCTTTGCTGTGGCAGAAGGAGCCACCAATCAATCTTTATAAAGTGCGCTAATTATACGCATTAATAATGACAGGCACTGAGCCAAAATATGGCAGGGAATGCCTCACTTCAGCTCCCCTAACTGAGGCAACAACAAAAGCAACGCAACACACAACTTTTGTTGTGGCTTAAAGTGCCACAAAGTGCTGCATGTTGTCCAATTTAAATGCCAATTGATTTGCATTGTTTTCCTTTTTGCCACTTGTGACTCTGTCTGGCTTATTTATTATTTAGCAAGCAATCTTGCCACAGATTTGTGTGTGTATTTGTTATGTGTTGCACAGTCCTTTGCAGCTTTAAATGTTTCGTGTTCAAGTGCAAAAATTGTAAATAATTCTCGACCAGTTTTTAATTTCTTTTTAGGTTGCGATGACAGCAAATTATTCGTACCACACGCAAGTGTGGCAAGGATAAGGCAGGTGCAACAGAGCAGAGGACGCAAGCAGCCTGCCATGGAATATTCTACAATTTGTAGCAGTGGCATGCAAAGGGCCAAAAGAGAAATTAGCCACAAGCAAGCAGCCACAAGACAGTGGCAAGAACTGAAAAAGGCAAATAATTTGCACAAATTTAAAACCAGTTTTAAAAACCAAAAATAGAGGAGGAAAATTCAGCTAAGACTTATATGAAAATAAATGATTTTAAGTTCTACGTGTGGCAGAGTTGCAGTTGCACTTGAACTTTAAGCGGTTGCCACATTTTGTGTCCCTGACATTGACCAAACGTGCAGCATAAAAGACGTAATCAAGAGGTGGGCTGACGAGAGGGGGGGGGGAACGGAAATGTTGTTGAATGTTGTCGGTTGAGTCGCTGGCAGAGATTGCCTTTGAGTAATGAAAATCAATGAAATTGTATTAAAGAAATGTGTCTGGCTCGAAATTGAGTCATGAAATATATGGGAAAACGTGCTCGCCAGACCCGTAACAAGTGCACAAGGGAGGAGAGGGGGAAGGGGATTTTTTTTATATTTTAAATATGCGTTTCCTGAATAGCCCAAGTACCCAAGTCACTTAAAAAATAATCATTATTTTGATGAAGAGCTCAAAGCGTTTAATGTTTAATGTTTATTGAGACTAAACTTTTGAGCGAAAATTAGAAAATTTAGAAAATTAAGAAATTTAGAAATTTAGAAAATTTAGAAATATAGAAAATAATAAGAAGTATTTTTTTTAGTATTTTATGTTAGTATATATTAGCATTTTCAGACTATTGGCAGCAGTTTTTGCACTAACTATTTTAATTCTTTTTTGTTAACGATATATTTTATATCCCATTTCGTTTTTCTCTGTATTGAGATATATTGAGATATATGTCTATTTAAGAGCAACATCAATTGATAAAAAAAGGGCTTAGAAATAGGCGGAAACCTCAGCACACATGCTCAGCCCCAATTCCTGGGAAAACCCCAGCAACTCATTATTATGCGTAAGCTGTGCGGGAGCCGAAAATTACATTTTGATGTCGTCTTTGGCGACATCGTTGAGTTTTGTTGATATTTTAATGGATTTTGTATTGAGTCAATTTGGCAACTGCGACATTCCCCTTTAGGCGCCAGTCTGTTGTCACATTGAATTCGACTCCCGAACGAGTTTGAGAGCCGGCAAAAGTTTGGCTAATGCAAACCGCAGGTGAAAAGATCCCCAAGTTGGCTTTTGTGGCAGAGGTAATCGCCAAAATGCGAATTAGCATATCTGCATGTGAAAGGGCCAAAAGCGGAAATTCCTAGACCAAAAGTGCCGAAGGGCTCAACAAATTTCTATGTGAATAATGTTAATGGAATCAGAATTATATTTGACAAACGACGGAATTTAAGTAATTTACTGAAATCCTTTAAGACAAGCGAATGCTCCAATGCTCAACATGTGTCTGTCCAAGGATTCACTCTAATTGTTGACCAAAGCTGGCCTGGGACAAGCCACCCTGCACAACCCAGCCCCATTTGGCACCCTCAGCTCTGCACGTCTCTTGGCTATAAATTTCAATTCATTTGTCGCTTTTTATTTGAAATGACCTCATTTTTTTTTTGTTTACTGTGACCCAGAAAAATACGCAAATCATTCCCTTATAGCAATTTAATTTGCCTGGTTTTTTTTGGGCTAAGATGCGCAATAAATATTTAAGACAAGAGAGAAAATTTAATTCGAGATTGAAGAATGTTAAACACCCTCTCAGGTGTTAGAGAAATAATGAAAATTTAAACTAGAATCAGGTGAAAGAAGAGATATTTTTTATATAACTAATTTACTTTATTTTAGTTTAATTATTTTAATCAGGTGAAACAAGAGATATTTGTATATTAATAATTTACTTTATTTTAGTTTAATTATTTTAATCAGGTGAAACAAGAGATATTTGTAAATAAATAATTTACTTTTATTTTAGTTTATTTAATTTATTAAATGGCCACATATTATTTGTATTTTGACTTTGATTCAAATTTCATTCAAATTATCATCTGATTAAAATTGATTTAATTGATTAAAATTGTTTTTTTTTTTATATTTATATAGCTTAAGAAAGAGGATTGCAACATTTCACAATTATCCTCCAACTTTCTAATTATCCTCCACATAGCAGTCATAAAGAGTGTTAAAATTTATTGTTTAAAAAAAAGGGGCACACCAAATTTGAGATTGTCATTTTTTATAGGGAATAAGGAAAAGGGGAGATTAAATGAGACTCTTTTCATTTAAGGCTGGCAAATGAAATGCTACTGAAATATTTATGGACAAGCAATTGGGGATTTGTTGGAAAATTCCATTAAATTTGTGTCAAAAACTGCAATAATGGTCAAGTAGGAGCACATAACAGATTCCCCCATTGTGCACTAATATTATCCATTTTGCCAGTTGCAGGTCGAAAACTGCTCCCTGGCATAAAATGCAACCAGACAATGCAAATTGCCAGCCAGATCTGAGACTGAGACTGAGGATGTGGCTCCAACTATTGCTGCTGCTGTGGCCAAGCCGGATTGTGGCTCCTTGTGGTCTTATTGCATGCAAATATACAGCAACAACACACACATACACACACACAACACACACATTTGGCCGAGACACGTGAAATGATGTGCAAATCTTATTAACAATTGCTGCCAACAGCAGCAGAAGCATCGCTCGAGTGCAGTTCAGTTGAGTGGACAGCGGAGACTGGGGTACTGAGGAGGGGGGGTATCCATTGGGGTAGCTCTTTTGTTGCTCCCTCCTCTCCATCTACTGCCCATCCCCTCTGCACTTGCAAAACTAAAGCGCCATTCAGCATAGTGTTTTCGAGTCCCCGAGGATTGCTTTGAGTGTTTTGTCTTTAGTTTAAGGTTTATTCACAGACTTGAATAGGGTTTAACGAATGAGAAAATGTTCAATATAAAATTCATCGAAACAAATTTGAAAAACTAATGAATAGGCAAAACAATAAGAATTAGAATGGGAGCGAAAGATGAAGCGATGAAAACATATTTATTGTAATTATTATTTTAATTCTTATTCTTTATCTAATCTTAATCAGAACATTAGAGAAGTTTAATCGACATTTAGAATCGTAAATCTAAAAATTAGATTTCAGTTAGATTAACAATTAAATTTCAAATAAATGGATAATGTTATTCAAATTTATCACATTAAATCAATAAAAGTAGGAAAATGAAAAACCTATTTTAAATAAAAAAAAACTAACCACTTTTCAAAATATAAATTAACAAAAATTTCAACTAAGTTCAACTTCAAAAGAACTAAAATTTTGAATAAAAAAAAAAATAGTTTAAAAATGTTCATAATTAAATTTTAAAGCTGTATTTATGGCTAAATCTGTGCATTTTTTAGTTCATTCCTTTCTTGATATCTATGACAATATTTGGAAAATTAATCAATAGGCAAAAGAATATGAATTATAACTTTGGAGAAAAATTAAACGTTGAAAATATATTTATTATTATCATTATCAATATTATTATTATTGTAATTAATATAAATTATCTCTTCTTCAGTAGACGATTAGAATTGTAATTAGTAAATTTAAACTCTTTTTAATATATAAATGCAATAACAAATAAATTTGAAAAAAAAATTTTAAAATTAATAAAATTCATCACATAAAATCAATATGAGTAGAAAATGAAAAACTTATTTTAAAAGAATGGAGCTGACCACTTTTCAAAATTTTAAACTAACAAAAATTTCATCTAAATTGAGCTGAAAATGTAAACTAATAAAAATTGCATCTAAGTTAAGAAAATGCAAATTTTGTATAAAACAAGTAAATAGTTTAAGCATTTTAATCAAGGCTAAGTCTGTGATATTTTTTTTATTATGTATATTCCTCCCTCGATATCTATATTGATAATATAGATAATTTTAATACAATTCAACACATTAAATCCATAAAAGTATTGAAATAAAAAAACTTATTTTAAAAGAAAGTAGCTGATAAATTTTCAAAATACAAATTGAGAGTAAAGAATCAAAATTTTGAATAAAAAAAACAAATAATTAATGCAATTAAATCATTTAATTTTCAAGCTTTACTTAAGACTTAGTCTTCCTCATTTTTATTAATTACATTACTTAATTGATATCTATGACATAATTAAGGATTATAATTTAAGTTACAATATAATTCGAGTTTTATAATGTGCTTAATTATGTTTTCCATTAAGTTTTGCATATATATTTAACTTGTTCAGTGACATCTACCAAAAAAGGGGATAGCCCAAAATTTCTTAATGGTTTCCCATTACTCAGCGGGCAGAAACCATTTTGAAAGCCCAACTGTTTGCTCAGTTTTCCATTAAAGTCAACTAATAAATATCCAAGTCGCTTGGAGAGGAGTGGAGTGGAGTGGAGCAGACCGGAGCAGAGCTGAAGTCTCCGACGGATATTAAACACTTAAATGTTGGCATAATTTTTACTATTCCAGCGGCTAAGTATTTAATTTAATGCGTCCAACTCCATCCCCCTACCCATCCCCTCCTCCAAAAGCTAAGCTCAGAACAAATAAATTGAGTGGGGGGGCGAGGCAAGGAGCTGCCAGCCGACATTTGGATAGACAGGCAGGCAGTCTGAAGGGAGAGGGAGAGGGAGCAGCACGTTGAGGGGAGCACCACACAAATTAAAGATTAAACGCTGGCAAAATATGCTATCGGGTCAGTGAGGGGTAGGGAGGGGAGGGAGTGAGGTGTACGCTCCAAAAACAATGCCCAACAAGACAGACAGAGAAATGGGAAGTCAGAGCAGGAGATGATGTCGGAGCAGGAGATGGAGCAGGAGCAGAAGCAGGAGCAGAAGCTGTTTGTGGCCAAGTCAAACAAAAGCCAAACGAAATGAAGGCACGCGTGTCTGTGGAGGTTGTGGAGTCTGTGCCACAAGTCGGATCTGTCCGAGTGTCCTTTTTTGGTTGGGGAATGAAGCAGTCAGAAGGACCAAGGGGTCCGCCAATTTATGCGCATTATTAAAGCGAATGCATGAAATGTTTCACATGCCAAAGGTGGGCCAAGTCTCGTCTCGTCTGGTCTGGACTCCCTCTGCCCAGCCCCGTCCTGCTCTGCTCTGCTTGGGACTGGTCCTGTCCATTGCTTTGCTGACTGTTGACTGGCCACGTTTCGTAGGTGTTGTAAATGGACATTTATTTATTTAGATTTTTGTTGAAGGCAACAGAGTGTTTTTTTTTTTTGCTTTGCTGGCCAATGTTGTTGCCGGGCTTCTTATTAGAATTATTAAATCAAGTTGGACTTGTGTCTCTGATAAGAAGCTGTTGCGTAATTGGGTCAACTTCTGGTAATGGAATAAATAAAATAAAGGGAAGAGTTTGGGTAAAATCATAGGAATATATGTATTAGGTCTTGACAATGATAATAAAAAGAAATGAAGATATTTATTTATTTATTTGCTCTCTTTAATTTGTTAGTAAATTAATAGTTTTCAATATACACATTTAGGATATATGTTTTAATAAATTAATTTCTTCAAATGGAAAAGCCATAGGAATTTTTGTATTTTTATATGTCCTGAAAAGAATAATAAAAAGAAATGAAGAAACTTAACATTATTTATTTGTTTATTTATATTTGATTTGTTAGTAAAAGAATAGTTTTCCACAGACATTTTTTTAGATAATATTTAGTTTAAGAAACTAATTTTTTAAGCATTTTGGAAAAGTCATAGGAATTTATGTATTAGGTCCTAAAAAGTATAATAAAAAGAAATAAAGATATTTATTTCTGATCTTTATTTTGTCAATTGTTTTCAACAGACATTTTTTTTTATATTTATTTAAATAAATTAATTTCTTCAAGTGGAAAAGTCATAGGAATTTATGTATTTAATTGAAAAAAATAATAAAAAAAATGAAGAAACCTAACATTATTTATTTATATATTTATGTTTAATTTGTTAGTAAGACAATAGATTTCCACAGTATGTACAGTATACATAATGTATTTTCAATTGGTAGGTTTTAGATATTACCAATCTCAAACTTATTTATTTGTTACCTTTAATTTGTTAGTAAATCCATAGTTTTCTGCAGTAACTTTTATACAATATTTTATTTAATAAGAGATTTCTTCGAGCGTAGTTACTAAATTTTGTTATAGAATCATTATGTATTTTCAATAAGTAAGTATTAAGAATTAGAAATCTTCTCACGAGTTTTCATTTCTTATCTCAAAATATATCAGATTTAAAAATCAAATTTTACACATGCTAAAAATTCCATTAGTCCCCATTTTAGCTCACATTAATAAATAACAAATAAAACATTTTAAAAACATCTCTCAAAACTTATATTTTTGTATTGTTAAAATGACATCAGACTTAATATTCAATTATTTTGTACAACATTTGGTCAATGACATCATATTTTTTGTGAGACATTCAATTATTTTCCTGTTCATAAATTCATATTCCAAATTATTAAACATTTCAATTTGATACGTTGGCCATTCGCAGCTGCATCATTAAACGCAAGTTTTTGTGGCATTAAAATTAATTTATACACACTTCAAATATGGGCGAAATTATAAGATTTTAATACAGAGAGCCAAATGCTGCACTGCGTCGCATTAGCAACGGGCCATTTGAAGGGGCCAACAATAGGCATAAAATCAATTATGAGCCATTAGCCAGGCACAGAGGGGGAGCGAGAGGAGCAGACTCGACCTCTCCCACTCTCTCTCTCTCTGGCGCTCAAGTGGAGCTCATAAATCATGTGGCAGGCAGGCTGTTGCGCCTCCCCCCGCCCAGTCAGTTTTGGAGGCAACTCCTCGATTTCCCCAGTTGTTCACGCATTAAATATTTATTTAGCAAGATTTTAATGGAGCCGCATAAGTTGAGTGTGCAAATGTCGAGCAAAAAGCAGGTGAATCACCGAATCATTCCTCAGCCAGCCTCCTTCGGCTCACGTGTCCTTTGTGGGCGTGTTATGGGTGTATCCCTGTCTGTGTTTCCGGCAGACAACAGCTGTAGGAGCTGGCAAGATGTGGAGCCGACAGCAACAGACAAACTCATTTTATTTGTGCGGAAATTAAATGCACGTTTGACCTATTTAAATTTTGAGCGATGCCTATGAAAATGAAATTTATGCTCAAATTTAAATCAATTTCTTATTGCGTCGAGGTGTGGGTTAAGTGAAGACATCTTGCTTTGATCTATGAATAAGTAAATAAATATGTATATATCGATATATATAAATATGTATAAATTGGGATTTCTTCTCTACGACCTATTATATCTATTGTGTCCCCTTCGGAGCTTATAGCTCCTCCTTCAAACCCAGTTCCTGCTCGAATGCCAGAATCTTTGTTGACGGCTTCTATTTAATTTACACTCATAACTTGGATCCCTAGGAAGCTGCATATTTTTCTGAATAAGGTAACACATTATGTTAGGATGTAAGTTGAGGAGTCTTCCTCATCTTCACAAAACCTACACTGATTGTCACAATAAATACCCAGTTTGGATAGATGGCTTTTTAATCATAAGTGTCCTGTCAATAGACCGACGAGTATCCTTAGCCTATTCCTACCCAGGAATATTACTTGCTTAAGTCGTTTATGATTATAGCTGCCCAAATGATATTTGGCCTGTCGGAAAATAAATATAGATATAAATATAAATATATAAGATGGCTTAAGTCAAGTTAACCTACTTTAGTAGTGGAAAACTTAATCGTTTCTTAATAAATTAAAGAATAGAAAATCCGTAAATTTTCATAAAAATACTTTTTATTTAAATTTTTTTTTTTTGGATTAGATTTTCGCTTAAAACAGTTGATTTGGCAATAGTTCAATAGATCAATCAAATTTATAGTTTAAAAAAGGTTAAATTGTTATATTTTTTAATTTCGATATTACTAGATATATATAAAAAATACACTTACTTATCAAATAATACAAAATTGTTGTGCTAGACAAATTTACAATAAAATGTTTGCAGTGCATAAATTTAAGCTACAATTTTCAAGACATGTCGCCCGCATTTCCAAATTGTTTCAAATGTATTTCTCATACTTAATCATCATAATTACAACTCGTAACATGCATTCGCCCATTTGGGCAACTTTAATTATTCATTTACTTCAATTTATCTGAATTTTAACAACACAGAAAATAAACTTAGACATTTTATTGGAGAGTTTTGCACAGACGAGGGACCTTTTTCAGCTGATACACCTGATGCTGGCTGGATGGCCTGCTGGCTGAAAGGGCCAAGAATTCAGCTCAAACTGCTCATTAGCCATAAAAATAGTCACATCCACACGCAGGCCAAGTGGCAATTAAATGCCGAAAAACAACATAATCAGTCATAAAAGTAAACCCCAATTCCAATCCCCGATCCCAAAGAGAGAGCCAACGTGAGCGGCAAGTTAAGCAGCTGGGGGAGTGGCAAAAGTGTCAAATGACCAGATGCAGAGGGGGGGCAGGGAATTGTGGACCGCAGTTAACTGGATCCACGAGGAGGTGCGAGGAGCTCTTGTGTCGCTAATTAAGCCACAAATGCCCGACGAGTCTCTAATGAGCGAGAACACTCTGCAAAAGACGCAAAAATGTTGGCAACAAAACAACACAAAACACATTTTTTTGCTTAGCTGTTTCAGCTTTAATATGGTGCAGAAATTAATTCTAATTAGCAGTAAATTTCCGGAAACTGTCGCATTGCTCCATAAATGCTGCCAGTTGGCCAGGTTTGCCAGGTTGGCCTAGATTTATTCAGGGTTGTGAATAGTTGGTTGGCCGGGAGTTAACTTATTTAAAATCTGCGTTCGCAAATTGCATGTCAAAAATTGTCAAGAGTCTTGGAGTATAATGAAAAATGCTGGAGACATGCCACAGCGTTGAATGCAGCATAAACTAAGCTGTGTGCAACTGCTAAATTACTCGAGCTGTTTGACTTAATGGTCCCTCAGATTGGCAGCAAACAGACGTCTACACAGCTATATACATCCTTGTCTACAGACAGAGGACATGGACAGAGAGAGGGGGTAGCCTGGTGGGGGGAGGGGGAGGGGCATAAAGCGACATAGACATGCAGACAGTTAGCGTCAAAAGAAAAAGCATTACTTGCAACTTGGCGGGGCAAAAAGAGAAAAGCAGCAAAATTCCAACTAAAATTATGCGTTTGCAAAAGGCAAACAGAGTCGTAAAACTAGAAATATGTCAATGCAGCAATACCCTTAAAAAAGGCAATAACATTAAAAAGATTAAATATTAAATATATAAAATAAATAAAAAAATAAATAACAATTATTAAAGAAGTTTAGCTAACTGCCAAGTTGGGTTTTGAATTGAGAAATCCTTGCATTTTTGTGAACAAGTTGGTGAATAGCAATTGAATTAATTAAAAATAATTGAAAATAAATAAATAACTAAAATTAATATAAAGGTTTTCTACAATTTAATTAGCAAGAATTAAAACAATAGAATAAATAATTTGATTAAATAATTGTAAATAAATAAATAACTGAAATTAATTTTACAGTTTTCTACAATTTGATTAGCAAAATTTAAGGACAATAAATAATTAGATTTAATAATTGAAAATAAATAAAAAAAAAACGAATATTACTTTTACAGTTTTCTACAATTTAGTTACCAATAAATAAAAACAATTGAATAAATAATTTGATTAATATTATTTTATTATTTTGCTTTACACATTAAACTAACTGCAATAAAATCGAACCCACATTTATTTTTCACATATTCACAGCTCATCCTTGTAATAGAGATCGAATTTGGCGTCCTCCTCCTCATCTCCACCCTCTGCATTCTCCACATAGCAGGTCTTCATGCATTCCGATCTGGTGGCAAATCGATTTGGATTTCCACCGCAGCCACCATAAAAATAATGCACACATCGATTGGTCAAATAGTCATAGCCAAATACACGAATTTTATCATCGCATGGACCGATATCGGCCATATATAGACATTGAGCTAATCAGAAAATATATTAAATTATAATTATAATTAAATTATAATAAATGATGTGCAAAAGTGATTTTACTTACGTGCTCGAATTACTTTGTTGTAGGCAGCCATTGTTCCCCCGATGAGGATCAGAAAGTAGAGTAAAGAGTATTTCATATTTTTAATGATTCTATTCTGATGTGAATTTATTTGAAGTAGAGATTAATGATTAGTTGCCAGCTGATGTTGACTTAGTAATCATAGCTTACTTGATTGAATTTTAGTGTAGGAAATGGAATCAGGGGAAGTATTATTTTATTTATTTATATTTATTATTTTTCTGGCTGTTAAACTAGACTTCAATTGATTTTTTCATGATATCCTCATTTTTTAAATTAATTAGAGTAATAAATAAATAAATTTAAATAAATTATTTTTTGCTATAAATAATCCTAATTCGTGTCATCAAATAAAATCTTATTTGTATCAGTAGAAAAGATAGCTTTTTTTTTTAGTAAACCTAATTTTATCATATCGACTTGTTCAAAATAAGTTTTTTCTTTTCTTTTACTCACTATAATAATAATAAAAATAATATGAATAAGCAAATCAATGTTTTTTTTTTTATTATACTCACTTTAATAATAATTTAATAATAATAATATAAATAAAATTCCTTTGCAAAATCTATGACAAAATCAGAGCACTCTGCGCACACTTTGAGGCAGTAGAAACTTGAGGCAATGCTCACAGTTCCAGTCTCGAGCTGAGTAGATTCTGGGTAAGCTGCGCTGCAGTTTGGAGTACTCGCCCAGTACTTCATCATTTTTATTGCCGCGAGACTAGCCTCCTCTTTCTCCTCCTCTAGCACCACTTTCCAAGAAACTAGACATTATTTTTTTGCGTATTTGACTAACGATTTGATGACGTTGATGGGGCTTTGAAATGCATTGCTAGGTGGAACAAAAAAAAAAATAACAAACCAAAAAATGAAATTGTCGCCGCATATTTCACGCCAAAGTGCAGCGGACTTAAAGTTGGCGAAACGGATGTGGAAGTGGCAAGGGAAACGGAAACGGATATGAGAAGCTATAATGTAAATGTTGAGTATGCGGCGTATGCGTAACTTTTGCCAAAAAGATTCGCATCTCGCTTTAAGTGTGTCTGTCTGACAAAATCGATTTAATTCCATTTGTGAAACGATTTTCACTTAAAATGTGATTACGCAAATTTTCAATTTGAAAACGATAACGAAAATTGGCAGCGCAGCTAACTGAAAATGGGGCGTCTAATAAGACCCAAACCCAGCCGAAGTCCCCCGCTCCCCGGCCCTGGCTCCAATTTACATGCGTTGTCCCAGGGGATGTCAATCGAAATTGTTCAACACGAGAAAAGTTGGCTTTTTGTCTCGCGGGTATTTTAACAAGCACAATTAAATTTATCTTGTTCATAAAAAGAACGTTCGAAAAAGCGGCAAAATAAATTTAAATAATAGCAAAAAGGGAAAAGACAATTCTTTTATAAATATGAAAAAGTGGAATTGTTTATATTACAAACAGTTAAGCAAATTACGATTAGAAATGCTATTTGTTTTTACGATTTACGATTTACGTTTAGAAATGCTATTTATTTTTTAGTATTAATTTTCAGAGACTCTCCACAAGTTTTCTTAAAACATACACATTTTTTTTAGACTTTGATGTAATGTGTAAAAAATTGTATATTTAAAGAAATGTTTGAAGGAATATATAAATTGCATCTTTAAAAAAATGTTTTAAGGAATATGTAAAAAATAATATATCTTTATAAACTCTTCCAAGACAGATTTGGTTACACTGAATTAAAAAGCTTAGTTTATTTTTTGAATATTACCAATTGTTGGTTTCCATTTCTAAAATACAATAAATTTTTTATATAAAAGTATATTCTATATTAGTACTCAAATTTAATATAAATGTAACTAAACTTATTCTTAACTTCTATTTTTAACGAGTATTTATACAGTTTTAAACTTTATTGAGCATTCAATAACTTCTGAAACTATTGTTCAAGTATGAACATGAGATGCTGCAAGATTCTATGTTTTTTTCTGACAACCAAAAGGAATCACTTAAATAACAAAAATATAACAAAAATACATAAAATTAAATCTCCTACAAAGCGGCTGCATATGTTTTGAGGCTTAAGATTTTTTTATAAAATAAAAAAATACTCGGCAGATCAGACCAGTTCGATTCTAAACGTTATCTCATTAAACGTGTTTCACACAGAATATGTACAAAAAAATATATATTTATAAACTTAGTTAAGTCAGAACCATTTCCATTTACAAACATTTGTTAAAAAGTATATATTATTTTAGTACTTAAATTTAACTAGACTATTTATATTTCTAACGTATATTTAAAGAGATTTAAACTTTATTTAACATTCAATTACTACTAAAACTATTTTTCTACACTCAGTTTTAAAAAACCTACTCTTTTTGTAATTATACAAACTAAAATATCAGATTATTTGGTGGCCTGATTGAATATGCTTTGAAATCGAATTACCAAAACCAAAATTCACGGCAGATAAAATATCTTTAAAATTGCGCTGAAATCAACTGCAATCCGCAAAAACCAAAAACCGTTAACGTTTATCGGCGGCCACCGAACAACAACTGCCAACTTGAAAATTGGCCCAAAGGGCTTTCAACCAACACTTAATTAAGTTTCAGTTGATGCACCGCTTCCAGTTAGCAGTTACCAAACCCAACTGCCCCTCGTGTTGCAACGTTGGTGCGATGCCACAGCAAAGCTTAGTGGCAACCGCTAATGCGGTTTGGCTTTGACCCCCCACCCTCTCCCCCAGGTGCCCCACAAATGCAGCCCATCCATTTAGCAATTGCAGTTGGCACCGCAAAATGTAACAAAATTTTGACATTCGCTGATTTCAGTTCGCTGATTATTCGCTGACCATTTTCACCTGAGCAGTCGGAGAACAGGTGAATAAATGTTACTGCTGCAAATAGCTACAAATTTGGGACAAACAGGATTTTATTTTTAGACTTTAAATAAATAAAGTGAAGTTTGGAAAGTCGCAGTTGGAGTTGTGTGTGTGGCCAATGCGGAAATGAACCCTCATCAAGTTCCATTAGATTGTCAAAGTTCAGTTGGCGAATGCGGCTCAACCGTGCGCAAAAGTGTCAAAATGTTTAACATATGCCCACATGAGACGTGCCACACACCCCTCCACCCCCTCTGCATCTCTCTACTCCCTTCCTCTATTTATTATTGTCGCAGTTGCTGCTGTTTGTGCTGACATTGTTGATAACACTGACAATAACAAGCAGGCAGAACACCTCCCACCACCCACTTACCCCCCAAAGGGGGTTGCTGTACTCATCGTCCATGTATTGTGATTAGATACAATCCCCGAGCTGCTTTTTTGGTGAGTAATCACATGAAATGGGCTGTTGACCCACAAGGCAACAATTCTTCCCATATCGCCGTGTTGGACAACAGCCACAACAAACTCTGAAATGTTGCCACTTGAATTATTTGTTCAATTTGTAACAAAGAAAGGCAAATCTGGTTGCACAGAGTAACAACTCAAAAGTGTGGCATGAGAATACCCAGAAAGAATAGTTAAAATATAATATTTACTTATGTTTTAAATAATAAATAAATGCGTTAGTTATTTTTAGCAAGAAAGTTTTTTTAAATTTATAATAAACAGAAAGAGTATTTAAAAAAAAATATTTGCATATTTAACAAATGATAAATAAATGAGTTAGTTATTTCAGTTCATTTTTTAAATTGTTAATTAAACGAATGAATATTTAGAAATTAATATTAGAATATGTATCAAATAATAAATAAATGGGTATATTATTTACAGCAATAAATTTTTTAAATCGTCAATTTATTCAAGAAGCAACTATTGTTTTGGGATCGACTTAGATAAAATATCCTGGAAGGGACAAGCTATGAAAATTATTTGCAGACAGATAGAAAAATGTCTTTTTTGAAAAAGTCAGTCTGTTTTATAAATTCTTAGAGTGAGACTAGACTAAAAAAAACATTTTACTCAGCTTGGAAATTTAATTGAATCAATCAAAAACTAAGTTAGAAAAATTATAAAAATAAATATATTGAAATCGACAGTAACAGAAAGCCTTATACTGTAAATATTAAATAATATGTAAAGGTTAATATTTAAAAATAAATATTTAAAATATAAATAATATTGTCTTTTCAGTTTGGACTTTACTTTGTATATTCCCAAAAAAACATTAATCATATTTAATTTTGCTTCATTCTATCGCTGGTCATGTAAATTAATCTTTTAATTATTCTAAAATAGTTGATTTAAGATATTTGGCTTTGGCAGCATTGTAAAACTCTGCTTTGCATTTTGCGTGGAATCATTATAAAATTGGCTACAGTTTATCTCGACACATTTGTTGCAGACATCTAGTTGAACTTGCCCCACAGCGGGGTAGTTTTGGCGCCCCTCGCATGCTGTCCAACTGTCTGATTGAATATCCTTTCGTAATATTTTTTTTGCGTTTTCTTTTTTTTGCTGTCGCTCGCACTTTTTTTTTGCTAACCGACACTTGAACGCTTTTTCTACGTTATGTTTTCAACTTTATGCATATTTTTTTTTGCATTTATTGTGGCCAAAACATGCGGACGAGCTGTGGGTCTGTGCCCACAGTTAATGTATGCTCGTCACGTTTCGCCACTTGTGTCCTGTGGGCTCCTGGCTCCTGCCTACTGTCTCCCGTCGGTTGTCTTCGTGTCTTTACATTCACTTAGTGGCAGGTCTTGGCTAAACCTCTTTTGCATATTGATATGCTTACATATGAAATCCACTTGGCGGCATCCTGGCTTGCGTCAGCCTTTCGCTTTGTAATGGAAATTAACAGCAGTTTTTTCCAGCTCAGATATGAGCTAATAATACGCATAGCATAAATTATTTGCAGGTCAAATGAAGAAAACATTCAAGTTTTTTGCTAACAACTAAATTAAAAATCTTTTTTCAGCTCAGCACTGCTTGAAATAAATGCGGGACATGTCAAGTGCAGTTTTGCACTGCTTGCGAGAGAAACCAATTAAAAGTGGCGCCCGAAAGAATGCAACAAAAAATTTAACTTTATTTTATGGTCGCTAAAACTGACCAGCCCCAAACAAAAGGCGTTTTTTACAGAATTTTTTAAGTTAAATTGTTTGCCACGGACTATAAAAATGCACATAAAGGCCAAAGCGAACTGTTCTAAAATACTCCAACTCGCACGCAAAGCAATTAGAGCAGCAACGCTGCATGTGGCAAAAGTTTTTGGCGCCCAAATGGCGCACGAAGGCGCCTCAATGCCAGCTCATTAAAGTTTATTGGGTGATTTTGCATATATAGCCAAGGCACGCCAGACAAGTGCAGCCCACTTGGGCGAAGGAGGGTGAGTCGAAGTGGCAGCTGACAGACGAGCAACAAGGCTGAAGAAATGGAAACTTTTTCGCTGGCGATAAATCAGATTTTTACTCGTTAACTTGTTCGTTCAAATTAAACACGGCCTTAAAGAAAGTCCAAACAAAAACGATTTTCAAATTTTGCCTGCTTTAAAGTATTTGTTGGCATTTGGAACGGGTCAGACACACTCAAGGAAAATGCCCAAATCCTTGCTGACAGCTAATGAACATTTTTGGCAAACTTGGCTCGAACGACGATAGAGTTTGAGCCTTTAGGTAGCTGGCTAATTAGCGCAGTTTATATTCCATGGCGTTTATTTTATCGCCATAAAATAATTCAAAGTGTGTGGAAGGAAGAAACGTAGAAAGGAGACTACAGAAAGTTAGCTAAACAGAAATGCACTAAAAGTTAATAAAATTGCATTATTTTGGCTAGAAGCAAAGAAAGAGGCAAATAGTGTGCCCAGACTGATTGACTGTGAAATACTCTGTACACATCACTGGCAAATCATTTCATCTCTAACAGGACCAGAACTGTTTTGTGACCTATGCAATTTCACTATGAGAAGATGGAAACAATAATAAACAATTAAAATTAATTATAATAAATATAATAAACATATTTAAATTATTTGATAACAGTTGGCTAAGAAAAAAATTAAACTACTTTATTATTTTACAGCTTTACATTTCTACAGGGTATAATAGGAAAAAACACTCTCTTTTATAAATCAATTAAAATGGATATATGTGTGAAATATTTCATTAAATTTCCTTTAAACATAAATTTCAATAAATATAAATTTTTGCAAAATATTTTATTCATTCACTTACGAGGTGTGTTCAAAAAGTATATACTTTTTGAACACACCTCGTATAAAAATTTGCAGTCCGAAATTCTTGTTAAATTTGTACTCCAAATATGATAAAGAAATACTTTAAAATTGAACAGCGTTTTTAATATATAGACTTAATATTTGAATACCTCAGCCAATTAGTTAAATATTAGTGTTAATAAAATTTTTTTTAAAAATTTCAAATTTATTATTAAGACCTAAAACATGTCCTCAGACACTGATGCCAAATGCTGATAAATGAGCGCCTGACCAGTTCCAATAAATTCCGCTTCAAGTCGAATTGCAGCCATTAATTATTACCACATTTTCGCTGTAAATTGTTATTGACAGACACGCAAATGGAAAAGGGCTAAAAAACATTTAATTATAATGATAAAGAGAAATAAAGGCGTGGCACAGTCGGAGGCGAGTAAATCATATAAACGGGTCAACTTTTATGTGAATGTGGTCAAAACATGTTTACGCTGTCAGTTGCCAAGTTGGTTGGCCAAGTCATCAAAGGGGGTTTTAAAAATTCAATAAAGCATTTTGTATAATGCACAGACTGGACTAGAAGTCAATGCACAAAGCGAATATTCTTACAAAAAACATTTCCTATTTTTTATTTGATTTTTCTTTTGCTTTTCACTTATATATTTTTAATGCATATATTATTAATCTGATGCTTATTTCGTTTGAATGAAGTTAAGAGGCAGCTGCTGGAAGCAAAGCAAAATTCTTTGCCCAAAATCCATTCGTTGTAAAAAATTCAATTTATATTCGATTACGCGACGATGTCTAAGTAGAAATCGGAAAATCTGAAGCACTTTTATTTTTCGACATGCTCCTTTTTTTCGGGTTTTGCCGGAGGAGCGCATTGAAAATGCGCCGTCATGCGTTAAAATTGCAATTTTTCCCCGTCTTGAAGATTGGTAAAGAAAAATTGTTAAGCAAATTGATAAATGAAAAGGTTGGCGAGAAAACGCCCAAAATCGCACCAACTCACCCAAAAAAAAAAGAAAACACTCTAATTGTAAAATGTGGATTCAATGCTGACGAGGATTGAGTAACAAACATAACAAACACAACAAACATAGGAAACATAAGAAACATAACAATCATAGTCAATTGTAGCTAGTTAAATATTCATGGCCGACTTTCGAGGGCGAGAAATAAAACGGAGCACAAACAGTTGAACCCTCCAAACACACACACACACCAATACACACACTCATAGATATATGTGTATATATTTTTATTTTTTTTTTGTAGCATGGAAATGACACCCGGACACGGAAGCGGCCCGTTGATTGCCGCTTGCCGATTGCCGATTGCCCACATGCCGTGTGCCCATCGAGAGGCGTTCCGGTGTATTGGAAAACGATTTGAGTCTCAGCTTCGCATAGACAAACAAACAAATAGAGAGATAGAGAGAGAGAGAGGGGAAGAGTGAGAGAGAGGGAGTCAGCGTAGCACTTGCGAATTTCATTGCAAATGAAACGAAAAACGCTTTATTTTGATTTTCTGCACGCGTTCCAAACATTTTCAATGCGCTTTCAAAATACAACAGGAAAAAAGACACTTCAAAGGCACACTTTTTTTGTACCATTTAGATATGCACTGTTTCTGAGAGCAAACAGGGTATGCATAGTTCAGAAGGAGATTCAGATGTGCATTTGAATATTGAATTTATAATTTATGGTTATTACGTACGCTGTAAGTGAAAAAATATAATTAATAATAAATTATCAAACGACATTTTGCGCATATAAATCTGAATAATATTAGTTCCAAAAATTAGGTTTATAAAAAATACCAATTAATGGCAAAGCAGACTTTAAGCTTCTATGAATTTTATATTTTATTTTTATTTAGTTTTTAAGAATATTATGTTTATATATATAATTTAGTTTTTAAGTTTCTAAGAATTTAATATTTATATTTTATTTAATTTTTAAGTTTCTAAGAAATTTATATTCATATTTTATTTAATTTTTAAGCTTCTTAGAGTTTTATATTTATATTTTATTTAATTTTTCAGCTTCTTAGAGTTTTATATTTATATTTTATTTAGTTTTTAAGTTTCTAAGTTTATTATGCTTAAATATTGTTTAGTTTTTACTTAAAGTGTCTAAAAATATTATATTTATATTCTATATAGTTTTGACTTCATATAAATGAATATTATATTTACTAAAAAAAGAAAAAGTGTCTTTCTTAGGCACTTCAAATCTAACTTATCAATATTTTAAATAAATTAAATATTTTAAATAAATAAATTCCTTAGAAGTCAAATGTCAGAGAAGTTCGATTTTGATGACTTTGGCACATATTTAATACATGTTTAATATTTAATAATAATAATAATAAAACGCTTATCTTGCTTAGCAATAGATGATTAGACTGTTTACAGGGTATATACATAGTCCATTCATTCTCAATTCTAAAAACCAACAACTTGTTTAGTCTTTATTTGCCAAACGGGGGAATTTCGAGTTGTTTGTGTTTTCACGTGGCCAATTTGCGGGGAGGTGAGACAAAAAGAGAGAACGACAGACACGAATAAAGACAAAAAAGAGGAAACATGGCGCAGTTGGAGGCGCCACATGCTGACAGACCTGCCACATGGTGAACATCTACTTAATTCATTTAAAGTTGACTAAACGCAGTCCAAAAACATTAAAAATTTTAAATAAAAAATAGAAAAAGTAAAATTGTACTAAAGAAAAAATAATGGTTTTAAAATGAAAAAAATAAAATGCATTTAAAGTAGACTAAATGAAGTCCAACAACCTTAAAAAATTTAAATAAAAAGCAGAATAAGAAAAAATAAATTATATTAAAAATAATGGTTTTAAAATTAAAATAAAAAATGTATTTAAAGTATTATAAATGCAGTCCAAAACCCTTAAAAATTTAAAAAAAAAAATAGAAAAAAATTCTAAATAAAAAAAAAATACATATAAGGCAGACTAAATGCCGAATTCTGCCTTAAAAATAGAAAAAGCAAAAATTAATTATATTAAAAATAATAATAATAATAAATGAGAGAAAAGTTGAATAGTAAAACTAAATAATTGTGGGACAAAAAGAAAAAAGTAGGCTAAATTTAATGCAAGAATTGGAAAAAGCAATGTTGCACAAATTTTGACTTTTATATATACCCATAAATATTACTTTTTATTTTGTTACATTTAAAATTTGTATTTTTATTATTTATTTTATATTGATTATTTGCTTACAAGCAATTTGTTTATTGAAAACATTTTATTTGCATTATTTGTTTATTTCTATGTATATTTTTTTCCTTTTACTATTAAAAAATACTACAAATAATATTTTAATAATGTAATATTTATTTTTATATATTTTTAAATTATTGTGCAATTTATTTAAATCTTACATTTTTATTTACACAGCTGTCTTTGAAATAAATAAATTCATTTGGACAACAAATGAACACAGCTGCTGAAACAGAAACAGATCCTGGCAACGTAGACAATTGGCAGCGAGTCCTTGCATTTTCCTCTAACAAAGTAACTTGTAGGTGGATAAGGAGGAGTGGTGAGGGGGAAGGGGGAACAGGAGTAAATGTTGCCAATGTCGATTTATGTCATTCGCATCGATGCAGTTAAAATGCTTTCCATGTAAACTGCTCAGAACTGCTGCTTAAGAACTTTGCTCAAGCGGACAAATAGCTGAGCAACGAGCGAGACGCTGAGCACTAAGAGGGAGTGCTGAGGAGGGGGGGGGGGGGGTGTGTGGGTGGGTGAGTTTTGTGGCTTGGGTTAGTTGCAAGGAAACATGTCGAAAAATATCAACTGCCTGGTATCAACGTATGTAAATTGTAAGAACTTTGAATCGCTCTCAACACAACACACCCCGCACTCCCCCTCAACCACTGACTGCATAGTTGACACTATGGGGGGGTGGTAAGGGGGGCTGGTCTAGTCCTTTAGTTGTCCTTAAGGAATTGCGGGCATGTTTGCTTCTGCTGAAATGAGCAAAAATAATTGCAAATCGTAAAAGAAAAAAAAGTAAGGAAAAAAAACTTTGTTTCAGGCTGTCGTCGCCACTCAGTAGTCGACTCCCAGGACACAGTACTCATGTGTGCTGCCAGAAAGACAGACAGACAGAGAGAGAGAGACAAAGAGAGAGAGCGAGAGAGAGAGAGAGACAGTCAGACAAACACGAAGGGAAACGGAAATATGCAATGAAGCAGAAGTTGGCAGGAAATTGTTAAGACGCCGCGCCTCCATTCCTGACTCTCTCCATCCCTCTCTCTTCTACTTTCTCCCCCTCTCCCTCTCCCTCTCTCCCTCCCACTCACTCCTGCACTGTTTTGTATTTTTCTATTTTTACCGCTGTACTTTATTTGGCATCATCGAAAGGGTTTCCCCCAAAAAGCGGTTTCTTTTTTCTCCGTTTTATGTTCTTAGACGAATTGAAAAGCCGCATGCAAATAAAATTTGCCTATTTTTAGTGTTGTCCTTTGAACCCCCCCAACCCCCCAAAACCACAGTCTGCATTTTCTATATATATATATATATATACATATATTTATTTTTTTGTTGCTTTGCCTGTTTGTGGCTTTTATATTTCAATCGAGCTTGTCTCTTTTTTTGTGCTCCTTTTTAAAGTACATTTTTGCAGTTGTTTTTTGTGGGTTTTCTTTTGAACGATTTCGACATTTCTATAAAATTTATAAGCTACATAAATGATGATGTATTGTTGCAGTTGCACCCAGGGGGGAACAGCTCTAAGTACGACTTGGAACATGTTAAGGACTTCCGTGTTTACACATAAAAAGCAGCAGGACTTAAAATAAGATGAGGGGATTTTAACTCAGGCACGTCGAAGATTTCAATTACATGGAAACTATTTTATAGACTAGTCTTATTTTATTGATTTAATGCATGAATATCAGTTGCATTATATTTAGAAATTTATGTGTACGTTAAACTTATAATTTAAAACTTTAACTATAAAATAAGAGCTGAAAATATGCAGGACAAATTAAAATTATATATTTTAAATATGCACGAATGCGTATTGAATGTTATTTTATTTTAGTTATTTTTAACGTAAAGTCAATTAAATTCATTTACTTTGAAATCGTGAATTTATAGTTTGGATAATTCTAAATATTTTATTAGAATTCTAAATATTTTATGCATAGCAAATTAGCTTGAAAAATATGACATATAAATTAGGAGCAGCTCAAAATTATATTTTTGACTTATATTAAATAAATAAATATTGGCAAAAATGTAGAAGTAAAATATTAAAATATATTTAAGGATAGTGTTATTAATTCATTCAGTCTTTTGATTCCATTTTTTTCTTTTGATTCTATGCCATGAAATAACCTAAGCAAAAATTATTTTAAAATGTAAAATTAAGATTTTAATTTATTATCTGTATTGCTTGTACATAAAAAATCTTCTTTTTCATACTGTAATTGGACTGTGAAGTTATCTTTATAATTCTCATATTAAAAAATATGTAATTCCAATAATTCAACGAATTTTATGTGGTATTTTTGCTGAACTGTAAACTCAGTTTTCAGCCAATAAAACGCCCAAAAAGTCTTAGCACAAAACGAATAGAAAAAACAACAACAAATAATTTGCATAATTTTTACAACTGTCAGCATAAATTAGCTTAAGCGAAAAAATGAACTCCACATAAAATTGTCGGCCAAATGCGAAAAGTTTTCAATGCGCCATTGCCAAAAAATAAAAACAAAAAAAATATACAAAAATTAACTGGAAAAAAAGTAGAAGAAAAACTCCAACAGACTTTGGAGATGCTGTCAAAAATAAGGACTCAACTTTCGACATAAAGTAAGCAAAATAAAATGCTTCTATTGTAATTATGTGTCGGTGCCATAAGCCTAATTAGCTACAGTGTTGCCTGCCTGCGTGGAACCCACACACATAAAATGTACAATTTATGTGAAGACTTTGCTGGCAGCTGCAATTATTTATCCATTTAATTATAGGCTTGGGAATTTAACTGTTTCACATAGCCAGTCTTTGCTGTAGTTGTGGCACATTATTTATTTATTTTTATTGAATTAAAGTTGTCTTAAACGGCTGCAAAAATGAAAGAAAAAAATTATTTCAAATTTGAAAACGCACTTGAAAATATCGACAGATTTTTTATGCGCTGCTTTCGAAAGGAAAAATTGGTATATTTATTGTGTGCAATATTCGTTTGGCTTTGTGAACTGAATACAAAATATTTAGAATATATATTTTAATAATATGATAAAAACAGGTTGGTAAATCTAACCGAATTTAGAATTTATAATTTAAGTTGCTTTAGTTTAGGCTTTATTTTAATAATTAAAAGTGAGAAGTCAGCAGAAAGACTAAGGACTGAAATGGTATTTCAAATTAATTTTATTGATTTTAATAATTATATAATATTTTATAATAATTAAATAAAAAAGAGGTGACTTTAAATACTAATTCCAATTCTGAATTTTAATGGCTAAGAATTGACTTTACTTTTTATAAACACTATAAAATATCAAAAATAAATCATTAAATAATTTGCTCGCAATTTATCATGCAGAGTATTTTCTAGTCTATCAAAACTGACTTACTCTGATGAGTATATACGAAGGGGATGCTTGTGTTGCTAGTGTAGAGTGAAGGGTGAGTGAAGGGTGAGTGATGGGTTGGGAAGGGGGGGGGGGGAGTGTGTTTGTTGCACTTGCACATGCACACACGTGCGTCGTTTTAGAATTTTGTCTGCACGCGATTCGCGAGTTCTACCAAAAAGTGGCTAAAAACGTGACGCGCATTTCGAATTTGGGGTTGACGCCGCATCTCTGTCTGCCACAACACCCCTCTCCTCTCACCACTCACTTATCAGTTATCAGTCCCCTGGCAGCTGTGCACCTGACCTGCCCCTCGGGCCCCCTTTTTCGCCAAGGCATTTGCATTGCGTCGACATGAAACGCTTGCACTTTTGTTGATGTCCTTTGGCGAGGCGAGGAGAGGCGAGGGGAGGCTAGGGGAGGTGAGACGAGGCCTTTGAAATTGAAAAAGTGTCTGCCCCCAAAGGCAGGCATATGGACTGTTTGGGGCAGATCCTTGGAGCCTTGGCGCGTTAAGTGGCTGGCAGAGACAGCATTTGCATCGGGTTACATGAAGCATTTCACACGTCATTAGCCCGCTGACAGGCTGATGGGGAATGCGATGCTGTAACAGAGCTGAAGTTTCCAATAAGTTAACGTATCACATAAATAGGCGTGGAATGGGCGTAAATTCTTTTCGTTACTTTCTGGTCTATATGGTAGGTGCTCAAAAGCGCCGAAACAGCATGAGAATAAATTATTTTGAGAGTTCGTTCTTAATCATAGAAAGTGAAGGCGTTGCTTATATATTTTGAACTTGGGCAATTCTTTATTATTGTCTATATAATCAATAAAAAATGGAAATTCAAATTGACAGTTTCCAACAGAAGTTTGAATACAAGTGTTGAATAAAAGTAAAATAAATGTTAGTCGGATTTTGATTAATCCAAATAAAACGATTATTTAAATTTATTTAAATTATTACACATTATTTAATATTGTATAATGCAATACTTAAGCGCTACTGTATCAGCAAACAAAAAACGTAAAAATCATGTTTAAATTAATTATAAGTTTAAGTATAAATTCATGCTTAAATAAGTAAACAAGGTTTTAAGTTTCAAAAAGTCGTTACTTGTATGTGCTATCACTTAAAGGCAGTGTGAATGCAGTTGTTGTGCTCTGCTTTAAGCTATAAACGTGCACTGCATTATGCTATACATGTGCACTGCTTGAAGCTATTTCAGTGCAGTGCTTCAACTTGCTATAATCATCAATGAGGACTTTCAGTGGTTTACTGCTTAATGCAACACTGGTAAAAACATAGAATACATGCACTGCTTTACAAAGTTTTACAACTGCAACAGGAAATCTGCTTGCATTGAAACAAAGCAGTTTAGTATGAAAAAAATAAAAATATGAACAAGTAGTTAACATAAAGAATGTTTGAAAGTATTTTAGCTGCTTTTATCAGAGTTTCTTTTTTAGTCATGCCAAATAACGAGTTTCATACAATTGAGCTTTGCCTGTTAATTATTATTTAAAATTCAACTTGTGGCTTCAATTAAATTTTTATACCAAATTAATCTTCTTTTTTATCAGCCTGCGTTTCTGTCTCTTCTAATTCGTTAGTTTTTAAATTATCTTATTGAAACTTGAAAGAAATCCGTCTTATTCAAATTAACTTGAAAATTAACAGCTGGAGTAGAACTTAATCTGCAAATTAATTTTATTTTCGGCATGCCGCAGATAGGTTCAATGCTTTAAATCCATTAAAACCAACATTGTTATGCGCTTTTTTTTTAAATAAATGATTTAGAGACACATAAGCTAATTTAAATTGACTCTCATAAATATTTCTGCACTAAAGCAAACTTTCTTGTTTTACTCATCTTTTTTTATTATATTTTTATTTACTTATTTTTTTTATTATGTTTTAATATGTATTTACAATTTATTTTGAAAATATTTTAATATATGTATATGTATATTTTGGTAAATTTGTGAACTGTTGTAAACTTTAACGTAGCATCACTGAAATAAAATCTTTTGACCCATTAAATATGCAGGTATTGATCTAATCGATATTACATTTCAAAATCTATTTTACTTAAACATATTCGTAGAGTAAACATTATATATTCAGTGCGGTTGGCTTACCTTGGACAACCAGCAGTAAGGAGGCAGACTCCAGCTGGGTTCAGTGTCCTTTGCTGCTCGCACGCTGCGCCAATTGGTGTCAAATTTATGACCGACAAATACAACAAAGCTTGCAGCACTGCACACAAGACGGTTCCCCAGTTGAAAACCACTGCAATTGTGAAGGAACAGAGAAACACACGTTAACAGCGCATACTCCCCTCCCCCTCTAGTCTTACTCACGCCATTCCACTGCTTTTTCTGGACCACACTTCAGTTAGTACGTGAAATGGACTGCTTGTTCACATTTCGAGCATCATTATTGCTTTTTGATTTTGGTGCGAATTTGCAGAGCGAATGTTTCGCTGCCTGTGTGTGCCTGTGTGTGTGTGTGTGAGCCATTTTGGCTATACTTATATATAGAGATATATATGTATGTGTGTGTTTGTGCCTGTGGCCAAGATGAGTTATGGGCCCCGGCACAGGCACAGGCGGAGTCTGCCATAGCTTTCGCTTGTACTTTGTCTGCCTGCCCTTTTCAATAACATTTAAATGCAATTTTATTTAAATTATTCAACATTTTTATGCCTTTTGCTGGTTTCACATATATATTTTGTTTTACAAGCAACGTCCGGGCAAAGCCGTCGATAAAGAGATGTTGCCATATATACTTTTGTCCTTTTTTATTGTCTACCTCTTCCCCTCCTCCTCCTCCTCCCCCTGCCACTTGTATTTATTTATTGTACACTTGTCAAACAGCTGATTTTAACGTGATCGTTTTAAATATTAATTATTACTTAGTGTTGCCAATTAAAATATTAAAGAGTTAAGTTGAGTGGCTCGTTATGTATTTTCATTCACACATTTACACTGTAAATAAAATGTGCAATTTGTAAGTTGCATAATTGTGTGTGCTCTTAACTGGGTCAACTAATTAAGTTTACAATTGTTAACAAGTGAAGTGTCTGGCAGAAATAAGAACAACAACATACTTGGTTGGCAAATCAAAGGCTTTTCTGCCTGCAAAAGCAGTAAAAAGTAATTTGTTTTTTTTCTTTCTGCAAATATATTAAATTCTGTAAATAAAATGTAAATAATCTTCAATTCGTAATAAACAAATATCAAATTTTAATATTTTTTTACGGAAAGGTAAACATTTTATTATCGGCTTTTCAAATCAAATCAGAATTTGTTCTCAACTTTCTATGATGCCCCAGAAATTAATTTAAGCTGAACAATTAAATATTTTACTTCGTCTCAAATAAAAATAGTTTTTTTTTAGTTAATTTCCTTACAATACTTTCTTTAAGTTTCTTTCTTCATATTTTAAGATAAGTAATTGAAATGAAATCTGCTTCAGCACTTGACGTGTTTTAGTAATTTGACGAATTTAACTTATTCTGTAGTAGTTGAGTAGTTGGCAATATTTATAATTTGGGTAAATGTATTTAGAACTCATAGTTAATATAGTCAGCAAAAATAGAAGATATAAAAATGTTTGTTTTTTTTTTGGAAAATAATTTGGCCTAACTAAATTTTTTACTCTATTTTCTATGGATATTCACATTTATCCTAATATAAATTGATGTATTACACCGCTAAAACCTAAGAAAATATTTTTTGTCTTAAAATGCAGTTTGATTTGTAAATGATAAAAATGATATTTAAATTGTATAAGAAATGTGTAGAAATTCCAGCACAAAACTGTTAATTAGCTCTCTTAATTAACTCACTCTTAAGTCAGCTGTTAAATATATTAAATCCATTTTAAGTTTATAGTCGTTTTTCATACTCTTCACTCTTCAATAAACACTTCTACTTAACAGTTACTTGTTATGCACTGCATGAAATGCTTTGAGTGCTCTGTAATAATTTTAACAGACTTTAACAATTCAGAGTTTTCCATTTGCATCATTTGGAGCTCAATTTGAAACTTTTTGTCACGTAAATAACATTTTCGCCTGTATCTTAACTTATTTGTACTAACTGCTTTTAATTTGTGGTCTGAATCACTTTGTTCTGAATTTTGTGCAAGCCAGGTTGCAATAGTTTTGCATTTAATATTACTGCCAGATTTATTAGAAGTTGTTTAAATGGCTTAAAGTTTATGGCTTTTGCTTCTTAGTTTTTTATTCAATCTAAAATTTAAATTTACTTAATAAAAGCAGAGTTTTGCTTCTGTGTTGTTTTTTTATATTATTTATTTTTTATTTACTATTATTTATTATTTTTAATAAAAGCAATATATCTTTTCGAGCTTATTTAATTTACACAGGTTATTAAAATTTTGTCATATCTAATTATATTCAATATTTAAATTTTAATTTTAATCTATATCATTATCTATATATATAACTAAATCTAAATCAATATAATTTTATCCATTAAATAGTATCCTTTGACGGCTAAAATTATAATTGGCTTTCATTTCCATTCAAAATTGAAATCTATTCATTTTCAGCACCCTTTTTTGGGAAATAGAAAATGTGAAATGTGTTAAACTATTTGCTGAAATTGAAATCGCTTAATTTATTTGACGTTTGCATTGAAATCGAAATCAAGCGAAATCGTTTTAAATGGCATCAACACATGCAACACACTTGGAATGGGGGCAGAGGACGGGGCTCAATTATGGCACATCAAAAACCCAAAAAGCTAAAGTGGCAAAGCGGAACAAAAAATGCAAATTTATATTAAAAAAAAAAATATTCGTCTACTTGTCTGGTCAAAAAAGAAGAAAAAGAATCGAATCGAAATCAGAAATCAGAAATGTTTCTTTAACTGCGTCAGAAATTTGCACGTGAGTCGTTTGTCTGAGCGGAATCCTGGCTGAATCCTGTCTGAATCCACTTGAAAATGCTGCCACCCACTTGGGGCACAGCAACACCGATGCTAAGGGTGCCATTGAATAGGGTGCGGCAAGGGGCGAGGGGGGGCACTACACTTGCGGCGTCTGGCGTAAAGTTTTTCTTTATTTTTTTTCAGTTTTTTATGCAACTTTGTTCCTTTTTTGGGCAAGCACAATAAATAAGAGGAATCTATATAAATATAATAAAATACAAAAATGCAGTTGGCATAGTAACGATGAGTTCATATTTTTTATATATAGATTTTTTTAATTATGCAAGTATAAATTGTAATTAATTTATTTTTAATAAATTCATAAGTGCATTTGCTATTCATTTATTGGTGTTGTTTTCTGTCTGCGCTCAATGAATATTTCTCAGCCTTTGTGCTGCGCTGAGCTGAGCTGAGCCAGAGCAGAGGCAGAGCAGAAGCAGAATCAGAGGTAGAGAAGTGGCAGAGGTGAGCTGAGCTGAGGCCGTGTTGAATATTTAATGCACACGAGGAGTGCAGCTCAAATGTCAAAAACAGCCAAGCCGAAAATGCATTACACAAAGCGATGCCAATTCTTGTGTCTGTAACTGTATCTGTGTGTGTTTTTGTGGTTACACAGGTGTAAAGCCCGAGGTAGCCGCATTAATTCCACTTAATTGGTTTCAACCATGTAAGCCAAGCAAACAACAAAAAGTATAAATATTAATCCATTTTTTGCGAATGTTAAACGCCTTCAAAAGCTGTTACAACTCTGCTCAAGATTCTTAACAGTCGAATTCAATTAGCAGTTAGTTGTAGTTAACACTCAAAGAGAACTAAATAATAGAATACCCAATTTAAGTCTCTTTCAATTTCTCCTGTTGCCTAAAACTGTAAAGCAAATGTTAAGTGGTCAAGTGGAAACTTCTACAAATCTTATGCTAACATTAACATACTCCCAAAGCAGCCGAATTCCGTTAATAGTTAGTTTAAGCTTACAGCTCTTCTGGAAGACATGTTAAAAACAACTTCTGTTAACAGCTATGTATATCTAATAACATAAAATTGTTTTTCTCATCTGCATCTATGTTAACTGACTTCTTTTGCTGCCTCTAACTTTTACGAAACTGTTAAGTCGTTAAGGACTTCCCCAGCTAACTGTTAAACAACAACTCTCTTTAACTCGCATGTTAACCTAAAAATGTTGAGTGGTCATGTTAAAGCACTTCCCCAGGTCACTGTTAAGCAGCCACTCTCTCTTTAACTCTTATGTTAACCATCAACTCACTGGTAAGTAACTTTACAGTTGCGCTGATTTTACTCTTAAGCGCACATGTTAATCAACTACCCCATTGTTACTGTTAAGTAACAGCCGATTAACGCTAAAGTTTCACTTCAAATTACCCTTCAAATAATGGTAAATTTGTCCCTTTGTAAAGCTCTTATCCTGTTAAGCTTGCAAGCTCCGTTGCTAAGCTTTTGCTGGCATAAATGCAGCTTTCGCTCTCAACAGGCGCTGAGAGCGCCCACGCCAATCACGTGCTGTTTAGAAATTGAACGCGTTTTTCTTATTGGCTGAGCGGTGCTTATAAAAGTCCGGGCAGCACCCAATTAAAGTTCAGTTGGGGTCTGCACTTTGTCGAAGAATGCCGCTGTTTCCTGTTCTTTGGGGTACTTTTGTGGTGGCTTGCAACTTATGACTTTGATTGATAGAAAGTTGTCTGCTCTGCTGACAATATGGGAATATTTAAAACTTGTCATTTCATTTAATGCTTTTTATTTAAATGGATATTAATATGCTTTTGCGAAAAATCCTTGAAGTTGTAGCAAGTAATAAAATACTGAAAAATCATATTTTGTTTGTATATTTTTGGCGATAATTAAGCATTATAATAAATTAGAAACATACATCAATTTTTGGCTGTTTTTAATAGTTAAATTTTATTTTTTATATAAGTCGACATAGATGAGGTAGTAAAATTAAAATAAATTATACATAAAATATAATTTAATACTTATATTAAAATGCCAAATTGTGCAACAAATGTTTCATGGGCTAAATAAAACCCAAAAAAAAAAAAAATGTGATTCGAAATAAAAAATAATCATCAATTATTTTACAATTTACCATATTTTTTCATATTGCCATAGTTAATTAATTACAAATATAGTGAGCAATCTGCAAGTCCCTTAAAAGGAATACGTAGAGGATAAATAAAAAAGTTAAATATGGTTCTAACTATATATTTAATTTGTATCTTGATAAAAACAGATGTTGTTATGCAGATGTTATTTTAATTATCTTTATTACTTCTTTTAAAAATAATGATCACTTTTTTCCAGTTCATTTTTTAGTAAGAATAAATTTCGAATTGAGTGAGATTACAAATAGTATCTGAAAAGTTAATTAATTTATCCAACACATTCACATTTATATAAGCTAAAATGGATATATTCTACATACTTGAAGTTAATAATAATCTACTGTAATTAATCTGTAATTATGATTTTATTTAATACAATTACAACAACAAAATAAAATGAAATTATTTGATTTCTTCTCCGCTGTTTGAGCCGTGAAAGCAACAATTGATTAGTTGCTCAAATGGAGCTTAGCCAATTATTGTGTTTTTGGTAATATTCATGAAATTAGCAGCAAATGCAATTTTTCCATTACTCAGCAAAAAAAAAGCACTTGGAATGATTAATGCAGTCATTTTCGAGTTGCTGGCAAGTTCACTTCTGGCACTGGCCTAATTAGAGACAATTAACCAGGTCTAATTACCGCAATCCCGTTATAGTAATTCAAGTCTAAAATATGCGAAATAAAATGCTGCATCTTTTTTTGCTGCCTCTGCAGCAAGTTGGTAGGGCACAGCCCAAAAAATATATATATTAAATGCAATTGAAAATGCAGCCAGCGTCGCAATTTGGTGGAAAGAAATATAATGTTTCACGCCAAAATAGTTTGAACTTGCGGCCATAAATTCATTTTATTGGTGGCCAAAAAGAAATAAAAACCCTAATGAAGATGGCAGAGCCTACAAATTGTATTTTTCGTTTTTTTTTTCTTCCACACTATTTGCCTTCTTTTCTATTGCACAGCACTCAAAAATGTGGCTAATACCCTAGAGAACATTTTTATAAGGTGTAAGCTAAATAATATTTAGATTTTTAATACAATAGAAACATTTTATTAAACTGTATAATATTAAAAAAATAACCTATTATTTTAAATACTAAATTAGATATAGTTTTGTGTGCTGTTGACAGATCTTTTATATATCAGCTGGATCAGCTCAGAAAGTTACGATTGTCAATAAAAAATATTCTTAATAAATATATATAAAATATAAGTACAAATCAGATGATTTAAATATAAAAAAAATTTTTGTAAAAAGTAAAAAACGAAAAAAAAAATAAGACGAATAATAATAATAAATTAAAAATCAGTTACAGTTAAATTATTGTTGACTGATACTTCTTTTTTAGCTTAATTAGTAAATAACAATTTGTAATAAACTTATAAAATAAAGAGTCAACCAATTAATAAATTAACTGAACTATTTTGAGTTAAATTGATTTTGCCAGATGCTTTAACAAATCATATTAAATATAGTGAAATAAAAACATTTATATTCTTCGCTTTCAATTCTTAAAAAAATATACAAAGCACTTTGCTAGTTTTTGTCTATTTTTTTATTTTCTTAAATATTATCTTGATTAGAGTTAAAATTAATATTTGCAGATATTTTTGACATACTTTTTATGATTATTTTCTAAATAAATAATGCACATATTTTCTAAAAATATGAACAGGGTATTTAATAGTTGATAAATACTTAAAAATAGCCGTTGCTGTTTAGAATTTCTTTTTATTTTCGACTTCATAACGATTGGCAGGCATACATATAAATGTATGTGTGTGCGTATATGTGTGTGTGTGTGTGCAGATGAATGCTTTGAAAAATTACTCACGTATCAAAAAGCGAAGAGAGCCTTTCTCTAATCCCCTAATCCCCGCAAGCTGCACCCAAAATTGAAACGAGCAAAAAAGAAGAAAAAAAAACAGAAAAAGAAGCGAAAAACTTTAACCAAAGGGAAAACCGCATTTATATAGAAATTAAAGCAAGAATTGAGTTCAGAGATACTCAATATCAATGGTAATTGGGCTATTTAACAATTCCTCAATTCAGTTAGCTTTGATCTACAACTTTTTTTTTGTTGTTGGCCAACTTAAGCAGAAAACTATGCAGTGTTAACCAACCATTTAACGATTTGCCCATTAAGGTTCTGCTTGACTTGATTTAAGTGTTGTTGTTATTGTTGCTGTTGTTGTTGTTGTTATTGTTGTTATTGTTGTGTGTGTTTTTGTTGTTGTTGTTTCTGTTGTTGTTGTGTGTTGTTGGCAAGTTGTGTTAAGGCCCCTAAACATATGCCGCAAATAATTTGTTATTCAATACGAAACACAAAAAGTACACAAAGCGGCAAACGAGCTACACACACACAACACACACACACACACACACTGGACATTTTTAGTAAATTGGCTAACAACTTTTTGCTGGACTCCTGCAACTTTTTGGTTGTTGTTTAGCCTTGATTGTTGCCTTCTTTGGTTGCCTTGTTGCTCGTTGCTGTTGTCCCCTTGTTGACCAGCCTGTTGTCCTGTGTCCTGTGTCCTGTGTCCTGCGTCCTGTGTCCTGCCTCCTGTTGTGTCGCGTTGCGTTGCCTTGTGTCCTGTAAAATATGCTTGACCGCAAACAAAAACCGGATACATGCCAAATAAAGGGATTAAACAACTGTCGCCTAATTTATTGCAATTGGCAGCAAATAAATAAAATAAAATAAAATATTAATATTATTATTAAATATTTGATATTATTGACAAACACTATTCAACTTTGATATTAATTTTCCAATGACTTCTTTTGAATTGCAGTTTGCTTTTCTTGGCCTGCAGCTGTCTTACTGATTGACTGCTCTTGGCAGGATGCGCCTGCTGTGGCTGTGGCAACATCCCTTTGATCCTTTTGACATGCAAAGATTTTCACAATATTTTCTGCGACGGATTTGAGTTGTGCGTTTCTGTTTGTGAGCCATGTAGGAAGTCCACCAAACCTTTGAGTACAAGAAATTAAAAAAAAAAATCAAGTGCTCTTGGCAGCTCGTCACTGTGCAACATTGCCTCCACATGTGCCCCACACTGCTTGCATCATCATTTGCATCATCTTATCCATGAGTTAAATGTGAGCGTAGCGTTTCCATTGGGGCATGCAGCATCAGCGTTGCAAATGGCAGCAACAAAAAGTCATCTCATCAAATGGTCAGCGAAATGTTGCATGAATTGTACACTAGTTAAAAGATGTTGCATGAATTGTACAAAAGTTTGCATGGCAACGAATTGGCGAGTCGGAGACACAGCTTCATGCCGCATGCAGCAAGTGAATTCCAAGTTTGGGGGCAATCAGCAGCAGGATGCAGGATGCGCACGAGTTTTTCATGTTTCTCCTGAATCGAAGTCATTGCAAATGGGTGAATTTTTCCCTTAATTGTTGCTTTTCACAAGTCAAAAATAATGTAGATAAAAAGTTAGTAAAACAATATTGAAACTTATTGATCGATGGACGGAGAAATTGGAGCCGAATGCTAACAAAACTGAATGTAATCATACAGTAATGGGATTACGTCATCCAGTACTTGGATTACGTCATCCAGTATTTGGATTACGTCATCCGGTGTATGGATTACGTCATCCAGTATTTGGATTACGTCATCCGGTATATGGGTTACGTCATCCAGCATTTTGGTTACGTCATCCAGTATTTGGATTACGTCATCCAGCATTTTGATTACGTCATCCAGTATTTGGATTACGTCATCCAGCATTTTGATTACGTCATCCAGCTTTTTGATTACGTCTTCCAGTATTTGAATTACGTAATCCAGTATTTGGATTACGTCATCCGGTATATGGATTACGTCATCCAGTATTTGGATTACGTCATCCAGTATTTGGATTACGTCATCCAGTATTTGAATTACTTCATCCAGTATTTGGATTACGTCATCCGGTGTATGGATTACGTCATCCTGTATTTGGATTACGTCATCCGGTATATGGATTACGTCATCCAGCATTTTGATTACGTCATCCAGTATTTGGATTACGTCATCCAGCATTTTGATTACATCATCCAGTATTTGGATTACGTCATCCAGTATTTGAATTACGTAATCCAGTATTTGGATTACGTCATCCAGTATTTGGATTACGTAATCCAGTATTTTGATTACGTCATCCAGTATTTGTATTACGTCATCCGGTGTATGGATTACGTCATCCAGTACTTGGATTACGTCATCCAGTATTTTGATTACGTCATCCGGTGCATGGATTACGTCATCCAGTAATTGGATTACGTCATCCAGTATTTGGATTACGTCATCTAGTATTTGGATAACGTCATCCAGTTTTTTGATTACGTCATCCGGTGTATGGATTTCGTCATCCTGTATTTGGATTACGTGATCTAGTATTTGGATTACGTCATCCAGCATTTTGATTACATCATCCAGTATTTGGATTACGTCATCCAGTAATGGGATTACGTCATCCAGTACTTGGATTACGTAATCCAGTATTTGAATTACGTCATCCAGTAATGGGATTACGTCATCCAGTATTTGGATTACGTAATCCAGTAATGGGATTACGTCATCCAGTATTTGGATTACGTAATCCAGTATTTGGATTACGTCATCTAGTATTTGGATAACGTCATCCAGTATTTGGATTACGTCATCCGGTGTATGGATTACGTCATCCTGTATTTGGATTACGTCATCCGGTGTATGGATTACGTCATCTTGTATTTGGATTACGTCATCCAGTATTACGTAATCCAGTATTGGCGTATACTTAATAGACACATGTACAACAAATAAATATATATAAAAAAAATCGCATTAATTTGTTGCCAAAATGTAAACAAAAACTTATGTTGAAATATGCAGTAGTTGTAGAAAAACAGCAAGCATTATTTACTTGTTTTCACAGCTCAACGTATTTGTGTGTGTGTGTGTGTGTGTCAGACATCAGCTATGTCAACACACAGAATAAAATATTGTAATTTATTATATTATATTTATCAATATATTTTCGATATATAACGCCTCAGATTTTAAACATTTGCAATGGCAACTTGCAGAATATTAGTTCTCGCAGATCTGCTCAACGACTTTGGCTACTGTCAGCGCCAAAAGAAATATGCGTCTGTTCCACTTCCCCCTTACCCTGCCCCTTTCCACAGCAAATTTTTAAATGTATTTGTGTCAGTGACTGTGCAGTAAATTCCTGGCAAAAACAAAACACACCCAGATCAACAGCAACAGCAACATCCAAACAGGAAATGCAACAGCAACTGAAATGCACATTTCAACAATATCAAAAAATGTCTGCAATTTTTTAAGCAAACATTTTATTTGCAGAGTTACCAAAAAAAACCAAAAAACAACTAAAAAAAAAAAACAGGAAGAAAATGTCGAGGAATAAGTAGCAGAATAGCAGAATGTGGGAGACTTGAGACAACTGCACAATCCACATCAAATAGGAGCAAAAGGAGCAAAGGGAGCAAAAGCAGCAAAAGGAGCCACTTCCTTGCCACTCCGCATTTCCTTTTTGCTGCACAAGTTGCTCTTGTTGTTGTTGCTGTTTTTGTTGTTGTTGACATAGGTTGCTGTTGACATTTTGATACAAATCTACAATAAAAGAAAAGCAGCTCGAGTAGCCACAGCAACAACAGCAACAACAACAACAACGAGGCAAGTCGAATATCTGAAATAAGCAAAACAATAACAAGTTGATGGATATCTGCTGTTTACAGAATGTGGCATACAACAAACGTTAAGAGGCAACTAACAAAATGTTGAATCATTCCAAATAGTATTTTCCGCTGAGCCAGTCAACTGCACTCAAGAATTGTAATTCTTGAATTTATATTTATTGAGTTTGAATTATTATTTATAAGGATTTAATTTACGTTTGCCAGTAGTTTAGATTTCTTGGCTTATGTATATAAATATATATATATAGAAATTACACAGAATTTTAGAAATTCTATGGTAACTTATTTTACTTAGATAGAATTATTTTTTAATCTAAATATTTTTAGCTATTTTTTATAAAATAAGTGTGGTTTTATTTTGCAATTGCTGCTGTAAGTATTTAAATACGAAAAACTATTTTTACCTGCTTTGCAAGTGGCAAGTTCTTTATTCCACTAATTCTACTATATTTAATTTTATTTTTTATTATTATTATTATATTTAGATAGCATATTCCTAAAACAAATTAAAATATTTTTAATGTTATTTTCTCAAGTGATGTCTGATTTTCTGAGTGTTCTTTTGCTTGCAACAGCTGCTGTAAATATTAAAATTCGCTAATCGAGGTTTCACTTTAATTGAAAAAGGATAAACTATTTTTACCTGTTTCGCAAGAGACACTTAATTCCAATATTTCTAATAGATATTTCTATCCATCAACAACTATTATTTTCTTCGATCTTAACATTTCATCCCTCAACACTTTTGCATCATTTCCTTTTAAAAATTTGAAGTCATAAGCAAATCAAATTAGTCTTGTCTCAAATTTCAGCTATGCACAAGAGTAAATTTTATTTGAAGGACAACAAGAACAGCAACAGTAAACTAAGAATATATTTTGTGCGATTTGCATTAGTCGACTCCTTGAGGCAAGTGGAGTAAGGATTATTTTACATAAGGCATGCGGCATGTTGCCGAGGGTTGGAGCTGTGTGCAACTCGTAGTTAATCAAATTGCCAGCAAAAGAAACGACAAACAATAAAACAAATGTCTTGCAACACACACAAAAAACAAACAGTGTCTGATGGAATGCACCCCACCCCATCCCCCCCTCAGATCCTGACTGATGGGATTGGTATAGGGGAATATTTGTTGTGCATGTGTGTGTGTGTGTGTGTTTGCCTGGGCATCGGCTGATATATTAAATGTACTGTTTCCACATCGACTTTGAGCAGGTTACATCAAATCAACACAAACACAAATTCAATTACTCAAAAGCAACATCAAAAAATAGAAGCAACAAAATGGAAACTGGCACACGCGGCGTATGAGTGACATTAATACGATTTGGCCAACTGTCAATCATTTCTGCTGTTTGCCATCACCTAAAAATAATGTTTTTCTGCATTGTTTTTTTTTTGTGCTTTTTGTTTTTGATGGCCGCCTTTTGATGTCTGCTCTGGCTCTGGCTCTCAATTTGCAATTAAATCGATCTACAAAATAAATACAAATTTATTTTTCTTGCTGCTCAGTTCACAAATCGCTTTCGCCTAAATATTTCAACTAGTTTTGTTGAATATTTTCACCCAAACTGATGTTGAGTTGAAATGCAGAGTTTTAATAAAAATATTAAATTTAATTAGTCAACGATTTTTGTTCAATATTTTTCTTAAAACTCATTTTGAGTTTAAAATTAAAGAACTAATTAAATAATAAATAAAAATATTAAATTTAAATTCGCTTTGGTAAAACACATTTGATTATTTTAAATATCGCAGTTAAAAGAGTTTTCCATTTAATTTAAAAATGCTTTTATTTATTTTTTTTTAGTTGAAAAGAAGAGGTTTAATAAAAAAATATTAAATTTTATTAGTCAACTAATTTTGTTGAATATTTTCACTCAAACTGATGTTAAGTTAAAAATGAGAGAATTAATTAAATTATAAATAAAACTATTAAATTTAATTGGCTTTGATGAAACACATTTGAGTATTTTAAATAGCGCAGTAAAAAGAGTTTTCCATTTAATTTAAAAATGATTTTAATTTATTTAATGCCGAAAGTATAAAACTGACATGAAACAACAGAAACACATAATTTAATTATAAAAAGCGTTCATCAAACACTATGCAATTAAATTATAAAACATATTCAATATTTACGCTTTCAGATTTAAATTAAAGAAATAGAAAAAATGTTAAACATTTCGGAATATAAATATTTTTTGATGTCTAAATATAATTTATATATATATATATATAATATATATATAGTATAATACATATAATAATATAATAATTTATTATTAAATTGGGATCTTAAAATATTTAATAAAATTAGTACCAAACATTTGGATATATTATATTTTTTGAAGGCTTTGCTAAGTTTACACAATTTAGTCTATTAAAAATAATAATAAAAAATTCTCGGATAAGTTAATCAAGTATATAAAATATATTTTATAATAAGAAACGATAAGTTCTTAAAATTATAATTTAATTGAATAGCATTTAAAATTTTGGTTTTTCTGTAGCTTTAGAACAGGTTTTTGCTTTTGCGAATTTGTTGAAATATAGTCGAATTCGTATTGGCAATTGCCCCAATATGTTCTTATCTTAATGCAGTGCGTTGGCCAATGAATAAATAACAAGATGGCACACTCATTAAGGCCAGAAGCGAAAGGAAAGGAAAAATAAAGGCCAACAAATACAAATAGAATGGAATAGAAAAGGCAAAGGCAAAGGCAAAAACAACATGCGATTTGAAGGTAACAATGTGAAACGCCTGTCGGCAGATTAAAAATACAATTTACGGCAAATCAATTGCGGCTAACATGGCGACGACAGCAAACGAAAATTAAAATGGCCAACGGAGAACTGAGCCAAGAGCCAAAAAGCAGCAGCAGCTCGAGCAAAAAATTAAAAACAAACAGCAAAGTTGGCAACACGAAAAAAAAAATAAAAAAAAACAGCAGAGCAAAGTAAAAACAAAAAATACATGCAACACCCCCCACCCACCCCCTCCTATGAAGCCAAAGGAAACACTGTGAATTGTGGTGGGCAACAGGATGCTAAAAAACAACAGATGTTGGCATAAATTTGTGTGCATAATAAACAATTCACGACTCCAACTCCAACTCCGACTCCAACTCCGAGTCCAACTCCAACTCCAAGTCCGAATTCAGGTCTCCTCTTGGCGACTGCTTCGCTCCGCGTGCAGCTGAAACACGCGCAGAGCACGCAGCCGATCCTCGCGTCGCAGCTGACAGAAGCAGAGCAATCCTCGAGCATAGTTGGTCAGCTCGCGGGCACAGGACAACAGGCAATCGTCCGCCTCCGGGCGTGGCAGCTGCCACAGCAGCTGGACCAGAAACTCCCGCCACTGCGCCGGCGCCAGGATGCAGAGCAGCAGAGCCGGAGGCAGCAGCGTCAGCATGGCCAGCGTGAAGTACTCGCACCAGCGACAGTTGAGATGCAGGCAGAGCAGTTGGCTCAGCTGGTGGACCAGTCGCTCGTAGTTGCACCAGCCGATCGGTATGGCCAGCTCCGCGATGAGCACGCTGCCCAGCAGCTCCACGCAGGTGGCGACACGTGGATAGATGCTCGCATAGCGTTTGGGCAACAGCTCACATCGCCAGAGCAGCAGCACCAGGCTGAGCCCGAACAGCCACTTGGCCTGGCTGGGCGCCGGCGAGCATTGCTCCTCCGCCGGCTGGCGGAAGAACAAGGAGACGCCGCAGATCTGCAGCAACGTTGCGACCACAAACGAAGACGGAGAAACCATCTCAATCGGAGGAGATTATCGTCCAAATTGCAAATGCCTCACTCTTTCCGTTGCGCTCGTCCTTATTTTTTTTTTGCTTTTTTTTTGTTTTGGAATTTAGCAAAGTTTAAAAATCAGTTCCAAAATGATTGTTCAAATTGCAAACGCCTGCTCCGAGCAGCGCAGCTTCCTTTGTTTTTATTATTTTTAACAAGTCAACATTTTTATATATAAGTAAAATAATTAAAATATTTTGTGAGATAATTTATCTTTCGTATTTTAGATGGAATCAGCACAATTTAATCAACACCAAATTCAGCACTTTTTTAATTACTTAAAATTGTTTATTGGCAAATCACTTTTCTTAAGATCTCACACAGATTAAACAAATTTAATATAAAAATTAAGATTCTTCTAAAAACTCCTCATTTTTATGAACCTCTGCTATTTGAAGACTGCCTCAATAAAACTCAAATGCCTAAATTAGAGTTAAGGTTGCGAGCCGAATATAATATAATAATACAATATAATAAATTATTATTAAAAAAAATATTAGGAAATAAATAAAATAAAACCAAGTAATTTAACTGAAATGGCAAAATACAAACCGATAAAATTATTGGTATAGCAAAATAAATAAAAAAAATATAAAGCGGATTTGTGTCAATAATATTTCAGTTTTAGCTGGCCTTTAATCAGCGCAGTAAATATTTTATTAATATGTAATGTAATGCAATTAAATGTGATATTTTATTAAATGTATAATCTAAAAGCATAAATCCCGTTATACATCAGTTTGAATCAACAAAGTGTTGCATCTGATTGGGTATTGTACCCACTTTATAGGGTTGCAAATGTCTTCATTTAATTGTTTCATTTGTTTAATTAATTAATTAACTACAATCTTTGAATTAATACTTCTTCTTTTACTAAATTACCCAGTCGAATAATACATCTCTCCTAAGGCCTTTAGAGAAAGTAATTATTATTTGTTTGTATTATTAATAATAAAATATTTCCATTTTTAATTTAAGAAACATTTTACACTTACGACGAAAGTTTTAAAACTAATAAAATGAAAATGTGGTTTAAATAAATTCTTAAAACAGTTGAAAATCTAAGTCTTAACTTGAGTTGCTTCTTTGTGCGTTTCAGCTTTATCATTGTGGCAAATCTTATAAAGTGTTAGACACAATCACACTTGGAAACACACTCACACACACACACACACACACACACACACTCGCACACACACACACAATCGCACATTACGTCAACACCTTTAAAACTGCTTCAGTCCAATCTGTCCGGGCTCAGTTTCACACTTCACTGACTGACACACACACACAAACACACACACATATATATATATATATATAGATATAAACACACCTACAAACTACCTTCTGCAACATCTCGACTTTTACTTTATGCTGGTACTTTGCTTTTAACCACATTATAAGCCAGCTTGTGGATGGCCGCAATTGCTTGGCCTTAACATTTATAGCCTACTTTGCAGGGCGCTTCAAATAACGAGTAGTTTGTGTGCCTCTTTTTGTGGCAGTGCCCATGAAATCAAAAGGAATGTGTAAAATGTGAGGCATGTTCTCGATTGAGTGGCATTTGTCACTGACACAAATTGGGCAGCAGCAGAGGAGCTGGGAATAAATTTTAAGCCAGAAATATCTTTCAATAGTCCCAAAAAAAAAACATATTGGTTTTTTATATAAAATATTTATTATTAATATAAATAATAATTATTTTTTTGACATAAAACTTATAAAATATGTTGTTGCTAAAATGAGAGTTGAGTTGTATTTTCAAAGTGATTTTATTGCATAATATTTTAGCTAATCGCTTTACATTTATTTAATATGGTCCTTATTTATTCTTATATTTATTTGAGTAAGATATTTTTTTTTTTCGAAATTATTAACATGTGTAAATTTTACTTCTGAAAAATCACTTTAATTCTTGAACAGCATGAAAAAGTACATATTAAAAATTTTATTATAGAGATTTGAAAATAGTTTGTTAGAATTTGAGCGATTGAAATTATAAACTGATTAAATATTTACTAACCAAACTAAAAACTTAAAATTATTTTGATGCTAATAAAAACTGATGATAAACTAAAAACTTGTAATTATTTTGATGCTTATAATTTATTTAAACTTGTATTTATATCATTTACATAAGTTGCTCTAAAAAACTCATTTAAATTGATGTCCCTGATTAGTTAAATATATAAATAATCATTACAAATGTATTAAAACTAGATCAAAAATTTCTTTCTTAAAATTTCTTTTGTATTTTAGATCAAATAATGCACTCACAAAAAAAAATCTGCCTAAAGGAAGATGGCTAAAAAATGTTTATCGACTATTTTACACCTGTTTTATTAATTTTACTTATAACTGATAAATATAATAGAAAGTTCCACAAATTATTCGCAACGTTTTAAGCAAACCATTTCTATGCCACAATTTTCCAGAATTTTATTTTAAGTTTTGTTGCAGAGCATTTAAATGTCGCAATGCTCTCGGAATGTCCTTGTCAAGTTTTGCCACAATTAGTTTTTTGGTATTCCAATGACCAAAATGTGTGTCTAAGCCGGCTGGCTTTTGATTTTCATTGGCTTCAATAAAATATTGGTCAGCACTCAAATTTTGAAATTGTGGCAATTTTAGTGCATACTTTGAGAAGCTCAATGAGCAATCAAACAATTTGATGGCCCACATCCTGGCCAGACTTTATCAGAGCCAGCAGACAGCAGCACTTTAAATGGTTGGCCAATTTGCATAGAGGCTAAAAAGTCAAGTTGGTTCACGCCCTAATTAGGCATTGGCCGAGTCAATGACAAAACTTTTTGGCAAGCAATAAAAATCAACATTATTATGTTAATTGGCTTGAATGGGGAGGGGGGGGAGTTAGTAAGGGGGGTGCGGGATAGGGAATTGGGAGTAGGGAATATGAGTTGGCCTGCTTCCGGCGATTGAGGTGCAGCTGCTTCGCAGATTTTAATCACTAAATTAGTTTACAGAAATAAAAAGTGTGCCGCCGGAGCAGGAGCCGTAGCCGGAAAAGCGCCTAAAAGCATGCGGCCTTTATTTGTGTAACGGTTTCGGTTTTGCCGCGCAAGTGGAAGCAAAAAAAAAAGGTACACAAAGCTTTTGTTAACTGCGTAAACTTTGCGCCCCTCAAAATAATAAGTAAACATTATTTATTTTAAAAGTAGAAAAGCCGTTGCATACCTCCAGGCGCAGCTCGGACAGCGAGAGGAGAGGTGAGCTGTGGTGAGGTGAGGCTCGGGCGTTGGCTGGGGCAAAACGTCAAAGTAATTAAACAAAAGTAATTAAGATTAGCGCGCTTGGAGTAGCTGCAAGTCATCAAGAAGCTGGCGGTCCACGCTCGTCCATTATCATCATTATCATTATCAAACTCATAGTGGAGCTGCGGCATGGCAAAGGGGGTGTGGAGGGGGGTTGCCTGGATAACGGCAACAATATGAGTAAAAGTGCTGCCAAGTTTGACGTCATTATAGCCGCCATACCTGCGAGTCAGATATTGTTAGCCCCTCGTTATGGTCGCTGCTGAAAGTGTTGCCGCTTCTCTAATATACCCTGTAAATTTAGACAATGGGCAGTAGGGTATATCAAATACAGGTCATATTTATTTTGTTTATTAAGGTGGAATAAAAACTGTCGAAATTTGAATTAAAATAAAAGTGGCACATTTAAAGTTAGTAATTTTATTTAAATTAAGAATGAAAAGCAACAAAATTTAAATAAATCTAGTGGAAGTAATATGTAAAATGGTGCAATATTTGGTGAGGAAATTCATATAAAATTGTGAAACATTTGCAGCTTAATAAGGAAAGTTTAATATTAAGAGTAAAGAAAGAGGAAAGTGATAAAAAGTGTGAAAGAAAATAGAGAAAAGAAAGCCAATCTTCGAAACTATAAATATATATATAAATATATAAAGAGGTGTACCAAAAATATGTTAGTATATAAAATTAGATTAAGATAAGATAAGACAAATATAAAATATTTATTTATTGTATAAATTTATTAATTCATTAAATTTATTGTATATATACATATAAACATACAAAGAGGTATACCACAGATATTCTAGAGTAACAAAATTAATTCCCGTAAGAAAGATATTTACAAAGAAATAATGCAAAATGGATTAAAAGATGAGCAAATTGCATGAACAGATTTGTAATTAGTCGCCAAATACAAAAGGTAAAAATTTTATATTTTTATTAGAAAGTTGTGCAGAACTATTCCTGGTTAATATACCAACTGCATATCAATAGTCAGCTTTATCTTCTTTTTTTTATATTTATTTATTTATCTTTTTTTAAAATCATTGCTTAATTTATTTATCTTCTAACTTTATTCCCCATTGACATTTTTTTCAAGTTCTACAGGGTATCTACCAGTCACTCACTCTGACTAGGATCTACTCTACTTATTCGCATTGTTGTTTTTGGTTTTTTTGCAGCTCCTTTGGGCTATTTGCTGAATTATTATTGTTCGACAGCGAAGTTTTCCGCGTTGCTGAAACTTTGCAGCAACGCCTTTGGCCTGCAGGTGTTCGCCTTATATTTCCCGTTATTCCCGTTATTCCCGTTTCTACTGTTTTTTGTTTCTTTTGTTTTTTTGTTTTTTGTTAGGTACTTGTCAGAATAAAGTTTAGCTTAAACTCGAATGCGCTGCTGATCAACTACAATGGGGGAATGGGGTGGCTAAAATTCCTTGCTCAACCAATCAGCAAGAGATCATAACCCCGCACGAGCCATTGACTCACACACACACACACACACTCGCACACACATCCGCTGTGAATCCCATAAGACCCTTGGCTTATGTGGCTGCCAAGAAAAAAAAAAGAAATGCCAAGACTCGAGTGGAGCATTAACACTAAATAAAATCCTCACATGGACACTTGTAGACAAGTTTCCACATGCATTGATTTTGGTCTTGGCTTAAATTATGTTTTGGCAATGGCAAAGGTTAAGTTTAAGCCTCCAAATGAGATTTATTAGCATTCAAAGCGGCATTTTAGCCGCTTTCGGCAGGGCCTATTGCCCATTTTTCATCCTGGCCCAACTTTTGTTTTGATTAAACGAAGCTTAACGAGCAGGCCAAAAGCAGCAAAAAGCAGAAGGCACGTGTCAGGTAACATTGTGTTGGGCTGGGGAGAGGAGGGGCTTGCTGCCAACTTAACTAATGAGCTGATTTACTGCCCAACAACACGTCGGGGGCCAGGGCCACAACTGCAGTTCGACTTCTGGCCGGGCCAAGACTTTGCCAGGGTCGTATGACAAATGCGCTTTCCGTTATTTATGGTGACCGCAGGACAAGCGGGCCTACGTGTCCTCATTAGGCCTTCTTCTCCGACGATTCTCAAACGTTTCTCTGGCGTTTCGCCCAACTTTAAACTTGCAATACAATCACTAATAATATTAAGAGCAATAATTCAAAGTTCTTGAAAGTCTTAGCTAGTTTATTTTATACTACTTTGAAATGTACAATAAACTTTTACTAATTATGAAATGCGAATTAAATGAAAATCGACCTGAAAAATAGGAAGATTTTCTAATTTTTATAATTAGTTTGTAAAATATAAAAATAAAATATACAAATTTTAAAATAAAAGTAAAATAAAAAATTAAAAAATCCTTTTCATATTTATTAGAAATGTCTTTTTTGTATATTTGTCGCACAAAGCTGAAAACAGTATCAATGTAAAATGCATTTTGGGAAATAAAATAAAGTACAATGAATCAAAAGTTAATGTTTTTTTTTAATTAATTAATTTATAAATATACGTTACACGTTTCTCTACATTAAAACGATTGTTTATATTTTTTTTTAATTATTTTCTATTATGAAGAAAAATATTTCTTACAATGACTTAGCAGGTAATAAAATTAGTAAGTCGATTACTATTAGCCTAGCGAAGTCTTTTAGCTTGTTAATAACTGGTAAAAGAGTTCGATTCGCAGTAATATTGGTGTTTATTTTTTAAATTAAATTAAATGAACTATATAAAATAAATCTTAAGGCGCTAATAATAATTAATAACTAATACTAAATGTTACAAAAAAAAAATTTCTGTGTACACAAGTAACTAAAAACAAGATCACTATTTATTTAAATAACTTACGAAAACTAATAAAATAACCTTTTTTACATTAAAGCGTTCTATAAGTAGTCACCCTCTAAATCTAAATATTATCTTGGAAAAATAGATCGATGTGATATGAATAGTGATTTGGGTTATATAAAAATACTTTTAAATTAACAAATCTTCTTTCTAAATATTACACAAATCTGCTCTTGAATAAAGAAAAGAAATTATCCTAGTTAGTTTAAATAAAAATAAAAAAGCACAATATAAATTAACAAAAAATAATATAAAATAATTGAATTAAATTCTAATTTTAATAGAGCTACGTTTGTAAACAAATTTAAATATTTAATTTAACAATTAAAATTCAGCATTCAATTTTCAATTCAGAAAATGAGTTAATTTTGAAATTGCGTTTGTGAGCATTTTGATTTGTGTTGCGAAATCAGTTTATGAGTTATGGATAAAATCGGAAATTTGATAGGCTTTGACAATTTGGCAATTGGCAAAGTGAAGTCCCAAATCCTGACAGACAAAGTGTCAATGTGACGCTGCCCCCGCACCGTCCTCCCTGTCGTCCTGCAACGCCTTAAGTCTTTTGTGTCCTTTGTGTTGTGTTCCATCCGCCATAATCCCTAATTAGGCATTTGATATATATGCGCCGCAGTTGGCAGTTGGCAGTTGGCAGCAGGCGACGGGGCCAAGAAGAGACAAACCTGAGCCGCAAGCTGACAAATTGTAATTGCGTGGCAAACAAGCGGAAATCGGCTTAGCTGCCGAGGAAGTGAGCTGCTGACACACAACGGCGGAAGGGGAAAGGGGCGTGGTGGTGTATTGGATTGGGATGATTCTTTTATTGAGTTATTAGCCGCTGAAATGCGGCTGCATACTTTCAGGCGCCACACGCAACTCAATCTTCGGCAAACTGTTTTGTCACGGCGCCACTTTTTGGGGCAATGCAAATTTCGGTTGAATGACAAAACACATTCTAATCACAATTTCACTTTACTTTTAAAAGCATCATTTTATGCTTGACTTGGCAACACGGCCAAAGTGGGGGCGTGGCATTACCAACCTATTTCCAAATGTATCTTTTCGGATGCTGGCAATTTTCGTCATGTCATTTTATTAAATTCGTGGCAAAAATACACTTTTTTTGGTGGGAGGTGGTGGGGGATAGTGGTATTTGTATGGAAATGATGTGGTGCAGTTATGCGTAGCATTGCGTAAGTGCAGCTGTCAGGCAAGAAGTGTGGCATATGCATTGCATGGCAGCTTGACTCGCAAAATTGCTGATGAAAATGCAGCGAAATTTGATTTTTTTTCACTTTTGTTATTGCAGCAAATATGAAAGATTTTGAAAAGATTTTCTTTTCTATTCTAAAAGCCAGAGAATGTTGCGAACTTGCAACCAATTTTCGAAATGAAATTTAAATTTAGTTGGCGCAACTGAATTGTATTTTTTTTTTGTGTCTAAAAATAATTTGTGAAATACAAATAAATTAATTCCGCTTGCCATACAATATTCTTGCATAATGTATGTAACATAAAAACCAAATATTTCTTGCTTAAATAGTTTAGCAAAAATAAAAAGTAAAATTTGTAATAAATTATTAAAATTGTGTTTTAATTTATATTTTATATAGACTACAATGAAAGTTGCTGATGCACAATTAAAATCAATAATTTTCTACATTATCAATCAAAATTAAATAAAAGTTGTTTTAATATTAAAAATGCATTTCTTTAACGAATAAAATGTAAGTACAATTCAGCTAAAATAAATTTGTTACAAATATTATTTGTTAACAATACCTTTGCACAGTTGAATAAAAAAATGTTTCTACTTATTTTATGTTGAAGAAAATTCGATGGCAGCAGTTTCTATTTTGCATCTATTCATTCAAAGAATACTTATTCATACACTTGAGGAATCTCGGGTTTTACTTCTGCTGTTTTTTTTTTATATACTTTTATTATTTTATTTTGGCACAGAGTAAGTTGAATATTTGCCGCATAAATCTTTATATTGCTGAACAAAAGTTTTGCCAGTTCGAACAATGTGATTTCCCAAACTATTTTACCTGATTTGCTGAAAGCAGCGACTAGACACATATTTAAGAGTACCATAAAAGTAAGAGAGAGAGAAAGAGAGAGAGAGAGAGAGATAGATAGAGCGACAGACAGAGTGAGTAAAAAATCAAGTTTTATATAAAGTTGCAAAAGTCGAAGCGCAACTGCAAAACAAAAAACTTTCCATTTTCAATTTCCTGCAAGTTTATTTTCCCATTTTTTTTTTCCTCTCTTTTAAGTATAGTAACTGAATTTTTTCTAGGCGCCGGCTGCTTTAAGCCAAGAGCATCAACAATAACCGTGCTGAACCGGAAGAATAAAATTGAACACCAAACAATCAGCAGTCAAAATTTTCATTGTCGCTACAAAATGAAAACAACAACGAAAAAGTAAAACTTTCAACAAGGCGTGAAAAATACAAAGAGTCTGCCAAAAAAAATATAAAAAAAATAGGCGAAAAATAAACAAGAAGATAAAATACTCTATTAGAAAATGAGTCCAATGTGGAGTTAAGATTTACTTGGGAAACAGATAGATATTTCCAAAGACTCGACTTTTAATATATAAAAAGGGAGTTTGAAATAATTTTTTTAATTATTTTTAATTAATTATTTTTTTTTATAGAATATAAAGTCTTTGACGGTACTTCTTAATATAAGAAACAATATTCAATATATACAAAATTCGTAAAACAATTTGTGTATTTTTTCCATTATTTCAATTTTATTTTATTTGTGATAATTTATTAAATTTCGAACTGTTGTTGAAAAAAGTATGGCAATAACTAATATGTCAAGAGAAATATACAAATATTTAAATACAATTCCAATTAAATTAATGTGAATTATTTTTTTTTATATTTTAATTCAAAGAGCAACATTTTTTTTAATTTTTAAATTTGGTTTTTAATTACGTTGCTTATAATTCATTATGCAAATGCATCATTTTGCCACTCAAAGCCGACTTTTAATGGAATCGCGAAATGTTAAAAATGTGAATCAAAAAAATGTTTGTGGCTCAGTGGAATTTTGCTGGTTTTTATGTTCTGACAAAGTTCAAATACCTTTTGCAAGGGTGTAGAAAACAACAACAACAACAACAACTTTTTTTTTTTTTTGCTGGGGCCAAACAACTTAACAAAGCAGCCAACAAAATGTTGTAATGGCCGGCAAAGGAGCTGCCCCCAATCACAGCACCACCCCACCGCTATCCAACCCCCCCCTCCCCTCTCCGCTGCTGTCCATTTCTTACACACTTGACTTTTGGCGTCACAATAGCAACAACAAAATGTGTTGCAACGACCTTTGTGGCCTCTGCGTCGCATGCTGCACACACACACACAGCAGACGCAACAGTCGGCAGATTGCCACGCCCACATATGTTGAAAACCACACCCGCTCCCCTCGCCCCCTGGGAAAACGCCTTACATAATGAAGATGCCAAGTGGCGAGTAAGTTTCTTCTTGTTGTTTTCTCTGTTGTTGTTGTTGTTGTTCTTGTTGACTGTGGCACGTTCACTCATGTTTGACTGTGCCAACTCCCACCCACCAACAAACCCCTCCCCCCCTCTCGCCATCTCTCCCTACTGGGTATGTCTAGCCTTGTCAGTTTTAATGTTGTTGGCATTGAGCGATGCCTGTGATTTGAAAGAGTTCATTAAGCTTGTTATTTAGTTTGTGCCCCACTCCCAATCCCCCATCCCCACCACACAACTTCGATGAATTCCTTCTGGTTTTTTCGATTTTCCCCCTCTTCCTCTTCTTCTTCTTCTCCTGCTTCTGCTAGTTCGTCTTCTGATTTTGCCACAGTTCAACGACAGCTGGCGATTGTCTGAGGAATTCAGGTTTTAAAGTTTCGCATATAAAACTTAAGCTAAGCACATTTTGTGGCAGCAACATAATTAAGATGAAGTTAAAATTAGCTTGTGTTTTAAAGAAATTTAAAAAGAAAACTGGTGAAAATGTTGATGTTTATTATATGAAATAAAATATGATATAATTTCTTAGCTTAATTTACCGAAATATAATTATTATCCAAACCATAAAATAAGTAACATTAATAAATTTATATTCAAGACTTGGGAATTTCGTAATTGAATCACAAAAATATGTCTATAAGTCTTAAATTAATAAATAATGTAATACTCAGCCTAAAATTAACAATTTAAGTGAGATTAATTAATGTTATTAAACTAATTTTAGCAGCAATGAGAAATAATGTAAAATTAATTAAGAGAAATAAGTAAAATTCTGGAAAGAGTTGATAAACTGAAAAATAAATCATACAAAGAATGTTTAATTCATATTAATATATTTATTCTAAAATTATAAGTAAAATTAAAAATGTAAAATATAAATTAAGTCTTTGATTTGAACAATGTCAAATTTAAAATAAAAATAACCAAAATCATTTAAAATAAAAATAATTAAATTCAAATAAATTTAGTTGAAATTAATAATACACTAAATTTAAAACAAATATAATATATTTTGGAAAATCAACATCACAGTTTAAGTGAACCTTTTGACTACCAATTATTAAATTATTATTAGCTTTGAGCAATAACAATTATTTCCAAATTTGCAGCCCGGTGGGCATATTAAATGAATTTCACAGTCGACCGCACACATCAGGAGATATGAAATAAAATGCAAATAAATGAAATTAATTAACTTGCTTAATTAAATATATTATATTCAGAGATGCAAAATCAGGCGAACTTTGTTCAGTTTGTATTTTTTTTTTTTTGGGTTTTTGTATTTGCGTTCATTCAATTAAACCGAAAATGGACAAATGACTAAATATTCTGCCCCAAACATTAACAGAGCTGGCCAGCGACATGTCAACTTGTTGCAAGTTGGCACTGGTTTGGGTTCGAAGCAAACTAGGCGCAAGCACACACAACTCAAACCCAAACCGTTGACAGCATCGGCACTCAACAGTGCGGAAGTCATTTACATGCCATGTAAAATGCTAACGGTGTGTTTTTTGGGTGGTAATGGTGACGTCGGCTGGCGCCATTGGTGTGTTATGCGGTGTGGTTCGGTATGGGAGCTCAGTTAACATTTTTGTCGCGTGTTTTGCGGTCTGTTGTTGCGGTTGCGGTTGCACGCAGACTACAAGCCGACCGACACGACACGGCTTGTGCCGGCTATCACAACAATAGCAACAACAGCAACCACAACGAACATCGTTTCACACGATGGCAGCCGAAGCCACTTCGTGTTTGGCGCACTCGGCTTTTGGCCTGTTATCATTCGTTTGCCATGGCGCCGCTTATGTGTTTTTTTTTCTCTCGCCCATTCGTCGGTTATTCTTTTTGCTGTTGGTCTTTGCCTATGACAATTTCTTCTCGTTGTTGTTGCTGCTGCTGCAGCTGTTCCTGTTGTTTTTGTTGTTGTCTGACAGCCGGCTTAGCGTGTTGTGTGCGTATTGCGTCTGCCGACGAATCAGTTTCGCTACGGATTCTGCACGAAGCGGACGCGTCGAGTTGTAAGTCGCATTCCATTGCCGGAGGATCCTTTAACGAAATTTCGTCTTTTGACTCTTCTTTCGAAAGTGTTGTGTTTGTGATTTGAGTTGAATTAAAAAACTACGAAAGATTAAAAAATTAGGCCTTAAACTAAACGATAAAAAATACTTTTTACTAAAGCTATAAACTATTTAGAATATATAAATCACATGTGAATAATTTGTTTTATGTGTGCAGAATATTTAGAAAAAGAAAGATTTCAAAAACCATTTTCAAAATGTATTTCCAATAATATACTAGGATCATTACTTTCGTCATTAACTATGAGGATTTCAAAGAATTGGGGCTTTTAGTTATCGATTTGAGCTCTTTAAATAGTAGTTGGTATATTGTTATTGATTGATCGTTAATAACTAAAATACAATAGCTTTTAACAATTATTTAAAATAATTTATATGGATCTTTACTCTCGATAAGAACCAAAAAAACGATCGCCAATTTTCAAAAACTGAGAAAAATGTTATTCTAATATGATGTGAAGTGTACAATTTTAAACTAATAGTAATCAAGTATTTCATTCTCTTAAAAAGTAGAAGTATTAATCAGAAAAAATCAAGAAAACAATTTGAAGCACACTTTCAACTTGTATATGCCCAAATATTTGTTTTTTAGAAATGTATGTGCCAGAATTAAATTCATTGGGAGTCAAAGAAGTCTTTGAATTAATTTAACATTTCAAAATACAAAACTAACTGATTTTTAAGTAAAATAAAATACACAAAACTTCAATTAGTATTCAATTCAAGTGGTGGCGACACCTACACAGATTCATTCATATATTTTTTGAATTAAGAAAACAAAATCTTCAATCGAAACGAAGCTCAACACTAACATCAAATTTGCCAACACTTCAAAGTTGTTTTGCTGTGTTTTTAGTGCTTTGCATGTGCAAACAATTAACAGTTCTCTCAGCTAATGCACATTTCATGCCATAAAAGCAAACAGCAACAGCAAAAGCAACAACAACAGCAATCAGTAGAGCATCCACAAGCAGAGAAAACTGGAGAGAAACTTATGAGCGCATTTCTAAATGAATAAACCAAAGTTAAATGGAGACTTGACTTCAAGCCATACAATACACACAGATGAAGTTGGTGTTTGAGAGAAAGAGAGAGAGAGAGAAAGCAGTGCAACTGCAAAACATATGCGAAAACAGCAAAGCAAATATAAACATAGAATTTAGCTTAAAAATACATTAAACCAACACAAACTCACACAAACGCACGCAAAGAGAGCTGCAGCAAATGAGCACACAAAAAGAGAGCTCAGTCGCAGCAATCAGCTGCAACTGCATATGTAATGTAGTCTCTGTGTGTGTGACTGTCTATTTGTATGCGTGTATGTATGGGTGTGTGCGTGTCTCTGCTGGCATCAATGCAGATCAATGGCAGATGGCGCCAGGCACAAAAAAGAATATAGAGAAAGAAAACGGTTTTTTTTACAGTCAGCGTCCATTGGAGCTTATTGTTTTCTCTTTGGTTTTGCGACTCTTGCGTGCTGAGCTTTAGTTTTTGCGTGTCTCTTTTGACGTAACGAATTTACAAAATGTGCAGAGCAAAGCAAACAAATTGCAAAAATATGATGCCATTGCCTGCCAGGCTGATGTTGATGATGATGATGATGAGGAGGCTGGGGAGGCTGGGAAGGAGCATGACAGAGACAGGACTTTTGGTGCGATTGCCGGAATGCCTTTTGAACACTGCGACAAATTGTGCGAATTTGTTTTGTTGAGCGGGGAGCTAGTGGCCGAAGGGGGGTGGGGTGCGACACAAGTAAAAAGTTATTGATGCAACTCAATGGGGCACAATAGCTGTATTTGTACTTGTATCGATATTTGAGAATCTGTTGGCATTCGGCATCGGCATCGGGCATTATTGGCATTGATATGCTGTTTGCTACCAACTACAAATTGACAGCCATTTGTAAAAAGTCTATAAAAAGAAATCAAATAAATATAAATTTTAACATCAAATCAAGATTGACAATGCAGAATTCCTAATCCAAAATGAGTTCTTCTCAATTCTTCTTAGTTCGAGAAAGTTTCAATCTACATTTTAAACATTTTTCACAAGGCAGAAAAGAATTAAGTTTTGGATTGTCGCATCCATATTTCAGACTAGAATAAAAATATGTTTTTGAATTCAGAGTTTAATATCTTTGTTTTGTTTTTTGTTTAGTTTAGTAAAATTTGAATTTTCCGTCTGTTTAAAATATATAATAAAAAAGTATTTTTAGTGCAGTTCAAAACTCAAGGGAAAAATGTCAACAATTTCAAAGAAAATGCAAAAAAATACACAATTTGTTGACTTTTACATAATTAAAAAAGAAACTCAACAAGTGAATTCTTTCCATTTTTTTTTTATATATGTGTAGCGATTCACAATATCGCTGAATTCAAAATCTAATATTAAAAAAATTCAAATGTTGCATCGTATGCAATGTATAAATTTATACAGAAAAAAACATTTATCTGATATGTAAAATTGCGGTCAATGTTTTTGCTTTTTCACTTCATTTTGCAACTTTGCAAAGATAATAAAATTAAGACAACAAATGTAGGGCAAATGTTGCTATTCCAAAAAAAAATGTTCTTTTTCCTCTGGGAATAAATCGCTTATGGATAAAACTTTTGAAATTTTTGTGGCTTAATTGCATTGTGAAATTTTATCACTGAGTTTAAATATGTGCAATATGTGAACAATTGGCTCTTTAGTCTAAAATAAGAAAACAATACTAAATTTTTAAAATTATTTGTGCCTATTTAATTTTGTTCTAAATGCGATAAAATACATTAAATATTTACCAATAGAATTGCAGAATTAAAATCGACATCAGAACTAAAATACATAATTTTTTCAATTCCAAATACTAAAATTTGACTTATTTGTTATATTTGAAAAGAGTTCAACGTAAAAACAAAGATAACAATAGGTAAAATTTGACTAGGTATTAATACCGAAATTTTAAATTTTTCTTTTTTAGTTTGGAACAATTGGTTTAAACGAATTTCGTAGTATATTCTATTTAAATAATTCCCTTCTTGACGATTGTTAAGTTAATAAATTTATAGAATTTGCTATTTCAAAACTTGAAAAATGAGATATTTAAAAGAAATACACAGCCAATATTTAAAGCAAACAAAACAGCTGCAATTTATTCCATGTGCATTACAAATCAGCTTATTCATTAAGGCTTTAACAAATTGTTTTCATTCCCAAAAAGTGCCAAAATATTTTCAGTCACCTGAATTACTCGTCCAGTTTGAGGCACATTAAAGTGGAGCACATTTTGGCAAATGATAATTTGTTTTGTGGCGGCTTTTCATTGTAAACATGGCAGGACAACAATGAACCTTGTGTTATCCTGGACCTCTCCCATTACCCTCCCCCCCTCTTTAACCGCTGGCCCTCTTTAACCGACAGATTCTATTACCCGCAGCAAATGTCGCAGCGCTGAAAGCCAAAAGCTGTCAGCATTTAGCGACTCTGGCTTAGGCCAAAAAACAAATATATAAAAAAAAAAAAAATGGGTGGTTTCTTGTTGGTATTATTAGGGGGTGTTCTACACTTAGGCATGTCCAGAGAGAGGGGGGGGGGGTGTCTGCAGCTGCCCCAGTTTATTATTATCATTATTTCATTTTTCTTTTTCCGCACTTGCTTAAAATTTAGGCAATTTATGCTCTAATTTAGCTGATTGAGAAGCTCCTTTAAAAATGTATATTTCTTTCAATTTATATGGCTTTATATATATATATATATTCTGTTGGCATATGTGTGACACATTCTTTTAATTAGTCTGAAGAAGAAGAAGAAGTGCTGAATGAGGAACGTGACTAACTAATTTCAGCCAAATGCGACAAAATCTTTTCTGTTTGCCATCTCCGAATCCATTTTTTGTCTCTTTCAAGAAATTGCCAACTTTGCCATCCTTTGGCTAGTCCACCTCTCCAAAATAGACCTTGGCGCTAATTGGTCACATGTCTGGTTTTGTTTAGGTTTCACTATTGGCTTCTCATTCCCCTTAATCTTAACTGGTATTTATTTTATTTCTATTTGAGTTTGGGTTCAATCGCTGCATTGATTTGATTGTCCTTTGCATTTCTGAGTAGCATGGGAAATTTGAGCTTACATAAGCATTGATTGCGAAACATTGACTTAGTTAATGAAAAAAAAAATTAACTACAATGTTTGATGAAGAGAATTGAGTAGAAATTAAATGAAGTGAAATAATCAATTATTACTTTGGGCTTATAAATACTGCAATAAAAGAAAATATTAAAGTAGGTATAAACAATAATTGCGTTGAGCTTATAAATACTTCAATAAAAATAAATAATTCAAAAATAATAAAGTAGCTCTAACAATTTATAAATATACTTAAGATATCCATGAAGTTAGGTCAAGCAACAATCATCTTAATTTTAATTTATATAATTTGTTTTTAATATATGTAGTCTATCAGGAAAAGATTCAGCATCTTAGAGGAGCTATATGCCCAAAAGGGGGTTCAATAGTTCTGAAAGGTCTCAGTGAAAAACCCAAATTTATTTGTATATATATATATATATATCGTCTATGAATTAAAAGTGGTTTAAGATATAGATTCTTTCGCTAGGACTGTGTATAGATGTTTACCATTCCAAATTAATAAATTGGCTTCATTTGTTGGGTACTCAAATATCAAATCATATCTTCGGTTCAATTACTTTTAATATTCATAGTATACTTTTTTTGATCACAGTGATTGCTAAAATTTATAATTGTCTATAGTCAATTTTTACTTAATTATATATTAACTTTTCCATATGTAACACTTTTATAATGTGATCTATATTCATGCTCACAAAAGAAAGACTGTTTCCTGATTCATCAAACGATTCTCTTTTTTCGTATTAATTACATTTATTCACTTGTGTTGCATTTTATTATTATTGATCGATTAACACTATAATTAATTTAAAAACTAACTGAGATTATTTCTACTACAACTCTTTCAACATATCCTCAGACAACCTGTTTTTCAATTTCAATCTTCTATTTTACATTGGGTAACTCACTGCATGTTTTTCCTGTATCCCTGGTTTCGCCAGTTTTTCACTCACTTCCCAGTAAATCCCAAATAACAAGTTTCCCATTTGTTTAAAAAAAAAAGAGAAGGAAAAAGAAATGTAAACCAAAAAGCCAGAAAGTATGCAGAAATTGCTTAATTCTCGACTTTTCCATATGACTTTGGTGCCCATAAATTTGTTTTCAATGCACTACTCCGCCCCCCTCTTCCCCAGCACCCAGCCAGCTAACTGTGCCATGTCAATTGTTTGCTGTCTGCCAAGTTGTGCGTTCAGTTTCCCGGCTTGGCCTGGCCAGGCCGTGGGTTGGGTCGGGGCTAACCTCACAGATGCCACGCAGATTTGCCTGGGAATTCAATAAAGTTTGGCAAAATATTATGGCGGGTAAGCCGCCATATTCCAGATACACAGATGCCACGCCCATATTTGTAGTTCCAACTACTGCTGCTGCTGCTGCTGCTGCTGCACGTGCCGCACAAAAGTTTTTGGCCATTTGCAGAAAAATGCGAAAAGAAAACCCTTTCGCCAGACCCAAACTCAAAAAGCCATAAAGATTTGCCTCTTAGTTTGTTGGCAATGGCTGCAGCGCCCTCTGGCGGCCAATTGATATATGACCGGGGTTATCTGGTCGCAAGGTATTCGAGTTTGCGGATACAATGCTGCTCCACTTTCCAGATAACAAAATGACTCGGCGGCAGGCACAAGCCATGCCACTGCCACACTATTTGCATTCCTTGTGGCAAATGAATGGGAAACTTTCTAATTCTCAGCATCGAAAACATTAGTTGAAAGCAGCCAAAGATTGAAGATGGTCATGGGAAAGTCTACTTTTACTGTTACTTGTGGTAGTATTCTGCATTTGACACAAAAATCAACTGTATATCTAGTAAAGCTGCAACAAGTTAGATCTATAACTGAAAAATGATCTAAATTGGACACAGAATTGGACTTGTAACCACAATAATATCGATAAAAATGCAGATTTGGAATGAGAATAGCAACACGTATTATATATTTTCTTATATATCAAAGCAGATATTATTTTTCTAAAGATTTGGTTTCGACATAAAACATTTCAACGGTATCATTATAGTCAATCATTTTTTCAAATTGATATACGAAAATTTCTATTAAAAATTTGTAGGTCTCATAAATTCTGAGATCCTCAATTTGATATGCAATTGGATTTAATATCTACTTGTTTAAGCTGCGGAAATTTAGATCTGTAACTCAAATATTGTCAAATTTGGACTACGAATTGTAATCGCATCCATATCAATAAAAATTCAGATTTGGAATCGGAAAAGATCACAAATAAAATATTAGTCAAGATTCCATATATTAAAGCAGATATTATTTGATCTGAAGATATGATATAGGCACAAAACTTAGCAGTCAATTGGTTTACTTAGGCATATTTTGATTCAAATTGATAAACGAGAATTTATATTACAAATTTTAAGTTTTTAATTCTTACAAATTCTAAAATCCCCAATTTCATAGGAAATTTAATATTATTTTAAAAATAATAAAATATTTGTATATAATAGAGTTATAAACAGAGAACTCAACCGAAAGCTAATTAATTTAAATGATGTTACCACTTATGATTTTCTTGAGTTGGCCAGTGGCTTTCGTTAAACTTGGTCAACATACTTGGCCATTCAGTCAGCTGCTCCTCCGGAAACATAACTTTCTCTGCGTTTAGCGTAGATATGAAAAATTCTGTGTGTGTCATGCGTGTTGTTGGCAATTTGCCCATATTAAAAAAAAAAACAAAAAAAAAAACTGGATAAACTTTCTCTGTGGCATTCATACTTTTTTATGGCTTTTAAGCATGTCGGGGGAGGGATTTGGATCCTTCCACAGCTTGCGGTGCAAGCCACAAAACTTTTTCCCTTATGACTCGCTTATGAAATTAAGCAATTTTCTACCGGCTTCCCCTCAACTCACCCCACTCTGCCACCCCCCTACGCATTATGACGTTTTGGCTTAGACAAAAACAGATTTACAAACAAAATTTGACGCAAAAGTGTAGCAAAAAGTGGGCATAACAAATTTTATGCACTTTTTATGAGTTTCGCAAGTGTTTGTAATTAAATTAATAAATTCAGCTTTTCTGCAAACACTTTTTATGTGACTGCAAATTTTAATTTAATTGTTCAGCTTAATTTGCGTTTATATTGTAGGTTTCTTAATTGCTTCTAATCGTTTGAGTTTGAGGTGTGGCAACTGTGTAGATTAGAGCAAAGTGGCTGCCTCAAAATGACTTAAAATACTCAATTATAGCTCAATGATATTTATAAAAAAAAAAAAAACATCTGAAGAGCAAATCAAAATGCAGTTCATTATTATTTATTTTAGCCAACGAAATTAATGATAAAATAATTATTTAAAATAAAAGTCAGGCAATAATTAATTTAATTTATTATAATACAAATCAACTATTTTAAAGGGAAGACAAACTCGCAATCTTCAATTAATAAATTTAATAAATCTTTCTATATTTATTTTGTTGAATTTTAATTTAAAATTGGCTACAATTGATTTATGTAGCTATAGAAAATTATATAATAATAAAAAAATTAGTAAACATGTATTAAAAGTCGTTTCGATTTCGAGATAGGTGCACAACATGGAAAATAATATTTAAATAGTTTATTTATTTATAGCAGTGAAATTTCTCGTTCCCAAAGGGAATTTAAATAAAAACGTTTTTAAAACTACTGAGTCAAAAAAGATGTGAAACAAAGAAAAAAAAACTATACGAAAATAGACACTGTGAAAAAGCTAAACGAAAAATAAAAAAAAACAAGGACAAAACAAAATTTAATTTCGCCGTCGGTTACATTTTGAGTGGTTGAAGGCGAAGGGAAGCTAAATTGAGCGGAGCGCGGAGTGCTCGCGTGGAGAGATGCACTTGGGCCAGGCGAGGAGGCCAACGTTAGTGCTCCTGGCTGGGGAAAGTGGCAAGGCAACGGCAAGTTGATGTTGCTGCCGTCTTGGCATCTGATTGGGGCCCTCCTAGTGCTCATGGCAACAGCGGGGGACTCCACCAATAAGATCATTTTGCCGCAGATACTCAACGACAGCATCGGCAGCGGCAGTGGCAGCAACGGCGGCTTTGGTGCCTCCGGCAAACATAACAGTGGCACCAAGTCCGCGGCACCAGCAACTGGCAGCGGTGGCACCACCGCCAACGGCAACACCATTCTCAGCAGCAGCGGCGTAATTGTCGCCGGCGGTGTGCCCAATGTGCCAACATCGAATTTAAATGGTAAGCATGCCCGCCCCTCCCCTCACCCAACTCTTCATAGCAACTTTAAGACCAAAATATATCCAATTTTGTATTTTTGGAAAAAAAAAACTATAATGTTGAAAATATCAGAAAGTGTTTAAAATTCTTTCATTATATATTATATTTTCATTTTGTTTTGAAAGACTTTTCAATTATTTTTTGTAATTTAACAACAAATTATAAAAATATGTTTTTGGTATTAATTTAATTTTGTAGAATATTTTTATTTGCTTAACATGAATAGCCAGAAAAAATGTTTTTTTTCTTGGTGAAAATCAATAAAAAACAAATTATTTTTCAAGAAGTGTAAATTGCAAAATTGACCATTTACAAATATTCTTATAAACCCAATGAAAGTTAAAAATATTCTTAAATTTTTAATAATTTACTGTCAAATACATAAATTGGTTTTCCTTTTAATCTTAACAAATCGATGATAATTTTGATTTATCCATAAAGAGACAAAATTCACAGACATTTAGCAAACGAGCATTGAAAAACCTGATAGAGATCGCCAATATAATTCGCTTTATTAGAATCAAAGAATAAATTCAATAAGTAAATAAGAAAAATTGATTTTTTATGCTCAATTTAACTGCTATTTAATTTGTATTCTAAGAAATTAAAATAATCTTAAGTCGTTTTTTTAGACCTCATGAAAAGTAATGTCTTGGAAAGGCATGTTAAAAAAATGTGATAAACACAAATATTTCGTACGAATCCTTTCTTTATTTTAATAACAAGAATTTTACAGACATTTATCAAAAAGTCAAATATTGTTAAAAAAAAGAAAAATAATGATAATTTTAAATATATATGAGATATACAAAGGAAATATAAATAGCACTATAAATTTCAGTGTTTTATCTGCGATGTAAATCGTAAAACAAAGGCACAGGTTAAAATTATACTTTCTTCATAAACTTTAAGTTTTGGAGGTGCAATTGTGATATTTATCAGTATTCAACGTAAAATATTCAAGCACTTTATTAAATTTATATATTATTTATATTTATATTAAATTTATTTATTTATTATATATTATTATAATTTATAGCATAAGTTAGTTTATAATGAAAGCTTTATTATTATTGATTATTATAGCTAGATTTGGGTTGTTTTTAATAATTATAATTATTATAAATAAATATTTTTATTATAAATAGGAATAGATCCTGTTGATTTAACTCTCGTTATTCCAAATCAGTCATATTTAATTCTGTAGATTTTATTCCATTCCATGAGTCTCTTAAGTCAAAGACTGTAATAGAAGCCATTTTACCTTCTACAGGGTATTTGATAGTCAGGTTGTTCCCAGGAAGCAATGTAATTGCTTGGGATTTTGCAATTTTGTGTAATATGGCATACTTATCTTGGTTATCTTTATGCCAGTGCTGCCTGTGGGGCTGACATGAGTGTCTGATGCTATCAATGGCACTTGGTTCGTAGGCGCCAGACCTCGGGCAATCATATTTATACACTGACAGCGAGACAGACAGACAGACAGACAGACAGCCAGACAGATAGAGAGACAGACAGATAGAGACAAATACAAAGAGAGAGGGGAGTGAAGTGCGACAGGTCGGGATAAAATGTCGCCGTGGGTCATAAGTGAAACACGGCTATATGCCAAAAATTGAAAGCTAGCTGCACAGATACGACGCGTGAAAAAAAGGAAATCCCAGTGCCAGCAATATGTACAAAGAGAGAGAGAGAGAAATAGACAAAGAGAGAGAGAGAGAGAGAGCCCATGCCGGCTGTCATTGTTCTCAGGTGCAGCCAGAGAAGAACAACAAAAAAACTTCAAAAAAAGCCAGCAACAAATGCCGCTTAACTGTGCGCAAAATTCATTCAGGCAATGCAATTTATGTCGCAACAGGCGACATCAACCATATCAACAAACCCCTCCTCTCTTCCCTCCCCCCACTCTTTGCAGTTACGTTCTTTTCTTCCAATTACCATTCGAACTCATCTCCCGCTCTGACAAGCCAAGCCGCCCATCAACTGCTGCTGGCCAATATCATTGCCAACTTTTTTATGCCATGCCAGACGTTAAGAGCTGCCAAAAGTGGGTATATTGGATAATGGAATGAGACGGAACAGTTATTCTATTATTTATAGCATCAGAATATATTAACTGCAACAGATTTGACTCTTATCGATTTGCCTCTTAAACTTAATAACTGGTTATTGATTTGCCAGCTTAATTGTAAACTTAATCGTTAAACTAGAATTTAGTAAAAAATTTTATTTAAATTAAATCAAATGTTAAAGGATTTTTATAAAGAATAGTAAAAAAAAATAATTTAGTTAGGTTTCATTGAATATTTGTCTGAGGAGAGGCTATCGGATTATATTCGAGTTAATTTTGAAGTTTAAAATTCCATTGCTGACTGATGGTAATTTTTGGATCTCTCCCTGAAGTCGAATACTTACGGGATTATCATATTAGATATTAAAAAATAGATTTGATTTAGCAAAAGCAAAAAATATATTTAAAAAATAAAAATTAAAATATTTGGCTGAACAAATGTTTCAAAAACATAACCAATATATTTTATAAAAGATGATGAAAATATTAGGCAGAATAAATGTCTTAAAAACTTAAACAATGTATTTAAAAAAGAAAATTAAAATATTTGGCTGAACAAATTGGACAATCTTTATAATATTTTATATACTTAAAGTTTTATTAGTTTTAAGGTTGAATAATTGGAATCACTAAAAACCTATTGCAATTTAATTATGTATTTAAATAGTTTGCTGAACAAATTGGGAATTTAATATTTTATTTACCTAAATTTGTATTAGTTTTTAAGTTACGAAAATCATGTTGCACTTTAAAAATGTCTTAAATTAAATAGTTTTTTTTTTGTATAATTGAAGAACCCACTAAATAAACAAGCTGCTTCTATTAATTTAAATTTAGACTTTGCAATTATTTTCTTTTTTAAATAAAAGGTTTTTAATTAAATAAATGAACTTAAAATAAATTAAAATTCCTTGATTAATTTGACTTAGGCAGGATATCATTTAGTCGTTTTGCACTACTTTTTGGGCTTGAAGCTGTTGTAGTTTGGCAAGTTGGCGGCGGAGGCAGAGGAGGCTGCGATTTGTGTGTGTAGTCAGGGGAGAGGGGGGTTTTGGGGGGTGTGAGGAGTGGTGGTCCGACAAAAATTTATATGCAGACACGCGCTCTGGCGCGAAAATTGCAGCTGGATGAAATCCCATGATTATGCAGAGAATTTGACGCTGCTGCAAAAAGGTTGCACGCTTGAGTTGCAGCACCATTTTTACAGTTTTTTTTTCTTCTGTTGTATATTTTGTTTGCAATTTCTTGTTGTTGCTGTTTTTGGGTTCTATGTTTTATGTTTTCAATGCACTGCATGAAAAAGAGTCGGCATGAATGTCATGGTTACATTTGCCTTAAGTGCTGCTAATTTATGCAACATTTCCTCCCCACATCACTGCGCTGCGCTGCCCCCTCTCCCACTACCACGCCACAGCTATTGTTTCATAATTAGATGGTTTCACTCATGTTTGGGGGCGTGGCAAATACAATGCTGTATGTCAAATGCCAGAAGGCTGCATTAGAGTGTGTGCATTTGCTTGTGTGTGTGTGTGTTTGTGTATGAGTGTGTGTTTGTGTGTATTTGAGTGTGTTTAGACCCCAGGGGCCCAGTTGAATTGGTAACGCTAACCAAATTGTATTGACTTTTGCCTTATGCACTGTGCCATATTACATGAATTTTCTTGTGTATGTTTGTCAAATCTTTGTGTGTATTTGTGTGTGTATTTGTGTGTGTATTTGTGTTTGTGTTTGTGTGTATTTGTTTGTGTGTGTTTTCGTGTGATATTGAGTGTGAGGGGCTGGGCATTCACCTGCCGGGCATTATAAATAACTAATTAGGCCCAAAACTGTTGCATACAAACGCGCTGCGTAAATTGCAGTTACAGAAAATTAAGAAAATTAAGTTAAGCACAAACAAAATTTAACACAACAAATAAAATAACAATTGAAATATTGAATTCATTAGTCAGCTAAAATAATATTAGCAAAATCGATACTTCTAATTTAATCAGTATATTCTGTATTTAATATTTATAATAATTTCACAAAACGTAAACATTTTACAATTTCATATTTGATAGATAAAAAATTGTAGTTTAATTTTTAATTTTTGTAAGGCAGCATGAAATAAGAAACTAAATTTTTCTCTGAATATTTTAACTAAAGTTATGAATAATACATTTAATTAAATCTATGCATTTTTTCCATAACTTTTCATAGTTTGTTTTTATTTAAATAAATGAATTTTTCGGCATAGCTTTTCATAGTTAGCAAAATTATAATTTTCCAAATTAAATGGCTTTTGTAAGATATAGAATTGTTTAAATATTTAACCGTTATTATTAAAAATACGAATCAAAATGAAGAAATTCCTTCGCAATATTTAAGTAAATAATATTAATGAATATTTGCGGCACCTTTTGCATAACTAATAAAATGCAAATGAATTCGTTATGAATAAAAGAAAATATCCCTAAGTGATTTGACAGCTTTGCAAATATATTCAACTGTATTTATTATTCATATTTGTTTGTTAATTAAGTACAATTTTGTCTAGAATTTGCACAGGTTTCATAAATTTGCACATTTCACAATTTTACTTGCTGATTAAAACAGTTTTGAGCCTTCTACGCTTGATGACTGCCTTTGGGCCATGTAATTCGATAACAGTTAATTGAATTGCAACGGTATTTTATTAGTATTCAGCTCAAAGCGATTTTATTTAATTAAACAAACATTCTCAAGCGACACAAATGTTTTAAATTTATCTGATGAGTATTTATAGATTTAAGTAATTGCTGATGAATTGATCAAATTTTATGGCAAATAAAGTTTTTATTGATTTTTTATTTATTATATTATATTATATACAAATTTACTTTTTTTAAAACATAAAAAACTTAAATTAGTCTTATTTACTTTATAAACATTGCTTTTAAAATTGACTTTCTGCGCAAGAGAAACAATTTGTATGTTTATTAATTAAGAATAAAAAGAAGAAAATTTGTTTCCGATTGTAAACAAAAAATGCGAATTGTAAAACTGGATTAACTTGTTGATATTTAAAGTAAATAATTCCAGTCTGAATTTTTGCATTCATTTATGATTACATCGATTGAATATTATTAAATTACTTAACATTGTTTTTGTTTGTTTGTCAATTTTTATTGTATTTGCATATGAAAATTATGCACCACATTTTCTTTTTTTTTAATCTGTATTAAATTTAAAAAAAGCTTTTTGATAAGATTTTTTAATTTACATTGCAAAATATATGTGCATATTTCAAATAAATACATAAATTGTGTTCTGTTTTTTTTTTCATCTTTGCAGTTGTGGTTGAAGAACCCGAATTTACCGAATACATCGAAAATGTAACTGTACCTGCTGGACGTAATGTCAAATTGGGCTGCTCCGTTAAAAATCTTGGCTCCTACAAGGTGGGTAAAATAATAAAATCTCTATTTTTAATAATAAGTATCGGACATTCTTTTTTTATTTCTTAAATATTATTGCGCCTCCTGAAAATATAAATGTTTATTTTTTAGTTTTTATTTTGCTACTAACAAACATATAAAATTCTAATTCTAAAAAAGTTTAGATAGTCTTATTTATTTTTTTCTTATTAGAAGAAAGTCAAATTGACACTCACTTTACGATAAGCTAAATGGCAATGAAATCCATAACAATTTCGACTGCAAGTCCACTCTTCCAATATTTGGCTAAGAATCCCACTTAACGAAATGTGAAGCCAAATTTTTTTTGCATACCTGTGCAGCGGGCATAAACACGTTTAGTGGTTTTTGCCACGAGGGTTGCCCCTTTAAAAAACTATTTAATAACATCTAACGACATGCAACATACTACGCTGCATGCACCCAGTGCGGCAATGTGCACACGTAGACGACTGCAATTTCACAGCTCAGCATCAGCAAAAAAAAAAAAAATAGTAAAGTAGGTAAAAAAAAAAAAAAAAAATAAAATAGTAGAAATGGTAAGCCCAGAAGCGATGGCAAAAAGCGGAAGCGAGAAAATTGCATCATAGTGTCGCATATAAAAATAAACTCGACTCTCAGTATGTGTGTGTGTGAGTGTGTGTGAGTGTGTGTGTGTGCGTGTGTGTGCGATAGCTATGAATAACACGCATGCAATACATGTAACTGAGAAGCTGCCTGTCAACGCTTGTGCCATGGCGGGGGTCATGGCAGACGTGTAGTGTTACTCAGCAACACACACACACAGACACAGCTATTTAAACATGCCATCAGTCGGTCTACGCTTTTTAGCCACCTGTTTTCTCCTCTTACCATTTTGGCCATTTCATTTAGTTCATGCGCTGCACGTTTCTTGAGTGTAAAAAAAGAAAAAAAAAAAAAAAACGCTTTCTTCTTGTTGCTCGCATTTACACCTCAATTTGATTCTATTTCCTGGATATGGCAAGCCAAGAATACACCCAAGATATCAGCTGACAGAGCTACACCTTACCCCCTCTTCCCTTCTCACTGTTAGCGCAGCAAGTTGAGCTTAGCTACTTGAGCCAGCTTTCGGAGTGCTCCGTAATGATGCTCGGAGGCGCCACAGCAGCAATTGAAGTGCTTTTGACATTCATGGCGTTTGCTCTCCATTTTCCATGCTAATGATGTCTTTGGTGATCCTTGAATTTGTGGCGCCACAACTATCGAAAAGCTGATTTTTATGGCATTTAGTTGAACTGCTTATTTGACACTTTGGCTTACATGGCGAATGCGCAATGTGGGTCACCAATTAATTGACTTCTGCTGCCATCATCACTTTGGCCTTTATCCCATCCGCTGTCCAATGCAGTTTCCTCATCATCTTCTGCCCCACATTTTATCCAACTTCTTCTTTTACTCTTTCTGTCGAGTAATCAAATCATTAGCGCTGATTACAAGCTGATTTCTTGCAAGCTGCTTAATTAATAAATCATTTGCCGTTTTTTTTTTCTCATTGCCATTTTTCACTATGCCAGACCTCAAGAAAAACAGCTAATAAAATTATTGACGTTTGAGTTTATCGACTGGAAAATACTTTAAAATGAAATGCAAAAGAAAAACACATTAATAAGAAATCTCAGTTTATAAGGAGTTTATTAATTAAATAAAAAAATATTAAATTAAAGTCGTTTATTTTCAATGATATTTAAGCTAATTTAATTTTATTTATTTTTAGCTAACTATTTTTTTTATCGACTGGAAAATACTTTAAAATGAAATGCAGAAAAAATTCATTAATAAGAAATCTTAGTTTATAAGGAGTTTATTAATTAAATGAAAAAATATTATAATAAAAACTAAAGTTGTTTATTTTCATTGATATTTAAGCTAATTTAATTTTATTTATTTTTAGTTAACTATTTTTATTATTGCTTAAGCCAAGCCAAGCAACTTACAATCAATCATTTTTTATATTTAACTTGGCTTAGCAAAAAACCCATTTAATATTCTATCGATTGAAAAGGGGTTCATTGCTAAAATCCAATATACCCTTTATAATAAAATGAACAGGGTATGGAAATGCTAATGGTGCATGAAAGGAGAAGGCGACTTGTTTTTTGTTTTGATCCTTTGCTCTTTCAGCTTCATTGCGCTTTGTTAGAAGTTTTCTAAAGGAAACGTGAGTTATTTGAATAAAGTAGAAAAAAAACAGTTTGTTTATTAATCAGTTTTCGCAACGCTTGAATACTTTGTCGAGTCTGTTTTGGTAGTAAGATCAACATGCAGATTAGTCTGGCGAAAACAATTTGTTAACAACGGATGAAGTTGGAAAAAACACTTGATTTATTTATTTACTTGACCAGCTTTGTTATGCCAAAGGCTAACTCAGGCTACTCAGTTTTTTTTAATTAATACAAATTAAATTAATAACTAGGAAATTAATTTTGTTTTATATTTCTTCTACTTGACTTGACTATTTATTGGCGCTGCGGAAGGCAAAATTTGTTCATTTCTGTTATTTATTTTAAGTGAAGTAATTTTTGTCATTTGTTTCTAGATTTAACTAATAAAGTCCTTGCACAAAGATATATGAGTATAATTTTTCTACCATTACTGTGAAAGGTTGCTCGACTTTTAAGTACAAAATTATAGCTCAAAAGTATAATATTTGAAAGAACTAGCCGGGAAATTTGCAGGCCAATAGGTTTCCAGCAAATTAGCTATAAAATTTGTGGGCTTTAGCCATAAATTTAATTTACGCTTTGAATTTATATAGCAGCTAAACTCTTAATTCTTAGCACATTCTTAATTTTATAATTGAATTTCTAAAAACGAGTGTTTTCATTTCAACTTTTTTGGGTCATTTTCTACTATTAAGAAATATATTTCTGAATAAGAACCAACATAATATTCCATGTGCTATCCAACTCTACTTTCATTTCTTTTTTATTTAGTTCTTTATAGTTGCTAGGCTAATTTCTACATCTGCGAACTTTATGCAAATATTATTAAGATAATTGCAAATAACTTGGAATTTCCATCAATATTTGAATTTAGCAGGAACCAACAAAATATCTCCCATTCAATATCCATCTCTATTTTTAATCCTGTTTATATATCTTTTTTTAATTAGTTCTAAATTATTGCTAGGTTTATTTCTACATCTTAGAATTTTATGCAAACATTAAGAATTTATTTGAAAATAACTTGGAATTAATAAAATTAATTAATTAAAATATTTTATATTTGCAGGTCGCTTGGATGCACTTTGAGCAATCTGCCATTCTCACGGTGCACAATCACGTGATCACGCGGAATCCCCGCATCAGTGTCACGCACGACAAGCACGACAGGCATCGCACCTGGTATCTGCACATCAACAATGTGCACGAGGAGGACAAGGGTCGCTATATGTGCCAGATCAATACGGTGACGGCCAAAACGCAGTTTGGCTATCTGAATGTTGTGGGTGAGTCGGGTCGGGAGACGGGTTCTGGCCAAAATCAACAAGCCAGCTCTAATCAGCAATTGGCCAGCTCCAAAAAATGGGCTCAAAAATACACGAAAATCCTGTACAAATATGGAAAAAAAATAATTTATTACGCGTAAGCGCAGGGAAAAAGAATGCTCGACTAGGACATACCCTGCTTATATAAGTGAGATCTGTGTTGCGGTTTTTTATTGGAACTTACTATAAATTTGATTATTTTTATGAGAATTTAATGTGTTAAAAATATTCTTTAACTTCCAACTTGTAGAATTGTTTGCTATCGAAAATCGATATCGATATTCACAAACAAAGGCAGCTATCGATAAATTGAAACAAGAACTTATATTCTAAATTTAAAGTCTATATACCCTGCGATATTCATGGCTAGATCGACTTTTGCACAGAATTATTCTACTCCTTTTATCCATTTTTAATGGTTTCAGGGAATAAAACAAAAACAATGGGAAAGGGGAAAAGGGAAAGGGAACATAACTCCAAACCAGAGAAAGACGAAAGCCAAAGCAAATTTTGGTGCGTTGTTAAATTTGTTGTGTGTGTGTGTGTGTGTGTATGTGTGTGTTCAGCGCACAGTTCAGTGAATCTTTTGGCCAGGCGAAATTGTTTTCCTGGTTGGCAAACAAAACAAATTATTAAAAATGCATGCGATATTCGGTCAAAAGGGAGGCAAAATTTTTAATGAAAAAATTAAATACATTAATAAAAGAAATTAAACAAAATTGTTGAAGTTGTGTTCGTAGCTGCAAAATCTGTTTTGACTTTCAAATATTTGCAATTGTTTTGGCCAAAAGCATTTGCACTAATAAAAAAAATATTAAATTTGTAGACAGCTAAAAAAATATTTAATTTCATTACGTTTAAAAGGATATTTTTTTTAAGTTAATGACAAAATTTATTGGCAAATGCGCTGAAATCAATTGTCAAATTTATATTGAGCTAAATTTGGAAAGATAAAAAAAGATGATTAGATGAATAAACTTGACCAAAACATAAGTGAAAATCTATAAAAAATTAAAAAAAAAAAAATGAACGAAATAAAACATGAAAATATGCATGACAGATTCAATTCGATTCGATAGCTCTTAACCAATATTGGATGAAATGAATATTAAATTTTCGGAATATTGTAATAGCTTTTAAAATTGTGGAAACTATCAATTAAAATAGCGCGGATATTGTACATTTGAATCAACTGCAAAATATAAGCGGAATAATTATAAAATGCATATTGAATGCGAAAGGAAAATAGAAATTGAAAACATTTCAATTGCAATTTCCTGTTGCACACAAAACTGACACCAAACAAACAAAATGCCATTTATTACCTATTTTAGCCGAGGGACGCTTAAAATTGGGCTTATTTTTGGACAGAGCGGGTAATTTATATATAAATCTGGCCAAATGCAGCCAGCAGATGCACAAATAACAAATGCATTTATTATGTAATGCATTCACTTTAATCTCAAATTGTTTTCATGATTACCACTTGCATTGCATTCTACTTAAACGGACTATAAATATTATATTTAACTGATGACAACAACTAACTCTCAGAACACTTTTGCTCTCAGTAGTATTTCCCTAGTAATTTATTTGTAAATGGATGTCAAATTGAAACTATTCTGGTACATTAAGTAATTGAAATCTTTAGACAAATAAATATTTAATTAATGAAAACTAAGGTGGATCCTAAATTATCCATTTTATAGTCCTATTAGAAATGGGTTAAAGTGCTATAATAAAGTTGTGTAAAGTTATGTAGCACTTCCGACCTCATAAGGCATATTTATTTGAGGTACTTTGAATGGGAGAAATAATTAAGTTGAGGTCATTGCAATCTGGCAACCTTTTTGCTATTATACCAAGTATCCAGTATTATACCAAGTATCGATAACATTGGGGGCGTAGGAAGATAACTTAAAATAACGTAACTTCAAGAAGAAAATAACTTCAACTTCATATTCACTTAGCACGAATCTGCCAAGGTATATCACTAACCCATCCATAATAATACAATAAATAAAAAATATAACATCTTTTCTATAAATATGTTCCAACTCCCCTCCTAAAATCGAGAACAAACGGATCTCAGAGCCTGCGTTTTAAGGAAATGTAAATTTAGTTTCTGATTCCATTTCCGAGGCTGAATTTAAATCTGTAAAATTTCAGTACTGGATCACAATTCCTCTTCGAGTTTGACATTATGATTCGTCGGGAATTTAGTAAATTTATAAAACTTAAATCTGATTCCATTTCCGATGCTAAATTCCAATCAGTAAATATTCAGTACTGGATCACAATTTCAATTCCAGTTTGACTTTATGATTCGTAGGGAATTTAGTAAATTTATAAAACTTAAATCTGATTCCGATTTCGTTGCTAAATTTCAATCAGTAAAAAAGCAGCTCTGCAAATCCAATTCGAGTTTGACTTTATGATTCGTAGGGAATTTAGTAAATTTATAATCCTCAGAAGCGACAATCCTTTAATGCAACCCAACCACATTTTGCAGTGCCACCAAACATCGATGACTCCCTAAGCTCCAGCGATGTCATCGTTCGCGAGGGCGCCAACATATCGCTGAGGTGTCGGGCCAGTGGCAGTCCCCGACCCATTATCAAATGGAAACGCGATGATAATTCGCGCATAGCCATCAATAAGAATCACATAGGTAAGTGCAAAATGGAAAACTGCATCAATCATTTAAGCTAGTTCAAAATGACGCTGACTATGACTTCTCCTCTCTTCTCTCACTCTCTCTTCCTCTATCTGTCTCTGTCTCTTTCGATTACAGTGAACGAGTGGGAGGGCGATACGCTGGAGATAACTCGCATTTCTCGACTGGATATGGGCGCCTATCTCTGCATTGCATCCAATGGTGTCCCCCCAACGGTTTCCAAGCGCATCAAAGTCAGCGTGGACTGTGAGTATATACAACAAGGGGGAAGGGGTGGTTGCAGGGGGCTGCTTTTAACATTTTACTTTTTGACTGTTTGTCAGGGCGAATATGATAAAGTGATTCTTCCGTTCTACTGACCAGTATTTCAGTATTTCATACTATTTGAGCAGCACTTGCTGCGTTTACAGATTTATTCGCACAAACAACTATTGAAAAGTTTCCAAAATTGTAAACATTTGCTAAAATTGTTGAAATTGACTAAAACAAAAACAAAAAAAATAGCAAAAAATAGTAAAAACTGTTTTATAGTTTTTTGGGCGAGGGACAACGATTTTCAATTTATTTTTTGTTACGTGTCAGCCAACATCGTTTGATGGCTAAAAACAACCTTTATGAATTTTTGGAGTGTCCATTTTTTAGTTCTTTTTTTTTCCTGCTGTTGTTGTTTGTTTTGCTGTTTTTCACCGCAACTCATATTTCCATCTCGCGGCTGAGGATTAAACTTGATCTGATTGTAGATTTGCACAGTGGTGGAACTGGGTATATTTTTTCATTTTTGGGCGCTTTCCTTGAATCTATGAAACGTGAATTGAGTTTTTGCGCAAAATCTTAGTATCTGTTTTTACTTTATGAGATTTTCTAGGCCGTATATAAAAATCGATATATATCAATTTTTTTTATATATTATTAAAGAATTGCAGATTTCAGATTTCTTTCTTTTTTTTACTTTTCAAATATTTACTTAACTAGTTTAGTAAAACAATCGTTTATTTTGAATTTTTTTAAATATATATATTTTTTAATTTTTTATAAATTAATATAAATATATTTTAAATTTCTCTTATTTGTAACATTTTAATTTATTTGGTAACTCTGAATTTTAAACTCAAATTTAGACTCATATCTAAAAGTATTTTACACACAATCAAAAAATATACATTTGCCACGTCAAAGTACACTGTGCTTGGCTGATCGTAATTCGAGGCGCCACTTGTGGCTGTTGCCGCAATTTGGAGCAATAAAAAAAACGCAGTAAAAAGAATGGCTAGAAAAAAAGGGGGACAACTTCAAATCAGTGTACAGTTCGTTTTTAAGATTTATTACAAGCGACAGTCACATCAGATGTTGACCGTGTGCTGTCATGTCAGCGGGCAACAATCGAGGGGCGTGGCCGTCAGGTAGGCGGACGGTTGGTCGCAGAGAATTTGCTCGTTGGCTGTCACTTAAAAATGCCGCAAGCATAAATCTATTTTTGTTTCGTTTGGTCGACATTCGCTTGGCAGCTAACAAAACAAACCAAACGACAGCCAAACAAATCCCGAGGCCACAGGCCACAGCAACAGTAGCCAGTAACTGGTAACTACAACTACTAGCACCCAACCCACCCATCCAACCACCCACCACCCCACTAGGAGGTGACTCTCCGGCAGCAACAGTAAAAATTGCATCACGAGTTGCACGCGTGCGAAGCGAAGCCATTAAAAAAGAAGTGGAAATGCCTGATTGCCACAGATGAACCCGGGAGCAAACGTGAAATTGAGTGGGGCATCAAAAGACGGGCAAAATATGAAAACACTGCTGCAACTGCTGCAGTTTGAGGCAAAACTAAGCAGATTTTATGCACAAGAGATTGGCTGAGCAAATTATACAAAATTCAAGTGGAATTGCATAAGAATCTTGAAGACGAATATTCTTCAAGAAACACACCCCACAGATTTAATACACTAGCAAAATTTAATTAAAATTCAAATGCATTAATTTGTTAAAAAAATATATTGTTCTGAGGAAAAAAAAAACAATGTCTGTCAACCAAAAGTTCTGCTTTTGCGTCTGATGAGGAAAATAAATTAGTAGTTTTTTTAAATATAAATATTTTTTACGCGTGCTATGGTTATTATTCTTGGATTAATCTCTATCAATATTTTTTTTAGATTTTGGCAAAGTAAACTGATTAAACATAATTTTTCATGAATTTATAAAATATAAAATTTGTTTATATTATTAAATATTTATTTATTAAACAGAACTTCAATAAGCAAAAATTCAAAAACATATAAATTTCTTCTTTTATTTAATTTAATAACTCTTGAAAATATATTCTTAAAAATCAAAAAGTATTATAATATATCTTAATCAATCATAACACTTTTAAGAATATAAATTTTCTCAAAGTGTAAAAATATTTCGTAATTTTAAATCCGGATGATGTTTTCCAACCAGAGCTGCTTAGTCATCATATCAATATCATCAATATTAAATGTGTGATAAATCCAATTTCATATTCAATAGTTCTCAAAAAGAGTGTTTGATAGCAATAGTTTGTATTGAGAAAAAGAATATTTATTTAAGCATGAATTTGATTTTTAAATATGGTCGAGACAAATTTCCAAGTCAGGTCATAAAAAAAAAAAAAAATGAAAAGAAAGTTTGCAGCAGCTCCCCAAACAATTTGTTAAAACAACTGTGACAGCTTGCATATGTCCTTTAGCCAGGCAATACACACCCACACACACACACACACATACACACACACTGCTCCTGCTTGGTCTATTTTTTATTTCTCTTTTACTTTATTTTGCTGTGTGTTTGTACATTTATTGTGGCGTGCGTTGCTTAACAAACAGGAAGCAACAAATTCAGCTACTGTTTCCGGTTTGAGTGTGCGTCTGTGTGTTTGTCTCTGTGTGTGTGTGTGTGTATCGAATTTGTTTCTTACTTTGTGACTGCATACTGATTTGTTTGCTTTGTGCAGCACCAGCAGTAGAAACAGCAGCAGAAGGACGACATATGCTGCAAACGACCCTTAACCTGAGCCACTCCAGCTCAAAATAAGAAACACACACATTTTGTAGCCTTCTGCTTTTTGGAATCGTTGGAATCGTTAACTTAAGCAGCTAATTTGGTATGCAATCCAGATATTCAGCATTTATATAATTTCTTGGGGTCCTTTTATACAATTTGTCGACGCTTAGCAGAGCTTTAAAATGCCAACAACTGACTGAGCTCAAATGGCTTAGATTTTACCCACTGCACAATATTTTAGAAAGTTGAATCTGATATCAGTTTGCAAAATTATATACAAATTGTCGACTATTAAATATTATTGCTCATTTAATCTATTGATTTGTGGTTATATTACAATACATATTTAAATTTTTATGATAGGATATATAAAAATAGGGATTGATAGAAAATAAGGAAATATAATAATAATATTTGTTAAATGCTTAATATTATATGTTGGCTGTTCTCTCCAATTTAATTTAGAAACAGGCTTTTACTCAAATAATCTTTTGAGCACTTGTAGTAACTTTGATATTGATCAATATTGATACGATAACAAATAGCGAATATATATAGAAAAAACATTTACTACTTATGTTCAAAGATATTTGGTGAGCAGGGTCTGCTTCTGATTGTTACTTTATTTTTCTAACTGCGTTTTAACAATCTTATTAATTTTATAAAAATTATTATTAAAAAATTATAAAAAAATATTATAGGAAAACATAGTTAGCTTTTTTATTACGTTTTTCAGTTTTGACTTATAATTTATTATGTAATTAATGTTACTTTCTTTATAACTTCATATTTAAATTTAATAACACACTTTTTACTCTCTTAAAAAATACGTTATTAAGAGATATGAAGAGATCTCAATTTAATAAATATTAATTTCAATTTTACTCAATGAAATAAGTAACTTAATTTAATTTAATTTAATTTAGAAACTATTCTCTATCTTAAAAGTGTTTACTGTAGGCAGAAGTAAAAAATAATTGTGATGATTTATTTACTATTTTAATATTTAAAAGGGGTAAAACCACGAAGATAACAAATTGGTAATGGCCCGTGTATAGATAAATGTATAGATGAAAAAAATGTTAAAGTACTTAACGACAGGACAAACATTTTTAGCATTTCCTGTCCTGTCCTGTCCAGTCCACTCTTCGGTGGTGATTTAAATTACAATTGAGTGGCGACAATATTGTAAGAGCTGAACTCAAGAAAGCAGCCAGCAAAGTTGCTAAGTGGCCAGCCAGTCAGGCAGTCAGCCAGTCAAGTAGCTCCACAAAAAAGGTCCTGAGTCAACAATAATTTAGAATGGCAGTAGGCGGATGACTGGACGAGTGGTGGGTGGTGCGAGAGAGGTGGTTTTGCGCCTCAGTAGTCAGTGGACAGTTGAGTGGCAGTTTTGTCTGGCAGCTCTTAGAAAACTGCAAGGTGCCATTGCTGAGTGTAAACAACTTGAAAATTAGCAGTTAATGAAGCCTCGTTACGACTGAGGGGGGGATGAGGGGCGACAGCCAGAGATTGCCGTTAAAATATCCCGGCATTGTTTGGCGTAAAGGTAGACTTGATTGCACCAAAGGATGTTGCTGCAATATTTGCGGAATTAGTGTAATGGCAAATGGACAAGATGACGGCCAGCAGCTGATTGTATTGCGATTGTCCGAAAGGGGTTGAAGAGGGGGGGGAATTGGAGAGTGGTCTATAAGGATGAACACTGCACGTGCTGTTTAAGGAGCGTCTGATAACAAATACAAATTGCAATTGAAAATCCGTTGGCGAACGCAAGAAAAAAAGGGGACAATTTAAACATTTGATTTTGAGTCAGAATTTCTTTTCTTTGTTTAAGTCAATAAAAATTTTATTATCCACTTCAAGTTTATTCTTTCTTGTCTAATTTAAAAAAAATTATCATTACATTTTCAATTTATGCAATACATATTTTAACAACCATTTCAAGTTTTATCATTTTTCCACTTGCAATTTATGCAATACATATTTTAATACTCATTTCAAGTTTAGTCTAATTTAGAAAAAATGATAATTCCATTTGCAATTTATGCAATACATATTTTAACATCCATTTCAAGCTTTTTCTTTTTTGTTTAATTTAGAAAAAATGATCATACCATTTTTACTTTATGCAATACATATTTTAACATTCATTTCTTTATTCCATTTTTACATATTTTAATACTCATTTCAAGTTTAGTCTAATCTAGAAAAAATGATCATACCATTTTTACTTTATGCAATAAATATTTTAACAGCCATTTTAAGTTTTATCATTTTTCCACTTGCAATTTATGCAATACATATTTTAATACACATTTCAAGTTTTGTCTAATTTCGAAAAATTGATAATTCCATTTGCAATTTATGCAATTGAATTAAAGCTTTCCATTTCAATCGGGTTTATTCCAGAATAATAACTGCAACTTCATTGACCAGGCAATCTCTTTAATCCATTTCGGTAACTTTATAAGTTGCTCCTTGCTGCAGATTGACTAGCAAAGTTTCAAGTCCAATTTATGCATGCATTCCATTCATTTCGCTCGTCCGGCAGTTATATATATTTATATATATATATATATGCATGTATATAGTGGTTTTTTTTTCCTGGCTTTGGTTTATGCAAATGCAAGTCGAGCCAGATCTTAAGTATAATTTTTTATGCAACTGATTTTCATTTAAATTGAGAGCCAAGACAAGTCAGAACTACAGAAGGCTGCGCCTTTTCTTTGCCCGGGAGGAAAAGTTCGCCTTAGCTCAAACACACACACACACACAGAAAAAAAACCACACACAAAACCACACACACACACACACACACACAAGTCACATTCAAAGTGAGTGTAAAAAAGAGGAAAAAAAATATATATATGGGTAAGAAAAAACTATTTTTCTTTCAGCGAGCGCAGCTCATGAAAAATCTTATGAATAGCATTATTCAGTATTTTGCTTGGCTTGTTTTTTTCCTTGGAGGACTTGGAGTCTATTTGTTATTTGTGTGCATCTGTTGAGCTTGTGCGCCTCGTCGGTAATTTCTATAAAAGGACACCTATACAAAAATATGTCAATGTGCACCGAAAATCCCTAAAGGTAAACAAGACACACTTAGTATCCCAAACAGAACAGAACTGAGAAACTTTTGCCACACTTCAGATGCAACGCCGCGCACATTTTTAATTAAGAGATTAAATGCCAGTCGTATTTTTTCCTCAATGGACACTAATGAACAATTTTTTTGAATCTCTTTGCGTTCTGCATTTGCAACAGCTATTGTCAGAGAGAGAGAGAGAGAGAGAGAGAGAGAGGGAGGGAGGTGATCCTGATTCTGTCATCATCATTAGGATGAGCAGAAGCAGCATCGCCATTCATTCATCGGTTTTTACCTTGTCATTTTGCGGCAGTTTTACCTTTTGTTGATTTATGCGACAGGCCAGGAGCCAGGAGCCATGAGCCATCAGCCATGAGCTGGCAATTAAGCTGCGGCTCAATGCTGAAGGGTTCTCCTGCCACAATTCCCAGCTGCCCCAAGCCAATTGAAATTTTAATCAGCTTGGACACAAATTAGCGTCGTTTTTATGTTTACGAAAAGTAGCCTTAAGTATCCTCAGTTTGTTGGCTGGTCACCTTTTAGTTTTTTTTTATTATCATTTTAATGTCCTTAATCAAAAGGATATTAAGTGTCGCGCGGCTTAAGTGTGACAGAATGCGCAACTTAATTAACTTGTCAACGGGTTAAGTGAGGTGACTGCAAATTATGTTCAGTGTAGTGCTTTGCCCCATTGAAAGCTGAAAGTAATTTGGATTATAGCAGATACTTCATAATAATAATGGCATCATCTGAATTAGTTAAGTGAAAATTACTCAAAAATAATAGCAAGGGAAACACCATATTTAAAAAAATGTTTTGCTTTTGAAATCGATGTGAATCAAGGAACAAAATGTGTCTAATTTCAAAGCAGGCTTAAGTTGAATACATTTATTATAATTTAACAGCAAAAAGGAAATACTGATCATCTCAGTAAATTTAGTTAAAAAAAAGAATAATATATATATATATATATACATATAAATAGACTCTCAACAATTTGTTTCTCATTAACAATTATCTTAAATATTTATAGTCTAAAGCTTTAATAGAGTCAAAAACATTTGAGTACAAAAAATATATGCATAAATTTATGGCTAAAAATATTTTAAATGTTTATAATATAAAGATGATAAATCAAAAGTTGAACACTTTAAAATTTACTCATAATAAGTTTTAATTTTTTTAATTCATTATTTTAATAAATACTTATATTTTTTTCTTCTTTCTATCATTTTTAGTTCCGCCCATGTTGCTCATACCACATCAATTGGTTGGTGCACCCGAAGGTTTCAATGTTACCATCGAATGTTTTACGGAGGCGCATCCAACATCCTTGAATTATTGGACACGCGGCGAGGGACCAATCATACATGACTCGTACAAATACAAGTAAGTTCAAAGTAATAGGAAAATATATATAAGAATTTCTGGGTGGATTTCTTTGTAAAATTGATAACAATGTGATCAACGAACAAAATGTTTAATTTCAAAGCGGGCTTAAATTGAATACATTTATTATAATTTAACTGGAAAAGCCAATAAATTATTGATCAGCTCAGCTATTTAAGCTAAAAAAAAATATATATCTCTAAAATAGTTGCATAAATTTATGGCTAATAATCTGTTTGTCATATAAAATATTTAAATTTACTAAATCTAAACCTTAAACAGAAAATTGTTTCTATGAATTAAAGCCATAAGTGAATGCCAAAATGTTATTCCTTATAACCTAAAACAAGAAATTATTTTACTATACCTTTTGAGTTGCTTAAATAAAAATGTATAGTATTTTTTTCGACATTAGTTTTATATTTGTGGCTTTAACTTAAGTTGTGAATTGGTAAAATTCAATGTAAATCGATGCATTTTTTTTAATTCTGCCTTTATATCAAAAAAGTAGAGTGATTTTAGCTGTAATATTTATTTATTATATTTATTATTATATATTCTGTCAGTATAACTTTAAACTACAAATGAATGCCAAAATGATATTTTTTATTTAAAAAATAGAAAATTATTTTACTTAGCTTTTTAGTTGCTTACAAATTAACAGTATATTTTCGATATTAGTTTCATAATTATGACTTTATTTAATTTAAGTGTTTTATTGGTGAAATTAAATGTAAGACAATCAATTTTTTTATTGTGAAAAATGTAGTAATTTTTTTTACTCTTTATTTAATTAACTATTTCTAGAGTCGAATCGAGCATCGGCTTGCCCGCTTATAAGACCCACATGAAGCTGACAATTATAAATGTGGGCAGCGGCGATGATGGCATCTATAAATGCGTAGCCAAGAATCCGAGAGGCGAAACGGACGGCATTATACGATTATATGGTAAGTAAATAAGTTATAAGAGAAAAACGATGGGAACTGCAGACTTTCAGCACACGTCGCGCAATTCGTCAGCTGTTGAGAAAGTTGCATTTTGAGTTGTCAGGCAAACAAAAGTTGCAAGAACCAAACAGGAAACGGCAAGTGGCAGGCAGGGAAATGGGGAAAATGTGTTGCGTATACGCAGCGTGGTACATTAGTGTGCTGGAAATGAAAAGTCAGCATTTGAGTAAGTTGTTTGTGTTTTTGTTTTAATGGAAATTGCCTTATTCGTGAAATGCGAGAGCAGACAGCAAATAAATGCGTCCTGGAAATATGTTCAAATTAAGAAAAATATGTGGAACAAGCAAATTTTAAAATAATATTTACACAAGTCACAAGCAGAAATAAACTTTCAATAGCTATTATAATATTTAAGATATATATTTAAAATTTATAATTTCTTCATTTCAATGCAAGATTTAAATTAACTTATGAGTTTGATTTAAATGTTTGTAATTCATTTGCCTTTTTGACCACAATCAAATGTTTGTGTTTATTTGCAAATTAGCTCATCAAATTTCAGATTGTGGCTTTTTTGCACTTCAAACAATTTGTGTATAACCACATATTATGGTTGTTTGTGGCTGCTGAGCTAATTAAGCATGTTATTTGTGCAATTTTGTCTTCAAAAATAATTAAGACAATCGACAATTTTGTGGTTTTATATATATATAAAATATATTCCTGAAAAGACGAAGCATTTAGCACAACTCTAATTGAGCTTATCTGTGCTGAATATTAATATTAATACTTTTAGTTAATTACTTTAAAATAGTTTATTAAAGTTTAGAATTTCTGAGAAGAAATACAAATTTAAGCAACTGAAAATGAAGCACATAAATTCATTGCCAATAAAATCGTAAACTTTCGCAATGAGCGCTTTCCACAGCTTTAAGCGCAATGCGGCTAATTAAGAGATCCATGACGAGGGGGGGTGAATGAGGTGAACAAAAAAAAAACCCCAACCCCAACATATATTGAAAAAGTGCCACATTGGCCCTAACGCGAATTGACAAATTTCAGCCATTTAGCCATTGAGGCGAAAAGCAGAACAAAGAAAATCTCAACCGCAATAGCCCAGAAATGGCCGGACTTAATTGCCTGGAGCTCGGATGACCAGTGTTTTCCAGGAAGGGAATTAAGACGAATGCCCAACACCTTGTAAAGCCAGGAGCGGGGCAAAGGAAAGAAACGAGTGTGGGCTGAGGCAGCTGAGCTGTGGCATTATCAGGCAACTGGAAATCAAGTCACGTGCAACCTGCCTGAGGTGTGGAATTGGCTGGGTTGGGTTGCCGAATTGTCCTGACAGAAGTTTCAAGTCGATGCGTTTTGGGATGAGTTGGGCGTGGCAGGGCCTGGGCGGAGCTGGGGCTGGGGCTGGTGCTGGTGCTGGGTTTTGGATTCACATGTGCTGTAAACTTAAATTTTCTTTCGCATCGGTGGCAAGGAAAGTGTGTAACTTTTCTTGTTGCAAATCCCTTGAATTTTGTAGCTCAAACTGCGAGTTAATATCACGTTTTTAGTTTAATTACGTGATGGATTTGCTGAGGGCAGCTTAAAGTTGCCAAAATGTGGCTGGGAAATTGCATCTATTATGCATCTACTAAAATTTTAATTATATATCAGAGTCTAATTAGAAATAATTGTGAAAGTGAAAATAAAGAGGAAAGAAAATATATAATAATATTATATAAAAAATAAGAATAAAATAATTTATTCCTTATTAAAATAATTATGATTTTAAACGTCATCTGGCAAATATCGCAAACAATATTTGGCATATTCCAAAATCAATGTTTTAATTATTTTCTAATGAGACTCGCGTTGTGAACGTTGAATATTTAATGCAATAAGTACTAACGTGGCCCAAAAGCCGTTTGACAATCAATATGATTTTGCATATTTAAAATAGTTTGTGCGAATTGCAGAAAGCAGAAAAATGTTAGAAATGGCATAATTAAAATGTGTTCTCATTAAATATATCAATAAAATTGCCTTTAATATTAATGGGCAAATGCAATTTGCTGATGAAGAGCAAGGTGATGAGGGGAGGGGAAGGGAAAGAGCTGGAGCATATTGACACATAATGAAAATCGAGAAAATAATTAGCATTTTGTAATGTCAACTCGGGCATGTGAAATAAATGGAGTGAGATATGCATAAAAAGAAAGCGCAATTTTTAAATAAATCGCATAACAAATCAAAATAAATTTTTTTAAAAAATTGATCAATTTACATGAAAGCAACATGAATGAAAATAAATATATGCAAATGAAGCATAAACAATAAATGCAGAAGCAAAAGCAAATGTTGTTTTTAGCAGTGTAGGCAAAGCATGTGAATGTTGTTTAAACAAATTGAATATAGTATAATAATATCGGGGGAATATTTAAATTGCTTAAACACAATAAACAAAAGTCTCTTTTTGTGCTCTTCTACAGTTTCTTATCCGCCAACAACTGCCTCTTCGGGTCTCTACACCAGCGAATCGCATTGGAACGAGGGAGGCAACAATATTTTTGGCTATGGCAACTCGGATTCGACGCGCTCGATTTATGGCCAGGATAAAAGTGAGTAGTAGTTGAGCGGATCATCAGAACAATTCGATTTAAATTTTGGCACCTTGTTCATTTTTTTACCACAACATAATTTTTCATTTTTATTCTCTCTATTTCGCTTCCCCCGCTCTTTAAAATTCCCCCACTTACTCACTGCCACTCTCTCTGTGTTTTTTGTCTTTTGTGCTCTCTCTCATCATCATAATCAAACTAAAAAAAAACAAAAAAAAACCAAAAGATACGCGCTATCAATCGAACTTGAATGAAATCGGTTTATCAGAACAAAAATCCTTCCTAGATAAATCGCAGACTGCGTTAACCGGAAATGGCAATTCACCCGGCGTCGCCGTCGACGGCAGCAGCAGCAGCAGCAGCGACAGCGCCAACTGCTCAGTGGCAATAGCGTGGCTAACACTGTTACCAACATTAATCTTAATGGCATGTTGTGGACCTAGTTAAGTGTGTGTGTGTGTTAAGGCTAACAATATCTACATACTAATTATGAACAAGAGTACTCACATATATAGGCCCTCGTCCCTAACCAGACCCCAGTTATGATCCGCCCCCAAAAACCAAACGTTTGCAACTAAGCCAAGAAAGAGCTTGCTAACAACCCTTAACTTAATATAATAGCTTAGCATTTATCTATATATACACATCTATATATATATCTATATATAAATATTTAAACACATATTACATGTATAGTTAAAATTTATTAACTCTCACAAGAGTAAACAATTGCAATTTAATTTTGCATTTACGCTTTTGGGCTTAAAGAAGAAACAGATTATAAAATGGATAATTAAACCAATTTAATGCACTCAAGTTGAGTAATGCTTAAATAATTATATACACACACACATATATATATAGAATTCTGCGTTAAACGCTAATGGCATTTGTTTACCCACACACACACATACACACACACAAATGGACACACGCCTTGAGGTATGCAAAGTTAAATTGCGAAAATAGCAAATGCAAACCACAAAAACCCACATATCGAATATAAAAAATCATTTAAATTATATAGCATATAAATACATATATATATAAATACACACACATGTGTGTGTGTGTCTATTATTAATTTGTGTTTTAAGTATTCCTCGGTATTATTATTATTATTATTATTAATAGCGCCTTAAGACGAGAATTATACGGTCAAGCGCTTTATGGCTAATGCTGCTCTCAAATTGTAAGTATTTAACTGAGTTGACGGGTTTGTTAATGGGCTTCAAAACTACGATTTTTCAATAGAAAATAGAACACATAATCATAGCACTGCAGCACTTGTCTATCCCACAAAAAAATATATATCCAAATTTTGTATTCCCTGCCAGTTTTTTATTTGTTGAAATATTTAAGCATAAACTTAAGTAAATTGTAACTAAAGCTTAAACATTATTGTAAAAAAATACTTCATGCAAATGTTAAACATTTAAAAGTTGTGTTGCTTTCAATACGAAACAAGAAGTGTTAAATATACATACATATATAAATATATATATATACATATATATATAAAACATATACATGAATGAGTTACAAGCAAATGCTAACTGCACACAAGAAAATACGCATATAAAAATACATATATATGCATATCTAAAATACATATATACATTTATATATATATGTGCGAGTTTATACATAAGCCTATATAGACATACCCTATATATATATACACTATAACTATGTAACTTGTATTTAAGAATACGAAATGAGCTGTAATTGCAAATGGCAATGGCATTGATATAAGCCCAACTCCAAAATGAGCAAATTAAAATAAAAATCAACAACAAAAACAACAATTAATAAGTGTTTGTGTGTGTGTGTGAGTGTGTGTGTGAAATGGTTAATTGTCAAGCATATTAAACAACGCCAAGAACTCAAACAGCTACCACAAAAGCAACAGCAACAATCAGCACTTATTTGCCATACATAATGCAACAAATAGGAAGGATCTGATCTGCTTTAGTATTGGCCCAAAGAATACCCTGTATATATTACTATATACTAAGGAATATTAAAAGTTGCTTCTTTCTAAGGTAAGTACTTTTAAATGATATATTATATAAATTGTCAACAGATCAAACACAACTAATTGAAAAGATAATTAAGATCAAAGAGAATTGCGGAGTATATTAAAATGTTCTGGTAAAATTGAAGGACTTCACATAATATTTTGAAAGATTTGAAAATCTTTTTTGTTGCCCAAGATATCCAGTAAAAATCGCATTATCTACAAATTCAATAATTAACCATGGACGACTGTATAAAATAGCTGCCGTCGAAAAAATCTGTCGATTTTTCAGTATATAAGAAAATGTTAAATTACTGATAAATTTAATTTTAAAATTACTGATTAAATTAATTTAAATCTGATAGTAAAATATATTTTTCACATTCGCATGCTTAACCATTTCGCATTTACAGGGTATTCGAAATACATCAAATTAAAAAACAATTAGTCGTTTCTCGAAGTGTAACGCAACTTCAAACCTATTGACCTGTGCATTTTGACCACATTTATTTTATATGCAATTTAATTTATTCATTTTTTATCACGCAATTTTTTTTTAAAAAAAAGCATAAAAACTATTTTTAAAAATAAAGTGTAATAATAATAATATATTTGTCATATTCAATTTAATTTTCGTGCACGAATGGTGACATTAATTCGAATTTTTCATTGCAGTTTTGCAATATTTATTAATAAATTAAAGTGCAATTGTTTTTATGTTGCCTTTACTAATGGGTGAATTGGATTTACCTTTCAGCAAATAAACTGGAAGTGGGAGAGGTCAATTAACATAAAAAAAACACTAGACTTGATAATGAAAAGTGCCTTTTAATAGTCGAGTTACTCAAAAAAAATGATGTTTGACAAGTGCTAATTGAACTCAAAGATTTATTCATGTACATAAATTAAATATTCAAATATAAATTTATTTTAATAAAAAAAAAGTTCACAAACGTTAAATTTTAAAAATAAACTCAAACTTAGTTTTGCTTATTGAAATTACTATTTTTACTTTATTGTGAAATTACGTAATTTCAGCTGGACAAACAATCATTCGATTGAGATAAACCATTTATTTAATATACCCAAAATAAATAGGATATTCAAATGTTATTGAGAAACTATATTTTAGAGACGGAATTGTGTCTTTTTAAAAATCAGAGTATGCGTTTTTCTAAATACATAAAAAAAAAATGTCTAATTTTCAATTTTAATATTATTGTTTAATTGTTTCATTTAATTTCTTAATTACACTAAACTGTTATAAAAAACATTTTTTAAATATCATTAAAAAATTTATATTTGTTCGTTAAAATTTGCATAAAAAACATATGTTGTCGCTTAATAATTTACTAATTAAAAATTGGTTTTCCAATTATAAATAATATTGAAATCATGCGATGATTGTAAATGAAAAATTTTGCCATGTTTTACAAATTATGTTGAATTATTTGAAGATTTGCCAATGATGTGCGTAAATCTATTCTGTCTACAGACTGAAATGCAAGTCGTAATTTTTCCTACCCAATGTTTTTATTTGTCAATTAAAATGTTACATTTGATTTGCAGACATACAAATTGAATTCAGTTTTCAGATTTTTGTAGTTTTGCACATTTATAACGATGTCTGGCTAAGAAGCCAAAGAAGCAGGAAATTGAATTGCCAGAGTAAAGGTATTTGTTCGAATGTTTGTGATTGCCTCCTTTGATATCAGGACTCAGGACGATGATGGGAGTGGAGTGCAAGGACCACAGAAAGCGCAGCAAGATAAATAAAGAAAAGCGAAGAACGAAATCAGCTTGAAATCGCGACACAAGATGTCAATTTCATTACGAGAAGAGAGGACGATGGCCATGACACTGTGCACAGTGTGCACAACTCATCTGCATAAGGGGGAAATTACTTTTGCCTCCAACTGCCAACAACAACAACAACAACAACTAAATGGCGAAAGCAATCGCAGCTGCTTGGACAAAGTTTTGTATGCCGAAAAAAAAAATATACAAAAAAATTCCAAAAAAAAAATGGCAAAAATAAATCCAGGCAAAATGTAAAATGCTGAAATGAACTATTCACGACAATTTCCGCAGTGCAAGAAAAAAAGCAGCCAACTGAAATTTATGCAAAGCAACAACAAAGTCAACAAACAAAATACAAATGAAGCCAAGTACAGAAAAAATAAATTACCCCCAGAAAGGAAATTGCCAGAAGAACAAGTCGAAAATAAACAAACATTTCGAATTGGCTACTTGGAAAAAAATGCAATTATACTTATGAAAAATGCATTTTACAATAACTATTTTCTATTAACCGAAAAAGTGTTCCTTGACCTCCTTAAAATATGCCAAGAAATAGAGGCACCTCTCAAATTGCATACCCTGCAGCCAAGCAACTCTTTGTGCCTGCCTCAGAAGCCTAAAACAGGCACGAGGAGGAGGAGGAGGAGGGGAGGAGGCAAGGTTTTGATAAAGGACCTGTGTTTGGCAAAGTTTCGAGCGGAACATGTTTGCCATACTTTTTATCTGCAACCAATTCCTTATGCGAGCAGTTTATTAAAGGATGCGAAATATGGCCAAGGAGTGTGCTCAACAAAAGAGGTCCTGCATGTGTGTGAGTGTGTGTGGGTGTGGGGGGGAGGGGGTCTAGAAAGTTGTAAGTGCATTTCGCATAAATGGAAAATTGTTCAATTTATCGGCGCACAAAGGATAACACAAAAAGGATGGGAACGTGGCCAAGAAATAACTGGTAAAACTTTATGCAATTGAATAGATAAATATTTATGTTGGTCAACTCGGGTAACTCTTGTAACTAATCCTCAGTATTATGAATATCATGACTATATTTTCCAACTCATCCTCTGCAAACTGGAGGCGCTTCCTCTAGTAATTGCCACAAATGAGGCGCATCAAATTTGATTTGATTTGAGCTTTTCACCCACAACAATTGAAGAACAACATTTAAAGTGCTGTAAGCAGACGTAAGAAGGATAAAGAGAAGGATATAACAAGGATGATAAAAATATCAACAAGCCAGCAATAAAACATTCAACATTCAAGGAGTGCACCGAGCAGATCCGAGGAGAGCAGCCAAGTGAACATTGGACCATTGTCGAAATGACATCAATAAAATATTTAAGGCGACAACAAAGAGAAGCAGCTACCAGGACCACATTCGCATCGCATTGAGGAATGGCCTTCAAGCTTCAACTACCTCATCCTGCCACTGCCCCTGCCACTGCATCTGCCACGCCCCCACAGTTGGCAAAACAAACTCAAGGAGTGCGCTGAATGGAGAACTCCACTCGACTAGCGCCGTGGCAAACGAGCTTAACGGGATAAACCGATGAGAACTGACGAAGGCAATGAGCAATGTGAAGCAACTTGAGATTGGGGTGGAAGAGAAAGAGGAGGAGGAGTTTGAGTCTAAGATTGAAGACGAGGATGAGGAGGAGTATCTGACTTGGAACCAGCTTCAGGTTTTCACTCGTCTCGGTTTCAACTCGACTTTGAAGTGCAATAGCGGAATTTGAATTCAATCGCAATTGCAATCGCTTCCCTTTCAGCAAGAACAGCATCCCCCAAATATCACCCCCTTCCTTGACAGCAACTCCATAACTGGCTTTTTATTGCGGCTTCCCATTTCCCCTTTCCCCATCTGTTCTATGTTTGTTATTTGTGGCCGCCGCGTGGCAAGCGGCTTAGACTTGTTAGCAACGTCTTCCAACTGTTTACGGGTGAGGGTGCGGAGGGAGCAGGGATGGGCTTTAAAGGGGACTAAGTTTACTCGGGAAATCACAGCTGACAATCAGGAATAGCCCCAAGATGGGTTGCCACTGATAGGCGGAAGACAGCAATTCGAATTGGAATTGGAATCAGAATTGGGCAGTTATTTCAAATGTTGACCAAATAGGCCATTCAGTGGATATTCCCCTGGTTCGGTTCGGTTGCGGTTTCCATTTCGATTTCTCATAATTTGCCTCTTCTTCAACGGAATTCTTATCTTTAATATTTGTGAATTTTTTACCAAATTTACATATTTTAATCAGCCAGCGTCGATTTCCCAGCGGCAATCAATTTGCTGGCAACGTTTCATTTTTCGACTCAACAATTGAGATTTTCGCTTTAGATTCCCTTTGATCTAATTTCCTTGGCTAGTTGCAATTTGTAAGAAACACACTTTTTGGCTGCTGCTTTAAGACTTGAAGTTAAACTCCTCTTCTCACCTTGGCTCTTTCGGGACATTATCTGGACGGGATTTGTGGGTTGCGACTGGAAATGATAACTGAGGGTTTCCTGTTGAGGCACTCGATGTTTGCTGGTTGCGACAAATTTGCATTTCATTTTAAAGTGTTGTGAACCATTAAAATGTAGTCTTCAACCAGGTCAATAAAGTATGAAATTACCATTTCGGCCCGTGGCCAATTCGTCTAATGGGTTAACGCCCTCAGTGAAAGGCTTTTGAAGTGGTTGTGGCCGCTGGCTAATATTAGACTGGTAGCAATAATCTAGCTAAGACTTAATGGCCAACATTCTACTTTGTGATAATTAAATATGGCCCATCCATTAGCACTTTTCGTAGTCTACATTAAAAACCATATTTCATTGTTTGCTATGTTGTTTTTGAAACGAATCCTTAACAAATATCCCGAGCTGAGTTTCCATTTCCGTTTCCATTTATTTTATTTTTATTATTAGCTCAAATTACTTTTTGAATTAATACTGAAAATTTGGCTTGGAAAACAGAACTAAAATTATAATTAATGTTTAACAATTCAATTATTTAAATACGCATATTTGATAAAGCAAAATAAATACATTTAAAATGAATCGGATAACTATATCAAATAGATGCCATAACAGCGATAATTAAAAATATAAATAAAAAATATATCATAAAGATTTTCAAATTTGTACAAAAATTTAATTCTTATTTTTTTGTTAGTTGTTTGAAATAATTAAATTTAAATTTGGACTGATTTTAAATAAATTTTAACTTTTAGCCCGTTTTTAATTGATTTATTTAAATGCTTTAATTCAATTTAAAATGAAATATTTTTTAATTAGTACTTTTTTAATTTGTAGCTTTCAAAATTTTTTCTGTTTACTGTTTATTTCACATTCATTATTATTTAACTATATATATTTTTTATATATATTTACATTTTTTTTTTTTTTTTTTTTTTCCACTATTATTTCTAATAATTAAATCATATTGCTGGCATTTTCGCAGCCGCATTTTCAGAGCATCTTTTAGCCATCATTTTTGCAGCTTGCCAAACAATATTTCACACAGGCGGCAATTAATACAATTATTATATTTAATGCCATGCCACAGTGCATATGAAATTTCCTGCGGCCGGAAAAGACACACACACATGTAGACACACATGCACACACACACACACACACACACACACACACATGTTCATTTATGTAGCTCGTCGTCGTTGCTCACTTGAAATCTCTTGCCAAAAACGAAAACCCCGTTGGGAGTTTTGTAGGCAGCCACCGTCGGTGAGGGGTGGTTGTCGGGGAAGGCCATTCAATTACACCTGCTTACGAGCATTACAACGCCATTATGTGTGTGCTTGTGTGTGTGTGTGTGTAGGTGTGTGTTGGAATTCCTTGATGTTGGGCACTTGGCAGCCAAAGCGTCGGCAGCTTGACTACCTCCTCCAGCTCCTGCTCCCGCTCCAGCTCCAGCTCCACCTTGTGCTTCAGACTTGCCAACAATTTTATTACATTTTCGACTGTCGACACTTTTGTTTTGTTGTTGTTGACGTGGTTGCTTATTACTTAGTTACAATAGCAACAATTGCAACATCAACAGCAACAGCAACAATGCGAGCCCAACTCGGGCCCAAAGTGCCAACAATAATAATTACAACGGCAACAACAATCACAGCTGCAACTGTCTGCCAAAAAGTTTCTCTGTCTTCGTTGCCGTATGCCAAAAAAAAAAATAAAAATAAAAATAAAAACCAGTCGACGGCAAATGCCACATAAAACATAAATGAGCAACAACAACAACAACCAAAAGAAACTTTGAGTTATTTTCGACAACTACTGAATATCCTGCTTAAAATTATGCTCAAATTTAATTTATAATATATTATATAATTTATTTAAATGCATTCCTAGCAAATAAAGCATAAAAAATGTTTAATAAAATTTAATATTAAATTCATTTTAAAAAATCTGCATTAACTAAATTATTTTTGTAATTTTTTTTAATAGCTTTTTAAGTAACTGTAAACTGAATTGGCTAGCAAATAAAAATGGTTAAAAAATTACTGCATTAACTGAACTATTTTTGCAATTCATTTATTAGCTGATTAAGTAATTAAATAGGCAAGCTAAAAAATTGCTGCATTAACTAAAATATTTTTTTTAATTAATTTTTTTGCAAATGAAGTAATATTAAATTGAATAGGCTAGAAAATAAAAATGGTTAAAACTCTGGATATTTTTAATGGCTTCTGCAGGGTATCTAGCGACGACAAAAACAATTAGAAACAGTTATATAAAGGCAAACTAGAGACGAGAACAAGGCCAGAAACACACATAGATAAGCAGGTGAAAGGGGTACAAGTGCAGGAGGGAGCGGAACTCACTGAAATTTGCCTACTCAGGAGAAAACGGTAGGAAAAAAAAACAGCTGTCTTCAGCACTACGAAGATTAAATGCACTTGTAGACTGATGTCAATCAGATTCTTCTAGGGGAATAATATTTATTAGAACCATGTTGAAAATTATAATATTTAAATATATTTATTAAAATATATCCATTTATGTATTGGTCAAAATAATTTTCAACAAGACAGCTTTAATATCGAATAAAACAGTTCGCCACAATTACAAATATATATTTATTCATATCAAATATTCAGGACAAAAATAATTTAATATCCTGAATTAAAAAAAGAATAATTGAAGCGAAACCCGGCTGCAAATTGTTGGTTATTAAATTTTCAATATGGATTTGAATTCGCGCTTGAAGCCCACAAAAGTTTTTTGGCCCCAAAACACAGACGCAGAGTGTTGAAACATGTTACACACTGGAAACAGATGCAACAACAGCAACAACAACAGCAACAACAACAACAGCAACAACAACAGCAACAACAACAAGGAGTTGCTGCTTGTTGGCGTGTTTTTCGTGGAGATTTAATTAGTTTTTATTGCCACAAAAAGAAAATGTGCCGCGTTTGGTTCTTGTTGTTGTTGTTGTTGTTGCATTGCATAGCTGCATTTCATAGCTGTTGTAAGTGATTGCTGCTGCTGTTGCAGACGGGCTGTAAGAGTGTGTCTCTCTCTCTCTCTCTTTTCTTATACCCCTCTCTGTCTCTCTCGTTGTGCTGCATGCGATTTGGCGTTGGTGTCGCTGTTTAATATTTTCATTTTATGTTGCATGCTGTTTGCATTTCCACAATTGTTGTGTGTGTGTCTGGAAATGTTTGTTTTTATGCACAGCAAAAGAGAGAGAGAGAGAGTGAAAGAGAGAGGGAGAAGCATGTGAGACAGAGTACAAAATATTTAGTAGACACCTTGTTTGTAATTGTCAAGGACATATTTTCATCAGGGCAAACTTTAAATCTTTATTTGTGCTTTAAAAAATAGGTAAAATATTAGCAAAGGTTTTTTACATTTAGCACTTTTCAGTTTTCATTCAACTTCAACTTTTAAGATTTTGAATATGAGAGTTTTAATAAAATATGCTAATTAAAATCAGATTTAAAATTTCACATTCTTTAATTTGTTTAAAATGTTTTTCATTTTATATTAACTATTTTTTTAAAATAATTTTAAGTTATTACATTATTTTTAATCTCACAGTCATCATTATTCTTATCGTGCTTCAAATTGCAGTAGTCTGTTTTGAGAAACCGAATGTTTATTACAGATCTTTGAGAACCATTAAAACTCTTCAATTGACAACACTGTTATTTTATTAAAATGGTTATTATTATTATTATGATTATTCCAAGTATTCCAATGATTTTAATCGCTTTAATTTATTTTAATTAATGCCGCCAATGGGAGCTCTTAAGAAATGATGCCTCTGCTCTCAAGGATTGTCACAAATGTATTTTCCCATCAAGTTCTTTTTATCCTATTTTAAGAATATTCCCACAATATTCAAATTTTAAGAATATTCCCACGAAATTCTGAAGTGAATTAAATGTGATTCAACTTGAACACAAATAATTATAATATTTCTCCAAGCAGTTAATCTATTTCCCGTCCGATGTTCAACAATATGAATAATGCCAAATTGTCCAGCCGCAGCAGCAATAACAACAACAACAACAACAACAATAACAACGAGATTCGAAATAGAGTCGAGAATTCTGACGGCAAACGATAATGAAAAAGTGGAGAAACAAAACTAGAACCAAAAGTTTGGCACTAAATTCACAAATTGCTCAAGTTTTAAAGTTTCGACAGCCCCATGAAGGGTGGATAAGGAGAGGGTTTTTGGGGAAACTATTCAAAACAGAGATTTACGTCGCTCATGGGCCGAGGGGTGGGTGAGGGAGCAAGGGGTTGGTGGTGGGAAGGGGGGGTACTATGAAGTTGGAATAGCATTGGGTGAGGATAGTTAACAGATTTGCTTGCATAGTTTGTGGGTTGTGTTGCCATCATTTAACTACCAGCTGGTAAATTGAAATAGTAGCAAAGATTGTTGTTGTTGTTGTTGTTGTTCTTCTTCTTCTGCTGCTTGTTGTTGTTGTTGCTAGTTCAACTTGGTTTAGTTGAGTTATTAAAAAGCAATTTGTGGCCGTCAAGGCAAGTCTGCAGCAGATTGAGCGTAAATGCAGCTGAGCTCCAATTTGCCTCCCTTCCAAAAACTTGCCTTCCGACGGGTGCCGTCAATGGGTTAAGTACCTTACAAGCCATTTTAAAGCCAATCATTGGCTTAGCCAAATCAATTTGAAATATGCAAACAGCTAACTTGTAATCGCCATCTTTTTGTTACGCACTCATCATAAAAGCGTTACTCCAAAAATATTGTAGTATTACAGCCAAATTTCCTTGATGAAGACTTGTCAACTCAAATGTAAGCAGGTGTGTAAGCGTTCTAAATTCATGTAAGAGGCACAGGCTTTTATATATCAAATTCGCATATAATAATCCATCGTAATTCGCATCTTATGGGTATAAATTTATTATCTGCGACAAATCAAGCCTGTTTTATTTTGAGAATTTCTAACTCTTTTTCTTAGGCCGATGAAATTGGATTTTCGATGTCTTTAAAAGTTATGTCTAAAAATAATAACCATAATAATATAATAAGCATTCGTTCAATCATTATTACTATAAAAAATACACCTCAATTGTAAATTCGGCTTCAAACTTATCTCCAAAAATTATTTGAGACAATTTATTAACTATAAAAAACACATATTTTAAATAAATATAAATAAATAAATGTAAAACACAAATAAAATTATTTGTGACAATTTATTAACTATAAAAAAAACACATGTTTTAAATAAATATAAAAAAATAAATGTATGAAATAAATAAAAATATTAACAATATTACCAATACTAATAAAATTTGATTAACTACACATTTGTGCTAAAAAAAAACACGCTTCTGTGCAATAATAATAATAATAATAATTCACAAGTCACTATTTGGAAAATAAACTTGCGAAAGTAACTTGGCAAAGTTCATTTAACACACATCTGGGTAATAAATTTGGAACTAAGCAAATACGCCGCGACTGTACCATAAAAATAAAGTAGAAACCCATAGAAAGCGAAGTCTGGAAAAATCTCATTCAAATAAAACGAAAATCATTATCTGAACATGAAAATCTGGTTAACTTCGTTTAGAGAGTGCTAAAAATGGCAAAGAAAAAAAAGTGTTATTTTATGCAAGTGCATACGACTAGGAGATACCCTTTAACCCAAAATTATTTGCATTATTTTATTTAAGAAATTCAAATCAGAAAAATTATGTTTAAATTAGATTCGATTTTTTCTTTGTAATTTTATTAGAAAAGATAAGTTAATCGGACAATAATAAATGTTTTTCAGTTGATAAAAAAGCTAAATTTAACTAAGATTTATTTAAAAAAAAAAAGCAGCATTTCGTATGTTAAATTGGTGTTTTTTATGCACTTGCCACACACATCAGTTGAATGTGTACAGGGTGTAAATAGGAAACAAAATGGATGGCAACATTTTTCAAATGCAGTCCAAAAGCCAACAAGCAAACTCACGTAAGGAGCTGTGGCGAAATGCAAATGCGCTGTCTGAAAAGTGCTGCCAAGTGGCGAAAGTTGCGCCACGGCAAGCCCCACAGTTGAAGGGGCAAGCGGGGCAAGCGAGGCAAGCGAGGAGAGGTGCCAACAAGTTTGCGGCGTTAAAAGTTGTTGAAAGCGCCCCGCTTAGGCAGGTGGTGTAAAGGGATGCGGTGCGGGGGGGGCCGGCACAATGTCATATATTATGTTAGTCAAGGCAGCTGGCAGCGGAACCCCCAACAACAACAACAACAACAATGCAACTTGCATTAAATAACGGAAATGAAAACAAAAGACTTCAACTTCCGGAAAAGGCGCGAGACGCAGAGGAACCAAAGCCACCAAATTGCACTCGAGTGAAAATAGAAAGTGGCAATGTGGCTTTTGTTCTCTCTCCCCCCCCCCCACTCTCTCTCTCCCCCTCTCTCCTCTCTCCCTTCACCCTCTCTCTCTTTCTCTCTTGCTCTCTCTCTCTCTGCAGTTGCTTACTTTGATTGCATTGCCAGCTTGTGAGTTTTGTGTTTGTGGCGCAGGTGTGCTTGCAACGCCGGCATGTGGCATAAATAATTTGCACTCAACGGAGGAAAACAAACGACGCCCAAAGTCGGTTCACTTGTGGAGCCACCCAATATGCAGGAACAGGCAACTCCAAAGCCGGCAAACATTTCCCGCAGGAAATGTCCTTTGTTCTTTTGCTATTCTACCCGTGCCCCTCCCATCTCCCCCTCCACCAACACACACAATTTTTATTACCACTGTTGCTCAAGTGCAAGGCCAAGTGGGGAATCCGCCTGCTCCTGTGGATGCGGTTCTACGCAATTCCTTTAGCTCTGACTGGAATGGGATTGGGTGCGCCGCAATCCTTATTTAACTCGATTTAATTGATGGTTTTTTCATGCCTAAAAAATTACAATTGCATTTAAAATAATATAAATTATTAATAATAATAAATTAATTATTATTATTAATTTAACACTTTTACTAATTTATAGATTATTAACTTACTTAACTTAACTCAATTTATTAATTGCTTTAATTTGTGCTTAAAACAGATCCTTAGAATAAATTGAAATTATTCTCATATTGGTAAAATTCTTAATAAAATTGTTTTGAGTTAAGATTTAATTATACATCTTTTATAAATTAACATTATATGCTTAATTTAATTTTTAACAATATTTCTTTAAATTTTAAATTTGTTTACTCACTTGTAAATTGTAAATTCTCACATTTTTCCTCTTTATTTGTGAAAGTTTTTTAGATTTAAATTTAAAAAGAAAAAAAAGCGAATGTTGTTCACATTATTTCTATACTCGGTTAATTTTATGTGCCACTACAAAAAAAAAAAAAAGAAATGGCTAAGTAATGTTGGCCAGGCCCAGGCCCAGGCACAGGCATAGTCTTGGTGGCAGTCTCAGTGCTGCTTCCGGTTCCGCTTTTATGGCTGCTGTGTTGCACTCGATGCAGCAGCTGGTGGCACGTGTATGAATAAGTGTGGTACACTTGGCTTGATAACAGCTAAAATTTATTGGCAATCCAGAGTTAGCCAAGTGGCCAGAAGCAGAGTGTTGCTTGTGGCTTGGCCTGGGTTAATAGAATTGCAGGCGAAAGGAACAAAGGATTTAAGCCAGGCAAAAATGAAGTTCAAGCTCAAATAAAAAGCAACGGGAAAAGTCTTTCAGCGCGTTGAATTTGTATTTATGATGACATTAAATTGCCGCCAAAATGGGAAAAGGGCCGAAGCTGGCCAAGATAAATAGCAAAACAAAAACCACTCAAAGCCGCGTAAATTGAGGCGCCACCCGTTACCCCTTCAGGCCCCCGCAGCAGACTACAAAAAAAACAAAAACTTTTGCCCATTTTAGTTTTTGCGGTCAGCAGCAGCCAGCCAAAATGGCACAAAACAGGAGCAAGCAGGACACCAAACGTTGCACAGAGCGGGACAGCAACACACTTAGTGGCAAGTTGCTTTTTTTTCGCCTCTTCCTATTTTCATTCAGCTTGTTTACTATTTTATTTTATTGCGACGCGTCGCAAACAAAAGATACAAAAATAACAAAAAAAAAAAAAAAGAAAAACAAAAGAAAAGAAAAAGAAAAAAAAAAACTTGGCGTTAAATTACTGCGAGTTCTCCAGGGCATCAGGCCGAAAATGGAAATTTATGTCCCAATTGCAATTCGCACGCCCGTCCCCAAAGTGGGTGGGGTGGGTGGTGCCCCCAGCCAGATTATTGGTCATCTTTTTTTTTGGAGGCGCCTTTTTAAAGGTTTTTTCGTAATTATATTAAATTTGCATTAAAATTGTAAATTTCATGCATCGATTAACACTCTGCTTCAAATTCTATTTCGGTGTTCTCCCAGTGGCCTGACAGCTCATTAAAACGCAATTTGATATCTTATTGACTTTTGACCCGTGCAGGGCAAGGGTGGGGGGGCGCTGTTCTGACAGCACTGCAGCAATTCTGCTGCTTAAAAACGCCTTAAGCGAAATGCCAACGCGGAGCAACAGTAAAGCGAACCATTTATCATTTCCTGTCTCAATTCTAAGCCGCAGTCGCGACAGACACCACGCCCCCCCCGCCCACGCCCACGCCCACTCCCCGTCACGCCTGACACCCTGGCGTACTCGCTGTCCGGCATTATTTGATGGTCGCTTTAAGCGTTGCCACCTCATAAAAGGTAAACTTCCCACCAAAAGTAGATCAAAGCAAATCGAAATGGAAACTCCCAAAACTGATTTATAAGTTGAAAAACCAGCGAATTCGCAAATTGATTGCCGCTGGGAAATCGACGCTGGCTGATTAAAATATGTAAATTTAAAAACAAAAAAATTCACAAATATTAAAGATAAGAATTCCGTTGAACAAGAGGCAAATTATGAGAAATCGAAATGGAAACCGCAACCGAACCGAACCAGGGGAATATCCACTCAATGGCCTATTTGGTCAACATTTGAAATAACTGCCCAATTCTGATTCCAATTCCAATTCGAATTGCTGTCTTCCGCCTATCAGTGGCAACCCATCTTGGGGCTATTCCTGATTGTCAGCTCTGATTTCCAGAGCAAACTTAGCCCCCTTTAAAGCCCATCCCTGCTCCCTCTGCTCCATCACTCGGCGAGTCTAAGACCTGCAAAACAGTTGGAAGACGTTGCTAACAAGTCTAAGCCGCTTGCCACGCGGCGGCCACAAATAACAAACATAGAACAGATGGGGGAAGGGGAAAGGGGAAGCCGCAATAAAAAGCCAGTTATGGAGTTGCTGTCAAGGCAGGGGGTGAAGTGTGGGGGATGCTGTTCTTGCTGAAAGGGAAGCGATTGCAATTGCGATTGAATTCAAATTCTGCTATTGCACTTCAAAGTCGAGTTGAAACCGAGACGAGTGAAAACCTGAAGCTGGTTCCAAGTCGGATGCTCATCCTCATCCTCATCTTCAATCTTAGACTCAAACTCCTCCTCCTCCTCCTCTTCCACCCCAATCTCAAGTTGCTTCACATTGCTCATTGCCTTCGTCAGTTCTCATCGGTTTATCCCGTTAAGCTCGTTTGCCACGGCGCTAGTCGAGTGGAGTTCTCCATTCAGCGCACTCCTTGAGTTTGTTTTGCCAACTGGGGGGGCGTGGCAGATGCAGGGGGAGGGTCAGTGGCAGGATGAGGTAGTTGAAGCTTGAAGGCCATTCCTCAATGCGATGCGAATGTGGTCCTGGTGGCTGCTTCTCTTTGTTGTCGCCTTAAATATTTTATTGATGTCATTTCGACAATGGTCCAATGTTCACTTGGCTGCTCTCCTCGGATCTGATCTGCTCTGCTCTCCTCGGTGCACTCCTTGAATGTTGAATGTTTTATTGCTGGCTTGTTGATATTTTTATCATCCTTGTTATATCCTTCTCTTTATCCTGCTTATATCTGTTTACAGCACTTTAAATGTTGTTCTTCAATTGTTGTGGGTGAAAAGCTCAAATCAAATCAAATTTGATGCGCCTCATTTGTGGCAATTACTTGAGGAAGCGCCTCCAGTTTGCAGAGGATGAGTTGGAAAATATAGTCATGATATTCATAATACTGAGGATTAGTTACAAGAGTTACCCGAGTTGACCAACATAAATATTTATCTATTCAATTGCAAAAAGTTTTACCAGTTATTTCTTGGCCACGTTCCCATCCTTTTTGTGTTATCCTTTGTGCGCCTATAAATTGAACAATTTTCCATTTATGCGAAATGCACTTACAACTTTCTAGACCCACCCCCCTCCCCACACCCACACACACTCACACACATGCAGGACCTCTTTTGTTGAGCACACTCCTTGGCCATATTTCGCATCCTTTAATAAACTGCTCGCATAAGGAATTGGTTGCAGATAAAAAGTATGGCAAACATGTTCCGCCCAAAAACTTTGGCAAACACCAACGCATAGCATTTTTTGTGGCATGCCTCATTTAGCACTTCCATAAGACTCTTGTTGGGAATGGGAACAAAGAAATTTTGTTTATTTTTATCAATACTTTTTTTTGTGTTGGCACGAAGTAGAAAACGTTGAAACTGTGTGTTGGAAGTGGCCAGCAATTTGTCGCACAAATATGCAAGAATTTGAAAATGCAAACTATGAAAATTGCTTGCCACGTGCCACTTTGGACTAGAAAGATTGTGCTTCCTTAACGGAAGATATGGGTTTGTTATTATTGTGGTCTTAAATAAGACTTAATTTATTATTGTCATTTAAAACTTTTAGCACTTTTTTTAATGTCTTAAGCTAAAATAGCAAATAAAATAGAAGTAACATTTTAAAATTTCATTTAATATTTAAACAAAATAAATATAATTTTTTAAATTGGTTCTTAGAATACTAAACAGAAAATGTAGGTATATAAATATTAAGCTATATAATCAAATAATTATAGATACTAATAAAAAAAGTTCGATTTGAAAGCGAAACTCTTCTAAACATTAAGTTCAGTCCAAAAAATTATTTATTTCTTGTTTCAGTTCAGTCCAAAAAATTATTTATTTCCTGTTTCCTAAGCGATCTTTTATTATATTTAAACTATAAAAATAAACAATATTTATGAAATTAATCAATAATATTTAAAAAAAAAAACTGGGAATGTTGCAGTGTAACTGTCTGCGGAATACTCTAATAACAATATAAAAAGATAATAGTCGGCAAAAAAATAGGATGAGCTGAGTCAAGAAAGGATTTTTTTCCACCAATCCTTAAAGAAGATTTTTCATAATCATCCTTTCAATTTCATATGCAACTCAATGCTGTGCGTATCTCTAATAATTTAATTAAATCACAAATCGCAAATCAGTAATACATATATGGCGCATTACTGCTCACGCCCACTGTTGAAGCTCTCTTTAAATGTGGCATTGCTTTAAGAGGCGCCTCCGCTGCTCACTTTCGATAATCGAAAGCTATTATGCCCACATAAGTCTGTCGCCACACCCCCCCCCCCTCCACCAATTTTTTTATTTTTTGTATTGTTGTCGAGGTTTTTATGCAAATATTTACATATGCGCGACGACACACTTTTCACGCCCACTGTCCTTGGTGGGCGAACGCTGAGGTTTGAGGGCACTCCGAAGGCGGCTACATTTATTTTCCGACTGTTTGCCTATGCCTGGTGTGGATTCTGGTTACTGTCTTGTTGTCCTGCTGCCTCCTGTCTCCTGCCTCCTGCTTGCTTCCTCCTGTGTCCTTCCTCCTGCCTGCTTCCTTCTGCCTGCTTCCTGCTTTGTGCCTGCCAGTCTGTCTGTCTCGTATTTTATTGTTATTTTTGCTATTAAATTGCGTCGGCTTATCGCACGTTTAAATAGCAACAGCAACAATAACAACAATGATGATGTGCCACGCCCCCACATCCACCCCCACATCCCCCTCCTACCCACAAGCGAAACAGCCGTTTGAATTGTAACTTTTAACTCCATTTATTGTAAATTGTTGTCGCTCGCTTTGCCGCAGGCGACGCGTTGCGTGTGTGGGCGTGGCATCTATCATTACAGATAAGACACAAAAAAAAAATCGAAAAAAAACGAGCGTGTTTTTTCTTGTCTTTAAAATTTCCAGTTGCTCCTCAGTTGATTTCCCCTCCCCCACGAAAAAAAATTCGTTGGCGGCACGTTCTCTGCTCCTGGTTCAGCGTTGATGTCCTTGATATGTTGACTCTGCCGTTTTCTCGTCCTGTCGTTTATCTTTTCTTTTGCGAAATGAATAAGCCAACAAACAGTCTGTAAAATATGAAATTGTTTAGAATTTTAGTTTGAAAACATGTTTTCTATTGAGTATTATTGGTTTCAGTAGGATAATAATATTTACTAAATGTCTGAAATTATAAATATTTAAAATGGAAAAAATTAGTTTGTAAATAAATTTTAATGTTAAATAAAAAAAATTATTGTAAATTTTCAATGTTGTAAATATGAAATGGTTAAATGTAATTAATGAATAAATTTAAATGTTAAATTAAATAAAATTATTTTACATTTTTAATGTTAGGAAAATTTTTTCAGCTTAAACATTTTCGTAGATTGATCATATTTCCAACATAAACGTTACTTAAAAAAATAATATAATAATAATAATAAATAATAATAATAATAATACACAAAAGTGAAGTTGTTTGGTTATCTTTCTAGAAATAAATCTTATTAATATATTGTATATATATTTATAGATTGTTTGCTAATTAAATTTCATGATATTTTTATCTTCTTCTTTTAATTAATATACATTATTATTAAATTTTATGTTAAGAACCTTTTCTTTCCTTATTAACTTTATGTTTTATACAAATTTAGTGGGTTGATCATATTCTCAATATAAACGTTACTTAAAATACTAAGAAATATAAAAAAGATATATTATTTTGTTTTCTTTTCCGAAATCAATCTTCATTATTTATTGCTTATTTATTTCCAGCTTGGTTGCTAATTTAATTGCATGACATATTTGTATTTTCTTTTAATTCATATATATTAATATTATTTTTTTGTATTTGTATTAATCGTTCATCCTTCATCTTCTTTTAATTCATATATATTATTATTGAATTTATTGCATTTGTATTAATTCTTTAAAATCTTATGAAAAAATTCCTTTGCATTTGAAATGTTTGGATATTAACTTTGATAATATATTATACAAATTCGAGTTCTCTTTTTATGTTATTAAATAGTTTTATACTTTTCTACCATTACTCTAAAACTGTACACTTAAAATTTGTTATATTTTTATACTGAGATTTCCCTGAAATCCATTTATTTTTGTGTTTATTTTCTGCATCTCAAATAAAAATATAAATCAACAAAAAGCGACTTAAAATATTTATTCAGATTCCATATATATTTTGCGAAATCCTTCCTAAATATAAATTAATCTCATGGCATTTGGCTTGACGATGTGGTTCATGACGGGTTCACGAGTAGAATATAGTTTGGAATTGTTGGGTCAAGAGCCAGTTGTTGACTTCTCTCTGGGTGTTACCTGGCAACCGCTTAATACAATATATGGAAAAAGCAAAGATACAAATGAAAGTGGCCAAGAACAAAAAACGCTAACAAACTGAATTGGCTGACTCGCAACTCCATCACTCTTTGCTACCCAGACCTGAACTAACTCGACTCGAGCCGAGTCGAGTCGAGGCTGTCTGTGGACTTCTTGGCTGGATTTGACAGCCCGTCGACTCTTTTCAAATTGAATCAACACAATTTTCTTTGCCAGAGTTGTCATCGTCTTCCTTTTGTGCATACACAAGTAACCGCTGAAGGGATGGGGAGGGAGGGAGGGTGGGGGGGGGTGGTAGATACGCTCGTCATGGCGGCACTTGGCAAGCCACTTAATTACAAAATAATAAAGATTCTTGTGGCAGACACTGACGCCTTCATTAACACAATTCTGGTGAAGGGCCTACAGCCGCAGTGGGTTGCCAACCCCGAAAACTTATTCTAATTTTCTGCGTTGTCCACAATGACCTGGTTACTTTTGTTGCCACACACCCACACCCACCACTCCCCTTCCTCGTCCCACGACACGATGTTAATTTCAATTTGTAAAGTCGTCAAAGTTGTCTGCCTGCAATTGGATGAGGCGCACAGTTTGGCGGTGTTTTTGGTCCTCCTGGGAGACATGCAGGTGTGGGCGTGGCTGCTGTCCGGTTTGCCGATTTGATTATTAATTGAAATTATGCTTGTCGGGGCAACGCGCATTGAATTTCGGACAGTTTTGGCAGCCAGCCACTAATTTGCCAAACCCCCAATCGCGGCATTTGTGCCAATTAATTGTGGCCACTTTGGGCCACTGGGAAGCGATTATTGAACCTGTCAAAGCTAACCTGCTAAGCTAAATTTTGCCAACCGACTTTTTACTGTTTTTATTTCTTTAAACAACACAAACAGATTTAGGCTAATAATTGCAATGAATGGCCAAAAAATGTTAAATCTCTTCAGGAAATTCTATCGAATTTGGCTTTAGATCATTTATTTTATATATTTTGCATATTTTTGGATTCGAGTAAAATATCGATCATATTTTTACTAATTATTATTAAAATTTTGGAACTACAAATTTTTGTTTAATTAATATTTATTACCTACTTTTTGTTATATTCATATTTAGAATAATATTAACTGCAATATTTATTTATATTTACTTAATACGAATTATATTCTTCGAAATATAATAGTTTTCTTACTTTAATTACAAAATATGTATTTATTGAAATTGGCTTAACAAATATTATAAAATAACAAAATTGCAATTAGTATATTAAACGTAGTTAAATTAACAGTGTAAACTTCTGAGTAAAATGATAATTTACAATTTAATTAACGAGTTGTAAACTGGCTTGAATAAAATCAAACTAAAATTATATAAAGTTGTCTTTCCAATTATTTGATTTTTGTGAAGCAGAAATCCTCATCTCCTGTAGAAAATATAAAATATACAAAATCGTAAATTTTGTGGCAACTGACTGCATATTAATAAATATTTTATATTTACCATTAAACTTGTCCAAATTAAATAAATAATAATATATATAATATAAATATTTTATATTTACCATGCAATTTGTCCAAATTGATGATATTTAGCAAATTGTGTAGAATAAGATTGACAACATTTTGTGGCATTTCATTAAAGTCTCCACTTTTTAGATGGAATAAAATTATGGAATAAAATTATTAAAATTAGTTGATCAGGCTTTGATAGAAACGGATCTCTTAGGAATCGTGTGCTCCATCATCATCTAAGGGTTTTTTTGAGGTAACTGCAAAAACAATCTGATCATAAAAATACTAGAATCAAAAATAATTGTGAACTCATTAAACACTTGCAAATAAATAAATAACTATTACTGAAGTTCTTTCTTTAATGACAATAATATAAATTTGAATTGTTTTTAAAATTCTTATTAAGGAGTTTTGTAAACAATACTCAATCAGTTGAGGACACGTTTTTTATATTTTTGACAGGTTCTACATGGATCCTCTTTCACTTTGATACACAGCAACATGTCAGAGAATGTATCCTCTGTTTGTCTGTTTGTCTGTTTGTTCTTCTTCTTATTTTTGTTGTTGTTGTTGTTCTTTTTTTTGTTGCCCCTTTGGAGAAACGGTGAACCGCTCTGACATTTATGATGACAGGCGGTCATGTTGTGCGTCGTTCCAGTTGGTGTTGCAGTCTTGGTCTTGCTGCTGCCCAACTGTGGCAGTCAAAACTGATGTTGACACGTGCTACATCATCATAGCTGGCGATTCTTTTGCTTTTGCGTTTTTGCTCAGCTGTCGTTCTGCTGGGGCACGTACAAAACATAAAAGTAACTGCACTGCGCTTTGTTGAAATAGTTGCAAAGGAAACGAGCGCCAAAGCACCGCAGGACCCAACCCGGTGGCACGGGGCAGATGCCACTAGAAAAAAATAGAAGGCCAGCATACAACGACGCCCAAATTCAAACTGGACTTCAAAGTGTTAAAATTGCAGCGTCACGGTGTTTGTGTGTGTGTGTATGAGTGTGTGTGCCATAGAGATTGTGTGTGAGTGATTTCCGTTGAGAGCAATGCACTTAAAAAAAAAAGAAAGAAATGAAAGAGACGAGAAGAGGAGCAGCACGGAAAAACTAACCAGACATAAGCCCCAAATAGGAAAAAACTGCATAGCCTAATGACGACGGGGCTGAAAGGCAGCATGAAAAAGATAATATATCTCTTTGAGCAGCGAATGCGAATGCGAATGCGAATTAAATCGAAGAGGCAGCTACCAAAACCAGAAACAAGCCAAATGTGAAAACGACCGAAGAAATCCTCTCTTTGATGTTGGCTCTAGACGAATTGGCAACTCATTAGGCAAACATGGCTCAGAAAAACACATGCTTAAGTTGGGCATATTTGTAAGCTTGTTTTAATTGTAAAAACAAGAAAAATATATATACATATATAAAAAAATATATATAAATAATTTTGTAGTTGAATGAGCTCATCTACGATATCAAATCTGTTAAATAATTTCTACTTTTATTGCCAAATCGAATGCTTAAGTTAAGCATTTTTCTAAGCTCATATTAACCATAAATAAATTTAATTAAAATAGTCAACCGATATAAAACATTTAACAATGCTATAATTAAATGATAATTGCCTGATCAAAGCTGTTAAATAAGTTTTAACTTTTATTGCTAAATCTTACTTTAAAAGTTTTGCTCAGTCAAAGGTAAAAAAAAACACTGAAGCATAAAAACTCAAGCCGCTCAAATATTTATTTATTTATTTTTTATTATTATTATTTAAATATTTTATTTAATACTATTATTAAGGAATTTATTTAATTACATAAACTAACTGACATCACTGACTTTTGACTCTTTTTTTCATCATTAATTTATGGCAGAACAATTATCAAAATTTAACTTAGCTATTGTTGTTGTTTTTGGTTTGCTGGTTATGAATAAATTATTATCTTTGAGTGTATTTAATAGATTTAATGAACAAAATAGATATTCTGTATTGATTGTGTTCTTGTTTATTAATATTAATGACTTTGCAATTATTAGTATAAGCATGTTTATTTTTTTATTTTTTTTTTTTATTGATTGATTGATCTAATTATTATCAGCAGGCGGAGGCATTTTCTGTATGCAAAAATTGAATTTCTTTATATACTTTAAAATATGTGAAAATTTCCCAAATATTATCTTTGATAACCTCAAACCTTACTTCATTCTATAATCTTAGAACTATATCAGTTCGTCCATACTTATATATTTTATATATATATATTTACAGCAAGGATCAACCGTAATTTGCTGGTCAGCATCTGTCAAAGTCCAAATCCATTTTTTACGTTGATGGTTATCACTGGATAACATTATATATATTTTTCATGATAAGCATATTTTTTTCTTCATATTTTTTTTGGTTTCTTTAGCGCGGTTTTTTTGTACCCTCTTTTTTGTGGTGTTTTATAATTTATGCAAATTTAAATTTCGCACTTGACGGCACTTGCGGCTTGTGCTTTGGCTCTTGCCTCTTTGGCTTTTTGTTTTATGGGTTGGTCGCTGCTCATTTGAAGCCACTTGCCACTTGCCACTTGCCTCTCGTCTCTTTTCAATGTTTTATTTACAACGGCTGCAACCTCAAAAAAAAAATGAGTGAAGGCATTTTACAGCTTTGTCTCATATAATATGTCAACATATGTTTGTGAACAGTTTCCGTGGCATCCAAAAATATTTAAAACATTTCCCACAATTGCCAATTACGTTGGCCAACAAACCAGGTAATCATAAAAAGGTGCAAACATCAAATTTTCACGAGTCATTTCAAAGGGTTTTAGTGCAGCTTTTTTAATGATGGAAAGAACAAATTAACCAAATTTAAAAAATCATTTTTTTAGTGTTTTTTAATTATACTTTCAACAGTAGTAAATTGCCATTAAATCATAGTTGCTTTTACAAAAGGGTTTTATTCGAACGAGTACAAATAATATGTAATTAAATATTATTTTATTGGCCGAAAGCATATTTATATAACTCACAGAAAATTGTCCAGTTTTTACTGGATTTTAAAGTAAACTGATTTTGCAAATATATATAGAAAAAATGTAAATTAAAATTTAAGTATCAATTTGATTGCATATAGAAATAGATTTTTATTTATTAAATGTTTTTTTTTTGCTTACAAATTTAAACATATATTTATAAACAATTTAATTCCATATAGAAATATATTTTTTTTATAATAAGTTTTATTTTTATAAAATTAAATTATATATTTGTGAAATGAATTTACTTTTTTAAAATGTATTTATATATTTAATTCCATTTAGAAATATATTTTTTTTTATTACAAGTTTTATGTTTATAAAATTAAATTATATATGTGAAAAATGAATTTTCTTTTTTTAAAAGTATTTATTTTTAAATAATTACATTTTATATTTCTGAGCAAATAAATTTCTCGCTTAGTGCTGGACTTTATTTGAAGACAAAACATTCACACATACACACACACGCACACCACACAGACACACACACACACACACAGACAACGACAAGCAAAGAAAGCCATCTTTCTGCCATTTCTGCAGCCATCTTTTTGGCGAGTTTGTTAGCTGATTTCCTTTATTGGTATTCTTGGACTGTGTCTGTTTTTGAGCCTGGAACTGCATTAACGCGTCAATCGTGTGGCCAATTAAGCGATTATCGATTGCCAGCGATTTCTTTGGCCCCGGATTTATTGCAGCTTCTGGCCGGATTGGCGCCCCACGTTTTGCCAGTGCTCAAATTTCGTGGCACAAGTTCAATTAGACGGTTGAGCGAGTTGCCAGGGTAGCTGATAAGCAGATTTGCAAAGCCCTGACTATGAAATTTCAACGCCGCTTATTCATAAATGGCTCAGTAGTAAGGCCAGCACCCCCCCCACACCACACCGCACTCCAGCCTTAGGTAACCGTAGGTAAACTTTAAGCTGCTTGCTTTAAACTAAAACTGTGTATGATTTAATAATTTATTCCCGACGAGGGCCGCTGGTTTTCGCACAGCTCAGTGAGCTGCTGCTGAGGCAGCAAGGCAACGGTTGGACGGAGGGGCGGAGGCAGGACAAACAGACGCGCCGGGGGGACGAACGTGGGTAAACAGAGCGCTGGAAAATCATTGCAAGGATATAACCGCAACAACAACAACAAAAACACAAACAAAAACTGCCACAACAGGGTTTGTGCAGCACTGTGGTAATGGCATTGGCAACCTACTGTGGCAGTGGCAGTGGCAGTGGCAGGTCCTGCGAAAAGGATCTTTGTTTTTGAGACTATGTTTGCTTGCCCAGCTTTGGTTCGTTTTCCGTTCCGTTCCGTTTCGACTCGTTTTGGCTCTCAGATAGTTGGCACCATGGCAACCATGAAATCAGCTCCATCGTTTCCATAAATTCTTAAAGCATTCATCATTGGCAAAAAAAAAAAAAATGCCAACAAAACTGGCAACGGCAACTGTCAAGCTGAATGAAAGGGAATGAAACTGTGGCAACCTTTACATTGAGTGCAACAAAAAGTTGCACTTGCATGCAGTCAAGTGAAAGTTGTCATTGACTACTTGAAATAAACAACAAAAATACATTTTGTTGAGTGGCTTATAAAATTTACAAGATACATTTTGGAATTTTTCATGCGAAAGCAAAAGAGAAAAAAAAATGAGTAAACATTGTTTTATAAAGATAAAAAAAAATATATATATACAAATTTAAAGAAAATCATATTTAAATATAAAATTTAATTGGCTTAAATATTGTTTTATACAGATAAAAAAAATATATGGATACAAATTTAAAGAAAATCATATTTAAATCTAAAATTGATGTGGCTTAAATATTGTTTTATAAAGATAAAAAAAAAAATATATGGATACAAATTTAAAGAAAATCATATTTAAATTTAAAATTGTTGTGGCTTAAATATTGTTATATAAAGATACAAAAAAAAATATATAGATTAAAATTTAAAGAAAATCACATTTAAATATAAAATTTAATTGGCTTAAATATTGTTTTATAAAGATAAAAAAAATATATATAGATAAAATTTAAAGAAAATTGTATTTAAATCTAAAAGTGATGTGGCTAAAATATTGTTTTATAAAGATAAAAAAAAATGTATGGATACAAATTTAAAGAAAATCATATTTAAATTTAAAATTTTTGTGGATTAAATATTGTTTAATATAGATAAAAAAAAAAATTTATAGATACAAATTTAAAGAAAATCATATTTAAATTTAAAATTGATGGGGCTTAAATAATGTTTAATATAGATAAAAAAAAATATATAGCTTCTAAGGAAAATCATAGTTAAATCTAAAATTGATTTTTGTTAATTGTCTTAATTAAAATATTCAAATAAAATTTCAATTAAGTGGCTGAGTCGGAAATCCGCTTCTCTCGTATATTAAGTAATCTTAAGTATTTTGCCTAATCAAATTATATTATTTACTACTTCGAGAAACACAACATTTGCCACATTGCCACACTTGTGGGGCATATTGCGAGGCATAATCCGCATAACCTGCCACGTACACATTAATACTTATGTGGGGGACCCCATGCAGCCCCTTTGCTGTGACACGCCCACAAAGCACAGCATTCGCTTCATAAATATGTTGAACAACAAAAACTATTAACACAAACACAACGCTGAGTTATTACAAGGACCCCCGAAAAAGGATAAGGCAATCGGCGAGCCCAAAAACCGCAGCTTGTCATAATAAAGGACTTGATGGGAGGCACGCTTGTATGGGCAGGACACGACCGCAGGACATCCATAAAAGAGTACAAAACGAAGGCAGACATAAGCACAGACGGCCGCAAAGGACGCAAAGGACCAAAAGGAGTTGAGGTCCGCACTGCACCCCGCGTCCCCCCCTCTCTGATGGACATGGTCCAAGGCGTTCCGTACGTGACTTTGTGATTTTATTGGCGTTGAAAATGCCGCACGTATTCGGCAAGGATTTTCCTTTGTGGCCAGGACTTACACACACACAGACACACTCGCACACACACACGTACACACACACAGATGTACACTCAGAGTTATACACAGACATCCTTTGCATTAACACTCAACTAGTGGAGAGTCCTGAATGCTTTTTATGACTGTGTTTAGTGAAAAAAAGGGATTCGAGCTGATTGCTCCCTGAAGGAAACTCCGGCAAACGGAAACCGGAGTTCAACTGGCGATTGTCAAACTTTATTGGCTACTTGCCAGCATTGTGCCACCAATCAAGACTTTAGACAGATTACCACTAATATAAATAATCGCATAAATACTCAACATCAGCCAGAATATGGCAAATATTAAAAATCAACACTGCAAGAAAATGTGAGTGCAAATAAAAATACACTTTTTGGCATCGCATATTAATATTGTTTATATATTTAACATAACTGGGAAAGTTTTATAGTTCTTAAAAAAAAACTTAGCATCTCAGCATCTGGATTTATTCCTGGTAAATATTACATTTAATTTTTTTATTTATTTATTTTTTTATATTTATGTAAAAAGTGAGTAAATTATATTGCCAACTAATTGATACCAATTTAGTCTCTAGTCTTTATATATTTAACCCATCAGTTATGCTGATTAAGATTATAAATAATTAAATATATTCACAACTGATTATGAACTACGTCCACAAAAAAATACACTTTTAAGCATCAAATTTAAATATTAGTTATATTTTTAACATTACTGGGAAAGTTTCTAAATTATTAAAAAACTTATCCGTTAGCAACTAATCAAATTGGTCTTACCAATATGTGAATTTACTATTCATAAATATTAAGTAAATTATTTATTCAATTGATAGATACAATTATAGTCTCTGTATTGACTTCCATCAGTGATGCTGATTAAGTTTTTAAATTATTCAATATATTTAAACTATATTCATAATAAAAAAAAATATATTTTAGGTGACTTCTTTGTTCAATGATCACTCCAAAAGTACTTTTCAAAATGTTCTTTAACTAATTAAAAGAGCTGTTTTAGATTGCGATTATAAAGAAGACTTTCTCAGTTCGGAGATGTTATGAGAGCTATTTATTACAAAGTGGATTTTATAGTCGTATTATCTTCCATTCTATTTAGAGTCTTCTGTTCATTAAATATGTTCAAAATCCCTTCAGGAATTTGTCGTGTCAATGTTTTGAGAATCTTGGCAAATAATTCAAAATATGCCTGCTAAATAAAAAAGAAATAATTTAATTTGATTTGGCAAAAGGCAAAGGCAAAGGGAAAGGCAAAAGCAGAGGCGCCTCGCAGAGACGCCACATCCGACGCTTGAACTATGCAACCAGGGGCAATTTAATGGAAAGTCGTCTGTGAAGTTTCCTTTTTAAAGCTATGGAAAATGTTTCAAGTGCGCAGCAAAATAAACCCGAAAAAGTGTAAAAAGAATGAATGAAATTTGACTAAGAGAAGGAGAGATGCGAAAAGGGGGGAAACAGGCAAAGGAAAGGCATTTTTTTTTTTCTGTGCAAAGAGAAGAAATTGAAAGACAGTCGTGTCTGCCACATCTTTTGCTGTTGCTGCCACTGCTGCTGCTGCTGTTGCTATTCGTGTTGCTGTTGCTGCTGTGGCAGCTGCAATTCTGGCTGCGGATTTCCTGATGATTTTATTGGGCCGCCAGCAAACATTTTTGAGTGTAGCCAGCGGCGCACAGGACTGCGGAATGCGCCAAAGTATTTGGTAACTTTGTTTCCTTCCTTCTTTTTTTTTTTTTTTGTACTCACCCAACCGTTTGCAATTCTTCTCGTCCTTTTTCCTGTTTTTTGTGTCCAAAAGAAACAGGCATAAAGGATTAAGCGTTTGCGCCGCCAGGCCTGCAAATTGTTGAGAAATTTTGTTTTTAAATTTAATTTCCACTTGGTGCACCGCGTTTTGGCCAGCAGTCGCCGCCGCTTAAATTGAAGCCGACAAATAAAATGCTACAAAATATATCGAATCTAATGGAAATCAACAGAAACATTAGTAGAACACTATGAAAGGGGGTGCGAGGGGGGGGGAGTGTTGGCTTATAGTTACACCCTCGCACATGTGCAACGAGGCATTGCCTACTTTAAGGTTGCAGCTGGCATTATGTGGCAGTTGCAGCTGCAGCAGCATGCTTGCCATTTTCACTTACAGCCACTGTTGCACAATATTACGGTAGACAGTCTGCCCGGCTACTTATAGTAGCTCCAAAGTCGAACGTATAAGCCAGGCCAAGACCAAGACCAAGACTGGGATCTGCCGACATACTTATTCTGATAAGTGTATACAATATTTCGCAACAATTTTTCTTGCCACATTACGTATCGCTGCTTATAGACTGTGGCACAGCTCGGGGCACTTACTTAGTGGTGAGTGCAAATGTGGCGTCTCCCCTTCGCCCCCTCCCCACCCCCTCCCCATATATGCGAGTGAGTCCTGCTGAGTGCTTGCTTAGCTCCTTGAAACAGCCACTCGAGTGCGTGGCTTCGTTAAATATTTGCTCTACTTGCCACGCAACACTTGACAGGTAGCAGCTTATGCCACAAATGCTGCACAGCAATGTGTAGTTTTTGATATCAGCTCTGCAAAAGGAACAAAAAGAGGAAACTAAACAAATAATCACTCGCTAAAAGTGTATCCAATCTCAATCACAATGTAAGCACTATGATTTTCTAAATTGCCTTTAATATCTACTTAAAATAATATATTTAATATCTTTTAATAACTACTTCAAATAATATATTTAATATAATTTAATATCTACTTCAAATAATATATTCAATGTGAACTTACTAACTAATCTTCAGGGAATGAGCTGGCTAGAAAGGGTGCAGAGAGGCAGCTAACAGGGCCAGAACCCTTTTCGTGGCATAGGAAGGCTCAAAATACGGCTGCAACTCAGGAACGAAGAAAGACAGAGGAGACTACGGAGCTGGGAAGAGACACCAGGACTCCGGCAGGCCAAACGATTTAAGCAAGTAATATCCATGGGTAGAAATAGGCTTAGGATACTTGTCGGTCCACTGACAGCACATTCTAGTCTAAAAAGCCACGTATCCAAACTGGGAATTTATAGAAACAGTGTAGGTTCTGTGAAGATGAGGAGGAGTCCTCAACAGAATGTGTCATCTTATCAGGAAAGGGGGGGGCTATACTAGGGATGCATGTTATGAGTATCAATGACATAGAAGCCTTCAACCCATTAAATATCCTGGCATTCGTGCAGGAACTGGAGTTAATGGAGGAGCTATAAGCACAGAAGGGAGCACAATAGGTCGCAGTGCAAATCCCCCAAATCGTCTTGTTTTGTCAGTTGTTTTGTTTGTTGTTAAATTACTACTTTATGAAATTGACTCTTTCTTTTCTTTCCTTCATCTGGATTCTATTAGATATTTTTGATCGAGTTTTTCTTTAAGAACTAAATTTTAAATGTTTTGTCTTAGCATCTTGGCTAATTATTTAATTATTATTTTCTTATATTTGTTTGGTATTTTTTCAATTCATTTTAGACCAATTTTGCATTTAAAAACCACCAGAAATACATAACAATTTAAAATATGTTTTCACTTGACATTAAAATATTAAATCGAAAATCTAATTTACCTATCTCAAATTTTTTTTGTTTATTTTGTTTTTTTCTAAGCGTTAATAATTAAATAAATAAATATAACAATGCAATTAGAGTTACAGACTGGCCCAATTAGTGCAGAAAAAAATAAATAATATGTAAAATAATTTATACAAATATATAATTTTATGCTTTCTTTCATTCTTAAAAAAGGTAGACACCTTTTCATAATGTAAATCCCTTTTAGGTCTCTCCTCCTCAGTCGAGTATTTAACTTTCATTTTCAACTTGCAACTTTGCAACTTATGCTGTTTATTTAGCAGTTTGCAACTAAAGTTTAAAGCTGTTTTAAGCAGTTGTCAGAGAAGTAGAGCCAAATGCTTACAGGTAATTGGAGCAGCTAAATTCTGGGCTAACAAAATGTGTTACCAACTTCTCCTAACTAAGCCAAAAGCTGTGCGTCTTTTGGCCAAGTGTAGAATAGATAAACGGAATCTTTAGCGGCATTTTTTAAAACGCAAAGCAAACGAACACAAAAAACGCTTTTTACATATGCTTCGCTTTTTAATGGGCTACCCCCCAAAAACTCCTCCCCCTCCATCCTCACATGCGCGCAACTCCCACAACGCATTTACTGGTTTCCCCAGGCGACGTTTACGCGACAGTCGTGCAACACAAACACACAGACAAAGTGGCAAACTGGCAAACTGACAGTTAAATGACAACACGGAGCAACATGCAACAGCCAATGTCTGCTACCACACCCCCTGGACACCAACCCGCTGCTTCATCCACACCATTTTTTTTTTACTTTTTTATTATGCATCATGTCAGATTTTTTAGCGGCGACTTTGATTTTCAGGCAACTCGTAGTATTTGCAACATAACTCGTCGATTTTTCCCTTGTGAAAATCCTTTGCCGATTTAAGAATAAATTGAAACTAATTCTTTTTATTTGTTTTTTAATTTTGCTTGCATAATTAACAATTGGCAAGGAACCGACTCATTCTCAAAATTATTGATTTGTCTTGCCACGTTTGCACTTGAAAAAACGAGTGGGGAAACCATGCAACTGCAACCTGACAAATTGTTTGGCTTTTTAGTGGCGGCTGCTCATTTGCATAATTTGAGCTTGGCAACTGGGCGATGGGCACGAAGCCAAGTCAGGTGGCACTGTTAGTCACCTTGAACCGGTTGCATGCTGGAGAGCCACAATCATTTATCACATGAAAAGCCCTTTTGGGTTTTGTGTGAGGCAAAAGTGTCAGTTAAACCGTTAACCTTGCCCCATGCCGCTTATCTGGCCGGTTACATGTGACGTATACGTAATTTCCTGCAGCAGATGATTAACGAGTCGACTCCAAGATGAACGACGCAGCCTTTTGGACATCTTGACATTGAAATAAAGAGTTAAATATTGCCTCAAGCAGGCAACTGCAGAGTCTTCACTGACTTGGAATCTTCCTGGACTTAAGATGTGTCTTTAATGCGATATTACAATCGATATTGGTGCACATTAAAAGTGATGCTGACTCTGCTGATAGACTATCCAATCTTCCTGGATTTTAAATATTCTCCAAGTTATATTATAATCAAAATTGGTGTACATTCAAAGTGCTGACAGATTACCTATTTTTATTTTTTTTTTTTTTTTTTGAGTAGGATTTTAGTTGCTTAAAGTTTGTCAAAGTAACATGCAATCTGCATATAAATATATTAATTTATCTTTTTAAAAGTGAAAACAAAAATCTGAGAATTAATATTATTTATTATTATTTATTATTTATTATTATTATTTATTATTATTTATTATTATTTATTAATATTTATTATTATCTATTATTATTTATTATTATTTATTATTATTTATTATTATTTATTATTATTTATTATTATTTATTATTATTTATTATTATTTATTATTATTTATTATCATTTATTATTATTTATTATTATTTATTATTATTTATTATTATTTATTATTATTTATTATTATTTATTATTATTATTTACTTATCTCCAGTATTGCATACACTTCAATACATAAATACAATAGTAAAATTGAAAAAATTAATCTCAGACAATAATAAGTTATAAAAATAAATAGAAAATAGGCAATTCAAATTGATAAATTGTATTTAAAAAAAATTTAACTGCTTTCGCTATCAGTATTTTTTATAACTTTGATAATAATAATAATAATAATAATATATAAATAATTAAATATATTATATATTCTGGCGCCCCAAATAATTAAATATATTATATATTCTGGCGCCCCAAATAATTAAATATATTATATATTCTGGCGCCCCAAATAATTAAATATATTATGTATTTATGATGAAGATTTTTAAGATATTAAATTAAAATAATCAATATGCTCAAGAGCCCCAACTTATCGAATATCTAACGATGATAAATATTTTTAAGTTAGTAAGTTAAACTAATCAATATATTAAATTTAGCTGGACAATCGACAACACACTAAAACATAATGTGTGTGTATGGAGAAGGCAGATTATTTGGCTGATAGAACAATCTGCAGCAGTAATTCATTTAAGGGAATCCCATAGACTTTGTCGTTCATCATTATCAATTTCGATGCACTAAATTAGCGAATTTTTGGTTGTGCTCTCCACTTGTTAATTGATTCCATCGTTGTACGCCGTTGTTTTGCAACATGCAAGGGAATAGCAATAAAATATTCAGGCTGCAACCGGCTTGGCTTGGCTGGCCGACAGGGAGCGAAAAGCCAACTGGGCTGGGAATACCCAATTTAGCCACGAAATTTATGCCACAGCACATAAAACGAACCGGCGAAGCCTCTTAAATTGCAACAACATGAACCCGGCGAAAAGCCAGAGAAGGGGTGGCGGCATAGGGGAGGTGCGGGCAATGGCAAAGGACAAACACAAACAATGGAGATAATTTAGTTGCCGTGGACAAAGCAGAGGGCAGACAACAGACTGAGATGCTAACTTGTTTAATAGCAGCTGGTCAGCTGCAGAGTTGCAACAGCAGTAAAAACAGCAACATTTAAATTATGCAGCCAAAACAAAACAGTACAAGCCAAATAGCAACACACAAAGCCGGTTCCATTCCACTGTTGGCCAAGTGTCTGCGAAACTGTTTGCCGTTTCCATTTGTCATTCAAAAAGTTGCTGCAAAAACACTAACAAAATTTAAGTTGACTTCGAAGTGGCTTTAATGCGGCAGTCGTGGCAAATGCAGCTCATTTAAACACATGTCACAATACTTTCGCACAGCTGTCACTTTGACAATTTTCTAGATGAGTTTCCTGCACCGATTCCAGCACACCCAAAAAAAAAAAAAAAAAAAAAATACAACCAGGAAAATAAAATAAAGATCTGAGCTAAGCTGTCGCCTTGTGCGTAAGTTTGTCAACGTCATCATCATAATGTTGTATCAAACACACACACAGACAGCAAGGACATCTTGCCTGCCTGCCTGCCTGTCTGTCTGTCTGTCTGTCTGTCTGTCTGTCTGCCTTTGACTCCTTGTGTCGGGTTTGTCGCCACTCATAATGAAAACTTACATCAATATTGCGAGTATTAGAAAAATGGCAAACAGCTGCGCTTTTTGGCATTGCCAAAAATGCTTTTATCTACATTTAAGTACATTTGTACATACATATTTTATATAGCTGCCCCATTTGTGCCTAGCCTTAAAGTTATAGCTGAAATTATTCAAGACAAACGAGATTTATTGTGGTTAATTTAAAATAAAAAAAATTGCTTATTCAGCACATTTGGGATAAACGCTGGTTTTTTTAAAATATGATCTCTGCTGTTACATATCCAATTGAGAAAGAATTCTGCCATATCCTTAATATAAATATATATATATGTATATATATATTTAACATATTTATATATATAACTGTCTGATCTCATATTATCAACTATAAGTGCAGCAGGCTTCAAATCTTGATAGCTTCAGTTTTTTCGATAACTGCCTCAGCTTAAAATATTTATCAATATCGATTTCGATTGAACCTTTCAAAGCAAACTTTTAAATGTTGTCGCTTCGTGACTTAAATTGAAGTTATTTTGTGTGTTCTTATGTTTAATTTAGGTAATTGAATATATTTTAGTAGTATAATACATATAGTAAATTTCTATTTATTTTTTCTGTTGACTTTACATTGCCTTATTTATAGATTTCTCTATTAACAATTGGATATTATTATCAAAATAAATCAATATTTGTCTTTAAAGAGTTCAAAATACATCTGGCATGGAAGGACGATTTTTGGAATCCTAATTTCATCAGTATTATTATTACTATTATTAGTGCCTGAATGTCATCGGGGTAATCAACAACGTTTCCGCACTTTTCTTACTTTTCTCTTCTTCAAAGTTCGACTATCTGACTTTTACCTGACTTCCAAACATTTTCCAATTCTCCTTATTCTTGTCATAATTAACACACTGATAAAACAAATTTTACTTTTGAGATCTTTTGAGTTATTTGAAGCTAACCCAAATTTTGCCATCACAACTTGACCGTCAGGTGGCGTTGACCTCTCTACTCTTCCCTGCGAATGGTTGTTCTAAGAAATCTGTAACAAAAACTTATCGATCTATTCGCCGACATTGTATTCGATTTTTTGTATGTTGTGTAATAAAAACAGATCAAATTTTACACACAAATTGTTTTTTTGCTAATCTGGCTGGTACTTTTACGAATATTCGGCAATTTTTTAAAATTCACATTAAGAATCAAATTACTTTTAGATTTTTATCAAATTATAAATTATTTGTAGCATATTTTATATTCCACGACAATCAGAAATTTGTCCGAAAAAAATATCCTAAAAAGATGCCAAAAAAGAAAATATTATTTATAAAAATTCTTGAAATGGGAAAGCGGAGTTTTATGCTCTTCAAACCAAAATGTGGTGTCATAAAGCAAATTATAAGCCAAATACTTGGGGTTTACAAATGCATCTATTGTTAGGCACTGGAATAGTTTGGTAACATAACATTTCATAAAGAGCCAACGTCGGAAATAAGAAGGATGCGCTTTGTCGCCACATCCTTGGAGTCGGTGGGTGGGTTTGTGACTTTCGAGGAAGTAAATTTCGTTATCGTTTATTATTATTATTATTTGCAAATGTGTATAAATGTGTGTGTGTTGTGTATGTGTGTGTATGTGTGTGTGCTGTGTGTGGTTGCGTGCGCTTCGTGCTTGTGTTGTGACGTGGGAAATAAATTTATATTCATAACACAGGACGTGGATGATGTGGAAGATGAAGGTGGAGTCGAAGGCGCAGCGCCCACAATTCGACGACATGCATACAAAGTACTTTATGGATATCACAAGATGCTGAAGATGCTGTGCTTCTCCAGCGCCTGTTCCCGTTACTGCTCCTGCTCCCGCTCCTGTTCCTGCTGCTGCCCCTGTCAGCTTGTAGAATTTCATCAACTGCGAAGATTTTTGATTAAACTGAAGTGGATGGAGTCTGTTGCCTGTAGACTTATTAAAGCTTTTATTCTGGAGTAGCATGTGCAGTTAATGGTATTAGCCAGGCTAACAAGCTGCACATATTGACACAAATATTGATTACTAATTTACTTGCCGGTTAAGTTTGCAACCTTTTGATCAAAACTTCAAATATCACGTCTACACACGAATGCAGGTAACTCAATTTTGCAAATCGTCCAGTTAGATCCATGATGAGGATGCGCAAAGTTAAAGCCTGCGTCCAGGTGGACATGTCCGCTGCAGTTGGCCCTCCCCAAAAAAGCAACTTCGTCTTCATATAAAATGTACAAAGCGGCGGTGCAAAGTCATTTTGGAATAGCAAGCGACGAGTTCTCGCCAGGCACATGCAAACCCAATATGAAGTTCCACTCGGAGTCAGTCATGCATAAAGTCAAACGCCAAGTGTGGTACCTCGGAGCTCGACGCTCGAACATCGAATGTGGAGCGACAGTCGCACAACAATCAAAAAGCGTATGGAAGTCAAAGGCGCCACGGGGCACAGGACCCAGACCAGACCAGACCAGACCAGACAGCCCGCCAATCAGACAGCCACCAACTGGCAATACTGGCAACTGGCAACTGGGTGCCTAAACCTGGTCACATCAATGGCACTGGCATTGGGTTTGGGGTTTGGTTTGGGGTTCGATGCAATGCAATAACTTGCCAAACTGGCGCCATATCCTTGGGGCCCACTTTTTGGAAGCGGCACACATGTGCTCCAAAATAGTTTCCTTTCTATTTTTCTGTATCTGTATTAGGAAAGGAAACTTAACGCACGACTTCCCATCATGTGTTTAAATAATACACTCAGCGAAATACATAGTTAAATACAACAAGTGCAGCAAACATTTATGTGATGCGAAAGTGTAAAAAAATATAAATAAAAAATCTAAGAAAGATTTTTTATTATATTTTAAAATTAAAAACAACAATGAAAAACAATAATGAAAATTATTTTTTTACATACATAATTTTTTGGTCATTAAGAATTTCTTTTTTTAAATATGCCAAACATTTTGGAAAGTCATTTCGCTGCGTGTATTTATAGACTCCTTTATGTGATGCCAAACTGTAAAACAATTAAGGAGAATCGAAGAAAGACTTTTAATTATTTTAATTTTTAATAATTTCGAATAGACAAACTGAAAAAACATGAATGAAAATAATAAATATATTTTTATATACATTTTTTGTTGTCATTAAGAATTTATCTAAAATTTTTCGAAAATTATTTCTCTGCGTGTATTTATAGTCTCAGTGGCAGCAGGGCAATATCATGGACAAATCGAGCAAATTGCATATGTCTTACACTGGCGATTAATATTTTATGCTATATGCAAACAGCAAGAGAGGAAGAGGAAGAGGAAGAGGAAAAGAGATAGAGTGAGAGAGAAAGAGAGAGAGAGTGAAAAAGAGATTGAGTTGAATACACTGCAATTCGTGCAGCAATTCGGGGCGCTTCCATAGGTCTGCACTTGGCGCATTTTTTCTCTCAGCGCCGTTGCAAGTGTGTGACTTTTAAATTTCCCCAGTTGAAGTTGCAGCAGGAACAGATGTAGCAGCAACAGCAGCAGCAGCAGCGGAAGCGGCAGCGGCGCTTGATTGAGCGCACGTTTCGCCGGCTTTGAGGTGGACTCAGACAGTCAGCGCTTCACTGGACTTTTTTTTTTTAATTTAAAATACACAGACTATGATATAGTGGATATATAGTGGATTCGCAGCACACGAAATTAAACCAAAATAACAACAAAAAAAAACAGGCTGCGGCTAACGCTTTTTATTTCCCAAGTGCCACAAAAAGACTTGGCGTAATTTTCGTTTGGTTTTTTGAGTCCTGCCTCATGTTGGCAGCTTGTACGTGTTTTGATCAATATTTATACATATATATATATATATATATATTGTTTGACAGCTAGTGCGAACATGGTGTTAAATTTTCGCATTATGACTAACAAACCTATTCGAATTTTTTTCTTCTAGGCATTCTTTTTTTAAAGTTACTTTCATTGAAAGCAGCTTGAATCCAACATTTTTGCATGTCATTTCATGAGTATGTAAATTTTTAGCTATTTTTTACCCTTACTCTCTATCTCCATCTCTCTCTCTCTCTCTCTCTCTCTCTCTCTCTCTTTCTCCTTCTCCAAACAAAATTCAGTATTAATGTGGAAAAGTATAGCGTTGATTTCACATGTCTCTCTCTCTCTGGACGCACTTGGGAACAGGGAACAGGGAACAGACAGACCCTTCACCATGTGGAGGCGTTGAAAAATGTTGCAAAGATGCAAAACAACTGTTGGCAGTTGGCAGTTTGTCAAATTTGATTTGTCATACATCAAATGACTTTAAAATGACATGAAACAGAAGCTGTCAGCCAAAACCGGCACTGGCAGACACCAGAGCAGAGCAGAGCAGAGACATCAACTGAGGGGTATGTGCAGGGGGATGTGGTGTGAAAAAGACCCAAAGGCAATATTACAGAAATAAAAAGAAAGTGAGTGGAACATATGCAAATCAGTTACTTTTAGAGCAGAACTATATGCATTATAAAAAAAAAAACATATTTGAGTTTCCCTTAAAGATATCAAGTTTTATTACATATGAAAGGAAGGCAGAATTCAGATAAATTGTAATAAATAATAATTTTTGGTAATTTTGTAACTAAAACTTAGAAGTTAAATGGATTTTTATATGGAAAAATAACTATTAGTCTGAATTGCGAATTGACAAATTTACAGTTTAATTGTCGTGACAAATTTACCATGATTCGAAACTTGGCTTAGAAAGCCTTTTCTATTCTGTCGCTTAATTTTTGTAGATTTTTATTAGATTATCATTTATTATATCTATTATTTATTTATTATTATTTATTAAATTATTTGCTTATATATATAAATATAAAATATATATATAAAACATTTCATTGCTTTCTATTTCTATTCTGCTATTTCAATTTCTGCTTTAAAAAAAACTTGCTAGGAATTTGTTTTATTGGTTTTGATAAATTACTTGAGCACTCTGAGTGACAGACCCAATTTTGAGAGTACTTCTCGAGATCTAATGATTAGTTATCTCTTCTAGGGAGTCAGCTGAAACATAGACCTTAATGCAGGCTTAGACCACTATTTGCTCCCAGTGAATTATTCCTAAGGAAACAAAATTCCAACATCCTAAATGAAAAAGTTCTAAAATGCAGAATGGATTATTATGCGAGTGATCTGAATAATTAATTTAAATATACGTCTATATTTATTATTAATTTCAATATCTTTATACATTTATTATTAATTTAAATATCTTTATATATTTATTTTATAATTTAAATAGCTTTCTATAATTTCCTAATTGGATTTATTTTCGTCGTCAATTATTAAACTCTATTAAATAAATAAGTAAATTCAAAAATAATCAGTTGATCATCTACTGAGTTGATTATAGCCATACCGTTATTATTTCTTCTACAATTTCTCATATCTATTCCAAAGTTAATTCTGTCTATATATAGAGTTCTACCTAAGTAGCCCCATCACTTAATATTGTAATATAAATTTAACGCACTTCATCAAAAGTGCAGCACTCCAAAGAGCTAGGAAGTTCGAAGGGGCGAGTTGGGGAGGTGGAACATGACTGGAGTCCCGTCAGGAACTGACGCCAGTCAGGCAAACACTTTGGGCCAACTAAGCAGGCCGCAGGCTGCAGGCTGGCTGCCGGCAGGACAAACACACAAGTGCCTGTTTTGCCTGTTTGAAGGACTTGAAATGAAACTCATTTGCCTCATTGGTCCTGGCCGGCGGGTTGGCAAATGCCACAGTTGGTTTGCACCCCCCAAAACACGACTGCCTGCCTGGCATTTGTGCAGCGTGACACGCAAATTACCAGGCTACACACACACCAACACACACACACACACACAAGTAACCCCTCACACACACACAAGTGCAGCATGTTAAAGTTCGCCTCCGACAAGTCAAGTGGGAGCACAATGGACTCAGTCAGGGCAGACACTCATTTGTAGCTGTTCTAAGCGAACTCTCGGACCTGGGACCTGAGACCTGGCGCCTGGGACCTGAGGCCTGTGACCAGGTCTAATTTGTTAGCAATTATGTCGAATTGACGTCGCCCGAGTGGGCCACATTAGCATTATTGTTGTTATGACAGACATTGCACAGGTGTGAATTTTCCTCAAATTACATCCGACTTCGGAGTGCATTTCCTAACAGGAAAATAAATAGAAATATTTTAAATAAATCAAACGAACAAAATAATTTCTGCTGGAAAAGATAATAGTTAGAACAGAAATTTATCTCGCAATTAAATATAATCAATTCAATTCGAACTAAACTTTTCAGTTTTGAACCTACAAGTCTTCCCTATAAAATTGAACATCACTGAACAATTGAAGTGGCACTAATAACTTCAAATTCTATGTGGCAACTTAGAGTTGCATCAAATTTGGATAAATTGCACAGACTCTGTTTTGCCAGTATATTTCATTTAGGCCAACTTGCCGACTTGCTAACCAGTTTACCTTGGGTTCAACAACTTAATCACTTGAACAACTAACTACCGAATAGAGACTCGACTCAGTAAACTCAGTCAAACATGGAAGCCACAGCTTGTTTTTGGGTTTTCCTGGTTCAGGGTTAATGAAACCAGACGCCGACAGACTTCGAGGGAGTAGGAGATGGGGAGTTGAGATGGATGCAAACATGGTAACAAACCGCAGCTCTGCATGTTTAACAATTTGCACTTAATTGTTTAGCTCGACAACAATAACAACAACAATAACAACAACAACAAAAGCAGCAACAACAACAATTAGAAGACAACTGACAACAGCAATAACAGCAATTATTCTGCACATTTGGAAGCGGATTATAATTAATTTATGTGAAGTGTTTGGGGAGCTGCTTTAAGTGTGCTTCTGGATGGCTTCCTTCTGGTTTCTTACTTTTGGCCACTACTCCCATCCCTTTTGCCTCTGTGGGAGTGGGTCATTTGACACGCCCATTTAATTGCTTAGTAATTGAAGAGCATTGCTCTGTCACCTGGTGGTCACTAAGAGCAATTAGTAGTGGTTATGCTGTGTTCCGGTGAAGCTGTGAACCCATACAAAGTAAACACAGACAGGAAACATTACAGAATAGTTATCGATAACAAAGTATACGGTGAAAGAATGTGCCGCTAATTTGTATATGAGATGTTTTTCGTAATAAAAATAAATCTTAAACATTTAATTTCAAATTAATATTTTTCTTCTACGAAATAAACACACTTGGACCGGAAACAAGGACGAATAGTTATCGATAACAAAGTATAAGGGAAAGCATGTACCACTAATTTATGTAAATGAGATGTCTTTCTTAATACTATGTGCAATGGAAAGAAATCAGAAAACATTGGATTTAAATTCAATTTTTAAAAGTGACAAAGAGAAAATAAAATTATGAAAAAAAAAGTATGAAAAATAGAATTCGACACAAATGGCTAAATGTCTAAATTATACGATATATCTGAGATATCCTACAAAGATCCGCTATCCCAAGATATACACCCTTGGAAGAAGGCCGCCTTTCACATTCTCTCGAGCAGCACTTCCAGCCTTATTGAGGTAATCCTATTGTTGCCGCTGGACGTGGTCAAAACTCGGTTGCAGCTGCAGATGGTTAAAACCCAGCAGGAGCCCAGATCGTATAAGGGGTTTATTGATGCCTTTTACAAGATATATCGCCGAGAGGGCTTACCCGCCTTCTGGAGAGGCATAGCACCAACAATTCTGTCCGATACACCCAAACGTGCCATTAAATTTCTGATCTTCGAGCAATCGAAGCCATACTTTCAATTCGGAGCACCGCAACCGACTGCTTTGACTTATGGGCTGGCTGGTGGATTGGCAGGCACCACTGAGGTTATATTTCAGAATCCCTTTGAGGTGATCAAGGTCATCCAGCAGGCGAATCGAAGGAATCGGCTCAGCACAATTCGCGTGGCTCGCAACATCATCAAGAAGGATGGCTTTGGAATGCGTGGTCTCTACAAGGGCGTCACCACAACAATGGCTCGGAACTGCGTGTTCCACATCATTTACTTTTCGTTCTTCTTCTCGGTTCGAGAGGCCATGCCACCCTCGGAGGACTCCACTTGGGAGTTCCTGCGAAAGTTTTCCATAGCCTATGCGGCAGGAACATTGGGCTGCATCTGCAGCATTCCTCTTGACATGGCAAAGACGCGAATTCAGGGACCACAGCCGGTGGCGGGTAAGATCAAATACGCTTGGGCCTGCAACACAATTGCCACTGTCTACAAGGAGGAGGGCTTCCAAGCCATCTACAAGGGACTCTTGCCGCAAATACTGCGAGTGGGCCCAGGCGGTGCCATTTTGCTACTGGGCTATGAGTATTTGCCGGACCTTTTTATCGCAAATTTTAGCTAATTGTGTTTTAGAATTTGGTAATAAATATTTGGACATTTTTAAAAAATAAAGTCTGTAAAAAATATTTGTATAAAACTGGAAAAAAGCGTATATTGAAGTTGAAGCAGAAAAAACCAGCTTGGGAAGCGTCGATATCTAAATAAATTCCTTTCATTTGCATTTTCCTGTTCAGTATCAGCAGGCGAGTCGGTAAGGCTTACTTAAGGTGTTTTGTTTGGCTGTTATCGATTAAAATCGGTGGCATCTGAATGGGTATTCAGAACTATGGCATATACATTTTATATATAGAAAAATACATGTAGGACTAATTATGTGTTGTTAATTAATAAAATGTTATTTATAAGTATATTAAATGATATATGAGTATCGAATTTAACGTAATGTTTGACTTTATATAACAACGACTTATTCCCTCGACACACCGATAACTTTCGGGTTTTTTATTGACTACTTATTGACGATCTTCTCAAACCCGATTCTATCGTTCTGCTGTTCTTCTAAGACTCTTTTTTAACGATTAATGCTCATTTTTATCTTCTCGCCCAACAGCACTGTAGTCCTACTGAAACTACTTCTACTACTTCATAAATTAAAGACAAAAGAGTTAATCGATTAGTTAATTTATCGCTTACGTTAGACTTCAACATATTTGCTATAATTTAAATGAAATGGTTTTCATATCCGAAAACTCTCTCTCCACTAAAGCTTTCTTACTTATTTTTTTATATATACTTTTAAACAGCTGTAATAGCCAAGTTGATATAATTATAGCTTAGTAAGTACTTCTGATCGACTTGTTGCTTGCTGAATATATCGTTTTATTTCTAGCACACAAATCACACTTGACGCGTTGCTAAAAGAGCAATCGAAAAGTGCCTGATTAGGCAATGGAAGGGCAAACGGCAAATAATGGCAACAATGACAACAATAACAACAATAAGAGCAACAACAACAAACACTCGAGCCCCGAAGATAACTAATCAAACCGAGCACAAATCGAATCGCCAGGCAACAACAACAACAACAACTAGAACAAAAACAAAAACAATAACAGCAGCAGGAGTAGATCATACAATAAATGTGTTTTGGCAATTCTGGGAAATGAAAATGTCTCCAGGGTCAATTTCGAATGCATTTGCATAGGCACACACACACACAAACAGAGAAACAGCTATATATAGATTAGTGTAATTACGGGAAATGCCTTGCATTGGAATGAAGTCGACGTTTGCTGCAAGGCATTTGACTGTGCTTGAGAGAGATAGAAAGCAGAAGCAATAGAAACCGAGAGAGAAGAGCGAGCAAGACTGACATCCACACAGATTGATAGAGAGAGTGTGTGAGAGTGAGAGAGAGAGCGTGAGTGAGTGAGTGAGTGATGTGGGAGTAATTGGCATTAACAACATGATACCATTTACAGTTGCCATATGGCAAAATAAGCTTTTGATTTCATTTCATTACCCATTGCAATTCAACAATGAATAATTGAATATGTGAATTGCATACTTTAAGGTTATGTTCTCAATTGTGATTGCAATTGTTGTTGTTGTGATTAGTTGTTGTTGTTGCTGTTGTTGTTGTGATTAGTTGTTGTTGTTGCTGTTGTTGTTGTTGTGTCTGTGCTTTTGGATAATTCAGCTGGAATATGCTTATTACACATTAAAACTAATTAAGCATGAAATTTCTGTTTGCCTTCCCCCCTTGCGCCCCTTGCGGCTCTTCCTCGAACTCGAGTTGGCAAATATTGTTATTTGTGTTTGATTGATGTCGGTTTTAAATGAACAAACATTTAACATGGTCTGTTTGCGATTTGTTAAATTTCACGCTAAATAGGTTAACAATTTCGGCAAATTTGGACGGCAACAATTTTATTATATTCAGTGAGTTGCATAGAAAATTGTGCAATTTATATGGAATATTGGTAATCAATTATGCAAAGCTAAACAACTAAATAAATGTGGCTTTCCATTTAATTTGTTGATAATAATTGTCATACAGCAATTAATTTGACAAATTATTAATAAACATCTAGCTTATCAGCATTTTTGGGGCATGTAAACATCGACCTGTCCAAGATAATAAATTTGATTTATTAGAAGTTTTTGTACGTATCAAATTTTACTATCTTTGACATATTTTCACAAAATTGAAGAGACTATTTTTGGCATTCAATTTGATTGCATTTAATCCACTTAAAACTCTTTACAGGAAAAATTTCACAAATAATTCGAATAAAAATTCATTTTCACATCAAACGCATTTAATATTTGAACAATTGCCACATGCTTAATCAATAAAAGCCCAATTTGCAATCAAAATGCGAATTTCAAAATTGTAATATCAAATTGAGTGGGCAGCACTGAAAAGCGCTCAGCCGAAATTCAATACAATTTTTATCCTATTCCTGATCAACTCTCTCTCCCTCTTTGAGGCTATATTAATTGTTTACTTTTGGTGCTGTCTAGCTAGTGAATAAAACATGAAATATTTGAAATAGTTGAGCGGGATAGAAAAAAAAAACTCGGCACATCACAACACAAAAAAAAAATACAACGGAAAAATACAGAGGAAGCTAAATATTCCAATATTTTTTATCAGCAAATAGCACCAAATTTCGTATACGTCATGTTATTGTTGTTGACTGCCAGTTGATGCTATGGTTGTCTAAATAAATTTTTTATTGACCATGGTTAACGCTTCACTGAGCAATAAACAAACGGGGGATGGGAGAGGCAGGCGGTTGGCTGAGGTTATTTTTTTTTGCACTCAGTGTGAAAAGCACAAAAACCACATTTTGAGCATTTTCTGGACTCCCCCAACTCTCGCCGTCTGTGTTGGCCAACGCCTCGAAGCATGCCACAAGTTATTTCACACATACACAAACACGTACACACACAGAGAACATTGGAGTGTGCGTCATTGTGTTTGCGTGTGAATTAAATAAAATGCTCGAATTACACATGTTACAATTGTTGGGCGAAAATATGATTACGCTTTTGGGCAAGCAAAAGGCCCAGAAGCCAATCCAAGGCCCAATAACAAAGCGAATCCCAATGAACTCAATGTCAAAATACTCGTATATATATAATATATATATATATTTATTTGATATTCAATATTTGAAGTATATTAAAGAAGCGCGGAAGTCAATTTTTAATTACGACGTTTGTTTTCGACATTTATAAACTTTTTTTAAATTTAATAAATACATATATTTAATTTTGATTAACATGTATTCTTCTTAAATAAAAACAATATATTTTTTTTTAGAAGTTTTTAGTAGTTTGTTCTTAATTCGTATGAAACATTAAAATTGTGCATAAATTATCATAATAAGAAAGATTAAATCATTGGGAAATTCATGACACGTTTCAGTTTCAGTGCAAGTCGATATGAGGGGAAAAAAACAGACGCAGTTTATTTCTTTTGACTTGGCTTTTATTTTATTTTTATATATTTATTTTTATGAGGTCGTCGACTCTTAAACTTTAAAGCCGCCACGTAAAGTGCTATGAAAATGAAATGAAATTAATATGAAGTTTGACTTAACGCCTCATAAATCATTGTCCAATTTTCATGTCGCATACCCTGCAGCAGGCAGCAGGCAACAGAAATGGAGCAGCAGGAGGAGCAGCAGCATGGACAATCTTGTGCTGCTGCTGTCCTGGCTGCCTGTAACACAAACACACTTAAAGTGATTGAAATATATGTGTGGACGGAGATATATGCGTGTAACATGGTGCTACATTGCAGCAAAATGCGACCATCATAATGTGAATATATCTGTGTATGTGTGTGAGTGTCCATATGTTTCTATATATATATATATATAGAATGTCGGACTACATATTGGTACTGAGCGAAGACCTGAACTGGAATGGTAACAGGACCGAAGACTGAAGACTTCCTCATTACACGCTTGTCACGTGCACATTTAACGATTCGCTGCACACACACACACACACACACACTCATACTCATAATTACACACACACATACATACATTCACAAACTATGTCCCAAGCATGACAGTCATTCATATTTATATTGTTGGTCAAAAAATGCGCAGACAGTGTCAAATAACCAAAATAAAACATGATTTTATATAAATAAGTCTGTTTTTTGTCACAAATTATTTTCTTGGTAAATAAGTATTAATTATTAAAATTACAAAATATTCGTATTACCATTTTTTTGTAAAAGTTTTGATTTTCCTACCCCCAAACAGAAAAAGAAGCAGCTAACCAAAAATAAAATTTAAGTTCCTGCATTTTATTTTTTAACCCATTTATACGCAAAACAAATGGTTAAATTAATATTGTAAATAAATTTAAAGACACAGTTTTTCTTTTATCTTAGAAGAGTCGAAAATTGTTACATTTTTAGTATTAATTTGTGGCTTTATAAGCCAAATAAAATACATACAAAAAAGTACTTTGCCAAAAAAAAATTAATAAATAAAAATCATGTTATTTAATTCCACATAAAATACTACAAAAGAATCTGAAGGATAAACAGCATAGCAATACTATTTTTATTTATTTTTAATATAAATAAAATTTTTATTTATATAAATTAAATTTTAATCAAAAGTGATTGACTAAGAGATACTCTGCACTGAAAAATCCATTCAGCACTTGATTTAATCTGCAGTTAAAATGTATTTTTTGATTGTCTAAATTTCTGGTAATCTCAGTTTGGTAAGTCAAACTTCAAAAATATGAAAAAATATCTTGTAAGTTCAAATAAGAAGTCCTTAAAGTAGTTCAGGGAATCTCCCAAGACAACATTTGATGCTTAAAATTGGATATGCTTGGTGCCCAAGTTCAAAGTACGCCGTTGAAGGGGCATTAAACTGGTGCTGACCACATGCACCACATGACGTCGTGTCGTACAACATACACACATAAGTACACACACACACACAGTCACACACACAGGCATTTAGGATCCAGATAATTAAACATGCTGCGCACGTGCAGCGGCTGCTTTCAACATTTTACGTTGCGATGTTCGAGCAAAAGCGAATAAAATGCACGGGGCATGGGGCATGGGGCGTGTTTATATGTCTGGCCTGGTCTCGGACTCGGTCTGGTCTGGGCCACAAATTGAACCGCAAGTAGCACCCAACTACAACTTACTTTATGGGGCTGCCGTCCCAGGAAATTCCTCCAAAAGCTAGTTTTGCCAGACTGTTGGCAATTTTTATATACATATTAATTAAAAGGAATTTTACGTGCTAATGAAATAAAATGTGAAAAGCGTGTGCAAAGAAAACGCGTGTAAGAAGCTGTGGGCGGCATTACACATGGGGGCGTGGCCTACAACTTTATGGATTACCAAAGCAAAGAAAGCGTTAAATGTTTTTGGTTAAATTTCACAATTTGTTTGGCAAACGCAAGCCAAATATGAAAAAGCATAAATAAAATGTTTAAACGTGCCACAAGCGCAACATTGTTGTTCGTTCAACAGCAGTTGCAAAGCAACTGAATCCAACACGAGCTCAAATGCTGTTTTCCCGTTTTAATCAGCAGAGACAACAAGTTGCGTATACGCCATGTTGCATCATCCCAACGAACTTGTTGTGGCATGTTAATCAGCTGACAGCTGTAAAGATTTGCAAGTCTTCTGTTATAAATATGGATTAGGTTTTGCGATTGAAATGAATATATAAAATACAACTTTTAATATAAACAATTAACAATTTTATTTAAGCTTTACTTGTCATATTCCAAAAGATGACTTTTTTTTTTTTTTTTTACATAAATTAATAATTTAATTTACTATTGGAAACACAAATTGAAAACACACACATTTTTATAACTTGCATTTTAAATTGAATTGCAATTTATATCACAAAAACCAATATATAAAACAACCTTTATTTTATATATTTCTATAAAATAATTCCAAAACAATGAAGAAAAAAAGACACACTTTCACTTTCCCAAAATACCATTTTTAATTCTTTCGCAAAAATGTAATAGCAATCAAAAATGAAAGGATGAGAAATTTGTTGGCATTCCAGTAAAAATTTACCTAACTCATAAATCTATAAAATTTCATTTTAAGCCAATAAATGAAAGAATATAAATATTCAACCACAGAATAATTGTGACTGCTCTTTTGGGGTATAACAATAATTTACGAGACTTTTTCGACTGGCAAAAGAATGCGATGAAAAGTGAAAATTGTGCCACAAGAAATCTATAAAATCTGCTTGCCACAAACTAGGCATAATTGAATGCTGTAAGCTGTGGCACAACACTTGTCAAAGTATTCTACATTTATATATTTACACAAAATAATTATGAAATTGTTGCAGACACGAGATGACTCGACAAAAGACAAAAAGAAAATGGGAAAGTGTTGAGGTTTTCCACATAGATAATCATAACTGTAACTTTAAGTTAACTTTAAGAAAATGGCATTTGATATTTTGGCTTGGCCATAAGCTGATATAAGAAGATTGCTGGTAAGTTTTTGGTTTGTTTGCAAGTCATTAGAGAAACTCCATTAAGACCAACTTGGTCAGTTGGTCAGTTCAAGTGATAAGCCAACTTTTACTAATGATTTTCACATTTGCTTAAGCAAATGCAAATCACTTGCTAAGCAAATATTTGGGACTTGGAAATTTACATATCCAATAAAACAGTTTATTCTCACTGACTAACTGATTGATATGTAATATGAGACTGATTATAGAGAATTAGTTGAAGCTATTAATTTGTAAGCAAAACATTTGCTGAAATTAAATATGTAAAATGACAATTAGCTAATATAAAATAAATAATTAATAATGCAGAGCCAACATTGAGTCGAGGTTTGAGTTCTCTGACATACTGAAATTTTAATTAGCGATTTATTTATTTAAATTTATCAATTATTATTATTGTTTTAAGTTATATTTATATAGTTATATTTTATTTAGCAGTTTATTTTTTTAAATTTATTAAATATTATTATTAGTTGTATTTTATTTAGCAATTTATTTATTTTAATTTATTAATTATTATTATTATTATTATTATTATTATTATTATTGTTATTATTATTATTATTATTATTATATTATTAGTTATATTTTATTTAGCAATTTATTTATTTTATTAAATTTTATTATTATTATTATTATTATTATTATTATTATTATTATTATTATTATTATTATTAGTTACATATTGCAAGCCGTCTAATTGGCATCTATAATATTTGCTAGAGGACTGAAGGCATACCAAATGTTTTTGCTTTAGGCAATTATTATTTATTATTAATTAATATTTATCTATTATTTTGTGTCATTACCCTTCAATGCTGAGATACAAATATATATACAAATTTGTATTTTCAAGCCAACTCATCAAGCAATATTCAAAGGCGATTATTTTTGCAGATTATGCGTCACGTGAATTTCATCCATGTCGTGTCAAACATGATATACAACCCACGCAGCCAACAATAATAATCATCATCATGATCATCATCATCATCATCGCAGTTGCATAACTTGCACAATTTATGCATGAGAACACCAGAGTTAATCCCACAAGTCTCCGACGTGCGTTGCCAGACTTTCGCAGTTGGGGCAAGCTTTGTGGCAAGCAGAGCAGCTGAGCGAGCAATAATATTTACACCAAAATGACAAAACTTTAACAACAATAAGAGGCAAGTGCAACAGCCGTAATCAAATTACTAAAAAGACAGTGTTAAATGGAATATCCAAATTATCATTTTGCCCCAAAATCAAATCGAAATTAATAACAAACATGACTTGCTTTAATCTTTGCCGTGGGACATTCAATCTTTAAGTTTTAAATTTTATTTTACCTTTAGGTTTTTATTTGGAGCATCGGACAAATTTAATGGGCCACTGTGAAAAATCACTGCCGCATATGTCGACCAATAACTGACATTATTGACTGTTAATATCCGAACAGCTCATAGCAATAATGGATACTGACGCATCACCAAAGTATAGTCGATGTGTAAATACCCTATAAGTGACTTCTTGTATAAAAACTTGAGAATATATTCATATTTAAATATAAATACTTTTTTCATATTTAAATCAAAAATCAACCAAAAAATTGTTCTGGCTGCTGAAATTTTGATAAATATTTTTATTGCTTAAGTTTATGTTGGTTTTTGAGTGTTTTTAAACTCCATGTCAAAGGTCATTTATTCACATTTTTAATTTTTGTTAATACTATTATTTATATATTAATTTTGTTGCTATTTTATTTGCTTATTGTAAATTTGACACCTTTAAAAATGAGATATTTACAAAATTCGTTTCTTTCAAATCGCAAATAGTGTTCGAAATATCTACTTTGTGGTCAAATCGAGTACAAAACTTAAGACACCCTAGTGGCAGTGATCTAAAAGCGTTGCAAGTGAAACATTTCAATAACTGAAACGCCAATTAAAATTGTACAATGGGTTCCACGGAACGAATCTGAATCGCGGCCATCGACGAATGTCAGTTAAACGTGCAAATAGCCAAAAACAAACAAAAACCCGACATCTGCATCCGCAACCAGTCATGAATACATACATATGAATCCTATCTATATATAGATATATATATATATATATGTAATTACACATACACAAGCAGAAATTGTAGCTAAAACTCGTCAGCAAAATTGAAATATTTTCATATCGAAAAATAGTTTTTCACAGATATTTTAGAAAACATTGGGATACATTTCACGGCCTGCAAGTTTACATTTATAATAACAATCGGACATTTTTTATTTTAACTCATTTTAATATATATCGAAAACAATAAAATTACATAAGAAATTCATTCTTAAAAATTTTAAAATTAGTTATTTAGGTATATGTAAAAAAAGTAGATTATTTCAACAGCTTTTTAAATTTAAATTACGTTAAGAATATTTTTAGTTATTTGAAGCATGTAAAACAGGCTGTGCAAAGAGTGTTTGCCGAGTGTATGCATAGTTATATATACATATGTATATATATATACATATATATATATATATATGTATCTGAATAGCGGCACAGAGAGGCAACCTCACCTTACACATCGTGCCACATCCTGATGCATTGCTGATATGCGCTCGTAATTGGTATTGTTTGCTCGAACGCGTGGCCACCGAAATGCAACCAAATCCGGACAGTGTGTCACACACAAACACACACACACACACACACTGACAAACAGAAATGCACATTTGCACCTTTTCGCCAAAAGAAAAAAAACTGAAAATAAATATAAATAAAAATAAAAATAAATACACATGAAATCCAATGTCATGTAAACATAGTGAGATGCTTGCAACACACACATTGCAACTTGCAACTATTCATTTCCATTTTAACCATGAGCATAAAAGTGGTAACAGCATTTTTAAATCGTTAAGAAAAGAAGAGAATGAAAAAGTGAGACGAAGTCGATAAATCGCTAATGACTCATGGTAAATTTATTGCAACAAATAAAATAATAATTAGAAATATACAGTTGTTTTTAAGTAATTTGTATAGTAATATAAATTAGACTACACTAATTATTTATTTATATTTTAGACGGATATTAAGTCTTGGATACATCTTTTATTAAGTTTAAATGCTTTTTAAACATTCGACATCAAGATCTGTTCACCTGCATAAATTAATAAATAATATTTGTTTCACTCAAAAAAATTCTTACTATAAGGAATTAAATAATTCGAATTTTGTTCAAAATTGTCAAGCTGATGCTTAAAATTTTTGAATCTTTAAATTTTTTTAATTTTAAAACGATGCATAAAAATTGTATCTATCTACGCTCATCTTGTGCACACACCGCCAAAATACAAATAATATGTGACTTAGATTCATGATATCTACGGAATATCTAGGCCAAAATCCAAGAAAATGTTAGCCACAAGAAAATGCGCTAACTGGGAAAAGCTATTCAACTTTTCACGTTCGCATTGTTTGCACAGGCACGAAAAGTTATTAAGATGCGTCGACGTGATTTTGCATGTTTCAGAACAGGACAAAGATGCAAATACATTGAGTCAAACATATATATATATATATATATATATATAGAGCACCTTCCCGGTGTTAAATTTGGAGCGGTAGGCAAGACGCATAAGGATGCTCCAAAATGTCACTTCTCAAAATCTAACTCCAGGCCAAAATGAGCAACTGCTCAGAGAGACGCATAAGGATGCTCCAAAGGATGCTCTAAAACCTAACTCCTGGCCAAAACTGAGCAACCGCTCAGAGCCATCTCATTGACATGCCTGACAAGAATTGAATTAAAAGTTTTCTGCGCTGCGCTTTTCGCAGCAAAAAAAGAAAATAAATATGGAAACTGCGCCGCTTTTCAATTTTCATTGTGACCAAAAGTTTCAGCCTCAAAATGCGTATTTAAATTGATTTGTAATTCGTGGTTAATTCAGTTACCACCCAAACTTCCCAGTCCCAAACTGCCTCATTGTAGCTGGTCAATGGGAGTATTTTATTTTATTCAGTTTTCAACGTGTTGGTTTTTTTTTCGTGTTCATGTTATTAACGTAATTTGACACTGAAAGTGTGACAGCTGTGGCAATTTTCTCCCTTCTTTTTTTTATTCTTTTTTTTAACTTTTGTTCAGTAAATGAGCGCTTAATTGATAATCAGCTGGTGGGGCATGCCGCACGCCTGGTGTCGCATAAATTAAATATTTATTTAATTGTTAACTTGTCACAAAATCATTCGTTTTGCACTGATTAATGCGGTTTTTCATTAGATACTGCTATTAAATATTCATATATATATTAAATATGTCGTTGTGATTTTGTAGGATTACAAAATATTATAATACACATGGCATAAACATCGCCATTAGAAAGCTACAATTATTTAAATCCGATTGTTAATGAAATGCAAATCTCAAAGAATTAAACTGAATTGATTTAATATTCCTCATTGTCACATTGGAAAAAATTGGGGGAAAAAAAAATAGGATTAAGGGTATGCGCAAGTCGAATTTTTTGTAAAGGGATTCCAATTGGTATATTTTAGGGATTCTTATAGATGTGATCTTTTGAGTAGATAATTTTGCTTAAACCTCTGTCTAATAGATATCTGACAAGTAGATAACACATAAGTAAGTCCCGTATATTAGTAAAATTCTAAAATATCACAATTTTCTATGATCTAATAAAAATGTAATAATAATGAAAAACCCTTTCTGCTGTTTGTCTTCAACTTGAATATATTTATTAGTATTGTCGTACACCTATACTAATAATTATTCCATCTCATTCGGATCGTAGAACTATAATTGGCGTAATTTTCTAAAAAAAAAAACTTATGCTTCCAAATAAATCAGCCAATCAATTTGCAGTTTTCATGAGGCGTGCTAGAAATTTAACAACCCTATTGAAACTTGTTATACGAACTATCCATAATACATTTCGAATCTTATATTTCAGCTATAATAATATTTCCCCCTAATAAGTAGTATCACTTATGCATCGAGTCGCGAAACTGTTTCTGGAAATATAAATCATTTATTGTTATAAAGATATCAAATTAGATTAAATTGAATGCATATATGAGTATTATGAGTGAGAACTTATCGAATATATTTTTTACTTCTATAGCAATATATTGTTTATTTATTTAGGGCAGTCGTACTCAATTTTATTGTGTCACAGTTGTAATATATTTTCAGAAAATTAGTTATCGAGTAACATATTAAAGTTATTGTCTTTCAATTCGGAAGAACTAAGCCTGCCTATTCAAGCATTATTATGTACAAATGTGAACAAAGACTAATATACATTTATTAAGAGGTATCTCTTAGTTGAGATCTTTCAAATATAGATAATTCTCATTATTAGCAGACATCGAAAGCAGAAGATATTTAATTTGAAATAAAATATTTATAAAAAATATTTATATTTCACCTAAAGTCAAAAAACTGAAATGTTGAATTAATATTGATGATAACCGATCGTTCAATCAATATCCTGGCCACGCCTACTTCTGCTACTATTAACACAAATTGTAGTGTTTGACTTCTATAAGGAAAATTCTGTCAATAACTGATCAAAATCAGAAGCTATGTCAACTCACTTAAAGTAAGCTCAATAAAAATATGTTTTTAATATTTTTGCATATTTGTAAACAGTGTTTGTCATGGCCAGAATTTTGTTGCTGTTTTTGTTTGTTGTTGTTGTTGTAGTCGCTGTTGCAGTCAAGCATTTAATTGATTGATTGCTGTTCGCCTATGCCTGCCTCGGATTGCTTGGCATGGTGCCACACACCTCCCCTCCCCACACACACACCTAAACCACATGCCACAGTCGCTGCAGTCGTTTCATAACCAATGAGTTTCCCCTTTCCGTTATCAAATCGTCTGTCGGATGGGGAGGGGGGTGGGGTTCACATAAATGCCAGTCTTGTTGTTGGTACTGCCAATTAGTGTTGGCGCGTCATGTGTGTGTGGGCGTGTTCGTGTGAGTGCGTCATCAATTAATTTTTGTATTGTTTTTTTTTCTGTCTCGGCACAAAATGATGCATTTTCTGTGGGTCGTGCTGCTGGGGCGACTCCTGTGAGTCCTGTGGCATATCGCCAGTGATACCAGAGGTAACCATGTTGACTGATTGGTTTTTTGATTCAATTGTTTGCTTGTTTTTGATGGCCATGTGCTCTAAACTAAGTTTGTTATGTGTGCCCCAACAGAGCTGCTCAGTTTATATAACAATGCCCACAATTCACACACACACACACACACACACACACGCACTCCAAATCTGGGATTTGCTGTCATAAAAGTAACGTGTGTGTGTGTGTGTGTGCGTGTGTGTGTATTCTGTTGCCTAATCATTGATTTAACAGTTTACCGTTAGAGTTAGACTTGCAGATACGCAGAATTATAAGTCGCTTATGATGTATGATGTATGATGTATGATGTATGATGTATGATGTATGATGTTTGATGTATGATGTATGATGTTTGATGTTCGATGTTTGATGTATGATGTATGATGTATGTGTTTGATGTTCGATGTTTGATGTTTGATGTATGATGTATGATGTATGATGTATGATGTATGATGTATGATGTTTGATGTTCGATGTTTGATGTTTGATGTATGATGTATGATGTTTGATGTTCGATGTATGATGTTTGATGTTCGATGTTTGATGTTCGATGTTTGATGTTTGATGTTCGATGTATGATGTTTGATGTTCGATGTTTGATGTATGATGTTCGATGTTTGATGTATGATGTTTGATGTATGATGTTTGATGTTCGATGTTTGATGTATGATGTATGATGTTTGATGTTCGATGTTTGATGTATGATGTTTGATGTTTGATGTATGATGTTTGATGTTCGATGTTTGATGTATGATGTATGATGTTTGATGTTCGATGTTTGATGTTTGATGTTTGATGTTCGATGTTTGATGTTTGATGTATGATGTATGATGTATGATGTTTGATGTTCGATGTATGATGTTTGATGTATGATGTATGATGTTTGATGTTCGATGTTTGATGTTCGATGTTTGATGTTTGATGTATGATGTATGATGTTTGATGTTCGATGTATGATGTTCGATGTATGATGTTTGATGTATGATGTTTGATGTTCGATGTTTGATGTTTGATGTATGATGTTTGATGTTCGATGTTTGATGTATGATGTTTGATGTTCGATGTATGATGTATGATGTATGATGTATGATGTATGATGTATGATGTATGATGTTTGATGTTCGATGTTTGATGTTTGATGTTTGATGTATGATGTTTGATGTATGATGTTTGATGTATGATGTATGATGCTTGATGTTCGATGTATGATGTTTGATGTTCGATGTATGATGTATGATGTATGATGTATGATGTATGATGTATGATGTTTGATGTTTGATGTATGATGTATGATGTATGATGTATGATGTATGATGTATTTTGAGAATAATATTTTATTATATTTTATTCTGATGATCACTCGACTTGCAGCCAGTATTAAGACATCATTTTAAGGTTGCGTTGCGTTGACAAATGAGTCTGCACTATTCCGTCAATAAATCCCTAATTAACAATTAACTTGACCTACAATATGTGCAACTGGGTCTATTGTAACTCATGTAAATATTGTAATCCCGCTGGCGTTCATAGCCAAAACACTTTATCACTAAAGTAAAAGCTGCCAATCTTTGAAAATCTATGCTTTCAACAGTCTACAAAGAAATCAAAGTTTCAACAAGGCTAAAAGTAATCTGAAAAAAGAATATCAAAAATCAAATTGTTATAAAATCTTGTAGAAATTGAAATTACGTAATGTTAAACATCGAAAACAGTGCAAGAATAAATTGTTTCTTTTGTTCTATTCCCGTTAACGAAAAGTATCAATTTTCTCAGCACATGTGCAATTAAAAAAAAAAACAGAAATATTAGTCGTAAGTAAACAAAACTGGAACAGTTTAATCAAAATTCACAGAAATTTTAGTATTAAATGCAGGCTGTGATTAGTTGAAGTGGAAAGCTCAGATGTGCAACATGCTGAAGCGCCTCTTAATATTTCTTTTATTTATTATATTCCAAGAGGTGTACTTGCTTGAACACACTGGTAAATACAGCAGGCAATATTCCATTAGAATGTAAAATAATTAAATATCTTTCAGAAATCAAGGAGAAAATTATGAGGAGAGTAAAAGCAATGCGAACAGAATTAATACGTCTGCTTTTAAGTTTGAGGAACCGCTAATCGATGGAAGTTTACAATTAAAGAAATCATTAAAGATTTGGTTTAAATAATGATTTTTAATGATTTATAATCAATGTTTAATTAAATAAATGGCCGAAAATGTACCAATCTCTCACGAATGATAGTCGCTAAATAACCTTTAAATAAAATGGGGGTTTTTGTTCATTTCCACTTCAATCAACTTTATCGATTTCACTTAAGTTTATTGCGTTTCTATTGACAATTAACCGGAGAACCATTATGACTAATACAAAGCATTTGTACCCATTGAAACTATTCGCTTATCAATCGAGGTTTGCAATCAAAAGAGTAAAATTGATAAAAAAAAGTATAGTCACAATTCAGAAATCGGAGAGAACCGCAGAATTTTTATTTATTTACATAGCCTGATTTCTCTTCGGACACGTTTCACTTCACACACAATCTTATCAGATGTGATAAGCCTTCTCAGGTATTAGTCAACTTTCCATGAATATTCGTTGTTTTTAGGCATAGATTTTGGACAGGGTGATGAGAAATGCGGTTATCGCAATTGTGTAGACGCTGCTGCTCATCTTGCCAGCTGGACTCTTGTTGCAGTTGTTGCCAGAGCAGAGGACACACTTTGATTTTCTCCAGCTGGAAGATTCTGGCTTCAAAGCCAGTCCGCAGGCGTTTACATTTGGATGAGCACATCCATGGATCTGATGTACAACGGTGTTGTCTGCATAAAGTACAACAAATTAAAAACAATATTTTCTTCTTCGCTTCACAACAAAACTTACTCTTTTCAAAAGTGTACTTCAGACCGAGGCAACTGAAAGTGTTGCTTCTTACATAGGACACATTTTGATGATGAACCCGGAGATAATCGCTGGTCACATTGGCAGCGGCTTCCGAGCAGGTTTCTACTCTGGGTTTCTTGCAATCCCCTGGACTGGAGCAGGTGTAACAGGTCAAGGAGTTGGCTACATGGCAGATTTATCAATTAGCTTATGTTTGATCCCTGGGAATTTTTAAACTCACCCAACGGCAAACAGACGACGGCCATCATCACACAGAAAACCAACAATTTGCCAAGCATTTTCAAAATAAATTCTATTTAATAGTGGAGCGATATAGTTTTTATTTGCTGATCGGCGCTAAACTGAACTGCTCTCGCTAATAGTATTGCCGTTTATATTAGAGCAGGTAGCTGATATTGGCTAACTCACAGGCTTATCTGATATTTTAACCCCCGTCAATATAAACACAAAGTCGGTGACTATTGCCCGATGAGCATTCCACAAATCTAATCTAATCTCCCACTTTCACAGTATCAGTTTATATGAACAAAAGACCCCATTGATATACTTCAACTTGATGGGTATTCCAGTACCTTTAGAAACTTGAATAAAAATTGCATTTTTATATATGTATTATGGTTTTTATTATTTATTCGAAATTCATTTAAGTTTAATTATATTTTGGTATTTTTTTTTTGTTAGCTGATATTGCCAATATTTGTTTCGATAGCTTTCTTGATTTATATAGCAACACTAAAAAGAACATTTCGACGATTGCTAAAATGTACAGAAAAATAAACCAAGAATTCTCCAATCAGTTTGAGTAAAAAAGTATTTTTATCATTTAAATAATTCGCATAACTTGATCAAATATTATTATTATAAAAATACTCTAATACTGATGGGATAAGACGGGATATTATATGTGTGCACTTTTATTTAAAAAAATTATATTAATATTTATAACTTAAAAAAAAAACAATATTTATAATTATTACAATGCAACACTTTCACTTCTTTTACATACTTATTAAACACTATTTAATTGCCAACTTGACCAAAAGCAGCGCCAGAGATGAGGCCAGAATGGTATAGGTGCTCCTGCTATGAGTGCCAGCTGGATTGCAATTATCCGAGTTGCAAGTGCTACAAGTCTTGTAATAATTTGTGTTTGCTGTCAAATTTAAGTGGCACACATCAATTTCACTATGAGCACATCCCAAAATGCGACGCTGCTGTCTAGCTGCAAGTCGAAGGAGTGTGTTAAAGGCAATACAAAGGATTCATTTACAAATCGGAGCTTACTGTCGTTATAGAAGAGATTCATGCACCTGAAGCTGTTGCTGTTTGAGGCGGAAACATTTTTGTGGATGCTACTCAGCCAGTCGCTGGTTTGGTTGGCTGCCGCAATGGTGCACACTTGGCTGGTGGGAGGATCGCAGCTGAGCGTGGGTGCATTGCAGGTATAGCATTTCAAACCATTCACTGCAGAATAAATTTATTTGATTAACATTAATTCACTCAATTTAATTGATGTCTTTAGTATTCACCAAAACTGCCGGCAAAGGATGCCAAAATTAATGTACAAAATACAAGTTTCGTCCACATTTTGTTGAACCAAACTGTTCAACTGCGCTTGTCGAACTGAGATTGTGCTGAACATATCAAATTTGAAGTTAATATGTTGCTAACACAGATAAGTTTTGGTTATATTTAACTGTAATATTTTTTCGTAGAATTTAATGTTATATGTTGGGAATAGAGATAAGTTTGAGCTATATTTCATTGACATTTTTTCCTAGAATTTACGTATATTACGAAATGTTCACATTATGTATATTTGCACGACTTTATAAGCACTCTTTTTATGAGAATTTTATTTAAATTTTTTACTCAAATATTGTTTGCAACAATTAAAATTATTTTCTTAAATTTTCATGATCATTTGTATTATTTTTTTTAACTTTAGTAACAGTGCCTGCCACGCATAGCTTATTTTTGCGTGTGCAAAAAAAAAGGAAATAAAATTAAAAAATTAAAACTAAAAAATAGTTAACATTTTAAAATAACAATTAAGATATTTGCTGACTTATTTAAAGCAAGAAAACTGAAATATGCACATCTATAATACATCTAATATAGCCAAGTACCAAACGAACGCGAATATTAAGTGAGCTGAAGTGAATATTGGAAGAGTATTCGTCTCATTTAATAAACATAAGCACTTCGAACACATGAAAACAGTAAAATACCGATATTGAGGTATATTGGTAATGGATAGGTGAGTGGTAAAATTCTATATATATATATGACGCACAGTCATATCTAGTTTGCCATATATTTTCCCAACTCGACCATTGAAAAGCTGTCTTTATAATAAATTGATTTCTTAATTGTTTAAACAGTTCGAGATAAGATATTTTAACAGTTTGTATGTCGGCATTAATATATCTATCAAGATTGGTGTAAAAATGATATAGTTGATGAAGATATAGTTCATTTCGATTTGTATCTTATGGCAATTGTGAGACTCAGCATAAATGATGATATTATTTCTGCTTCGTGTGACAAATATTTAATTTTAAAGACCATAAAACTTACATAAAAGGAAATCAAAAATATTTGTAGCTATTCCAAATATTCCATTCATAATGCAAATGGGATACGCAAATATATTTACTATTACAGATACTCTAAAAAGCGGGGGGGAAAAAAGACAAACAGACAATTTGCAATTGCAAACACGTCTTAATGTCTAAGCCGAAGCCAAAGTATTTGCCACAACAAATAAACAAAACAAGATTGAGGAGAAAAATATATGTTAGGACGAGGCACAATGTTTCAAAAATTGAAAAGCATATATCAGTATCCTGGCTATTGCCAGGACATGTCACGCATAACTGAACACACAACAAAAAGAGAGAAGAGACAGAAAAGGAACAGCAAGCATAAGCTTTAGCTACAGGATGCGAAGAGGATATCAAATGACAGGACAAATGGCAAATGTCCCTACTTTTGACCTGCATATTCTCCAGAGGAGCAGGTACTCCAAGTTAAACGGAAAGCGCAAATCCTGTGAACAATTCTACACAAAACAAATAGCTGCGGGTTAGATTTATAAAAAAAATATATATATAAATATAAATATATATATATATAAATATATATATATATGTATATATATATATTTGTACAATAGGTAAACAACAGAATTACAATATGCTTTCTTAAAAATTAGAAAAAACAACGTGCAATAGACGCGGCGAGGCGAGGCACTGACAGGACAATAATATTGTGATGCCCACGATAAGCTGAGTGTTGGTTGGAGCAGGGAAGGGGAGGGGGATATAGGGGAGGTAAGGCAGGCCCCAAAGATAAACACAAACACAGACATGAGATGCGGACTGGAAAAGTCGCAGTGGCGCCTCTGGTTTGGATGACAGTTGAGTTTTCTTTTCTCATTTGTTGTTTTTTTTTTGGTGTTGTATTTTTTTTTTTGTGGGTGGGCGTGGCGGATAGATGTTGCAACAAACGGAGTGATATGCGAGTCTGAGAAAACTAGCTAGATGTGCCTTGTGCATAACATTTATTTTCAAGTCACGTATCCTTTTTAATCCTGACAAGAATATTATTTCCATAAAAAATGGCACGCAGCATTGCGAGCGAGCGGCCTCCGGCTGCGAAATCGTTCCGAGCATCAAGCATACGCCACGTATAACACAGCCGAATCATAGACACTGAGCAGCAGGCAGGCAGCAGGCAGCGACACATGTATTTAATTTTATTTCACACACACACACACACATTCAAATGAATTAAAGCATTAGCAATACGGCCTTCTGACAGCTTAAAGCACACACACACACACACACACACGCACACACACTAGCTTAAGGCAACAATTGTCAGCGTGGCGTATGCGTAATGTGCGACACTTGCGGCTCAAAGGATTTTATGCTCTGCACATGGAAAACTATTGTTTTTGATATCCCCAATTTAGTGGCAAAACGTTGCTGAAGATTTAGGCGAGCAAAAATTTTTAATGGAGTGCAGAGCTGCAAAATATAGAAAAATATTTAAATGGGAAAATTTTTTTTAATTTTTAGTTATTAATATCATTAACTGAAAAATTTTAAATATGCTGCAGAGCTACAAAAAAGAAAAGAGATATTCGAATTGGAAAGTACACAGAAATACCTGATTTAAAATGTATATGTATATTTTTAAAATTATTAATATAATATTTTATTAATGATAATATTGACTGATTGAGTTGCAAAAATTTATTTTTTAATTTTTAGTTATTAATATTTTTAATTTATTGAAAAATTTTAAACTTGATGCAGAGCTACAAAAAAGTATAGAGATATTCGAATTGGAAAGTACACAGAAAAACTTTATTTATAATTTATATGTGTATTTTTAAAATTATTAATATAATATTATATTAATAAAAATATTGACTGATTGAGTTGCAAAACGTTGCTGAAGATTATAAAAATATATAAATATATTAGAATTGCAAAATACTAATATATACTAATATATATATATAGATACTAATATACAAAAAATATGAAAATGAATATATATATATTGTTTTAAATTATTAATTTCATGGACTGAAAAGCTATACATGTATTTAATTAAGCCAATTAATTAGACTAATAATATTCTTATTAAAAATATAATTATTTTAATATTTGATTATTTCGTACTAAAATATTATAATTATTTAAAGATAGAAACCAACCTGGCTTACACAGGCTTGAACTAAGATCATGTAAGAAATTAAAATTAGAACAGACTTCAAATTTGAACGGCCACACACAAAATGATGTCTTAATCCAACATCGAGGTTGCAATCTTTTCTACTGATATGAATAATGATATATATAATAATAATAATTATATATAAATATAAATTCAACCAAATCTTGTCATCTCAAATTAGACTTTATAAAAAAAAAAATTTAACAATTTTTGTATCGATTTTGAAATTAAATTCAGTCAATAACTTTATGGCACAAATGTTGAATTTTCATATAATTTGTTTACTGAGAATAATACTGAGAATAATACTGAGACTGGTGGGGCAAGTGAGGCAGAGGCTAACGACTTGTGGCAGCACTTAAGCCGTCGCATGTTGTTGTCTTAGCTTTTAGTAGCCGCTTGTATCCCATTGTATCAGCATTGTCTAACGAGGGGGGTGCCGGGGGGGTCTGCTCTAATTCCCAACATTCCCGGCTGATGCGAAAGGACATTGAAAATGTAAAATTTGTTTGTTTCCTGCATTGATGTTGAAAGTTTTTGCAGCTGCTGCATACAATGCTGAAGCGTCTGCCTCGGCTACTACTACTTATATCTATCTATATATATATATATATATCTGTCTATCTATGTATCTATCTATCTGTCCATGGCATGCCATGGGACTGCCTTATTATTACAGTTTGTCGATTTGTTTGTTTTGCAGTCTACATTGTTGTTTTGTCGCAACAAGCGAGGCAACAAACATAAACTTGTTGTCACTTGTTCATTGTGTGTGTGTGTGTGTGTGTTTGTGTGTGCTTATACCCAGCTGGCCAAGTGACTGAGAGCAGGCAACCAGTCGATTGTAATATATTATTTGTAGCTATTGTAATTTGTTGTGTTAGCAAATGTTTGAAAAATATAAATAAAACCTTTCGACAGCAATTCTATTCGATGCTGATGCCAAGTCAAAAATGTCAACTGAATTATATAGTACCGATATCGAAAGACATCACAAATGCACAGCACATGCACTTCTTTGGACTACTTCACGAATTATTTGATTTAGAATTGTTATATTCTTTTTTTTTCATTTAAAATTAATGTTCGAAATTTAAAATCGAATATTATTAAATACAATAAGTCTCAATCCGATCCAGTTACGCACTCTTTATGTTAATATAATTTTTACAAACACTTACTTGAAAGTAATTAATTATATCAACAAAATTAATTTTGTATTTCATACTTTTAAAAAAATGTTTAAAATGAATACATTTTTACATATTTAATTTTTTTTCTTCACTCAACTTATATTGATATAGACTAATTAGTCGAAATCAACATAATATTGAGAATTGAATGATCAATAACAATTACCATAATTTATTTTGAGTTGGGTGTGGCAAATGCCGATCTATAAAGAACATCGCAAACAACCTTCCAACCAAATTTGCTAACAGTAAAAATTGGGGAAACATATTGTAGAATCGATTTGCGATTATCGATTTTATCGATTTCGTAGCCCCTAAAGCGGGACAGTTTCAGCTCCAAGTTTTAAGTGATAGCTTTTATGCCTTCGATAACAGAGTCTAAAAAAAAAAACAAAAATCAAAAAAACTTTGCTGGTTATTTACATAGGAAAACAAGCCGAACTTTTGTGGCCCAACTCGAATGGGAAACAGTGGCGGCCATTCATCATCTACACCAGGTGATATTCCTATGAACAACTCGCAACTATCGTAATTGACCCGGAAATAGCTGAAAGCTAAATATTTACACAACATGTCAGCCGAGTTTGGTGTCCGGTTGGAAAAAGGTGCCATCAATACCCGAAAGAAAGTGCAATAGACAAAAAATAAATATTTGCGTTGTAAATGCAAAGTGAACTCGAAAAGAAACACAAACCGAAACGAGAATCAGCAGCAAAAAAAAAATGTCAGTGTATGGAAAAAATGCAGGTTGTCATAAGTTTCTGGTGTCAACTATGATAGTCCTAGTCCTAGTCCTCGAAAAAACTAGTTCAATTCCCATTTTTTTTTTTTTTGCTTCTCCCACACTAATTGCAAATTAAACGCTGCAAATTGACCCAAGACTGCAGTTTCCATTTCCTTTCCATACTCCGTATTCCCTGTTCCCTGTTCCGTTTTCCCTATTCCCCATTCCCCAACCCAATCCAGCTTGTGTTTCCATTACCATTACCATTCCCCAAGGCGAGCCAATGGATGGGGCGTTTCTCACTCTCTCTCGTCTCTCTCTCTCTCTGGCTCTCCATTGTCAAAGCAGTTAGCGATGCTGTTCGATATGGACACAGAGCAATGTGTAACACTGTGTATATATATATATATATATACATATATATATATATATATATGTATGTGTGGTTGTGCAATTTTGCACGTGAACTTGTTAACAGCAAAAACAACCTGGGCAGGACATGAGACAGCAAATTGAACGGTTAATGGGAAAAAAAACAAGTAAAAATACTCGAGTCGCGTGAGCTCGACAAAAAGCTGGACCAAGAAACCAGCTGGAATGTCTGAGTGTGTGTGTATATGTTTGTATACGTATATATGCATGTGTGTGTTAACCGATCTTGATGAACTTGCTGCTATGGATTATTCTATAAATAAATAATATTTATATAGACGAACCGACGAATAGATGAAAGCCTAAATTTGCAACAAATATATATATATATATATATCTTTAGGAATTTAAAGTTATCCCTACTTAAGTGAATAGTATTGGTAAGAAGCAAACGGCATAAATAAAAATACTATAATTGTTAATAATTTGTTAAATAATTTTTTGTTATCTATCTTTTACATCTGATATATAAGCATATACAGATATGATATATATGCAAAAAAACAATTCTCAAAAAATTATTAATTGAAATTGAATTATATATCTTTTGCCTCTGAGATATACAGATAGATGTAGATATATCTCATCAGATCTTCATGCAGATCAAGAAGAACTCTGATATTTATAAAGATATAAAATATGAGAAATATACGAAATTTATGCAAAATGCCAAATCAGATTGAAAAATAATAAATCTCAAATAATTTTTAACCTTATCTGAAATGGAATCATTTTTTTTGCCTTATATAAATAGATATAGATATATCCCGTAAAAACACCATACTGATCAGGAATATGCATATATATTTATTTTAAATGCCTCTAACAGAATCGATCCAATCCCTGACAGCCGCCACTCTGGAATAGACACCCGGATATTGTGGCCTGGCACAGCCAAAGCCCCAGGAGACGACGCCCCACAGTTTGCCGTTGGCAACGAGCGGACCACCCGAATCGCCCTGGCATGCATCCTTGCCGCCCGCCCGCAGTCCGGCGCACATCATGCGATCCGTAATGCGGCCAAAACTATCGTAGTCCAGCTCGCATTGCGCCTGGTTAACCGTGGGCACGGTGACGGCACGCAGCACCTGCGACGATTCCAGCACATTTTGCGTGTTACCCCAGCCGGTGATGGTGACGAGCGTGCCATCGGCAATTTTCTCATTCAGCTTGGGCAGCTCAATAAACGCTTGGGTCACATTTGTGGCATCATATTCCGCCAGCTGCAGCACAGCGAAATCATAGTCAATAATTTGTGGATTGTACTTGGGATGCCGATGAATGCTGCGTATTTGGACCAGGACACCATCGATCTCTTTGCGCGTGGCACCGATGCGCACCTTTAACGTATCCACATGCGAGGTCTCCACACAGTGCGCAGCGGTGAGCACCCAACCCTTGGCTATCAAACTGCCGCCACACGAGTGATAATGGCGCTGCAGCGAGACCTGATAGGGATACTCCGCAATGGTCACCTCAATGCCGCCCACAATGCGTCCGTCCAGCCGCAGGCAAGCGGAGCAGGCAATCCCTGCCAGCAGCAGAGTCAATAGCAGCGTCTTATTATTGTTTGCCATGTTTGGTGTCCAAGAACTAAGTGTTTCTAATTCCACCTGCTGCTCAGCTTATTTATATATACGATAGAACATTATTTATCAATATCAGTTAATGCGTTTTCAGGGTCAATAATTGTCCACTTGGCCTAGTTAAGCAGACGCCGATACTCGTTTAATTTATGGCCAGCAGACGGGGTCGCTCAAAGTATTTGTCAAGTGTTATCTAACGACAATTATTAAGCGAATCGATTTGTATACTTTGCTTTTATCAAAAATATATATTATATATATACATATTTATTTATGCGTATGCATTCCTTGATTTTGTCCACTCCATGTGGGATTATAGTTATAATCCAACTTCATTCGTCTTGGGGTAGGTTCTCGACGAGCTAGAAATAACATGGAATACATTAATCGTCAGTTTGTACAAGTTATCTTTGGAATGTGAAAGATTACCTTAATACCCCTGCAGATAGACATGTGTGTCGTCAGTGTGCGATATGATTTAATTGAATTTGTCCAATTATAGATTCTGATAAATTATGGTCCAATAACTTTTGGCAAATAACTGATTTTGAATTCATATAATTTATACAAAAAAAGTATTCCAATTCGGCTGTTTATGCATAAATAAAAGTTAATTAATCATTATAATTATTATTTTGACATCTTCTTTTTGCTTACCTTTTAATTGGAGTTCTTGAGCCAAGTCAAGAACTTGTTGTTGGACGGCATATTGGTGATTAGCTCCAGTTGCAGACCGTTTTGTTGGGCCAACACTTTGAGATTGCTGATATCTCTGATGCCCCATGCGGGATTGCGCTGCCTGAGATTCGCATCGAAGTTCACATTGCTTTGGGGTACAAGTTGGCCATCCTGGGCATAGGGTCCGTAGGTGAAGAGTTTGCCGCCCGGCTTAAGTAGCTGGCCGGCAGCGCGGAATAGTCCCTCGGAGCAGGCCCAGGGGCTTATGTGCATCATGTTGCAGTTGAGCATGTAGTCATAGCTGCCAACCTTCACTACCTCCAGAGTCTTCGCGTCCCACTGTTGCAGCTCCTTGGAAATATCCACAAAGAGCGGCGAGCGAATGTTGCCCGACGGACAATCGGCGACGTAAGCGGCAATTGAGTCAAAGTCCTGCACCGAGTACTCGGTAGGCTGATAAATCACATTTGGAATCAGTGGCGCCAAAAATCCTGCATGTTGACCCGAACCGGATGCAATTTCCAGCAGACGCCTTCCCGGCGTTTTTCTGTCAACCTGCAGCAGCAGAGCCTCAGAAATGGGCTGCGAATTGCGATCGGCCGACGGATGGGTTCCCTTTAATGCGCTGCCCCGCATTGTTGCAGATAGAAAACGTTTAAATTGTTGTAAGAATCTGTGTGCAGGGATTAATTTAAATAAAAACATAATGCAACTATTTGCTCACCTCATTTTTCTTTTGTTTATATTAGTGTTGGACGAGCAAAGATTAAACGATAAGAGATATCGACGAATCGATATTCTTATCCTTCTCCATTAAAGTTCTTACGAATTGTTCCAGTTCAATTGATTTAATTTATCATATCATTATTATCATTCGTTTTGTACGTTTGAAATATTTATAAGCTTATAATAAAATAATAATATTGCCATTTACTTACATATGTATATTTAATACATATTAACTATAGCATTTGAACTGAGTGTTATGAGCGGATTTAAGGTCTTTCAGCGCCACCTTGTGGTGAATGTGGCAAACTCTACGTCAGAGCTGCCAACTTAAAACTTCCTGGACCAATTCCACACAGTGTGGCGGTAACCGATAATCTACAGGGCTGAGTACCATTGCGCACAATAGACAACAAGCCGCGGTATCCGCAAGGTGGCGCATCATATCTCTAATTGAAGTAAGACCACAAATAAAAGGATATTAAGGACATTTTTAAATGGGCAAGTTTAGTTGTTTTTTTTATCTACTTATTATTAAATTTGGCAGACTTAAAAGCCGTTTTACTTAAATCGTCATATCGTCAAATTTAAATTTAAAAGTTGCCGCCTTGGCCCTAACTTCCGCCACCTACTGGCAACATTATTAAGTAAGTCTATCTAGGTGCAAATAATTTCCGACATGTGGCTGCACTGTGCTCAGTGTTAAGAAAACACGCCGATTTTGGTCTTATATCTAATTTTATGGTTTTGTTTTACCCAAGGAGAAAACTTTATATTCGTTGTGACAGGAATTAGCTCCTTACCCACTTAAAGCAGAAATGTTTAATAATTTTGACATTTGTTTTAAAAACCGGTGTATTTTTTTCTTTTATTGTTGCTTTCAACTTGTTTTTTGCATCTCAATATTTTTTATTAGGCTACTTAAAAACGAAGAAGCATTAGACAAACTAGTTAAAACTAACTAATAGCATTACTAAATGGATATTTGATGAGCGATTAAGTTAAACTAAATTTAAATGATGGCTTAAGTACATTCAATTTAGCTTCAACAACTAATTAACTAATTGCAAATACGACTAATGGCAGCTTATTGACGACATTCAGATGACGATTAAATTAAGTTCATGTAAATGCGCTGAGAATGACATTAAATTAAATTAATTGAAAACATCTATCGATATATATATATAAATAATTATATATATATATATATATGTGTGCAGTTATGAAGTGTGCTAACGATTGTGAGCTATATCTAATTTGTCCGATATTTTTTTGAGGGGTTTTCTCGCTACTGTTAGAAACGTATATATATATATATATATAATATATAATTTTTATATATATATATATATATATTTGTGGAACTATCTGCAGCCGCAGGATTCGACGATCATGTTGGGCAGCGTTTTGACTGACGCCGACTTGTTGGAGTCCAGCACGACCAACTGCAACGAGGAATACTGTTTGGCGGTACAGCAGGGCACCAGATCCAGTGGCTTTCGTGTACCATTTGTGGAGAGGATTTTCTGTAAGGCAAAATCAAGAAAAAATGATGTGTAAATAAATCCCTTTAGAGTCGAATCGTTTTTGAAACTCACCAGCAAGGAGCTGTGATGCGATGCCGCCTGGGCAACGCTCGCCACGGAGCTGCAGGAGCCGCGACAGAAATAGGCATCGTAGCCCTTCGGCTGCATGATCCAATCTTGCCAGCCGATGTCCTCGAATGAAATATATAGTTTCTCGCGGCAACATTCCGTCACACCGCTGGAACAGTTAATATTACGCTTTTGCCGTGACTTGCTGCGCCGATTCTGGGTGTCGATCATAATGAAGGGTCTGTAATTATTGTTTATGGATATGATCTCCTCCATGCTGCTAATGTCGCAAGATTCGCATGTTATCTGTATGAGATGACTGAGATCGTGATTCCCGAACCAGCTCTTGATCGGCCATTCAATGTTGATTTTCATCCACTCATCTGTTGGGAAAAAAATAAAATAGAATCGAATATAAATATTGGTTTTTGTGTATCTTAAGATTCTAAAGAATTCCTAGTTGAAAAAGCTAATCTAAATCGATAAAGAAATACTTCTTAATTGCGTCCAACTTTGGTTGTTTGGTTTAACCTACACTTAAAATAAAATAATAATATAAAACTAGATATTTTCTTTACCTAATTTTCTTTTCGAATTTTCTGTACAATTAAACCCTAAAATAAAGTCAAGTCAATAAATATCTAACTACTTTCTGAATTTTTAAAATGATTTTCTTAAAATATTAGTTTAATATATAGTTTTTTAATTTATTTGAATATTTTTCTTCTATAACAAAATATTTTCCTAAAAAAAAAACAAATACTTTCAACGATTTTTTTTTTAAATTCTGTGCTATTTTTTCCTGAGTGTATTTAAGATTTATACTTTTAGATTTATTCTTTTAGCAGCGAGTTCTGTGAAATTTTGAATATAATTTATTGTAATTTAATTAATTATGATTAGGCATTATTCGTTGGATTTGATTCGATGTCGAGCGGCGCTTATCTCCAGCTTATTCCCGTGCATAACTCGGCAATTTTGCGATTCAGCTTGCCAGCTGGGCTTGGGAACAAAGTTCAGCATTTTGAAAACACAAAAATATTTGACAAGCAGCAAATATTTATAAATATAAAAATTTTGATCTCAAAGCCAAGTTATTCACCCACAATTCAGGCTTGCCTATCAATAACCTTTCGACCAACAAATAAAGAAGAAAATTAAGAACAATAACAATCAACAATCAACAGTTGCCAATGGCTGTCCACTTATCGGTGTTCCATATTGTTATTATAATACCTATAATTTATATATATATATAAATATATATTTGTATATATATATGTAGTGCATGATATGCTGCACAGAAAAAGGACGATGACTTTGTGTTTTTCCGCTGATTAATGGCTTTTACTCACACTCAAAAATAATAATTAATATTTTAATAAATATTTTTCTAATTAGACAGACTCTTAAAAATATGGTGTGTATTTTTTTATTTTATTTTTAGGAATATTTTAAATTTTTCCGCTGTAAAGGTTCGCTGATTATAGTCAAAAACAAATTAACCAAAAATGAAGAAAATCTACATTAAATAATTTTAATAAATATTTTTCCAACTAGAAAGAACTGTTCTAATTATATCCCAAAAATATGGTATTTATTTTTCTACTTTATTTTTATTAATAATTTCAATTATTATGATTTCATATTAATTTCTAAAAGGAAAAACTGCACACTTTGATTATTTGAAAAAAGGCTTACTGTAATTTAGAAAATGGCAATGAAATTTTTTCTATCTACTCTATACTATAAGATACATTTTAAAAATTTGAATTTAAGCTTTAAATATTTAAATAATTCGAAGTAAAAAATTACATAATATAATCATTGTTTTGAACAATGTTTTAAGAAAATTCTAGGCTGATCTTATCAAATGCATAAATATGTTTTCTAAATAAAATTCCTGCTTACCTTCCACATTCACCGATTGTATGGCTATCGTCTTGGTCAGCGGCAGATAGCCGGAGTCCTGCTGCTGCTCCACCTCGGAGACAACAATCGTTTGATTCCGCTGCTCTGTGCTTGGACTGGTCTCATTGCCGGCTCGGGTGTAGTTCTGTTTGTTCTTGTAGAGCCAGAGGACGGCGCTGCTCACATCATAGCCATCCGCATCTTCATCGCCGATCTTTAATCTGAAACACATCGCTGGATGTCCGCCCAGACGACCGCAATCTCTTAATTCTGCGGATGATAATAAAAAAAAATATACGGAATTAGACGGGCTAAAAAAATTCTACATTTTACGAAACTGAGTTGGTTATTTTTTTTTAAATTTTCAATATTTCTAGAGGGGAATAAATATTTTTGATGGATTATGAAACTCACCACGCTGGAGCAGAATGAATTTCTGATTGGTGCGGGCATAGTAATCATCAAAGTCCTTGTTCTTGCTGGACTCATCCGGTTGCTGCTGCAGCGTAATGCCATCAAAAATGGGACGTGGCAGCTGCACGCCGGATACTTTGGGGCTCTCCTTGAGGCGCAGTTTCTCGAGGATTTGCTGCTTGACAAACTCAATGCGCAGAGTACGCAATTCCTCCTCGCTGATGTGCTCCTCCTGGCGATGGCTCACGCATTTGGGGCAACCGCCTGACGGCGCTGCCTTCGTGGTAGCATTTGTGCTCTGTGGCAGTTCGTTCCTGATATACTGCTCGGCCCCATCCTCTTGCAACAGTGAGTCATCCGCCTGGTCATTGCCAGCCGGTGCATCCAGCCACTCATCGTATCGATGGCCCTGGCTGAGCAGCTGCCACAGGTTGGGACTGGTCTTCAGTTGCTCGGGTGTGACGCGATGATAGCTGTGCTCCTGTTGCAACAGACGCACCTGCTTGCTGCGCAGGTGGCGCCGCACGCGTTGATCATACAACTGCTGCTGTAATTCCTCCTCCTCGTTGCTGCTCGGATCGGGGGCAATGTGCTTGGGCTGGCGATCTCGCTGCTGGCGTGTATGGTGCTGCTGCGGATGTTGCACGTGCTGATGCGGCTGGTGTCGCTGTTGCGGATGCACTCGCTCCAGTGGCACGCTGCCCGCTGCCTCATCGGCGGCACTCCGATGAGATCGGGCGTAGATATTGTTGTTCTGCAGAGCCAGGCACAGGAGCAGCATCAGTGTCATATAATATTTGGCCATATTTCTTGTCTCTATTAACGTTTTTTTTTTTTAGTTATATTTTTTGAACAACTTTTTGTGGTGCGTTAGAAATTTAGTTATTGCTACAACTTGTGAAATTAGCTAATTGTTATCTGTTTGGTAGCAATTGAAACTCAATGTTTGTTGTCTTTTGGCTTACAAAACTCATAGATTTGCAGCGAGTCTCACTTTTTGTTGCCGTTTTGTTCACTTTTTCTTTCACTTTTCAACTGGTTTGATTTAGCCGCGTTTTTATAATATTCTTTATTAATTTTATTTAACTTCACACTGCATTTTGTTTAATTAAATCACATGTGTTTTCTTTTAATTTGATTAATTAGCATCAGGCTGGAATTAAAAAAAATAACAATTAAATAAGATTTGGAAGGATTGATTCAGTTTCTAATTTGTAATTAAATGTCCAGCTCGAAAAGGATGTAAAAAATCTCAAAAGAAGATTATAAATATTTTGAATAGCTTTAAGAACTTGAAGTAAATAAGGTTTACATTTAAATAGCTCTACCCTTAAATATTAAACACGCGACAAAATTTACGAAATTTCCCATCTAATCATGTTTTTCCACGTTAAATGGCAATTAACAACTGCGTATGAGTTAAACTGATATTTTACTGATAATCTCGATTGAGTGGAATTTTGAAAGGCATCACGCCGTATAGTATACGCCGTATATTAAGCGTAGTGGGACCACACGTACCGTTTAGCACACAAAAGTGTGTTTTGATGACTTGGCACGAACCCGCTGGCTAGTTGCGTTAGTCGTAGGGCCGGGGTCAAGTTGCGAACCCGGACACGAAACACGAGCCACGAAATACACAATACACGAATGCCGAATTGCAAAACGACGAAACAGGCACAATATATATATTTTTTTTTAATTTGAGGGTTTTCCTTCTGTGCGACAGCGCAAACGAGTTGTGAATGAATGCGGCGCTAGCCCGATTAGTAGAACAATTTATGTCTGTTAGGCGGTCGCTGCAATTGATTGATCATTGCCAAGAGAGCGAACACAGAGAGAGAGCGAGTAAAAAGAGAGCCTAAATGTGTTGCGAACACGAACTCTCTTCAAGCCGGTAAACGAACAGAGCACGAACGCTGCTCGGTGTTCGTAGTTTGCTCGTTTTTCCCACAGCCAGCACCCCCCACACCCGTCAAACACACACTGTTACCCCTCATGGTTCGCTGAAGACAAGACAAATTCATATGGAAATATTCTGCTTCATTGCATCAGCTAAAGAAGACGTTGACAGCGACGTCGACGGCGAAAAAAAAATTACAACTTGCATAAATTCCGATTTAATTTTTTAGTTTAGCGTTCGATTTGATTATTTTTGGCACACACACCTGCGAGTGGCAAGCCACGCCCCTTTAAGCAGCTAGACGCCAGTGGATTTGGCTGCGGGTGATTCAATGCAATAATCGCATTCCCCCAATTCTCAGCTCGAGTAGCAATCAGTTAACAACGGCGACTCGCTGCTGATAACGCCAAGAATATTGCTCTCTTTGATCTATCAAATTATATTTATGAGCTCTAACCATACATATACATATATGTATATATGTATATGTATGTGTGTGAAGGCAATTATTAAATTATATGTATGATTGATGCTAAATTGCTGTGCACTGATTATGCTGCGATTAAGAAATAAATACAGTGAGAGGCGCAGTAACTAAATGATACCGTTACATTTAATTGACCTTGTTACGTTATATATATATATATGTATATATAGCGTATGTAATGTACAGCTAATTTTCAGTTTTATTTTAAAAGAAAGTTTCTGAGCTTTTTGTGTACTTTTGTAAAATAAATATGCGTTTCATCAGCCAAACCATTAAATTTGAATTTGCATACAAATAGAGAGAGAACCGGAAATTATACAGGTGGCGCGGCTAAAGAACAGTATTAAAATATAATGTGAATAAAATGGTGGAAATAATTATATTACCTCTATTGAAAAATATATTAAGTAATTGTAGATTTTAAAATGTGTCAAAGCTTTACAGCCAACATTATAATTGGCTTCTTTACCAGTTAGCAATTGGTTTCTCACAGAACTTTCCAACACAATGTAAATTTATCGATGTTATAATTTATCTTTATGGAAGATCGATAATAGTTTTCTTGTTTCGAATATTTTAAATTGGGGTGCTGCGTCCACTAGAAGGCTATTAAATCTATAAATTCGAATTTTGGTTGGTAGGCTGTTGACGATGTCCTTCAAAGATCGACATTTGCCATGCCCATCCGGCAAATCATATGTTGCTCCCAATTTGACAGCATTAGTTATTTAACTAAGAAGAAAGGTTATTAAATACCTTCTCCAACTTTTTTATTGGTTTCCAGTTGGTATCGGAGTATTTCACAACGTTTTCGCCCATTAAAAATGATAAATGACCTTAAAAATTTGCATTCAAAGAAAATCATATGAATTGTTTAACACTATTTTCCTTTTCTATATACATAATCAAGGCTAAACATAAATGCTATCAGAATATATTTTGCAGTCACACGATCCATGCAAATGTTAAATTTTCCATAGTTCAAAGTGACGTCGACCGCTTCAAGGGGCGACAGGTGACTGATCAGCACTAATCTCAGATTTGCGCAAAATAGTAAAATAAATGCAATTAATGAGAGTTTGCGGTTATCAGTGAAAGAATCACAGATCAAACAAACGCCTGCCAATCAGCGGCGTGCGCCCGAAGCGAAAGCCACTTAGCACTGCTTGAAGGGAGAGTGTGTGTTCGAGGGGGGAGTGAGGGGAGCGAGCGAGGCGACACTTCGTAAAATGGAGCAGCGCATTCAACGTCAACGTCAACGAATCAAACAAATTGGCTACGTCATTGAGCACGCAAACGAAGCGTGATGCGTGATGCGTGATGCGACGAGCAGACAGAGTTAAGCAGGAGAAGAGGCGAAAAGGCGAAGAAGTGGAAGTTAACGAAGAATACAACGAAGTTCGGTTCGAGAGTTGCGTGGAGAGTTTGCTGCTGGCAGGGTGCAAAGTACAAACTAAGATTGGCAACGCCAACTTCTGGGGGTTTTCCATGCGCTGTGCTGCTATGCGCTGCTCTGCTCTGCTCTGCTCTGCGCTGCGTTCGTTAATAGCGCGCAGCGAAGATTATCGCAAGTGCAGCACTTCGAACTGCAGTTGAATGCACTGCAAAAATGTTCTTTTGCTTTTCAATTTGTGTGCTTTATTTTTGGTGATCTTCACTCACTGTTTCTCCCTCCCTACCTCCCTGCCTGTCTGTTTATGTCGCTCAGTCGACCATAGTCTTGCTCTCTCTATTTCTCTGTGTGTCTCTGTCCCTGTCTCTGTCTCTGTTAATGCGCATTGTGTTGCGATCAGCATATTGGAGCATGCCTCAGCGTGAACTTTGGAATCGCACACGAAGATTGTTCCCATTTATTGAATTAGAGGCAGCAAAATCGAAAATAAACACCATTTTCTTATTTATCTATTTATTTTATGTTTTCCTTACAATAGCAATTTTTTTCTTTCCTCTAATTAAAGCCTAAACGAATCTTTTGCTGCAATCAAAGATGGTAGCCATCCAAAAACGCTGAAGTTTGTGTGAGGTTAAATCACCAAAATGGCGGTCATTTCAAAATGGCGGCCTTCACACAATATTGCACGCTCATCAATGAATCAATCAATTATTAAATAGATTAACACAGAAATGATCATATGTGTTGCCATTTGAATTTTAGAAAACCTAATTAATTTTCATTTCAAATTATATTTGCAATTATTTAGTAAAATAATGTACATTTTTATCTAAATTGAAATGCACTTAAGAATTTGAATTTAATTTTAATTAAAATCAAAATTAATTGTGTCTTGGTTATTGGAAACTAGCTTAATTATATAGAATCCCTTGTATGTCTTAATATAAATTGAAATAAATGTATTGCCTGAATTCTTTTTTTTAATTTCATATATCCTTGGCAGCTTTGAATAACATTTAATATTATTGATTGTCTTATTATTAATTTCTTTATGTTATTTTGTTAAATAATATAAACTTTTATTTCACATTTGGCTTTTAACTCACCTTTTCAAAACGTTCAGATAATGCAATGTTTACGTTATTTAAATTGTTCCAATTGTTGCAATATTAAAAAAAAAAATCATTTAATTTATTGCAAAATCATTTTCTTTAATGAATTAAAACTGTTAATCAGGATTTTCATTATTTGAACTTGTGCACTTTTGAAACGGCAATGACCACCGTTTTTATTTTATTTAGTAAACAAAAATTGTTGGTTTTGTCTTTTTATAAGTAACACTTGATTTTATATATAGAAACTCTTTGTATATGTAAATCTATATTTTTGTATTTGCATTTATTTGACGGAGCAACGTTTTGTTCGATGCGAGCAGTCCGAATGACTACGTGTGAATAATTCGATGCTGGACAGCCAGCGACCGCAAAGTCTGCCTTGCTTTTGGTTCGGGTTGCGTCGCGAGCTCCAATTAGGAGCACAGCTTGTAATGTTAATTGAGTGAGAGAGAGAGAGAGTGAGAGAGAGATCGAACACGGGAAGATAAGTTGTTGTAGTTGTTGATTGATAACAGCGATATCAATGCTCAGGAATATAATATGATGCGCAAATTTAAATGTTTAACTAGGCAACGAGAGAGCATTGCAAAATGAGAGCGTTTTTCAGCTGATAAGAATGAATGCTGCTGCCGGCGGACTTTCCCCCAACGACGAATTCATCTGCGTGGCCTTTTTCATTATGTGCATTTCAAATCCGGTTGCAACATGTACGTTGGCTTCGTTGTTCGCTGCTCGCATCGAACTCATACAAAACGTGAGCTGGCCATGCGTCTGCTGACGTAGTCAAACTATGTGCAACCCCGCGAACATGTCAAAGATCGATGTTCAGAATCTAGCTGAAACATTAATATTTCGAATACCCCTCTTTTTAAAGCGTTTCTTGAATATAATTTATATTGTTGATATTACTGATAAGCATGTCACTGTCAGCGCGCGTCAAGATTAATATTTCGGTACCCTGGTATTTTATTTAATTGTACTCCAACTTAGATTGATTGATTAGCATTTCTTGAGCGGTTTTACACGGCCATCATGCATGCACAGTAATTTTAAATATATCGTTATTAAAGGAGATATATTCTTGATCAGAGCCAAACTCTCCCAACAGTTTTTTATTAGACAAATAGTGAAAATGATTACTTACTTTCTGAAAGTATATTTCTAACGAATGTTCCACATTCCCAAATATAAAAATAGAATATATATTTTTTGTATACATTTTAAGTTAAATAAAAATAAATTACTTAACTGCAATTTGAACTCAAAGATCTTTGCTCTCATATTTCATGATAATCTTTTGATTTTTTTTTTAAAAGTTATTTGATTTAGAAATTTAATATATTATTTTTTTCATAGGTATAGAAATACTCTTGCGATGGATATAAAATATATAAAAACATTTTTTATGGACATCGAATAGTTTTAAATTGTATTAAAATATGAGCAACTGAGAAAATACTCTCATTTTTTAATTCTATTTATTTTTATTTAAAGGGAATTCAATCTTCGTGATTTTGAAATAATTTTGTGGATTCTTGCTTTGATTTTGACAATCAGCAAAATAATTACATGTAAAAAATGAGTTAAATTAAACTTTATATTTGATTATTTTTGTAGAAATTACCAGATTGAGCGAGTAAGAAAAAGCGAAGAAATTTGATTATGGATGATTCGTTGTTGACAACCGGAAGGTGCCCAGACATACTTAAAATGAGCAATTGATAACCAATTGATAACACCCCCGACTTTCGAATTAATTAACAAATATATATAATTAAAAAACAAAAAAGAAAATAAGAAAATATAAAATATAAATAAATAGTCAACATTGTCCTATTTTAAACTAATCTGCAACTACTACCAACCATAATAAATAAATAAATTAATACTATAATGAAAAGATAATAAGAAGAAAAAAAAAGCAGGTGAAAAAAGCATAATTTCTAAATTTAAACGAATTTGATAAGTTCTAAAAGATAACAAAAAGTCATAACAATATACCAAAAATAGTCTGAAGGTGTATCAAGATAGGTAATAAGTAAGAGTTGTTAAATTCGTCATCAAAAGCCATATACCCGATGTGGAGGGTAGGGTATACTCATGAGTAATTAACACATTTAATGATGCGCTATCAGATCAAACGGATCATGGCCAGTAATTCAGGTGACACTTGTGTTGGGGAGATGTGCATGTGTTCTTGGCGTGAATCCTCCTGATCTCGCTAACAAGATAAATGAACGCTAAATATAATTTAACTGTTAAGACGGTTGGGGCAAAGGTTTAATTATTTGAAGAGAGCTGAAATTTTCCCATATCTGCTCGCGAGTAATTACTGAAAGCGATAGTAATTGTGTGTGTGTGCGAGTCTGTATGCGCGTGTGTGTGTGTGTGTGTGTGTGTGACGCAAAAAACGATATTGAAAATACGCTACAACCAATAGATTTTTTGGACTTTGGAGCCACTTGGCAGCAGCAGCAGCAGCATGCATCGCCAGACGCTTGAGAGACACACGCCTGGCGATGCCCCAACAACTAATACATTGAGTTCAATGTTTAATTGAAATGCGTGTGCGAGTGTGTGTGTGTACGAGTGTGTGTGTGTATGTTTTATGAGGCTTTTCTTTTTTGCCCGCTTGATGGCAAAGTCCATTTACGAGTCATGCGGCAGAGTCATGTGAACAGAATACAAACAGCAGCAGCAACCCAAAAATATTTCCATCTGAAATGGGTTTGTGCTCAATTTGTGTCAATTTCAATTTCCATTTCAATTTCAATTTTGTATTTCAACGCACAGCATTTCATTGAACTTTAATCATTACATATTTCAGGCCTTACTTTGATAGATGAGTCATTTTTTAACAGCTTACCCGTAAATAGATTTAAATCTGGTAAATATGGTATTTTATGTGTTGTCAGGCGAGGCGCTAATTGCCAGTGACGAATTCCGATCTGAGTTGTTATTGAGTCTTTTTTTGCTACAATTTTATTGTTTATCTTACTAAAGAATATTGCAAATATTTGCCCGCCATTAGGCCTAAACATGGGCTCTTTTTTTTTGTTTACTCTTCTCGATGAGATTTGGCAAAAACGATTTAAACACTTTGAGTCACAAGTTTATATTCCAGGAAATGGAATATTTAATTATAGACACTACGTGAAATTATTTTTAAGTGTGTGGCAAAAAAAATATGTCATGCAAGAATAAATTATTTAAGAACTTGAAACCACTACAAAACTCTTAGCAGGAGTTGAATTGTATTATTTTATTAATCGATAATTTGATGAAATAAAATAATTCGATTCAGTAGGGGTAGACATTGATTAATATTGAGCACTTGTGGAACTTTGATTAGGGTCGAGTGGGAACACGAACATAAAAAAAAAATACACATTAGCTGGAAAAGATTAGAGTCCATCTAAGATTGAATCGTAATATTATTTTATGGCCAACCGATAAGCTAAACACTTTCCGCGCACTTTGGGGGCAAAGTGCATCGGGGCTACAAAATTGTTGGAGATTACCAGAAACCCACATATTAAATTTTAATTTTATGACTCAATAGATTTGCAAAAAAAAAACAAAAAACAACAATATTTTCATCGACCTTCGGAATAAATAATTTTAAGTTGTAAAACAAATGAAATTTTATGAATTTATTATTCTGTATTTTCAGACACTTCTGTCAATTACATCATTATTGAAATGATGACTCAAATCTTATATTGCCAAATAAACCGTTTTTATGGGCACAACAATTAGCACTTTGACCAAAATTAGGAACAGTTTCCAGACTCTTATCAAAAAGAAAATAAAAAACTTAGCCTAGAAAATAATAATAATAATAAAAAAAAAAGCAAAAGCAAAAGCAAAACAATGCGAAATGTTGAGACAAATTTGATGCGATCGCGATAAGAATGGCAACAACAAACCAAGCGCTGATTGGTCAAATCTAATCGAGCGTTGCGACCAATCGCTAATCCGGCTTGATGTGGCCGCAAACAAACAAAACATAAACAAAGATAACCCAATCCCCCAGCTCAATCCCAGTTGACTTATTTGTTTGTGTGTTGTCTGAGGCTGTTTCACCTGGCTCGTGCCACCCGCTCTTATCAGCTGCAGCAGCAGAAGAAGCAGCAGTGGCAGAAGTTCATGCCTCGCCGATAAGAAGTGCGTGCCCAAATGCGTGTTTTGCGATCTCTTTTCCCATTTAACAGCCAATTACTGATAACTGGGCCAAGTCGCAAGCGAACAGGTTTTGTTAGATTACATTTTTTTTGTGTGTTTTTGGTATGACAAATTAACTGTTCAACTTTACATTCCATAGGACACGCATGATATGGCGTGATATCCACGTGCAAAAAAATGTCAACACATAAATAAAAATGATAAGATTGATGTAGCCAAGTGAACTGATTCCATCTGTATACCAGTTTTGGCCAGATATTATACTCATTTCTAAGAGAGAAAAACGTGTACATTAGTTAAGATAATGTGATTAACTTTATTGCCATTAATTTCTGGACACGTGTTGCCAAAATTTAACATTAAGAAATTTTTTCTGGAAGTATTCTTATTTCTTAGGAGAGGAAAAGGTTGGAAATATTATTAATTTTATTGCCATTAAATTTTAATTTATGAACACGTGGAAAACCTTTATCATTTACTTCTTTCAATCTATCAGGTGATTTCGGTAAGAACCATAAGTAAAGTGATTCCATTTATATGCCAGTTTTGTTGCCAAAAACTTACTATTAAGAAATTTTGTCTAGAAGAATTCTCATTTCTTAGGAGGGTAAGAGTTTTGAATTATTATTAATTTTATTGCCATTAAATTTTAATTAATGAACACGTGGGAAACTTTCAATCTATCAGGTGATGTTGGTAAGACCCATAAGTGAAGTGATTCCATTTGTAATTTAGTTTTGTTGCCAAAAACTTACCATTAAGAATTTTTGGGCAGAAGTATTCTCATTTCTTAGGAGAGAAAAAGTTTTTAAATATTATTAATTTTGCTTGCCATTAAATTTTAATTTATGGACACGTGGAAAACCCTTATCATTTACTTCTTTCAATCTAGCAGGTTGCTAAGAAAAAATTGATATGAATTCAAGTAAATTTTCGATTTAATAAGCAATTAAAACACACACTTGAATTATTTGTAATATTTTTCATTTTATTCTCAATCATCATTATTTTTTCAATTGTCATCTTATTTTTTTTTTTTTATACATATTTATGTATATATATATATATATAATATTTGTAGTACTCCACCTGTTTTTGCGTTATTGTATTAATATAAAGTTGGTTTCATTGTAATTTAGGTATTACCATTTTTCATGTTATTTTTGTGTTTATAAGTAGAGTAATGAGCAAGTTTTATTTTAATTATAATTCATTATTTAAGTATGCATTTTAATCTTAATAGTTAGGTTTTTGCCAATTCATTTTTTATGTGTTGTATTTTTGCCTTCTTTCCTTTTATATTTGTTTTTTTTAAAGTATTAGGTGACATTTTTTTTGTAGACTTTTCATACAAAATAACAAAAGTTTTTGTATATTCCTGTGGTCAAATGTATGCAATGGGTGTGTGTGTGTGTTAGTGAGTGATAACTATGTATATGATGTGTGTGTGTGTGTGTTGTGTGTAAGAGTGTCTGCTTGTTGGTGGTCATTAATATTACAGATTTTCTTTGTATGTCTGAAATAAATTAAAAGTAATTTTTATTTTATTAATTCGAAGCTTCTCAAATAATTTGGATAGTTAATTGTGTCCTTTCCAATATGTGTTTTTTTTTGTTTGTTGGTATGGTATATATATATATATATATATATATGTATATATATATATATATTTGTATGGATTTATCTATGCATTAAACGTTAATATTTCCTTCTATTAATGACAAATTTAATGAAACAACAATTTCTCTCACATATTAAAAGTTGTTTTTTAATGCTTTTACAACAATAACAAAATTTATGCATTTCTTTTTATATGCGCACTATATTAATTTTCGACAGATTTTAATTTTAGATAACTTTCTGGGTTTATTCAATTTTGCATTATGTATCCTAATTATTCGTTTATATGTATGTATGTATGCGTAGTTGCCATTTCCATTTCATTAATTATTTCTTGACAAGTTTGCGATAAAAAAGAATTTCAATATAACTTTATTATTATTATTTTTTTTTTTTGTACAAATAATAAATGCACAGGAAAAATAGAATTGTGTGGGCCAAAAATGTTGTCTGTGTTGATTTTTTGTTTTCTGAGGTGTGTGTTGAAAAACGGGCTGTTATATGTACGATATAAGTATATTTTTTATAAATGTTTTCGTATAGAAAGTTGCTTGTATATAAGGTTCATAGAGAGCAAAAGTTGGTTGTTTTTTTTTTTATAGCAATACGTGTCATATTCTTTTAAGTTTTCTATTATGTTTTTTTGGGTTTTCGTTTTTTTTTTTGTGTTGGTTTTTTTTTTTGTTAGCAAAAAGCACGATTTTCAAAAAGCAAAAATCGCATTGTCAAAAATTTGATTTAATTCGTAAGTTAATTTTGATAGATGTTATCATATTCGATTTTTTGTCCGTGTTTCGTCATCCACTTAGACCAATAATCTGTGTATTAGCGTTATTTAATACCTTTCTTTTTTTTCTTTTCTTTTCTTTATGTAAGTCAATATATGCATATGCATTTTTAGAAAATTATGGACTACACATACAAACATTGAAATTGGTTTTTTCTCATTTATAAAAATAAACAAACATAGAAAATTTTGCTGAACAACTTATGTATTTTGCTAAAACTTTAAGATATTATTTTCTCATTTATATATTTCATTTTTTTTGTTTTTATTTCGTTTTGATATGGAATCTTACAAACATTAGTACAAATACATAAATGTAGGTACTTTATAAGTATTATATTAATTTAATTTATTTAGTTGTTATGTGAAGGAATTAAATGCAGTGTTACATTTCAATTTGCAGGGAGGGAGAGAGAGAGAGAGAGAGATGGAGAGATAGTTGAAGAGAGAGAGATTTATCTGAAGTATGTTTAATAATGGTGTTTTCCCCCACCCCCCCTCGTTGAGGGGATATATATATATATATATATATATATATATATATATCATGTATGCATGTTACGCGCGATTTGGCCTACCAGGTATACTCGTACATTAACTAGGTAAGAATTATATATATCTCGCCGCTCTCCTCTACAAACATCAGTCAATGATCCCACTCTCACACACGCACATACACGCAAGCATACACGCACACCCATGCACACACACACACACACACACACACAAACAAGCATTCAGTGTCGAATGTGTGGAACTAAGCTGCATTTGAATTGATGTATTCAGACAAATGTTACGACTTACAATTGCTAGTATATTAATATTACAAATATATATATTTATATATATATATATACATATACATATATATAAATATATGTATTATATATATATATATATTCGGCTAATATTTTGACTAATACTTTTTGCATGCGCTTTCTTTTGATGCTGTTTCCATTGTTTTGGTTTTGGTTTCTGCTTTAACTTCGTTCGTATTGGGTTTGTCTGCACATTGCCAAAAGTCCCGTTTCCACCATGCCTAACTATATATATATATATTTATATATATATATATTATATACTATGCATTTAAGTCTATTGGCTTAAGAACTTTTCAAATGTGTTTTGTTTTTTTTCTTTACTTTTAAGTATTTTCTTTTTTTCGTATTTTTTTTTTTTTTGCTATTTCTTGTCAGCTTTTAGCTGCCAGCAAAATGAGCCAAACATTTAAATTCTTTATGCATGGTTAATTATGTTCTTTAAGTTAAGTATTAAGTATATTTAGTTAGTTAATTAGTAGTTATTAAGTTATCGATTTTGTTTTTGTTTTTTTTTTTCTTTAAGTATTTGTAATGGAAGACATTTTTTATACAAGTTTAAGACACAGAAAATATTTTTTTCTTTATATTATAGAGGTGTGTTTATGTGTGTGTGTATGAGTTAGTATGTAAGTGTGTGTGTTTATATGTTTAAAGTGTTGTACAAATAGTATTGCCAAATTAACGATATGTGAACTTCTATAATTGAAAAATTAAATGCTACGCACATTTCGAATTTATATTTATTTATATATATTTTTTTTTCTTTTTGCAAATTAAATATAAATAAATAGTTTGATATTTATCGTAATTGGTTTTTAATCGATTTTATGGCTCTGGAAATTCATTTACACATAGATTACGTATTATGTATACATAAATTTGTTTAGGCTTGTCAAAATGATGTTGTATAAAAATGTATATAAAATAAATGTCATTTCTTTTGCAAAACTAATTCCTATTCACATACATATATCGACTATATATGTACGTATAATTATTTTTCCATATACTTTATTGTATTTGTTTTGCTTATTGCTGTTCAAAATTGGCTGCCACGCATCTTGTCGATATGAACTGATTTCTGTTTTTTTTTTTACTTTTTTAAATTATTTATTTTAATATGTGTTTTTTTTATACATTTGCTGTTGGTATTTCAAGTCTTCTGTTTGTTCAGTGAATTTTTGTCATATATAATTTTGTGGTTTTAAGGTGTATTTTTTAATTTATTTTCTTTTGTTTTTTTGTCGTAAAATATAATACTCGATATTTGTGCGTACGCAGTTAGTGAAATCATTAATTTTGTTTACATTTTCTTTTCATATGTTTTTTGTTTTTTGTTTTTTGTTTTGAATTATTGAATTAAGTATTTCGGTAGGAATTTTGTTCTGTTAAATACTTTCACTTGCTATTTACATAAAACTGACTAGTATATATATATATATTTTATTTTTTCTTTTAATTCATTGTGAAATAATTAGTTTGCCCTAAATTATTAAATTAATAGTTTGGAAATTGGAAATAAATTTGCTGTACTACAAATATTTGAATTAAATTGTGTTTGGCCAAACACAATTGTGTAACTAATATTTAGCTAATATTTACTTTTGTCTAATTCTCAATGGAAATATATAGATTTTTTGTTACTTTTTTGTTTTTTTGTTGTTGTTGTTGTTGCAAATTATTGTCTACAAACATATAAATATAACCGTTTTTTCGCGTGAACTTCTGTTTGGCTATGCAATTTTCCAAAGAAATCAAGAAACGGAATTTATTTGCAAATGTCCACCGCAATGCCCGCTCCTCTCTCGATGTCCCAAAAGCCTTAACTTATCGTATTCGTTCTCGTTCTCGTTTCCAATCTGCTGCTGCTCCTTATCATGTCCTTAAGTGTTCCTTTAGTGCTCGTATCACGCATTGGCCAGCACAAAGGTGACGCTGACCATCAGCAGGTGCGCCGCTACAAGGGAGGCGGACGTGCGTAGCAGCGTGCTGCCACGCCCACACTGCTGTATCTCAATCTCCTCGGGATGGTAGTTAATACATTTCTTGGGTCGGCGACGCGACTGCTGCTCCTGACTCTGACGACGCGTGCTGCATGCACCTGTTTGTTGCATATCCACCAAATATTATCATTGCTTTTACGATTTATCCATTTTTTGCTACTCACCAACAGTGCCCGACTCCTCCATGGGCTCAATGTCCAGCTGCTTGGAGCCGCATGGACACAGCGTGTCCACCACCAGCAGTATCAGATTACTGTGTGGAATCTTTTGCACACTAAACGGACGCTCGCAGCCCGAAACATGACAATTGGTTAGTTTACCCTGAAAACGGAAAAGAATTAGAAATGATTTTAAAATTTAAAAATACTTGAAAATCATTTAGATTATACATAAAAGCCATACGATATAGTCGTCTAATGTTAATGTCTGATTGCTAATGATAAAACTGGGCTAATAAACTGGATTTTTTTTTATTTAAAATTTGTTGGTAAGCACAAAAGATTTTTGGACAAGAAGTCGTCTTTCAGTCGTTTGAATTATTGTTATTGGTATTTTTTAATTTTTCATCCGGATTTATTCATTGTCTCGCCAAAAAAACCTACCACTGATTTTATATAGCTATATATATAATATTCCAGATTAAATGTATATACTTTTTGGGCGACGTCTACTTTAAAGAAGCACAGCCAGAAGATAGCTTTTAACCTTATTAATAGATACTCCTCAAGTTCTTTAATAGTTAGCTTATTTTTTAGAAGTTAAATTAGAAATTTCTTAAATTCGAGTAACAATTTAATATTTAATAACAAACCACACAAAAGTTAAAGTCTTATTTCATACAAAAAAAACCCATGATTTAAATGATTATAAAATTTCTCATAGATCATAGAATTTTCTTAAAGTTGAACTCACCTTTAGTGGGTTATTTTGACCGCCTTGATTGAGTCGTTCCGGTTGCAACATGTAAAGATCGGTGCGCAAATCACAGCGACGCGCATTATGCGGATCGGTTGTGAATCTGGGTCCACTGTGGGGCTTATGCTGTTTAGGTGGTGGTGTCGTATAGTCCTAATAAATAAAGATATAGAGATAGATATAAATATAGATATACATATAGTAAAAAAAGATATAGATATAAATAAAGATATAGATATAGAAATAGATAAAGATATAGATGTAGATGTAGATAAAGATATAGATATAGATGTAGAGATATATATAGATATATATATGTAAATAAATATAGATATAGATATAGATATATATAGATGTAGAAATAGATATAGATATATATATAGATATAGATAAAGATATAAATTAAGAAATAGATATAGATATAGATATATATATAGATATGGATATAGATAGATATATATATAAATATAGATATATATATAGATATAGACTTAAATATAGATATTGATATAGATTATATATCTATCATGTTTTGCACGCACCGCATCGGCTGTGGTAAAGAATTCATCCATTTCCTGATCCACCTGCATGTGATACTCATTATCGAAGTTCTCCTCGTACTCATCGGCATAGTTGTTCTCCACAAAGACGACATCCTCATTGTCGTAGGTCTCATAGTCGTCCTGTGGCCAAGCGCGCAGGGATGTGGGCATCAGGGATAACCAAGTGGCGCAGAGAGCCACCAAATGCTTATAGAACCAGCTGCCAAGACGATGTGGCTCCAGAATGCCGCCAGCTGCTGTGTAAGGATTATCGGAGTCGGAGCAGACGCCCTGATAGTCATTCACCGTGACGCGCTTGTATATGCGATCCTGGACCAGTGAGTCCATAATGGTACCATCAATTTGGCCAAAGAACTTGCCCGTATGCTCCATTTCCTCCGAGATGATCACAAACCCACTGTTGTCCAGCACATAGCAATCGAGATTGTCCGAGGCACAGGTTCGCTTGCAGCCCGTCATCCCAGTGCACTGAAAAAATAAAAGGAACTTAGGTCAAAGGCACCTGAGGAATGCCATAAGGATTCACTCACTGCTGAGGTGATGTTGATGAAGTGCTTGGCCAACGAGTCGTGTTGGAATTGCAGACCCACAACGCCGGCTGGGGCCTTGTGTCCGCGATGCTCCACAAAGATCGCATGCGAGGCAGTCACCAAGGTGGCGTTCGATTTGATGGCATAACCCGAACCGAAGGGAACACTATACACAAAGCTATCCGGCTCCACCGTGTGCTGATCCACGGCGCGCTTGTACCACGATGAGTCCATGGCACGCACATTGTCCTCGCTGAAGTGGCTGTGCATTGGAAAGGAAATACAATTATTATCATTAAAGTATTTAAATTGATTTTAAATTGAAACAAACATAATTTGAACTACTAATTATTTGTTGCATGATCCTTTTCGAGTACAAAGAGTATTCAGAGTCTTCCAATTCTAATTCATACTAAATATTTCTCAATTCATGCAAAAAATGTAGAACCATTTTTTAATTTAAATACTCCCAGTAATCTTTGACATGTTTCTTATTTTTAATTTATATATAATTCTTAATTTCATTTAAACATTTAATACAGTTCAATTTGTTACTTTTTGCGTCGACTGAGTTTGAGCCTGAATAAATAAATAATAAAAAAAATCTGCTTATGCTGCACAGGAACTGGTATTAAAAATGTTAATAATAAGAATTATAATAATATAATAATAATTTTAATATATTGTATTATTATTATATATTATTGACATTTATTTTGACTGCGACATACTCCTGCACAAGTTCAACTACATTTACAGGATGTAAGAAAAAGACGCACAACTTTTACTTTATTTTTTTTTTACTTTTTTCTTGAGACGGTAATCCTCCAAATTTAATTAACTTGGTACTCAAACAATTTTTACATTTTTCAAATTAATCCTTTTTATAATAAATTGTTCATTATGAGAAATATACACAAATATATTAATTAAGTTTGGCCTGACTGACTAATTGCTAGAATAAAATGCTAAGCTCTGCAATATAAATTATAAAAATTATAAATGAAATAAAATAGTGGCAATTAGTTGATATATAACTTCTACAATCAGTCATCAAAATTATAATCAGCTTTTAACTTACGGTTCCGGCGTATCCTCAGGTCTCTTAATGTGATCAATCCAGCGCAATAATCCAGAGCGGGTAGCCACAAATGAGGTGGCCACAACAAACTTTTGATAGCCTTGCCTGTGGAATGGGAGTAACAAGGATTATAAGCAAGGAGACATAACAATTTGATCGGCAAGGATATGGATAAATCTGTTTCCAAGCATTTATCAACTGCCCACAGCAAATCTACAGAGCATTTCAAAGAATGCTCTTTTTTTTTGGTTGTTTCTGGGATTCGGTTCCGAGCGGCTTGAAGTGTGCTGGTTCCTCAAAGCATTGGTAAAAACATTAACTACGTGTCCCAAAAATAATACTTTTCATTTACCTCTTCAAAATGGCCATCAATGTGGCGATTGGACTAAATATTTATAAATGTGCATTACAAATTATGTTCAATTTGCATTCAAATCAAATATTTCGTAATTTTTTATTGGTTGTGGAGAGAATTTGGTTTAATAGAATTTATTATATAAAGAAAGTTGGTGGATGCAAAGAAAAATGTTTGCATTTTTTTTTTTTGGAAAATAGAGTGAAGGAAATATATGCAAGAGAAAATTTTTGGTGCTTTAGTGCTTGAAAAGAAATGCTTCAAATAAAAATTAATTTAAGTATTGATGAAATCATTAAAGCGTTGTCAATAGAATAAAAATATTAATTATTAAATGAAAATATACTTTCTAAATAAATAAATAAAATTTATTTAATAAATATTTAAATTATAATTGGTTGAGTGAACAAATTAACATAAAAGGAAATCTACTTTCTAAAAGAAAATTAACTAAAAATTATATTAATTAAATAAATATTTAAATTGTAATTTGTTGGGTGGATTTTAAATATTTTCATTAAACAAAAATTAATTTAAACAAAAAAATGCACTGAAAATTGGTAAAATAAAAATCAAAAGCAAAACTTACTGCTTATCCTCCTTGCCATTTGAGGTACTGGTCGTATTGCGGTCGAGTCCATCGGTGACCATTGCATCGCGTACCAGGCTCTGAATGAGGGTTCGATCGCAGTAATATGGCTCCGCCTTGCGAGAACCCTGCACATTCAGATGCTGTGCCCCAAAATGGGAGGCACTCGACGAGGTGCCGTGCAGGTTGTGGTGTGGTTGCGGCGACTTGGGTCGCACCTAAACAGTTAGCGGGATAAAAGAGATGTGTTAGCAAAGGCAGTTAAGATTTGGAGCTGCTTCTAGTTGGATTGCTTACCGACATCCACTTCCAGCCTGGACGTCCGGCGCGAGCCAGAAAGTGCAGTACCTGCTCCTCTGGCGACCCAAAGCTGGGCTCTTGATCGCGAGACGTGTATTCGCCGGAGCTCTCACGCTCCTTCTCCAAATCGCTGACACTATTGTACTCACAGTATACCCAATCGGGATGTACGCGCCAGTTGTCCCCCTTAAAGTACTCGGTAACTGTAAAGAGCAAAAATTGCATATTGTTAATATTATTATTAATATTTAAAGCTTTGAAAAAGATTCAAGATTCTTTCAATCTTAAACAAATCATTGCCTGCTCTAATCTTATTTATGTAAAAATCTTGAATAGGTAAGGAAAACATATCGGGTAAATTATTCAGTCAGTTATTGACTGAACTGCTGGCTTTTTAATTATACTATTATATTATTGTAATTCCTCATTCCTTTTGAGAAAAGTGGTAAAAGTAGCTTTACAAATTTAATTAAATATTGAGGGGTGTAAATTATTATCCTTAAAGAAAAATCTACCTTATAATTTTGTAGACTATATTTTGGCACAGTTTTTTTTTGTTTATTTGCTATATATCTAAAGTTTTTAAAATTCTACGACATTAACATCGGTACACTCAGAAAGACGCACAGAGAGAATTATCTAGATAAATTGATATTGTTAAAAATAAATACATTTTCCATTGCACAACTTAATTATGAACATTGTGTCCAAAAATGGGTACGACTCTATCTATGTGGAAGTTGCGGAAATCGTTTAAAAAATTCAGAGTCTTTTTCATGCTAAAAATAAATTACAGACAAAACTTTAATATTTTTAAAATGTGCTAAAAAAAAAAAAGAACATGGTCAGTCGAGAATGCATATTTATGGTAGTCGAAGATCTACGTTCCACCTTACAAATCTCTCTTAGAAATGGGTACGACTCTATCTAAGTGAAAGGTGCACAAATCAATTAGAAAGAAACTCTAAAATGCGAAAATATTATGCAAGAAAACTTTTAACTTTTCAGAATACAACTTTTCATTAGAAAACATAGTCAGTCGAGAATAAATATTTAAGGTAAACGAGGAACTATTTTCCATCTTAGAAATCTCTGTATAAATAAAGCAAACAATCCTCTGTTGAAACCGTTCTATAATAAACTGTTTGATGGGGTCAGAAATCCATCCTACAATTTATTTTTTATCAATTCTAACTAGAATAAGATATAAAAATTAAATTAATTTTTTTTGAACTCACCGTTGTTACGCGAGTGCCGTATTTCCTGCTGGGAGACCAACTCGTGGCTGCCGTACTTCTCTGGTAGCACAATGGCCAGCGTGAAGGGCGTGTCCTCGATGGGGCCGTAGAAGTAGCGATGTGTGCGGGTCGAGACACGCTTCGACTCATCGTAATGATTCAGCACAGTGAACTCTGTTTCGCCCTCCTTGGGGCGAATCATGTCACCGCGCATCTGTGGAGCCAAATAAATATGGATTAAGCAGTGATGCAGTGCTGGGATAATGGAGAACCCACCTCATTAAGTAGATTCTTGTTCATTTCGACTAGTTCGTGATCGTTGCCCACTTCCGTTTCCGGCAGTTCCAACTCCGTAATGTCCACTGAGGCGTACTTCGGACGCAACTGATCGATATAGCGATTGCCATCGCTGAGGGGACGCAGATCAGGATGATAGAGCACCCGCCCATTGTTATCGACGATAAACGAATACCCATTCGGTCCCAGCTTGTGCTGCGGTATCATTTTGCGTATCTCCTCGATGGGCACATCGGTGCCAACGACACCCAACAAATTGGCCACGCGCACCGAATGGTTTCGTCTATCGAAGACCGGAGTTGAAACTGTCGTCACCAAACGTCGCTGATACTCCGAATCCCTACCCAATCCGCCGGATTTGCCACCAACAAAAACGGGACTCCAATGCACCGGATGATCCGCCTGATACATAATCATGGGTCGCGCCATAACCAGTGCATAGTCAATGACCTTCCGACGCGCCTCCTCAAAGTTATTGATCTGCACAAAGAATCCCTTGTTGGAGCAGGCCATCTCATGCAGATTGCTCCGACTGCCCGAATCGCTGCCAATCAGATACGTAAAGATGCGGACAGGCATGTGTGGCCAATTGTACTGCTTGATGATCTCCTTGTGCGACTCCGAGGTGCTCTCCGTGATCAGCATTATGGCCTGATTGCACTGGCTGCCCGCTCCAGACTGATTGTACTGCGGGAGTTCAAAGATTAGGTATGAATTAGGTAGTTTTTCTCATTTTCCAGCTGCTTACCTTGTGTAGCAAACTGAAGGCGTATTCCAGTCCTGCCGTAAAGTTAGCCGTATCCTGCAGCTTGATGGCTTTGACAGCCGACTTGATTTCCTGGACATTATCCGGAGTGGCACGCACCATGCGATCTTTGAAGCATGGCACTGGCGTCCTCACCACATCCGAGAAGGTAATTAAATTGACATAGTCATCCTCGCCGAGCGTATCCAGTATATTGAAAGCCGTGTTCGTGGCGAGATCGAAGGACTTCTCTGACATGCTCGACGATGCATCCAGTAGAATCATCTAGAGAAAACATTTTAGATAAGTGCCAAACTGGGCAACAGTTCAAATGAAACCTACAATATCCTTGGGGGAGGAGGCGGCCTGGACGAACCAGTTGTGTGTGCGAAAGTCATGGATTAGCTTGCTGCCCTTGGAGCCCTCGGGTGGCCAGGCGGTGCCGGGGAAGCGGCGTAGAAAGCCAGACGATGAGCCAAAGTACTGCCAGGACAATGCCGGATCTCGCTCCAAGTTGTTCTGGAAGAGTGGATCAAGGTGGACGCTCCACTGCAATGCCGACTTCACGTCCGTCTCATCCAAATCGACGCCGTGCGGCACCAGAATCGAGCTTAGACTGAGATTCACCGGCAGACGCTCGAAGCGCCGCATGAATCGTATATCCATGTGGCGAGCTCCGTCCGCCAATTTGCCATCGGCATTGTACTCATTGATGCGTCTCGCATCGTAATGCTGCTGCTGCCCCATGCCACCACCCTCCGTGCTGCTCTGCCCCTCCAGTTCCGAGAGTGCCGCCTGCTCCGCTGAGTCCATCAAGCGCTGCAAAGAAAAATAGAACATAAATCGGAAATTACAAAAGGCTTCAGTTTAAGTATGTGTGTGTGTGTATGTGAGTGTGTGTGTGTGTATGTGTGTGTGTAGTGGTTCCCACACTCATCAATGTGTTTAATCTGGCGCTGGTAAAGTTTCCCGTTGCTATTCTTTATGCAATTTATCAGGAAAGACTCCGTCTTAAATTGCACAAAGCGCTCGCAGTTCGATGAGCAGCAGGGTTTGCTTTTCCCCTTCCCCTTACCACCCCCTTTAACTCAACGAACGCATTCAAAGTACGTGGAAAATTAGTGCGAAAAATTCCCAAATGCACAGTGGCTTCAAATAAATATTAAATAAGTCAAATTGAACTTTGCAGCTTATCAGTTTTAGTATGATTAAAGAATTTTCGGAATTGTCGGAATGTGGCAAATTCTAAGCTAAACTTTTGTTAGGAATTGATTTTATTTGCATTTTATTTAGTTAACAGAAAGTTTAAACAATTTAATAAATTAAGCACATCTTTGATATATACGAGGTACACAATTGTAGAGTTGATGAATTAACTATAATTTTAGTAAATAATTTTTATATTTTCAGCTTTTGAGTAAGTAAATTTATCTTTAGAAATGCATTTAGTAAATTGCATTTAGTAAATGTAATTTTGAATAATCTATTTTTACTTTTTGATCTCTATAAATTCTGTATAATTACTATGATCCCCAAACTTAATTTAACTAAATCGAAGCACAATAATGTTAAAAGAAATAGTTGTAATACAAAATAATTTAATATTCTTAGAATTTATGATATTAAGGTATAGGTAAAACTTTTCAATATTTTTTATATTTTATTTATTTTGCTAGAATTTTTTTAGATCTTTTTTATTCATTATATATTTGTAGAGCAGTCAACTTCATTAAAATGCGCTTAAAAACAATTAATTATTATTTTTTTTATATATTTTTTGTCGACGACAAAAGGAGCTCTTTCTGAACCTTAACAATTTTAAAACAAAAAATATAAATATTATTAGAATTTTTATTTAATTAAATATTATTTTATTCTATTTTATTCTAACCCTTAACTTTTTATAAGCTTACTTATTCTTTGGATATTAGTTGTCATTTGCAGTGATAAAATGTGCTTAAAAAAATATTTATTTTTTATATTCTCTGTAGACGAAAAGCTTAAGCTCTTTTTTATCCTTAACAATTTTCAAACCACTCTAGACCAGTGTTGAACGATGTCTGAAGTCAGAGCCGCTTTTAAAACTTGGCGTCCATAAAAATTGCACAAGTTAAACTTTGGCCTCTGTGTACTTTTATAAGAAACAAACAAAAACTTTAGCTGCATTGGAATTAGACGTGCCCCCCCCGAAGGATGAGTTCCCAGCCTGTGGAGGGGGGGTGGGGAGAGCAGCATGCAGGGATCATGAAAATAGAGGTTAAGAAATACCTGCAGTCATAGACATTGAGGCCACAAACACCAACTGATGTGAGTTTGGCTTAAAGCGAATAAAATAACAGTCGAGAGTGACAGACTAAAGGATACCTGGGAAATCTTAAAAGTAATCAATAATTTTTTTAATTGTTTTCCGATTATACCATAACGAATATATATAAATTAGTGCCAGGATAGGACAGTTATTTAAATCGATCTATTTCTAGACTGATATAAATTTTGCTTCAAAAATATTCTGTCTTTTTTTTATTGTTTCTGAGATTAACCTGAGTTTTAATGCTGATTAGGAATACCTATTATTTTTATTATTATATATTATTATATTATATTAGACACTAACAGATTCTAATGCTCGTCTTTCATACCCATTTCTGTGGAGCACTGGGCATCAAAGAAGCAAAAGACGAGTTCCTTTTGATTGTGTGAATGCACCAAAAGATGCTGCAGCTGTTAAAGACCAGGAGACCAGAGGAGCACTCTTTCAATGAATGTGGCTCTATGTGGGTGCATTGAATTCGTGCAACTACTGCTTTATATAATGGTTGAAAGCCCTAAAGGGACATTAGATCCTTTTGGGACTGGGAAGTCTGATGTTGATTTCAATGTAAATTTGTTGACATTGGAGCAGGCGAAGTGCCACAGGAATGTGTCAGCAACTTAGTTGTGCAAGTTGTTGCCAGCTCGACTTTAAAAGAGTCATGCTCAATTGGTAAAAAGTTGCAACTTAAATTAAAAGAAGTCAAGATAAAAAAGTTGCATAAAAGTTTTGAACATTTTGGTTTCAGCAGGTATTTCACTAAAGAGAAATCGACAAAGTCCGATTTCAACTTGACTTTTGAGCACTCAATGGAAAATATTAAATAATTGTTAATAATTTAAGATATATTTAATATATTTATTTATATTTATATTTATTTATATTAGAGTCGATAAAAATGTTTATTAAAATGTTATAATAAATGTATCCAAGTTGAATATACTTTTCTGCATTTGCATCGAGATTTGAGGGTGAACAATGCTGGACGCTGTCTACAAGTGCAGGACATGTGTAATCGCAATTCGTCCGACATGTCTGAGAATACAATGGAACATAAATGGACAAAAGTGATGCAGACAAAACATGTAACAAAAAAAAAAAATATATATATATATATATATACATTTTTTTCTTTGACAATATTATGCACTTATGAGAACAGTTAGGCATTTCGCAAAGGTTGCTGCGCTGTTGCCAAGCAAGGGTTGACCTTTTTTTATTGAGGGTTGGGGGGAATGGAGCCGTTGGTTTATCTGTGCACAATCCCTTGGCACACACACACACAATACACATTTCACACCAGCTGGTTGTCTGTCGCCGGCGTCAGCATCTCTCTCGACATCTTAACATTCAAAAGCCAAAAGCAATGCAAATGGCAACAACAACAACAACAACACCGAGAAAGAGCAGCTGCAACGTCGCAATCTCTGCCGGATTTGGCAAAATACAGCTACTTGCACGCAATTCGCTAAACACGTGAGAGCGATAGAGACAGACAGAGGATAGCACGTTGAAAAGAGAATCGGCACAAAAAGCTGCAAAGTTAGCAAAGAAAGCGCATAAAAGAAAAGGGCGCAAAGTGCGTCGACTGAGCAACAGCCTGAAAGTATGCAATGTACATTTCGATGAGCAAAAAAAAAAGAAAGAAAAAAACGAGAAGAAAAAAACAGAATACGAACAAAATAATTGTCATTGACCATTTGCCAAGTCAACTGACAGCGGCAGAAGCAAGAGAAGGTTTTTCTCTTCTGCACAACTTATGAATTTATGGTAACTTTATGAAGCTCACAAAAAATATTAATTATTATTATAGCTTTTTATTTTAAAATCAATCTGCGTAATGCAGATATATTAGATGAAATCTGCTGTATTTTACATAAGTATTTATCCATTTTTAAAACGTGTAAATTTAAATATCCAACATGTGTTAAGGCTTAAAATTTATATTTTTAATAAGCACAAAATATTTTAGCTTTAATTTAACATATTATTATTACAGTCCCTGGTTTGATATGCAGTCTAATCGTAGACTATTTTTGCTAAAGATATATTTGTAAGCACAAAATATAAGATTCTTAGATTTCTGCTTTTCATTTCATAGCCATTTATTTGCCTTCTCAATGCACGTGCCAAATGCTGAGGCAATAACTTGTAGAAGAAATTTATATTAACATTTTTATCAAGACTGCAAGCCAAAAACTTGTTTGCCAGCGGTTTTTTTTTCTCTTTTTTTTGAGTCTGCAAAATCGGATTGGTTTCAACTGCTGTCAGTAGAAACCCCCTTTGAATGCTTTAAGCTGCTTGCAAAAGGTTATCTAAATATATTTTTCTAGTGTGTGTTTACCTTATGTCTGCAAAACTTAAGCTGTGTTATTTTTTAATTACTCTTTGAAAAATGTATGTCGTATGTAATTCATTTTTAGTTAGTAGTGTTTGAGAGCTGGTGAATAAAGCGGAATAAATGGCAAAAATAAAATGTTAGATGATTCACCTAAATTTATAATAATATATTCTCTAGTCTACCTTTTACATGTGTTGAATTTTAAAATATTCTTATTTTATGGTATTAAGCTGGGATTAAACTGAGTTTCCAATAGAACTCGAGTAGATTTCTACTTATAAACTAAGTTAATTAATTGGAGAATAATGTTTTATGTATTGTCTTCCCCCAAAATTTATAACTTTTAAATATTTAAAACTTGTAGACTTGTATTGAAGAAGTAAAACTAATTTTGAATCTATAAAGGTTCTACAAATATTCTTTTGTTGAATAAATATTTTTTTAAAAAATAATTCCCCCAACAATTTGTTTTATATTTTCCACATTTTAGTTTTGTGTGTGTATAAAACTTAAGAAAATGGTCAATTCACACAATGAACATGTTGCAAACCAATTAAGTTTCGATATGTCAACAGTTTCTGGCTGATTGCAGTGAGTCAGTGAGCTGTGTTGGCCACTTAAATGCCCATGCACATGGACGACCCCAATCACACACACACACACACACATACACATATATATATATATGTATATATTTGATAGCAAAATCAACAGGAAGCACATCAAAATTGCAGCGAGACAAATGTCAACATTGTACAATGAGTCTCAGAGTTCCGTTGGGAGACGTCTGGTTATTTGGAGTTTGAGCGAATGCTTTTAGTGTGAAGACAGCCGTTTACATATTTCTATTTTAGACATGCCGAGACATGGCGGGGGGCAAGAAGAGAACCTTTCAATAAGGAAACACACGCACATGCTTTCAATCCATTTGGCCCGAACTCAAACCTCGCACAATGTCAACGTCAAAGTGCAAGTGGCAAGCAAAGGAGTCAACAACAACAACAAAAACAAGCAGCAACAAGGATGATGACAGGAGCAGCAGAGTAAAGCGGAGCTGCCAAGAGCAACACAGATGCCCAGATTGACAGCCAGCAAGCGGTTGGCTTGGCTGGGGAATTGTCCAAAAGTGGGCGCTCATTTGTGGGCAATAAAAAAAGTGCAATATAACGAATGGAATTGTTCGTTTTTAGAGTGACCGACGAGCAGATGCTCTGTTTAATTTTTCGTATTTAAAAAAAAAATATATTTTTAAAAACAAAAAGACAAAGAATAACACTTTTTCAGTCAATACGCAGTTTTATCAGCTCAAATTGTGTGCGGCTCAAGTATTATTTTACTAACTAAAAAAATGAACTGCTAAAAATGTAGCTAATCCTACCGACTGAACAGAAAAAGAATGGTAATAATGAGGCCTTAACTGTTAACATATTATTTGTATACCAAATGCAAATGTAGCAGCCCAAAGCAGGTATAAGCAAACTGAGGTTTTCCAGATACATCAACTTAATTTTATAAAATATTCATATATATTGACTTGAAGTATTTTGTGGCATTAACATTATAAGCTGATATTTGAATGATTTTACCTTACTGCCTCTATATAAATTACGTACAAACAGCATGACGGAAATTGCGAAAAAGCAAGAAACATTTAATCTAACCTTGTCAGTTCATTAATATATGGAAAACATGACTTTTATATTTTGCGAAAACTAATGGAAAATTTTTTGTATATCACTTAATTTAAGGCGATATGTTAATTTTCCTTCTAAACTGTACACGCCTGACTAAATATTAAACATTTACCTTACGGGGCAAAAATCAACTGCTGTTCCAGTTTAGTAATAAATTAAATTATTTTATTTTTTCTATTCAGTTGTTTGGCGTTTTAGAAACATTTCATGCCATTCAAACACATATCAAATATTTAAATGATTTCACTTTTTATAATTGACCGAATTGTCACCAAGCACTTGACCCAACTTTGCAGAGGTGGCTGTAACCTGTTGTCTGCTTGACTTGATTCTTGTTTTCTTACACACACATATATATATGTATATATATATATATATTTTTTTTTTCTCATTATATGCCAACGTCGTATTGGGATTCCCCAAAACATGCCCCAAATGTCGCACAAATATGGCAATTAAATATCAACTTTTAAAATTATGCGTTCTGCCACATCGCCGTTGTTGCAAGCAGTTGACAAACGAGTTAACGGTTTTTTCCCCAGACCAAGTTTTGCATTATTGCAGGTAATGCGAGATTTATAATGTACATGTGCACATTATACATATTTACACACTTATATTTGCTGCATATGCCAAATGATCTAAGCCGAGTTTCCGGTTTTTCCATGCAGCTATTCAGATTTATTGTTGTAATATAACATTGAACTGGATGTGAATAACAACATTGTTAAGATAAACAAAAAACACGTTTATACTTTTTCTAGTTAGATATTAATAAACTTAAAGAAATTTAGACGTAAATAGAGATAGTCACAGGGCTTGAAATATTTTGCTTCGTGTTTTGTAATTGCACTTGCGAAAATTTAAATTTCGATTGATGAGTCCAAGTGAAGATTCAGGTTAAGAACTAAAACATACTCTGACAAAAAAAATTAAAGCACTTCAAAGCTCAGTTAATTATGCAGTTAAGGGTGTAATTGAGAAATTAGGTAAAGTAAATATTTATATAATTAACAGCTGGGTTTAGGATATTCCAGCACCATTACCTGAAGCATTTTAATTATTTCCATTTAACACAAAACAAAACCAGATTTAAGCACTATTTATTATATCAAATATATTATTTTTATATATACATAAAAATAATTTAATTATTTAACTGAACGATTAAATCAGACCAAGTGATTGTGTAGTATAATAAATACAAATAAATAAATAATCACTGAAATACTTATTCTGCAAAATAATCTCAGCTTTTACAAAAAGAAAGCTATGAAATACTCAATGTATGTAAATCGATGCATTTACATATAAAAATATGTCTATTAAAATTATACGCAAAAAATGATTGCGTTTTACTTATACATGTTTTATTAATATTTAATAATAAACAATTTTTTCCATTAATCCATATTCTGGAAAAATGAACGGACTGAAATTGAAATAAATTTGACCTGCTAGATTTTGCTTGCTTTTATTTTTTTTGTATATAATCATGGATTATATTGGCTATTTAAATAAATGTTCTTCTGCCTGTTACATACCTGACTTTTCTTAACTCGTTTCTATCCTATTTTAATGGCTTTAGGGCATATTATTTTAAACTAATATATACAAAAAGAGACTAATGCCAAAACAACAACAAACTGAAATTTTGTATTTATTGCCAGCTTGGGTCAGTTTCGTTTTTTTTTCTGCCCTTTTTTGCGCTTACTACTGAAGTTTTGGCTTGGCCACATTGTGTGTGAGCCATTCTGGCCCGGTTTAACTAAAGCTAACGTATGCAAAAAACCAGAAGAAAAAATGGCCAAACTATGTTTATGTTGTTGTCGCAACTGCGTTGCTTTTTCTTCAACATTCCGTTGCTCATTTTTTACCTTCCACTATTTTTAGTGCGTCATATCAGGCAAGCATTTAGGTATATATATATATATATATATATATATATAATCTATCGGGAAATGGACGCCTTTACGTGTTTTTCACTTTTGCAGCTTTAAGAGTTGCCAGTTGCCGATTGAATGCCAAATGTTTGTCTTATGTCTGCTTTTACATAAGCTGTTGTAATTTCAGCTAAAAAAAATTACTCGACTTTTGGAAAAGATTGTCAGAAATCTGCCATAGAAATTTGTGCATTTTATTTACTTCAGATTTGTGTTCTATATTGTATTTAAAATAGGTAAAACAGTGAATAAAAATGTTCTGCAAAATATGATCTACTAATTTAAATGTCTTTCTAGAGCAGAATTTTCTAATTGTGCATTCTGAATAAAAACACCAGCAAAGAACTACAAATTATAATATTAATATTATTAATTATAATATAAATATTATTAATATAATTAATACACACTTCTTCACTTTCTTTATATATATGTACTATTTTCACAGAATTTATTCACATCAATTAATACAAGAAATACATATTAACGTATTTAACCATTATGCTGCTTGTTCACGCAGTCAAAGAGCTTATTCAAATTGCCCAAATCGAGGATCAAATCGCCATTCTTTGTGTAAAATCCTTCGTCGCAAGTTGCGCCAAGACAGCTGAGAATCAGGCAGAAGATGCTCAGCAACTGGATGAGGAGTGTACTCAATTGCATCTTGTTGTAGTATATCGCTTGAGATTCGAAATCAAACTGACAGCACAAAGCAAACAGCAGCCGGTAATAAATGCCGTTCATTGAGTGACCCGGGGCACAGCACAATCGCAATCTTGGAGATTCCCCGATTCAAGTTTAATGTAAACAAAGAGATTAAGACAAAACACAAGTAGCTGAGAGAAGTCTATATGGCATATATATATATGTATATATATATATATATATATATGTTTGTATATTTATATATGTATGCATTTAAGAGCGTTCATCGATAGGGAGACAATTATTACAAAGTATTAATTCCAGTTTTGCTTTGTTTAGAAACGCTTTGAACTTAGTTTTGTAGTACAGTGTAACAATTTGCTATGATTTCTTAAAATAGTCATCGTTTTAGCTAAGCGATTTGTCATTATAAACGCTACGCTTTACCTATCTATTCAAAGCTACTTATTTAGTGATCGAATCTGTAGATATCGGTCTATATCATTGTATATTTGTTAGGCTACAATTTAAAGTGGTTAATGCTTTATATATATATATATATAATATATGCATAGCACTAACTTGATTTAATAATAAAAAACAAGTGAAACAATAAACTCGAAATCCAATTTTTTTATGATTATTAAAATAATAATTAAAATAAATATAATTGATTTTATATACCTTTATACAAACTCATTATTAGCTTCTATTATTTGCATCTACCCATTTTTAATGGGTTTAGTTTATTAATGGAAAATGTCATATTTATTTTTAGGCACTTTAATTATTGTAAGATATAATTACTTGCCCTGTGCCCCCCTTCCACTAATTAAATATTAAACAGAGTATTTTATGGTAAATCTTATTAATTGTGTTTTTTTTTATTTTTGGATTTTCTGTTTTTGATGTTGCTGCTGCTGTGTGTTATTGTTGTTGTAAATTGGGTTGTACATGTGGGTTGATTTTTAATTAATGGTGCTTCGTATGCGTTTTGCGTAGCCAAAACTTCCGGACATTGGGACCAAAGGACAACAGGACAGAGAGTAAGTGGCAGCTGTGCTCTCCACATCTGCTTATGTATGTGGATTCAGATTGGCTATAAGAATAAACCCACAAAAAGCAAATAAGACTAACTGAAATAGCCGACTCAGCAATACTCTAGCTGGGCAAAACAGTCAAAAACTGATAAAAAAAAATATTTTTTTGCAGATCAAAACAGAGATTGAAAATGTGCATTTTTTTATGGAATTATCTTCATAAGTTTGTCAGACGAATTTCAAAATTGTAATCAGCATAAATTAATGATTTGCGGAGGCGGTTTTTGCCTGGCCATCTACTAATTAACTGGATATATATTTAGTGCCCAATATTTAGTGTCTCCACATTTTAGTCTATATTCCTCACTTCCCTTCTTCTCTTAAAACTATAAAAATTATAATACAAATTTGCCAATCTTTAGTTTCAATTGCATAAAAAAAAATGTAATACGCACAGATGCCTAAGAGGAAATTACACATAACTAATATACTCCACAGTAAAACAGAAAAAAAACGTGGAAAAGAAAAAATAAAATCGATATTTTGCGGAAATCATAAAAAATTATTTATGTATACCCGCGCACATGAACGGAATGGAACATTGACATGGGTTCTGGCCCATAACATGAATCCAACGTGGCCATTTGGCCAGCCCACAAAAAATACAATGCATGCATCTGTTTGTGTGTTTAAACAAACACAAACACACATGTGTGTGTGTGTGTGTATGTGTGTATAAATTAACATACATATTGGTAGTAACAGTTGAGTCCACGACTTTGGCAGCTAAACTCATTTTTGTTGTTATATAAACATAAATTTATTATTAACAAAAAACACTTTTTGGCCAATTTTAAATTATTCAATTATTACACACATAAAAATTTTTAAATATAATATTTTCTAACTTTTGACAAAATCTGTCAGATTTTCCGTCTGTCTGTGCCCGGCTTTGCAGCTGCAACAGACCAACTGTTAAGCATTTTGTGGCACAACTCAAATTGTGATTCAATTAAGCCAATATAATATCAGAAATCGGTACAGATTATATTTTACATAGCTTCTAAAAAATATTATTGACAAACTTTGACAAGTTTCATTTGAAGCAAGCCAAAATAATTAGCCGATATCAGAGTATTCCGCAGTTGGTTACAACCATCCGCAGAACCGGAAAGTGGCATAAAATGGTTGCATGAATTTGTGTTGTTTTTCATCTGACAACTGCATTTATATGTGAAAGTTCATTAACAACTGCAAACACATATTTTTTGTGTCAAATTCACAAAGTGGTTGGCAAAAATTGAATGAGAGAAAGTTAAATTTAAATACAAATATTTTTAAGCTGAACACAGATTATAAACAGATTATAAAAAATTAAAATTCGCAGGCAAACCTGGAAAATGTTTATTTAATTAATGATTGATTACTCAGTTTACGGAATTATTAAACAAAATTTAAGACTTGCGACTTAACTTCAATAATCCACAAGCCTTGTCCATAAGCAACTGAGGCAAAACAAATTGCTCTGACCTTCCTGGCAGTAAACGAAGTCTATTGATACATGGACAGGACAGTGGCAAGCCACAAAGAGCAGGGCAAAGACCACAATGCCGCAGAGGTTCATGCCACAGGAGAGTCGAAGTCTGGGCGAGCCTGAGTTGAGCACTGCAAAAATGGCAGCTGTGCGACGATTGACGACACCATCAGCACAATCAGCATCTGTGGCAGCAACAGTGGCAGCAGCTGCGGGCGCCATCCAAACTTGTCCTTGTGGCTTGCGCGCACTTTAATTTCACTTTGTTGACCCCCTCAAAACCCCCTCAAATACCCACTGTCCAAGATGTTGTTGCAACCATTTCAAATAACTAAAATTGCTGTGTTTAAGCTTTGCACGATTTATCTTAATGGACTAAAGAATACATCAATAGAAACTAAATATCAATAATTAATGATGATGAACAAAAAGCTGTTCCAATAAGTATTTCCCATTTTGTTCATTTATTAACCAAAAGTTCAGAGCATAAATAAACATGTATTATTTGTTACTGTTAAAATATAAGCTGATTATTTTTATTATTTATAATTAACATTTAAATTGGAAAATGAGTGAAAAAATATAATAAATAAAAAGAACGCTTAAATGTGTTAATGACACATCTTTTTCAAAGCAGAGCAGCTTTCGAGAGAGATTAAGCTGGGTTCATTTCAAAATGATAAGAATTTTTCACAATAAAAAAGTTGAATATTATATTTAATATTAAAAATATTTCTTTAATGTAGACATACAAATATAATTGAATATACCCAATTATTATTTAATAATCGTAAAATATTATGTTTTCCACAAAACATAAAGTTATCAAGTAGGGTATTTAGCAGTCGACCTTTGGACGAGTGCAAATTTCTAACTTGCTTTAATTGCTGTTGCTGTGGCAGCTTGGCCGTTGGCCATTTATTGTTTTCCACTTTACGCCAGTTGCCCCACAGCCAGCGCAGTGTCTCTTGGCAATTATTTTGTGTGCCTTTTGTTGGCCCTTCAATTGTCAGAGTTTTTGCCATTTCTGAGCTATTGATGGCAATAGGGGGGTGGGTTGTGGGAGGTTGGGTTGGTTTTCACTTACCATTACAGCGTTACGCTTGAAGTCCATAAAATTCTTCACCTCGGCCGCTAATTCACGCAGCAGGATAATGCCGTCCTTGCGCTTCACTTCGATATCGTTGTCCTTAAAGCGCTGTAAAGAAAAAACACACAAACCGATAACAATTGTCAGCAAGGAATAACCAATGAAATTTATATTTAGACCGCGCCCAACTTTTGAGTAGGTCCTTGAAGGGTTAAAGGGGTTATAAAACTTTTCCGTTTGTCGGCATTGCTTTTATATTATTGCCAATAACAAATTGAAATGTACTTCCGCAAATTGTTATTAAATTGATTTTAATGTGTCTTATTAATTTAATAAGATTTTCACTTTGAGCCCTCGCGGTGTGCATAGCAATTATCTTAGTTAAGTAGCAGCAGTTAAGTTGCACGTGCAACTCATTGGAGACAGGTAAATTGAATACCATTTGGCGCACATTTAATTAAATAATTACTTTAATTAATATGAACATGGCTAAAGGACATTTTTTAAAATCGACTTCTCTTAAAAAGTTAGAAATTCTCTACAAACATATTAAAAATATTTAGAATTTTTAAATATTTATGATTGCTTATCCATACAATTTTTTTTTTTTTTTATGGTTTAATTTATAGTTAAAATTTTAAATAAAATTTTAATTATCTCAGTCAAATCGCTCTTTCAAATTAACGTGAAAATTTAACTTGTGCAAATTTGCGCCGACACGAAATGTGATCGGGTAACGCATATATATAAATATATAGTATATAATGTAGGCAAAATATGTTTATGAAAAACGTGAAATGAATCAATTTAATTATATACAAAACTATTATTTATAAGTAAATATAAATGTCATAGAAACCGTAGCTGTGACTTATCAATTATTAAATTGATTAAAAAATTAAAAAAACACTGAATTTGTAAATTTCATATAAAACTCATAAAATATTAAATAAAAATATTATTCATTTATTGATAATCTTACTTTACTATAATTCAATTTAATGAAAGTTTCGCATCCAATAACTTCAATTTCTGTGCACTTCCATTTATGGCAATAGTCAAAATCTGTTCTGTTAATATCCGGCAAATGCTCGAAAAATATCTTCTCAAATGCCACCGACATATTTTGGGCGTTTTAAATCCACATTTTGAATTTATGAAGCAGACACATTCAGCAATGCACTGGATCAACTTTTTAGCTGCATTTGAACACACACATTTACACACAGATTGCATGTGTTGTGCATGTTTGACAGTATCTTCAGCGAACCAACAAATGCCTCAGAAGACTTTTCCATGCAGTTTCAGTTTTGTGGCCGCACAGCTTTTGGCTCAAACCACAAATGTGTGTGTGTGTGTGTGTGCAATGTGTGTTTGAGCGAGTGTGTGTGCAATTCACTAGAGATGGTTGAGTAATGAACTTTTCAATACAACAGCAGACACGAACCACAAATCAGATTCCCCTTAAGTCCAAAAATTCAACAGGAATTCTATCCATCAATATTTCTGCTTTAAGTCAGCACTTTAAGCCAATATCTTCAAGTGACTGGCTTATCTCAAAAAATATTAATTATATTCAAAGGAGCTGCAGTTATTTCTACATATAGTTAGTTTTATAGTTCGGTTTATAATATACAATATCCTTTGCAACATAAATTGCAATATTAAATCTTAAGCGCTTGTAAAATTAAATCTCTCAAAACAAAATGAAATTTGCAAAAAATATTGTTTCATAAATGGCTATAAAATAATACGTTTTCGATCTCAATAAAAACGTTTTTCGATTTGTAATTAAATTTTGTCATAACTCCATTTTCAAATACATTTAAAATTTATTTTAAACGAGAGAAAACGATTGGTTTCAAATTAAATATCAACACATCAAATATAAATATACATTTTTTAATTTACCACGCAAGAAAACATTTGTTAAAATTTTCAACTATGCTTGATTTATATACAAATTAGTCAGCGCAAAATTATATATATTTTAGATATAGTTCTTTGCTAGATTTCTTACACGTTGCACGAATTCAAATCCGACACGCAACCGACTCTAGCTGGCCCACAAAGAACAGGTTCTGTCAGCTTCTTTAAAGGCTTTGACAACGTTGCAGTCGCTGCTGCTGCTGCTGCTGGTACTGAATCAGTTAAGAAAAGTTTTCTAATTAATTCGCTGAGAGCATCCACACCCAAAGACACACACACACACACAGACGCACACACGCACCGTCTAAAAGTATGCTGCAAAATCTTGGCGTTTTTTTGATTACAAAATTCTGACAAAAATATAATTTAACTGACAGTTTCTCGTTCTGTAAAGTGACAATTGTTAAATGCCGTCAAATTCACGCCCAAAAAGCTATCTCGGAAAAAGTCATTTAATGCAGCTGCAGCAAACTTGGATTGAAAAACAAATTTGTTAAATTTATAAAATATTAATCATAATTTAAGTGTGCTTTACTTAAGCAGCTTAGAAAGTGTGACATGAGAATAATCGTAATAATTTGCAATTTAAATAGAACCCCTGACTACAATTTATAATAGATATAATAGATATATAATAGATAATAGATATGTTATGAAAAAAATAAACTTAAATTATTTTGTATAGGTATTTTTTTAGTATTTAATAAAAATTGCAAGATTTTTCAGCGAATGTTTGAAAGTGGAAGAGAACTCCTCAAATTCCGTATAAAAATTCCATTTCTCCAGGCATTAAAACAAACGACAAAATGTTCAATGGAAATATAATTATGTTTCGTAGCGAGATGTGTTTGTCTCTTGACTGCCACAAGCACCCTTCTCCTCTCCAACCATCCCCCTTTCGAATCAAATCAAAATGTGTCACCCATTAACGTGGCCACTAAATGGGTGTCTCGCAGCAGGGGTAAATACACTTATATATGAACATATATATATATATAAATATATATATATTTGTGTGTGTGTGGAAAAGTTGACAGGCAAAAGCTAAGAAAATGTCAACTAATTTCGAAGAAACGGAGCAAACTGTCTGCTGCTCAACGGCATGTGAAATTTAATTAGACACATTAAGCAGCAAAGTGATTTTTTAAGAGCGAAAAAAATCTACAATGAAATCGTTTAGACAAAGTTGATGGCACATAAAGTGTGTCCTCAGCTTTTCCCCATTAATTAATAGTTGCAAATGGCAGTGCTCATTTTAATAAGCCAAATAGGAGCATTATAATTGAAATAACCTAAATATTAACGACTTTTTGGACACCCTTAGATAAATTGACTTGATTCTTGGTTAATCTATTCTTTCATTGGATGAAATCGGAAATCGATAGCATGTCGATATAATTTCCACAAATTTAAGTTAGGAGTTATTCAATTTGGAAGGTTTTGCAATAATTACAGTACAACTATTCGCGTCTGATTAATAAACAATAAATAGTTTATTTTAAGAAATTAAATATATTTTTAGTATCTCTTGTAAATGTATAATTTGGTAAATTAGTATCTTTCTCATGATAAAAAAATGTTTGAGCTATTTTTTGAATTTTTTTTGGTACTTATCTTAATTTAATTTTTTTTTTTTAATTCAACACAAACAAATTTTTTTTTAAATTTACAAAAATTCGCTCCTTTTTTATTCCGTACAATTTTTATTATTTGCAAAGCGGAAAAAAAACCTTTGTTACTAATCGAATAATTAATTGACATGTCAAAAAATGTAATATCTATTTTATTATGACTATTTAAAAGTAAGTTTGTTGATAGCCATAATTCTCAAAAAAAAAACTGTGAATGATGCAAATCGTTGCGATTGGCCGATAAAGTTGCCATTGTTTGCGTCGATTGAAAATGATTTATAGCAAGTCGAAACCATTAGGGACATTTTTGAAAATATCAAAAGCGATAATGGCCAATGTGGAGTGGCTGAGAAAAATATGTATAGAAAATTAAAAGCATGTCAAACAGGGAAACCGCAGCAGGAATGGCAACAAAATAAAATAAGAAAATCTCGCAAAAGCGACGCCACAGCAGCTTGCAACATTTTATAAAGCAATTTCCCCCGGCAACAGCATCGAAATGCGATGCACGCCTGAAGGACATGCGAGAACTTGTGCATGCGTGCATGTGTGTGTGTGTGTGTGTGTGTGTGTGAGTGTGTGTGAGTGAGTGTGACAGTGTCCCGCCAGCAAGAAAAACTATATACAATATGTATACAATATAAAGCGGGTGTGGCAGCAACAGAAGCAACAGCAGCAGCAGCAGCAGCCATAGAAACTTTTTCATTTTGCGGTTGACTCTGGAATTCGTAAATGTTGCGCAAGAAGTCGCTCGGAGGACTCAAACCCAATCTCCAATGCTAATGCTGCTGCTCCTGCTGCTGCTGCTCCGAATCCTGTACTGACTGCTCCATGCGCTGCGTGTGCAGTTGGCAGCAGCAAACTTTAAGTGGAGCAAGGACAATGGGTAAGGTGTGATTGCTCCCTACTCCCTGCGCCCCAATGCCACAGCGGACATTCCTGAGTAGCTCAGCTGAACTGCTGCTCCTGGCTGCTCCTGGCTGCTCCTGCTGCCTGCTCAGATTCCAGCACAAGTTAAGCAGCTTACGCATGCAGCTCACCTGACAGCTCACCTGGCCACTCACTCTTACCCTCACCCGCACCCGGTTGATTATGCACTGCACTCGCAACGTTTCTACCAAAAAAAAAAAACAAGTCAAGGACTCCGTTTTCAAGAGGCAGCTCTGCTGGCTTCGTTCCTACCCGCCTCGCCTCTCCTCTCCTCTCCTGGCCTTGTCTTGCCGCGCCCCACAATTCGCTAATTAGATTTTAATGAAGATGTCGTCTGGTAACCATAACCTACCATCTACTCTACTCCTCACCCCCTCATTGTCTGGCAACAATGTTCAGCATCTATGCTCATGTTTCCATATGCACTAAATCCCAGTTTCCCTAACACGTTCCCCCACATCACATTTCCTTTGCTTTAATTTCATAAAATCCTTTTTTGTTATAGCGCTTTTTGGTGCTGATTAATGATTACTCTGTGAATTAGTCTGATTTTAAAATAAATTTTTTTATTTTTTGATCACTTTTAAAGTAAGAAAATTTGTATAATGAAAAATACAAGAAATTAGAGAGAGCAATTAGAGATCTGCTCAAGATAGGCAAAGATTTAATGAGATTTAAAAAATTTCGACTTTAAATAAATGAATTTTATTGCAGGCCAAAATACGCTGAAGTCTGCAAAAATTGGCACAGCAAATTTTGCAGAGCATTGAAATTTTATTGTTGATTTTGAATACAATATTAATTTATTGGATTTTAAGATAAATTTGTGAAATATACATTATTTATTTTCTGATCACTCTTAAAATAAGCAAATTTGTATAATGAAAAAGACATAAAAATTAGAGAGAGGTAATGAGATGTCTGCCCAAAATTGCAAATATTTAATGAGTTGAACCAAATTTTGGAAATAAATAAATTTTATTGCAGGCCAAATCAGAAGTCTGCAAAAATTGGCACAGCAAATCTTGCAGAGCAGAGCAAAACTATTCACACCCAAATTTTATTGTTGATTTTAAGAACCAGAACGGAATTTCTTTTGGGAAATCAAATACACTTTTTTTTTTGCCGTTAAGCTGCGTTTGCCATTGATTGAATTAAATATTTAATTTACTGTATATTTACATTAAAATTACATACAACAGATGCCGCCCTTTGGACCACTGAATCTGTGTTGCTTTGCTGTTGGTCATTTACATTTCCATTTCCATTTGTTTGCCGTGTTTGCCCTCCCTACTCTCCCCTCTCCGCTCTCCCCTCTACCAACTTCAGCTTCAATGTTGTAGTTTGTCATGCTCGCAATTTTCGCCACCAAATGACAACAACAGACTTTAACATTTGCATAGACAGCCAGTGCATATGCAAACACACAAATACACATGCACACACACACACACGCATACATATATATATATACAGTATATATATATATAGTATATTGTGGTGAGCTTGGCGCCGGACGCTGTGCCTCAACTTAAATGCATTCTGGAGCTCTGGTGGACCACAAAGGGCACAAAACTCATGAACTTGAGTTACCAGTTGCTAAAGGGTGTAGAATACCCACCCCCGCACCCTCCCCACACCAACCCACTCAAATATGGCTAACCATTTGCCTTGGCACGCCCCTCGAGTGCCTCCTTATCCACGTTGTTGTCGTCGTGGTAGTCATGCCTTGATTTACGATTGGTCTCTTTACAGCCCACAACACACACACACACACACACGCATACACACACAACTCCAACGCATAGTTGCAGCCATTCTAGCCTTTATCAAACACACTAAGTGTGTGTTTTTGTGTGTGTGTGTGTGTCACCAAAGCCTACAAATGGAGGCTGCACAGCGACGGCTGGGGGGAACACTCCAGCTGAAGTTAGCATTGGGCACAAACAAATTGCCAGCAATCTGCATTTTGGGTTGCACCCAAAAATTATAATTGCATAGAAACGCAACACACACACACACACACACACACACACACACACACACACACACACACACACACACACACACACACACATACATACACACACACATAGATAACTCACAAACAAGCACATAACAAAATTTAATTTTTTGTTTGTTTTCCCCCAGCACAGACAATTTGCCTGGCAGCTCTCGCAGCTAATTGCAGCCAACCAACAAAAAAGGTTAAAGCGAAAATTACATAAAATTATTTAATACTTTAATTTTGTCTACTACTTAAATTAAGTATGATTTACACAATTTCAATTGCTAAAACATAATAAATGTAACAATTGACACAGTTCAAATGGAAATAAAAAGTCGAATTGAAAACAATTTAAATTTGACTCTAGTTTTAAAGTTGTTGGAAATTAAACTGCACTTCGAGGTAAATCGAAAAAAAGAGAGAGAAAATAAAAAATTAAATTAAAAAACAACAAACAATTTGAAAGTGCTGCCTGCAAATTGGTTTATTTTAAATAGTTTGAGAAATCGATACAAAATATTTGCATTTATTTCACTATCCCTGTCAAAATGTTGTCGAAACTGCGATTCATTTTACAGATAAAAAATCATGTTTTAATTGTGGACTAAAAGTATACAAAAAATGGTATTAATTAAAATTTGTTTTAAGTGTTTTACTTTTAAAAATGAAAACAGATGAGTTACTTTAGTAAATTGTAGTAAATCAATTATATTAATGTGAAGAGTCATATTTTAAGAAAAATTCATAGAAATATTAATTTATTTAACAGTTGTTGGTTATGTTAAATTTGTTATTAATTTAAATATATTTCGTGCCATTTTGTTTATTTTTGTTAGAATAATGTTAATGTTCTGTTGAAAGTAAGAAATTTTTAGATATGACAATTATTTTTATTATCTATTTTATAGAAAAGCTCTGATTGCTGACTTGGCGACAGCTATTTTGAAAATATGCACTACAAAGAATGTATTTTGATATCACGATAAAGATATTATTGTGAAAAGGGATATTACGATAAAGTTTTGAATTTAGGTGATTCAAATCGGTAGCTGTCCAAATCCTACTGAACTGTTTGCGCCGATGCTAAATCAACGTATATTTTTGGCAACGGCAATTTATGTTTTATTCAGTTGTTGTTCACAAAATAATTTCTGAAACTGGCATTGCATGAGGAACAAAAGTAAAGTTCATATGACAAAATAATTGATTTATTAATAAATGCTTTGCATAACACTAATAAGCTATAAATTAAATAGACTTATTTTATGTAATTCAACAGAATTAATCAAGCATATGTTTTTTAAATTTATGTGAAAATCAAATTATGGCAATTGCATATTCTGCATGGCAAACAAACTAATTAAATTCAAATTGTGAACAAAACAAATTATATTTTAAAATGATTTATTGGTAATAATTTTGAAAATAATAGGAAAATGTATTAATTTTACTCATTTTGATAACATCTTTTTCTACTCAAAAATGAAAGATATACTAATAAAAAAAAATCAATATAAAAAGGTCAAACAAATCATCTCTTGTGTCATCTGAGCCCAAGCAACTGAATATTGGTACTTTCACACACACACAATCACACACACACACACAGAGGCCCTGGGCAATTGCAATCAAGTCGGCTTACAGTTAGTTTACGTCAATCTTCAATGGGCAAAGAGGACGACACTGAGCCCAAAGTACACAAGTGGAGAGTAATTTGCAAGCTACTTTTCCACTGGCTACCAGTGAGCCCAAAAAAAAAAAAAATGAGAAAAAAATGTGGATGGAAAATTGTAGGAAAATGAGAAGAAAAACGACAGCACGCGCCGCATTTTCATTATGCCAGTAAACAGTTAAAAAGTTTTGTATTACGTGCAAATTGAGCGCGTGCTTAAATTTATTTACATGCGAATGAGAATAATAGCAAAAGAAAACCTGCAAATTAACAAACAGACAAAAAGAACGACTTGGAGATACCCTCTAAGCAAAGTCTTCTAAACGAAATCAAAATTTTAATATATGCAAATGTATATTTTTGCCAAATAGGAAAGCCATTTCTTCAAGTTTGTGTCTTTTATCAGCAATCGATTTTTATCGATAATTGTTAGTTAAAGTTATTAACTGAAAAGTTTTCTATCTCTCTGAGAACTAAGATCTGAGATAGTTATATCAATTCAGCATTTTTTCGCAGCTGCTTCTTTCACTCTTTTCTTGCTTTTGCACAACTTTATTAGACCCATTTGGCCCACTTTTATAAGGTTCAGTGTATAAAAAGGAAACATTGGCAGGCAAATGTTGAAGAAACCAGAACTAAAGAGAATACCCCAAATACGAGAACAAAAACAAAAAGAAATATGAAATGGGAAATGCCATTTCCTTTACCATTTCGACATGTATTTGACCCATATTTCATTGTAAGCATCCCGAGATAAGGAGTCGGCAAAAGACACACTATAAACAAGGCACAAGACATGCTAATAATGATCAGAACAATAAGAAGTCGAAAGTTGCCGACTGCAGAATACTCTGATACCAAGAATAATATCAGTCGATATTAAAAAATAGTTATTAAAATAGGTAATCCTCTAGCTAAATTATTTACTCCACTTTATTTAGAAGTACTTTGCATAAATCCAATATGCTTTTTTTAACTTCTCTGTCAGAGTACAAATACCATTACAACAAAGAGCAAGAACAGTGACAAAGAGCGACTTCATCATAGCCATCAACATTAACATCATCATCATCGTTGCCAACACATCATTGTGTGTAATCGATGTATTGTTCCATCTCGCTTCATCTTCTTCCATCTCTTTCCATCTCCGTCGCGTCTCATTACATTTCACTTCGTTGTGCTTTTTGGCCCGTTCGCCACTCTATTTTCCTTTGAACCTATATGCGCATAACGTATACGCCGCGTTGGCTGTCTGTCATTTTGGACTACAGCACTAATGTGTTACATTTTGTACCCTGGCTTTCCACAATGTTCGACTCGGGAGTTACTAGAGCAGCTACTAAGTAAATAAATATTTCTAATGTAATCCCCGATTACCAATCCCATTAAGCGTGTAAGTATTCAATACAAATTCATTTAGCTCATCAAATTGGCTTTTAATTCTAAACAGCAAAACACTTGTACAAATTATATAGCTATATATTGATATATATAAAGCATAGCAAAAATAAAATATTACTATAATAAATTATTTATTACCAAATTATTTAATTGTTTAGCTGTTGAAGAATGCACAGTTTAACTTATTAAGATTCCAAGTTGCAGTTGGGTAAAAAAAAGCATTAAGTTTTTATGAAATTTTTTTTCAATTTTTTAATCGACTACAAAAACAATTTTTGAAGAACTAAAATTTGTATCCGATTAACTCCAGAGAACAACAATAAATAATAATAATAATATTTAATAAATAATACCAAGAAAATTAATAATTACGAGATTTACTGACAAAAAAGCGATACAACAGGTTAATTTTTATAGATTGAGTTCTATATTTTCACATCTTGAACTTTACGGAATATTAATATCGATTCCTTAGGGTATTTCTACAGAAAGCTATATATATTTATTTTTGGTATGTTTCCAGACATACCTCTGCGTATGCCTGTCTGCACAAGATATTTGCAATATGGCTTGAGTTGTTTTTATTTTTTTCTTAGCTAGTCAGCGTAAAACGTAGCGAAAATTAAAATTAATGAATGTGCGCCACACACAGGCATCCACAATAAGCACACACGCACCACACACACACACACACACACACACACACACATCTAAGAACCAGGCGAGTACCTCTCGTACATCGTGCAACATTAAAATGCGTTTGTAATGCCTAAAACGGTGGCTGCCACAACCTACCTGCTGGAGTTGACGTGTAGCCATAAGAGGCTTAATCTCTGAGTTTACTTATTGTCATCGTAAAAGCTGCTCTTGAGTGACATCAACTTTTTTAGCATCCACTTATTTTAACAATGACATAAGTCCTGCCAGTCTGCTAAAGCAATACAAAAATAACAAAACCGAAGCAATTGCAGCTAACCGGGTCAGAATTCAGTATTTCATTTAAGTATTCATTGAATAATGTCGACATATCTTTGTTAAAGAATTTGTATAATGTGTTTAGCACAATCAAAAATAATGTGTTTTCAGTTACAACAGGTAATACTAAATTAAAGTTTAAGCTATATTTAAAACTAATTTTGTGTCCTTTGCATTCCTCGCATTGCTAAAAGTTTGCAATGCATTGGTTCTACACTCTATTTTAATTTAATTTTTAGTTAACCAACTAAAGAAATTTTTAACAAAAAGCTTAACTTCAATTGACTAAAAAAAAACCTCTTTTCAATTCCTTATTTTGTGTTTATAAAACTTAAGTGGCAAAATGATAAAGGGCAAACAACTGTTTGCTTTCAATGTAATTAATGTTGATGAATTCCCAGCACTTAAGTCAGGTTAGCAAAACTTAGTTAATGAAATAAATAATTAAATATATATGTTGCTGAAAATCTAATAATAGGTATCCAATACACAAATATGTATATTTTTCTCTGAGCATTTCTCTGTAATGAAGTAAATATACATTGCTGCCTCAGTCTCTAATAAAATTAGCTTTCAATTAAGTTAAGTAACTGAATAAGGCAATCTGCTTAAATAAAGCATGTTTTTATTTATGCTTAAAACTGCGGCAAATAAAAGCGGATATAAAAAAAAATTTTGTTTGTCTCTGTATATCATTCTTGTTGATATTTAAAAAAAATACGATAAGAAGGCTATAGTAAAGGGGGACATAACAGAGAAAAGCCTGTTTTAAAAAGTTAAATAAAATACGAATATTTATTTATCACTTTCAACTGTAAGATAAAAGTCATGCAATTAAAAGTATTCTCAATTTAGTCTTTGTGTGTGCCTCGACAATTAAAATATAAAGAAAAAAGAATTTAAGTTTGGTTATTCGACGTACTTAATGACTATAGAATTGTATGAGATATGTGTTCTCATAGACTTGTACTTTATTACCGATTTCCCAGCACTTCAGTCTGATCAAGTTTTATTTATTTAACTTAAACTCTGACAGATAGACGAACATTTTCTTAAACAAATTCATAAGTCTACTTTTGTTTGTTATTTTTAAATGAATGCTGATTTTGTAAGAAAACTAAAACGTGTTTAAATTTCTCAACATTTGTTTTAAATTTTCCAACAAAGTTTCTTGTGCATGCAAAACACAAGCAAATATGTATAAAAAGTGACTTGTAATAAAGAAAGGCGAGTAAATCATGCATGTCTGATTACACGCAGAAATATAAGCCAGAATACAGCAGACGCAGATCCGGCAATCAGCCAAAGCCAAACAGTCATGCTTATTAACACAGATACACACAGATACACACAAACACAACACACACAGCACGCGCACACACGCACGCACACACACAGACAGAGTCTGCCTCGAGCCTTGCCTCAATTAGCCTCATTTGTGTTTAAATTGTATTAGAGCAAAAACCACCACAAAATAAAAGCAAGAAAATTACTTTACACAAACAACAAAATTAACGCATTTGCCGGCAAAGCCAGGCACTAAGCCACTAAGCATCATCTGGCCATTTATCGATAACCAAAAATACCCCCCAATTTTCCATGTCAACATGAAAACCCAAAAAGCAATCGCAGCCATTTACAAATGTCTTATCTGAATGTTGACTTAAATATTTATATGCTATTTGTTTAGGATTGCCTCAGTTATATGACATATTTATATATATATATATATATATATTTATATTATATGCATCGTGGCATTGCTAAGTATTTACTCACACTTTTGATTTCATTCATTTTGGTAAATTGGCGTCCAAATTCCCATAAATCAACTCCAAATTTTAGGGCCCAGTTGCGCACTCTGAAATGTAAACAAAAATAATTAATAAATTAAGTTGCGGTAGCTGAAAAAAATATAGAAAAATCAGTTTTGAATGGATATTGTAGACTTGAGTTAAAAACCAATTTTAATTTAAGTAAATAAACTCAATGTTGAATAATTTTGCAAATACTAGAAAAAAGTGGTAAAGAAACTTAATTTTTATATTGATGAAAAAACAATTGGAAATTTTTGGTTTTTTTGCATGTGTTCATAGTAATATTAACATAATTCATAGTATAATTAATTTAATATTATCTAATATTAATAGACAAGTGATAATTGTGATTTTTATAATTCTGCTTAAGCAATATTAATAGTTTCCCTTATAGATAAATTTAATTTTATTTACACGAATCTGGATGAAATTACACATTTCTCTTGTCTAAGCAATTTCTTCCTTTTTTGCTCTTTATGATTTACATAGTATTTGTGACACTTTCTATTTGATATTTATAAACGCACATTTCGCGATTATTTTCACATAAAAAAAAGCAACTGGAATTTCTGACCATTATCCAATTTCAGTCAATTCTTTGCCACTTTATATCGTTTCAATGTTTTGGCCTTCATTCCCCGCTCAATCCCCGACCGAAACCGTAGTTCGAAGAACATTTTTTGTCGCTGCCATAATAGAATTTTCATATAATTCAAATCATTTTGGGCAATGTCGCTGGCCATAAAACTTTGTCTGCCTTTGCTTTTGGGTCTGTGAACAGGCAACTTCTATTCAGGCTGCCACTCAACCCCCCCGCACTCCCCCATTTGTTGTCTGACTCCCCTCCTCTGTTTATATACACATGCGCTTATTTTGTATCTAGATAGAAACCAAAACGTTGACGCTTACGATTAGAGTGTAGCTGCTCGCCAAACATAATCAACATTGCGTATACGCAATGTTGTATTTGCTGCTGCTGCTGCTGTTGTTACTTGTGTCTGACTACTCCAGATTGGATATTATTTATATATCACGAAATGTGTAAAGCGCTGAAGCAGAAATCAATAAAGCCGTAAATAAAATATATATTTTCGTCGCCACTTGAGTGGACTTGGTCAAGTCCGTCTGGAGATCTCCACACACTAATCCCCAAGTTCTTAAGCTGTATTGATTAAACTGGTTTTAGTGGTTGTACATACTAACTAAGTGATTGTTACGAAAATACTTTATGGGCATTAACTGAATAAGTACGTTCTTAATATAATTTGTATAATCAGCTAATAATAATTTAGATGGGACATATTTTTTTAATTTTTACTGTGTTTGTTTCTAATTGTTGACATTTTATTTAACTTATGTGTTTTCACAATGAATGAATATAAATATTAAACTGTTTTATTTTTTAATTCCCCAGTTATCTAGCATACTAAATTTAAAAATAAAATAAAAAATTATTGAATTATTCAAGACACAATAAGAAATATTACAATTTGTGTACATAGTTTTTATTTGAATTTTGATATTATCTGCATTTGTCTTTAAAATATTATGATTATTAAATCTCTATATAATTTTTTAGCAATACATTAAATAATAATAAATAAATAAAGATGAATAAATTTTCCGTTCCTTTAAAAAGAAACATTTTCCAAAGACAAGGAAAATCATTTGCACCAACCCAGTTGCCGAGTTGTCGGCAATGGCAAACAGTTGTACAAATACTTTTATGTAGCACTGTATGTAATAAGTATATAAATATACGCTTTTAGGTGCTTAGCAACGCTTTGTCGGGTTTACAAGGTTTGCTCTTTTTTTGATGATATTTATTCAATTGCTGTTGCTATTGTCTTTTTTCTTTATCTGCTGCGATTTTCATTTGCTTTGACTTTTGAGTTTGGGTAATAAATGTTTGCCAAATGTTATCACAAAATGTTCTTTTTCTTATACTTGTCTCCTTCAGTTGACTTAATATCCTGCCTACCCAAAGCACTGACTTTATCTGCGAGTCTACTTATTTCTGTCTTGAATTAATCTTGTCGTGAGTTTGCCAGGGTTTTAAATGGGCTCAACTCGTCTGGATTGTTCTCGCTTTCTTTTTAATATGTTTTTTTGAATAATAAATTCACAAATATTAAATTAAGTATGACAAAATGTAGTAGAGAAAATTAGTTTAAAAAAAACTCAATCAGTGTTAACTAAAATTACCAGTTGAAATTTAGCTATAATTTCTGAACAAGTTACTTAAGAAATTGTGCACTTTTAATGGGCTTGAAGATGTCTCTTTATGGCTTGTCTCTGATGATACATTTGTGCCTTGGTTTTATTGGGCATTGGGAAGGAAAAGAAAAGGAAAATCATTTCGATTTCAATTATGCAAACTACAAAAAAAAAACTACAACCTGAAAACCTATTGACCTGGTACGTGTGCCTGTCGCGGAACATAAACTTGGCAGAAAAAGTGAAAACCTAATGCTAAGGACCCAGGTAAAACTAGTTCGATGGCTTTGCATACATATATATATATATATATATATATGACACTCGAGCGTGACGAACGTGGTTCGTGCTTAAAATGCAGATACAGAAGACAATGCAAAAGAGCACCTGAGCTGAGCTGGGCTGAGCTGAGCTGAGCATCAGGACAGGTGAGGCTGATGTGCTGTCATGTAGCCAAAAATCTTGTCCCCATTCCGCCTTCTTCACGTAGTTTTTTAGCCATTGTCAAGTTTTGTAGTGCAGAGCAAAACTTTTTATTTTTATTATTTTATTTCCAAAGCACGACAAAAAGTCCAACGAAGGCCAAGCGGGCCAAGATGACGTTGATGGTCTTTCATTGGTGCTTGCGGTATTTATGTTCTGGGTTTTTAGTTCGATTCTGCATTGCCTGGTGTGTGTGTGTGTGTGCGTATGTGTGTGTGTGTGTGTACCTTAGCCTTTTGTCTGCGCTAGCTACTTGAATTGTATTTTTGCTTTTCAATTTTTATATTGTGGCATTCATTTATTTATTCGTTAGTGACAACGTCTGTAAAAGCTTAAACTTTTTCGACATGGGGGAGCTGAGAAATCCATAATATCAAAAAGTTAAAATCCCTTAAATACCAAATGCTTTACATGACATCCAGCGAATATATATCTTGGACACCTGTTATCAGCTACAACGTTCTCAAATTAGATATTTTAAATTAGAAAAAAACTAACAATAAATTCTGAGGATGCTTTTAGATGTAGATTTCTTTAGCTCAAAATATTGTATAATTATTCATATAGTTTTTGAATGTCAAAAGAAAAAAATCCTAAAAATTACGTAAGAAATTTGATTATTTATTATTTTACTTAGACGCTTATTTAACACCAATCAAATATTAACAATTGTAAAAATAGAAAAAATAAACTGTATAATTAACAAAATTCGATTTATAAAATTGATTATAACTAAAACTTGGAGCAAGGACGCGTTCATGTCTGCGTCAGCTAATGTTTTAATATTAGGATACGGCAACTAAGGGGTCTGGGAAATCAATAACACATCGAACATTGAAACTACTCACATGAATAAAATTAGAGTCATCAAATTCAGATGGTAAACGTTTTTCAACGACAAGCAATGAAATTTTCAGTACATTCTTTAATTTTCCGCTTCTAAAAATTCAGAGAACGTAAATCTTTCACAGCCTTTGAGAACAGGTAAATTTTTGACAAACTTTTCTCTTTTGCTGAGCCAAGTGACGAAAGCAAAATATTTTTCTGCTGGTAATATTTGTTATCAGGGTATAAAGCAGTCGTCTACAGACTACAAACATCTTACTTGTTTTTGTTTTTTATTTTACTTTTTGTTAGTTGTTTGTTCCACTCGCTTACAATTTGTTGTTGCTGTTGTTGCAGAGGCAATTGACACGAATGCTGCTTAAAACAATTAAGCATTTCCATCACACACACACTGTGTGTGTAAGTGTGGGCGTGGCAGATCTAATTACAGCCGTGGCAGCTCAAGTGAATAAATAAAAAAAAATCACAATAAAGGCAAGCAGGAAGCAAAGCGAGGCAAAACAAACAGACAGACAGATGGACAAACAGACAGATAGACAAACAGAGCGCCAACTACTTATGACAAATGACAGTGAAAGTGCATTAAGCGGTAAATGCAATGACTGGGCATAGTCTACAGAGGGGAGCGGTGTGGGGGTATGCTGGCTGAGAACTTTGCCTCTGGGGCAATATATGGTTTTTATTTTGCACTCGCACTTTGGTTGCAAATTAAGTAGATTTTGAATTTGCCTGGCAACACGACAAGTTAATTTATAAATAGAGCGAAGCCGGGCATAAAATGCAGACCAGCACTGAGAGTGCAAGTGAGAGGCAAAAGAGTGAGACAGCAAATAAAATAGAGTAAAGACAAAGTTTTGTAAAACTGAAAGAAATTCAAATGTGAATAATGCTAAAAGGAATAAATCTGAGCAGTAAAAATCTGATTTTGAAAAATGTAAGCAGGTTGTATGGAAACTGAGGAAAATTCGTTTTACAACTTTTAATTCAAATTTTCTATTCATAGTTCCAGTAATCAGTGTTATAATATTTTATTTATGGGTTTCAATGTTTGCTTTATGCAGATACGTTAATAATAAAAAAAAAGTTTTAAATTAGATAAAATGCTCTTTTAATTAATAGATTTAAGGTACTCAAAGTAGACCACATAATTTAACTAATATTTTAATTTTTCAGTCTTTCCTCTTTAATACACATAACTTGAAATTTTGATATTACACAAGAATTTATATTTGTAACTTATGAAATCCGAGAAGTCAGCTTCTGTTCTGTAAGTAGTGGGTATAACAATCGCAGATGGTACAACAAGCTAGCAGGAGCAATCAGCTGGAATGCATCCGGGAACAAGGAAAAACCGTTGAATGACCAAAGCAAAAAAATAAATAATTCTAGAACTAGCGAGCATTAACAAAATTTGGGTCAGTTACATCAAAAGCTATGGGGCAGCTGAAACGTGCGCAACTTCATCATTATCATCATCATCATCATCATCATCGTTTTGATTACGTGCCTCAAACATAATCGTCAAGGCTGTGCCCCAAAGGCTCCTTTAGTTGTTCTTGTTGTTCTTGTTGTTGTTGTCGTTCATCTCGCAGAGCAAAAAGTTGAAAAAATATTTAATTGAATTTCTGCAGTGACACAGAAGCAAACATACAACAACAACAAAAATCACAGAAAGCCAAACAAAAGTTTATATTTCAAATTAATGAAATTATTTTATACGCATGCGTCTCAAATTGTCAAAGACATAGAACAAAAAAATGCTCAAGTCGAGGGAGCTCGAATTGCAGATAAAATATCATCACAAGTTGTCAAAAAACAATATTGTCGCTTGATATATATTTCAGCTGAAAGCTGAACCACTTCTGACCCTAAATTAATCAAGGAAATATTTCTTCAAAATTAGAGTGGTATTTCTTGAAAATTTGAGATTTCATTGGTAATTGATTTTTAATAATCGCTCTCTGTCCTAGTTCCTGAACCCTGATTATAGGAATATGCTCTCAAATTTCCAATAAAGTAGCAGATTGTGCTTCTGCAGCAATGTAATTATCATAATAATAAATGAGTTGACTGACCAAATTGAACAGCTTTGTGCATAAAATATAGGAGATTTCAATTTTATAGTTGTCATAAAAAATAAGCTGGGACGTCATCAGCCCAACTCATAAAGCAGCAATCATGAAAATTCCAAGAAATATATTTATTTACCTAATCAGCAACATATTCTTTCCATTTTCAAGTTTAACATTTAATTTTTACTGAAGTAAAAATCTCAATTAAAAAAATAATGTATAATCAGAATTTTCCATTATATAATGATTATTTAAATATTTAAGACCAATCAAATAAGAGTGCCAAGATAAGAAAGTCAAGAGAAAATTAGCTAATCAATTATAAATATCTAAATTATTGAAAAGGTGTTTACTAATTGAATTACTTACTCATTGTGGGGTATATCCTCATCCTGGTCGGCGACAGCTGAACCCACGAGCCTGTGCAATAGAAGCACGCCCAGCAACAGGGCCAGAAAGCAGTTCATCTGTTTGTGCTCCATTTTGATGGCGAATTTCGGCGAAATTCAACGCGTTGTGCTTCGATTTTAGTTGGGATTTGAATCTGTGGTTCCGTAACCAACACTCAATAATATATTTTCAATTAACTTGCACAATATTCATATTATTATTATTTTTTTGTTGAGTTCATTATTTGATGTTTACCACAAATTAGGTTACCAGACGAATCTGGAATTGTTTTGCTTTTTATCGAAATTTTTTTTATAAAAAAAATGTAATTTCGAATTTTAGTAAGTTTTATATTATTTATTTTTAGCAAACAGTTTATTTTGAAGTATTTTTTAACGAAACATGAGAATTCCGCATTTTTGTAAATTGCCAACAACACTTTTTATAACATTTCTGGGGAATGCTTAGCATTTTAATTAAAAGTTAATAAATTATCCTTTTGAAGTGGGATGTTGATGTCCTTCAGCTACTGTAAATAAAAGAAGCGAAAAAAACATAAACAATTTTTATTAAAACTTTTGAATGTTTGTTGTTTGGTTAATAATTAAATTCTAGAAACAACGTCTAACTGAGATATACCGATTATTTTATACCCTTGCATTGGTCCTGCAAGGATGCTTGAAGCATATAATTTAGTTTGGATATCTGGGAAATGAACAAAATGGTTCAAATAAGAACTTTTCTTAGCAGAATATGTTTCATAAAGACGGAAACGTTCTGTTCTAAATTATAATACCCTCTACCCTCTATATTTAAAATCAATTTTATCTGTCTCTGAAATCTGCAAACTTTTACAAATAAATGACATCCCTTTTCAAACCATTTTTAATGGGGGTTCAATGTAAAACTTTGTGACGAAAATTTAATTCCGATTGGAGGTGTAATAAAAATATGTTTGCAAGGGCATTTATTGAGCTGCTCTTATCGGAGGTTGAGTTTGACCTAGAAATGAGTTGTTCAACACACACACACACACGCACACACGCACACACACAGATATAGACAGGCAGAAGCATAAATTTATGCTCTGGTTTCGATGTCGAATCCTTTTCGCAGAAGCTCGGCGCAGGCGCCTTGACAAAGGCGGCCCATTCAGTTGGGCCAACGAATGTTCTGCCATGCAATTTTCTTTCTTTCTGTTATTTTTTTTAAATTTTTTGTATGAACATGCCACCCCTAAAAAGGCGCACATAGCTATATGTCCTGCGAGTCTCTGTGTATGTGTGTGTGTGTGTGTGTATCCCCAAGGATATCGCGTAATAATTTTCATTAAACATGGCGCAAGCCTTTGCGGCCCTCACATAACTTCCACCCGAAGCACCCGCAACGACCGCATCCGCATGAAATAAAGACAATTTATTGTGACCGATACGCACACACACACATACACACACACACACATACACACATACATACATATGTATTATACTATACTAAACTGTGGCACGCATTCACACACTTTTTGTGTTGTTGTCTTCTCTTTTCACTGCACTCGCTGCACATCAAAAACTTTGACAGAATTGGAACGGAGCATCCACGCACAGGATGCGGCCCTCGTTGCAGCGTTCGTTGTCACAGTTAGCAGCAGCAACGCCTAAAAGCCAGCCAAACACATATTCCAAATGCAAAAGCAACACATGCCAACTTATGTTCCACACACACTCACTCACACAGTCAAACATATGCACATTAATATAAATATATACATACATTTACCAACGAATCTTTCATGGACTTGCAACTGCATGGAAATAATTAATCTCAGTTGCTTTAAAGGTCTTCACAAGCAATGGAAACCCGTCTGCCCAATTCTGTGAGCCCACATTTAAATTAAAAATAATATATATATTTTCATTATACTACACAAAATAAAAATTGTATAATTGTTATTGAATTTATTTGTAGCATTCTGTAAAATTTACTACAAAGTAAAATTAAAATGTAATGCGTTTATATAATTATTGTATACATAAAATATTAAAAGAATTTGTCGAAAAATCTTTGCAATTGCATTTTAATTCAATTGAATTCATTTCAACACCTGCCGAAAAAGCAACACAAAATGTTTTTAACATTTAAATACCTTAAACAGAAGCAAATCATGATAAAATACGTATATATATATACATATATATGTGTACACGTATTTCTTTTTTATCTAAACATGTTGCATATGTGAAAGCCACAAATATTATAGTAGCTGTAAGTAGTCGTGAAAACATGTGCAGCATGGCGTATACGCAACGTTGAACGTTCAACGTTGAACGGACACTGCTGAGAATCGAAAGTTTATAGTTGGCGCACGTTTATAAAGTTTTGCGTGTTATACAAAAGATTTATTATATCGCATATATCGTTTTTACTTCCACTTTGTTGTTTATTCTCTTTTTATGCTGTGTTTGCTTTTTGAATTCGTTTCAATTTTTTTTTTGCCATTTGCCATGGCTTTTGGGGCTTGTTGTTTTTAGTGCTGCAGCAACAACAACACAACAAATGGCTGAGCAAACATGGCCTTGGGAGTTTGCGTTAAGAAAATAAATGTGATTACCAAAATTTTCAATAGGAAAGTTTTAACTGAATGTGTGTGTGTATGTGTGAGCCTATGTCTCGAATATTATATGAATTGCTCATAAGTTTCATGTTGGTGTGTATACAAATATTTAAATACACACTTAAATAATAATTTTATGTCACGATATAATTTTTATTTCGTTTTATATAAAGCGTTTTTCTTGACAAGAAACTTTGATTCCGACATCAATAAGAAATGCGCAACATAAAAATGCACACAAAAAATGCATTAAAAATAATCAAGCAGAAGAAAAGAATTGTGTAAATGCGATCTAAATATTGAAAATTTTCCCAAGAAACTGTAAACAATGACAAAAACCTTGAAAGATAATTCCAAAAAACATTTATGGATTAGACGAAAATTAATCGATAAGCTTGATATGTTTACGCAATTAACTTGCATTTGTAAATAATTGTGTTTATCCATGATGTAATCTACCTTAAGAGCTCGGTAATTCAGAGAGTAAAGTTGATTGTAGTCCAACCAACCAAGTCAAGCAATATACTCAACGATTTCACTTAACTTAACTTATTAAATATAATGAATGTCGATTAATTTCGTATCGTTTGATATCCTAGAGCCAATCCCATAATGGCTTTCATACCACGTCACGCAACATACTTTATCGATTTATGGATAATTTGTAGCTGTGGGCGGTTTATTTACACTATAGAATGGTTTTATCTATTCAGTAATTCTCAGTCGATTTGAAATGGAATTTGAAATGAGTTTTCATTGAAATCTTTCTTGATTAAATTTGAGGTAGTTAACATTTTTTTGTGGCAACTTAGCCTATTCTATTGTGAAATAGACTCAATTGTGGCCAAATGTTATCAACTGTTGCGTTAACTACGACAAACGTCAGTTGACATTGTTAGTGCATACATGGTATGTCAACAGTTTCCATCATATATATGCAACAAAAGGTTGCAAGATTGTCAATAGTACAGCGTATAATAAAAAAAACCTATGCGAGTATTCAGAAAATTTCAACGGAGAATTCTCCAACTTGTTCGCTGTTTTTAGACAATTTTATGGAAATGCTTAATTTATTTTGTGTTTAATTTTAGGTCATCATTAACTATGTTAAGTCCAACCCAAAAACACATTTCTCTAATCCTTGACATGCACTTGCAGTGGTCGAAATTAATTTACTTGGCCAAACCAAGCTAGGACTCAAATACCAATTTGTTTGCTGCAGCTTTTGTGACCAGAAGACGCGGCGAAAGGGATGCCCTTGATACAGACCAACTTCAGTGACAGTCGACAATTAATTGACTTGCTTTGGGATGCTGTGAAAAGAGGCAGGCAATAAGAGATAAAAAGCAAGGACAATGAAGATTGCTTAACCAGTGTTCCCAATTTAAATAGAACGCGAATTGATTTAAATTAAATAATCAGTTCTCATATTAATAGAAATGTATTCAAATTGATGAATTTAATTTTGGAAAGGTGTAATTTGAGAGCAACCTTTGAAGGATTATTCGACACACACACAGCTGAGTTCTTTTTGTGGAACCGCATTTTGAAGCAGCTGTGGGTCAGTTTTTAAAGCAGAGATCTGGGATTGGGTGTAGCCGGGTGGAGGTTTATGCGGGTATCGTAGTGGTCACCTAGGCTACGAGGCATTGGTCAAGCCTTGAGATTTTACGCAGCTGCGTAAGCTGCATGGCTATGTAATACACGATAATACCGTTATTATGTACCGCACTATACGTGGTGTATGCATAGCCCATATACACATATATATACAAAGTTTATGTCTCTCTGTGTGTGTGTTTGTGTGTTTTTGTAAGCGTGCGTAGTAGTAAATAGTAGAATTCCATAGCATACTTTTTTGGGCGCGCAACAAACACACACACAAACACTCGCACAAAATGCGCACGCACACAACTAACGTACCACAACATTTTTGATTTATGGCAACGCTTGAAACTTTTGCTAATTTATGTGACTTTGTGCAAAATAAAAGAAGAAAGCAAGAAAAACAAACTAATGATTTCAAGCGCTGTCCTTTTTGTCTCCTTGTGTGTGTTTTATTTTATTGTGCAATCAACGACTACAGCTTCACATACATACACGCATAGTGAGAGACACACAGAGAGACAGAGAGAGAGAAAGATTCCGCTATTCCGAACTCGAGTTCGCTCAGTCACATTTACTTACTGCTGCTGCTCAGCGCGCCAAATTCTCAATTTCGAAGTCAGAGTGCGAAAAGTGATGCTCGACACGAATAACAAAAAAAATGCTGCTATGTGCAGTGAAGCGCGCAGCACAGTTGACGGCGGCGACGTTAACGTCAACAGATTTGCCGACAAAAACACACACGCTACGTTTTTACTACGCGACGCAGCAGGACATGTACGTGTGATGTTGTGTGTGTGAATGTGCTTTCGAAATGCTCGCGACAAGAGACGATTTATATGGCTGCGCGGCGTCGTTGGCGTCGGCGTCGGCGTCAGAGTCGGGATTTGCTCTTCGGCTTTTTGGCGCTCACAAATATTGTACTTCAACATACATACTTATTTATATATAATCAAAATTTTTTCTACATTTGCTTTTGCGAAATTGTAGTGTACAGAGATTTTCACATGACTTTTCTAAATTGCACCCGCGTTTATATATATTTTTCTTTTATTTGCTTCTGCTTTTCTCTTTGCTAATTTTACAGCTTTTAAATTTTCCGTTGATTGCTGGTCAATTTTGATTGGCTTCTTTTCTTCACTTGCTCTTACACTTTGCAATGATTAATGGCATCTTCATTTTTATTAATATTTTATGTGCTTTGTCAATTGAATTGTTGCATTTTTTTTGTGATTGCTGCCGTATTATTTTTGTTGTTGTTTTGTATGGGTTATAGATCAAATTCAATTTAATTTAAGTTTTGGCGCTTTGCGAAAAAAACGCATCCACACTCGCCAGGCTCACGCACCGAACTGAAACCGAGAGCGTTGCGCTCTTTGGGGCCTATGCTTGTGGGAGCATGTTGCTCGCCATTTCGAAAGTCCCGTTCCTTGGCCAGCGGTGCGGTGTTGAAGCGGCTAACATTTCACTTGTCAAATACACGCGTGCGTCTTGTTGGGGTTGCAATGGTTCTTTTGTTGTTGTTAGTGATGGACTGACACCCACACTGCATTCACAAGCAGCTCGATATATCGGCATGATAAACGCATTGCTACGTTACAAAAGCTAAATTGTGTGACACCTTGCTCATGAGCTATGTTTGCCCCACATAAAAGCTGCAATGTTTGCAATACAAATTAGAGGAAACTAAAAGTTGGCAGAGCTTTGCAAAAACGTAACTGAAATTCGTTTTTAAAATGTGCTTTTTTTAACGAAAATTGAACGATTGATAACGTGAAATAAAATTTAAATTGCGAAAATAAATAATAGCAAGGAATGTTTTCAAGTGCATCTTTTGCAGGTGTGAGTTTAAGTTTACTTTTTTTTTAACAAATAAGAGTTGAAAAATAAAGAATAATTTTTCTAAAAGAGATAACAAAATAACATTTGTTTTTGACCGTCAACCAAGCAGTTTATTTTTCTAGAAAAAAAGTTTAGCGTTAAACAAATATAAAATATATCTTCCTTGCGATTTTTACCTTCCTAAGCGTTAATGATAATTATAACTATAATTATAATTATTAAAATTTCATTAAGCTTAAATAAAAACATTAAAATGAATTAACCTGGCAAAGATAGTTTTCAATCCCACAATTTATAAAAATGATTAAATGTATTTTGTTGGTTTTATATACAAAAATATCAATATATATTTGTTTTATTGAATTTTTTTGTTTCTTTTGTTATTTAATCATGGATAAGCGTACTAGTGAAATTATTTAAAATCAACTCATAATTTTAAAATCATTATTGCTTTAAAAAGTAAAAATAAAACTTATTTGTTAATTGTTTTTTAGTTCTGCTTTTTTTATGCGTTTTTTTGTTTTGTTTGTTTGTTTCCATTCTAGCCTTAAAAATATGAACACTTAAATGATTAATTTATGCCTTAGCTATGTAAATAATTTTACTATATTTGTTTGTTTGTTTGTTTGTTGAATTTACATACGTTGCCATAGAGAAATTGTACACTTCTATAATAATATATTATATGCGTTTCAGTTTGTGTGTGTATTTGTTTGTCGATGTATATCTTATCCTTGATATATATTAGTTATATATACAGATTTGATTTGCTTAGCAAATTATGGCAAATTATTCTACAGTAAAATGTTTGCAAATACATGTTAATAATATTTAATTGATTGTATTTGTAATTCAATTCATATTACATTTTGGCAATACATTTGGCGCCAATTGCCAATATTATCTTCATGTCAGCTTAATGTAATTTATGCATTCCAATGTCTTTGTTAATTTTTAATTGTTAAGTGTGTTAATTGTTAATTGTTAATTGTGTTAATTGTTGAATGTTCAGTTTGTATTCATGAAATTAATTGCTGCATTTGCATTAGTCGTTGTTAGTTTTGTTGCATTTGTCCTCAACTTATTAGCTAATTTTAGTTTTGTTAGTCAAGTATATTTTGCGCATAGGCTTTTTTTTTTGTTAAATAGTTTAGTTTTTTTTTTTTTGTTAATGTCTGAAGCGATGATTGTTAATGAATATAGGCTAAATGTGATTGTAAGTGTGTTTCTTTTCTTTTCTTTTTTTGTGTGTGTGTTTTTTTTTTATACATGTAGACATTTTCTTTAGATGCATTTTATAAAATGCCAACGCCAAGCGAAAAGTTTATATATAACAAATACACTGCTCCACTTTGAGTTGGCAACAAAACAATGAATTAATCTAATATAGAATTAAATTTGTTTGCCTTGAATATAAGCATTGCAATAACTATATATATAAAGAACAGTAAAATTATATTTTTGTTTATATAAATACACGTATTTAAATGGGTATTTTGTTGTTTTGTTTTGTGTTTTTGTGTTTTTTTTTTTGTTTGTGTTTTGTTTGTTTTGTTTTTTTATGACTAAATGCTACAAAGGTTGCGAGATTTGCACACCAAAAAGAGCCTAGGAAATAGGAAAATAATATCTTTTTTTCACTTAACATAAATAATTTATATTAGATAGATATAGATATATATATATATATTATAGAAACACTTAGACGTTAAAACTGTTAGGGCGGGCGTTTGTGTTTTTTGAGAGTGACAAGTGACAAGACTTCAAATCGCTTAAACTTGACTGCTGCGGCTGCTGTTGCAGATGCCACTACTTTTGCTGTTGCAGCTGCTAGTTTTGCTGCTGCAGCTGCTACTGCTGTTGGCTCCTGCAATCGCAGCATTCTTATGACTGGCCAGATCCTGGAGTGGCAATAAATTGCTCAGGCTACTACTGCTCAGAGCTGTGGTCGCGTCGGACACGACTGCAATGTTTGATGTGGTGTTGGCCGACACATCCTCCTCATCGCCCAGATACTCGTCCGGCTTGTGACTAGAGGCTGGCGGCGTTAGCTGACTTTCAGGAGCGCGCAGTGCCGTCGCCGGCGAGGCCTGAGTGCGAGCGCGCATGGCATGCAGCGCGTTCTGTGCCATCAGCAGTTCATCCTAAAAAACACAAAAAAAAAATACATTTAATATAAAACTCATACAAAAGATTAGAAATTTGTGGAACCCTTGATACTTACATACATGTCCATTGTGGTTGTGTGCGTCTGAATGATGTGCGAATCATCGGTGACAATGTTGGGACAGATACTGGCCAGTCCAAACTTATTTGTCACCTGCTCGTTCTGCTCATTCATGTGCAGATGAACCGCCTTCTTGGAGATGACATGGAAAAAGGGTTCCATCCAGCGTGCGCAGCGCTGCACCACCTGGAAATCCAGACCAGAGCAACGCAGTGCGGTTTCCCTATAAAAATAAAAACAATTAATAAATTATTAATAAGAAATAGTTCAAGAATAAAATAAAAATAAAATAAATTTATTACTATTAAAAAAGTAGCTTTTCAAAATTTGCCGTATTGTAAAAGCCACACAAATTATAATAAATATTATTTTATTTATAATATTTTATTTTATATTATTTTAAATATATTTGGAATATATTTTGAATATGGCTTAAATATTTAAGAAACTGTTCAACTTACATATTGAATGTATGACTGATGGCAGCAGCAGTCAGAACCGAATATGGATAATTGGCCATGCACACATCGAGTGTGCACAGATCGAGCAGCTGCGACGTTTGCACAAACTCAAAGCCCGAGAATTGTGGATAGATGAAGGCGTCATCGAATGCGCCGCCGCCTCCGCTGCTGCTGCCGCCAGTTGCCGCCTGATGTTTGCCAACCTGGGAGAATGTGGCCGGTGTGCGATTGTTCACATTGAGCTGCATGTAGACGCCCAGCCAGCCGATGACGGTGATGGGGCAGATGTCCCATTCGAGCGCCTGCAGCAGCAGTTTCTCGTGCTGCAGTATGTCGCGCTCGGTGCATGCACCATCAGTGACGTAGGCAAATTCGCAGATCTTGGGCGGATAGATTTCCTCAACCTTGGCGGCGACAAAGAGACACGTGATGCCAATCAGCTGCAGATGCGTCTTTTGCACCTTGAGTGCCTTGTGCAGATAGCGATCCAGATAGTCGACGGCCAGATAGAAGGTCTCCCGATGTAGCTTGTACACCTCGCACACCTCTATCAGCCAGTCGAGGAGTATGGCGCGCATGCGTGGCTGCAAACCCGGGTGCTGCTCCAACATGCCGCTGCTGCGCAAATGCGAATCCTCCTCATCCCGTTTGCACATCAGCTTCCACACATCGGCGGCATTGGCCCAGGCCAACGCTGGCAGCGGACACTGACGCTGCGTTGGCTCCACGGCCGGGGACATGCATTTGTAGCTGTTGTGACCACCGAAATCCTCGAGTGCATAAAACTTGCCCAACGCATCCTTGTTGATGGGACGAGTGACGTTGCCAGGCAGCTGTTGAGTTGCCGGAGTGCGTTCACCATTCTGACTACAGTTGGTGGCCGTTGAGGAGGATGGCGAGGAGCTCGACGAATTGATTTCTTCGTCGTCATCCACATCTTCCTCATCGTCATCTTCTTCCTCGTAGGAGTACTCATCGCTGCTATCAGCACCCAGCAACTCCTCCGGCTTCTGCTCATCAGCTTTGGGCTGATCCGCTGACGCATAGCGCACCACCACCGCCTGATGTTTGGCACTACCGCGATCCGGACTGGGCGGACTGTCTGGGCTGTCGGGTAGGGGACTCTGCGGCTCATCCGGCAGCTCCTCGGCGGGCGAACTGCGTATGCTGAGCAACTCCTGGGCATTCAGTGCATCGTTCGTCGTCGATGTCACCGGCGACGTATACACCGAGGAGGCCACCGACGACTGATTGCTCTGATCACAGCTATAAGCCATGCCAGGCAAACGCTGTTGACGTTTCGCCGATGGCGGCTCGTAGCCAAGTTCAGGATCCTTTAAAGAAAAAAAATATAAAAGATAAAGTTAGAAATGGAATCGATATAAAACGAGAAACCAATATGAGAAATAATCGGATATAAAATATAGTTCAAATAATTCTTTATCTGATTTTAAATAATATAAATTTAATTTTTTATTAAGAGTTTATAATTAATAATAAATAATTTATTAGTAAATAATAATTATATTTGACTAAAAGATAACTAATTTATTTAAATAATAAATTAAGCATTTTTTTAACAGTTTCCTGATTTTTCAATTCATAAAAATTCATAATTATATAATTATTATAGGAACTGATCATAAAAATGTATATGAATTATTAGAGATTTAAGTATTTAATATTTATCTGCATTTTGATAATAAATTAATAGAGTTTAAAATACAAAGTAAAAATTTAAGAGTGTTTGCATAATATTTGTTCAGTTCTTTAAATAATATCTAATATTAAAATGAGTTTGCAATATTGAAAGTGATTATGGGATATTAAAAACATTTAATTTTTAATAATTTTTATGTTTGATAATTGTCATTAAAAAAACTAACAACAAAATTTGGCTATTTCCGTTATGCAAATGACAACTTTTTAGTAATTGAAAAGAGTAACTTAAATTAAATTTTGACTGATCTCAAAATTATCTCAAGTTATATTTAATTAAATTAATTTAATAGAACTACTTTGCTAAATGAACTTCAAGAATTTTATAAACATGATCGAATTAAGGATTATTACCATTTCAATGAATTTGCGCTTCTGTTCCAACTTCATAGTAACATGAACAACAATTTTGGAGAAAGAGGCCGAAACAAAGATCAAGTTTAAAACAGGATCAGATCACAACAGCAAATGTGGCCAGGCAAAAACGTGTTTCGAATTAATTGGCAGACACCGCAGAGGAGATCCCAAATTGTAAATTTATGTGGGCACCTCTGTCAGAAAAAAGACCTTAATCCTGGTAGTCTTAATACCGAATACACCCGCACAATAAATAACACACAAACACACACAGAAACACACACGAAATAATTGAAAAGGATGTGTTCAGTTTGGGGTTTGAAGAGAAGTTGATAACAATAACACTTTTAGTCTCGGCTGATTGGATGCATGGGAGAATTATTTTGTAGATGATGGAAATTCAAAATTCGAATTTTGAGTGAGCGTTGAAAGATGTGTTTTTTTTTTTATTGCACTTTTGCTGGAGTTGAGGGATTTTATTTGGAATATTTAGCAGCAGTCTTTGGTTGATCGTTGTCAGATTTCTTTGGTATTTGTTTAGTTTAAGTGTAGTTTTTGCACTTAAAACATTTCTTATCGCTGCTGTTTTTATTCTTGGCTCTCTCGCGAAATCCGGTTTCTAAATTTCTACTTTTTTTTGCACTCAGTTCACAAAAGTTCAGTCTGTCTTTTTCTCTCTCTCTCTCTCTATTTTTTTCTCTGCTGTAGTTGGCTTGGGAGTTAAGCTGCTTGTTGCAAATAATTTTTCTCAGTGTTCTTTCTTTATTTTTTAGTTTTTATTTTTAACCGCTGTCTGGTGTCGTGTACCAAGCGCGTTGACTGGCGCTGCGTAACTGAGCTGATCGCCGCTCGTTCCAGATCGCCGATCCCCGATTCCCGATTCCCGAATCCCGTTTCCCGATTGCAGACTTCGGCTCGCTTCGTTGCGCGCCGTCGTCGTTATCCTGCTTAGCGATGCAACGGCAAATAGGGGTTGCAACGGTGAAACAGGATCGACAAACACAAACAGCGCTCTCTTTCTCTCTCTCTCTCTCTCAACTATCTATCTCTTTTCCACTTTAGCGAAATCTTTGCTTTCGGGGTTCTTGGGCTCAATTTCTTGAGACGCTTCGTTGTTGTTTTTGCATTGCATTTTGCGTTTTGCTGGGTGTTTATCAGCCAAGCCAAGTTACAAATCCCTGTGACGGCTGCGCCTGATCCTTTTTACAATTATTTTTGTCAACTTTTCCAGGTAGACGCAGCCAAAAATCTTTACCTACTCCTATTCCTCCCGGCCGTCTTTGGCTCGAGCTGTTTCTCCCTGGCTAAGGCACTGCAAGCTGCAGTTTTAGCTCCTTTTTTTTTTGCTTTTCATCTTTAATAAATTATCTTTTGGCATTGCGCTGAAATCGGTCAGACAAACTATGAACGTGAGGGGCGTCACTAAAGCCAAAATGTAGAGCGAGCCTAATGCAACCACATTTCCCGATAAAGATCAAGGAAGCACCCAAAAGACTTAGTTTTGCACAAGAACTGAATAAGGCAAGAAAAAAAATGTTTGATTGATGATTTGGGCAAGATTATAGACTGATTTGCAGTATTATTTAGCTAATAATATATAAAGATGGAACAAAAATTTTTAAGGCAGTAAATTGTAGTCAATAAAGAATTATGTGCAATAAATTGATAAATATAAAGTTTTAGGTGAGCTTTGAAAAGTGTGTTGACTGAATAGAAGAAAAAAAATATATAACTAATAAAATCAAGAAGCGCTTAATATAAATATTAATAATCTTAAAGATAGACTATATTCAAGTATTTTCATTATTAATCTTAGCCAATGTTAAAAGAAATTATTAAAGCTTTCTTTAAAGACAATGTTAAATGAAAAACATATATCTAAAATAATAATGCAAATGGCAAATATTGAAAAACCCAAGTTAATATTTGTAAGACTCTATTTTGGACTCTTTTGTAATTTTGTAATTGTATAGCACATAATAAAATAAAATGAAAATAATTCAAATTATCTGCTAAATCATAAAAGCTTAGCCAATTTCAGTGCGAAGGCTCGTTAAAGATTTTTCACATAATTTGTACGGAAATAAGTTGCATGAAAATGAGGGAAAAAATTGTAGGGATATTTATGTGACACATTTAATTGTTCGAGTAGGTTTGCCAAAACAGCAAGGAGAGGGAGAAGGGACAGGGAAGACGGAAGGCAAATAGAGAAAATAGACAGAAGTAGATCCGCATGTCAAAGTTAATTTCTTATTCTTGGCAGACAATGCAACCCTCATCCCCTTGTAGATGCCACAAAATGTGTCTGAAATTGGAAATTGCATTGGAAAATGGACGGACACATGTCATGGTTATAGCTATAGTTATAGGGTATTTATGCAGTGCTACGTAATTAAAATAAAAGCGTGCAATGGCAAAAAGGAAACTGTGAACCAACTCCTGCCGAGACCAGGACCAGGTTGTCAACATCTGCCTCCTGTCTGACTGTCTGACTGTCTGGTCAAGCGTATTTTCTTGGCAAATCAAACTGAAAATACAACATTTTGTTTTGCTTTTGGATGATGTGTGAACCCAACTGATTGCATTGATCCCTGCTGCAGCCATGTGAATTTAGTGAACTGTTAAGTGGGCTGAAAAGCGTCTGGACCAGCAGAAAGAAAGCAAAAAAAAAAAAAAGGGGTTGCTGCTTAAGTTTAACAAGGGTTAAACTGCGTTGCCCCCTTTTAAGCTGGCTCAAGATTGCACAGTACTCAAATTGGAATAAGCAACTGCAGCTGCTGCTGCCTCAAGAACTTTTTGCTTGTTCCCTTAGAGCCCAACAGCCCCCTCTGAGTGCACCCAAAACATCACTCGAAATAACGCCTGGGAGTCAATTCTAACAGTAAACAAAATCGGCAGCAGATGATGCAATCGACAATTGTCCCCGACAGCGTTGTCAACATCAAACCTCATAGTCCTTCGTCCTATTGTATTGGTCCCTTAAGTCCTGCTCAGCCCATGTGCCGTAATCTCTCGTCTTGTAAATACCGAAACACCTTTCATTTTTTTTTTGTTCGTTTATTTTTTTTCCTGTTTGCCCCGTCTTGGTTCCCTCACAGCGAAGTACCTTGGCGTGGGTCCAGGTGTAACTTTTGATATTGTATATGTATGTGTGTAAGTGTATGTATGTGTGCGTGTGTGTGTTGCATTGTAGTCTGTAGTTTCATTTTGTTGTGCTCGCTGCTGCCCCCGTCGCTTCCAGTTCTTTCATAACATTTAATTTCGTATTTTTTTTTTCTTTCTTTTCTTCATTTGATAATTGTTAATATGTGGCAATGTGGCAAAATAGGCAGCTGTATGTTGCACGAGCGCTGGAATTTACTCAAAACTGTGCAACTAGCTGATATTGCTGGGGTTTCTATATTTTATGGCAAACTCTAAAAATGTTTACAGAGAAATTACTAGTTTATTTTTATTTTATATTAAAATTATAATATTTAAAAAAAAAAAAAAGATTTTACTTTAAAAATTTGCTGAGGCCTCAATTATGTTATGGATTACCATGTCCAAGTAGACGTGCTGACCAACAGTCTAAATTAGCCAGAAGGCTGTCAGTTTTGCCACAATCCGACAGCGGCACAGTTATAAATGGTATGCAAACAAGCCGAAATATCCTTCCCAAAGGACAAACAATCATATTTCCAACAGCAATGATAGCTGTCACAGATGGAAAGTGACCCCTGGTCAACGGCGAAAGGGGTTAATGGGTGTCATTCGCTTTTGCGCGGTTTGTCCGCATGACTTGCAACAAATTAAACATCATCAAGGAAAAAAAAAACAGAAGCGAAATCTTCATTATGACTGACAGTCCGAGTGAAGACGCAATGTTGCACGTGGTGCTACTATTAATCATGCAATTGGTTTGGCTGCATGACCAAATGGATTAAGCAAAGGTCCTGCGGCTGTCTTTGTTGCGGTAGCTACGCAGGATTACGCAAAGGATGCGCCGCAGCCAGGCAAATGAATTTTAAATATGAATTTTGGCAAGGGGTCATTAAGAAAAAGATTTTTATTTTCTATGTACGAATTTCTTAAATTATATAAAATTTGTATATGCAATTTATATATTTAGTTTAATTTCAAAATTTAAATTGTTGCATATATTATAAAAATAATTATTTATTTTGTATGTCAATGCATAATCGCGCACAGGTAAATCTTTTGAAGACTGCATTTCGGACCCACTTTAAAGATAATCTTTTACTTAAATTTCTTCTAAAAGTTATTAATCTTCAGAAGCAGTTTTTTTTTTAATAAAATTCTAAGAAACTTTTTTGTTTGCATTTTTAAGCTAAGCTAAATAAAATCCACTTAAATTTAAAAAATTGCATAAATTATACAAATTATGAATTACTTTTAATTTCAATGCGTAATCTCGTTCAATTTTAGCTTATGAAAAAAATGCAGTTTTTGGACCAACTTTAAAGATCGTCTTTTGCTTAAAAGTTTTTAATCTTCAAAATCTGTTTTTTTTTTTGTATAATATTCTATAACTTTTCTGCTAAGCTAAATAAAATCCACTTAAAATTCGAATAAAGAAAGGAAAACACGTCAAATTACAAACATTATTCCATGTCTATCCCAAGATGGGTTGCCTGGGAATCATCGATACCTTAACAAGAAAAAAAATAATAAAAAAAAACCCAGTTCGAGAATCAAGTTTTCAACAATCTCTGCACCGCTGCTGACTTGACAGAAATCAAGCACAAGTCCTGCACTTGATTGCCAGCACAGACAACAGAGAAGGACCCGCAGAGTGGGGGAAATCCTCCAGCCAAAGGATGCAGTATTCGGGTGAAAAATACAAGAAAACAAAGGCTGTGCCGATTTCATGCTTACAGATGACAACAACAAAAAATATAAAAGGAAAGTTGGAATCTGTATACATATCACGCACAAAAGGGTTCCACAGCACTGACAAATTGGTAAAATAATACCATAATTTTGATCCTTTTGCGCAAGCTAAACAAATATTGTATAATATTTCAAAGACGAAAACACAAGAAATAATATCCGAAATGCATAATTAGGGCTGAGAAGCCGTAACGTGTCCCGCAAACAGATGACACAGTTGGAAAACGGATTTGCATAAAAGTTTAACGGAAATCTAATGAGCAGCAGTCGACATTTGCATAAGGATAAGGACGAAAGATGGGACAGTATGTCCCGGGACCGGTAATGCTCGGATGCAACCATTTTTCATTTGCCCGGAACGCTACTGCTGCAAAGGTCGTCTCGATGAATATTTAATTAGATGGAAACACAACGGCGAAGTGCGTTCTGCGATCCTTGAGCAAGGATAACGGGCAACCCCGTTCCCTTTTTATGGGTTTTTTTGAATGCGTTACGTTCTTGTTGTGGTTAAGGCGTTGTGTCCCATCCCGTCTTGATATAGTTGCTTGCTTGCTTCACGCACGACAGAGCAGCGGCAGAGGTGGCAGCGTCGGCCGAGTCGGAAGCTAACCTAACCTATAATAATAACAAACGTAAAACTTCTTCGACTGCTTTTTGGACTTAACGGACATTTTGCCAAGGTCTTGACTTGAGGTCCTGAACAACGGCAAAAACCAACCCCCGAAGTTGTCCATGGCTCTCTGTCTGCTCAAGGTGTGTGCGCGTTGCCCATGCGCAACTTCCAACTTCCACGTCGTCATCTGTCCTTTGTCCTTTGTCCTACTGTGCATGTGCCCAACATATTGCAAGAGCATTGGAATTCTTACTCGACTGACTGCTTGGGGGGGCAAAAAAAAAATATACATATATATATATATATATATGTATGTATGTACAAAATGACATTTATTTTGCAGCATTTGATATAAACTGGGGTATTTGCAAATGCCAACAGAGACTTTGATAAAGCAATTTTTCTGCTAGTTCATTCCTCGCAGACTGTTAGTTTTTTATTTAAAAAAAAAATAATATTGTATATACATATATATATATATATATTTGTAGAGTACCGCAAATCCTTTGCACCAATACAGCTGCCAGCAGGCAGCAACTGGCGTTGTCTGTGCTGCTCTCTGCCGCTATTGTTGCAGGCTTTGATTGCAGCTACTTGAAAACGCAGCATGCCAAATAGCCTCGACTTGCCACGCAGAGAAAGATATAGCCAGAGAAAGAGAGAGCGAGAGAGAGAGAGAAAGTAGCGCCTAATGAGCACTTTTATAAGTAGCATTTATTTTTGGGCTGCATCTTTTGCATTTTGTTTGCTTCTGTTTAGCAGCCCAGCCAAGTGGCTGAGGAGAGTTCCCTGTACGTGTCTAACGGCTTATTTGGTTAGAGATCTCAAACTGACAAAGATCGAATAGATACGAAAAATCCATACAATTTGTAAATATATACTTTGGTGCATATAGCTATGTCAGTTATGCAAACATTGACTGGCTAATGTGGAAAGGAAAAATTCTATTTAGCTGTTGTAAAGATATCTCCTCAAAAAAGATTGCAATTCAGAAATATAGATATATATATAAATATAAAATATATATAAATATAAATATAAAATATATATAAATATAAATATAATATAATATATATAAATATAAATATAATATAATATACATAAATATAAATATAATATACATAAATATAGAAATAAAATCAATACATAAATTTATATATTGATATTAACGATTACAACTATTTGAGAAGTAAGCTTTGAAAAGTAACTTCAAGTAACTTCAAGTATTTATTTAGTACAATATTTATAGTAGGTTAAATTCACTAGCTTTAAGTTTGAATATACGGACAATAGACAGATAGACGGACATTTCCCGGAACCAGTTATTTCCTTTATATATTCGTTGTTAGTTTCAATGCAGATGGACTCCTCTGCAATCTCTCTTTATAATTTAAAAGAAGTAGTTATATATCAACCAAAATGATGACAGACATGGAAGGTTATCTTTAAAATTTAATGATCTTGAGCTGCCTTCTTTTCCAAATTCCAACTGCATCCAGCAAAATAAATCTGCTTTCCAAAAATTATCAGACTTTCATCTTAACTCAATCGACTAATGATTAAGATTAAATATGCAATATTTGCAAGACTGAATGATAACCATTTTCGTACAATTTAAATGAATATAGAAAGTTTATACAGAGTTGAGTATTTAGAAAGTTTTCGCTGTTAATTTGGCTGATGACCTAATTAAATTAATCAAAGTATCACAAATAATATTTAAAACTATAAAAAACACAATTCAAAGTGCAGTTTTTGATTGAGTCACCTTTGATTGATAATATTGCAAGTGAACAATAATAAAAATAATATTAATAATAATAATAATAATAATAATAATAATAATAATAATAATAATAATAATAATAATAATAATAATAATAATAATAATAAAAATAATAATGTAATATAATAATATAATAATAATAATAATAATATAATAATAATATAATAATAATATAATAATAATAATAATATAATAATAATAATAATAATAATAATATAATAATAATAATATAATAATAATAATAATAATAATAATATAATAATAATAATAATATAATAATAATAATAATATAATAATAATAATAATAATAATAATATAATAATAATAATAATAATAATAATAATAATATAATAATAATAATAATATAATAATAATAATAATAATAATAATATAATAATAATAATTATAGTATATATAAGAGTAAACCAGTACTGATAATGGCACAAAGTACAGATCTATAGTCAGACGTATATAGATATATATATAAACAGTTACTAACCCGAGTGGATGAGCGACGTTTGCGCTTGGAACTGGCGATGATATGGTTAGTGGAAGTAGATGCAATAGTTTGAGCATAACATGGATCCATGTCCATGGATGTGGACTCATCGCTCCAGAAACATGGATGATCAGCTCTGGAGGTGGCTGCTGCTGTTGCTGCTCCACTGCTGATGTTGTTGTTGTTATTGTTATTGTTGTTGTTGCTGCTGTTGTTGCTGCTGCTGCTGCTCTGTTTGTTGATGCTGGCAGGGGTGACTACGTGGTGAAGATTTTCATTGCTGCTGCTGGTTCTGTTGGCACTGCAAATACAAAATAGAAAGCAACAACACTTACATTATTCGAATTTTGCAATGTCGGAAATTCAATGCCACTTAATCAAAAATATTAACAAGAGAGAAAAGAGAAAGAGAAAGAAAGGAAAAAATATATATATAGGGAAAGTACAGATAGGGGCGATCCAGAAAGATACAAGCAGCATTTGCGCATAAATTCATTGAATTTTGACAGGCACCCATCGGTTACATGAAAATGCATTTTTAACATCCGGGAAATTGTAATCGAGAGGTTTGTAGACGCCTCTCTTCTTTAGTCTGCACAAGTCTTTTGACGACCCTCTAAGATTGAAAATTAAGCAATTCGTGCAAATTTGCATGCACATTATGCATATTCCAAGGGAGGATTCAAATCAGATTCTGTTATTTTCAGGCAGATGTTTATCTCGAGCACTGATAAAGCAAAGAAATAGAAACTGCACTTTGGGCAATTCGTTTCGCGAATTTTTTGCAATTCGAGTAGTTTCTCATTTAACCCTTAACAAAAGCTTCTTAGGGGTTCATTAAAGAAATGTCTTTGCGCCGGCAAAAAACCGAAAAGAACAAAATACAATTTAGAATAACGAAAAGAAAATACTCTTGCTAAAATTTTGAGTTGTATTATCATCTCAAAACTGTTGTGCTCTGAATTAATTTTTCTATAAACTAAATCTCAATTCCTATCTTAAGAAATTTTAACTAGCTTTAAGTTTAGCTTAAGAGATATATATACTAGATACTATATCTATGTGTATGTAAAAAATGTCTCCTAATTTGTTAATTAGCTTAAGAAAAATTTTTTAATAACCTATAATAATTTTACAAAGCACACGTAAATTTTCTTAATATTTTTGTTATTTTCTTTAAGTATGCATGTGAAAATCAGCCTGATATATTACCAAAATTATATATCTATTTCACTATAAATATCAGTTCATTCTTCTTTAGAATCTCTTTGCATCAAAGTATTACATATTTCGAGATCAAATTGAAATACCCTTGGCAAGGGTATGGGTTAGGAAGGGGCTGCTGCTGCATATACAGTTAGATGCTAAGCCCTTTTTCCTTTTTGACCAAAGGATCAGGGATCGGGGCTGAGGAATCTTTTGCGCGCTGCCTTATCGATCGCGCTTAATGGTTTAATGAACAAGAAAAAGTAATCACGTAGTAAATTACAAGGAAATGGAGTCGCTTAGAAATGAGTTATGGCAACGCATACCCAGCAGAGAGTGAAAAGAAATGGGTCTTCTCCAGACTAATGGCGCGTACGTGCTACATGCCGCACTCAAAAGTTTTTCTCTTCTCTTCTTTTTTTTTTTTAGGTCAGTGCTCGGTTAAAGGTTCAAATCAAAGAAAATTTGTCAATGTTGTTGATCGCGGTGAAAGTTCGTATAATATTTTTGTTGTATGCTCTTTCGCAGCGTGGAAAAAATGCATGGCTGGTATTTATTTTGGGTCCATGAACTGGGTGTGAAAATGTAGGTAGAAAGCGGCAGCTGTGGCATCTTAGCGCAATCAAAACAGTGGAATGAGCAATAGTGCCCAGGAGGGGTAGCTATTGTCTATGCGACAATCAATGAGGCTTAGCGAAAGGTAAGAAAATATGCATTTCAAATATGCATTGCATATTGATGAGCAGAATAATGGAATACTTCTTGCAATTTGTGTAAAAATATTAATATTAGAAACGGTGTTAAAAGAACTTTCGCAATTTCTTACTTTTTGCTCACACAAATTAATTCATTTGTTCCGATTAAATTGTTAACTGTAAAAATTGCATTATTTTGGACATTTTAGTTATTTTTGAGATTTTATTAATGTTTTAGGAATGTTATACATAAATTGGGTACCAATGTTAAAAAAATATAGTTAAAACTAATATTTGTAATCGAACAAATAAAAGAGAAGTAGAAGTGAGCGCTTTTAATCAGTCTAATCAAAAATATTAAATTAAGAATGGATTTACATATAATTATTTTTGTGTATATCAAGCCAAATAAAATATTTATAAATTCAACAAAATATAAAATGAAATTTAATGCAGTAAATCTACATTTTCAAGCAGCAATCGAGTAGTTAAAATTCAAAAATCGATTTGCACAAACATATTTGGCAACAGCAAAAAATATGCTAATTACAGGATTTATATAGATAATGTCTTGAGAATTTTATTTAATTTAATTTTCTAAATGCAGAGTGTGCTACCTTATTTTATGCAATTGCTTATTCAAATTCAGATATTTCTCTATTTAACATTATCTTTTCATTTCTAAGCATTTCCACTCCAAAAACTACAAAAATTAGCCTACCCTCAAAAGTATGCAACAGAATTTGTGTGCAAATATAACCTCAAAAAGTATTCAACTTGATCAGTGGATGATTAAGAGAATTCCGTTATAGTTTGTGTCGCAACATTGTGTCGCATTCCAATACTATAATAATAATGTCGCACACATGTTTGACCACGAATGATGTCCATAAAATGGACTATCACTTAAGTGATCGAAGGCAGACCCAGTTGCGAGGGTCGCAACTGTCCAGGCCCAAATGACTGGGCAATTATGCAATTATATTGAAGCGCGCACTGCCTGCAGGGTGGAGGTGGAGGGTGGTGGCGGCAGTATTAAACTCAATTAATTTTGAAACCAACAAAAGCTAAAAAACCACAAAGTATAGTCTCTGTCTGAGTGTGTCTGTGTGACAGCATTATCAACATGCGAGTGGCAACATGATGTGGCAACAAGGGCTGTGCAAACGCCCCTCGCAGAGTCGCCACTGAAATGACAGCGACTAAACAGTTTTCTAATGACTTTTTCGCGCGCAATTATTTACTAATCACACGCAGGACCTTTTTTATATATATTTTTTTTTAGATATGTCACATGCCTGGCGATTTTTGGTGCTGTGCCGGAATGCGATGCCGATGCGGATGCGCCACTTGGCTATCAGAATGCACTTTTATTTTAACACCTACAACATCTGTTCGATTTGTGTCCTTTTTTTGGGAAAAATAGTTGTGCCTGTCTGCAGTTGCAGTTGCAGTGAAAATGCATTTTAGATTATCACACTGAACGCGGGGCTAGGGGTTAGTGCGGGTAGTCACCCATAACCAGTTGGAACGTCACTTTATAATTACGAAAATTTTATTAGATAAACATCGTCGGTCGCCCTTTTTTATGGGAGGCCAAGGCGACAGCGGCGCTACCAGGATAGTTGTGGTCGTCACTTGGCTGGCTTAAGGAAGTGCCTCTCGTTGTCGCCCCAGGAAGTCAGTTAGACAAAACAAAAAAAAACGTTAGAGTTAGACAGTTGGGTTTTAGTAGTTTATATGTGGTCTCTTAATTGTCTGGATCGGTTTAAAGAGGAAGTCAAAATGATGCAGATATCCATCCAAGCAGAAAGTGCCAAGGAAGAAGACAGAAAACGTAAAGAAATTTAGAAAATAATAAGAAAATTAATTGATATCTTGAGTGTATCTAAACTTTAATTTATATATAATAATTCTTAAATATTTAATAGCTCCTCACAACAAAAAAATAATTTAAGATTTATTTATAACTAATTATCAATTCTAAGCCCAGAAAGCTTAACTGCATAAAATACTATAAATAAATATAACTATTTTTGTAAACTTGTTTTTTTTAAAAATTTATTTAACATTTATTAAGTATTGAAACACCCATTTTGTTTATATCTACAACAAAATATATAAACAAAATAAAAAGCAAAAAAATATATTGTAAATAATTTCAAAAATTAAATACATACAAAATTAAACACATTTACAAATTCACTTAAAAAATAATAGAAAGAAAAAGATTAAATTCATGATAAAAAATAATAGAAAACTCACCTCTTGGCTTTAAAATCCATAATTGTACGGCCTTGAAATGCCGTTGAAGTTTTGAGTAGTATGTGAATAATTTTTGAAGTGTGTAGAGCTGCTCGACAAAGCAGTAACTGATGGGCAGGTTATAATAAAGGAACTAAAATTAAATATGAAAATAGAAATATATAAAATAAATATAAAATATATAAATAAATAAAAATAAACTACAAACCGATTAAAAAAAGAATAAAAATAAATTTAAAAGCAAAAAAAGATAATTCATATATGCCACATTCTTGGAATAATCGATTTACAGAACTTATCGATAGTTAGGATGCTTCAAGGACACACAAAATAAACAAATGAGAATATGCATTGAGCACAGCATGTGGTCAAAGACAAAAACCCAAAACAAATTTGTTTACGTGCAGACAAAAGATTTCTCACATTTTGAGTGATGTATTTCCAGTTTTATTTTAGCAAAGACCAAAATAAATATTTAACTGCATTTTATTGTGATGTAAAATGGACGTGCCCAAAAAATATATATTCAAATTACAAAAACGAGAGAACGAAAACTAGGAAGATGTTGTGCGGAACATGTGTGGGTCAACTTTGGATTAGACAGGTAGTCAATAGAAAATTATAAGAATTTCCACGAGTCTCGATTAAGAGTCTCGCTGCCCGTTTTCCTGTTGATGCCAGGTGCTGGTTGCTCTGTGGAGAAGCGAAAAACTAAACGACGCAACGTCAACATGGAATTTTTTTGTTGTTTTTTTTTTTTTTGTTTTACGACAAGCGGCGACGCATAATTATATCGACCTCTAATATGCTAGAGAGATCAATGCACCTGTTGTTGTGACTGACACTTGGCCTCTTGCCTCTTGCCTCTTGCCTATTGCCTTTTGCCACTGCGGGCAGGTGAATGCCCGTGGCAGCTGTTGCATAGGGAGCCCCCCTCAGCTCTTTAATCTCTCCCTCTCTTGTCATGCAGGCTGCTGCCAAAGGACAACTCCTGTTTTTATACTCTTTACACAACTATTTGTAATGGGTATCATACAAATGCGCAAAATTATATTGTTACTTAAAATACATTTATAAATCTTTATCAGTTCTAAAAAAAAAATTAACTATATTTTAAAAAAAAAGAAAAATATGTAAAAATAAAAAATAAAATATTGTATATAATTTAGAAAATAGTACACAAAAGAAGAAAATAATACAGAAAAGAATACAAAAATTTATTATACCCTCTAACGAAATGCTTGTATTGGGCTTCATACAGATATTAAGTACGTTGGGGCTATGCCCGTGGTAACTGCAAGTCGATCAATCTCAAATTTGTTTTCCACTCTTGTTTTATTATTCTAGTCTTTACTTATTTTCAATTCGCTGCAGTTGCGCCTTCAATTGACTTTGCCCGCGCTAATTGCTCCGCATATTCGTATCCTGTCGCGTTTCCCCTGTTTATATTTTTCTTTATTTTTTTTTTGTATAGCTTTCTAGTTCCTGTTTTCCCCGTTTTCCTCAACTGATGTGTGACATATGGGCCGGCGTTATTTTTGCCACGATTTATGTGCTGCTTTTGTTTGGCATTGCATGACACCACTGACACCTCCTCTTGCTCTGGTCTCGGGGCATAACTACCCCATTTGTACTGTTATTTAGTTAACGACTTTCTTTTCGTCCTGCACCTTCTTTTGCCGCCCATCTTCTTCTTTTCTTACACAATTTCCCATTTTGTCGGATGTATATTTTTTTTATACTTTTCTTGCCTGCTTTCCAACCATCATTTTCACACTAATTGCGGATATGCCTACTAATTAATTGCCGCCTTTTACTTTTCTTCCTTTTATGGCATGTTTTTCCTTTTGTTACCTTACAAATTTCCAACCCTGCTTCTCACATTGGGTTTTTTCTCATTTCATAGTTTAGTATACTTTTTAATAAATTCTTTGTAAAATTGGGTGTCCAAAATTCGAATTTATTATTAAACGGAAATCTCAAGCTGCAACTTTGATCAATATTTATGCAGACGCAAAATGATCAGAAAAGATCAAAAAGGAATATATCCTTTATGTATTTGGATTCGTTTCCTCCTACATGCTTTTGCATACAATTATGATAATTTTTATTAATAATAATATCTATAATGAGTTATAATGAAATATTTAATGTGTTGGAGCTGATATAAAGCATTGATTGATTTAAATTTTAATCATTTTGATCACATAAAAATAGGAATAAATTCATGTTGATCGCATCAGCAAACATTGGGGGAAGTTCCCAAGTAAATATAAAGCAAGAAGCGCTAATGAAGATTAAGTTGTACTAGGAAAGCTGATTCCGTTTCCCTCCGTATTTCTCTCTGTCTCCTCCTCGCTATCAGTTTGCGAGAATTACGCGGCGACAGGTATGCGCACAAATATTAGTAGATGCACATAAATGCATATAAACTGAGAAATATATAAAATATATATGTAAGTCTGAAGTAGGAGTAGAACATGAAAGGCGCTTGCCAGCTTCCCAGGGCCTAATTAGACGAGGCATAAGTAAATTGTTTACCTGAAGGCCAAGGTCAAACAACAATGAGATGCGAACGGATTTAACTGGAATTATTTTTCAGCGGCAGCAGGAGAAGGAAACAAACATTTTTTTGTAGTGCTGATATTTTGTTTGAATGTTGAAATATATATATAAATATGTACATATATTTGTAGATGTGTGTGTGTGTGTGCAGCGCACAATTTCCCACAAGGAAATGAAAAAAAATACTCAAAACTCGAACTCGCAACTTGAGGTAAAGAGCGAAATTACGAATAATACGCAAAATATGCACAGAAATGGAGAGAAAGAGAAAAATTGGGAGAGAGAGCGGGCGAACAAAACAGAAAACAGGTCCATGGTTTCTATACCCTGGTCTGGTCCCTTGCCGAATTCCGAGACGCTTCTACTGCGACGACTTCTTCAGCTTGTCTGCCGACTAAAAACTGCAATTTTTGTGCGTCCTTTTTTGGTATGCTTGCAATGCGTGTGTGTGTGTGTGAGTGTGTTTGCGTTGTTTGTTGCTGTTGCATGCATTTTGGGCTGCGCTTGCACATCGAGAAAAGATACATTCCTAAGATACTCAAGATAAATGCATACACACACAAAGTACATAAGTATATATACATATATACATACATGTGTGTGTATGTATGTATCTGTTGAATGAATTGCCTGGATTGTCAATGCCAATGCGTCCGAGGCTCTCCTTGTGGTCGATCTGTCGTCTTGTGCCTTTTGCAATTAGTTGGAACTCTAAGTGCCTGCCGCAAAGTCGTCGTCGTAAAATTTAAGTAAATAAGTTGCAAGATTTTACCACGTATTCTTACATATGTGAGCATTCCTTAACAATCTTAAAAATATTATAATATTCTTTTATCCAACAAGTAAAGTTATGAAGTTTAACAGCGATCAGCTTCTGTAAGGGTCACTGGAGGCATTGCCATCAAATTCTTGAACTGCCCACACAAACTAACATACATACAAACATGCATACTTAAATACATGCATACTTAAATACATGCATACATATTCACATGCATGCAAATGTATAATTCTCTAAGCGTTCGCGTACATGCATCCCAGTAGCGAACTATTGAATGCCACTGCATTACGAAATGCATTCTGTATACACACTATACATTCAGAGCTCTATGCTGAAGCTATCACACACACTTGTTCTCGCAATAGCTATAGCAAAAAAATAAAAATAATGATTGATTGTATTCTTAGTATTGGTGGATTTCTTATCTGATTTACTATCCTTTTAATGGAATGTGTATAGTAACAACTGAAGTTTAATTTTATATTTATATTTAAAATGTCTATTATTTCTAAAATAAGTCAGCAAAATGTAATTAATGTAAACTTCAATATTATTCCTTCAATATTAAGAATATATATATAACCACATTCCGATGAATGAGCCTGCAGAGCGTAGAGAAAGGTTGTTATTTTATGGCCAAGAAATATGGGTTTAGATTACGAATCGAATACTCGTAATGGGCTCATTTCGCTGTTGGGATATACATAAACACACTCTTATACACATACATATGTCCATGTAAATGTGCCTGCCCAGCAATGCGCGTGTGAAAGTAACTCGGCGACCAAATCACAGAACAAAAAAAAAGTTCTTCAATGGACAGCCGCGTTCCAGGAATTGCCGGCCTTGAAGTAGCCGTTAGGCCAGACGCAGGCCCAGACACAGATACATCGATGCGCTCAATTGATTATTTAGTTTATATTTAGCAGCAGTCGTGTTTAAAAGGATGCGACTGCTTCAAGTGGCCACATATCCGTATCTATATCGCTCTCCCTTGCTGTCCTTCTCTGTCGCTCTCTCTCTCTCGGTTTTTGGCTGCTATCCTTTTGTGCCTTTTGTGTGTTTGCACGAAAATAACTGGAAACTGTTTATCATTGTTGTTTCTGCAGCATTCCCCACTACTACTTGGTCCAGGTCCACACACACACACACTGCTAAGGCTTCGCCGTATCATCTTCACTTTTTTCGACAAAGCCGTCGTCAGTCAGACAATAAAAATGCTTTTCGATTTATATGCGATGGTCACGATCCTATTTAATATTTGTGAGTAAGTCTCCACCTCCTCTCTATGCACAAATAAAAATAATTGAGTATTTTTTTACTTGGAATTTTGTTGTTAGGCTAAGATCAGCAGGTGATTTTAAAAATATAACAAACGACCTTAATATGTATGAAATTATTATGTACGCCAAGAACAAGTGTTTAATAAAACAGCAAAAAAATACACATTAGATATATATAATAATATAAATTTAACAGTCCAAATGCCCAAAATATAATGACAAAATAATATTTTAATTTGCTTTTGTAATTCTTGTATTTTGTCAAAGAAAAATCCAAAACAGCATAAAAGACAAAGCAAATGATAAAAGCAAAGAACGCGAAAAAAAACAACAAAAATAAAAAGAACGCAATTTATAAAAAGAAAGTCGCAAAAAAATCTAATTGTAGCAGGTAAATTGAAACCGGAAAAATAGAAGCAAAAAGCTAAAACATAAATGGCAAATCACACACGCACAAATGCGTATATATATTTATGTTAGCATGCATGTGTGTGTGTTAATATCAATGAACTCCAAGCGGCAGCAGCTTTAACCCCCCAAGCGATATCTCATCACCTTCCGCATCTGTAGGAGGGAACAATCAAGTCCTATGTACTAATGTACATGTGTATAATTGTACCTAAAGATTTTGCGCCACTTTTGACATAATTCTGTTGCTTTGCGCTTCGCTGTTTCTTATGACTGTTACTCATTTTATTTATTTTTTATTCTCTTCTGCTCTACGCTTTGCACATTTGCTTCGTTTTCGTCAAGTTTTCAAAAGGTTTGATTCGATGTTTTTTTTTTTTTGCTTTAAACTTTTCACGTCGGCGCATATCTCAAAAGCACGCAGCCAGCGTAGACGTCGGCTTCGTCATGTACTAAGTTTTTTTTTGTTTCTTGTTATTGTTGTGTGTGTGTTGCGAGAATGGTGAAAGAAAAAGTGGACGCCGAGAACAAAGCTGGCGTCGACGCCAAACGCTGACGACGACTGCGACGCAGCAGCAGCAGCGACCGCAACAGCGACGCTTCATGGTTATTCTGATTGGGAGAGCTGGTTTCACTGTGCAGCATACCCTCTCGCAGTCGACGTGTGTGAGTGTGTCACAAAAAAGCTGGAGAGAGCGAAACACACACGTAAAGTAAAGTGGCGCGAATTGGGCGTTTGGTTGGCGCATTTTTGTTTTACCGCCCAAAATCTATTCGAATGGCGGGAAAGTGCAATCGACGACCGACATAAAAAATTATATATACACATCTACACATATATTTACATAGTTATCTAGACATAAATGCGAATTGATTAGAAAGTATGTGAAATAACTTAATAAATAAAAAGAAGGCTGCGAATGCTGACAATTTGAATTGGGTCAATTCCAGTTGGAGTTCCAATTCGATAATGCAGCCAGCCTTGTTTCACTGATATGTTCTAATACGCGGCCAATTGGCAAATGCAAGTGCGCATGCTGCACAATCCAATTTCTGTTCCAATCAGATTTTCTAAAAAGCAACGATTAAATTTCGGGATGTCGCTTGTTGTATGTGTAGCAAAATATGCAAAGACACAGCGACACGACGACACACACACACACACTCGCACACACATGAGACTCTTGGCACACTTGTCACACGCGTAATTTTTTTTACACAATTCTATTTAATTTTTTTCTTGGATTTTCGGCATTGCAATCTTTTGTGTTACCTTTTAAATTGTGGAAACTTTTGGCGTTTTAAGTTTGCTTTGAATTTCGCAGTTGAATTTAGCACTTAAAAATTGAAATATATAGATTTATTACTTTTTATTCGTCGTCACACGCCGGTCACGAACTTCTCCAAGCAGCAGCTGAGCAGTGATCACTGATCGCCAGCAAACGGCTCGACGGTAGCAGAGAGAGCGAGCGACAGAGAATGAGAGAACGGTTCGACAGCGACGCCTGCGTTGACAGCAGAAGCAGCAGCAGTAGAAACAGCAGGCAGCAGAATGAAAAAAATGCAACAAACACATAGGCACAAGTTGTGTTTGTTGTTGTTGTGGTTGCTGTTTGCTGGTTAGGCCAACTGACATTTAAGAAAGAGCGCAAAGCAAAGCAGAGAGGCAAATATCGCAACAGGCAAGCGCGCGCAAAAGAAAAAAAACGTCAGCAAAAAGTTGTGGAATGCGTGTGGCAAGCATCAGGAGCAGCTTACCGACCTCCCCTCCCCATCCCGCTGGCAACATTTTACTGAATGAAACGGGCGGCAAGTGACGCTCCTGTTTGAAGCGCCAAACAGGCAGTTGACCTGTTATGTGTGTGCGAGAGTGAAACAGCCGTTCAAGTGGCGCACACTTAACAGGCGTTGCCGCGCTACAGCTGTTAGGGCTGCCACCTGGGCAGAGAAAGAAGCTAAATGTTACCAAAGGAAAAAATTAAACTTAACATATTTTTAACATGAGCAGAACAAGGATAACGGTTGTCAAAAGTATTTAAAAATAAATTTTCTTACGCCAAAAATGGTATTTCCTACGCTTGAATATACCATAAGTGTGATTTAATTAAATTGCAATTCTTATTTTGCAAATTAAGAAAATAAATGATTTTGGTTTTATTACAAATTTCTAGAAAACAACTCCCTTTTAGTTGAATCTGTTTAATGTTTACATTTTCAAACTCTTTTATGTCTTGCTGGCAACGCCGCTCACAACACAAACAAACAACGGCAACTTTGTTGTTGCATTTTGAACGTTTTGGCATCAACTTTGCTGGCAGTTGGCGTTGCTATTCTAACTGAAACCCTATGCATATCCATATGCATTGCAGAGATAAAAACTCGCAGAATCTAATTTGATTAAGTGCACAAAATTCAGTGCAAAATTGTGCAAGTTATGAATGGACAAAGTTGTGAATTTCCCGCGCGCGGGAACCAACGTCGTCGTCAGACGCTCTCTCTCACACACAAAAAAGTGACAGCTGACGCAGCACAAGTAACGTTGACAGCGACGCCGACTGCGGCTACAAATTTTTTTCTTCGTAAAACACAAAGCCAAAAAAAATTAATAAAAAAAAAAAGAAAAAATGTGTTACCAAAAAATGGAACGCATCTCATTTGGAATTGAAATTTCTTGCCGAAAAAAATATGCAAAAACTTGAGCCAGCTCCAGCTTGGCAGCGTTTAACTTGCCCACTCACCTGTTCCGGATGAAGACTTTCGTTATCCAAGTTGTTGGTGTTCTTGTTATTGTTGTTGTTGCATTTGGGGGTTGCTTGTTGCGCTTAATTTATGCCTGGCAGCAGCGAGCCACGCGCGCAGTTAGCAAAATGTGTGTGTTTCAATAACCAAAATGCGCTCCACGCGGATGAAAAAATAAATTGCACACACACACAAACACACAGCCACACACGCACACACCACAAAAACTCACACACACTTTGTACAGAGTTTTTTTTGGCTTATTTCGTTACTTTTATGTCTTTTAACCTTATGCCTGCTCAAGTCAAGGCCAAATGTGTGTTTTTTTAAATGTTGAGCGTGGTTTCGTGTATGGTTTTAGCTCCGCAATTGCTGCAAACATCTAAAGACTTTTCGCAGAGTTTTCAGAGATGAAATAAAGTGAGCTGCGCTGTCGCCGTCGCCGTGTGGAAGAGAGAATAGCGAAGAGAAGAGCATTTTCCATTAGAGATGATCGATATTCAGTCGCTGCACTCATCGTTTAAGCGATGTTTTCTTTTAGCACACTGTATTTATTGCCATTCACGGCGAACAATGTAAACATTGAATTCCCACGATCAGCGGGCCAATTTAAAGTTAATTATTATTATGGAATTATATATGCATCTATCATAAATAAAATATTACAAAAACTTTACACTCATATTCGCGTTTTTATTATGTCATTTTATTAGGCTATTTATTAGAACACACGCATATTGTGAATTACAATCACTTGCAGAAAAAGTCTGGTAACGCTTTGATTTATGGCTAAATCAATTTTATAAACGTTAAGCGTATTTTAATTACAGTTAGTTAAAACAATATCACTGCGAAATGTTTAAATATTCATTTAAAATTCACAAAATGAATGCTGATTGAAAATTTACAAATGTAATGCTAACTGAATCAGTAAATTTACACTTTTTTACACACGACTTTATTGATATTTTTAAAATGTTTCATTTTGTTAACGAAATATTTAATTAAAAAATACACAAAATAACTATTCGCTTTGATGATTTAACGCTCGCCAAGTCGAATATTACAATAAAAGAAAAGCAACGATTAAAATAATTGAGTTCAGCTGCCGAAAAATGCTTAAAAAGCATTTTACAAAACGCTGCAAAAAAAGAAGAAAATACAAAAACAAATTATTTTGCCAAACGCAGCAGAAAAACGAGCCATGGACAAATTGTGTTGCGACTATTTCAGTTTTCTGTTTCTGTTTGTGTTTCTCTTTCCATGTTTTATTGCGATTGCGTTTTGCTAACATTATTTTATATTATGAACTTAAGAAAAGGCATCGTTGGCGTCTCCACTTAGATGGGGGACTGCTTAAAGCCGCGCGCAGCATAATCGGCGGGCGCGGAGCGATCGGAAACACGGGGATAACCCTCGTCGCCGGGAACACAAGCCTTACGCGAGGAAATCACACGCCAGCCACCCTTGCGAGTCCAATCCTGAGAGCAAAACACAAATCCTTGTTAATTATTGGGCTACAAATAATTTAAAATTAATTGCTCACATTCTGATTGTATTTAAAGTAGTAGGCGCCCGCATAGATGCCCGTCAGCGCAATTAGCGCCTTTCCTGTCCAAAAACGCACGGTGTAAGCCCGTTGGAAGCCCTAAAACAGGATTCGTTGAGATTTATAAACATTTTCTATGATTACATAATAATCTTATGTTACCAGCGCCGGCGTCAGAATGTTGCAAAGCTTGTCCAAGGGAGCACGGTAGAACCGCTTGATCGGATTGTTCAATTCGAGCTCCAAGGCGGGCACCTTGCGTGGCCCGTGATGCAGTTCCTGATCCTTGAGCCACTGTTTGCGCCAGGTGCGTTCCTCCGGCGACATGCCAATAAGGCGCTCGCGTTCGCGTACCATGCGGCCCGCTATGGCCATGGGCTTTACGCCACCCGTATCTGATGCACCGCCAGCAACCATTTTTCCTTTTTCTTATATTCTTTCCCGGGAAATGTGGAGAATTTTTGGGTGGCAGGTAAAAGTGTTGTGAAAAATACGAGCAGATGAAAAACAGCTGGTTGATTTGTCAGTCAGCGTGAGACGCGTGCATTAGCGATGTGCTTTGTGCACTTATCGATTATGCTGGTATTTTAGTACTTGGACTGTCAAACAGTATTTTGGGTAAGTGTTCCCACTATTTATGTATGCGCAGCAAGATTTAATATAAAAATGGAATATTGTGTGAATCTTATGGCATATTTACAGACTTACCAGGTGTAGAAATGGTACAAGATATATAAAATGTATGTAAAACTTAAAATATATATTCTTTTTACGTACCTTACAAGGCACTCTAAACTTCCGCTGCAGTTCGTATTTCATGTTGTGAAGCTATGTAAATTAAGGATAATGCGTAAGAAAAAATTATGATAATGTTAAAATAAATAACTACAAAGTTAACTTATTTGTAATATAATATTTATTAAATTTTATATTTTATATTCATAAATTTCAGCTTTCTGTAATAGGAACGAGATGAACAAACACTGAATCGATAACTGTGCTCGCTTTTGCACATCACTAAGTCACAAGCATGTTCTCCGCTTATTTCCCCTCCACACACCCGCACCAACACCTGTGATTTGAGCACGCATTTTGCGTTAGTTATTTAAAAAGCAATATTTACAACAATCGACAATCAATGTGCAGGTAAATAAAAGTTGCTAACAATAGCAAATATTGAGACAGCTTTAGCTGTTAACACAACGAATGCCAAGAGAATTATTTGTATTATATTTGCAGTAGAATTTGCGCAACATGGAGTCCAAATATTTGATCAGTAGCAATGGCTCCGCTGGCGTCTCCAGCGCATTTGCCGTCAAGCGCAAGCTGGAGCCGATGAAGGAGCAGAATACAATAAAGAAACCGACCAACAACAATAATTACAATCAGCAGCAAAAACCAAATCTTTACAAGAATGCGTTGGTGAACAACAACAACAACAACAACAACAACAAACGCGGCAGCATTGATCAGGAGCGGCGATCGCTGCCCGTCTACAATTGCAGGCAGCGCATATTGAAGGAGCTGCAGGCGAACGACACATTGCTCATCATGGGCGAAACGGGCAGTGGCAAGACGACACAAATACCACAGTTTCTGCTGCAGGCGGGCTATGCGAACAGTGGCGTCATTGGCATCACGCAGCCACGTCGCGTGGCAGCCATCACCATAGCTAAGCGTGTCGCCCAGGAGCTGGCGACGGGCGTTGGCGAGACCGTGGGCTATACGGTCCGCTTCGAGGACGCAACAACGGAACGCACACGCATCCGCTACCTGACCGATGGCATCCTGTTGCGCGAGGCGATTGGGGATAGGCTGTTGCGCAAATACTCAGCGATTATGCTGGACGAGGCGCACGAGCGGACCGTGAATGCGGATGTGCTGTTTGGCATTGTGAAGCAGGCGCAGCTGGAACGCGCCAAGCAGCGACTGCCCAAGCTGAAGATCATCATCACATCGGCCACGATGGACATCGATCATTTCGGGCAGTACTTTGGGGTGCGCGGCATGTATCTGGAGGGACGCACGCATCAGGTGCGTGTGCTGCACGCCAAGGATAGTCAGGAGGATTACATACACGCAGCTCTCGTCACCCTCTTCGAGATACATCGCCACGAGCCGATCAATCACGATGTGTTGATCTTCCTCACCGGCCAGGAGGAGATCGAGGCGCTGGCCCAGCAAATACGCCAGCTGGCGAGGATCAATAATACGGGTCCCTCCGATGTCCGCGTCTTCACCCTGTACGCCCAGCTGGCGCAGGGCAAGCAGCTGGAATGCTTCCTGCCGGTGCCGGCGAATACACGCAAAATTGTGCTGGCCACGAATATAGCGGAGACATCGATCACCATACCGGGCATTCGGTGCGTCATCGATTGTGGCTATGTCAAGGAGAAGTCGTTTAATCCCGCCACCGGTTTGGAGCTGCTGAAAACGGTGCGCATCTCGCAGGCTCAGGCCTGGCAGCGTTGTGGTCGCGCCGGACGAGATGCGCCTGGTAAATGTTATCGCACCTATTCGAAGGCGAGCATGGAACAGTTCCGCGGCACCTCGCTGCCGGAAATCTTGCGCAGCAATCTTACCTCGACCGTGTTGCAGCTGCTCGCTTTGGGCATCGATTGCAGCAACTTTGACTTTATCGATGCGCCGCCGGCGGACGGCATCAGCAGTGCGCACAAAACTCTGGAGCAACTGGGCGCCATCAAGGGAGGTGGTACGGCGCCATTGGTGATCACAACAATTGGACGCTGGATGGCGCAGTTTCCTCTCGATCCTCGCTATGCCAAGCTGCTGCTGTCGGCGCCCAGCTTTGGCTGCATGGAGGAGATGCTCAGCCTGGTGGCGGCGCTGTCCAGCGACAGTGTCTTCATTGGCAACACGGACAAGAGTGAACTGGCCGCCTTGGCGCATGCCAAGTTTCAGTCCAAGCACGGTGATCATCTGACGCTGCTTAATGTGTTCATCACCTTCCAGAAGATGGATAAGCCAAAGATTTGGTGCCACCACAACTTCCTCAACATACGGAATCTAACCTATGCCCGCAATGTGCGCAACCAGCTGGCCGAGATCAGTGACCGACTCAATCTGGCCCGCAACAGCTGCGGCGCCAACTCGACTGCGGTCAAAAAGTGCCTGATGACGGGTCTCTTCGAGAACATCGCCCTGCTCCAAAAGGAGGGACACTACTTGACGCTCAGCGGCCGTGTCAAGTCCAAAATCCATCCATCCAGCGTGCTCCATGGCAAGTATAAGCCGCAGTGCATCCTCTTCACGGAAATGGTGCAAACCCAGCAGAATTATCTGCGCCAAATCACCGAAATCAGCAGCGAATGGATCGAGGAGGTGCTGCCCTTTATGAAATCTCTTCCCAAATAAAAACAAATATTTGTTTTTGTTCTCAAAATCATTTAAAGAGCTTTCCCATTTTTAACGTTAACTATTAAACATTTTAAAAAGAAAATTTACCTGAATTTTTAAGAAATTAGGTTTTTTTACTTGTTTTAAAAAATATTTTTTAAATTAAAAATGTTTTCCTGTAGAAATAGTTATATTTTTAAGCAAGGCACTTCAAAAAAGTCAAAATGAAAATTCATTTTTTTATTTTTTAATTCAGGAGTAAGTAATAAAATTTACAAATTCGGATTTGAGATTAGAATAAGCTAAAAGTCGCCATAAATTCGTAAGTTTTTTTCAAGTAATTTATTAGAAATTATAAAAACTAACTAAAATGTTTTTATATGTGATATCTTGAAAATATTAATAATAAAGAGTTTTTTGTGCACATATGAAAGAAAAACACGTGAAAATTATATATTTTTTTTCTAAATATTAGAAAAAATACACTGAAATTAAGTAAGAAAAAATTCTGGTTTTTAGAATTTTACTTTCTGAATGGTAAAGTGATTTTTAAATTGGATTACCAAAATGCAAGGCGAATATTTTCTACAAAATATTTATATTAATTTAAATATTTAGTAGGGGCTTTTTTTGAGTGTATGTATTTTTAACCGAAGCCCAGCAGCTGTAGATATCAGGCCTAAGGAAGCATTGTTGATTCCAAACAGAATAAATATTTATGGACCATCCTGATCTAAGCCAAGTTAATCCTTTTGAAAATTTTAATATATTGCTTCATGTCGATTAAGCTAGATAAAGATACAAAAAATATTTTCCAATTTGGGAACGTTATTGTTATGGAAGTCATCCAATCCTATTCAGCAATTTTGAAGCTACAAAAATTAATCAATTGAAAGTGAAACGCAAAGCCAAAAAGGCATTAAATATAATTAAACACAATTATAATTAAACAAACTTTGAGAAACAGTATGTTACAAACATTAAAATATGCAAATATTATATTGTATATATCGTATATATATATATAGATAAATCTATTCCGATTGCACAGAGAAGGAAAACTAAAGATACAACAAAATGTTCGCAACTAAAATGTATATAAAATAGTTGCGTTTAAGTACGAAAAACTATGGAATTTTTTATCGATGAACCAAGTTTTGTAAACAGAAACTAAACACATTCATCAGTCTATATGTACATATATATATATAAGTAGGTGTGTTCTACAGATGTCCCTGCATGGGATCGCAGAGATGAACTGGACTTGTGAAGGATTTGCCACCAACGAGTCGAGCGAGATTCTCTCCAGCATAGCTGACAAGTGGCGAAATCTCACAGATCTCGCCATGGACCATGCCACCAGCATTTTCGATATATTTGCGATGCAGACGATGCAAGTCGGCGCGTGCTGTGCTGGGGCAATCCTTGCCAGCCGCATCGGCATTCTTTAGAGCGCTAAACTCCTCGTCCCGTGGCACTTCCATCACCGCAAACTTGTCGGCAAACTCGAAGACATCGAAGACGAACTTCTCGATTTTGATGCCATTCGGTTTGTCGGGCGTCAGCCGTTTGCCGGCATTGTCCACAAACGGTATCTTCTTTTTGGCCACATGCAGCTTCAGTTTCCGCTCATAGGTGCGTCCGATCTTGTTGAGAAACGCGGCCGAAAAGAAATGATTGCATATGTTGCCAGCGCTAAATGTGAGCCGTCCCTTGGAGTTGCGCATCTCGGCCGTCTTGGCCGATATTTCACTGTACTCCACCACCTGGTATTTGCCATCAACAATGGCAACGACGCCAACCGCCTCGTTGGGTGACGATTTCTCCACCACTTTGGCGGCACAATCGGCCTGCTCCTGCACACAGTAACCAATGAAAATGGGATCGGCCACCTTAATCAGAATGTTGTCCACGCTGTGCGCATGCAGATAGAGTATGCCACGCTGTTGCATATCATCCAGGACGCCTGACCGTTCCATGGCACGATAGATGCCACCATTGCCGTCGGGGGAGCGCGAGACACGATGCTTATCATCGAGAATAACACGTCCATCGTAGTCAAAGCAGGGCAACGAACCCTGCTCGAAGAGCAACACTTGATCCTCGCGCATTCCAAAATAGTTGTTGGCCGCAAAGTAATCGAGCGTCGGCTGCTTGGTGTGCTCCGATGTCATGATGTACCACACGATGTGACCTCGCTTGCCGACCACCTCCTTGGCCAGCAGCTCCAACTTAACTATCCGCTCCGCCTGTATGCGGAACAGCGTCTTGTGCGACTGCAGACCCACATCGTACATCCCCTTGGGCTGATCGAAGCCAAGTCGAGTGCCTGCAACAACAATTTTATTCACATTATGAACATTTATATATATCTTATTTATTTAGATATATAAAATTTAATATAAAAATAAGTATTGAAATTAAAATTAAACAAATATATATAAGAAATATTTGTAAGATTTCTGGAGAGATCAGAAAAAAACCCAGACAGACCAAAACAAATTAATAAATATTTAAATAAAATGTTTGTATATATAAATATTAAATGTAAAATGTATACTTCATATTTAAAATAAGCATACTGCAAATTTTAGAAAATTATGCACTGAAATTAAGTCAACAAAAATACTGGTTTTAATATGTATATTTTCAAAATAAACAGACGGGTTAATCTTGGCAGAATGGCACACATTAATAGGCATTATTGAGTAATTCTAAATTCGATTTTCTTTTCCAGTGTGCAAATATTATATAAATTAATAGTTATGAACAGCTGCCAAAATCAGAGCTGTCAATCCAAACAAATTGCTTTTTATTGCACTGATAATAATCAGTTCATAATTGCGACAATCTGAAATGGCCAAATTTATTGCACATGCTGTTCATTTAAACATTTTGGGCATATATGTGATTTTTTTTAAACTTCCTCACTTAATCCAACAGATTATATGTGTTAGAAATATACCAGTATTTCCAAATAAAATTGAAAGTTAATTATCGGCATTTGCTGAAGCGACAAGTTCTGGCAAAATTTATAATATTTTATACTGCTATCGTCATTTACTACCCACCAGCCAGTTGACCTTTAAAGCTTGTCTTACTTATATACATTTCTTTCTTATTTTTTTGTTGCCACTCTTGTAGCTGTTTAGCATACAAACCCGTCATAAGGTCGCATACTACCGGTTTTAATTTAATATAACTTGTTCAATGTGTTTTACATCAGCAGAGCTAAAATATCACTTAACATTGTGTTATTGATAACAGAAAGCCAAAATCAGCAGCAGAGCACAACTTAAACCGTTCTTTGTTCACGTTACATGCACGAAAACGTAAGGTGTGTATACGTTATGCACGAACTTACATATAACAAACGTAAACTTTAGTATGGGCAGTGAGTAATGTTTGAAAAAGAGACAAAAAAAAAACAAACGGGAAATGTCAAATGCTGCGCGCAGCGATCGAAAAAAATGAAAGGCAACAGAAAGAGACAGACAGACTGAGACACTAAGAGTGCGACTGAAACTAAATGGCGGCAAGAATGGCTTAAATTGTTATTGCATGCCGTGGCTTGCGCACTGAATTACAAGCAACAACGATTGCGCAGCTTAAGTATGTGTGTGGATGTGAGAGAGAGCTTTACATGTAGTCCACTTGTATGTGTGTGTGGGTGTGCGTTTGATAGAGCATTTTTATACCGAAGTTAATTAGCTCTTTAGCCATACACACACACATGCATATACAATTGCAGAGAGGGAGTGGGAGTAGCAGAGTTTTTTGCTAAAGTTGTTTCTTTTTCCTTATTGCATCTCAAGGCAATTGCGAGTATCAATATTTAAAAATAACTCAATAACTCAACACACACACAATCTGTCAGCGCAAAAAAATATTAATAAAAATATATATATATATATATCTATTTTTTCCCAACTTGCCTGTATTTCCGCAAGATATGTTTACTCAGTTTCTCTTATCTTAAAGATCACTGTCAAACAAGCGAAACAAAACAGAAATAAGTACACATATCTATCTTAAAAACGCTTTAATTGTGTCACGCAATTTGAAAACTGTGCAAATGTAACAAATAGGAAGAAAAAACACAATCGTGATATTGGCACATCCCTCCAGTTGTCTATAGAAAACCTAGAAAAACTCCAGTTTTTCCGCAAATGTTGCAGGTTATTCATAATTTATGTCTGTCTTACTTTGAGTAGACTGTTACACAAATTAAATGATTACAAATAGAAAAGTTGTCTTAACAACAAAAACTATCTTAAAGATAGATTAGTTACCGTTTAGGCTGCCTATTTCTTATTAGTCACTTGCAACTGAATCAGTTAGAAAACAAAAGATGGCTTCACATTTAATTGATTTATATGATATGACTATTTTTAAAAGGTAAATATTGGTTCTAGATAAAAATGTTTGTAACGTTATGAGTCTGTTATTTCAAGTAGTTTTCTTAGATTCGTTGGCCCTAATGGCCAAATCGAATACTTGAATAGATATATTTCGTAGAACAATAGTTCTATAACAATATAAACTTGACACTTGTCATGTGATTATTTTTTTCTCAGAAAATAACTCGCCAGAATGTGACAAATAACCAAAACGCATTTGGGCTATAATCTAAATAAATCGTGATAAATAAATATAAATATATACACATCTTATAAATAAATCTCACCTTGACCACCAGCCATGAGCAGCACAGCGACACGTCCTTTGCTAATCTGTTGTAGTCCCTCCTCCCGATACACATTCAGTTTGTCCTCGCTGGTGCCAGCAATAGACAGAATTTTGCCATCGGGTATGGGCTGAAGGCGATCATCGAGCTTGACGCTGTTCTCGTTCATTGAGATTGTGGCACGATCAAAATATTGCTTGATCTCATCCAAATTGAGATCCTCGATATCATGCGCCAGGCTCGCACGCTGCTCCGCATTGAGTTCGTGCCAAAATTTTAGCAAATGCTCCTGCCCCACCTGAGCGAGACGCGCTCTTAGCTGCATCAACTGGCTTTCCATCGTTAGAGGCGAAGTCGGAGTCGGATTCAACTTGACAGCTGTTGGAACAGAGGAGTTGTAGCCAAAACAGATAGCAAATAGTAGCAATTAGCTGACAAACGTTCAAATTGTTGTTGCCGTTTCTTTTTTATTTTATTTGTGTTGGTTTTGTGTTTTGCTCAGCGCGATAAATACTAATTTGATAATGGCAAGAGCGGAAACGCGGCTGGCAGAGACACGAACCGTTATATGTGGTCACCAATGCGCAACTGAGCGCCAATCCAAAGCCCTCAATGGTTTTTCTTGCTCTCAAAAGTGGAGCTGACGTTGGCGTCGCAGTCGCCGTTGGCGTTTACGGCAGCGTTAATGTTAACGTCGTCGCTTGAATGGCAGGCGCGCATGTCTGTAAGCAACAGTATGCGCCTGTGTGCGTGCATGTGTGCGCTCGCCTTGTCTTTTGACGTGCTTTAAAGCACATATTGTCTGTGGGGTAGGTATGTATGTATGTGTGCACACACATACACCCATGTATATATGTGCATATATAAAAGTCTATAAAAAAGATCTTCATAGAAATAGCAAGGATGCATTATAAAGCATGCAGAGGCACTCAGAACAGCTGCCTGCCGTCTTTTGTCGATCTTGCTGATTATGCTGATTCTCATCAGAGGACGTTTAATGTAAATATTCAGTGCCTTTAGCATTTTAGGCTAACAGAACATTTCATAAACAGAGTTAGGTGAAAACCACAATAGTTGACAAACAAAGACGAACCAAAACAAAAAACCAACTTAAATAAAATTACGAAGAGTTGCAGCAAATTTCCTAGTCATTTCAGTACTGTAAATATTTAACTGAGCTTTATATATATATATAATTTGTATATGTATGTGCATACCTAAACAGTAAAATAGGTGTGAAGACAATAACTTGTGCATTTTTTGAACATCATGTAAAAAATACAAAATTTTCCTATATCATGAATACTATGAAAACCAGTAGTAATATTTACATTAAATAATTATTTGCAAAAAAAAAACAATTGTTTCGTGCTTAATTCAATTTATAATTCCGTAATATTATATTTATTGATAATTTAGCAATAATCACGCTATTTTCTTTTGGCGAGCGGTTATGTAAATTTGATAGGAAGACACGAAATCCTTAGGAATTTTGCAGTTTCCTCAGTTTTGTATTGCATAAAATGTTATAAATTATCACATCATTTTTTGTCACAAGACAGAAATCGAAATGCATTGCTTGCACGACAAAGCTCCTCTGAAAATTATTTTAAATTATAATATAAATACAACCACAATTTGTGGTTACGCTTGTTAATATATTAGAATTGTAGCACTTCTTATTTTCCATAGTTAAATCGACCCTGAAGAACACGGTCCGAAGCGAAAGCAAATACAATCGAATATATTATTAATAACTAAGGGCGGAACCTAACCCAGTTTCCAGTTTAAGTTCCTGCTACAAACAAGTTTGGTTCAATGCGAACTAGTTTCTGTGCTGCAAATAGGAGTGGAAGATAATGCGAATTCGCTCAACAATTGTCAAAAGTTGAATTGTGGCCGGTTTGTTGGTTTTAAGCTGATTGTTGTTACTCCGGCAAACAGTGTTGCCAACAAAAATAAAAATAGAGATGCTAGTATAAAAAATAACATTCAGCAATTGCAAACGATTCATCTGATATTTCTGCTGCAAAATGTTGGTGTGTTTTACGTATGACGGGGAAAAAGTTAATCGGCAACACTGTTCAGCCTCCTAACGTGGGCAATAAGCTGCAAAATTCCCCGACACACCCACACACACACATAAACAGAAATATAATATAAATATGCACACATACAAGCACAAGTGTATGCGGGGTCCGACGATAAGTTGGATTTGTTTATGCACATGACGTCTTCTTCTTTTTTTGGCTTATCGTTCGCTTTGATTTGTTTTTTTACTTTGCTTGCGTTATCAGAAAAGAGTGAACTTACCATTTGGATGGAGGAGGCCATTTGTGTGCCTGTGTTTGTGATGTTGCGCACTGCAATTGCCGTTGAGACCCATCGCTGCTGAAGTGCTCCCGTTATGCATTCGCTGCGAATTACCCGTATTAACACAGTGTGTTGCTACCTGTCGATATTTAAGGCAACATTTTATTGTGACTTGTTGTAGTGGTTGATTTTGCGCGACACACGTTTGTGTTGACAAACATTCAAAACAAACAAAAAAAAAGACCTTAGCAAATACAAAGCGAACACGACGGCCAACAGCCCCAATGCGAATCCAATTGGTGAATCGATATTAGTGATGTGCGATAACTATCGCTTGCACTTATCGCAATTATTTTAAAGGAAGCGTGCCGACTTTCAATGTTTATGCGATTAAATTTGCAATATTCTCAAATTGCAAATGTTGACATATGATAACTGTTTTCTTTTATCAGATAATTGTAAATTGTATGAACAGCGGAGCAGTCAAAAACCTTTTATCGGGCTTTTAAATATATTTACAGTAATTTTATAAACTAAATAAAGCAATTGTTCGTTTGATTTTTGTTTTTTCTCTCTCAATAAAGGTAAACACTACAACATAAATTATGCGTATATATATATATATAAATGTTTATATATATATGTATGTAGGTACTACAAGAGGCGCCTATATTGATGGAAGGTTTCGTGTTTGGTGCTTTTCTGGTGGCATAGCTTGAGAGAAAGCAATTATTTAAGCGAATAGTAAGTTGTAAATACAGTTAATTAGCGCACGCACTTGTTGCAGTTATACACATAGTAATAATAATAATAATCATTGTAATAATCATCGTAATCATCATTAGCAGATCATTGCAAATATCTAAACAAATTCATTTATGTTAAAGTAATAAACTGTCTAGGCTGACTCTCCCCCATCCAGATCGATGAGCGTGTTTCGCGGACTTATCGCTGCTGGCGGCGTCGTCGTCGGCGACAGCAATAACTGCTTCTCTTCCTCCTCCTCCAACCCTGCCTTCCCCTTTGGCTCCTGCTTGGGCGGCGGCGCTGGCATTGGTATTGCAATCGTGCTCATCGTGCTTATCATGCGCGGCTCTGATCGTGCCGTCGTTATTGGCATCTGCTGTTGCTGCTGCAGTGTGTCTGGCTTGACGAAAGATGGTTGCGGTGCCTCAGCCGCATGACTGCCATGACTGTGTCCATGTGACGTCCCATGGCTATGACTATGTCCATGCCCAGCAGCATGACTGTGATGCTTGTGCTGCGACTGGTGATGATGCTGCTGTTGCTGCTGTGGAAACGATTTCGGCAGCGGAGCATGCCGCGTGGAGTCCGTTGCCTTAAGCCGCTCGCTGAGAGCTTTGAGCGCAATTTGCCTAAAAAATAATGCAATCTATATTAGAAAACAATGCAAAGACTAAAAGATAATCAATATATATAATCTATATATAATAATCTTATTGATTAATCGAAACTTAATTTTAAATTATATTTTTAATTTAACTTAATACTTTTTATTACTTTTTGTATTTTTTTAGGCTGACTAACTTTAGTTGAGATTAAAAGAATTAATAAATATTCATCAGAGATCTTAAAAAATATATTAATACATCCTTAATTACTCACCGCCTGCGCTCAATATCATGTGGATCCACTCCGGGCATCTGCACGGAGACCGACGTCAAGCTGGCTGTCGAAACGGATCGCAAAGGCGTGGGCGTTTTGACCACGCCCACTCGCAGACAACCCTTATAGATTGGATTAACGAGAATGCTGATGAACGGCTGCGACACATTCGGAAAGAAGCTGACAAAGGTGAAGCTCTCGGAACTGTCGCCACGTCCGTTCGGATGGTGCTGGTAGAAGCGCAAATAGATCCAGGAGACAATAGCGCCCGAGGCGAACATGGCCGGATATGTGCCGTCCAGCATGCCAATGGCCCAGCCAATGATGGCCACGATGAGCACAGTCAGTGGTACATTGCTGAAATGAATTCAGACAGGAAATTAAAAATGTTTGCGTGGCAATATTCAAATGTTTACACAATATATGCATCTCTAGAAGATTGTAGGCAATCCGACAATAAAAATATAGATAGATCTACGCACCGATTGGTCAGGCGTCCGTAGCGCGTCTTGAAGATGAGATGATCGGGCATTATTTGCCGCACGGCCACACAGATACCAGCCACGTAGCCGGCCAAGCCATGGATATGCACATCAAATAGTATTGTTGGGTTCCTCGTGACTATATAGTAGAACAGATAATAAAGGGTCGTCAGCAGCGAGACGCCAAAGTTGCTCAGCGCAAAGAACTTGAACATTTCGAATTGACCCCAGAGGGGCTCTAGCATTTTGCCGCACAGCCCCACGGTGACCACATCGACAATAACTTCCCACCAGTGCAGCTCGATGAAGCAGAACGTGAACGCTGTCCATATCCAAAATTTGCCATTGGGCAGAAAAGAGCCGGGCGTCACGCTGAGGAGAAGTACGGCCTTTTCGGAGAAGGAGAGCAGATAGCCAAAAGTGGTCACCAGGCAGATGAGAGTTATCACCGGCGATGTGTTGTGAAGCAGGGCCGTTAGCTGCTGCTTCAAATACGGCACATTTCGTATGAGTGGAGCTGACATGGCAACTCAACTCAGCTCAGCTCAACTCGGACTCAACTCAACTCAACTCCAGATTTCGTTTGGCTGCCGATGATGATGTGTTTTGTTTTGTTGTTGTGTTTGTTTCGCACTGGTCGCTGCAGCGTTGCTAAACGTAAGCATAAACGTTGTAAGACTCTGTACGTAAATGCACATTAGTGTGTGTGCGTGCGATGCGTTTAAACTGTTTAAATTGTTCAAATTGCCTATTTTATTTATGATTATTTTTCCATTTTGTGGCTGTGCACAGTGTGACCAGACTGAGCACAAGTACAAATACCGCACTTTGCTAGCGATGGATGATGATTGCTAAACTATCGTAACTGAAAGCATCGACGTGCTTAAAGTTAATTTAAATATTGTTATTAATGAGAAGTATTACGTTTTTCTCTTCTTGTCTATAATAATAATATAGAGGTAACCAATAGATTTGGATAGAAAAACATATCAAGTAACTAAAACGATATTTTTCAAATATTCGATGTAATGTTCTTGACCTAATAAAGCTTAAAAATAAATATAGAAAATGCACTTGTTGAATTAAAAAAATCTAATTTACGTTTTATTATGATGACAATTTGTATGCATGGTTGATGTTCGTTTTTCATGTACTCATATATTATTCATCGTGTTTAATAATTCACATGTAATCATTCATGTTCTATTATGTTATATTACACACTTGGTTAAAACAATAATAAATTGCGTTGAAATTCAATCAATTCGGTGAAATATTGAACTTAAGCAATAAAGTCTCACATTTTGAATACAAACTAATAAAACTATTCAAAATAATGTTTGTTTTCGCATTAACACACAAAACAATATTTTTAAGCCCCTTAAAAAAGCCTTTAAATAAGGCGATATCGTTTGGAAGTAGTTTTTTCCATTTTTGGGGAACCATTCAAAAATAGTCAATGGGCTGGGGCGGAGGGCGTGGCGAGCTGACATGTGAAAAACGAATGATGAGGGATTCTCTGGACTGTAATTATTGTGATTGTGTTGATTTTTGAAGTGTGATTTTGGTGTGTGTTTGGCTGCTTAGAACAGCAGCGTGCCCATGCCACCCATTTCGGACTGTTCCTTAACGAAAATCTCAAAGTATTGATATATGATCGTTACGGCGAGCAGGATACCCGTGCCGGAGCCGATGGCACCAAGGAAATCGGCCATAACGGACAGAGCGCCAATGCACAGACCACCAAATGCGGCTGCCGTTGGAATATAACGATTCAGCTCATGAATCATCGAGTTCTCGCGATGACCGCGCATCACCATGTGCTGCTCCTTTAGCTGCTTGGCAACCTGTCAAATTAAGAATAAACAAAAGATCAGTTGAAGCTTAGCTAAGCAAACTGTACTGCACAACTTACATCCTTGGCTGAGCTGCCTGATACATCGATCCATGTCTTGGAGAAGAATGCACAGGAGCCGAGCATGAAGACAATGTAGAGCAGCGCATGAATGGGATCGGTGAGAATGTGCCCAACGCTCTCTGGCGGCGACAGATAATAGCACAGTCCGCCAATGGGGTAGGAGCGAGCGGGGCCACCGCCACCAACATCGGCCCAAACACCCAGCATGTTGATGAGGAAATTGCCTTGGAATTTAACGGCCAACATCTGGGAGATGACATACAAATTGGAGACCAGAGCCGATTGCAGAATGATGGGAATGTTGGAGGTGTAGAATAGCTTGATTGGATAGCTGCTGTATTGGCCACGATAACGGGCACTCTTGATGGGCAAATCGACGCGGAAGCCTTGGAAATAGATGACGACAGCAAAGACGAGAATGGTCGCCAGCAGATTCATCAGATTGGGCAGATTCTGGCGATAGAATGCCTCGCGCAGAGCACGCACCTTATCGTTGCGTGTGGCCATCAAATGGAACAGCGCAATGACGGCGCCCTCGAATTCTGTGCCGCGTCCAGTTGTCACCGTAGTCGGTGAGAAGGCCTTCCACACGATCGTCTCGCAAATGTTGGTCGCAATGAACAGCGAGATACCGGAGCCCAGGCCATAGCCCTTCTGAAGCAGTTCGTCGAGCAGGAGGACAATCAGACCAGCGGCAAACAACTGAATAATGATCAACAGACAGACGCCGGCGCCAATCTCTGAGGGATCACCGTACATGCCGGTCATCACATAGACGATCGCCTGGCCAATTGTGATGACCATGCCGAACAGTTTCTGTGCGCCATTGAAGAGGGCACGATCCTTGGGCGTATCACCGACCTCAATGATCTTGGCGCCAGCCAACAGCTGCATAATCAGACCGGATGTGACAATGGGTGAGATGCCCAACTCCATGAGTGTACCACGATTCGAGGCGAGAATCACACGAATCCAGTAGAAGGGATCCGCCGAATCGGAGCTCATGATACCAAACAACGGAATCTGACAACAGACCAGGAAAATGAACAACGTGATGGCGGTCCATAGTACTTTTTCCCTGAATTGAATCTGCAACAGGACAAAAAATAAAACGCATTTAGAATTAAAAAATAAACACAAACAATAATATTTACAATAAAATTATTTCTTATATATGTTCAACTGAATTAATATAAGACATATAGGAAAAGTAAACATAAGGTTATAAATTTAATTAAAGAAAATTATATATATTGTATCAAAGGCCTAACAGAATTTATTTAAAGTGAGTAAACAATTCACGCAAAATCATGTTTGTTTTTTAAATTTAAAAATCCAATTAATTAATACAAAATAAAATTTGTGTGAAATCACTTGATAATTCATTTAATTAAAATTATTAATAATAAATGAATTTATAAAATAAGACAGGTAAGTAAAGGTATTCTCTGACCTACATCCGAGTACGTGTAAATGTTAAAAATCAAGTTTTGCTTGTCGTTGTGCTCATCATATGGTCTACGTCGTCGTCGTCAACATAATAACCCGAAGCTGACGTCGCACAGAGTCGAGCGGCTGCTTCGTGTGACCCGAAGTTTGACGTTTCCACGTCGCATACGGTTTCTTCTTATTGTTTGTGACAAAAGTCGAATCAAATAGTAGTATGGCAACAAGTAGCTTGCAAAAAGTACTTGCGCTGTTTTGATAAGAATAGTAGTAGCTGATTTAAACAATTATTTATGAATGAAAACTTTCCTAAAACCCTAATTAGTCCATTCATTTAATATAACAGCTCGAACTGATAATATAAACGAACATTCTCACTCAACAAATATAAAAATTTGTTCATTTGAAACACCATTTTTCCTATTAGATGGTGTAATATTTCAGTTTATGTTTCTTTTCGTTTGTAGCTGGTTTGTATCATCTACTACGAAAACACAAAGTGTTTGCGTGGCGCATTCGGCTGACAAGTGAAAGCAAAACGTGCGCGCTGGCAACACTGGCGCCCAGTGTACCAAAAAACGACATTAAAATTCACAAATTAAACTTAAAATACACAAGCACATAATAAATTGTATGTGTTAGAAACTTTTTATATATATTTAGAAAATATATATCTGGTATTACTCACCTTGCGCTCGGGCTTTGCAATTTCGGGCAGTATACTGCAGAAGGGCTTGATGACTTCCAGGAATTTGACTGCAAATTAATGAATGACAAGCAAATTAAATATTAGCCATGTTTGTTGCAATGCATTTAGTAATACGTTTTAATATACTGCACTTAATACAATTAGCTGCGTTAAATCTTTTTTTTTTTTGTATACGTAAGCAAATAGTAGGGGGTGTTGCCGAGGCCGCCGCTGGTTTTTGGTATGCGGTTTTCCGGCACTTTCACACAAATCGTTTTTAGCTTTTTTGGTGATATACTTACTTCCCATTGTGTTTGACTTAATGTAACGTACGGCAGGGAACTAAACTTCTGATCTGTATTGATGCACTTTCTTCACGAAATTTAGAAAGTTTTACTAGTCTTTAGGAACACTCCAGCGGACACAACGACCGCTTCAAATGATGAAAACCGAATGAACGATGCCGAGAAAACGACAATATACGAAGCAGGCACGACGTGTCATTTGCACATTTATTTGACGCTGCTTAGCTCTGTCTATCGATACTGATATCGATATGAAAAAAATATATGAACCATCAGATTTTTTTATTTCTCTTTCTCGCAGTATCTCAAATAATCAAATTGAAACAAAACATTTAAAAACTATTTAAAAGTTATGTGTAGTCGATAATTTTAGCAATATTCGATTAATGCAATAACTAAAAAATGTAACTGTAAGGCGTTGCCACTATTATGAAACAGATATGGCAACACTGTACGCAAAGAACTCTACAAAAAGCAAATCAACTCAGCCTGTGAAAACAAACGCAAGGCAACAATACAAACACAGTCGAAACAAATTATTTGATACAGACGTAATATATATGCGTAAAAAAAACTAACTGGCAACATTATTAGTTGCGTGCGCTAAGGCCAAATGTCAAGAAAAAAAACAACTAAAAAGACTCGAATCAAATAAAAATTGAGTGAAAAGTGATTTTCGACAATGACATCGGTTATATATGTGGATCTGAGCTCGGATTCGGAGGCAGAGGTAAGAGCGCCAATAGCTACTAGCAGCGCCAACTATATTCAGCTGGTGGAGAAAAGTACAGTTGTATTTTTAATAGGTTTTGTGCATTGGTGTGCGCGTATTAGTGTTGGCGTGCGTGCGTCTGTGTGTGTGTGTGAATTTCTAACTATGGCAGAGTGTGATGTGTGTGTACATTACAAATTCGTACTACGAATGTCTTTCGCGCTACTTTTATTGTCGCTCACACATTCAGACACAGAACACACACACAACAACGCAACATGCACACATACTTGCATATTCAATCCGGCCAGTGTTGCCACAGTACGCGTAGAAATTGCTGCACTTGAGCGAGTAATTGGAAATGTTAAATATTCTAACTGAAATTAGTTGCTATGTGTGTGTTGGTGTATTCATGTTTCACTGGTTTACTATTTGCGACGCAATTATTAACTGATACTCGTTTATATTTTGTTGTTTACATGGCTCGTCCGCATATCTCTTGCAACTCTACATTGCTCTTAGCGGCGCGCCTTAAAACTCTACACACTGTTACTACTCATACAGCTGCAGCGGTTTTTGTTTGTTTTTGTTTTTCTGTTTTTTTTTCTTTATGGTTGAATGCAGTTTCAAATAACTAAAGACAACAGGTGAATTATTGAATTAAAATTCCTATAAATTTCCAGGGGCCACCCGATGTGAAGCGAACGCGGCTGGAACAGGCCCCCATTGCCACTTCAAAAGTGATGCCAACTAAACTGTTGCACAGCCCAAAAACAATGTCGGCCGTTGGGATCAAATCCACACCAATTACAACAACAACAACGGGAGCCACTGTTACCGGGACAGTTGTGGGAACTTACAGGTAAACTAGGGATTCCAATATAACGGCATTTACTATTCAAACTAGTTCAATGAACTATTCTAGTTTCCTTATACGTTTCCTAGAACTGAATTGAAGTGAAATTATTGATAAGCTTAAGCCAATTCCCCGCTTATTAATTATTGTTTAAATATATTTATAATATATTTATTTTGCAGATCAATGCACATACCAAGCGGCATTACGGTCACAAAGCACAACAACATCAACGGCAACTTGAACAACAACAATGACAAGAACAACAACAATAATAACAACAATATATTAAAATCAAAACCAATTAAATTGGCAAGTGTTGGGCAAAATGTGACCATTTGGCCGAAAGCAACGACGAACACACTTGCGACCATAACCAGTGTGCCCAGTCCACAGATGCTGACGTCCAAAGTGAGCACCCAGAAGCCAACTGTTAACCAACAACAACATAAGCTGCCTGCAAAGCAGAAGCAAACACAACAGAAAGTTGCAATGTTGCAGCAGCAAAAGCCGGCAATGCTGCCAGAGCAGCAGAAGGCGACTGCAATGCTGCAGCTGCAACAAATCGAACAGAAGGCAACAACTGCCGCAGTTCAACAGCAGCAGCAAAAACCGATGGGAATTTCAATTTCGACGGTGCAAAAGACGACGGCAATGTTGCAGCTGCAAGAGCTGCAACAGTCAAAGCAGAAGACAGCAACGACCACGTTGCAACAACAGCAAAACAAGATGCAACCACTACAAAAGCAATTGCAACAACAGCAGCAAAAGCCGCCAGTGTCGACCGTAATAAATTCCAAGCCCATATTGCTTCAACAACACATGCAACAGCAAAAGACACAAACCATAATACAAAAACTACCAGTTAAGCAAAAACCGCCGCCGATGCCACAGCGTTTGTTGCCCACGTTGCAGAAGATGACAACTGTTCAACCAAAGCCTTTGGTGACTGTGAGCCAGAAGTTGCCGCCGCCCGCGCACAGTGCACCTAACACGCACACGTTCCATAAACAGAAGCTGCAGCAGTTGCCACCGCCGCCAGCGCATCATTCAATGAGCAGTGGAGCAGGGCAGCAGCCACCGTTGCTGGCCAAGCTTACACCAACGCCAATGAGCAGGCATCCGCAGCAGCAGTTGCAGCCTGTGGTATTGGCCAGCGCAGCTCGACATTTGCCCTACGAAATGAAGGCTGCAACAACATCAGCAGCAACAACAGTAGCTAAAAGAAGCGTGCAACAATTGTCGACAGCTGCCATTACGACGCCCCTGCAGTCCATAACAGCGGGCGCCACGCCCCCTTTGCGTTTATTGGCGACACCGCCACATTGCGCTGCAGCATTAAATGAGCCGCTGCTGCTCAATTTGCCGCCGACGACGAGCATCACGCCTCAGCTGACGCCGACAACAACGCCGCCGCCAGCAGCTGCAGCGGCAGCAACGCCCGCCTTGACAGCCGTAAAAATGTCCTTCCCCGGCGCCAGTATTTCGCCAGTGACTAAGCCGCTGGCCAAGCGTGTACAGCCCATAACGGTGCTTAAGAAATCCGACGAGGAGTGGCGCAAACATCTTGCCCAACAACAGCAGCAACAGCAGCAGCAGCAGCAACAACAGAAGCCAAAGGAGCAACCAACAATTGTCCTAGTCGAATCGCCGCCCACAACGCCACCCACCGAAAAAGTGGAAACGGATCAAGCCAAGAAAAAGGTGGCATGCGAAACAATTGCAGCAACAGCAGCACCAACAACAACAACAACAACAGTTGCTCCCCTCGTCTCGGAATATACGGCACTGTTGAAACTATGCCGTGAGCTAGACAAATCAAAGGATATGGAACGCTTGATTGAGATTAAATTGATGAAATATTATTATAGTGTGCACGAAAGCTTTGTGCGTTCGCGCGGCTTTCGCAAGCAGCTGGAGCAGACGATGGTGCGCATGCGCAACGAGCCGGACATGATCTATGTGCATTTAAAGGGCGTCGTAGAGGAGCTCAAAGTGCGGCGCAAAGCCAAAGCAGTGCAACTGCCCGACACAGAGCAGCCGCAGCCACCAGCAGCAGCAGGAGAGCAAGAGCAAAAACAGATTCAGTTGCAGAAGCCGGAACCGGATAAAGATGTTAGCAACGCTGTTGAGATTACTGCTGCTCGTCCGGCAGTCACTGATCCAAGTCAGCCCACAACAACAGGCAATAAGCGAACGGATGAGCGTATTCGCAAACTGAATCGCACATTGTACACCATAACGAAACGCATTGCTGCGTTAGAGGAGGCCGCTGTCGATTGGAATGACGATGATGACTCCAGTTATCTGCAGGTGGAGCGCTTCAAGAAGCGAGCCTGTCAAATCTACGAGAAAATCTGTGATCTAACCGGTGAGAGTAAGAGCGCCCACCGCCAGATGAAGCAACCGATTCTTTTTAAGGACTCGCCATATCCGCAATTTAATCGCACGCTATCCGCTTTTGTCAATCGAATGCACGAATTTCCCGACTACCATGATGTGCTGCAGCTGCTCGAGCATTGCAACAAAGACAAGAATCTGAAACTGGCAACATTCGAAATGAAGCGCATAGGTAGGAAGATTAAAGTATATATTTCATTACTATAAATAGATGATTAATTTGAATTTGAATTCATTGTGCAGCTCATGATGCCTTTGTCAAGGTGGGTCGCCTACTGCAGGCGCGGCGCAAAACTGATCTCTACGAAACCGTTACCCATTTTACGGCCAATTCGAAGGATCCAGCGGCAACGGATGCCTCGCTGCTGGCCAAGCTGAATGAAAACAACAAGAAGCAGACTAAGATTAGTGATATACTGGAAAAGCAAGTGAACCAATTGAAAATTCTGAACAGCCTAGCTAATTCTTACTTTTTACACAGGTTTGCACGCGAACAGGATCTCACGACGGAGGAGCAGCGCGAAGCCCGTCTTAAGGAGAAACAACAACAGCAGGAGATGGCAGCTGCAGCTCCGTCGGCGGAAGCAGCAGCAGCAACTGATGCAACCACCGCCATCCTCGATGATGATAAGCCCTGCACCAGTGCACAAGCGGCACAAGCAGCTACCCAGGAACAGGCACTAACTGATGGCGATGCGGTGATGACCAATGGTCTCACGAAGCGAGATCGGGTCAGCGAAATGGAAGTCGACAGCGATGACGATGAGGATGACGACGACGATGATGACGAAACGGATGAGGATGTCGATGCCTTCGTGGACAGCTTCAAGGTCAATGGCGATTTAAGCGATGCGGAATCGGAGACGGAAGCGAATGCAGCAGCACCAAAGACACCTGCCACTGACGCAGCTGCTCCTGTGATAGTTAATAATGTAACGAGAGTCAAGACTGCTGCTGCAGCACCTAAATCTCACAAAGATGATGTTCATCTGGAGAATGCAAAGCTTGCCGGGCAGGCGCTGTTCAATGGCAGCATAAAGGATGCACCTGCGGCCCATTTACTAAAAATCATGTCCGTTTCTAGTCTAAATGCCACCATAAACCATCCCAGCAGCAACAATGGAAAGAAAAGTAGTCCAGCGGAGCAGCAGCAGCAACAGAAGCAGCAAAAAAAGCCACAACGACAACAAATTTTAATTGACGCGGAAATTGTCATTTCGGATGAGGAGTCATAATTGATGTGTTTTCTTTATTCAACAATCAACCTGGAGAGAATGTTAGCTTATTCATTCATTTATCATTAGTTAGAACATATTTATTTATCTCATATATGCGCACGCTTTGCTTTGTGAATTCATTCGTTTACAACAGACACAGTTCCATTGACCTATTTGTATGTATTATTTTTCGATTTAGTAATAATACATGCTGTTTTATTTATTCTGCTTCATCATCTTCATTTTTTATTTTGTGCGCAAAAATCGTTTAGATAGTGTACATATGGAATACAAATACTACTACGCTTAAGTGTATGTTTTCAAAAAACAAATAACAAAACATAACATAAGAAATAAATGGAAAACTGAAAATAAACCAAATATTTTATTTATTAAACCGATATATTTTTATATCATATTGCACAAATTGGAGTTATCAAATTATTACATCTACTTTTAACCAATTAACGTGTAAAAGTTAGATAAAAAAAACAATGATTATTTATTAATTAAACCTTGCTTTTGCCAATTTAAAAATTAATCCTTTAAAAGCGTTGTAATCCAAATATTAAAATTTCAAAAATTTATGCTGTGTTCAGACGTATTCGACAGCATATTACTCTGATACCATCAAATAAAAGAAATTATACATTTTTAAAGTTTGTTGTCTAAATTTAAAATTGTGCAAAAAATTCCGATTGATTGATTATTTATATATAAAAATTTTAATCTCCGGCGGAGACGGTATGATGGATGTATAATCAATTAACTCTGTTGCTTTAGGTATCAGAGTACAATTTTATTTACAATTACAATTTCAATTATTTCGACTCGATTAGTGAGCTCTTTTCGAGGCCATTTAACAGGTATTTAGTAATGGGTGAATTTTCGATGACAGTCTCCTCGATAATATCGAAATGGTCGTAGCTATCGAACAGTTTGAATGCAACGTTAAATCCGCCCTCTTGTAATTTTTGGGCGAAAACGCGACTTTGCTCAATGAACGTAACACTTTCATGCTCCGCAGATATAACGTGCAACGACACATTCGACCAGGATGAGCTATCCGCTTGCCAGGGCCACAACATGGGGGACACTTCTTTCACCGTTTCAGCAGTCAAGCCAAACATATTGCCGGGATTAATTGGTTCCAGTTGCCACAGTTCGCGCAGATCGTAAACACCACATATGAAAAATAAGACGCCCACTTTTTGACGTCGCTCCTCCGAAATCAAGGCTGGCGCATGGAGCAAATGGGCCAGGAGGTGTGCACCAGCTGAATGGCCGGCAAAGTGAATCTGTGTTGTCTGCGTTTTCTCCGCATAATCAAAGGCCCAAAGCAGAAATTCTGTGAACTGCTTAATCAATTGCGGAAGTGTTACCGTTGGACAACTATTGTAGTCTACGACGGCAACGCGATAACCCTGATGAACCAATGGCGCAACTATCGAACAAGAGTTCGACTTATCCAGCAGTTGCCAGTACCCGCCATGAACAAACACAAACAGCGGCGATGGTCCTGATACACTTTCGTTAAAGAACACATCGACCAGCTGCTGATCATCTGAGCCTCCATAGCGTAAATTGTGCACTTTGATCACAGATTTAGTAATCAGGTCGTTGGTGTCTATTTTGTTATAGTGAATTATATAAATCATTACATTTATTAATTTATTACGTTATCTTACGTTGTTTTGTCACTTGTATGAAATTATCTTGTACGGCCACATTAGGTTCGGGCTGATTCTGAAATCTCGCGGTGTGATAGCTGGGAAAATATTCCCGCACTAAATCAATGTTTTTTTCTTGAGGATTGTACATAATGCGCAGATAGGTACAAAAATATTTACATTAACAAACTGGTTTTTTACAATTGCAGAAACCTTACGCGTTTTAAATAGTTCTGAGAACAGCTTGCACAATCCAACAATTATTCGTTCCACACCTGTAACCGCTAAGTGGTTCCAATGAACTGGAAAATAAAATGACCTGTTTACCAACACATCTATTCAAAAACAGCTGGTTGCATTTTTCAACTAAGTGGCAGCATTGTAAACGAAAAGCCAACTCAGCTTCTAATTTAGACATCGAATCTTTTATCACAGATAAATACACAAAATTTAATAAAGATGAGCCGAGCCCAGCATAACGGCGACGATGTCAATTCGTCGCTATTCGATGCACGCAACGAGTATTACATTGGCAATTTTATGGGCTCGATTAATTTCGTGCTGCCGGAACAGGGAACGGCAGGTGCCGAGTTGCTTTCCTACATGTATTTATCATATTTGGCCATCGATTCGGGCCGGATCATTGCCTCCGACATAAAGGAGAACAATACGACGCCGTTGCTGGCGTTGCGTCTAGTGCACGAGGCGTTCGAGCTGCCAACGAGGTGCGAGGAGTTGCTGGAGAAGCTTACTGACAAAGTGGCCGGCGACGAGGATGAGACAAACATTTGGCACATTGCCACCGCCATTGTCTACTGCTACGATGGGCAGTTCGAGAACGCCCTGAAGATACTGCATGGTTCGAAGAATCTAGAATCGATGGCGTTGTCCGTGCAGTGTTTGTTGCGTTTGCAACGCGTCGATCTGGCCAAGCAGCTTGTGGCCAAGATGCAGGAGATTAGCGACGATGCAACACTCACACAATTGGCGCAGGCATGGGTAGCCTTGGCCCAGGGCACCGAACAGATGCAGGACGCCTTTCATATCTATCAGGAGTTCTGCGAGAAGTTCAAGCCAACTCCGGCACTGCTCAATGGTCAGGCCGTCGTCCATTTGGGCTTGGAGCGTTACGAGGAAGCCGAAGCTGTGCTGCGCGAATCGTTGACCAAGAAGCATAATGATTACGACACTCTAATAAATATGATGGTTCTCTCGCACCTCACGGGCAAATCAACTGAGACGATTACACGCTACTGGGAACAGCTGAGGCAATTCTATCCGAAAAGCGATTTTATCATCGATCTGGACAAGAAATCAGCTGAGTTCGACAGGCTCTGTCTGGAATACGAGCCGAGCAGCGAGCAACTGTTGGCAGTCTAAATTTAAATACATTCAATTCCAAAACATTAATTTCCATGTATAAAACTTTATATGAATATGCATTAAATTACAAATACAAATTTATTAGCATTACATCTGAGGTAGTCTGTTATTCTTCTAATAGCTGTGAATGGAAAAAGAATAAATATATTATTATTATGGCAAAGTCAATATTGAAGTCTGCACTCTGATCCCAAAGTGAAGTAAATGGATTTTTGTAGTACATAATTTGAACATTAAAGCTAGTCATGCCAATTTTAATGCTGAATTACGTATGATCTTGAAAAATCTAAGTTTTTTTTACAAAACGGTGAATGGAAAATATAAGGATGAGTACGAAAAAATAATCCAAAAATATTCTCCTGCTTTTAACTGGGATCTGAGTATTACAAAGTCGTTTAAGTCCTACTCACTTCTGTTTGAAGCCATATTTTTTGCGCTCATAAAACAAATCTGTTTTCGAGCTGCCCAAATTGACAATCTTGGGGCAACCGTCGCGCTGAAAATCAAATAAATAATATTTAATATTAATAATTAATACAGCTTTCTGAATTCTTATAGCAACTTACATCCTTCTCCTGTATTGTGCAGGATTTGCAGTAGTATGCATCGGAGACGCCTGGACCGCCGCAAATAACGCAGCGTCCCTGATACGACCCGTAATTGCACTCGTCACAGATGCGCACTAAGGTGCAAGGACGCACGTACGAGTCACAAATAACACATTTTCCATCATCCTTTTCGCACAGCCGACCAATGGCTGCACGTGAAATATAAATAAACAATTGTAATCGAACTCTATGTAAGATACCTGCGAATTGTGGGACTTACCAACTCCAGGCTGTTTACGGCAGAAAATCAAATCGGGATGATGCTTTGCCATATTACAAGTTTTAATTTATAATTGATATTAAATCTGCGCTTAGTTTAAGAATGGTTTTTCCAAATGTTTATGCCAGTGTGAACGTCAGCTGGGAAACTAAAAATACACTAAAACACTGTTTTCACAAATGTACCATAACTTTACCAATCTCTGGTCACACTACACGAACAGCTGTTTTCTATATTTTCTGTATACAACTTTATCAAAAAGTGCATAAGGCAAAATGCAATTCAGTTATACGCAGAAATCCAAATAAATATACATTGGAAATAAATACGTGAATAAGAAGCAACGAAATGTCACAAGTGACGTCGTCAACGACACAAAGTGCAATTGGCGCCCAATCGGCAAACAGGCGGTTGCCCAATAACGATGCTGCCGTTTGCGTGGGCGTCGGTGGAGTTGGCTATGGCGAAACCGAATGGGAGGCACGCGAGGTGAGCTTAAAACCAAACACATTTCCCATACGAATACTAATTAATGCTACAACAGTCTCAGCGCCAGCGGGAGTTGCATGAAGCGCGCGCCAGAGCGGCTCAGATGGAAAAAACAATGAAGTGGTGGTAAGTAATCCATGGAAGAAAGAGGGAAATTAGTGTATAATTTTGTACTTTAAATTGATGTCACTTTAAATAAGTGTATAACAAGAAACTTGTTATCGCCGGCTAATTGTCACTTGATTGAAAGTCTCATTGTACAATTGGTTCTTTCGATGCCAAAAGGAATTAAATTATACAGTGCAGAGCTATAAATGTTATTACTCGATCAATAATTTTAGCATTCACTCTAACATAATGATTTACCATAATGCTGTCCAATAATAGCAGCGGGAGTCAGCGTTCGTCGAGCAAATCATCATCTAATTAAAAATGCAGCCAGACATGTCTCCCGGTGAACATTATCATGTCTCATGTCTCCCGGTGTTATTATCATTATATATAGATATATTATGAACAACTCTATTGGTAGCGGGACAACTTGGCCAGTGGAGCAAAGGCTGATGCTGTGATTATCGGTGAGCGACTGCAAATCAATCCAACAGTTTGCTCAATTAGCGGCATAATTGACGGCTGGTCGGCCATCAGGCACGAGCGGCTAATTGAGGAGCATGATGAAATATCTTGCAGTGGAGTGCTCGACAAGACTAACTGGGAGCAACCATAAAAATCATACACATTTTTGATGTGACCAGTGTAATAGAAATTGTTGCATCGTCTAGCACCAATCGGCTCGTAGCCAATCTGTATTAGCGTTTTTAAGTATTTAATTGGATGCAGTTCAGCGCTGATTGTCTGGCGCATTCTAAACGTAACCCAGTCTTTTGCTTCAGTCTGCTCATTCACAGCGTTGTCATTGAAATTTGCCATTGTTGTTCAAGGAGCGATGCAATCTGTGAAGGATATTAAGCGGACAACAGAATTGTTTGCATGTCTGCCTTTCTTTTTCCTTTTTTTTTTTCTTTTTTTGCTTTGTTTTAGGTTACAAATTTTTGACAAAACATGTAACGATAGTTATACAATATTGTAAGCGATCTTTAATTATTTTACTCTGTTGCAGGTCCGATTGCACCGCTAACTGGCGCGAGAAGTGGAGTAAGGTGAGTTTGCTATTACAGATCAATTGATAAAAGTATGTATAACAAATTCCTTCTCATTTTTTTACTCTCGATTTAAAAAAAAAGGTAATCACAAACTTCTCAAATTCCGTTTAAAATAATTTTTAGGATCACAAACCGAAAAGGAATTTTCTCAAATTGTTAAAAATTTAACTTAATAATTTATGTAGAATAGCATTACAATTTTTATATAGCTATTTTTTTTTATCAAGACTAAGTTTTTAATTTAACTTTCAATCAATCACTTTTATTCGTTTGATTTTTTTTTTGTGTTTTTTTTTTCTTTGAAATTCCTGTGCCAAGACTGATTACTTGATACGAGTGCAAGTTTTAACCTTTAGTTGCTATGGCAACCGCTGAATCAATATTTGTAGTTTGTTTAATCACACAATCTGAATTTTACAGGTGCGCAACGAGCGTAATAAGGCTCGCGAGGAATCTAAACAGTTGAATATCAAACTGGACGTCGCCATGAAGGAGGCATATTCGCTGAAGCGCGAGAAAAACGATTTGGAACTGCAGATAACGCAGCTGAAGAAGGAAATGGAAAAGGTGCACTCGTTGATGATGAAACACGCCGGGCAATTCCATCGCGCCGATACCAACGAGGATGCCGAAGCCAATGGGCGGGATGCCAATTGCTCGCCGGATATCTCATCGGATGGTTTGAAGAATGTGAACAGTGAGGATGGTTTGGTCACCAAGCTACCCAGCGATGTCAAGGATCTGGACATCGAGGAGTTTGCACTGCAGGGTGCCATGCCCAAACACTTGAGCGATTTGGATGAGGCTGCCGCCGCTGAGGAGAAGCGCCTCATACAACAGCTATCCAAGGATGACTTTGACGAGGACTATTTGCTGCAAAAGATATCCATGCTGCAGCTGCGTTTGGATGAGGCACAAAAAACTCTGCAGGCAGAGCGAGAGTGAGTAAAGACAACGCTTACAAATAATATTATTTATTATTGTTATTATCGTAGACAACAAAAGTTGTGAATATTTTTTATTTACCAAATGCAGGCAACTGTAATCAAAAGCATTTGGGTTTAGAATTTATGTCTTCTCGTCGAGATCTCTCAACCAGAGTTTTATATATCCTAATTTTTGTTCTTGTTAATTAAGCACATTATTAATCTTATTTAAACATAAAATCTGTATCTGCAGTGAAAAGCACGAGTTGCACAAAAGTATTGAGAAGCTGGCGCTTGATCTGCAGGATGTACGTGGACGCCAGGAGGAGTTGCGTTCTGCAAAACAGGAAGCGGTTCGTGAGCTCCTAACATTACAGGTGAGTCACAGTAAACCAGGATCTCTTGATTTCTATCCTGCTCGTATTATAAGCAAACATTTTCTTTTAACCAGGAGCAACATCGCGCTGAGATGCGCATTGTGAACAACTCGCTGCAGGAGGAAATAGCAGCACGCGAGAATCTGGAGCGTCGGTATGGCTTACATATATATATATATATCAATTTTGAATCAAAATACTTGCACTCTTTAGGCTCAGTGAGTTGCGCACAGAACTGGAGCATTTGCAAGCCGAAAACGCTTCCGAATGGGGAAAACGCGAGCGATTAGAATCAGAGAAGTTAGCCCTCGAGCGGGATAACAAAAAGTTGCGTTCCGAGCTGCGGGACTATCAGGAGCGTTCGGATCGCAAATGCCGGCCGATGCAGGCCAACGATGTTGAGCTGCGGGCGCTGCAACAGGAGCTGTCGGAGCGCAACAAGGAGATAAGTGAAGTGAAAATGTCCCATGCCAAGCTCAAAAAGTTGCTGGCCGAAACGAATACGGAGCTTGGCCATGCGGTGCGACGTGCGGAGCAATATGAGGCAGAGGTAAGATGAATTAACTATTATTTAATATGTTTGTTTTTATAAATATTGATATGGTTATTTGAGAAATAGAATTTTTACAAAATACTATACTGTCAGGGAGAAATCCTTTGCGTTAGCTGGGCACAGTATACATGCTGATAGTTCAGTTTAAACCTGAATTAAGCAGTGTTTAATAAAAAATAAAATAACATTTAGACAAACAGCTTATCGTTTAGCACAAAAGAGACATAATTTTTATATATAAAACGCCATTTAATACTAGAAAGTGGTCAACATTTTTGCTTAAAAACGAATTAAATATTGTTTCAATTCAGTATTGTTTAGCTAAAAAATATGAAAAGCAAATTATGCATAAATGCCAGCGATGATAAGATAGATCAACAAATCGAACTAACAAATTAATTGGCAAAAGCCGGCAGACCGGTAATGGCACGTCCCAAGATCAGGGCATGAATATCATGAGTACCCTCGTAGGTGTTGACCGATTCCAGATTCATCACATGCCGGATGATATGGTACTCATCGCTGATGCCATTGCCGCCAAGCATATCTCTCATTTGGCGGGCGATATCCAGCGCTTTGCCGGCATTATTGCGCTTCAGCAGCGAGATCATTTCCGGGGTGTGCAGTTTCTGTTCTTTGAGTCGGCCCACATGCAAGCACGCTTGCAGGCCCAACGCTATCTCTGTGGTCGCATCCGCCAGTTTCTTTTGTATTAGCTGATTGGCGGCCAGTGGTCGTCCGAATTGCTTGCGATCCAGCGTATATTGACGAGCCGCCTCCACACAGGCCTCGGCCGCACCCAAGGCTCCCCAGGCAATGCCATAGCGTGCATTGTTCAGGCAGCCAAACGGACCGCTGAAGCCCAGTGCATTTGGCAGCAGATTCTCCTCCGGCACGTGCACATCGTCCATTAGGATCATGCCCGTGGGTGAGGCACGTAGCGAGAATTTACCCTCAATTTTGGGCGTGGCCAGGCCCTTGCTAGACAGTTGACGATCCACAATAAAGCCACGCACTTTGCCATCCTCGCCCTTTGCCCACACGACAATCACGTCCGCAATGGGTGCACTTGTTATCCAAGTCTTCGATCCATTCAAAATGTACGTCTTCGTTTTGCTGTCGTATTTGGCACGGGTCTCCATGCCGGCCGGATCGCTGCCATGATTGGGTTCGGTTAAGCCAAATGCACCTTGAAATTAAATAAAACGTTGAAATTAATTAAGATGTACATTTAACTATTTTATAGTATTAGTTAAGGCTCGAAATGTGTATTTATCTTTTTCTTTGTATATCACCATCTAAATCGTGGTTTTAAGCTTGACTACATCGAATTTTTTTAAATTTGCAAAAAAAATTTATGTTTATATTTGCAAGAAAGCGTATTTAAAGTTAATAGTGAATATAACATTTTTATTTTGTTTTCCACTCACACACGCACACATATACACACAAATAAACACACGACTATCAACGGCATTTGTCGTTAGTTGAGAGCGAGCTTTTTCAAAGCTCTCTGCTGTCGATTTACTTTTGATTTCTTCGGCTACGTAATTTTCCACTACACAAATGATAGTGATATGTTTATATCAGTTTGTTTTGTTGCTAAAAGCAGCCAAGCTTAATCTCAATCTTATCACTTTGCTAGCTGATAAACACACAAAATCTCTAAATTATTTGAAAGAATTTGAGAAACGGGTGATCTGTATGGGACTGCTGCAAAATATACACTATGTACCTATTAGCTTGCCCTGCGCCATGCTGGGTAAATATTTCTGCTTCTGCTGATCGGAACCGTAATCATATATGGCCCCCATGGCCAGGGAGCTTTGCACGCTGACCGCTGATCGGTAGGCGGAATCGACGCGTTCCACTTCGCGAGTCAGCAGACCATAGGCGACATTGGAGACTCCAGCGCATCCATAGCCCTGCAGCGTGCAGCCGAGAACTCCCAGGCTACCGATCTCCTCCATGATCTTCTTATCGAACTTCTCCAAGCGATTGGCGGCAATTACGCCCGGCAACAGCTGCGACTGGCAATAGCCGCGAAAGGCATCGCGTATCGCCACCTCCTCCTCCGTTAGCTGGCTCTCCAGATTAAGGGGATCCTGCCAGTTGAATTTGGGCGCAGTGCTCATCGCTTTGGTGCCATTTGCCAGGCGACGTACACTGGGACGCAGTTTCGCGATTACACTTTGCGCAATCATTTTGTTGCTTTTCTCTTTTGTAGTTGTTTTCGCCTTTAGCACACACAGAACTTACGCCTTCGATTAACGAGAAGAGACTGAAATTAGCCGAGAGTTCTACAAAAGCTGTCCGCTGCCATTTGTTGTTATCGGTGTGAATTTGAATCGGTGTACGCTATCCATCTTTCTCTTTTAATTTACTCTCATATGTTAAAGCTTTTATCTGTCATTTGTTGTTGACATCGGTGGAGATTTGCAGTTTTTTACTGAATGCCCTCTCTTCTCACTCTCTTATGCTGTTTTATGCGAGTTTGTTGTTTTGCGGTGTTTTTTTTTGCCATAATCGTATTCGCATATTATCTTAATTTTATGATTTATTAGCACTGATAGTAAGCGAAGCCAAAATTATTGTGATTGTGATTGTGATGAGTGTCTCGTTGCTTAGTAACTGATCTCTTCGTGTGGGTCTTTATATTTAATTATTAATTACAACAATCATAAAATCGAAAGCATCGACCAAAGCTCTATGTTAAATACAGATGAGATGCACAAATTCACAAATTCATTTATATTATATTTTAGCGTTGGATTTCTATCTTATGTTTGCAAGGTCACACCTTTCAGGTATATGCCGGCAAATCAAAAACGGAAAATGCCAAATGCTGTTTTTAGCAAAGTTAAAATAAACTTCGACCTCAAATTTTCATATTTGTAGTTTCTAGGTATACTAATTTTGTTATAATTATTATTATTATTGTAATTTAGGTAAAACGCTTGCGGCAGCGCGTTGAGGAGCTGAAACGTGAATTAGCCGGTGCCGAGGATGAACTGGACTCGGCTGTTAACCAGGTGCGACGTCTGCAGCGCAGCAACGATGAGCTGGTTGGCACAACTGAGGGTCTGCAGGTGCAAATACAACATTTACAGAACAGGTTAGTAATCAGTGCACTTTAACAATTCCTAACACTAACATATCGCGGTGACGGCTTTTGCTTAATTAACCCAACAACTAACCAAATCTACTAAAAACAAACGAACGACAAAGACGCGCTCCAAGTCCTCAGTTGCGGGGAATTGGCGGCGTTCAGTTGCGCAACAAAATTGCCGTTGAGCTGCCCAGTGATTGTCTGCCAAATATCAACGATTTGCGGCAGATTTTCGATGATACACAGGCGGGATTACGCAACTCGCACAATGGCTGCGATGCGGCAATGGCACATCATGCTGCTGCCGTTAAGCGTTCCAGCCATACGGAGCGGACGCTGTTGCAGCAACAGCAGAGCAATGCAGCCGCAGCGGCAACAGCGGCAGCTGCAACAGCGGCAGCAGCAGCGGCAGCTGCTTTCTACGATGCCAAACAAACGCATTTCGAGGAGAACATTTTTGAGGCGAAATCAAGGAATTTGGAATTCGAGCGGGCCAAACAAAAATTCGATAATCCACATGGACAGCATCATCATCATCATCAGCACCATCAGGCGAGGCAACAACGCTCTTCGGCAACGGGACGCTATAACAGCGCCGGCAGCAGCAGTAACACCAGCACCGGTGGCAATCGTGCAAATCTCGCCTTGCCACTCAAATGCATGACTAATAGTGGGATTACATCCTCATCCAACAAGGATGATAGGCAATTGTACGAGCCGCATGACAAAGAGTCACATCCACATTCGGGCTATGCACGAAATAGTATTAATTTAGATGGTCTCAAGGTATCCGACGATGAGGTGAGCTCTACCCAAACTAACTTCCATTTGCTGCTCTAATTATTATTTCGTGTTTAGTTCTTATTATGTCTCATTTGATTTATACTATTCCTAGATATTCTAAACATTTTGGTATCTTTTACAGACTCCGTAGCTATGGCTCGACAAGTTTACTGCTGGACGATGAAACTGAGGGAAACAGCGATTGAGCTGAATGTAGATGTTTCGTGCATTCGCTTTTAGTATTCTATTTACTATTAAGTATTAATTTTAATTCTAATTTAGTTTAAATAATATTTCGAGGCCGCAATTTTCTACACTCTTTCGGCCTTTGAAATTTCGTTCCTTAGTTGTATTTATAAGCTTAAACGGATCAGAATTCATGCTCTTTTAGTATAGTGGAAATTCCGCTGGGATATTCCAAAAAAAACCTTATTGGGTTTGAAGGCAGTTAAAAGACGTTTTAAATTTTAAATATTCTTTATTTATTTGCATGGAAAACAAGTGCGAATGCAGCATTGCAATGATGCGAATCCGGTTATTCGATTTTTTAACTTCAACATATTCAATATTTCCGTTATAATTAGCGTAAGAAAGTATAGCACACAACTTTGGGCAAGTTAAATAATCACACTTTCCAAGGATATTCAGTAGACTTATGCAATAACCCGAAATCTATGCAGCTATCACAAGTTACTGTTTGTAATTTATTGGCTTACACAGTATTTGAACTAAAGTCAAAATGCCAATTTTAAAATGAAAATTTCAAAGATTGATTTAACACCAACATCCAACAATCCCCAAAATTATCGAACCCCTTGAAGACCATTTGTCCAGCTTGTTTTTAGGTGATATTATACTGGTATCAGAGTATTTCGCAGTCGGTTACGTCTGCTTTTTTAAATTTTTGTCTGGTGCCATAACTCAAGCTAAAACTTCGAAAACATTTCGCTGCATGTTAAGTTTTAGCACATATTCCATTTACTATATCAAATATTCAGATCTCCTTAACTTTTGTATTGTGCTTATACGAAAACACAACATAGACTTACTTCATACTCAACCCAAAAAACGATTTTATACCAGAATAATATTAATTTCTTGACCCTCTTTTTAAAGCTTAATTGTCAATAGCCAATAGACAGATAAACCTCTTATATAGATATGCAATATGCACAAATACATTTATTGGCCATAAGAAAGGCTACAGTTTAACCATAAATATTGGGCCAGGAAAACATTAGATATAAACATATAAAATTGACTTTATAAACGATTTTGAATTGCTCTTAAATATTTGCGAACCTTTGCTGACTACATTTGTGTTTTCATAGGACACTGGATAAAAAATATGTAAATTTGTATCTTCCATATTTGTTCAATTTTGTAGGCGTCTTTCTAGTCTTTATTTATATTTAACTCGGCAAATGTTCGCAACTAAGAGCATATCTTAATTATTTGTAATTATATTAGTTGTTACGTATATAACGTATTAATTTATAGCAATATTAGTGTTTTTTTACATACTTAATATATTACGACAAACTACCGCAAAAATATAAATAATATGAATATTATAACATCAAATCTAAGCTTTTCAATTCGTGGTAAAATGTTGAAAATTAATTATGCACAAATCTTGCAATTGCAGATATTATTTTACACCAAAATTAATTTTGTTTTTTACATAAAAAGTACTATCAAAATATAAAGTAGCCTTTAATTACTAGATATACAAATTCTGTTAATTTTTCAAAATATTCAACCAAATTTTTAGTACTTTCCAAGGGAAAAAGTATTTGTTTATAAACAACATTTAAGAACAAAATGGTTGAGCAAACCACAAAATTCACTGGCATTTGCGTTGCCATTTATTTGATATATGCGCTTTTTGTTTTCTTTATATTACCCATACTCTTACCCGATCCGCTGACCATGGTGCGAACAAAACTCAACCAACAGATCAGTGGCAATCTGACGGCCTATACGCTGGAGGCCGGCGGTCAGCCCAAGCGCTCGATATTGGTTACATTCAAGGGATCGGGGGCAATTGGTCTGCTGGAGTACTTGACCCACATGCCGGGCTGTTATCATCACTTTTCGCCTCTATTTGCGTACAGGCGGCGCTTAACAGAAAAGCCGCAGATTGAACAGGCTCTGGACGAGTTGAAGGCGCTCCTCAATTGCGATTATAGTCGGTCTCAGTCTATGTTAAACTTGGGCATGAGAACGCCATCGTTTCGAAATTTCTATGGGATGCAGTGGAAGACGTGTTCAATGTATACTAAGGAGGTGTGCTCAAATCCGGAAACTTTGGCCAAAATTTGCAGGATTTTCCCATTTCTGAACATGTCCGTATATAACTTGAGTCTTAGGTGTTTAAGGGCATTACTTAACCAAAAAGAGTGAGTAATTAATTAATTGTTGATACTACAGTGGTCGATTGGAAATTAAAATCGTCAATGAACATAAAAAAAGTGATACATTTTTCTATACAATCAAAATATTCACATTATTTTTATTATTCTATAAATGTATTTACGAGCGCCCACTGTATTATATAAAATACCTTTACTCAATTTATACATCGTAGTTTAAATGTTCGAGTGCTACTCCTGATTCGAGATCCTCGTGCTATAATGGCATTGCGAGTCAATCGTCCATGGTGTAATACATTGGAGTGCCTTCAACCGGATGATCTCTGTGAAAATATGGCCGATGATTATGAAACAGCTCAGATATTATTAAAAGAATATCCACATCGCTTTGGGTTTGTTATACATATCTTTAGGTATACATAATATTTTTAGAAAACATTTTGTAATGTAGAATCGTACACTATGAGGAGTTGATGAAGAATCCCTATCAGGGCTTCACATCGATTTTTGATTTCTATGGCATACCAAGCAAGCCAGTCAAAGATGCACTGGAATCAAATAATGTGATAGTGGACGTTAAATCTAAAAAAAATATTTATATGTTCTTAGAATCGGCGTTTCACTGGCAACAAACAATGTCAGTCAAGGAAATTATGAATATTCAAGCGACCTGCAAAAGGGCTATGAGTGTATGGGGATATGAGCCTATATTAAATTTCGAAATGAAAAACCTCAACAATATCACTGCGAAACTGTTTTTAAATAATATGCCATGATGTTTTAAGTGTGACCACGTTATTTTTGGTAACGTTCAACAATAATCGCTTAGCACATTCAGAGGTAAGCTAGTATTTAATTTTTGTTCGTTCGTAATTTGGTATTTATTGACTAAAAGCATCGCGGTTGTACTTTTGTTCACAGCTGTTCATTCTGTTTTTGCTGCTTTTGGAAAGCTCGCCAGACGTCGCTTGAACATTCCCAACTAAAGAGTCCGTGGGCCATACAGAAAAAAAAATCAAATTTAGCGCATACCAAATTGCAGTTTGCAATGTGTAATTGCCAATAATAAAATGTGAAAAATCTCTCAAAACCGAGCTTACGTTGTGTGCGTGTGTGCTGTGTTGTGCAAGTGTGTGTTTTGTGTTTGTTGGGTGTGTTTTGTTTATGTAAAATATGTAAACAAATAAAGCGCATTGAGAGAGAAAAGTATGTAAATAGTTTGTAAGCGCAAAGTGTGATTTTTGATTACCCAATTAGTAAATTAAATAAAAAGTAAATAACAAATGAGCACAACCGATTTGGATTTGGAGTCGTGTGCACTGTTGACCGGCGAAACCGACGAAACTGCTGCAACTGACGACTGTTCCAATTCCTTGTCTGTGACAGCTTCCGCCAACGTCAACGCCAACGCTTCCACATCCGCTTCCGGCCCTGTCAGGACACGCACTAAGCAGCGCATCAGTTTAAATTCAAAACGTCGACGCAGCCGCATGTCAAGACGCGCTAATCTCATTGGCATCTGTGGCGTTAGCAGTTTGTGCATACTGCTGCTGATTGCCACCACACAGCACAGACCGCTAAGCTCACCATTTGGTAGTAGCTCCAGCTCCAGCAGCGGCGGCAACAGCAATGGAGCTGCCAACAATCTGCTGACACGCAATGGTGGCGGCTACTATGAGCGCCTCCAGCAGCCGTCACAAACTGCCGCCATTATTTACAATATGACAGCGACCATAGTGGATGTCCTGGCGGCGCAACGCGCTCGAATTCTCACCGAAATGGAGAATTTCGAATATCCTCGCGGCGGCGCCGAGAAACTCAACGATATGACACCGGAATCAGAGGGGACACCCGTGCGCAGCATTGTCGTCACCAGTTGGCGTTCGGGTTCCACATTTTTGGGCGACATTCTGAATGCGATTCCTGGCAATTATTATCACTATGAACCATTGCTGGACTTTGGCATAAAGCAGGTGCGTGATCCGGACGATCAGCAGTTGGCCGTACAAAATCTAAAGAATCTGCTCAATTGTGATTACGGTGATTTGTCCGATTATTTGGAATATGGCAAGACGCACACGTATCTCTTCGAGCACAATCAGCGGCTGTGGGATGTTTGCCGGGAGTATCCACGCTTCTGTTGGCGTCCCGCCTTTCTTACGCCCTTCTGCCGACTTTTCCCCATACAGAGCATGAAGACGGTGCGACTGCGTCTCGCTCAGGCCGAGCAACTGCTCGAGGATAGGTAAGAGATCAACATTCATTTAATAGAGTATATTGAAATTAATTAATTGAATTAAAAAAATCTAAAAGAATATATGTACATAAATATTTAAAGATAATAGTGCTTAAAATCATTAAATTTAAATATTTTAAATAGATAAAAATATAATTCAAGTGTTCCAAAACTTGATTTTCTTATATTGTTTGCTAAAGTTTACAACGTGTTTGGTAAAAATGTTTAATAGATCTTCAAAGAGAAAGAAACAGACAGAGGCGGAGAGAGACACAATAAGAGAGAGCGAGAGAGAGAGAGATATCGAAGTGGAAGATAAAATCCGATCGTGTCGCGTACAAAGAAAGTGAAAGGCGGGTGCCGCATGCGCAAATTGTTCCGTCTCTTTTGACACGCGTCTTTGGCGCTGCCGGTTTTTTGCTTGTTATTGCGGTTTCTCGCTATCTTCGCGACACCCATTGAACTGGTTGGTGCGTCAATTGTATTGTTGCAAGTTATCCCATCCATCTACTTCATAGTTTTATTTGAGTGTTGCCAATTCGGTTGACTTTTGGTAAATCAAATCCATAAGAAATTGTAATTTTCTTATTGTGTTGGCCTCGTTTTTGATAATCAATTAACATGTTTTGGCCACACACTTTTGTATCTATGGTTAAGTTAAATAATCTCTAGTACAAGTATTATAACCAAGTGTTAGGGGAACATATATTTGAATACTGAAACTGTTCTGAAAAGAAAGTGTTAATTTCTAGACAAAATGTTTCTTTGTCCTCAACAAAAAAATATTTTCTTGATCAGAATCAAGCATCGATTTTCGAATGAAATCAAATTAGTTATTATTCAAATGCAGTCCTCACTTGTGTTTAGAGCCATATATATTTTAATAAACAAGTATTTGATTTGGTTTATGGTTTTAGTGGCAAATCCTTTGTCAATAAAATCAAAAGCAAATGCAAAGCTGCTGGAAATTCTTTTGATAATTTTCGATTAGATATTCATAGGCAAACAATCAAGTAAAGAAAGAAAATAAGTCAAAAATCAATAACATTTGTGGCTGTTGTGCCTTGGGGCTATCTTGGCAAACAAACCACTACCAAAATGTAAACAGTAACCGAAAACGTATTTAATTGATATGCTCTCTATTTTTCGGCAATTCTATTGGCATCGTGGTCTCAGTTACACAAATAATTAAATTACATTAGGGAAGCGTTATTGTTGCCATTAAGCAAGGGTCAGCCACAACAGGATTTAGTTCAGACAACTATTCTGGTATTTTGGAGATGGGTACAACTATAAAAGCAGCAGATACATACAAAAATTTCATTAGTCTAATAACGATTTACATTTAACTTCACACCTTACGTGAAGCACTTCACACAGCAGCTGTGAAAATAAATAAATATATTTAATAATCATTATCTTTAAATACGGTCAAGTATTTTTACAGCAGCTTGGCAATTTATATAAGTTAATAAAGTCATTTCGATTTCTTATCTGGCTACACCAGAAGAAATTTGACAAATATTATGATTATTATTTTTTATTAATTATATGAGTTGTACTTGAGAATACAATCGAACCTTCTTCTATTATTTGAAGTACACAGATATTTTAAATTTTAATTTGATATAAATAAATGATATAAAATAAATGACAATATTAATATTGACGACTCCAATTTGTCGTAATTGAGTTTGATAAATAAAACAACTATTATTTACCTAAAGAAGTCTAGTTTTTCCAGTTTTTACGACGCAAAAATTCAACATTAATTCATTTCTGATAACTAGTTTTGGCTTCTGAAAGATAAAAAATATAAAATGAAATTATATAAGTTAGTGGGTCGTTCAGGAGGACCATAGTTATGATTTACTGCCAAAATACATGTTTGAGATTTATAAATAAAAATAATTAATCCAAGCCTAAGCAATTTGTCAGATTAAGAATTTATTCTGTCGAAAAGTTTTTCTACTGACTGCTGCGTATACCCTATAAAAATATGTAGTTTTAGATAATTTATTCAAGATAATTTATTCCTGTTATTAATAGACAATATGAAACTGTGATTGTATTATCTAAAAATATTTTTTATAATTAGGAATATATATAAAAAAAGTTAATAACACATTATAAGAAAATGAGCTCGGACCTTTTGTGAGTTGTTTCTTTGGGTACAGTTCAAAGACCCTATATCTCATTTATTATTCATATATGAGTATTACAATTTCAACATTTTTCAATTTACACTTTCCACACTCTATTAACGCAACGTAGTTGAATGGCTTCAAGCACCCGTTCGCTGTCCAGTGAAATGCATCAAAATTCCGGAAACGTTGTTCGACCGAGTAGATTTATGTTGGTCTGTTGCCAACAAATGTGGTTGCCCACCATCCCTTCCCCCTTCCCATTCCTCACATTAGTTGGCTCTTTCGCACAATTTGGGTCAGTGCGAAGCGTTGGATGATGACTCACTTAACGGCCGCCAACTTGGCTAACTTTGTATCTAATTGTCGGTTGGCTCTCGGTTCTCTCTGGGTGCGTCCAGCACGAAAATCATGCCGTCTAATTATTAATTGCTCATACGCTGCATTCCACTGGCCATTTTAGTAAAGTGATTTTTATTGTGGAAAACTTGTACGATTTGCTGTTTGGTTCATTTAGCTGAAATATGTGTAAATATGCGAAACACAAATGATCTTGAAAACTATCTGTTTATTAAACTATCTGATCTCTTTGTTTTTATTTAAGTACATTATTTTTGGTTGTATTTATATTTATACGCAAAGAGTGTTCATAAAATTTTTATGATGCGGGTTTGAATTTCTTAGATATATACAACTTATTATAGGTCGACCTCTTTCCATTCTCGCTATTCACACTTGCGGTTTTTATACATTTTTATTTACTACCTGAGCAAAATTTCAAAGTTTCTTCACACTTTGAATTACATCATTTTTAATTTTATATCAGTAGCTAATTGACTAACTGAGCATTTTTGCACGGTTAATTAATTTTGAATTGGGGTATTTTCAACTAAAGAATATCAGCATTGAATTTCTTTAAAAAAAGTTTACATAGTACACAAAAAGTTTTGTTAACTTTACACCCAAAAGTACAAACAAAATATGATGTTTACTGGCCAAAAACTTTTAAAGAAAACTCAAAAAGCTGTTTAACTATTTTTTTGTTTTTAAAACTGCTTAAGTACTTATCTAATCATTTAAAAAAAATTGAAATAGAGAACTTTAATACTTTAAAAGATAATTAGAGAAATAATGGGATAAAAATTTATAGTGGTATATTATTGTAACGGTAATTGTTTGTGTTGCAGTCAGTTGTCTTGCCCCTTTTATATCTTAACATTCTCTTTGGAGCACATTTGTTGGCGTTTCAGCTTTGAGCGGATTTGACATTAAGTAGATAAAATTTTTGTGAAAATTGAAAGCACCCACAGCTCCGGGACAAAAGCGAGGCAAAACTCCGACCACAGCTGCAGTTTTAGCAGCTGAAAAGCCAAAAACCGCAACCGCAAAGAGTTTTGGGCTTCAGTCTCTCTCTCTCTCTTTTAGTTGGCTTATAATGAGCAAAGTGGCCATTAACTGTAAAAGTTTTGTTAACTGCGTTGCCAAGCGGGCTAGCTAGTAAGACAGACAAACGCCAGATAGATGGCCAGACAAATAGATAACAATGAGAAAAGAGTTTTAATGCCAGTCTGACAAGACTCCATTCAATAATGTTTTAACTTTTGAGTTTGAACCAAAAAAAAAAAAAAAAAAAAAAACCCGTTCTAAAAAGCTTATTGCACAATAGACCTCATTCTCGGACATGGCTGGCATTTAACTCTTTGCTGTGAACTCTTGACTCTCTCAATGAGGGACACTTTTGACAGAGCCAAAGGGAGAGATCGGACTTGAGTTCACTGAACACTCAACTGGCTTTTTTTGGCGCCGTCATTACCAGAAAAAAAAAACAGGTAAAACGGCCTTAATTGATAGAGCACGACTAAAAGATACCCAGAATCCATGGGGTTTACCCATCAATGTTAAAAAACGTTTTGAATAATCAAATAAAGTTTTGATTTATTCAACGCTTTACTTCCGTGTTTTTTGTTCCTTTTTTTTAGTGTTGCTGAAAAAAGTTCCTTTCAAGCAGATGAGAAATATTTATAATTTATAATATACCCATTTTGATGGATTGTTATGGATATCTTTTATAGAAATAATCATATACAACTATTTTTATTATTTACCCAGATCTGAACTGAAAGTCATCCAATTACAAATAACGTTTTTTTTGTATTAAATAAATCTCCAAAAATAGCTAATTAAGTTAGTTCATTAAAATAAGCTTGATCGGCTTATAATAGAGAATGGGGGAAAAAATATATATAGAGTGCAGATAAAAAGTCTGTGTAACTCATTCAAATTACATACAGGGTATAAAATATAGTAAATAAACGCATTTTGCATTTGAAAACGAGTTTTACACAAGAGCCTAAGTAAAACTTTTTGGTACGTGTGTTTTTTTTTCTATGGCGTAAATAGGTGAAAAGCGCTAATAAAAATAGAAAAAAAAATATTGTCGACAACTGCTGTTGCAGTGTTTGCCAGTGCCCCAAGACCGGACCGGACCGCAAACGATGCCGCTGTCACAGAGAGCGTCACGGAGAGCACCTCAGCCCCGCAGCCCCTCGCTGACAAACTGTAGCCGGCAGTGAAAGTAATTGATTTTTGTTTTTAAGTTTGCTGGAAATTTCGCTTTTTATACTCTGATAACGCGGCGGGAAGAGTATATTGGCAGCAGTTTCTGTCAATTTCTGGCAATTTTTATTTATATTCGTTAATGTTAAAATCAATAACAATTGTCAATACACCTCCAAAGTGAAAATAAAAAATAGTTCTCGGTCATTTAGAGCTTCAGTTCAGTCAAACTGACAACCTTTCAACCACAAAGGTTAAATCAAACTCCACCCACTTCCAACCCCAAACCCACCTTGTATTGAACAGATATTGGAGTAATTTGTTGTTGATTAATTGGTATTGATTAATTTCCATTGTTATTGTAACTTCACTAAAAATGTTAGTTTTTATTATTACGCTTTGGGCTCTGCATTAACCTTGCCACCGCCAAGCGATCAGAGACGATGTTGGTTTAGTCGAGACAAACAAACCGGTTTCAGAACTCGTATGCACATCCATAAACACACTATTTGATGTCTACTGTTGATCCACTGCATGACCACATGGTTATTGCTAGTGATTTATACGTATATTTGCAACTAGCTTGGATTTTTTTTAAACACTAATACGGAAGATAGAGGAGCATATTGGTATTGCATCTGTCTGTCTCGTTATTTATTATATATTAGTTCTGCGTCAATTTCTGAGATAGTCATTAAAGATTAGCATATAAAACATCTGACAAGCCACCCACACCCACAGAATTACCGCCCATAAAAATGGGAGAAGCCTAAATTAGCTGGAACTGATTTTAATCATAAATCAATAAATTTGAAAGGTAACGGAAATTGAATTGAAATTTGGCTTGTATTATTGTAGCCACATTCGATTTACTCAGAAACCAATCATATAGATTAAATACCTTTTATTTTAATTAAATTTTTTATTTTTCTTTACTTGTTATTGGCCAAAATGTCAACAATTTTATTTGTTGTCAGTTTTTACAGAGTACCCTTGAAATATTTTTCAAGAGAAGTAAAAAACTAATCTTATCTTTTTTCTAGCAAAATAGGTGTATTTCTTGTAATTCTAAAATACTCTGCACTAAATCGCACCAGTCTAAAAGGTATTTATTTTTATTCTTGTCGGTTGAGTAGTTCTGACATTGTACGTTCTAATTAACTAATGTGCCAAACTGTGGCATTATTACCACACACACACACACACACACAATCACCGTCTATTTTTGTTAGCAATACAATGCTTATTTTTAAACGCTGACGTGCAAAGACATGGCACATAAAAGAAAATACAATAAATAAATAAAAACTAGTAAAATGCTTATTTTTGAATGCAAAAAGAATATGTTTTCGCTGGCTGTTTGTGAAGGTGTTTTTTGTTAAGTGCTGCAAACTGGCCAACTGCCTTGGGGGAACTTCTTAACTTGTTGTTTATTTTCTTTTTAATTTTTTTCCTTTTCTTATAGTTGTACTCGGGCTGTACAATTACCGGGCAGTATTTATCGTTGACGGTTCGCGTTGTAAATTTTTAAGTAGCATCGCCTAATGCGATTTTGCCCAACTGCAACCGGCAATTTTATGACATTCGTTTTGCTTGTTGCTGCCACATGGCCAGTGTCTTCTATTTTTTTTTTCTTTTTCTTTGTGCCCAGTTTATGTTTTCTGTGCTGCTGTCTGAAATTGTTTGCGTTCACTGTATTTTTTTTTGAATGCGCCTTTGTTTTTGGGTGGCTTTAGCTGGCTGCATCAGTTAGATCGATGGAATGATTGATGGCCACTTCGAGTGCTACTAAATTATTGCAATTTACACACGCTGCAAGATTTACTAACCAACAATGATTAGTTGTGATTAACTAGCTGTACTTTGTTAACGCTTCACTGCGTTCCTTGTTCCTTGTTAAAACCGAAATGCCCTGCGGCCAGATTGAATATTGCCAATTAGTTCTGGTCAGCTGTTGGCTCAGACTGAGATGGCAAGAAGAGAATAGAAACCGACAAATAAACATATTTTAACTGAATGAATTTAATTAGTATTGTTTAAATGTTTAACGTCTAATAAATGCTTAGAAAATGAGTAACTTGTTTAGTGTTTAATGGTCGAGTGATCAGCATAAGTCTGCTAATTACTTTGTTTAACTTATTATTGTTTATTATTGCCCGAAATTACTGTGTGAAAAATAATATTTAATAACATTAAATAGACACACAACGAAAATATGCATAATTTGTTGAAATAAAAAGATATTTAGGCAATTTAAAGAACAGGCACATTCAAATTGCTTTTTTTTATATACAAACTATTGAAAAAAAAATTAGACAAGTTTCGCAAATTTCGTTTAAAAAGATAAATGATAAACTCTAATTTATTATTAATTGTAAAATTATTTTCCGGCAATTTGCACACCTTATTTGCAATTTAAAAAAATATATATATTTGCCACGAAGCGTGCAAAATCATTAAAAATTAATTTTATAAGCTGCTGCAGTAATAATAAAAAAAAGAGAAAAATAGCTTTTGCTATTTTTGGTATTTTGGGAACTGACAGATGCTGCAAAACTTGTGCATAGCTCAACTGTCTTTGTTGCAAGTGCAGCAGAAAGAGAGAAAAACGAAATGTGTTTGTGTGTGTGTGTGGAAAACAATACCGTTAACCCGCAGTTAGGTTGCAGCAGTAAAAGTGTTTTAATTTACTTTTAATGACCTGTGCAAAAGTTTTCTTTTTATGCATGTATTTTATTTTATTTTCTTTTATTTGTTGGTTGTTTTTATTCGTTGTTTTTATTTTTTTTTTATTTGTTGCACATGCCTACAGAATCGTCAGTGCAGCGTAGAAAGTCTTTTGTTACGCTTCTTTCGTATTTCACGAGAAAAATAAATAAAACAACTTCAGCTTTGTGAACGTCATTTTGTTGAATGCTCCCAAAGGCGATTTTTAATAGCTGTGCGAATTTTACAGCAACCGGAACTCTCGAATAGATTGCGAGCACTGTTTCTTTTTTAGAGTTGTTTTAAGTTTCTGCTTTACCATTTTGGTTGTTGTTTTTCTTTTTGTATTTATACCCCATTCAAAATGGTTTACATTGTGAAAGTCTGGAAAAAAACAATCATATCCCCTCTCCATATTAAGATTATTCTCAATCAGCAACAGCAGTCAAATTTATCCGTTTAAAAATTACTCGGCTCAAGTCAGTGATTAAACTCTCAAGTTAAAGTTGTTTAAGATATGTTTTTATGAACAAATTTGGTATAAATCGGTTTTTTGTATACACAGGAAATTAACCAGTGTTGATAAGTAGTTTTGATAGAGTATTTCCTACAAATAAAGTCTCGATTAGAGCTTCATTGTGTGTTTAATTGTTTGTGGTTTACTTAATACTATTGTGCATTTAACTGCGATATGAAGCTCCAATTTGGAGCCCTTTGAATTAATAATAAAGCTAATAATTTATTCTTATCTGTTGCGGTAAGACATCAAATTATTTGATAAGATGAAGCAGTTTCAGCTGTGTTAAGCAGCTTGTTTATAATTTTGGGTATTTGGTAAATGTTTACATATAATTAATTATAAATTGTGTATTTCGAGAATTATTCACATTTAGCGTGTTATTTTGATATTAACAAAATCTTGATTGTTTTTCACATGACTAAGCTGATAAATGATTTGCCTTTTTTGGAAAACGTAACATTTTTGAGTGAAAGTAGATTTACTTAAAGCTGCATCTTCTTTTAGAGTGAATAAAGATGCATAAAGATTTATGGCTTTAACTCACGTCAAAATGGGCTTTAAACATGCAAACAACTGTAACCAAAAAACTATCCAAACTGAAACTTATATTATAAAGTTGTAGTTCTTTTTCTATCACTTAGTATACATTTATTAAACTGCAAATATTCCTCGGTCAATTGCACTTGAGTACTTTGTGGGGTTCAGTTTCACTGACACGTAAATATATCATTTGGATTATGCCCACGGCATGGTCATAAATCTTGGGCGTGCGACCTTCCATCCTCCGTGGCCTGGACCTGTGCAGTCGCCATTCAATCGGCTCGAAAGAGTCGTCGCAGTCAGCGGAAGAGCCTAGCGTGAGTCGCCCACAATGTTGCCCCGGCAGAGAACTTGCAACAAACACGACAAAGTACATTCATAAATAAAAAGGTTGCAGGCAGTCTGAAAATGCTCGAATATATATACAAAAGTGGACTAAAGAGAAGGGATTTTAAAAACAGCGGCGTCCTTCCGACATTTGCTTGCAACTGCCACACCCAGAAATGAACTTATGTTGCAATTCCGCGTCCACAGCAGCAGCAAAAAAAAAATAAAACTTTTTAATATGGGGCAAAAACTGAATAAGGAAAATTTTATTCGCGTTAAAAACGCTGCCAAAAATGCAAAGCGAAAATCGCTTTGCGGAAATGTTACGGAAATAAAAACCAGTTCAGATGCAGGACAGAGAATTATAAGTTTATAATGTAATTTTCAGCACTTTTTTTGATCTGATCCACAAAGTGAAATATGATGATGGAAAAAATTTAAATTTATATGTTTTCTTGTTTGCAGAAACAAATTAAAAAAGCAAATAAGTTGAAGTCTAGGAATAAAATATTATATATTTATATTTTATATTTTATTTAAACTATTTAAATTTAGCTTAGTAAGAAATATGATGAAGGAAAAAATTTTAAATTTTAATGTTTTCTTGTTTGCAGAAACAAATTAAAAAAGCAAATAAGTTGAAGCCTGGGAATAAAATATTATATATTTATATTTTATATTTTATTTAAACTATTTAAATTTAGCTTAGTAAGAAATATGATGAAGGAAAAAATTTTAAATTTTAATGATTTCTTGTTTAGAGAAATAAACTAAAAAAGCAAATAATTTGAAGCCTAGGAATAAAATATTTATATTATAATTATTTCTATAATTAGCTTATTATGATTTAGTTAGGGAATAAGTTGTGCTCTAAATGAAATTTACATGTTACCAACTGAACCCATTTTTAGTTAAAAATCTCGGAAAAGCCTAAGCTGGATTTAGCTGCTTATAATTTTTGTTTTTATTTTTGTTATTCCCTTTAGGCAAGACACTTATCGCTTATTGCGATTAATTTTGCTGGCAAAAGGAAACAACAAAGTATCCAAAGACAGGCTGCAACAAAATTACCTTAAGGCAACAAATTCCAGGGCTCCGCTCGCCCGCCCGCCCGCACAGACAGACAGACAGACAGACAGACAGACAGACAGTCGGACAGACAGAAAGGGGCAGCATTGGCAAAGCAAGGTTGATTGTAGTCCACAGTCCTAGATGATGGCCTCCATTCCAGCTGAGTCGGTGTTAAACACTGTAATCTGTGCGAGTAGCTGCACTATTTTTACCGCTGCCACAAGAAGAGATATTAGCCTAATTTATGCGCGAAAGTGTTTGGAGAGGACTGACTTGGCTTGAATGCCTAAGCAATTTGCGTCACGACTCTTAATGATTGAGTGCCGCAGTGTGTTGCAGGGTCGTTGACTGCCAGACTGTGCCTGACTGTGCCTGACTGCCACTTGCCTCCTAAAATTCAAGCGCATTTCATATTCTTTGAAGTGGTTCACGCATCTCTCCACCACAATGCACTCTGTCGACTTTCTCTTTGGCGGGGGTGGAGGGAGGATTGGTGCAAGCAGAGCTCGCGTCAACTTTGACTCTGACTTCAACTCAATTGGTTGGATGTGACTTGACTAATGAATTCCATTCACACGTTGCCAGCTTGATGTGTCAGCCAGGCTAGTCGACAGTTGTCAGCTCAGTTGCTCTCCATTTAGCCTCTAACTGGGTTATTCTCACTCCAACAGCTTCTCTCTCTCCCTCTCTCTCTCTGTCTGCCACAATGTGTGGCTTTTGTTTGCGGTGTGTGGTCTTTGAGTTTTTGTTGTTGTTATTAACTTTTAAGATTGTCATTGCTTCGCTCGTTTTTCTGTACTAATTTTCCCTCTTTCTTTCATTTTTTTTTCTTTTTTTTTTTTCTTTTTTTTTTACAATCATTGTGTATCCGCTTACAAAACAAAAAGTGCTGCATAAAAAAAGAACAACATTAGAAAACTTCCGTTGCAACGGTTACAGTTGCTTTGATGCCCATTACAATTATTGTTGTTGCCGCTGTTGCAGTTGTTGCTGTTGCAATTGCTGCTGTTGCAGTTGCAGTTGCTGTTGCAGTCGAAGTTGTTGCAGTTGTTGCTGTTACAGTTTTTTGCATATGGCATACAATTTGAGGAGTCACCCGTTTGATAGGCCAGTTGTTATTCTTTTACCAGGAACCACCTGCTTTTACCTCTTTGTCTCTGCTTTTGAACCGCAGTCAGCAAAGATTGTTCTTTCCAAAAGAAATTAAACGCTAACAGGAAAAGAGGTGCAGCATTTTGACATAGGAAGAGAGGATATGGAAAGTGGTTAAATCTAAAATTACAAACTCTGAGTAAGCACTAAGACTAATAATATCTTCAGGGTATTATCAGAAAGCTGCCTACAAATTTTGGGGTTATTAAATTGTGAGAAATATTGAGAAATGATGATGTTTTTAAATAATTAGCTTTGGTGTTTAGGTCTCAGATCGATATTCAGTAATTTAATTGGGTAAACATTGAACTATTAAAAATTATAAAAAAATATTGCAACAATTTGTTGATTTTGTATTTTTATTTAGCATAAGTTTACTAAGATTAAGAATTATATTATCCCACTACATAATTCCTTAACACAAATTTTACTTCTATTTCAAATTAGTTTAAATTTCCTGAGACACTTTCTCATTGACCAAATAACCTTTGCCAACTTCCGTTCTGCCATATAAATATAACAACCAATTTAGAGACAAATTGATTTTTTTTTTGCTCTGCCGCAAATTTCCAACATTCCATTTTGGTTACCTGAGCTACGTTTTTTTTCCCAGCCTCAAGGAAGTATCATCACAAGACAAAGCTAGTTTTACGCAATGTCTTTCTTTGTGGGTCTGTCAACGCCTCCAGTTAGCAATATATTGTTATAATATAATAGAAAAAAATATTTTTGTGTTTTTTTTTGCAGTGTCCGTGTAATTTTTGCTTACTTTGTCTCTGTCTTTTGCAAGTTTTTCCACTTTTTTCTTTCTTTTTCTTTTCTTGACGTTGGCTTTGGGCCAAAAACAATTTTTCGTTGCTTGATATGTGAAAAATTCCAGTGCGTTTTGGTCTGGGTCTACGCTGGAATTCGTGGACTTGTTTTTAGTGGCCTTCAAAGAAGCTACTGCATTTTCTTCCTTGCATAGAGTATAATATATATATATATATATATATATATATATTCAGAGTGGGTCATATGGGGATACTATAAAATTTAGCTAAAATGGAAACGATCGGTGAAAAGATGAATTAATATTTGTTTTAATGCGAATAAACTCAAGGACGATAAGTATTCTTAGCATTGTACATCAGATGTACATGTATTATATAGCTAATAAATAATTATTCGCTTTTATAATTATTAAATTAAACAATACAATAGAACAAATTGATTTCTTTCGGCAAGTGTGCCAACTTGAAAGTGCTCAAGATACCTGCTTTTTCTAGGCTTTGTTTTGTCTTCTTTTAAACAAATTTATATTTATTATTTAATTTATTTGAAAGTAAATAATTGTCAAATACATTTTATATTTTATAAATAAAATAATTCGAAATTACTAGAAGAGAACATTTCTTTTAAATTTATATATTTATTTTATTCATTTTATTCTTTTTAGCATTTTGCACTGAGTTCAGGGTATAAAAATGCTCATAAGAAAAGCGTTTGGAAATCAATATCCTGACCGAGTTTACTGGCTACGAGTGGAATATTGCTTTCAATATGTAATAGACGAACAATGCCCTGCGGCTAAGAGCAATTTGTAATCAAACCTTGAGTGTCTATAGAAACTTGCCCCGAGGCCCTCAAGTGTGTCGTATTTTATATTAATTAATTTAATGGCACATTTGCTGCGAACATTTGCACATTCTAATCTAATCTCTTATTGACTGTGACAGCTTCACTTCTTTGCATTTGTTATGTAAGTCCAAGTCTCCCCATGGCATTGCATAATGATGCAGCAAAGTAGTCTGTTGTCAGGTAAATTATGTCTTTAATACTTTGTTGCACTGTCAGCCTTCGCCTTTTAGCACGTGTTACTTTTGCACAATCTGCCCCAACGACTCTTGTTCTTGCCTGCCTGCCTTCCTGCAACACTGAGTCACGTCCGTTTGTTGCAGGAAATATTGTCAATATAATTTTATCTTGTTAGGTTTTAGAGTTTGCTGGTAATGTTTCCTATTGAGTTTATATATATTTTTACTAAATGATACCCTAATTTATAAATTTAAATTTTAAATGGTAATTTATAATTTATAATCATCGAATTTACTTTGTAACAAATGAGTATCTGTGAATGCAAGTTTACAAATTTTAGATCTTGGTAAGGAATAACTTTCAGTTAAGCACATAATTTTCAATCAATTTTTTTTTATTCCATTCCATAAATATTTGCTTTTAGTTAACAATACAATTACGTTTTAAACACTCTAATAAAACGAAGGACCCGAAATTTACAGTGTGTAGTCGCCACTTTTAAATATTATATGAACATTTTTTAATTAATATTTTTATGTTTCAGATTTATCAAGAGAAACATTTAATTAAATCTGATTTAGCATTATTTTTTGCCATTAAACTCAGCTCAATTAAGCTGAACTTGCAGCTGTGTTAAGGCGTCAAATTTCTGCACATTCACCTTTCTCTTAATATAAAATATAGTGTACACTTTTGAAATCTTTACTTTAATCTTAACTTTGTGAAGAGCAGAGAGGGGGGAAACCACCGTTGACATTTGCTTGGTCCGTTGAACGGCATCGCCAACGTTTGCTCATTATAATTATTATCAAGTTGGATTTGTTGCTGCAACACTGCATTGATGCCGCTTCGTTAATCGCATTTCTGCCTCTTTCTTTTTGTTGCCCCCCTTTCTACAGATTTATCAAAGCAATTCATTCTTAGCCAAGTTGGTGCTCATTTCGCGTCTGTTTCTAGCTTCAATTGAAAACTGTAAACTGTGTGTGTGTGTGTGTTGCCACAATAATCGTAATAATTAAAAGCGCAGCCACAGCCACAAATCATGAAAGCGCAACATGAGAAAATGCTGAGCAATAATTGAGGCAAATGTGGAGCAATAAGTTTGCCGACAGCTGCCACTGCCACAGTTCTTGGTGAAAGGGTTAGCAGCTGCCACTAAGACTCAACTGATAAAAGGCAATAAATAAGACTCTTTGGATATGGTCTGCCAACCGTTGCCCATTTCTGTTAGAACAGTAAAGGCATATTTGTTGTTTATATATATCTAATTAAAGTAAAGTATTCTTTAATTAATGCAACTGAACAACAATTAATGGGTAGGAAAAAAAAGAGGAAATGCTTTTCGTTACGATTTGTTGAGCATAGTATTTGAAATTATATTGCAAAAAGGTAGAACTTGAATCAGTTGGGAATATTAAATTAAGAATTATCTTTAAAATATTTTCTTAATAATATTTTTATGATAATAACAAATGTTACTATTTATAATAAATCCAAAACCAATTAATCGAATTAAATATTAAACAATATAATTTTCGATATTCGACAGCTGTAAAAGTCTCAAAAAAGTTCGATTCTTTGACGGCTTTTCTAAAAAATTTCAATAAATTTTTCTATATTTATTTTAGTACAACATTCTCCTCCATTTCACGCATAATTTCAAATATTTTTTATATTGAAAACATCAGCTTCTGGCAAAAGTGGTTTTCAATCAAAAATCTTTGGTTTTCCAGTATCTTTTTAATATTTCAGTTGCGGAGGCACATTGTGAGTGAAGCTGCTTTTAATCTGACTCTTAATAAAAACAACTGTTGTGGTGCTGAACAAATATTCGCTTATCTGCCAGGCACACCCCCCCTCATACAACCATCCCTCCCCCCTTCGTTTTTCGCATAGCTTTTGGTTGTGCAAGTAGCACAGCGGCGTCTCGACCAACGTGACTTTTGCTTAACAACCTGTCTGGACGCGCTGTGGCAGAGGCAACGACAATGACAGTGTCAACCCATCCGGGTGAAAATCATCTGGTTGTTGGTTGTGTTGATGGTGTTTCAGTTGGCGTCAACGAGGGGCGGCGGCGTGTTGGGGGCAAGCAGAGGCACACAATGTGGTCGCACATAAAAAGCTACGTGCCCCACTTCACTTTGCTGTGTGTAATTTGTTTGCATATGTAACGCTTGTCGAGTGGAGGTGGGCGTGGTTACGGGATTTACTACGTGCCACGTGCACCGCTGTGTGTCGCCAAACAGTTGTTCCGGTTTCCTTGTTGGATAATTAAGACCCCCAATGTCAAGGATTATATGTGCACAAACACGATTATATGTGTGTGCATATAAAATAACATTTACATTTAAAAGTGAAAAAGGTTTTCTGTTTTTTTTGCAGATGTTATGTAAGTTTTTCAAAGTTATAAAATAAGCAGTTTTAATTAATTATTTACTTACGCAAATGTTGCAACTGGTCAAAAACATTTCGGTTTTAAAAGACGCAAAGAGTCCAATTATCTCTTTTATAATTTTGCATTCATAGTGAGTTTTTTGTTGTCTGTAAATAATGATAAGTGTTGGCCCAGATTATTTTAATGTAGATAACTCATCATTAAATGTTTGCCTTTTTTTTTTTAGTGTTAGTAGTGAGCATAACAGCCAAGAGATTGAGTTAAGAGAATTAAATACTCAAGTTTTCTCTCAGTTTATTTTCTTAAACAGAAATTCAGTCTTTGGATTATTTGTTTATTTTGTATTCATCTGCTCGCTTTTACAACCAAGTTTTTCCTTGATTTTCAATTTGCTATTCCTGGCGATTTACCAAAACACAAATGCTCCATTTTACATTTGATGAACTTATATTATTTTTGATGTCAGTGGTTTGTGCTTTGTGGTGCTGTCCACATGCTAACCAGATGTCCAAAACGTGACAACTGCCACATTGTGCTGAGTGGACCAAGCATGGAGTACATAAATTTTATTTCCCTGTGAATCACTTGCCTCATTCTAAATGGTTCCTCTTCTCTTTAGTCGAAATATGAAAATCCTAGTGAAATTCTAAAAATTTCTGAGCGCTGACATAAACTGCTCAAAGATTAAAGGGAATTGTTTTTTTTTTGCTTTTTGCTTTTCGCTTTTTTATAATATTTTTTTCCCGGCTTATGAATTTCATTCCCTGCCGGCCCAGCTTGGCTGATGGGTGCAGTTGGTTAATAGCCTTTCACAAAGGAAGTTAAGATTATTGGCAAGTCTCCGTTAATTGCCAATAACGTTTTGATTTGTTTTTATTTTGTTTCTTTCTTAGTTATTTTTTTTTTTAGGCTTGGCCATTGACTTTTTTATCAGCTTAGTCTGTTGTGTTTTTTTTTTTTTTTGGTCTTCTTTGTCTGGCTTTGTGGGCTTAAATATAGCTGCTTAATTCGCTGATATTTTCATTTTTAATTTTGCTGCCGCATTCGTTGTGGCTATTTTTACTGCTGGTCCTTGGCACATTTTAAATATATATTTGTTGCCAAGGACTCACAAGTCACACGAGTAACTTCGAAATGAAATTTATATATTAATGTCTCGTAAAATAAATATGTATACCTCTTTAATGTAGTTTATACATCTCTTAAAAATTATAAGATATATATATATATATATATATTTTTTTTTTTATATTTCCTGGAAAAAAGAATACTTTTGTATAGAGTAATTATTTTAAATTTTTGTAATAATATTTGTATTTGAATAACTTTACTTAATAACATATATAAATATGTAAATTTTCCAATGATTTACTATGTCAGCTGTACCATCTTGTTGGTATTCCCAAATAGCAATTCGAAGTACTTTCATTCATTCATTTCTGATATATGTCAGAAATATTAACTGCAATATAATGCGCCCAATTGCAGTCCCATTGGAGAAGACAACTATTTGTCAGATGCAATCTGAGCGGGTTTCAGACTGCACCCAGCGAAACAGACACAATACAATCAGCAATCACCCTAAGTTCGACGTCAATGGATTTATCTACTATTGATAAATTTTGGGCGTCTTTGGGGTGGATCATTGCCAATTGTGCAGCCCCTTTTAGCCTGGCCATTGTATAAATTGTATTGGCTGCGCTCGTTGGGCGGTCTGTTTGTGCAGCTGTTGTTGCTGCGGTATCTGCAACTTGTTTAAATTAGTTATATTCTTATGCAATTTTCTACGTGGCACCTTTGTGTGTGGCGCTCTGCAAGTGCCTCGATGCGCCTCTTGCCGCATTCTTCTGCTGCCTTCTAGCTGATTTTCATTGTTTGCCTTGCTTTGGCGCTGCTCCGGACAATGGCATTCGCACAACACAACTACGTGATGCATATATATATATATATATACTATACTATATATGTATGTGTTCTATTTGCATCTGTGTGCTTTGTGTGTGTGTTCTTGCAACATGAACGTGTTTCTGCGTTCTTATGTAAATTGCGTACATTTTGTAGTCCGCATTTTACGCGAAATGAGTTTTAGTTTTCCTTCCTTCATTTTTTTTTTCTTTGCACCTCGCAATAATCGCAATAATTCTGCGCTCAAATTGATTTTATACTTTACGCTTTTGGATGCACTTCACAAAACACCTTGTCAGATTTATAATCTCTAGAAAATATTATATGCATTTAAGAATACTTTTAGCTGAGTCGTCGATGTTGTCATTTCTATCTTTCTGTAAATTATTAGTCATTATTAGCCATATGAAATCACCATTCCATGTCATCCAAAATTAAGTTTACGCATCAGCAACTTTCTTATTTTTTCTACATATTTTATCATTATTTATTTTATTATTAAATTCTATTTTTACACAATAAAATGCATTCGTTTTTTTCTTTTTAAATACTAAAACTATATATAAAGAGCATTGAAGTTGGCACCAGAGAACAGATTTAATCATCTTTGATTTTTTCTGTTGGCTTACAACTTGAAAGTTGTTAAACAAGACGTATTTTTATATAAAATAAACTATATAATTTTTACGCTTAAATTTATCATGAAATTATTGTGTCTGCAAGGATATTGGCTAAATTTGATCATCATATTATTTGTAAATTAAAGTACAAAATATCAATTAACTCATCTGTTGTTGTTGTATGAAGAACATAAATATTATTTCAATTTTATTCATACAGTTTGTAAATTAAATTACAAAATATCAATTACCTCATCTGTTGTGGAACATAAATATTATTTCAATTTCAATTTGATCTTCATATAATTTGTAAATTAAAGTACAAAATAACTCACCTGCCATTTAATGAAGAACATAAATATTATTTTAATATTAATTTGTTCATCCAATTATTTTTAAATTAATGTGCAACATATCAATTAACTCAACTGTTGTTATATAAATAACATAAATGTCATTTTAATTTTTTGAATGCACAAAGTATCAATTAACTCATCTGTTGTTGTATAAAGAACATAAATATAATTTTCAGTTTGATCAAATCAAATGAAGGCAATTTGGTTGCAAGCTGCACTTTCCAATTATTCGTCCATTGCCTTTCACTCGCCTCGCCATTTGTCACAGTGAGTCGGCTTGCAGCGGCGGTGCCCTGCAATTTATCGCCTGCCTCGCTCCAAATAATCCAACGTGCAACGCGCGTGATGGTGGGCTACCCTTTCACCATGTTGCAGTTGCAACTCCATAAACAACAACAACATAAGCTTCGCTCGTTGCGCTTCGACTGTGTATTTTTCGCTGGCAAACCTGATGCCACAGTTGCAGCCACAGTTGCAGCTCTGAATGTGGCTATTTTTCTTTTTTTTTTTTTTTACAATTGAATTTATGATTGTTTTTAATTAATTTGTGGGCGTAATTTAAATCGCAACTTGCCCTTCTTTATAATTGTGCGGGTTGTGTCAATATTGAAATATTGTTTTTTTTTTTTTTAGTACACATAATTTTTAAAGTTTAGTTTTGCTTAACAATTTATGACAACATCAATCTTTTAAACTTGTTAAGATAAATCTATTGGATTTAAGGTGAGAATCAAATATTTATTTAATCGCACTCAATCTAAATCCCACTTCATTTACAATTCAATTCGCATTGGGAACGCGTAGAGAAAATGTTGTTGCGCATTTCAGCAAAAAATAAGTGAATCAGAGCCGCTGGGAATAGGAGTGGCAAACAGAGCTCAAACCCAAGTGAACAGCAGGAGAACTTGGCAAATAAAAAAAAAACTGTGTGAGCAATGTGAAATGAAGTGTCAAAACGTTGGGTGTGGCAAGGAACCGATGCGGCTCCTTTTCCAAGCAGTTCGAATTGCGATTGCAATTGGAGTAATTTGGCTAAGAGCTAAAAGAGAGTGCATTGTGTGAAAGGGAGTGGGAGAAAGGCAACTCATAAATTGCACTTACATGACAATCAAATATAGATAGCAGCTGCAATATGAACGCCAAGCACCTTTCCACATCCCAGAGGTGTGGCAATGCCTTTACCTGCTCCTCTTGGATTCGATTCTGAGTGGAGGCGGCATTATTGTTATTGCTCAGGGCGACATTGATGCCCCCCTTTCCGGCAGTCCCAGTCTCGGTTCACCCATCGTGCAGCAGTCTCCTTTTGGCCACTCTTAACTGGTTTTTCCAATCACCAAGCACTGACTTTAATTATCTCTGCTTTGCATAGCTTGTTGAAGATTCAAAGATTAAAACTAAACGTTTTCTTATTGCTTTATAAAGTACTTTGTTTACTTGAATTTTAATTTTTTTTTAAATTATTATAAAACACAATTTACAAAATTATTTAAGTATATTTTGAAGTTACCCTTTTGTATATATGAAAACATTAAATTTAGTTATTTAATTATAAGTTGCAATATATCAACGTTTGGTAGCATTTTTATCGTAACAGTAAAATTAAAGTTTTGGAAATTAATTTCTGAAAAATATATATGTTTTTTGTAAAAAAGAGAATTTCTTTTGATTATCCTTTATATTCCTTACCCAATCCTCCAAAAAATGTAGCCATCCATTAATTGCTTAAAAATTTGAAAACTTATTTTTTACAAGACTAAGTTTTAGTTTTATTACTGATCAAATTATCTAAAAATTTAAGTTTTTATGGGAGCTAAATGCGATAAAATTATATGATGTGCGCAGAACATTAACTATTACATAGTTTTTTTTTTTTATTACTACAATTATAATTAATATATTTTATTGCAGAACCAGTTTTCTTTATAGCAAGCCATTTTTAGTTATGAAGTTTTAAATAACCAAAGTAATAATAGGCGAAATTTAAAACAAGCTGAATAACTAAAATTGTATAATAACTAAAGTTTTATAATAGCTAAAATTGTATAATATATTCAAGGACTGTTTTTTTTTGGTACAATGTCGAGTTAGACAGACACACAGATGGATATAGCTAAATCTCGGAGTCAGAGGCTTATTCACAATTTATATACATGTTTTTACCCATTTTTAATGGGTTTACAGAATCACAAGAATAAAATTTCCATATGTGAAGCTGTCTTAAGCGCTCAGCTTGCAGTTTTGCGAGTTGCTTAGAACTAGTTTTTGGGTTATTTTTAATTGCATTTTAGTTGTGCAAGCAAAGGGAAACGGTTTGTTAAGCATAGCGTGTATGAGTGTGAGTGTGTGTAGGGGAAACGAAGAGGAGAGGGGTAGGGAACTCATAGTTCTGGCTTAAAGTGTTATGGGCTGGCCAGAGTGCTATTCAAAACTCGGAACTGCAGTCAGCTCTGCACTTGGCTGGCATCCCTGAGGCACTTGAGCATCTTTCACTTTACGCTTTCTTAACTTTAGCCACAATTCAAGCCAGCCCCAAAGGCAGCAACCGAGCCATAATGACTGCGATAAGTCATTAAGTAGCTCACTCAGCACCAGAAATGCTGAATAGTCAACAAATGGGGGAACAGAGCTGGAGCTGTACTTGGCTGACAAGGACTTTTGCGAGTATTGCTGCGTTGCAAGTTGTTAAGCATAATAGTTGGTCAATTTAAATTCGATTTTCACAATTTTATCCAAATATTTGCCAACTTCTTTTGTTGACTTTTTTGTTGGTTTGTGTTATAGAACATTTTTAAATTTTTATACTCGGTTTGCGAAGTAAAGAAACCTAATTTGGAAATAGATTGCTGATAATCTGCTTCAAAACGGTTAATAAATGTTTTCATTTTTGTTTTGCTGCTAAAAAAAATCAGAAATTTCTACAAAATCACCAAAATTTATAGACGGAATAGTTGGTTAAAAATATGTAATAAAATTTTATTTATAGCATAATTAAGTTGTGATTATTGTTAGACATTGATTATTGTGTTTGCTAAAATGTAAAAACGCACAACTGAAACTAGGAATTTAATGCCATTTAATGCACCTTGAAAAATGTATATAATACCTCGACTCACAACTATTTCAAATAATATTGTTTGTTTGTTTTATTTTTTTTTTTTATTTGCATATTGCTAGCTGCCATAATAAGTCAATATAATAATACTGCTTGATTTTTGCAATTCTTTCTCTTGCCAACATCAGCTGCCAACAACATGTTTACTAAGGTTTTCTTTGGTCTATGAAAACAAAGGCTTCAAATGCACGAGAAAAATAAATTAAAAACAAAGTACGATGGGAACAAAATAAGAAAGAAAGAGTAGAAAACTTTGGGTACATATATTGAATAAACAATGCCCAATCTAAAGAGATTCCATAGTGCTGTTATTATACTACCTATAATGATAATAAAAAATAATTACAGCAATTTGAATACTAATAAATAGTAATATGAATAATTAAAAATACATATTTAATTCATGCTATTAAAAAATATAATATATAAAACATTTAACACAATTCCAGAAATATTCTCATAATAAATGTTTTTAAAAATCCACTCATTAAAAAACATAAAATATATTTTAACCCAAGGACAGTTGAGTTTTGCATAGTAAAAATATGAATATGCCCAATGCAAGAGCATGCAGAATGTTGGATGAATCTTGCTCGCCTTGGGTCAGTCTTGGGGAGAGGCGTCTGTTTTGGTTTTGTGTCGGATTGCCTCGTCTGGTGGCATGTGTCAAAAGGGTATTTTCACTGCATTTGAGCGTCGCTTAGTTTGTTATTAATGAAGTTTCCAAGAGGCTTTCGCACCTTGGCAGTTGCCTTTTCACATCGGCTTTGTTTGCAAAGGCGTCAAAAATTACAAAAATTAAGTAAATAAACCGAGTAAAAAACTTGAATATTTTTGCAATTCAGTGGCAAATGAAAGCAACTTCCCTGCGGATCTTGGTTTTTCTGTGTTTTGTGTGTTATTCTCTGAGTTGGCGACTTGCTGCCTTTCTCTTTTGCCACTCAACTGGGAACAGTTGACATTGATTGACATTTGCCATGGCTTGCATTTACCAGCAATTATTCACCTCGGTTTGATTCCCTATTTTTGGCTAACCCTCGTTGCACTCTGTTTGCAAAATAGATCAGGCGCCAGAACTTTGACCTAGTTTTTTGGTATTACCCTAGACAATCTTACAAAGTTCCAGTTTAGTTTTGGCCATGTGCTGTAAACTGTTATTAGAGTCACGCAATTCACCACTTTTTTCTATTGCGACTCGACCTTTTTTTCTCTCTCTTTATTTTTTCAGTTTGTTGTATGTGGGAATTGTGTTTGTAGTCAAGTTCAAGGTGTTTAGAAAAATCACGAAAAGGCTGGGCTTGTGTTACATAATTAATTTGAATATTTAAAACTTGCGTGACTTTAAATAAAATACGAAAATGTGTGCTTTTAATATTTACTCTTGATTATATTTCAAATTAAGAGCTCAAAACTGCATTTATAAACTTGTTTATTCTGTTTAATAACTAGAATTTATTATTTATTATTACATTTGAATAAAATAATGTTAAACTGAGTACTTATAAAAATAAAACCATACCAAATTATGAGCTCTACTAATTAGCTTCTAATTATTGGCGACACTTCACTCATTCTTGCCACATTACCTGCCACATTAGCTGCAGCTGTCTGAGCATTGAAATCGAACGAAATCCTTGACCCATTTGACAACATTGAGTTGGGCAGATGGTGGGAGTTAAAATGTTGCAATGTTACATGTTTTATTGTCATTTACATTTAGAGTGCACAAATGGGACATGATAAGGGTTTCCACTTTCGACTCGCATGTCATTGTTAGATAACAAGTTTAAATTACATTCTGGCAGTTGCAAAAATTAAACAAATTGCATGTTTCTAGAAACATTTTTGTTATTTTGGCTATAAAATAGGCTTTCAACTGGCAACAGTTATGAGCCTGTTGCACTATATATATTTTTAGATTTGAGCTCAGGGCCAAAATGCTTTCTTAACTGTGTTGCACATTAAACAAAATTTCTATTTTAGTTTTAGCGTGTTAAGTAAAAAGCACTGATCTGGAATTCAGGTTATGTGCCCGATGACTTCATTAGGCTTTTGTCGTAGTTGTTGTTGGTTTTGGTTTATTATTTGTTTGGCTCGATGTGGGCCTAAAACAACTCTGCATTGTTTTACTGGGGGTCGTACAGAAATAGTTTTAGTGGGTTGTTCAGGGAGAGGAGCCTGCTGCACCTACGTGTCTGAAATTTGTGTTCGTTGGGCAATTGTTAAATCGATTTTTTTTTTTGTACTTGTTTGTTTGTTTCGGTTCCTGAAATAAAATGCGATTCGGAATTTCAGTTGTTGTTGTTGAAATGAAAAATATTATTGACTAAAACGAAAATATTTAATAAATTACGCTTCTTTACAAATTTGAATATGTTCTATTTATTTACAGTTTATTTTTTCTCTTTTTATGTAAAATTTTAATGTGTTCTGTTTATTTAAATATTTTTTTTTTTTTTTTTTTTTTGTAAAATTTTGTATGTTGGGTTTCCTAAGTCAGGAATTTATTATTCTGAGTCTTATGTATATATTTTGTTTTGGCATCCACAAACAGCAACATAATATGTTAATGTTCATGTTTATATGTAACTTCTGCAATTCTATGTTATTTTCAGAATAATTCTGTCTGTGCATAAATATTTATTCATGTTAATCACATTTGTTTTTACATTTCGACTAAGGCAAAAGCAATCAAAGACAAGAATACAATGTTCTAATGAATGTTTTTTGAGAGCCAGACTCTAATATGCATTAGTCATGATATTCAGCAAATTAAATATTAAGTTGAAGAACATAGTTTTGTAATTTGCCACCTACCTGTAATTCAAATTTAACTAAATAGGTTTTCAAATTACATCAGTAACAACAATGTTAAAATTTAAAGTCAGACGATAAATTTAAGTGAAAAATATTAATTATTTTCAATTAATGTTTCTCTTATATTGAAGTAGGTACATTAATTAATGTTAATATTAAATGATGATAAACAACATTTTTAAAATGTATTTTTTGCTCCAACAGCGTTCTTCATCTAACAAATTCATCTTTTTCTTGTTCATTTAATAAGATGGAGAACTTAATTTATTTTATGTTTCATGGTCCGCACAATAAATATGCTAATTGGCATCTTAAACTGTCATTGCCCCAAATTGATGCCGTGCTTAAGATGTCAAATTATATTTGTATATTAATGCGGCAATTTGCGGTATTCTGACATAGTTGCCGAGATCAAAAGGCGAAAATAAATTGGCAACAACTAATTATAAAAAAGGAAACAGCGCAAAACTATTTAAAAACGCTTATCTAAAGAAATCAGTTTGAAATATTTGGAATGCTTTGATGATGTATGTTATTAGGTAAAATACATAGTAAAATAGATGTTAAAATAAATGCTAAAAAACATTTACGGTTAGCTGAACTAAAACTAATGTTGCCTTCATTCACAAAACTTCTCTTTTTGGGTCAGTTCTAATGAATTCTAACTTCTAACGATTTATCAATTTAATGATATATACAACAATATAAATGTATATATATACAAGCTTGTTATGCATTCGTGTTTCTAATCTTAAACATATATTTACATACATTTTGTGCCGGCTTTGAAAATCGAATAAAAGCAAAAGTGGCTAAGTTTTCTCTGATGTGGCTCACGTGTTGCTTTAGGCCTTGAACCTCAAATGTGGACTTGCCACCAATCGATAGACAAATCGACTTTGGTCATTAGCTCAGCTCTGATTTCGGAAACACTGTCATAAATCATGTTTACGTGTCTATGTATTCACATATTTAGAATATAATTTCATTCACATTTAATATTTTCATTTACATACTAAAAAACATATGCGTGACCCATGGAAACATTTTAGAGCTAAGCAGACATTTATATATATATATATATATCATATATCATATATCATTAGCAGTCTCTGCTTAAGTTAATATTTTATTTTGTAATTAATATAATAAATAAAAGAGACTTTTATACCTACTTAATATAATTATTTATGGCTAAAAATGGTGAAAAAAAATATATATACGATTATTTCAAAGTCTGCGTAAAACATATTTTATTTTCTAGAAGAAAACGAAAGTTCTGTTTAAACTGTATTTAAAATTGTGTTTAAGATTGGATTTATTATCTATTTAATTTATTTAGCTATTATAATTTAAGCTATTATAATTTAAGCTTTATATTTAATATTATTATAATTAAAAGTAGAACCCAATAGAATTATAACCACTTTTATATTAACATTATGATATTTGTAAATAATTACAAATGATTTAGTTTACTTAAGATATTAGGCAGACAAATAACTAAAAGATTTTTTCGTTAAGTACAGATAACTTTCTAATAATATTTTGTATAAAAATCGATAGCATTTTATGTTAAATAAAGAATATTCCCAAGTTGGTTACAAAACAGCATATTTATGTAAGGCTGAGTCGATTATTCTTAACAAGACGAAGGCAATTTGTTAAAAAGAAAAGTGGCAAATGGGACGTTTATGTTGACTTTGTCAGGCTTTGGCTCTGCCACTTTTCAAATGGGTAATTAGCATTTAACTGGATTAGTGGTGAAATTCCATGGATGCAGCTGTGAACCTCAACTTTTTTGAGGCTTTTATGGGTTTAGCTGACATAAGCCGATAAAGTTGATTAATTGCCTGAAGACAGGCAACGGAGGAATTGAGTGCTAGTAAAAGTTGTATGCAAATGGATTTTATTTATGAGTACTAAAGTCTTTTTATTTCATTGTTAAAGTTAACAGAAATTGAATGTTTAATTTTTTTTTCTACAAATGTTCTCTACTGTTTCCTATAAACAAACCTTTGTTGAAATATTCTTTGGTTACTTGAGGCGATTGCTCAATTTTATATTTTATCTGCTGCTGCTGCTTTGGGCTAATTCTGTACACAGTTTTTTTTTTTAATTTTATTCCCTTTGACGAGCCTTTTTTTTTGTGAATTTTCATTGCGTATTTTCTCGTGTGCATATATTAAATAATGTTTTCCCATCTTTTTTTTTATGCCTGTCCGCAAGCGACAATTATGCACATTTTCAAGTGTATATAAATAAACCAAAAGCAACACACATACATATAAAATTACATACATATTTAGTACAAACGCGTGCTTGGTCAACGGAGCGTAATCGTTAGAGATGAGCACGGGCCGACCATTTTTTTCCGTGGGCCGGCGTTCATTGCCTGGAGTTGAGTTTTGGCCAGGTCGGGCTCGCAACACAATCGGCTTAAAATTTGGGTGCCAAGAGCACGAGTATTTAATAATTTGTAAATATTGCAGTTAGTTCTTGAATAGACATAAAAACAGCTATCGAAATAACCAAATATAAGCTTAAAATTATTTTAGGTGTTTTTCAATTTGCGATTGCAAAAATCATTCCATTTTCATTTGGAAATCAAACTGAATTATAAATATATTTTACGGCTAATTTAGTTTTTCCATGTGTGCTGTGAAACAATAAAACAACTGCTGAACTGTAAAATTACTAATTGCTTATAATATGGTGATTATGGGTTAAATAAATAAAATATTTTTTATTTAATACTATTTTAGTAAATTTGGGTAAATACTAATTTGCCACTTAAAATATTTTTAATTCGATTGCAATTTAGTTAAAAAAATTTTTAGGACTTATTACATAAGGCAAGTGTCGATATGAGTTTTGCATAACAAAAAAATTCAACAATTAAAAAAGAAAACACTTCATGTAAATAAACAGTCAAAAAGTGAAATCTCAGATAATATTGTGTGGGCTTTATAAAAGCAATTGTATATTCATATATATGAAGAGGCACTCCAATTGTCACTTATGACTCTTAAGTTGTGGGATCGAGATTTGAGATTCGAGTTTGCAACAAGACGTGAAATCGAAAACATCAAAATCCACTTTGCGTAAAACTAACAATTACGTTAAAAATATAATAATAATAAAAATATAAAAAAATACCCACTACAATGTAGATCTCGGCAGTTTATCTTCAGTCTATAAACGTATTTAATCTTATTTAATTTTGTAATAAAGTTTAGATAGCGGCTGCCGGTAGCATATAAATTCATTTAATCTTTTTTAAATTTATAATAAATTTTATACAGAAGGCTATTGCCGTAGTCGCTTTTTACTTGTCGTATATTCGAAATGTGTATAAGGTGACCGAATAAAATTAGTAATTACTACTTAAAGCATAGCAATTATAGGTTTGTGGACTTACCTTTTCATTACTACTTTGAGGCAGTTACTGAGAAATCTACCTTTCAAATTTAGTGACTCTAACGCAAAAACTGAAGGATGACACAGGCTTTTCTGCTTTTCATGGGTGTTCAAATCGATTTCCCAAAAGCACTCCAATTTTCACACTTTGTCTCTAGTTTCAAGGGTGTCAACTAGACGGAATGACAAACAGTATTTGGGAATTCTAACTTCGGTATCTGTGTACAAAATATATGAAGACGAATTCCGTTGAGATGAAATTGTGATTTCTTTAAGAATTACGTTTGCTCAAATTGTGGCCTTGGATAAATGGCAAATGTTGTGGGACAACAATTAACAGAATATTTGTATTATTATTGAAAGAAATCTTGTGAATGTCGAACATTTCAATTTTTAATATAAAAGTACCAAATATCGCTAGAGTTTTGTGCAATTATATTTTTTATTATATTGTTATGAATATAATTTTAAATGCTTTGATATAATAAAATACATATATTAAAGATGTTGCTTTCTTTAGTTTATTAACTAGAATCTTCCCAATGATATATTTTTTGTATCTATTAAAATCGCAAAAGTAAGAAGAAAATAAAATTAGTAAAAGGTTTTAAAAGGTTTGCAGTTTACTATATTATTTAAATGATTTTTTGTTACTTTATCAATTTAATAGTACAGTTCGTGCTGCTAACTATTCAGATATCAAGGTTTTAGCTAGAAAATAAATTAGTATTAAGATTGTTGTTGTTTGCATTTGCAAACACGGCAAACTAATTTGCAATGCGACTTTTGCTCGGAACTGGCTAAGTATTTCAATTGCAGTTTGCTTTGCTCTGGTTGATTGCTTGTTTGCCGATTATATAACTGATAATGGTGGCAATGATGCACTTGGTTATTGACAATATAAATGGGACCGATAATTGAGAGAGGAATTTGATAGCATTTTCATGCGATATATAAAAGTAGTAGAATAGCAGAATATGGACGGAGTCCCACAATGCAATAACATTTATGGCATATTTCTTTATTCACTTGCTTAATTATTATAATTAGCAATTTTAATATTTACTTAAAATAAGCCATCGCCACAAAATTCAATAACACAAATATTGCTGACAATACTAGATAATTGAGCATATTATTTATTTATTTGATGCATTACGTAAATAATAGTATAAAAAAACAACAGTCTACTTCTATTTATTAAAATTATCTGAGATACAATTACCAATTAGAAAACGTTGCAACTACTATAAAATGCCAATTATAATAATTCATTTGTTTATTTAACTTAATTGAATGGCATTTTACAGCGACCTTAGTTGTTGATATGCGAACTTCACGCTGTTTGCACAAATATTATGGTGTTTATTATAAATACTAATAAACATTTTCTTTTTTTTTCAGTGTATCCAATGTGCGTATTGTGCTTCTGGTGCGGGATCCGCGTGGCACAATGCAATCGCGTCGCCATCGCATCTGGTGCGGCGGCAATGAGGACTGCGAGGAACCAGCACTGGTCTGCCAGGATCTGGTTGATGACTACAAAACAGCTGAGAAGCTGCTAAAGACGTATCCAACGCGTTTTAGGTGAGTTTAAAAATATATATTTAATTATTCATAATCAGTAATTTTATAATAAACAAATTTCTAATTACTTTGTTTTCCTTTATAGAACTTTGCGTTATGAGGATTTGTCACTGAATCCCTATGATATGACCCAGGATATTTTGCAGTTTTATGGCTTGCCCTTTGATCCTGCTGTCGAGGACTTCCTGGACACACACACTAAGGAGAACAAAGGTGGCGTTAGTTCCACATATCGTGACTCCAGATCGGCGCCATTCCACTGGAAGCAGGATCTCAAGGCAGAAGAGGTGAGTGTGTGTAGCAAACCCCAAAAAGCATCTTACTCTAATTATCTAATATTTTTGTACAGATCAAGCAAATTCAGGACGTTTGTGTGGAGGCCATGGATTTGTGGGGCTATCGTCGCATGGCCAATTTCAGCAATTTTGCTATGGTGCAGCAGAGCTTCGATCCGATTGTGTTGCCGCCTCCATTTACGTGAATGATGTAATTTCTGTGCGAACTGATAACGATAAACTAATTCTTCTACTTGGTACATTTTGTTGTGATATCGTCGTGTTGAGCGAGCAAAAAGAAATTATATAGAAATGCATTAGCTAACGGTTTTTTGTAGCGGGCACATTTATTTTTTGTTGCTAAACACGCAAAACACACACTTACTGAGCAATAGTTAATGATATACCACATACGATAAACTATAAATATACACACACCCACAATATGACTTATACAATATATATATCTATATATATATGTTTGCGATAATTTTAGTAATTGGCGAATTTTTGTGTAGCGTAAAAGCTCGAATATCACATTTTTTATATATAACTAGGCATATAGCATTTAAGTAACTGAGAACTTCAAAACTACTAAACTTCTAAAAAAGGCACAGGCTGGCGTTGTTCTTAACTTGGCTTTATTCTCAGTATAAATTAAACCACTAACATTTTGTAATTTTCTGCTTATAGAAAGAAGCAAAAACAAAAGCATAGAACAAATGCAATCGCAAAAGAACATAAATCCAGTGATTTAGCAACTAAATACAAGAAAAACGTATCAGCAGTAATTAAAAAATACATTTAGACTTTTAGACACATTATCAAGCACAAATATACACAAAATGTTAAAGAAACAAAAAATTCAAGTCTTTGAAAAATGTTGTGCAATATTAAAGAAAAAAAATTCAACAAAGAAAAAAATGAAAATTGAGTATAAACTAAAAATGGCTGCTAAAAAATTTAGACGTGAATTTGGCATAGCAAAATTATCGTATTATGGAAAGTGCAGAGCAATGAGGACTCGACTCCTAAGTATTAGTTTAAGTGTACATTATTTTAATAAAATATTTAATATTAATAATTACAATATTTACGGTTATTTATTTGTAATTGAATTGTAATTTAAGTGTAATATATTTTCTGTCCATACTTTTTTTTAAAGTTAAGTTAAACTTGTTTTGATTCAATGTTGAATACAAATACCAGCAATGTGTGTTAAGGAACAGAAGTTAATTAAATTAATACCAAAACCATGAAATATTATTTAATAAACAAATCCGGCAATATTTGCATAATAATATACAACAAAATCAACTAATTAGCAATGGAATAAAGAGTAAAACATTAAATATTAATTACAATTGAGTTTTTATCCAATTTGTAGACTATCGATTACAGAGAATTGCATCAACTAAAACTGTGTCAATATATTGAAGTAATGGAAAACTTTTGGAATTCAGATCTTAGAGAAGATAACGCATTTTTAAATGCAAAAGAATCTTATAGAAAGAAAGAATCAAAAGTCGCTTTGATTTAGATTTGGTCTGTGTCTTTTCGATCTCGTATAGCATAGGAAATTAAATAAACTTTCATTTTATTGATAATCTTCAATAATTGGTAATCTATATATAATTGTGTTATTTGAAAGCAACATTTCAATTCTAGATTTATAATCCCACTAATTAATTATTTTGCTGTATTTTCTCTAGCACTGAGTGCTCAGACAGATATTGTTACAAGCGGACAGTTAATTTCTGCCACGAGTGTATCTTATCCAACCACATAACCATAACACAAAAGCATTGTGAGCTTTTGACCGGTGCCAGCAGAAGGTTTTGCACGAACCGTTTACCGTTTATGTTTGTGCACAAAAAATATTTAAATTTTCTTAAATATTATATTTTTACTACTTAAAGTATTGGCAAGGATATACTTACTTGTTTGATTTAAATTGATTGGAATGGATTTAATAGTGGTCAGCGGTCTAAGTTTACAAGTAAAACTCTGCGAAATTAAATTAAATTAAATAAACATATATTTTATTTAATCAAACAGATCGCAAATTGTAAAATACAATTTTTTTCATTTATAGAAATGTTTTAGTTTATGTAATGCATAGTAATAGTAATGCGCTAATAAACGTAAGTTTTTATACTTTCTACGTAAATGGTTATTGTACTCATTTATCATATTTACAGCAGGCAATTTCAACTAAAGATTTACTAAAAGAACAATACTAAATATTATCCTCATGACTTTCTGAAATTTTCAATATACTTTTCATATACTTTATTGAAATTTTTTAATTTGTAATCTTGAGAGCAGGCAATTTTTTTACTAATTTAGTCAGAAATTATATATTTCTTATAAGAACAAGACTAAATAATTGAAGTAGTTGAAATATATTGATTTGCGCAGTTGGCACAAAATCAAGAAGACTTTCGCAGTGGAAGCGGCATATGTGCTCTTTCATAAATAACACTAAATTGCTTAAATGCTTTTTAAATTAAAGTTTAAAAAATACTTCAAATAATATCCTATAAAATCGATTAATCAAACCATGTTTTGTATATTCTTTATTTAAATATTAGCAGAATTCACAATCATTACATTATTTTACTTTTTGGACTCTCTCATACCAAAATGCGTATGCGTAATATTAATGAGCCTAATGCATATTAGATTTGAGATTTCAAAGAGATTATGTTTCATTTTAAGTGATTAAGCCAATCATCAAATGTGATATGTAAATACAGCTGAAAATGAAATTTGAGCTGTCGTTTGCTAAATAGGATTTTGACATAGGGAACATTTGAAAGGACATAAACCCAACATTAGGATCAACATAAAATCATCGGATTTGGGTAGAATAGGCGCCGCCCGCAATAGTTTTACCTATTTTATTAGCTGCTAAGCCAAAAGGTGCCAAAAATTATAAGCGCCGCCTACCACAAGTGAGTGTGAGTGTCTGTGTGTGTGTGTGGTTGTGGGTTGCGTGGGTAGAACAAAAGGAATAACAACAACAACATTGACTAGTTAGGGCAAACATCAGCGAATAGCAGGCGACCACCGCAGCTTTATAACTACGCGTCCTCGCCTGTGTGACGTCAAAGCATCCGTTGCAGATTGTTGCGTGGGCGATGAAAGGAGCTTTTTGTTAAGTCGAGACAGCAACCAAAAAGAGCCAGTTGAGGAAGCTTGAATTGAAAGCGCAACAGGAGCCCATCAGCTGAAGTTGAAAGAGTCGGCGTGCGTGCGTGCGTTCGGCTCCGGCTCGCTATAAAACAAGTGGCCATCGTCGATTGCGTTGCATTCGTTTCGTGCGCGTCGAACCAAGCAACCCAACCAACAAGCAGACAGCTGCTCCAAAGGGGCTTAAGAAAACAGTTTTCAAAACAGTTATTTGTGATCTCTCTTTGAATTCGCTCTGTCAAATTAATCCATTTCTGAAGTTAAAAGACATATTTTTCACTCGTTTGACTTTTATTTGGAAAACATTTTTAGAACTTCGATTTGCGTGAGTTTTGCACACAAAACACGTCAGCGTATTTATTTGTGAAGCCAAATCTGATAGCTGATAGCGAATAAAAAGTTAATAAAATCGCCGTATCGCGCTGCAAACAGTTAACGCGAGTTTAGCTATTTTGTATTCAATTTAATTGTCGCATTGCCTGTCAGCAAAACAACAAGGAGCAAGCACGTGAGTTAAATACATTCTCATTTGCTGATTTATTTTATTATCGAAAAACATATTTAATTTATACATACTTCGATATTTATTTTATCCATTTGGGCATCTGTGCTTCAATGGAATAGCTTGAGATAATATTTATATATTTAAAATATACCATTCATGACTAACATTTAAAATTCACACAAATGTGGAAAATTTCGAAAACTTATTTCGCTTCCTCTGCTTTTATAATAAGTGCATAATAAAAAATCCAAGATAGAAATACAAAAAATATAGAGAGAAAGTTTATATCTAATAATATTATTAATAACAAAGCTGACTTTTCTTAAAATTAGCGAATTTCCAACCAATCTGTAGATATCCTACAAATCAAACTATAATCCTAGGATGTTTATATTATTTTAAAACCTTTGAAAAGTATTACAATACTGTCGAGAAGTCCATTTGATTTATAATTGATATATATAATATATACTTTCATATTGCATATAGGTTGTATCCGACTGGATCGGACCACTATATCACAGTTGTCATAAAAATAATCAATCAAAAAATTGTATTTAAGCAAAAAACAATTTTTTTAAACGTACAAAACAATAATTTAAGCTTCAGATTCAAATTTATTTAATCTTTGGAATTTAATCAGCCATTATTTCTAGTTTATCTATTGGCAACTTCTGCCGCTTCCATTGCAATTCGAAGTAATCAAAAAGTAAATAAAAACAAGAAATCGCAAAATAATTTTTTAGGGACTTCCAAATTGTATAATGTCCGTCGAAAGGCCACATCAAATTTACATTAACGTCTTTTGGGTCATCCTCATAAAATATCAATAATTGTCAATCACTTTTTTCCTTTTTGTCAACCCTTGAATCTGAAGCAGTTGAGTCCTTTATGTGCTTTTCAAATAGTTTGGCTAATGTTGAGTGAGGTAAACAAAAAATTAATCCAGGATTCTGCTTTTATCGGAGATGTTTTTGTTGAGTCAGGTTAACAATATAATAATCCAGGATTCTGTTTTTTTTGGAGTTATTTAACGATTGCTGAGACTAAAGGCAATTAATTTCACAAGATGTTAAGTCGGTAGATAAAGTGAGTTAGTAAATAATAAATAATTTACAGATTTAGATAAAGGTTAAATCTTAAAATTTAATTTTTATTTATTTACACAGGGAATGTTTAAAAATTCCCAGAGGCAGTTTTTTTTATCTGTCTCTCTAACTGCAAATTATTATTAAAAAAGAAATTACTTCCTTTAATGATAGTAATACTTATGCAAAGACACAGCAGACACTTGCGACCAGATTTGTGTCACTCGATAAGGACACAACGTGGGCGTGTCAGCATCCTCGCGCCCCGCTGTCGATTGTACTTCCGTGATACTAAGATGAGGGCTAATAAAAAAAAATAAAAACTGACACCCCAAGTGGAATATGTTTCCTGATACGCCCACACGTGCCACATTTACAATCGCATTTAGACACTCTCTATCTGATTTTTTTTATACTATTTATGTGTTGCAGTTGTCAGTTGACTTCGGAGAAGAAAAATGAGCATTTGATTGGCAAGAGCCATCTATTTGATGGGATCTGTATAACTTCCAAGAATTTTTATTGTCCCTAGTTTTCAATAGCTGCATGTCACTTCAATGGCAGACGCAAATTATGTTTTCTAGTGAAAGAAAAACCATTTATAAAATAATTGCATTTAGATAATATTATGTACCATTATCCCCTACTTCAAAGTCCTGGAAGAATTCCTAGAAAAGTTTATTTTTACTAAAAACTCGAATGAATGTCACTGATTAATTTTTCTATTAGTTAAGTCCAAATTTCAATAAAATTGCATACCTTTGAGGGCAAATATAGAAACTATTATGTAACATTATTCTCCATTTGAAAGTCCTGGAAGAATTCTAAGAAAAATGATTGCATATTATTAATAACTTTATTCCACTCGAATTGAAGTCACTGATTATTTTTCTAGCAGTTAAAAGCAAGTTAAAAAATAATTGCATACCTTTGAGGGCAAATTTAAATACTATTTTTATTTATCTTGCAATTAATGGGATATCCGTTAACATATGTTTCCCACTGTAAACTGCTTTAATTTCAAAGGTTGACATTTGAGCAAAATTTAATTGTCGGCTTTCAGCTTTTTGGCAAATAAATTACATAATATGTTGGCAACGTGATTGTCGAAGTGTTAAATAAATTAAGTAAAATAAAATTTAATGCAAGTGCGAATTGATTTAAATAGTTGTTCATGGTTGGAATTTTAAAGGAATACCACGAATGAGCTCCTCAAGAGATAGATGAGAAGGATAGAAATTTTGTAATTCGCAGGTTTTGATCGATTTTTTAAGTTTACGCAGATTTTGGCTAGCATTCCACAAATTTGGTATCATACATTGAGTAAATTCCCAAATGGCTGTTTATTCGGTTTTACCCCTTTCTTTTCTTTAAGTGTATTGTTGTTAAAGTGAATTTCTCATTTCATTTTCATATGCGAAATGAATCGGCAGTCCTTAAATAGATTCGTGTCAGAGTCCTTCAACAAATTTGCTGCAAGTTAATAATTAATGTTGTTTAACTTAAGGCGTAAAGTTTTTGTTATAAAATAACAAGCTATAAAAAGACAAGTTACATGTAAAATGTACAATCAATAATCATTGCACAATTCTAGTTAGCATTCGTATTTTGAGTTATGTCCTGCAACCTATGAGAAATTTATTTGCATAGCTGCTTATTATGCGAGTATCCGTATCCTGTCATTTGTTGCACGATGGCTCGCTGCATCCGGCCACACACGTTTCCGTGCTTAGAATGAATGTGAATAATTGATGCAACAATGTAATGCATAAATTTACAATTTGATCAATGGTCACCTCCTGATTCAAATTTGCGTGCCAAATTCAAAATCTTGTTTGTGCTGGCCACCAGTCAACCCGTCAGGATTTTACTTATTTAAAAGCCAAATACCAACTGCACATAAGCCAAATGATTTATAGAAGCCTTTGGGACTTTTCAGACACATTTGCCAGTAATTATCACGTAATTCTGCATATATTATGGCCATGCCAAAAAGTTTAAATTGATTTTACCACAAATTTTTAAATATGCGCCAGCGGCGCACTGTGCGTATGCTTGATGTGTGTTATATTGATCTGGCGACGGCAAAAAAAAAAAATAATAATAATACTAATAAAAATAAGAATAAAAATAATAGCAGAAGTGGCCTCAGAAAACACAATCAATATTCAAGTGTGAATCACAAAATGCCAGACAATATAAGCAAATCGACGAGGCGACAAGAAGCCGACGGCAAATGTTTTTCCTTGGCTTCAGGCGAATGTCAATGCCACAAATTTGGGGCAACCAAAAAAAAATAAAGCAATACATTCAAGACTCTTAAGACACAATAATAAGAGCGTACACATTGTTGACGTTCAAACATTTGCCCCCAAACCAATGCCTTCTTGCTAAGTCACATTTGAACTCTGAAATGCTGGCCAATTGACAGCGCCACCTGGCGGTCAGATAAATTATCTTTTGCCCAAAGCTTAATTAGCTTGCCGCTGGCAATTTTCCACAAAATTAAACTGACAGAAAAGGGACAAAGCAAGAAGAAGATTTAAATAAGAAAGGATAACTACAAATAAGAAATTAAAGGCCTAGTAAAGACAACAATTTCTATTTCTATAGTTTAATTAAAACAAGCAAAGAATTAGATAAACTAATTGGATAGAAATTATATTAAATAAGCAAATCTTCGAGGTGAATATGATAATGTCGGAATAGGTGTATATATATAAATATATAAATATAATATTAATATGATCAATATATATTAAAATAAATATTTTATATAATTAAGCTAATATTATATAATATTAAATTATAAATATATTTAACACATTTAAAATTCAGTCGCTATGCCAAATATTATAGGTGTATGTATAAATATATATATATATTTTTTTTTTATATTTAAATACATATATTTAACACATTTAAGATTCAGTCCCTATGCCAAATATTATAGGTGTATGTATCAATATATATATATATATTTTTTTATATAGTTAAATTTATATATATATATACAATCAACATTCAGTCAAGATGCCCCGCTTAAAGCTTACCCGTTGACAGCCAAGCTGCACAATATATTTAATATATAAATGCTTATAATTTGGAGCATTCAAATATGCACAGGCAACACAGGTAAAACAAACAATCAACAGGTGACACTTTGCTTTGGATGGCTGCCAGACAGAGCTAAGCTAAGAAGAATGAGCTGGGATACAAAACACACACACATATATATATATATTTGCATACTTCTATATGTTGCAAGGAATATGTGTGGCGTGCAACAGACACAAGAAGACAGAAGCTAAAATGGAGTCGTAGATGTCGCCGGATCTACGGCTGCTTTTGACGTGTCATAAATTCTGGGGCAAGGAGCACGTGTTGATTCCGAGACACATGAGTTGTTGGGCCATTAATTAAACTGAACTATTTAAGTTGACTGAATGTGCAAATTATATAAGAAGAGCTTAGCCAAATACATATTGTAATTAAAGGCATTAAAATGGATTAGGTTCCATTATTAATTCTATTTAATGGGCACAAGAATATTATTTGTGTTGAATTTGAGTTGCAGACAAAGGAAAGGATTTCATTTGTCATTTTGGTTAGTTTTGAGCCAAGACCAAAAGTAATAAATGAATATTTTAAAAGGTAAATGACACATATATATATTAAAACACACATGCAGTTCATTGAATTAATATTTGATGGTTTTTGGACAAGGCTGTAATGAAATGCTGCAGTCAGTTTGGGTTTAGCCTGTCAGAATCCTAATTCCATGGTTTTTACCCAAATCGAATACGTCGTTGATATGCAAAGGGAGACATTAAATTGTTTCATATTTCTCAAATTTCTTAAAATTAAATATTTGATGTCGCATGCAAAACAATACAGATGAAATTTCACAATTTGAAAATTCAATTTAATTTCTGCTCAGTTCGGTGGTCTTCAAATATGACGCAGTCAGCCAGTTGGACAGATTCATCGCTCAGTTTTTTTTTAAGAACACCGACGCCGAATAATAATAATACTTTATCAGCGTCGATTGGCCCAGAGTTGAGCAGCTTAACTATTTATTAACTGCACACAATACAAGGCAAATTGGCTTAGACCGCCTTAGCCACGCCTGCGATGTTGTGGGAAATCCAACCACTCTGTCCCATAATCAGCACAAAGCCCTGTAATTTTCATCCTCCGCTATTTGTGCCGGTCAATTTCTTTGGTCTACATAAGTGCGACAAATTTGCTGGGGATCTGCTGAAGGTTGTTGTCATTCAGGCGAGATGAAAAAAGTTGTCAAGTGGATTTGATTTCGTGATTGGTGGCCCCAACTGGTTATATCAGTGGAGACGCTGTTCACGTGGCAACCTGTGCCGACATTATAATCTTCCACTAATTACTTAGCCATTTAATCTGAGCAACACGCTGCCACTTGATGCTGCCAGCCAATTGAACTTGGCTTGTTAACCTGCACCGCTGAGGTCATTAAATCAGTTTGATGAGCTGTCAACAACATCCTGCCAAGTCAGACTGCCTGTCAGCCAAGCCTGCCTGTTGAGTAGCTCCCATTTCACATTTCCCATTTCACATTTCCCATGGCGTGCCACACGTGGCAATTAAGTTTTATCGCCTACACTCAAAACAACGACACGATTCGCTCGATTCCAGAAACTAAGCTCATTATGAATGACATGTGTTGGCTGTTTTTGTCTAATATTCGAAAACTTGGCCAACACATATTTGCTTGTACAGCAACTAACTGCATTTGATGGCTGCTTATTTTGGTGGCCGTTTCTGACCTCATCCAATGCAGATGGCTATTCGCGGAGTGCAGCAAAAAGAATTTATAAAAGTTAGTTTTATCTCTTATTAAAGAAATCTGCAATTTGCAATTGGCCAACTTGAAAGAGACATCTTTATATTTATTTTGTACAAATCAAGTTACCATTATAAAATGCATTCTTCTCTCATTTGTCTTAATTCTGAGTGTGAATTGATATTTTTCGAATTTTTTCTTTATACTTTGGCAGTTACTATTATTCATTTGTTTCTTATATTTTGGGAAAATACATTTTTTTTTAAATTTGTGTTGTTTTATTTTTTTATATTTTGAGAAAATAAATTTTTTTTTATTCGATTTATTTTTTTATATTTTGAGAAAATAAATTTTTTTAATTCGATTTATTTTTTTTCATATTAATTTACTTTAACACCATTATTATTAATTTACTTAATTTATTAGCATTCAAAGGCAATTTCGGAGTCCCCCACTTCCTAGCATCTTTTTTTAATGTATGTCCAAGATTCGATATATTTTCTTAACTGCCACGCTTAATTGTCAAAAAACATTGGCAAATTTCACTTTCAATAATTGTAATGAATGAATGCCAAAAGCTGATAAAATTAATTTGTACGGGTTATTGGGCTAATGCGACTCCACCGTAATGGGCTAAAACAATTTATATCGTCTTGGCTAATTATACCCTAGGGCAAAGGGGTACCATTAACTTGTCCAAATCAATATCTGGTGCAAATGAGAGCATTTTCGAGCCATGTTCTTAATTGGCAGTTGTCCTTATGAATTATGAATTATTTTAAGTAGTATTAGGCTAATTTAGAGACATGATATTGCAATGTGCAAAATCTTATGATTTAAATGTTGCTATATATAATAAAATTTGGAAAATTTGGAAAAAGTCATTAATTAATTAACTTAATTTGTTTAATAATTTATTTGTTTGTAACCAGGGTATTTGCTAGTCGGACATGCTTATTTCTGTTTAATTCAAGATTTATTTGCAAATATAAATTATGCCTTTATAATTGTGCGTCACACCAAGTGTTGATGAGATGGCCAATTAATTAGCTAATGAATTCTAATTTTATGTGGCAGCAAAACTTTTGTATTCCGGCCAACTGGCAGCAGTCTTGTTACCTGAAGTCTGTTCCATTTAACGCCAAGATTGTCCGCCAAGTCGCAGGACAAACGAAAGCCTATCAAAGGGGCGTTCCCTTTCGTGCCGGCAACGACATTTGACTTCCTCACATTTCAGCCAAGTAATTAAGTCAAGAGCGCTTAAAAAATTCAAATGTTGTGCACGGGTCATAAATTTGCAGCTGCTCTCAAAGTTGAGTGGGATGCGAGTTTTGTTGTATAGTGTTGGCATTTTATATTTATGTACTTAGACTTTGGCTCATTAGCGCCCAGAAAGAGAACAGTCGAAACAATGCGGCCAATTTGGCCAAGTGGTCTAGAACCTTTTCTTTGTTACCTGCTTGTGTAGCCTGGCAAGTTGTATGGTAATTCTGTAGTGAGGTGTGTGTCTGGAGACGCCTCTTACGTCTCCATATAATATTTATTTTCTGTTGGTCGTATTTTTCAAACAATTCTTTAGTTTTTCACAGTTTTCTTTTTATTTTAAAATAATTCTATTCGTACCATTTTCTGCCTGAAAGCAAACATCTGATCTTATGTTTATACATTTAAAAATATATATTTATATATTTATAAGAAATTGAAAGAAAATCCTTTAATATGAACACTAATTAAAAGGGGTCTAATTGGAGCCACGAGGCGCATAGAATTGAAATTGTTGCACTGATTAAGCAAAGCAGAAAATAAAACAAAAATCAGCAGAGCGTTGCTGAGTTGCCTGTGGCAGCATCCCAGCAGATTAACCTGTTCCAGCAAAACCCCAATACTCCAAAATATTCAGTGCAATGGAAAATGTGGTTGGTGCAGCTGGTCAGTTGAGTGTTGAGTTGAGTGCACAAGATGAGCTGCTGGGCTCAACAGGTTGGCTGTGGATGTTATATTCTGAGTGCACAGCATCGTAAATCAATCAGACTCATTGCAACATTTTAATCTAAGGCACAACACAGCAGCAGCAGGAGGAGGAGCAGGAGCAGGAGGGGTCAGGTTAGCGCAGCTCAAATGTCGCCACGAGCCAATCGCTACAGGACTTGCCACATTCGTTGCGAGTTGCGGCCTTTGGGGTCACGGTGAATACGGCTCAGTTATCCACCTTTAACCTGACAGATCTGCGTAGGTGTGCACACTCATCCACACACACACACACACTCACAAAGTGAGTGTAATTGATGCTTGTTGTTTGCTGCCAAACACCACAATCATTCATCACATTGCCCCACTGAGTGTGTGCCGGATTGGGTGCAACATGAGGAAATCGGCTATAAATCTTTCGCTTTATTTTTAAATAATAAAATCAAAGAATAACAATAACAATAACAATAACAACAACAATCATCAAACTGTCCGAGTTTATTGAAAATAAATACCAATGAAATTGGCAGTTCTCAATCACATTTTTATTAAAGTATGCTCAATCAAAGTATTTTTACAGTAAAAATACCAACTCTATTCAAAGCTTACAATTTCTATATATATATATATATACTGTATTTGTACAAATATGTTTTGTATGGCATGACAAATTAAAATCGTGTAAATTCCATTTTTCAGATTTATTTTCATGCGACATGCACAACAAACAAAATTGGAATCAAATATATGGATTTAAATGTGTGTTTGTGTGTGTGTTTGTGTGTGCGGGTGTGTGTACGGGTTTGTGTGTTGTAGAAAGTTACATTCAATGGCTCACTGCCACAGCCTTGGAAAAAAAGACATGAATATGCAACTTTTTGTTACTCAAAGATATTTAGACTTGGACTGTTTTATGATCAAAAGTTACTGCAATAAAAAAGTTAAATAATTGCAAATTACAAAACATATTTTGCAATCCAACAACAACGATTTATTGTCTAAAGATTTCTTTTTGTTTACAAATATTTCATTGGCCAAAGCACAAAATGTAGACTCTTTAAATATTTGTGTTTTATTAAATTCACATTTTTGCTAAAAATACACATCAAAACATATTTGATTCAAAAGAAAAGAATGCTTTATTTTTACTAATATTGCTTGCCACAACAAAGAATATTTTTTGTTTTGTTTTTTGTATGGATGGAAATGTTTATGGCCATGCCCAATCCTGCCTGGAGTTAACCAGGCTTTAATGGATTAAATATTGATAAAAAGAAAATACCTTATTGGATTTACTCCTCCCTCAATTTTAGGCTACACAAAATTAAAAAAAAAAACAAATTCTCAATTATTTATTGGTCGAATTACATTCCAGCTACAGTCTCATTTTATCACAGGGTATTCCACAGTCGGTCTTGCTCTCTAGAAAAACTCACAAATATATATTGTATATTTAAAATTCAAAGTTTCCTCTTGTGCTGTATTTCTGATTTATTTTTTTTTTTACCAAACTCATGATTTTCAATAATGTTTTGATTTGGTTTCGTACTCATATTGCTCTGTTCATATAATTTTACTTGCACTCAGAGTTTGTTGATATATATTTTCAGATATTTATACAGACCACAAAACAAGAAAATTAATAGATAAAGCTACGCGTTATGAGATAAACCATCGAATATAAAAAATATACTCACCAATATTATATCTACATAATTGTGTGTAATCACAACTTTATCTAATGCAAATAAAGTTTTTTGGGAGTGCATAGACCAGATAAGGCAAGTTTATTACGTGTTTTATGCGAGACCCACTCAAATGTTGCTCATTTATTGTTTTTAATGTTTGCACCCTCTTCTACCCCCCCGTTGCACATCCCTACAATTGCTACTTATTACAACCATGTTGTATATTTTTAGATAAACAATGCTCGTTCATATTAATGAGTTGGCTACTGGTTTATATAGTATTTCTAATCAAAACAGTGACGTTAATTTCAGATTAATTATTTCCAAACTGCTGCCAGCTAAAAGTCTAACTCAATTAGCGAGTACTGCTAAAACTTCTCATTACTAACTATTTGTGAGTGTGTGCAAAAACTTATTTTACAGCCTTGAGGAAAATTCATTACAATAATTTAAAGTTTTGCTTAAAACAAAATAAATAATATTTACTTCATGCAATATTTGTGCAGTGAATTTGATTTATAATTGTCTGAGTGGGCTAGGATTGTTTAGATTGGATTTGGTAATAGTTAAGAGTATTTTTATCTGTTTACAGTCGCGCTATCATTTATTTTTAATTTAAAGTGTAATGAATGATTTCATAATTAAAAGAAGCTAAACTTGAAGTTCTTCTTAGAACGCTTTCGATGGTCAATCCAGCAATTGGCAAAAGCATTGCCAACCTTTTGGAGACCCACAAGTTCATCAAAAAAAAAAGTTATTAGACAAGAGGTAAATAGAAATGTTGTATTTGTCTTAAGGCGCTTTTCACTTAACTTTTCTTCTGAAATTAAGAAAAAGCAAATATTTGCATGGTTTCATAATATACTTGATTGGGCATCTCATTATGACCTCAATTTAACGATGGCCCCAAGTGATTTAATCGAGCGTTAATGGAAAAAACATTGGTTAAAATTATAAAAAAAAATTGAAGTGTAATTAAAAAAGATGCTAAGACTTAGAATATTTTGTATTTTATGTGCACGATGCATAATTTAAGTATAATAAATGTATAACAAAAATATTTAATTACTAATTATTTTTATTTTTTGTGCAAATAGTACAATTTAAAATTATATTAAAGCTTCTTCTACTGCAATTCATTAGAGCAAATTTTATTATTTTATATTTTGGGTTTATTTACCATGTAAATGAGTTCAATGATTTGAAAATATCTAATTACCACATAATTCATCTGTTTTTCTATCTTGTTCTGCCTTGTTGCACAAGCACAATCATCTATGTATTTGCCACAGTTTTTGTATAAATATATATATATATATATATATTTGTTAAATGCCAGACAGCCCGTGAAGCCATGCATAAATCAAGCTGGAATGCCTGCTCTGAACCGCTCTCCCCTTTGCTCCAAAACTTGCTTTATTTAGACAGACGCCTTTCGGGAGACGTTACATAAATCAAAGAGAACTTTTGGAAAAATTATATGCAGCAAATAAGCACTTAACAAGGATTTAGCGGCACGCCCATATTTATATTGTGATGATTATGGGCTGCCAACAAAATTGCATTAATTTCATTAATATTTCTTATTATTTGCTTAACGTGGCCAATATTTCGAAGACGCTGTCGTTAATCCAATTTCATGAGGGATTTCAATTCAATGATTGAATACAAACAGAAAAAGCAACTCGAATATCTTTCGACAAATTACAAAAGCAGACAAAATATGAATCAACAGGTATTTGCATACCATTTAAGGGAATGCCTTTTGCTCCCTTGAATTGAATGCTCTGATTTACGCTGAGCATTCCTTGATGGGCAGACAGTCAACTGGGATTTGACAAGTTGCCGCCAGTGCTCAGTGCTGGCTGGGAAATTGTAATTTGCATAATATCACAACTGGTAATATGCTAATTACTCTGCTAAAACATATAAAAAAAAAAATTATGCACATCAGAAAATTCTTGCTAAACATAAATAAGCGATTTTTATTTATGTTTCTTAATCGATATTTAACATTTTTCAATATTGAAATTTAAGTAGAGGCATCGATTTATTATGAAAAGTAGACAATAACAGACAATAATAAAATATAAAAAAAGGAAAAAAATAAACAGAACTTTGTGTTGACTCAAAAGTAATTAAATACATTTTCCTTGCTCGAAAAGATACCTTTTCGCTTCTATGTCGCAACTCTACATAAATCTCTTAATTACAAAAAAAAAAATTGTAAATGTTACATAGCACTTCACAGAGCAAAGACACAAAGACTTAAATCGCATTACAATTTTCCAGTACATATAAATTGTCGCAAAATGTGCAACAAAATATTGGCAGAAAATAAATAAAGAAAATGTTTCGCAAAGAGCTTAAAATAAGAGGAAAAACATGTGTTTAATGCTATTAAATTAAAAGCGGAAACGCATAACATATTTTGTGCACTTTTAGCTGTAATGGTTATAAAATGCAAAATGTTGTAAAACCTTTATTTATTTGCATTTACAACATATTAAGTGTCATTTTGAATTTATGTCATGTTAGGTACAATTTATGTCCAAATGTATATTATTTTCGATGTGGGCGCACAATTCTGTAGAGGAAAATGGAAAAACATGCCTGAAAATTCGATATTCGAGTTTTTTGTTGCCAATTAAACTGAAAAAGAAGCAAACAGCAGTCGTCGAAAAGCCAAAATGATTATTATATAGAACAAGAGGAAACTGGAGTACATAATACACCAAAGACTACATAAAATAATTACAAAGAGTAATTTTAATATTGTTATGGAATGTGGGATATCTGATCGTTGATGATAATTACTCTGTAGGAGAAGAAGAATTTCACCTATAGAAATTCCCAGAAGTTAGTCAGAATCCATTTGCCAATTGCGAATAGAAAACTCAGCAAATATTTGATTACTCAATTCGTAGTAATAAAATACGCGAATTAATTACAAGAGCAAAGTAATAAACAGCAAATAAAAAAAATGCTCTTTACTTTAAAAAATGACAAACATTCAATTCAACATTCCCAAAGATTTTCTAAGTATTGTTGTTTTGCAATCTGTGTTTGTGCTACGTGCAACTGCTTGTGGCGAGTAGCCAATTTACTGCACTTCAAAATTGCATTCAGTCTTCTGTGGTTTCCTAATGCACTTACATTTGCAGTCGTTGCATGCCCCCAGCAAGGGACTAATTTTGAATGTGGCCATTTCCGTGGCGAAATTGAAAGGCAAATCGAAGTTGCCGTCGGCTTTGGCTTTGGCTTAAAGCAAATGCGATTATTCAGTTTTCTCCATGTGATTGCGTGTCTGATGGTCAATAAAGACGAGTTTTGTAGAAATCTAGTTAATGTTTCGCTTTGTATTTCACTTACTTAAAAATTGATGATACTTTAGCTTTATGGAAATAATTGTTATTAATAAAAACCATAAGAGCTCCGCAGAGATGTGAGATGCCAAGCGAATTAAATTAATATTTTATATATATTTTAGCCAGCTTTTTTTCCAAAACTCTAAGTGAAAAGTGGTATGAAAATTTAAGATTCCTGACTTTTATTGACATTGTAAGATTATTGCTGTGTAAAATTAGTTTTCATTACATTAACATTTTTATTTCTATATTTCAAGATCTGTTTTCATGCGATTTCCTTCACTCTGCAAACTTCATATTAATTAATTATGCGCATTGCTCTTTGCAAACTTTGCTGCTGAACCTGAAACGGGATTTTAGTTTCACTTCCCAGAAACAATGCCTGTCATTGCATATATTATGGGTTTCCAGGCAACTCAATCTCCATTGCACCATCAGTGGCACAAAGTGAAAAATAAACTTTGCACAGTAAAAGCATTTTGCAACACGTTGCAATGCTGAAGGGGCGGTTGCGATGACTTTAAAATGTCTTTTAACAATCAACATGCAGCTGTTGCCACTGCTAAAAAAAAATACAGGATAAATAAACCGTTAGCATTGAGCAAAGTGTGTGTTCTTTCAAAAAGTGCCCACACATTGACCCTGAATTGCAGCTGCTTCTCTTTGAAATGTGGAACTGAACCTAAGCTCTTTGTGACCTTTTTAGTATTTATAGCAAATAGCTAATTGGATGATTCTTTTATTGCAGCAAAGAAGGGTTTGAATCACTGCAAAAACTGCAAAAAAAAAAGTACTAAAAAAAAAAATTTTAGAAAATAATATTTTTTGTATTAGATTGCTGTGAATCAAACTGTATCCAATTGGTAAATTCGTATTATAATTTATTATGATTACCGCAAACAGTTTCATATCTGATTAAATAATTAATTGTAATTTATTAATTTTAACACATCATTTATCAGCTTGTTATAAATTTTGTAAACCTGTTATAAAAGTTGTTTTTTAATGCGATTTAAATTGCTCTTCGAAAATCTTTTTGCTTACAAATATTTTGTTATGAGCTGCATTACCTTCCCAAAATTTGACAAATACTTCTTAGCACAAAATAAAATCGTAATCAGTTGATTTTAAATTAAGTTTGGAGGAGTACTCAGGTATAAAAAACAATAAAATCGTCAGCGTTAAAAAAATCAATTCTTTATTATTTCTACACACAACTAATAAAATCTTTTGTTTCTGTTAGTCCATTTAAGACATTTTATGCTAATAAAATACTTTTTTGCTTCTTCCAGGTCATCTTAAGGTAAGTCGAAAACTCATAAAAAAAACACATTAAAAAATGTCTGGCTTTGTCTTTCATGGTAATTGCCAACAAGTTAACAGACAAATGGCCATTGGGCAAACTTGAGCAGGATTCTGGTAATTGAAATTGCATAAGCCAAGTTGATCGATTTACTCTGTCAAAGTAGGAGTTTAATTGATAACCCGCAGCTGACATATGCTCAACATCAAAATTGAAGTCACATCTAAAATACATTTCCGAATTGGAATTGTTAACTAACTGGCTTATATCCTGTGTATGGGAAGCCAAGTGGAGATTAGAAATTTGTCAAATTGTTTACAACTTTCATCAATAATTCCACTCATTGAAAAGAGTTTTGTGTTTTTTGGGTCACTTTAAGTGAAGGATTTGACATAGTGTCTGTGGAATCCCCCCAAAAACACACTCATTCGCTTGAATGATATTTTTTAATATATATTTAAATATATATATATCATAAGCATGAGCTGAAAATAGTAAGATAGGCTTTCTTATGCAGGGCACATTTTTACCTATCCTATAATAATAATTATAAAGTTTAAAAATAATGAGCAAAACTTAATAAATCAAATTCAATACAAATTATGTAAATATTTAATAAAAAAATATATATTTGAAGATTTTATAAATTTAAAATTTTTTTTAATCTGTTGAAAATATTTTGATTTTCTTACAAACTATTTTTTAAATACTTTTAAGGACTCATTTGGTTAATTAGGAAGTGCAAAACTGAGAACGAAATTGTTGTGTGTTTCGTTGAAAATTTCATTGTAAACAGCATCCAAACAAAATTTTATGAAATTCCATAATTTTAGAAGGACATCCAAAAGCCCTATAAAATAATGAAAAAAAAAGCATGCAACATGCGAGAATTAAGTGTGGCAACCTTTCAACCGAATTCTGAGCTACTCTTGCGACGGTGTCAAGTCAAGACAATTGTTACTGCTGAGGTGGGAGGCGGAGGCAGGAGGCAGGAGACAGAAGCATTTTATTATTATTATGATGAGTCCACAGGATGTCAACAAACATGCAACTGCGCTGCGAAATACACACGTGTCTAAGCTCACAATAGAAATTCATTCGCATCATGAGGAGGAGGGGGTGGGGGAAGAGGAGGCATGCCCCACGCACAGCTGTCCTGTTAAAGGGTGCACGGCTTGGAATTTGTCAGCAGTTTTTGGGGGCACGTAATTTGTAACTGCAAAGCAATGAGCGATGGAAGGAACTCGTTGACCTTGTTAAAAAAAAAAAAAAAAACCTGACAACTTGGCTACCCCAAATTATATTTCTGAACGACACAGTTTATAAAAATTAAACTGCATACGAAGCATTACAGTGGAAATTGGTCGGATTTGGAGAAGAGATTAAATTTTTAAATAATTCAAGTTCCTAATAATTTTCCTCTCAACCAAAAAAATGTTCATGATTAGAAAAAGATTAATTGAAAAATGATTTAGTTTAAATGAATCCAATTTATAAATATTCAAATAACTAAAAACATATATTTTATAAATGTTTCAGATTATGTGACTTGCACTGATTTAATTCCTACAGCTTTAATTTAAAATACTGTAATCAAAAAAAAAATTATTTGGCAGCAGTGCAATATTAAATGAAAACAAGTCGAAATATGTTTTTTCGAGGCTCGACAAAGCTTCACAATTATTATATAAAATATCAAAAAATAATTTGTGATATAAAATCTAAAAGCTGCTTCGGTTTCTTTTTAAGTTATCCTGGGCGAAATATTAAAGCATATTTTTAGCTTTAACACACACATTTTTCCAAGAGTCTGGGGTTGACAGCTAGCTGGATATTTTGAAAACATGTGTCAACTTTTACAGCTTTAAGGCACGTTTAAGTGAGCAGATATTGGCATTGATTGGCGCCGGTCTGCCCAGCAGGATGCGGAACAGAGAACAGAGGACGAACAGCAACACTAAAACGAGAACATCTCGCCTGACAGCCTTTTTGACTAATTGACCTGTAGCCTGTGCTCCAAACTGGCAAATGATAACCCAACTGAGTAGTTATGCCATGGCTACCATTGGCTACCCCAAAGCATTTTGTTGCCACACAAGGCAAAAACCTATTAATACAGAAATGCTCACGCTTAATTAACCTATCGATTTGTGGCTGCAGAAAACAACACACAAAAAATGCAAATGTATACAAAAAAAAAAAAAAAAAACCCAAGGACATGTAAAACCAATTTATAGCCCAACTAATTTTTTTTGATAATACTCTAAAAGAGTGTAATATATAATTGGTATCTTAACAGCTCGTTTTTGTAGGGTGTAGGAGTACTGAGGTTAATTAAAAAAATTATATATATATTCACAATACATTAAAAAAGTTTTATTTAGTAATTAAATAAATTCTTATTGATACTTTATTAAACTGCTAGTGAGAAAAACATACTGAAACTCCAAAAAATTCTATTTGAAATTTAATTTTACACTTTGCACTTTGTGCAATAAATTTTTGGTAACTAAAAAAGACACACAAAATTAATCAATTGAATATATTTCTTATTTTAATTAAATGATACAGACAACCAAATCCAACACTTATTTAATGAAAATTAGTTTGAGTTTAAGAATTTAAGACAAATTTTACATTTTTATTCTAAAGCATTATTAAATATATGTATATATTCAAGGTTTTAATTCAAGGGCGTCGAAACAATTTAATTTGATAAGAATAATCATTCTACTCTTTTAACTTTTTTATTAGAGTATAGAAAATATATATTTGATGTTATCAGCGAGTACTGAAATTGATATAGAATCGCCAAGATTTGCCTAATTAACACTTGATATAAATTCTAGTTTCTGCTAATCACTTCTAATACCTACTAATGATGTATGAAAAAGCACACAGAGTAAATCTTTGGGTAATTTACTTAACTCTCTTACGAGGCAAATAGCAAAATAAACAGTTGAATTAATGAAATGCTACATTTACAAATAGACATTTAAAGATATCGAGACCTTTGTTGCCTTAGAATTTATTAAATTAATTTTTCAACATGTTGATCGATGGGGCGTGCTTCAAGGTGCACAGTCAGAAGGCGGGGCAATACGCACTATACGTAATTAATAACGCTGTCAGTGGCTCCAGAGCCAAAAGCAGCTCGAGACGTTCACAGGGCCAAGATACAAGATACATTTCATTAGCGAAATTGCAAATGCAAGATGTGCAAAGGGGTGTGGTGGGGGGGAAGGTGGTTGCGAATATTAAATTGAATTGTGTACATTGACAGGAAAGTAAGCCATAAATTGTATAAGCCATCATTTGAGAATTGAGCGTGCCACACATTGACAGGACTTCGATGAAAGGTGTTTTTCTCGTGCAACTCGTAACGAGTCCATAATGTCAATAACATTTGCATAAAGTGCTCATGTGGCACATAGCTGCAACTTTTGTCACACAGACCAAAGTGTATCTAAACTTGGCGACAACTCGCTTAGGACCAATGCCACAACTAGTTCTTCACAATGCGGTGCATTTATTGAGCTATTACCTGGCACTCAAATACTGAGTATATTGACTGTGTACTCCTTTGTGGTAATCCTTTGGAAAGTGCACAGACCTGTCATCTGATGACAGGTAATTTTCTTTTATTTATTTTTATATCGCAATGCTAATGCCAGCAAATGTCCATTGTTGATTTTGCGCGAGGGAATCTTTCAATATGTTTATTGTTGCATCGCTTGGCTTGGAAAGAGCTTTAGCAAACGCAAAGTTCGACAAGTTTCCAGAGTCCAAAGAGTCTAGACAAAGGAACCCCAATGTAGATGCTGGTGAAACAAATATTATACAACTATTTGTCTTTAATAAAATACTTTTGTATACTTTTTGTAAGGGGTCACAATTGAGCTAACAGGTTGCAGCCCAGATTGCAACTGCGGGTTCAGCTTTAAAACAAAGGTCATAAGAAAAGACCCATATATATATATATATATATACATATATTTATATTATAACATTAGTGCTAATTGTTAGGGCACAAAATGTTGCTTTATTTACACACGAAATCCCATAACAATTCCCTGATTGATATTCTGATTTTAACAAAAGTTTGAACTTTGATAACTTGCAACTTGTGGAAATCGTGAAAATAACTATTATCTTTGCTGTTCTTAGATGAGCAGTAAATTTAAATTGTAGGTAAAGTTGTCAAATGGGCTTTCAACTTTTAGCTTTAAGTCGAATGGGCTACTAAACACATGTGGTAAATGCATTCTGTAAGCCAAACCCCATAGCCAACACACAAGTAACACACACGCACACTCACACATGCACTTATGGAGTCAACAGTCGCAGTAGAGACAAAAAGTGGTACAACAGTTTCAGATTACAACTGAAAACTGCTCCAACTGCTCCCAGCCAGCTCTCTCTCTCTCTCTCTCGGCGACAGCAGCTTATTACAGCGCAAAGTGCCCAGTGCTTAGTGCTTAGGACTTAGTGTGAAATTTGCGTTCGAGTAGGTTCTCGCAGACAAAATGTTGGCCGAAACCATGCTACGACTGGGCTGCTTTATGTGTCTCTGTCTCCCGCTGTGTGTCGAGTGGCTCAGAATCCCCAGCAATTTGTCGCAACCATTCGCATTACATTACAAAGCGATGTGCAAATAGAAATTGTTCACACACAAACTGAAGGGATTTGACCCTAATGTTCCCCACAAATTATGCAACGATTTTGTAGTTTAGCAGACTCTTTCATGCGTTCATGAAAACTCAAACACACAAGCAGTTGGAGCGCAACACAGAACTGTAAATACAGAGAAAGAAAAAGATATACAAAACAAAAATATCAGAATAGTGAATATAGTGCTTTGTTAGCATTACTATGCAGTTGATATCATGCAACAAGTTAATTATAGCCTCCCCATTGTTAATTATTTTAAGAGCCTTTTTTGTTAGAGTCTTTGAATAACTAACATTTCTAGCATAGTTTTCTGATGGCTTGATTAATTCCAGATCGTTGAGTAACAGAACTTCTGCTGTTGATTAACAAATCGTCTTCTGTTAAGTAACATAACATCTTCTGTTCAGGAACAGAACACCTTCTGTTGAGTAACAGAACAGCTTCAATTTGCAAACCTTTGGGATATATTTAGCTGACTTTTAGAGTAGTTAACGATTTGTTGTTGTACCAATAAGTCTTTCCATACGTCATACTTTCTAACAACAATTGTCTTCAGATCGATTGACAATTGCCAGTTCTTTTTATTTTTAAATCGCCAGTTGACAATAAAACTTACAGCTTACGTTTAAATTGTAGCTTTTCTTTGTTTGTTGTTTACGTTCAAAGCCAATCATCATTCAATTTGACTTGCTACCTGTCACTTTGTGTTATATTTTTAGTTTCGCTCTTCTCTTTTGTCCACAAGCAAAATGCAAAGCTATTTAAGTCTCTCGAAACAATGCACATAGTTACCAGTTGGTAACCATAGATAATGCACTTTGCACAGCTCCTAATTTTCCATATAGGCATTTACCTCTTTAAGTCTAAAATGTTAACATACTATTATACACAAAGCCACTAAATATTTGACTACTTTAAAAAAAAACATTTTTCTGAAGTGAAATCTTTTAAAGGAAACGTTTAAGTTTATTTTCTAAGTCGTCTGTAAGCCAGCACATATTTCCTTTGGTAAATTATTATTTAATAGAAGCAATTTCTTGCTTTCTTGCTTAAAACATTATTAATATAGCAAAATATAGCGTACTAAATTTTTTACATGACTTTAACTTGCTCTGTTTCTTAATTTGCTTTTATTACGCTCAAGGAAATATTAAATTAGTTTGGCATTCGGCCCATCCCAAAATGTTGTTATTAGTTACAAATAAGCAAAAGATTTTTATGGAATGTTGAAAAAATTTTCTAATTTCGATATTATATATATATAATTTATATATATTATATTTGAAATTTAATATTTTTTTCCGAAAAAAAAATTCAAATTTAAAAATGTTTATTACGTAGACTTCTTAAATTATCATAAAGGTGGCTTACTTTATTAATCTAAGATGCCCATTAGACTCGTTACAAACCAACATGAAGTGCAACAGAAAATTATGAAAAAGCAGATAAGAGTCGCCCAGCAACTCTTTGGGGACACCAAAAGCGACACATGTTAAGCAAGGGCAAAAAAAAAGGCACAAAATCCAAAAAATGTTTGTTTGTCTACATAAAAAACACATTTGCACAAATACAAATAGCAAATGTAAGCGTTGCGTGTTGCATACTCTTCTCATTACTCTACCCTAATAGAGAGAATTTTATTTGTGCTTAAAGTGAGTGAGGCATTAGACTAAAGAGTATAAATAAATATGTCAATTTTTAATCAAACTTGCCTATCTATGCAAAATGATCTTTTGGCTTATGGGTTTATTAGTCGAACTCTTTTTTCTGCGATTTAATGTAGAAAGAACAAAGAAGTTGTTCGAATATATTTATAAAAAATTTAAATTATATTTAAAAATACACAAAAGCAGTTGGACTCCATTCTGCTAGGGTATGCGGTTTTTGGCGTGCCCAAGACAGCTTTTTGTTCTTGTTCTTGTTTTTTTAGGCAACTTTTTTGCTGTGCATAAGCATGATTCACAGCTCACTCCTCCTCCCTCCTCCACCACCCTTTAAGAGCATTTTGCGCTTGGGTTTGTTTTGTGTAGTGCCACATTTATGTATCTTGAGGGAGCTGTACCATTTACGATTCACATCATCAGATTACCACTTAAATATGGTTATATATACCTTATTTGTTTAATAAAGGAGAATAAGAATGTACACGTTATTTGCACTTAATGAAATCAAATTGTGTTTTTTGCTTGTTATGTTTTGTCCGTTATTAAATAGTCTTTGTTATTTTTTCCCAGTATGCAATTTTGTAGAAATAATTAAAAGAAATAACAGACTTTATTATTTTTCTGAGACTAGAAAGTAGACTAGATATTTCGCCCTCTAATTACACATATTAAATAGCACTAGTCGGGAGAGAATACTAGAAATTATTCTATACTCACCTTTTCATCTTTAAACTTTCCATAAGATACTCTATGGAAATTTTTTAATTGTCAGATTTGATTTTCGATAATAATTTGAGCAGCTCGAGCCATATCGAAAGGGCATCTTCCAGTCGCTCACTTTGTCTGAATCTCAATTGAAAATTATTCAAAATTTCTGAATTGCAATTAAATTGAAAATCTTGGGAAAACGGAAATGGCGGCATAATGGAAATCTTTCACTCAGCTGGCTGAATCCTCATTAATTGTCGCGGCATTGTGAGTGATTTGTGATTTAATAGAGGCAACTTTCTCCGGATATAATCAAAATAAAAGAATGTTCGCTAATTAGGCAAAGACTGTCAAAAGCTGTGTGAAAGGGGTGCCACAAACTTATTCAAGTGGAAACACAATTTTAATTTCATACTTAAATCGGAAGCTGAAACAAAAGTCAATTTGAAATGGTCGCTTTAAAGTCACCTATAAAATTTCGCAATTAGAAATGTAAAATTTCACACTGCTTGCAAATGTAAGTGACAATTAATTTAGTTTGAAAACAATTGTGCATATTTTTAAGCATTGCTGACAATGAGTTGGTAACAAACTTGTCTACCACAATATTAACATGAACAAGTTTAAATTAATTTGAACTTTGACAGCGCTGAAAACAGACGGCAAAAAAACCTCTCTTTTGTCTCCCAGATGAAAAGATAATTTTTAGAATTTTAAATTATTGTTTAAGAGTTTTTAATGTTTCAAAAGTGACTGATTTTAAAAATAATAAAATAATAAATATATAAAATAATACTTACAAGTTAGATTAATTGAAGTGGATGTAAGCGTGGGCGTGACTTGAAATTGTATTAATTTTTAAAAATGATTAACCGTAAATTCTTAGTTCAAAAATTCCAAACCATATTTTAGAGCAGTTTTATTTACACAACTAATTCCTAGTTTTTTGTGCGTGCCATTTGTAATTATTTAAAAATATAATTGTGTTTATATTAACAGTAATCCACAATGCCAAAATTAATTTAAATATGTAAAAATAGATAGTCTGTGTGTCAAATGCGATAAATTCCACAATTAAGTCAACATAATCCAAATACCGATTACTAACTTCAGACTAATTTAATCTATTAATTTTTGGTGTGCGCGAAAAATATGTATATTTAATTAACATAATTGAAACCGCAATACAAAACTGTCAACAGCTTCACGCTTCACCATGCAAATAATGTTAATGGACTTCCAATTATGTTGGTGGCCAAAACCCTCAAAATAGGCCAACAGCACAGGCCACTGAACAATCAGTCGTAAATACAATAACTATGACAAAAACAAAATATTACAAAAAAAAAAAACACCAGTTGAGTATTTTTGACCTATGCCCTTTTACTGGGTATTTGAAGTATTTTGTGAAGTGTGACACTTCTCGTATTTTAGGAAAATATTTATATCATTATTAGTTAAACAAAAATAAAAGCTAAATTCATATTTTACATTTTTAGTTAAATTCTTAACTAAAATATTAATATTACTTTTTCTAAACTATTTTGATAAAGTTTAACTTCAACATCAAACTAAAAGCGTATAAAATATTCGGCGAACCGATGATGGCTCTACTTTTCCTGTTTAATTTGTCAGCTTTAACAGTTTTTGACTGTTAGCGTTGCTCATCCTGGTTGCAGGACCTTGTCAGCCATTCAGTGAGTCAGTCGGCCGGCAAAAACAACTTTTCACTAAACTGTCACTTGGGGTTCAGGCCATGTCATTTCGCGTGTAATTACGGCATTCAGCTCTGCTGCCCCCTTGGCCATGTTCAATTTAAAGTTTCCGCCGACCTACAACAAAAGAGCCAACAAAAAAAAAACGTAAATAAAAAAGGTCAAAAACATTCAAAGGCATTCAGTTGGTCTGAAAACTTTCCGGAACGCGTCTTGGACATTGACAAGCTTTGAGGCCCAAAGATTAGCAGTTTGCTAATCAAATTGCACTTTAAAAAGCATTAAACAAGACAAAGTTATAATTGAATACATATTATGAATATAATTATGAGAGAGGAAATTCTATTGGATAATAACTTAACTCAATTAATAATGTTAATTGTTGATGGCATTTAATTTATTTATTGATTTATGACTATTTACTTAATTGCAATTTAATTATAATACACTTAAGGATCAGTACAAATTGACTCAATTAATTGTCAGTGGTCAATATCCAACACACAATTAGCAAAAACTGGTCCAGCTTAACCTGTCTTTTATTTATAAATTATTCATATTTAATAATTCATTAAAAAAAATGTTGTCACTTCAATGAATTGATTAAGGTTGACACACAGTCAATAAATATCATTGTGATTCTGGTTAAAAAAATGTTTTTTGTTTTCCCAATTATTACAAATTCCGGTTAAATGGTACATTAAAAAACTGCTTAAATATGATTGGGGTACAACATATTTAACAGTAACATGAGAAATCGTTATTTATTTTTAATATCATCTCTAAACAAATGTTTTCTGCTATATTTCGTGTATTCAGATTTGGAAACTGCGTTAATTTAACGCACATTAAATAGGCTTAATATGTAAAAACCACAAAACCAATCTTTACGCAGGTTTCACCCACTTGGTGGAAATCATGATTAGAATGAGACATTTGCATTAGGGCCCAAAGCAGCTTATAAAATAATTAAAGTCTACATTTTGCCGTATTTTCGTAATTAAAGCATTAATTTAAATTTCACGCTCAGTCGACGTCTTGAGTAACATTTAACATTTAACTTTCGGGAAAGGCATTAATCCAAATATGCTTAACACTAATGCGAACACCAAAAAAACGAAAAACAGGCAGAAGAAGGTTTTTTTTTTGGTCTAAAAGGCAGATGCCGCATTATCAATGATTTTCAATAAATTAACATTGTTGATTTATGGGCAACATTTTATAGCAAGATTTACAACGCTTTATTGGCTGATAAAGCAGGTAATAATGAGAAAAACAAATAAGTGTGGCATTAATTTCGTTGCCTGAAAATGCATTTTTTGTTAAAGTTAAAAGATATTTTTTTGGTTAAAATCTGACGTCTGCTTGTTAATATAAATCCACTGTCTCAGTTTGAATTTGTTATTTGTCTTTGTGTCACAATGCCAGACTTGTCTAGAGCTTATCAATAATACCATTTTTATCAACAATATTCATGCCGCCAGCAAATTTCTCTGTCTGCTTGGACAAAACGTAATTCTCAATGATATTCGACCAATGGTCAAACAGCTTAAAGAGCTTGCCACGCTGATGTGGCAACAACTACAGCGGCGTGCTCGGGACGTCAACGGAGTGACTCCGGTTGTCATCATTGGACTCAAGGACAGCCACTAAAATAGTGCATTGTCTGCTGGCCAATTAACTTAAATAGTTCTAGCTCTATTTTACTTTTGTTCTAATATAAAATAAGTTGTTAAGCAAAATAACTTTTCTTATTTATCAACAATCAGCAATCACCAGCATATATATATATAAATATATTCTTTTTATTTATATAAATATATTTTTTTTATTTATCTAGACAGTATTAAAATGTTTTAGAGAAATTCATATAGACATATTTTCTTGATCTGTATCAGCAAGACGTGCAGAGATAGATGGCTATATGGACATGTGCTTCTGCCCCTCTGTTCCTCTGTCCTGACTGCTAAAATGTTTATACTATTGTTGATACAATATATTTAAATTAATTTTAAATATTTGGTTAGAGGCCATTTGATAAGCTAAAAAAACATGTTATTAAAAAGTGTTTGTAGAGTAACAAAAAAAATTATTTAATTATATTTCAAATGCTGGACTAAAATTTAATTGGCAGGTGGATAAAGTACAATCTACAATCGTGTTGCCTTTTCATATCATTTATAATAAAATTTATGAAATTATATGTCTTTTAATATAATTTATAACAAAATTCTTTAAGCATGAAGTTTTGGCCAGAAAAGTTTTAAGGCCTTTCATTCTGGCCTCGTTTTTGTGCTAAGAAACACATAATTCCATTTTTTTTAAGACGTAATAAAGAAAAGTTCGCTCTAATTTAATAATTGTGGTTTTCCTTGCAATCATTCTCAAATTATATTCAAAGGATGTATCTTTGTACGATTAGCTGTAATATTTGTATACAGCATACAAATATGTGGCACGTGCCAAATTAGACTAAGTTATTTTTCTTATTAGTTATAGAAAATAAGCAAACACATTCAAAAATCAATCATGACAGATTGGGAGTATTCCTATCATTTGACTTCAGCCTATAAATTATCTGCCTTAATTTCCTGTCAAAAAGTTATCCGAGGCTGCAGCGGATGAGGGATATAAAATATAATAATATATAATATATTATATATGTATTATCAGCTACAAATAGGCAACTCCAAGGGACACGAAAAACACCAATTTAGTTGGCTTTGATAAAGAGAAAAACGCTGAGAGATGGCAAAAATAACTTTTCCACAAGCTGTTTACTGAAGGATTTGTTAACATTTTGAGCCTTGTGCGTTTTCCGCTTGAAGAAGTTAAAAAAGACACCAATTGCTGTGTAATTTTAGACATTTTTTGACATACCAAACACTTTCCGGTCGATGTGGGTCATGGGATGTGTTGTGTTGTTCAATGGTTTTCGCTGTCTGCGTATATTTTGAAGTGGATACTAATAAATGGATATTGGATTTGTGTTGTGGCCGCAACAAGCACTTGTTCTCTTGCCGGAACTCGAAATTCGAGCATTAGTGTTGAATAACGAATCTGATGACCCATGTGGTCTGTCGGCTTTCACATAGCCAAAAATGCGCTGAATTGCTGAATTGAAATGCGTGCCTTGGCATCGAATAAAAGATTAAATAAAATCAAAGCCTGTCCATGCTAATCTCTTAAAGGGAGGCACTTCAACGTGGCTAAAGCTGCTTATGTAAATGATTTTAAGTGGTTCTGCGCCTAAGTAAAAGGCTCAGTTGTGGCCAAAAGAGGTGCTCGCCAAAGCCACAGAAAATTTGGCTAATGCAACTTAAAATTTAAATTTCGTAATAAAAATATTTGTTGTGTGAAAATGAAAGAAAAATTTGGAAATCATAAATTATTCCATTTAATCGACATCGATGTTTTACCATAATCAAGCGCTGCCAGCGTTTTCTTAAACTAGATGTAAAAATTTCATATTTATAGATTTCGATTATATACAATAATAATAAACTCAACTTATCAGCCTATTCACTTATGAATAAATTTATTTAATTTGCTCTTTTTTGGTCGCAAACAGATTGTGGCTAAGTCTTTGTTGACGCCAAACGGGAATAAAATTCTTTGGAATCTGTTTCCCTTGTCCCCGAAGGGCCTTTTAATCGGATTTCAATTGTATATTTTTTGGTCGCTTATTCAATCTGGGTATACCCAATCAATGAATGTAAAAACCCATGCGTTTTCCCAATCAAATTGAGAACATATTCACAAAAATTAAACTTTACAAAAACGTTGAAAAACTTTAAATAAAATTCAGGTGGCAGGCAAGATTTGACTAAGTAAAATAGCCACCTGGGGAAATAAGATTAGTTGCACAAAAAAAAAAAAATAAAAAAAAACGTAGGGCTTTGTTACGCCCTCCGGCCTGTAATAACATAGACAATGCCGCAACAATTTTGGGGGCGGGCACACTTTTTGTGCTGTATAACAACAGCAGCCAAAATTACACTCATTTCCTTCTTCCGGCGTCACGTGGCGGCCACTGTGTAATCCAACGTAGTCAACACTGAAACTGGGCACCAAATTCTCCACTTCCGGCGTTAACAAATCGTTTATTTTTTTTTGTGGGTGGTTTGTGTGTCAGTCCAAAATACGACCGCCTCGTCTTGTTTATAATTTGCCAAGCCACAGAAGGATAAATTCAACTTTTATTTATTTGGTGCACTCCAAAATGCTAAGCTGGATAACCTTGTTTAATTTATTTGCTACATGCATGTAGTTTTTTATATTAATACCTTGTGGAAAAGTTTGTCTTTGTATAAGCTAAGATAACTCTGATTATCTCTGCTGCCATAAAAATCCAAACTGGTTTTTATATTCTTCTTATTTATTACTTTGTTGCTGATGTCCCTTTTTGATATACTCAATTTGGCACCTACAAAAAACTACTGAGAGCTTTATAGTAGACCATACTCTATTTAAAAGCAGTTTAATATTAACTAGAAAATAGGTGGAAAATAGGATTTTTGTGGAATTTTAATTTTATTTCAGTTTGCTGACACTAGCCTTAATTAATTGTGATAAATAAATTATTTCTTTCGTTGAGAAATGATAAATGTTAACGCGTTCTCAGCCTGTCAGTTTGCCATTATCTTCGACGAATTAATCTTTAAAGTTGCAAGCACCAAAAAAAAATAATAATTATTTACCATTAGTATTACAATAATCGTTTTATAAAAAATAGTTAGTATTAGGTGCTTATACTGTCTCAAATTTAAATATGATGTTTATATTTATAACCTCGTCAGAACGAGATTAATCGAACAAAAAACATTTATTGTCGGACCATCAACAGCTCATCATTAGGCCAACACCAACCTTCACATCAACTGGCCAGAGAAATCGGGTTTCACATTTCACAAAATTTTTTTTGTTTTGTCGATGAAATGTTTGCTGGAAATGATTGGTTTGCATTTCAGCAGCGAAATCATTGAGCTCGGAATGGTCGCCAAGTATGGAAATTGGTTGTGTGTGGGTGATGAAATGCGCACATCGTCAGTGCGACATTTGTGATGTTTGTCAAAACTGAAAGTGATTTATCATCGTCGTTGTCCGGCTCATCCTTCTGCTTATTGGCCAACGCATAGATGACGAATGAGTTGTGCTATCCCCCGAGATAATGTCCGTCTTCATCCAGGCATAAGGCCCCCATCTCGAAAGTAAGCTTTAAAAAACTGCCCAAATTGCCAATTGTGCGCCAAATTGTACATGACGAGGCAATAGTATATCGAAAAGAAAAGAAAGAAAAAGAAGAAAAAAATTAAATATGTATACAATAAGCTGGCTATTAACACATCGTTAAATCACGCCTCATCGCACAGAGACAAAAAAAAAAGCAGCGAATGTTTTTGACAGGTTTACACAATCCAACAAATTGTTGTGGCATAAGAACAAAAATAAATTACATTTTTTAGCTCATTTTTGTAGTAATAAAAACTGAAAATTTGTGGGCAGCTTTTTTGTCTTTCTATTTTAAATACTTACCGTCTTCCCATTATTTTAGTTTTAATATTTTTATAATTATTTCAATTATATTATTTTCAATAATGTATTTAAGTTTTTTCTATGTTTTTGTTCCCATGTGTAAAGTGGCATTTGCTGCTTAAATGAACGCTTAAAGAACCTTTTGGTCAAGCTAAACTAATACATTTAACAGCAACGGCTAAAACACATTTATTCACACACACACACACACACACACACATACACACACACTTACCCACAACAGGTTGCTTCCCGCCTGACATTGGCGAAGCTTCTTCTTTTTTTTTTGGTCTTTCTTTTACTTGATGCGCACATTTTATTTGGCTTTTATTTAACAATTTTTATTCTCGTTGTGCCAAAAGGTCATTTGTGGTCTGTTGGCCAAAAAATGCACAGCTATAGGGCCAAATAGTTGTTGTTGTTGTTGTAGGCGTCTGCTTTATAGCACCCTGGCCATTGGCATTAAAACGCTTTGACAAACACATTTGTTGGCCAGTTTTTGGGAAGCCTTTGGCTGAAACCGAACCTTTTTTTTTTTTTGTGGCACAAAAACCTTATTACATTTACAGGAAGCTGAGCGGCGTAATCTTTTGTGTTTTATCAACGTATTTGATTAAACCATGTTGTTATTGTCGGTTGCCAGACTGCCATTTTGTGTAACTCTGTGTTTGCCTACTTTGCGGCTTCAGGCGTTAATCATACGCCTCATTGTCTCAGTCGACGGCTATCGAGCTGCTCCATGTGAGTAGTTTTTTTCTTCATTTATTTGTCTCCTTTCTAGCGGCTAATTTTTTCTGGCAACCAAAAAATATTTGACAAAATTAACACATAATTTACACATAGAACAGAACCTTAATATAATAAAACGCAGTGTCACAATATTAAAAAATGCTGTGTTTACCTAATTTTATTTTAATTCCACTTTATTCTGTATTATTATTAAAAACCGAAATCCTAACCTGTCAATGTTTCTTTGAGGTAGTTATTATATATTACATAAAAAACTAAAATTGCGAGAGAAAAAAATTGATTTGCATAATTAAAATTTTCCAAAGCATTTGATAAAGTAACAGGCAGCTATACTTGGCTGATTCGGCATTAAAACCAATTTAAAGCGATTATGATGATTATTAAAATATTTAAAAATTACTTGCAAGCCAGTGAATAATTTTATTAATAAGGATTTTTTTCTAAACTCGCGCAGCTGCAAACCTAAACAAACTTGCTTTGTACTTTTCTTTTTTTTTATTAACTTTATGTTTTCGTCTGCATATTTCTAGCTTTGGGTTCAGTCTAAAAATATATATTTTTGCCAATGCCTATTGAAATTAAAGAGATATTTTTTTTCAGCCCTTATTTTTAGCACCAAAGTGGTTAAACAGAGCTTGGTAACAGCTGCACTGCCCAGATCTATATAGTAAAATGGTTTTGCCTATGTTCAATTCATATGTGAACAAAAAATGTATATTTGCATTCGAAAATATTTTCACACTCGGCTGAAGGCGATGTGGGCGTGTCGTTGAAGGCTGTTGTGCGACCAAAAGTGAGAAAAACAAACGGCACAAATGTGAAATCGGCTTGATTAAATTTTTCTGCAGCTGCTGCATAGCAAAATTCACAATTGGGTCTGCGTTTTTATACTATGAATTTATCGATAACAAATATGAAAATAGACCTTTCCGAATGATTTATGAAGGCAAGCAATATTATAGTGATGGTGTACACAAGGTGAAGATGGGCGGGGGAATGGGGTCTGCTAACGCTTTCAATGACAATCGGAAAAATTGTACATAACTTCAAAACTTTTTTTTACATTTAATTGCAATGCATAAAGCAATAAAAGTTGTGAATAATTTATAAAAAGTTGAGAATGCTTTACACCGTTTTTCCAACGACTACTGTGATTCATAGTGTGTCGATTTAATGGCACTTTCAATAGGTCAACTCATTGAAAGGTTAGGAAAACAAAGCACCTGTTCAATAAATTTTAATACCCTATTATCGATTGTTGTGGGGTATATTGGTTATGTCTTATATTCGACCGGTAACTTGTGAGTGTGTTCCAATGAGCGAAACAATTTAATTTTTATTTTATTTATACATATATTAAATTTATAAATGTCTTCAACGGAGTACTGAGATAAAAGTGGAATTATCACAGAAAATGCAATAGTAAATCTCTGTAAGAAAATCGAAGTAAAAAAAATAAATAAAATATATATATTATCATATTTTGAAGGTGCATTGCAGTTCCTTCCAAGATCTGTCCATTTTCTGAGTTGACTCATCGTATTGGGAATGTTAACTGCTGATCATTTTTTATGACATCGATTCATTTCCATTACAGAGTATAACACTTTCGGTTACGCCCGACTCTAATGCTCTAAGCATATTTTATTTAATATTTTTTACATTATTGTCCATGGACACCCATTAGTTTGCAAATGATTTATGAATGGATTAGAAAGCGGAGACACCTACAAAATGAAGTCATGGTGTAATGAGTGCAACACATACTTGCACCATACTAGAGGCCAGCACTGGATGCAATATGGCCTTCATTAAAGCCAAACCGAATCAATAAAATTGCAATTTCAATAGAAGGAGCAATGGAAATGGACGTGTGTCTCAACTAAGACTCTGCAAGCAGATTGCAAGCAGAAAATATTTAAATGTAAATGCAAAACTTGCGGTGTAAATAAACCTTTGTAACTTTTGCCTCAGCTCTATGTGCATTTCAGTTTATTTCAAACGCTATAAATTCAGCTAAGAGTTGCAGCAAAAGGCAACAAAAAGCAGTCAATTGAATTATTCATAAGATGATGTTGCAGATGCGAAAAAGCCACTGCGAATCCTGCATAAAACCGTTGAACATTGACTATTCAAGAGCCTAACACTTTTTTCCACTTCTCTTTAAGATCCAACTTAAAAAAAGAATGCAGTACTAATTCTGAAGAGGTCTTGTAAATGATGTGTGTGTAAATTTAAGGAGTTGCCACATGCACCATGGGCTCATACAAAAATGTATAACCAAATAACAATAAAAAAATAATTATTATTAAATAATAATAGACATATAATAACTAAATAAAAATAAGTAAAAAATGCTCACCTTTAGTTTGGTCTGCAAATTGACTGTGCTGGTGTTTACAAAATTTTAATTAATTTTTTATAATAATATATTTTACTATGTACACATACATATGAAAGAATACAACGTATTATAAATAAATTTAATCTGCTGATGGCTATTGAATATATTTTGAAATATAACAAAAGATTTTAATAGAGAAATAAAATTGAGCTTTATTTGCTTTGTGTTAACAAATTGAAGCATTCAATTAAAATAAGACAAGTTTTCCAATCATTTATTGTATAGAAAAATCTGCTTTTATTTACTAAATATGCTCAAAATTAATTAAACTACAATTTCAGGTAGATATTAAAATCAATTCCTGTTTCCTGACTCTTTTTTGCTGTACTGAAAAATTCTTTTGCTTTCCTTGAATTTCTGAGACAAATTTGAGCACTATAGAAAAATGGGCGTTGCATAGCAAAATGTGTCAATTTTTCCCCATAGTATGTCAAAGGATGTCAAAGGAGACAACAAAAGGAAGCAGATAAATGTTAAATCCACCCCGGAGCAAACTCTTAAATACATAAGGATCGACGGCATCCTCATCCTGGGGGGCGTTAAGTGCATGTGAAATATTTTGTTTAGGGTGCATTTGATGCAACATTTTGTCGACGTGATAGCAGGCGTTTACGTGCTGGGCTGTGGCAAGCGGAAATTGAGTTGTAAGCATTGAAGAAAAAAAAGCACACGAGTCAATCCGATATTCATGGCAAATAATGTGTCGAGTGCTGTTTTATCGAAGTAAAGAATTTCCGGAAGAAGCTAATTGATGGACTCACAAAGAACTCAAATTCGCCAACTCTTTCAAAATTGAAAAAAAATTTAATAAGTTGCAACAATTGCTAAAAATTTATTGTCGTTCAAATTTTAGTTGCTTGGAGATGGGATTCTATGAAAGGATTTTAATTTTTAATTACTTACTTATTTCAGTTAATCTTTTTCAGCATCTAAATCTAACTGAAGAAATCTTAGAATGATGCAATCCAAACCGCAGCAGTTCTTCGGCTGCGCCTTGGTGCTCTTCAGCATAAATCTGTTAATGCTTCAGCAGTCCTGTGCTGAGCTATCCACAATCCAAGGTGAACCTCAACGAAATCACAAATGCCCAACAGGAAGCCAATGTTTTCTTTCATTTTGCAGGCGCTCCCATTAACAATCTGTACGACAATCTGCTGCAGCGGGAATATGCCGGACCCGTTGTCTTTCCGAATCATCAGGTGGAGCGCAAGGCACAACGATCGCCCTCGCTGCGCCTGCGTTTTGGACGCAGTGATCCGGATATGTTGAACAACCTGGTGGAGAAACGCTGGTTCGGCGATGTCAACCAGAAGCCAATTAGATCCCCCTCCTTGCGTCTGCGCTTTGGTCGACGCAGCGATCCCAACTTACCCCAAATGCGACGCACCGCCTACGATGATATTCTCGAGCGTGAACTGACCCTCAACAGCCAGCAGGTGAACAAACCAGCCTCCGGCTATGACGCAGTGGTATCCGATGACTATGATGCAGCCTTCGAGCGAATGGTGCGTAAGCCTCAACGCCTACGCTGGGGACGCAGCATCATGTCTGGCGCTGTGGATCAGGATAAGGTAATTTGAGGTTCCTAGAAAATTAAATTTAAATTTAAAATAAAGTGAAAATGGAAAAGAAGAAATTAATTAATCTTTAACTATTCCACATCACTTCTCAGCGGGAACGGGATCAGTTGGAACGCGAATGGCTTAAGTGGCAGGAGATGACTCGCATGCTGTTGGCTCTGCAACAACAATACGAAAACTCGGCCACCGAACGTGCTGCCAACTCTGTCGAGGACACCGAAGAGGAGCAGGATGAGAATAACTCGGAGTATCAGTTCCAGCGGGAGGCCCGCAAACCAATGCGTTTGCGTTGGGGACGCAGCACTGGCAAAGCGCCAGCCGATCCGAAGGTGGGTGAAAAAGGCAAGACCATTTGTCCATTCGGTGATTCTCATGATTCTTCTCTTTTGCAGATGCCGCTGGCTGCTGAGACTGCGTCGGTGGCGCCCAAGTCGGAAAACTAAATAAAAAATATCTGCTGTAAAATGGAAAGGAAACGGGACAAAGGACAATGGCAACAAAATAAATTGATGGAAAAAAATACACAAATTAGCAAAGATTATTTAATTTCAATATTTAACAAGAGGAAAGTTTTTTTTTGTTGGCATTTATGTTAGGCGCAGGAAGCTATGGACATCGGCTAAGGAATACATACATATAAACCATATCTTATATACTGATATATACATAACCAATTTAAAACTTGTGCAGCTATTTACTAAAGTGTATTGAGAAGTGCAGGCAAATTACATACCCAAAGCAAAAAATCTAAATATATTCAATAAAAACGATTAAATATCTACATATATATGTAATTTTTAGTTGTCAACTAAATTTTGTTGTCTTAAGAAAACAATTCTTAAGACAGTAGAGGCTAAATTATGCATTGTTTTAATTTTTTTAAAAAATGGTTTAATTATAGAACGCGTTTTTTAAAGCCTAACTAAAGTCCCAAAGCGATTATCCAAGCGCAAGCTCAAATTAAAAAATAAACAAATCAATCGAAATATCAATATTTATGTATATAAATGGCTACTGCGAAAGAAGAAACTTATTAACACAAATTAATCGGATGGAATGAATAGCATTTTAAAGTTTAAACCAAATTTATTTTGCTTACATTTTAAGCATATTCAATTAAAATTACGATAAAAAAAATGTTTAGAAAACATTTTAAATGGCCCCCGAAAGGTGTATTACTGCAACAATTGTTATATTCTGTGTGCTATAAAGAAAATTATACACATATATCTATTACTATATTAAATGAGTATATAAAATACTAGATACACTTATATTGCATATATATATAAAAAGAATATTTGTCTACTACATTTATTAAACTCTATTGATGTATTTTTAAAACTTAAATAAATATTAAAAACTGCTAAAATGATGACAAAAGATAACATAAAAAAAAACATAATTGATCGGTAACAATAGAAACCATTTTTTTAAGTACAAATATTTTGTATATTTTATTTACACCATCACTGAAAGTATGACAAACATTTTCATTTGATTGATTAAAGCCACAATTCATTTAATATCAAATTTAAAAATATATATGTTAGGAATTCGGATGCAGGATCAGCAATTTTAAGAAAATTAAAGCTGTTTCTCAATGTCGCAAGCGATATAAATAGAAGTATTATATGAATAAATGCATATAGAAAAAAAACCTTTAATAAAATGTAAATAAAATGCAGTATTCTACACACGAAATATTTTACCCGAAATAACAGTACATACTATATACAACAAAAAAACGGTATAATAAATGATGCAACTCCGCAAGGAGTTACCAACAAAATCTTGATTTGTGTTATTTACATTTTTTCAAGTGATGATTTGGGAGCTGAGCAGCTGAATCCGCTAGAATTTTAGATCCATCAAAGATCTTAGGCGGCACTATACTTTTTCAGTTTTAGTCTTACTGTATCTAGGGGAGAATAGCGCGGAAACCACATGGATGCCTATAATGAGTCACAGGATCTTCACTTTGAGATATTCACGGATTCTACGAAATTATATAGTTTTTCAAATACAAAAATCTAGTTTTAATTTGGTGTTCTAGGAAGGAAAGACACTTGCTTAAGGGCATCCGGATTTTTCTATTAGCAGCAGAATATTTTATATTTTCTATTAAATAATAGAAAGTACTTCAATAAAGGGTCTTATACGAGTTTCCATAATTAATCTAGCAGCTGGCAATGCATATAGATGGCAAATAAAATCCAGAGTACTTAAATGAAATTATCCCTGACTACCATTTATTGGTAGTAGCATTAATTCCCCGTAAATGGCTTCGTCATTAGTGGTATTATTAACGAAGTTCCTCTATTAAAAATTGTGCTCCATAGAATTACACAAATACCTCTGCATGCAACATGTTGTCAATTCAAACTGCTTGCAACGTGTTGTCAATTTGAACTTTACTGAAATTCTCCTCATTTCAATGTTATCTACATGATTTCCACACGAGCAAACTAATTCACTCAAATTCAATGGAGTTCGCATTCATAATTCAATCATGCAAGTTGAGCATCACTTTGAGTGCATTCCTGCAGAACTATTCTTACTTTCTGTGATAAAAATCGTTTGAAACTGAAATACTGTTGAAATACTGTTGAATAAAGGAATTTGTTTGTATTCCTTATTTTGTTGGGTAATGCAAAATGTTTCACCTGTAGAGAAAATGAGCCCGGATTATATACATAATCAGCAGCCATGTTTGTCACAACTTTAACAGCATAGTTAACTGGTGCGAAAACCACCAAAGAACCCCGTAAAAATACCAACAATTATCAAGTTCGTAAGCCCCCTGCTTGCCTCAACAATTAAGTAACAAATGTAAAGCGAACATAAAAATAAAATACAAAATAAACAAATGCCAACAGTGTAAAACCAAATGAGAACTTTCTGTTCATTAAGACTGAGGTAAAGCGCTGCTAACAACATCCTGGAGTGTTACGACCAAAGACAAACAAGGCCAGGACTTTTGGCTTATACCTGTTGTTACTTTGCTTAACTCCATCTCTGCTGATAATTAACCCTTCAACTGGAAATATGTGTAAGCTGTAAATGTGCCTCAGCACCTGTCACACACATATTTGTAATTTCCAAAAATGGCACACATTTATTTTTAAGCCAGTAATTGCATTTGGTGTTGCCAACATGAAAATGCACTCAATTATAAAGCTAGCAAAAATTGCAATTTTAATTTATGTTAATATTTTAGAATATTTTTTGCCTGAGCCACTCCATTTATGTGCCATGCATAAATTAAACTGCAATTTTCATTGGCGATTATTTATATTTATAATAATCATTCTTTAGAATAAAATTTCGACAAATTCTGAATTTTATTTATTTATCTATACTATGTAAAAGTTTCATTTACAGAGAGTTTTTGGTTAAAGCTGTACAAAAAATGCTTGTGAAAATTATAATGTGATAATTAAAGAGTGTACGTTAAATTAAAAAATATATAACCATTACAAATTTACTGAAATTACTCAACAATTAGTTCATTAAAGCGTCAAATTTGTTTGACTTAAATACACTCAACTGAATATAATATATAAAAGTATATATTTTAAATAGCTGCTTAAAAAGACGACTTTTTGACTTTTCAAATCGAGTTATATCACTGCCTAAGAGTTTATTTGTATGAATCTCTATATATATATTTAGTAATGTGGTAATTTTTGAATAAATTTAAGTAATGTAAAAAGTATAACAAATACAATTAAAACAAACCAGTCGAAAAGCCGACAGAAAACAGAAGTGGTTAGAAAATGTAACTTTAACTTTGCTGCTAATGTCAAAAGTTTGATGAAGCTATTCAAATGTTATGCGAATCGCTTGTTATTGTTGGTGTTGTGCTTTGTACTTTGTACTTAACAAATATTTATGCAAATAATATGCAATTACACACATACACACAAACACACACACGCAACCACAGAGCAGGCAGATGCGTGAAAGCGCTAAGCAAACTGCAAACTTTTCAGCACACATGCAGCACAAACGTGTCAAAGACATACACACAGTGTGTGTGTGTTCGCGTGTTGTGTGTAGACAGCAAGGAAGCAACAACTTAAGTCTCTAACCAGTAACCACAAACAACTGACAAAGTAAACAGAGGCGCGTTTAAACCAGCTATTGAAACGGGAGCAGCACAAGCATTGAAAACGCGACAGCCTCAAAAGCAGAAAAGATCCGAATTAAGTCAATGCTTTTTGTCGAGGTACTTCTTACTCGGTAAAAATATAAAATAATATAAATATTAAGGAATTGCATATCAGTTCGAACTTCTTCTAATATGAAGTGTCAGCATAGATGATTTTAATTTTTCTTCAGATGAAAATGCACATACATTAATTGACTTTTAACGATGCCTTTAAGACTCCATCAATTTAACATTAACATTTAATTTAAGTTAATTTTCATCCTTCTGTTAAAATAACATTTATGTTATATTATAATCTATTATATTATATTATACACTATATTATTATATAAAAAAAACCTAACCAAATGAAAGGTTATATTTTTCATATAAATTTGATCCCAATATTTTTGGTTAGTCAAACATAAAATAAAAATTCACACATTTTATGAACAGCGGATCCAGCAAAGCAGCGAAAAACAAAGAAACTGACTTTAACAACAGCATCCGTTTTGTCAATCTGCCTCCATCTGTGTCAACAAAATGAACATGGCCTACAAAACTAATGCGCAAGTTTTGCAAAAGCTGAAAACAAAGTGGCAACAAAATGCACATTTAAAATGGGAGAGGTGTAATAAAAGTTTATCATTTACTGGTTTAACCAGCAAAAAAATAAAAAAGAAACCAGAAAATGAATTAAATCTTACCATATTTATATCTTCTTTAATTAAATACAGTTAGTTTTATTTTTTAAATCATAAGAACAATTTTAAGGTATGAAGATTCTTTTGGGAGAAGGACTATAAGCATAAAAATTGCCACAATTATGACTGTGTAAACAAGTAAATTGTTAGATACTTGTGTTGTGGGAATACTGTGATTAAGGAAAATTCAGTGTGTGTGTTTGTGTGGTGGTGACAATAGTAATGCTGAATAAATTTGCTAACTTATTCCTTAACTTGTCTTATAATAATGTTTTCCAGATCATCCTGTTGTTCGAGGCGGTAATTCCTTTCATTTGCCAAATGTAGAATAGCATAAAACGCCAGCGATGGCGACAGCGAATCAGCCGTTTTTGGTGTAAGAATGTTGGGTAGCTCATTGTAGACACCCTTAAAAGTGGCCATGCCTTTGGCATAGTGCTCCTGATTCGCTTTCGGATGTGTCGGTTCCGGTGTGTCCCCATCGACGGTATTCAATAGTTGCTTGTGAAGTAAGGAATTGCAGCTGCGCTTAAGATTCTTCATGTCAACAACCTTAGCACGTTTTGCAAAAGGCACAATGACTTTGGTAACCTATACGGGATGAGAATACATATTATTAGAACCAGTAATAAAGACCGAAATGAAATAATTCTAAAATATTTGAATTCTAAAGTCGGAGATTTCAACACTCACTTGCGTTGGTGCCCCCTCAAAGTCGGTGGCTATCTCGAGCACCGTATCATTGCAGTGGCGCTGCGTTGCATTCAACTGACTAAAATTGCCACACGCAGCCGACTCAGGGTCCAGAAAGCTATCGCCGTTGTCACCATCAGCATTGGGCACTTGCATGCTGCTCACATTCATGTGCGAAGGCGAATGAGGCGTATCCTCATCAAAATGATCATTGTCAAAGAGCTCAACATCATCGGCAATATCACCGGCACTTGCATTCGCATCGATATCCATTTCGCCATCATCATCATCATCAGGGACACCAAATCGTCGGCTAACTTTTATGCTCGGTGCATAATCATATTTGTAGAAATAATTGGGCTCAAATTCGTATTTGGTGGGCAGCATCAGCTTGCGGGCATCCCAGCGCTTTTGATAATTGGCCTTGCGCAGTTTCGTGTTGGCATCCAGAGTCTGAAATAGACTTTCCGTGTACACGCCAAAGTTGAGCTGTTTGCTGCGTCTCTTTGCCGCCTGCAGAGCAGCGCGACGTGCTCGAGACGCGGCTGCTGTGGCACTGTTGGTGCCACCGGCTGACATATTGTCCAGCACATTGCTCTGGCCAATGGTGCTGCGTGCTCGCGTCCGCTTGAATTTCCAATGAGATGGTCCCGCCCAGAACTGTGAGATGTTATCCATGGGCCTGTAGGAGTACTCCAGTTTCGAGCGGCCATCAACGGGTCGAAGATCGTCGATGAGCACCGGCTTATTGCGCAACGCACGACAGTGATTCAACGCTGTACGTTCTTCGGCTGTTAGCTCCTCGACCTCCTCAATGTAGTCCACTGGCAGAATAGTTGTCGCCGGCCCATCCAGTTCCGGCATGGGCTCGCACTCGGCATTGATATCAAAGGCCATGGATAGCTCGTTGGGATTGTCATGAAAGTCATCCGCATTATCCACGCCAAAATCATCAGTCTCTGCTATCTGCTCGGCAGCCGGTTGTTCGTTCGCATTGGTCGGATTGGGCGCATCGTTAATGATGTAACCGGAGTGCAACGGACGCAACTTCAACTGTTGATCGTAGCGTCGCAACTTTATGGCCCACTCGGCACTGACCAGCGACTGACTGTCCAAGTTTTTGATCTCCGGATCCACTGAGATGTAATCTTTCACCTCAGTCGGCAGGTCCTCTGAGTTCCAAAACAGATAATTTGTACGCAATCGAAGCTCCGAGTCCACCGTGGGCAATATATTATGCATAAGCCTATTTGACGCATTTATGGAGCCCACTGTCGAATTGAGTTTACCAAATACCGGATCCTGCAGTGGTGCAGTGTCCAAACGTGCATTCAGCGTCTCCTTGTTTTTGGTCACCGTGGCTTTGCGTGTACGCTTCTTGGGTGCCTTGGGTGCGGCTCCCTGTGACGGTTCAATGTCAGCAGCTGCCCCGCCCTCTGCATTGCCAGCAATGCTATCGTCGCGATCAGCGGCCTCATTCAGCTGCTGTTCTGTCAGAGTGCGCGCATTAAGACCCGCTGACATGCGCATCGCATCCAGATAAATGGAATCCACACGCAAGCCATACACCTTTGAAGACGCCTCCAGCGAAGAGCCAGCCATCTAAAAAAAAGAGCAGAGTATCGGTTATCCACTGGAAAAAAGACTCCTTATTATGCATACCTTAAAGTTGCTAAGGGTCTTGTGATGTCGATCGAGCAGCGACGAGAGCGTATCGATCAAGGACAAACTCCATGCATTGTCCCGGCTAAGTTTGTTGCCGTTATAGATCTCCAAGCAATTGCGTATTGTTTCATTCTCCTCGATCGACTCCAAGACACTGCTCGCCCGGGGCCGTGCTTCATTCAACAGTGTGCGGCGACGCGCCTCGCGTCGTTCGGCCTCGTCGTCGTTCACCTTGGTGGTGAAATCGCGCAGCATACTCTCACGGTGGCTGCCCACCGCTGAACGACGCAGTGGCGTCTCCGAACGCGGTAACGTCATGATCTTCAAATCTATAAATCTGCTATTCCAAACCAAAACACACAAAACTATACCGTTTCACTCTTAATAAAAAAACAGCGAGTGAAATAAAGCAACTGACAAAAGAAGCAGAATCCTCTCGTTAAAAATAAGTTTTTCCAAATGTTGTCGTTCGTTAAATTTAAGTTAATTATTTCCTTTTCTTTTGTTGTTCAGTTTTCTTTTATGCCTCTTGTTTCGGTATTATGCTGGTATTGGTAATAGTTTGCAGTTGCTTTCAAACGACGCCGCAATCTAGGGCTGCAGCAACCTATCGATACTTTAGTGTTGAACAATTGCACGTTTGGGTAGATCGTTCAACATGATCGCCACACGAAGTTTTATCTTATAAACGCCATAAATTATAAAAAAAAAGCAATGCCTGTAGTTGCACAAATATTTTTAAATGGTAGCTCGATTTTGAATTCTTATTTTAAAGTATATTAGTCAATCGTCAATATACTACACTTTTATATAGTCACATATAGGTTTACGGCTAGCTCCGTTTCGATCAATATTTCTATGAGAGCTTTATGAATGATAAATTCTCTGATCTATTATAACGTTTACCAGCACTTGACAGCAACATATCATTGCAGCCCTCGATGGCGGCAATCCGACGCTGAACAAGGGACATGCATACATACGTCTGACCGTCGTCGTGCGCAGCTCAGGAACATTGTTGTGTTTCGTGTAAAAAAAAAAAAAGTTTAAAGTTATTTTGCGCCCGCAGCAATAATTTAATGTAAACTATTTGTAAATGTAGTGGCGCGCTTATGTGTACAATTAAGTTAATTCTCGTTCTGTGTGTGTACACGAATATTCGTAAATAACTGCACATTCGCATTGCGCAGCGAATTTAACGGGCCTTGAAACAGTTATAGCGATAAATAACAGGAAGTGGAATATAAAATTAAAGCAAGATGGCCCGTGACACGCAGGGCACCCAAAGTCAGGCGTCCAACATTTGGACACAGGTCGAGAGCCAACCGATGGAGAATATCGTATGGGGTCGACTTTATGGAAAGAATATTAAAATCAAGTCCCTCGGTACGAGCATCAAGCCATACAAAATTATTTATACGCATTCGTCCTTTTGTGTTGGTAACTGTTGCACTAAACTTACATGTTATTATTGTGTTTTTTGTATTTGCGTTTTATTAAACTTTTGTCAATGTATTTATGTATAAAGAAATCAGATAAGAAACCTGTGCCATATTCTTCTAACTCTAACTCATGTAATAATTATTTGCTTTCATCAATTCAATTTGCTTTTTAAAATTATTAAGCTTTCTTTTTGTATTTTTTGTGTCGTTTGAATAAATAAATATTCTCTAAGCTAATCGTATACAATTTTCTTCTTTATTTTCAGACTTAAACAACGATCAATTTTCAGCAGGACGTGGAGAAATAAATGATTTAATATTGACACTCAATGATTTGCCTGAGAAAATCTTATCGCGCATATCCAAAGTGCATTTTACCATTAAGCGTGAAAACTGTGATCTCACAAATCCGGTTTATATACAGGTATGCAGCCAAAACTGTGCACCAAAAATAATAATACAATAAATGAAATTTTATTTGCAACCCCCTAGGATCTATCTCGCAATGGTACTTTTGTGAATGGTGAAAAGATTGGCACAAACAAAACGCGCATTCTACAAAATGACGACATCATAGCGCTCTCGCATCCCACCTACAAGGGTAAGTTCTGTTCCAGATTCAAATTTCTCCAGCATTTACATTTCGTACCTGATTCTATTGTTTTAGCTTTTGTCTTCAAGGATCTTAGTCCAAATGAGGCAATTGGCCTGCCGATGGAAATTACTGGTACCTATTATATAAATCGCAAACTTGGCTCAGGTGCCTACGGACTGGTCAGGCTAGTTTATGAACGACGCACTTGCGAGCAATTCGCCATGAAAATTGTTAAGAAAAATATGCTCGAAGTGAGCGCACATCCCAACAACAATCTCAACGATCCGGAGCGTGTGCTAAATGAGGCTAAGATTATGAAGAATCTTTCGCATCCATGCGTGGTGCGCATGCATGACATTGTCGATAAACCGGACTCCGTTTATATGGTGCTAGAGTTTATGCGCGGCGGCGATTTACTAAATCGCATTATCACCAAAAAACTACTCAACGAGGATACATCCAAATTGTATTTCTATCAAATGTGCCATGCCGTTAAATATTTGCATGATAGAGGTGAGTAAATTATCTTGCGAGATTCTTTTCTATAATTAAAGCAGTAGAAAAAAGATGATCTGACGAAAGAATCCCCAAATGATTGATTTAAAATACAACAAACTTTTGACTAAACAAATTTCGTAGGTATTACCCATCGCGATCTGAAGCCAGACAATGTGCTGCTGGAGTCCAACGATGAAGATACGCTGCTTAAGGTATCCGACTTTGGGCTAAGCAAATTTGTGCACAAGGATTCAGTTATGCGTACGCTATGCGGCACGCCCCTTTATGTAGCTCCAGAAGTGCTCATCACTGGTGGACGTGCATCCTACACCCAAAAAGTTGACATTTGGAGTCTGGGTGTGGTCCTCTACACATGGTAAGACAATGCATTTTTGTTAACTCTCAGCTACAAGCGTTTAAACAAAACTGATTATTTCCAGCTTGAGTGGCACTCTGCCCTTTTCGGATGAGTACGGGTCACCGGCTGGAGAGCAAATTAAAAAAGGCCAATTTCGCTTCCGACATCCCGCCTGGCAGAGTATTTCTCAGCGTGCCAAGTTGCTAATTAAACAGATGCTCATTGTGGATCCTGAGAAGCGACCCTCAATCGATGCTGTGCTCAAGTGCAACTGGCTGCGGGACACATCGGTTCTTCAAAAGGCTAATCGGCTTATGAAGCTGGAGGATATGGAGATCGGTGAAGCCGAAAATAATTTCCTAGAGCCGCCCACTAAGCGGCGGCGGCAGTGATAGCGCCTCCGTGCACACTAGCTAACGTGAAAAAGTTTTAATTTTCTGGAAAAATTAATCGACAATTTTTTTCCCAGCGAAGCAGGAAAAGCCGCCATTTAACTTTAATCCTTTCCCCTATTTAAAAGTATTTTTTCTACGGTTGTTTTTTTTACGTATTGTTTAGTGTAAGTTTTTCAGTTGCGTCTCGTACAACGTTGTTAAAAAGATAAAACCAAAATATTATAATTGATTATTATTATTGCATTTATTGACGCGATTATAATTTAAATATAATTATAAATAATTGTACATAAATAAGATGACTTGAACGGTTGTTGCCTATTTGAAGTAAAGAGATTATTGTTGTCTTATAACTGAATTCATTCCTATTCTATTACTTTAAAGGGTCATGATTTCAGATTAAGTTTTCCAGCACCAGGACCAGGAAGTGTTAATTGCAACTTGCCTGTCATATTTAAATATGTTTATAAACGTAAATAACTTTTGTGGATCAAGACAATCCTTAACTTAAAACTAATACAACATTGTTGTCTCTGGAAAAAACAAATATATTTCATTACAAAGCATGTTTTTAAAAATACTTAGCTAGTAATATTTTTTAAAAATGTATTTATTTTATGTAGCCTAAAAAAAAGCGCAGTTATATAAAAAACAAATATATAAGAAGTTATAAATATTGTGTTCTATAGCTTATGTGTGGCGAATTTGCGGCCGTGCCCAATTGTCAGTAGCGTCGCCTCATCCTGCCAAACTGCATCCGTGAGCCGTGTGTGGGTATCCTCGTTGGTGTAAACAAATTCGTGCTTGTCGCCAGCCACTTTGGCAATCCTTACCGCAACGGGCTGGTTACTCATGGCTGCCAAATGGGAGCTGAAAGGGAATCTTTTTAGTTTAGACTTCACAAGTTTTTACAATTTAGATTACCCATTCACAAGCAGCTGCGACACATGCCCCTCATTGAAGTAGGCATCGGTTTGCTGCAGCTTGCGTGGCACACGTATATCCACTGTGTGCACATTGCCATCATAGTCGCCCAGATAAATATAATTGTCACCCTGCAACTCACTGGGCGTTGACCAAGCTGCACAAGTGAAACTCAGCAAATGTGTCTTGTCCTCATAGAGACAACTGGAAGCGGGAGAAGTGGCACGCAAATCCCAGAGACGCGCACAGCCACCACGATCGCAGGTGATGAGCTGTGAGGAACTTATGGCCGATGTGGCCAAGCCTGTTAATTTATTTGTATGAGCTGCACTTGCGCGATAAATGCTACACAGATCAGCGCCAGACAGATCCCAGACCTGCAAAAAGAAAGCAATTTAAAAACATTAAAATAACGTGTCTATCAAACTTACATTGAGCGTGTTATTCAGACAGGTGGAGACCGCTTGCTGTGGTCGCGACTTAAAAACACACAGCTGATTTATAGGCGCCTTGTGCGCCGCATCCTCGCCGATGAGAAACAAGCAATATGGCTCCTTCGGATCTCGCACGGAAGAGTATGTCGACCACGCCTGGAGTCGTGCATCTCCCAAGGCCACTAGCAGCACATTGTTATCCGCGTAGCGCAATATATTAACGGTGTATTCACATTGCAGCTTGAAATCAGCATTGTCCACTGACATGTGCTCCGTTTGACTGAAGCCAAAGAGCATGCCCCACCATTGGACACCATCACGATGATTGGTGGCGAGCGCCACATGTTGCTCTTCATTAATGGAGATGCTGTCGAAGCAGTCGTGCAGGCGAGGAGATAAATTATCCAGGCGCGCATTCATGTCGGCAACATTCAGATTGGGATAGTCCACATTGACAGCCAGTTCCATTGCCGGTGGTGGTTGGTGAGCGGCAGGCGTTTGGTAAGTTACCGAACTGCGTTGTGGGAACATAATTGCTGATTCAAATATTATCCGCAGTATAAGAAAATATCAAATTCAATATTAATACAAACGCGTGCCGGCAAAAAAAAACAACACGTTAGAAATGTGGAAATATTGATTGCCATAGTTATCGATTGTACCACAGCAATAGCAATGTATATCGATATAGAACTTGTTGCCCTAAATACTGATAAATTAAAATACTCTTGATTACCGGCCATTTTTAAATTCTATGTGTTTTGGAAGCGTACTTTGGTAATGTACAAGTGATGCTGAATTTTATGAGGTCCAAATTTATTCATATATGCGAGAGCTAGAATACCCTCGATGTAATATTTATGGTTTTGACATTGTACAGCACTTGCTTATCGGCCGAAATACTCATTGCCGCAATTCTGGTGGTACTCCGAGCTGAATAACATTACATTAACAGTAAACAAAATGTACGCCAACGCGACAGACGTGTTTGTTCCGTGATTCTAGCAATAATTGAGTTTGCACTTTTTATGCGGAGAGGCCTACGCTACAAATAGCTCACAATGAAAAAACATACAAATGAAAACTTAAACAATCATACTTGAACGGTGCACAAGGGAGTCGCAAAAAACATTTAAATAAGCCAAGTTGCCTGCAACACTGAAAAGAAACAGAAACAGGCAACATGTAAACAAAGAAATCCGATAACAAAATAAATGCATTCAAAAGAAATTGCATATGTATATGTAAATTGAAGCAATTATGCAAACAGTCTCTCAACATTAGCTGATCAAATTTGGCTAAAAAAATAAATTATAAATAAACAAAAAAGTCGGTTCAACAATCAGGAAAAAAAATAAATAACAAAAAATCGAAACAAAATAAAATAAAACGCTCAAATTAATTCTATCAACTACAAGTTAACTCAACATGGACACGGGAAATATTATGGACATTTATGCAATTTATTTATTCCGACCCGGAAGTTCGCCCGTTGATTGGTGCGAGGGCAATTATTTAATATCATCGAATATTGCTGAGTTCGTCAACACGGTGCGTATGTGTAATAAATACATATATATTAATATGTATATGTAAATAAATATCATTGCCTTGACAAAGGAATTACGCTGTAACCCAACAACTGTAAGCCACTGTTAACTGCAGTTATTTCTTCTTTGTAACTTTTTTTTACCGCATTTCATTAACTGCGCCTTTCATTCAATTTCTTAAGCTATCTGCGTAGATTCATAAGTAAATGTTAATGCGTAAATGCATTTCGTCATATTTATCACAGCAAACCGAAGGCTCTTGTCATTTTATATGTCATGAGTAACTGGCTTTGTCGTGATTCCTTTGTCTAAATTCCAGTATATGTGTAATCTGCTTTGTACCCTGCACCCATTGAATATGGCCAAAAAGGGTATAATTAAGTTGTGCAACAGTAGGAAACCTCTTCGACCACAAACCATATATAATTCTTTTCTTGATCAGCATCAAAAGTCGAGCTAATATCCCATATAGATAGAATTTTCTTGAATACGAGGTATAATTTAGTCGACTTCTCTCTCTAAATAAAACTTGTTATTAGTTTTGCTTTTGAATCTTTTGTTCAGTTCTTATCATATTACTAGAAATCAGGACACCAAACAGCAATAATAAATAATATTGCCTTCAATTTAATTACAAGATTAGTTTTATTTCATTTCACTGGTGTTATTGCACTTTTATTTATATATATAATTCATAACCATCGAATTTTTTAATTTATATGATAGAATTCGAATTTCGAAAAAGTACGTTAAATAGAAAATTGATATATAAATTATATGTTTTAACTGCAATATTATTAAAACTTGTTATGTATTATTCTAATTAGAACACAATTTTGTATTTAACTTCTCGTATATATTTTGATTGATGACTGCTCTAATTTCACACGATCTATCATAATATAATATTATGTTCAATATATGTAAATGTGGACGCTCCGTCAAACCGATAAGAAAAGTAATTTATAGATTAAATGCAGTTTTATTGAACCTATCATATCATAATACAAACACAGGCTGAACTCTTGTTTGTTCTAAATATGTTCGACATAGTAATTGAGTTGGGTTTTTCAATATGCTTTTAATATAATGAATATCCCATGATTATGTTGATACACATTCAATTGTTATTGCTTAATTAACTGCAACCTGCAATTTGTGAATGACAATTAGTTAATGAACTACTTTTAGGTCATTTACTGAATTGCTTTTTCTGTCGACTTTCTCTGTATCGTGTTGCACTTAATTTTATGTTTATTCTTATTTTCTCAACTTGCATACACAATGTGTATTTAATTTTTTGTATGCCTTTTTTTTTGTTTTGCCTGGCGTACTCATTTTATTAATTACGTGTGTTTTGTCGCACACATCTTTTGACTCATTCTTTGTTGCCCTGTTTCGTGTTGTTTAAATAATACGAATTACAAATTGTGAAAAATGTTTTAATGTGCTTCAACAAATGGCAGGGCAAACTTTTCGACACACACTAAATTCCTCAGTAAATGGTTAATTCACTTGACATGATGGTAATTATGGTTCAAAGGTAGCAGTCCCAAAATGAATAATATAGTGGCTACTTCAATGGGAGAATTAACATATTCTTATATATGTGTAAAGTTGTTGGGGTTATTAGGTTTTTTATTACAGCAATAAAGAATGCTATATAAAATATGTATATTTTAGTTAATTCATATTTGTTATATAATCAATAATCTATATATGCTAAATTAAACTCTTTGCCTTTGCAGTTCAGCAACTTTCTATTCATTCTACTGCCGCCAGTATTAATTGTGCTGTTTAGGGAATACGGACGATTTGTCACACCCGGAATACATTTGCTATGGGTGTTGCTAATTGTGGTGGGTCTGAGTTCCATGTACTTTCATGCCACGCTCAGTTTGTTGGGTCAACTGCTGGATGAACTGGCCATTCTGTGGGTGTTTCTAGCCGGTTTCTCGCTCTTCTATCCCAAGCGCTACTATCCAAAGTTTGTGAAAAACGATCGGTAAGTTCTTTTAACTAATGAAAATAAAACAAAAGAATGTTAAGCTCAAAAAACACCTTTGTTGGCATTACAGCAAAGCCTTTAGTTGGCTCATGTTACTGTCGGCCATTATCGCAACGGCTCTGTGCTGGTGGAAGCCGATTGTTAATGCCTTTGTACTGATGCTCATGGGTGTACCGACAATGATAATGCTCTACACTGAGCTGCAGAGGTATGATATCAGTTGCACTTGCTTGCTTTCAATGATAAGTCACACAAAGCCAACTACGGTTGCCCATTAATAAAACAAACTATATCTATTTATATATGTACAAACACATTCATACAAATCATTCAATTCTTATCAATTTTTTTTGGCATTTTCTTGTTTCTATCCACCGTGGAAAGGTAACTTTTTTCCATATACATATGCTTATAAGATATATTGACATTTTCGTTCACATTATCGTAATTAGTTTAACGAGTCAAAGTTCAGTGAAGTTTTCCATATCTTAAACGAAACTGGTCATCGATCTAATGCATATAAATAACGGATTGATTAACGATTAACCATGTTGGAACTTAGTAAGTTTTTGTGTAGCATAAAACAAATAATAATTTAAAAAAAACAAATGAGACTCACAACTAGTCAGTTTAGTTGTCATATAAGAATTGGTAGAGAAGAACTTATTTTTCGAGAGACAACAGCTGTGATCCAATTCAGATATTCCAAATTTTTAAAAATGTCTCAATAACTGAACGAACCGACGGGAAATTAGGGCTTATAGAGATTATATATAATTTATGAAATCACAATAAACCAATAACTCTGTGCCAGGTTCTAAGATATAAGGTAAAAGGTTGATATTGTTTCAAATTACAAAAACTTAAATACTTTACTCAATCATAAGTCTCTTAAATTCTAGTTGTCTTTTCAGTGCCAATTGAGCGTCATATCAAACTGATATTATTTATGACTTATTAATAACTTTACTCCATGTAATGGCATACATTGTATTATCTGCATTGTGGTATAGCTCAAAGTTCTAGACGTGACATTCGTGGCAATTTAATTGCGAAAAAAAACAAAAATAAAATAGATAAATCAAAGTAATCTTTTATTCTATATTTATGTATTGAATGAACTCACATTATTTTATTTATATTTATTTATGGCGCTGTATGTTTATTTATTTTTTATACTATTTAAAAATGCCAGTCCACTGTTAGTTTTCAATATTAAATCATTAAATATGCTTAGGTAATTTATATTTTTAGTACTCGCTACATTTAATCATAACTTTCCACTAATTTAGACAATAGTCATTGTTTCTCGTATTTAATTAAAAATCTTTTACTTATAGATTTAAACTGAAGCTTAAGAATCATCTAGAATCATAATTCATTTTTCATGTTCAACATTTTTTCAGCACTTGTTAACCGTATGCAAATTTAAAAACTATTTAAATTATATTTTCTTTGATAGAGTTCGAGATCAGCGAGTTTATCGTTTGGGCTTGCGTGCCACAACCGTTTGGGGCGTGGCCGTTTTCTGTTGGATCAACGATCGGCTGTTTTGTGAGGCCTGGTCCTCCATCAACTTTCCGTATTTGCACGGTTTTTGGCATATATTAATTTTCATAGCTGCCTACACGGTGCTAGTTTTGTTCGCGTATTTCTATGTTGAGTCCGAGCTGCCACAGCGCCAGCCACTGCTCAAGTATTGGCCAAAGAATGAATTTGAGTTTGGCATACCGTTCATATATATAGGAAATCCAGGTAAGACACTGCGGAACTCTATTTAAGCTCAACAACGACTACAACAAACAACAATTGCCTTCATAGACCAAAAATATAATTAACTTAACCCAAAAAAAACTAAAACGTAAAATGCTTTAGTTAGTTGGTAAATTTGTAATTTAGTTTTTAGTACACATACAATTTTTAACTAGTTGTCAATTTGTATTTATTATTAAATTCGTAGCTAATTTGTTGGATTGTGGTTAAGTCAGTAAAAGCGTAAAGCCCTTGTTAATTTTAGTAATGCTTAGGATTAATATATAGGCATATTGAATACATAAAATATATGTATATAGTACTACCCTTAGTTGTGCACACATATTCCAATTATTCCAATCCTCTTATATGGGTTCAGTCAAGTATTATATACTTAATAAAAAACAAACTCGTTTTACAATCTGTACAAACAGACTGGGATACATTCAAATGACTCATGAAACTTGAAATTCTCGACAAACGAGAATCTTACACAAATTGCTTTCATTTGGGGTCAAATGCACCAAAATCTTTTTTATATTTATTTAATTTCTTGACTGCACTCATATGGTAAGCAAACTAATCAAAACCAGTAAAAGACAACCATGCATCCCACTTAACTAATCCACTCACTTTCCGTTGGCCTAATTGCAAAAGATTGCCCATGCCCACTCTTAAATGCCCATTTCATTGCTGATTCCACAGATTCGAAAGATTGGCGTATCTACTGCAGCCTATACATGCAACATATCGACACAACAGGCTAAAGTTCAGTAAAGACTATTCTGATTTCTCTATCTATTCTTAATTAATTATAGTTGAAAAGTTTATGAGATAGTTTCATTATCTTAATTAAAGGTTATTATATGCAGCAAAAGTTACTCGAAACTAGTTTATTACAAAGTTTCTTAAAAAGTTGATAAAGCAATGACTTCCCGAAGTAAATATGTTTGGTGGTTATATTGTTATTAAGTTTAAGCGTAAGGAATATCAAGAGTTAACTGACTTTAACATAAACAAATGTTCTCCTTTTAATAAAATCATTATTAATGCGTTTGTCTGGTTGTTCAAGAATGTCGATAAATATAGTACATATAGCAAAGCAATTTCTTTGTGTGAATTCAAAAAGAAAATTATATCTTAAATAAATAAATTAATAAATTAAATAATCTGCCAACTGCGAGCTCACTAAGGAAGTATTGTTATTTGTTTGGAGTAATTAGAATAGACAACGTGATATATATAATAGTGTTACAGCTAATGCCTAAGCAATAAAAAGGAATACTATATATATATCGAAATACATACATATGCGTATGAAGTAAGTTATGGAATGAACTAATTAGCTTACCTGTCCAACAAACAATGAAATACATTTCAGTAGCGTATTTAGCTGCCATTTAGAAATTACATAGGGGCAATATTTATAATATACACATAATTAAAAAAATATATATATATAAGAACAAAATGTACTAATGAAATAAATCACGCAACTGTTAAAATTACTTTTCTGCATAATAAAAATTGTAGGAAGCAAAAGTGTCTTTTTTTTACAATATTTATTGCATATAATTGTATTTTGAATGTGTCGAAGACTATGCATATTTAAATATATATTGTATATATTTTAAAATCGTATAACATGATAATAGCTAAATATATATATATATATGCAGTTTCACAGTAAGTGTATGTATAAAAATTGTGCTGTACTGAGCATTGGTCCAAAAAATTCATATGAAAATCCGCTGATTTAGTCCGAATCGGATGAGATATTGGTACAGGAATCACGCGCAATGCGCTTGTTAATCGAATTGGATAAACCATTTAATTGATATGGTCCACGATAGGTTATTATATTCTTTGGTGTCTCGAATATTCTCACCTCATACAGAAGCTCGGGCTTCTTGAGATGAGTGCGTATATTGTCCCATATATACACGGCCAAATTCTCCGTTGTGCTTGGCTGCAATTATAAAAATATTATAATATATTTCTATTATATCTTAATTATGTGTTGCTTTACTATTTTGGAAAAGTATTCGACATCCTTGTCCAGATTCTTGTGATCCAAACGCTTCATGATGACTGTTTCGATAGCATCTTTTAATTCCGTTATGTTCACCACCATTCCAGTACGTTGATCGATTGGACCGCGAACAGTCAATTCAACTAGGGATAGTGAAAAAAAATTATACATTTTGGAATTTAAATAAATTTGTTACAGATTACTTGATGATTACTGATTTTATTTCAGTTCTATTTCCAGATCGACCTCGACATATCAATAAAATTAAATAAACATTGCCATTTGAGATTCGTTTATCGCTGAACTTGAACATGGGTTGATAAGCGAGCTTATCGGCCAAGGTCTTCGTTATGTGGTTCCACATTGTGTCGTATCAAATTCCCAATAATAACTGTGGCGGTTGTGCCTCAACAAATCGGAGTGTAATTCAATATCGCCAACTAAATCGCATCTAATCACGCATTTAATTGAAACATATTTGTGGAATTATTGATAGACTTACCCGTATAGTTGTGGCCGTGTCCATGAAAATTGTTGCATTTGCCGAATACCTCCAAATTTTCAGCATCGCTTAATTGAGGACTGCAAAAATATATAAACAAATGCCGGACTTAAAGTAAATTTGTTGACATTTATGTATTAATTTAAAACTATTAAACAATTTACAACCGTTCATAAAATTCTCCAAGCTGGAGACAATCAATTATAAATATTTAATTTTATTAGTTAACTGTGAATTATGGGTGTACAAATTGTTTAATTAAAGTTTCCATAGGTTCGACTTCAAAACAGTTTCTAATTAATTTTCTGATTTACGATAAAAAAAATGCAGTATACAAAAATAATTCAAATTTCTATTTAACAACATAAATAGTTATTTTCTGAGCAATTCTAATTTCCTGCTGTTTTGTGTATTAATTACCTGTGCAAGCGATGACAAGCGCTGAACGTTTCTCGACGCGTTAGAAATGCCACAGGTTGTTGAGACATTCTACTCTGACTCTGACTCTGTTTGCCGTGTATTTTTTCCTTTCTTTTTGCTGCGATAATCGACTCGGATTGCGTTGCACGTGTGCCGAGCACTGTTTTGCTTCAAATGCAAAACCTGCTCTAGAAACGCGCTTATTTATATTATATGGCCCGCTGGGTGTGTGGAGGTAGAACAAGGAAGTTGTTTGCGGCTGGCTAAAACGTCTGCTTGCTCATGCACTTAAAACAGTCAATTTCTGATTGGTGTTGAGTTAATTAATATCTTTCTCTATTTTATGTCGAACTTGCAGTGTAAACTGGGATCTATTTAGTTTTTGTCTACGTCGGCTTTGTGCAGAACTGCAATGCAAAACAACAACAAACGTTCAAGAGTATCGATACTGCGCTGGTATCGATAGCACGATAGCTCAAGTGCATGACATTTACAAGAAAAATAATTGTTGGATACATTAATGCTTTTATTTACTAGCACAATTAATATTTTTAAATTAACAAATAGTCTTTTCGTACGAAAATACTGTAAAATCAAGTCATCATAGAGTTGCCAGATGTCTGAGTGCAGCCAACACATGTTGTTCACGCAGTGAATACTCACGCACGCATGGCTATCGAAACTTGCACATCACTAGCATGAAAAACTACAAAACAAACGACGCGACGCGCGCTATTTCGAAACATAGCAAACATTTTATTTTTCATTTGAGTTAAAATATAGTAAAATGAGTAACAAAAGCACACCCGTGCAAACGCGCATCCATCAATACCAAGCACGTGCAGCGAGCAGTGCACACAAAACGCCAGCCACAGTTGTCGCCGGCCTTCGACGCAAGGTGCTCTGCCGGACGCCCAAGCGGAGCACGGAGAAACCCGAGCAGCAGCTGCTCAATACGGGTTTTACTAGCAGCATACCGACACCGCAGCCGCGGCCAAAGCCGACCGCATTGAATGCCTGCTACACACCCTCCTCCCTCTATCGCGGCGTGGTCAAAACGACGCCAATGCGACAAACGCCCAGTAAAACGAAATCAGCGTGCAAACTTAAGGATAAGGAAAAGGATGGCCTATTGGAGTCTACTTATAGCCTGGCTGAGGAAAGCAACATGATTGTGGCGGTGCGTGTGCGTCCACTAAATGCAGTCGAATGCACCCGCAACAGCGTCACCAATGTTGTCCATGTCCATGGCCACAATGAGCTTAGCGTGCAGGCCGGCAGCAGTGCGGATGCCTCGGCTGGAGTCTCGCACTTCTTTAACTACGATCAGGTGTTTTATTCCTGTGATCCGCACAGCAAGAACTATGCGGATCAGCAGGCTGTGTTCGCAGGCACAGCTCAGCCCCTGATTGACACCGCCTTCGAGGGCTACAATGCCTGCCTGTTTGCCTATGGTCAGACAGGATCGGGCAAATCCTACTGCATGATGGGCATTGAGGCGCTCGACGATGCGGCTCTCGATGGCAACGCACCGCATGTGGAGGCCGGCATAATACCACGTTTTTGCCATGAGCTCTTTCGGCGCATCGATGCAGTTAAAGATCAACTTCAAGTAGGTCATTATATTTGTATATATATATAAATATTGTTACCTAATTAAATTATTTCCAGGTGGAAGTGGAGGTCAGCTACTTTGAGATTTACAACGAGAAAATTCATGATTTGCTGAGCGTGCAACAAGCGTTGGCTACTGCCACAGAAGCGCCTGCGCCGCGCCAAGCTTTAAAGGTGCGCGAGCATCCCATTTTCGGGCCATATGTGGTGGATTTAAGCGCCCATTCGGTGGACTCGTATTCGGCGCTGCGCAACTGGCTGGCCGTGGGCAACTCCCAGCGAGCCACCGCCGCAACGGCGATGAATGACAAAAGTTCTCGCTCCCATTCCATATTCAATATCGTACTCAATCTGACCGATTTAAGCAGCGATGATGGCCGATCTTCGGACACTGATTCGGGCACAGTTGTTTCGCTGCGCCAAACGCGTCGCAGCAAGATCAGTCTGGTGGATCTAGCGGGCAGTGAACGCATCAGTGCTTCCGGCTCAAATGGCGAACGGATACGCGAAGGCGTCAGCATCAACAAGAGTCTTCTAACGCTGGGCAAAGTAATTGCATCGCTGGCGGATGCCCGAAAGCCGCCTACTGGCGGCGGTTCTGTCACGCCCAGCACATTTGTGCCCTATCGGGAGAGTGTGCTCACATGGCTACTGCGGGTAAGTGTGAACAAAAACATTTTTAGCTTTCGAAATATTTACCCTAGTTTCTTATCAAATTAGACCATGCATTGCATTCACTTATTGTTCTCTATTAATAATAATTTGGTCTGCTTTGTAAACTCAGAAAAAATCGCCATACATTTTAGAAATACTCATTTTAATTTTTTCAGAAAATATATTTAAAAATCGGCGTTTTACTTTTTTTTCTGATTTTTTCTAAAAAACACCCAATATAAACTCACACATAATAGCGAAACCATTAAATTGCATTAATTTTCTATGCATTTTAGAAAGTATTTTTTATATTTCTTAAAATAAGGATTTAGGGCAAACCTTTTTCCTGCCCTAACACAACAACGGAATCTTTTATACATTTTTTTATTGTGCCCACACGTGCAGCACATCCAACAAAATATTTATTTTGAATAGGCGCGCAAAAGGCAAGTAAACAATAAACAAAACATAAACTTCATTAATAAATGTTGTCTCAGTTAAGCAACTTTTTATTGTTTGAGCCATTTATCTTGACTTTTAGACTGGTTATTTTGGGAACGTTTACAATGGTGTCATTGTCATTAACAGAGATTTCATTTTGGTATTAAAAAGCATTAAATTTTTACATTTAGTATTTACACTTTCTAGTTGTTCTGCCACCTTAAAAATTAACATTTCGCCCTTCATGCCTAAATTAAACACATTTATAGTATTTATTTTATTTGTTACTGAGCAATAACCTTGCTATTTGTTCAAAAATGTAATGCTATCAAAAAGATAAACATCCTGGCAAAAAAAACAACTTTTATGAAGATACTTGAGTATATTTACGTCTTAAACATTGCAATCCCTCTGCATATATTTAAGAACGCAATAAACAATTTCCCTATTATGATAAATAATTCGGAGTATACGCGATCTGTGAGATAAAATACCGGATAGATAAAAAGCAGTGTTATTATATTATATTGAAAGATAATGCATAAAATGCGTTTTCCGCTTGGTTGGCTTTTTCCTTATCGGTATACTCATGTGGCCAAATTACGTTGCCGTTCATTTTCATGACGGATTGTTGTTTGAGCTAAGAAAGTTAAAGTTTATTTTTATTTTATGTCATTTCAATTAGGTGTAAATATATCTTGACATAGAACTGATAAACTGTATAAATTTCATTAATATCGCAGGAACAGTTGGCTAAAGGGTATCTGCTAGTGCAGTATTCCAGAAAAGAGCATTCTTACTTGTTTACTTGTCATCCGATAAGGCTTATATAGATGAGCACATATATGCTTAGTTTTATCCAAAACTTCAAATTTATCAATTTATGACTTTCTTTTATAATTTTATCATGAACTTTTTGAAGAAGACTTCTAAAACTGGAAAAAAAAATGCATATAAAAAAATATACTGGAACAGCAACTTTATCCAAGCTAAATCGGATGGAATTGCTATAACTAAATAACTTTTTTGTTTGTTAAACGAACTCAATTTGCGCATTATTGTGCCGTTCACATTTTTTAAAAATAGCTTCGATTTTTTAAATTTATAGTAACATGTAAATGTAATTTGAATAATTAAGCTAATTTTTTTCTCTGTTACAAAGCTTCACACAAACATTCTAATTCAGAGTGCTAACTCATTAATTATTCAAAGTTGCACAACTAACTTAATGTTGAGTTCCTATCGTGCGCAATAAAAGTAAATGTTTTATTTGTCTGACAGTTGTAAACAAGTTGTTTACAAATAAAGCGCTTTAAAAATAAACCACTTCTTTTATTACATCTACTTTTTTACTATCTGATTAAGAGAATACTTGAAAGAAGAATGCATTATGCAATCAAATTGAAAAGATATATTACCAATAATCAGCTTAGTCTTTCGAGAACGTACCCCTAGTGATTTGAAAGAATAAGTGTGCAACAAGGCGGCCTTGTCTCTTCGTCGTAATCAATTGCGGTTCAGATTAGGCAATTGTATTACTAAGTATTTTTCCTAAAGAAGCTCTGGTTGCACTTTATAGATAAGCTAGGTCGGGAACCATAATCACAATTTAAATTTAGCTTTTCTATAAGCTTGCTTATCTTAGTGTATATGTATTTAAAGAACCAACACATATGCAATTAGTTTTTGTATACACGCCCTTTTGCCAAGTTTTTGAGTTGTAGCTTTTTATTGTTGTTTCTTATTTATATATTGTATCAGTTTATACTAGAATAATATAACACTTGATAAGTTATCAGCGCCCCGTCTTCGCATTTGCGACAACAACAAACTTTGATATTCTCCTTGCTTCTTTTTGTCGCATTTGCAGGCCGTTGGCTCACATTTACAGTACGTTTTGCTTAGGTTCCCATTCACATGACCTGTAATCAAACAATTTAACACATTTAACACACAGCGTTATAAATTTTATAGATAGCCAGATTGTGCACCTTGATTTAATATGCAAATTTAAACAGAACTCAACTAAGACTATTTGAAAATGGGGAACTTTAAAACTAATTTACAAGGGAGAAACACAATTGATATAGGAGATTTCCAAAGAATACATTATTCTTAAAATTAGAAAGTATGATTTAGAACAAATCGGTAATTCCAAAAATAAGCTATTTCTCTGGATTAGTTGTACATTTTAGCCATGTTTATTAGAATTATATTTATGTGTACTATTTAAACATATGTAATTTTTTTTACAATTAAAAAGCTTCGTTAATTTGAATTCATTACTTGTTGTTTGATAATTAAATCGCACTGATTTATTTTATTTAGAAACTGATCAAATCTTACAAAATTTTTAACAACGTAAAAAGAGCTCTTATTGCAAGTGCTGTTTGCGCAGATCTTTAAACTTTAAAGTACATCATCTTCTACATCAATCAATTGTTTAAACACTGATGACTGAGCAAACAAATAAATTCTCTTATATGGGATTAATATATTTACGTTATAACTTACAACACTGCGATTTTTTCAGCACACCCACATCATGTTGATTATTTTGTTTGCGTTTCGAATTTTTACCCTTTGGGCTTTCGGTCTTTCCCAGCAGGCGACGTATCATTTTCCAATTATTATTGACACAGCCTAGATCCTTAATTTAGTTATCCAATTTAATTTTAATGTGTGTCCGCTCTCCAAATTTAACCTTCACATTGCCAAGTTTATTTTAAACTGTTCTGAATACTTTTAAACTCCTCTCTAAATAAACTTCCAGTCGTACGAGTATATATATAAAATTATATAAATAAATACAAGAATATAATATTGTTGGGTTCGTGTGCATTGTTTTGAAACCGCAGAGCACTTTCTGATTTTCCTAAGCGAAGTTTACCACAAATTGGTGCTAAGCGAGTCATATTATCTCTCTGGGTTTTGTTCAACTTCTTTCTAGCAAAGTCTGTGAAAGACCTGTATATCTTTATTCGCTCTAGATTCTATTAGGCTTAATAAGGTACCAGAATATATATTTTCTTTTAGAATTATTTTATTGTTTGTTGATTGACTAGAAACATATATATTCTCCTAATTGTCGTCTGTCGATATTTTCTATTCCATTTCCTTGATGTCTAATTTTTAAGTACTTTAGCTAATTAAAAACGCGTGCAGAGAATTCGTCATCGTTTTTGATAATTAGCAACACATTTCATTGCACGACAATATGATTATAGCCTGACTACGTATATGTTATATATATTTATGTGTTGCTTAGCTAATGCAAATGTTTAATGAAATTGTAAATAAATTGTAAAAAATAACTATTGTTGTTTTTTGCCACGTGCCCTTAGCACCTGCTCAGCTTTGATAGCATTCTGTAGTAATTGAGACTCGTTTCGTTCCCATGCACAAACTAGTTAACATTGAATTTAAAGTGCATCAAATTCATTTAATACACAAATTGCGCATGCCATATTTCTATGGCTTCTCCGTGTGCGATTGTAGCTTTTGTTGTTATGATTGTTATTGACTCGGGCCCAGCGGCTGAGAAATGCTGGATTGCGTAATTTGAGACATTTTTGATGGCATTTTTTTTAATAAATTGCCTTCATATCTGAAATGTTTGAGATTTAATTCAATAACATCAAACGGAAATGTAGATAAAACTACGGGACGTCGTAGATTATGATTAAAATATAACCTTAATTCGGAGTGTGTCTAAAAGAACATCGATTAATTTTATTTTGAATTTTGAAATTGAAATTAAGAATCGAAAGATAACCAAGAAAATTTATACAACTATCTCCATTTTCGAGATTGGACATTAAATGCACAACCATTTGGAATTTTTGTATTTAATTATTAAGAGATTCTTTCCCCACCATGAAATAAAAATTCTTTAAACTTTTTTTTTGTATAAATACCAATAACATATTGTTTTATTGATTATTTAGCATGCTTAACATTGTTAGTTTCAATTATATTAAACGTAAACATAAACCCAATGGTATATAATAATTTATAAATTGTAAATTTTCTCAATATCCGCAAGCAAACTGTTTAAAAAAAACATTCCATTAACTTTGAACATTTTATTTTGTATATTTTTTAGTTTCATTTTTTTTTTTAATAATTTTTATAGTTTATCAAAGTTAATTGTACAATATGCATATTTATTCCACTGCTATAATAAATTGTATTTATTAAAATCAATTCAACTGACAATCGCAATGGGTATTATTTTATGTTTACAATTTTTACTTGTGTTATAACATTTTTAGGTATTAAAATTTGTTGACACACTGCCAATCAGTATTTGGCCCAAAGTATGCCAATATTATTTTCGTTTTAAACTTCATAAATACTATAGTGTCTAATATAGACAAGGATCAAAATCGGGGTCAAAACTATAAGTTCATATAGCAAACAAAAGTATGGAATAAATTCTACATATTTTGTTGTTTTGTTTGGCGCCAATGGAGCGTTGTTTTTTAAACTTTTAATATAATTTTCCTGTAACTTGCCCAATAAGAGGGAAAACCAAAACAAATGTTTAAAAATATAAATATATAATTAAATTATTATAAAAAACAATGGCATCCTTAGTGAATGCTATTTACTGCCATTTTTACTCAGTCTCGGTGCGCAAAATAGAAAACTATTTTCTGGTATTTCTGGCAAATTTGTTGCTCCTTTTGTTCTCTTTTTTATGTTCTGTTTTCACGTTTGGGTTGCCTGCTTGCGGTTTGTCTCAATGTCAATTAAGAATTACAACATTCCTTTTTATACATGTATAAAAACTGCGATGTGTAATTGTAAAGGGTAAATATAAAGAAATATTGAGCGACTTGAATACGTTAGTAGTATTAAGCTAACAGCAAAATCAAAATAAACATGTTTTGCTGTCTTTGTGTTGCTCCTTGGTAGTAGTAAATGGTAGTGTTACGTCATTGTCGGAAATGCATTAAATTTTTTTTAAATGTAGGTAAAGTTGCATTGCATTACTCTTGTTGTTGCACTCGTTGTCTCGCTTTTGCTCTTAATGTCTGACCAGCAGGCTCAAAGCTTTGTTGTCTTTATGTAACTGTATACGGCGTTGTAAATTGCTGATTGTTGTAGCTTCAAAATTAGTTTTATCTTTTTTGTTTGCCTTAATTTTGCCACCTGTCTGTCTGTTTGTCTCTCCTCTTCTGACTGCCGCTGCTGGTTTTTTTTTTACACCTTGCAGCTTTGTTGCGTGCCCATCACAACAGTCGTCATATTTCGCACATCGTGCTCGTGCTCATGCTCATGCTCGTGCTCGTGCTCGTGCATCTCTTCATCGTCCTCGCAAATGCTCTCGTGATGCTTGCGTGACTCACGCTTTCGCATGTAATTTATTAATGGTCGTTTCTTGTGCTCCTTGCAAAAGGGACAATCTTTTCGCAGCTGTTTCTCTGATTTTAGTTGCTTGAATTTTTCTGTAAATAAATAAATTAAATAGAGTACTCTTTATTTAATTATTCTTAATTTTTTTTTTTTTGTTATTTTGAAGAGGGAAATTTAATATCTGGCTCTTATGCCTATTAAAATCTATTCATTTCGTTATACGCATTGTGACTTTTGACATACTAACGCACTGAATATATTACACACACACAAACTACACATGGTCTCTCTGTAATTTTTCCTCTCGTTGGCCTACGTGCCGTTCGCTACGCACACTGCCCCTACCCCAGCTTCTCGTGTTATGTTACGTCACGTGAACAATTGTATGTAGCGGCGGCAATCTTTTTATGATTGACCCCGAGACATGTTTGACACACGGTTGACATTGTTGATCAAATCCCACCATTTTCTCAGATGCCTTCATTGACAATATTTAGATATTTTAATTGATTAAATCGCTGCTACGTGAAACTTAATCAACTAACAAGCAACCTCTCTAATTTTTTTTTTTGTTTATTAACAATAATCTAAACAAGATAAAATTGCGGTCGCAGCAAAAAAAAAAAATACTATCTTCAAACTTACATCTAATCAAAGTTTCATTATTTTATTTTAAAAAAACTACTGATTTTTATTCCAAAATGAAAACAAAAAAGTTGTTTATAAAATATTTATTATATCTAAGCTCTGCTCAAAAAATTAGAATATCTTTATTATTCTTAGTTATTCATAAACCAGCTATTTAACAAAAAAAAAATATTTTAATGCGGTGATATTTTTACCGAAAACAAATAAATAAAAGTATGTGTGTTGTTGACTTGAATGGCACAAACAAGACCATTTATATATATATATATATATATATGTACATTGTTACTACGTCGTAGTTTTTGTGCTGGGTTTCTTTATTTGGGCACAACAATACTTGCTCAGAGTTATAAGCGGATGGTATTGTAATTTTAAAAACAATTTAAGTATATATACTTCACTTTGATTAATCATTAACTCAAATGCTATAGCCTTCTTTTTTATCACGAGGAAAAGAATTTTGAAAGTAGATAAAAATAAGAATAAAGAAGTGCAAATTGAAGGTATGCGACATGGATCACCCTGTGATTGACCAATAGTCTTGTTTAATACAGTGCTCACGCAACGCAACCACACACGCACATGTATAGGTATGCAAGCGCATTTGCACAAATTGAGGCGTTTTCCGCACACACATAACGAATATTCAAAAATAAAACTGCGGCTATTTTTAAATGATTGCAAAAACAACTCACAATGTAGGTAATCAGAATCAACTGAACGTTTGCGTGTGTATGGGATTTGTTCATATAAATTTTAAAAATATGTGCATATGCATGACAAAAAGCTGTCTGACATGTATAGTGGCTACATTGGCCTGACGCACGCTTGTATTGGAGTTGCAGGTCGCCTTTATCCAGCATTATTAATTATTTTGTTTTGTTTTAATTACCTTGCACTTTGCTGTATGAATCCTTATTTGAATACGTACTGGCGCTGGTTGAATACTCCAGCGTTCCATACGGGAACTGTTCATAATCACGATAATAGCCATTACGCATGGAGCCATAAGAAAGCGTTGAGTCGCCAGAAAATACACCCCAAACGTCCATAATGTTGTTTTTTTTTTCGATCTAGGTTGGACTAAAAATATTGCTGTCCTGCTTTAGTTCTGTTTGCTTTTTGCGCGCGTACGTTGAGCGAGGTCGTTTCACTTTGCCGTTTTGGTTGTTGTATAAAATCAGTACATTCTTTTTTGTAACGTGCAATGAACTTTGTCTGTTGACGTTGGCCACTTTACGGTTACAACGCGAATTGTTATTTTATTAAAGAAACACTTTTAATACTAAGTCAAAGTATAAAACCAGTTTACAAGTACATTAAAATGTTAATGCATTTAGTTAGTGTTGTGTATGAAACACGGAGAACTCTTTTCTGCTCTTTACGTATTCAGTTCAAAACTGAAACTGAAAGCCGAACGGCATATTACTGCATTTTTGTAGCCCTCGAGTCGTCTGTTCGCCTCGCTTCGTGTGTTGTTTTCGTCGTTGTCGTCGTCGTTGTGTCTCGTTTCGCTTTGCGTAGCATTTTTTTGCTTTCGCGTCGCTTTGTTTGCTTACTTTTCTTCTTCTATGACAACTTCGTCCGTGTGCAATAGCGGGAATATTTGTTCTTCATATTTGTGTAAAATGCACAAGGAGGAATTGGTAAAAGCTTTCATTGTTTGCATTTCTTGGCTTTTTGTCGATTAAACTAAGTTAACATTCACTTCTAACTTGATAAAATGCATAAGCAAAAAGAAGTAAATATTTATATTTTTTAAGTCCTACTCAATTTAGATGTTCAGATCTGCACACTGCACACGTGTACTTGGATGTCTACATCTACACTGATTTGTTTTTTTAACAGTTAACCAATTTTATACCAAGCTAAACTTATAGGAAATTGAGAGCTTTTTATTGTTATCGGTAACTGTAAATGAAGAAGTTGTCAAAGCATAAGACTTTATATTTAATAACTTATAGATGTAATAACTTACTCTAAATAGTTATGGTTTTTCCAGAGTTTCGGATATTTTGAAAAGAATAGGAATCGCAAGGTCTATAAGAACTTGGTTTTCATTACGATACTACATATAGCAATATTGCTATTTCTTTCAAGTCTATGTAGTAAATACGCACTGTGGGCAACATCTTCTCAGTGCAGAAAAATTCCATATATTTTGAAATGTTGTGGAAAATTCGCGTTACTTTATGAAATTATTAGTTTCTTTGCCAAATGATTTATTGAAATTTAAGTTAAAGCAATTAAATAAATGTTAATTTGTTTAAGTAATGGAAATTATTTTTCATTCGGACTAAATTCGGAAGTTTTTCTTATTAGCATGGAGTCGCTAAATTAAATGGCTCAAATACAGATTGTGTCCATCAGCAAAAGTCGATGTCATATACTATGTTCCTAAGAAGATGCAATATTTAAAATTTTGGAGTTACTCATTTCGTATAGCTCGAGAAAAATATATGGTAATCGACGTCTAGACGGTGGGGCCCACTATAATCTGAATATCAGAAGGTTTTTATCCTAGGAAATTTCGTTGTTAAGAGAGCAATTCAATCCAATTTTGTCAATTAAGCAACACGGATTTTATATGCATGATTGAATTAAGTCAAAAATTTTACAATGATTCTGGTCGTATTAAGCGTACACGCTAAATTTCTACAAAACCTTGAAACAATTTATAAACTCAATTGAACATAATATTTCTACGAGCCAAAATTCTAGTTTTTTTTTTTACTTTGTCTTAGCTAAACGTCAAATATCGGCATAATTTGCGTACAAAAAGTGTTAATTGATCTACCTACGTCATTTGAATTAATGAAGTTGATTGCGGTTTTTCACTGTGCTTACCACTTTTTAGCGACTTTTTGTGGTTTAAGTATTTAACGTACACGACCCTGTGACATTTTGATGCGATATCGTGACAATCTTCTCTAAGTGGGTGGGCATAATCTGAAATGTCCAGATCCAGCAAATCTATATATAGGCCCAGTTTCATCTGTAACAGCTTCACGAATACAGACAAAAGTTTCATATTCTGCTAATTAACCACACATCCATGACACATTATCGCATCTTAATATATACGGTGGCAGCTGTTGAATTGGCACCAACCAAATCCGATACACAACATTGGTCACTTGATCGAATATATAACATGTTTAGATCGGCCCCTTTGAGGTCAGGCCTCTATAAGATAAATTAGGACAGGATTGGACCTTGTCCTTCGATTGAAATAAACTTCGAGGTTTTTTCAGTTTTGAAAAATGTAGATTTATAGATTCATATATTGATTATATAAATAATAATAGTGGAAATATAATTAAAAATGTTAGAGTTACAAATCTTTTAATTATGTGCTTATAATTATTAATTAATATATATAATATAATTAATAATAAATCAAAGAAAACGCGATTAGCATTGAAAAACACGATAAATATTTCTTTAAAAACGTTGTATCGGCATTGTAAATAAATTTAAAACCACTCAATTTAAATTTGATTTTTCGCTATTTTTCAGCTATTGCAGGTCAGTGTACTCTGTTTTTTCTCCTCACATACACACATGCACTCGACGTCAGAATCGTTTTTGCAGCTCTCTTTGGTTGCTCATTCACATGTGCCTACGCCCACGCCGCTGCTGCGCAGTTTGTGCAAACATTAACTCTCGTGACCAGTGGGCTTGTTTGCATGTTTTCCTCTCTCACTCTCTCTCTCTCTTTCACTGTCTTTGTTCTTCTCTCTCTCGTGCTCTTATAGTGATGCTGACCTGCACAGCAAATCTTTAATCAAACAAGTGTCTAGTGTGCATACATATACAAACACACTCACACACATGCACCATGTATTATGATATATTATTTATGTTGTGTTGGTACATCAAAATAGCTTGCCATCTCGGTCTTAATTGCAAGCACCGCTGATAACGGCTAACGGTGGCCGTCTTTGTCTGGCTTGGAAGTTTGTCAAAAGCAACTACCCTGCCATCACTGATAAGCCATCAGCCCCTATCTTTGGAGGTCACAATTCTTTGTTAAGTCTGAACGCAGGCATCTGAAAAGTGTATACACACATTTACACACAATTCAAATCATTTACGGAGCGGTGTTGAGATATACCTTATATGTATTCCTTATATATTTTTATGTAATATATTCAATATTCACATACACGTGTTTAATTTATGCAAATGGAATCGTTGATTTGGCGGATGTCGTTTATATTTGTTTCTTTGTTGCAACAAATTGAAATGCGAAATACTCTCACACTAGTTTAAAGCAAGCTGACAACAGCATAGTGTTGTGAAGGGGTAGTAGGGGTCGATGATCGCTAGCATCCTTATCCTAATCTTCCAACTTTTTTGAGCTAGAATCAGTTGTATAAGTTGTATTACATGTATATTAACAGTAAATTAAGGAAAAAAGTATCATATGTATATAAAAAATAAGATCAGGAATCTACATTCGCCTCTAGATTAACACTAAATTAATTTTTTTTAAAGAGAGATATGAGCCATTAATAATTATTATCTGCTACCTTGATTATTCACATTTTATTATTGCTTATCTCTTTAAGTTGTGACTCTTGAGACTTTAAATCAGGTACTTTATACAGAAATCCAATAGAAAGATAAGAAAATGAACGACATCATAAGTGGATTCTCCATAATCTGGGACAGCTCTGGCTTATAGCTGACTGCATGTCATGTGAATTTATTTATCTAATGTCTACCAGTAAAAAATAAATGAGTTTAAATTGAAAATCAAGTTTAACATTTTCATTTAAATTAAATAATTAAAAATATTTATAACAAGAAAAGGATTTTCATACACCCTTTCCAAAAAATTGATGATGATTTAATGGATTTATTGCATTTAGTTCAATTCTAATCGTTTAATACCCAGCAGATGTAAGGATTATAATTCACTGGGAAGTCTACGCATTTTTTATCTGATTGAATCAAGTTATGCTTCTATAATAAATTCTCATTCTTCTTATTAATTTTTAACCATTTGTGTTTCTTTGCAGGAAAACCTTGGAGGCAATTCGAAGACGGTTATGCTGGCCACCGTTTCTCCGGCCAGTTTGAATGCGGACGAGACGTTGGCAACCCTACGATACGCGTGCAAGGCGCGCTCCATTGTGAATCGGGTAAAGGTGAACGAGTCGCCGCATGACAAGATCATTAGGGATCTGCGCGCCGAGGTGGATCGCCTGAAATCGCTGCGCAACGAGTACGAGCGACAACGTCGCCTCTCCTCGAACAGCAATAATCCGCCGGCGCCACGCAAAATCATCATTGAAACGTCGGTGGATGATGGCGAAGTGGAGGCACTGCGTCAACAGCTCTCAGAACGCGAACGCGAACTGAATCGAGCGCAGAAATCATGGATGGAGAAGCTCAAGGAGGCCGAGGATCAACGCAAGTCCGAGTTGCGTCTGCTCAAGCGCAAGGGACTCGCCATGGAGCTGACTGCCGACCAGAAGCAGGCGTGTCTGGTCAACCTGACCGCGGATCCCATGCTGAGTGGCACGCTCTTCTATGTGCTGCCCGTCGGCATGGTGCACATTGGACGCGGCGGACGCATGCCCGGAGATGCCGTAATGCCGGATATAGTGCTGGATGGTCCGCTGGTGGCGCTGCAGCACTGCAGCATTGAGCACGAACGCTCGGGTAGATTGTTTGTGAGTCCGGGCAGCGAGGACTTTGAGACGTATGTGAATGGTGAGCTGCTGCAGCGCCAGCGCCGGCAACTGTTCCATGGCGACCGGTTGGTCATTGGTGGCTCCCATTATTTCCGCATCTCGAATCCGTTTTGCACACAGCGCGCTGGCACGGCGCAACAGCAGCTTGTCGATTTTCAGCTGGCGCATCAGGAGATTATGCAGAAGCAGGAGCAGCAGCTGCGCAACGAACTCGAGGCAGAGAAGCGGGCGGCGCTGACACGCATCGAACTGGAGCGTGAGCAGCATGCCCGTGACTTTGAGGAGCGGTTGCAGTGCCTCGAACTGGAACAGTTCAAGTACAAGTGCAACAGCGAAATGCTTGAGACGGAGAGACAGGCGCTGGCCGAACTGCAGCAGCAGGAGACGAGCAGCAGCAGCTGCAGCCACAGCGCAACGACGCCGGCACAGAAATCCACCCTGGTGGAGGATATACAGCGCATCATGCTGAATCCCAGCGAGGCGAGTCTGCACAAGACTCAGCTCATGGTAAAGGAGGCGACGCAACGCTGCCGTCAATTGGGTCAGCAACTGGAGTTTCGTCAGCTACAAACGCCGGATGAGTTTGGTCTACTGCGCACCGTAGTTTTAATTGTGGATCGGCAGCGGTGCCTCAAAGCTGAGTGGCCCATTGCCAGACTGGGCGTCTGGCTGGATCTGCAGCGGGATGCAGCGTCGCCGAGTGACATGTTCCAGAGCGTTGAGGTCGACTGGCAGCCACTCGATGCGGATCTAAATAATACTTTAAATGACACGCTTAATTCCAGCCGAATTGGCCTGAATCTTAGCTCGCTGAAGCAACCACTCAAGCGTCTCCTCAGTGGCCCCAATAAGCCCCGGTTGAGCTCGACGCCGGGCAGCGCCACGCCTCAACATACAAAGCGACTGCTCACCTATGACTTGACCGAGGATTACTCGAGCAGCAGCAGCAACAGCAATTTTGAACTGCATGCCCAACAGGAGCTGCAGGTAATGCAGCGGGCTGCCCATCGTTTGCGCCGCCACTGCGAGCAGGCGCTGCGCCAGCGGGAGAATCAACCAGATGCTGGTCTACTGCCGCAGAGTCTGCAGGAGTCATTGGCACGCCTCGACAATGTACTCCATGGCATGCACACTTGCATGATTCAGTCGGCGGATGCGGCAGCTTCTTCTGCTGTCAACTCACCAAATAAAGCCCAAAAAGCAGTACGTTTTCTTATCGATTGACATTCATATATATAGTTATATAAATGTAAACAAATATATATATTTATATATATATAAATATAAATATTTATATATATAAATACAATATATACTTTCTGTAGTACATTCTCATATATTCATAAATATATATGATGTATTAATGTATGACGTTCAGTACAGTTTCTTGAATTTGTTTGTAATCTGTTCATATATATTTGTTTATTTTAAAATATACATGTACATACACATATATTATTATATATATATATATTTTTTTATTATTGTGCATTATCGCCTTAAACATGCACATGCTGGCAAGCGGGTTTGTCCATTTACTGATAATATTTCCCATTAGTTTCGGATCGTATCGAACATTTATGACATAATTGCTTTAGTGATATAATTGAGTTCTAAATAATAAATTTTCTGATTTTCTGAATGTACATTTTACATATTTTTTAAATGGTCCTTTGGTTTTTAAGCTGTATTTGATTATTTTTCTTGACAGCAGCACCAAAATATGTTTATCTTTTTTTAGTTTGTTTGTTTACTTAAATTTCGTAACACTGCTACAAATAAATTACATCACGTTAATTCATTGAATTATAATTACATAGTCTGCACACTTTTTTAAGTGCCCTTAAATTGCAGTCACTCTTTTACTGGCTCGTCTTCAAGGTGACCGCTTTCAAGTATCTTTTTATAAATTTCCAGGAAATCCGAACACGGGTGCATCACTACAAATCAAAGCGATAACCTATTTATATAACTTATACTTATACTTAGGTTGAATAGTGATAACCTTTCGAATGGACACGCCTCCTTTCTTGGAATTGTTTACTAAAATATGCAAAACAAAGTCTCAGAAAATGCGTTTAATCATATAGCTTTCAAAGGTACATTTTAAATTCATAGTCAGTTGGACATTTTAGATATATGTTGTTTCAATCATTTTAGGATAATATTGAAATTTGACATGAATAATAAGTAAGTATAGTTTTTAAAAATAAACATCGCATAGCTTACACATCTGAAAATTTTAAAATTACCATAAAGAAATAATTATATAAACATTCTGGTGGAAATATATAAGCAATATTACAATAAATATTTCCTATGAGTGAATAATGTTATATTATTTTTTATTGCGTATATTTTGCAGTGCGTACAAAAATAATATAAGATATTTTTTTTTTATTAATATTTTGTAGTGCGTACAAAAACTATAAAAATAATTTTTAATTTTCATAGTTTTTAATAATAATAATCTTATGAGAGCAACATAACAATAAAATGTTTACGTATAAAAATAGCACAGTATAAAATTAATCAAACTATTCGAAAAAAATTCAAAATTTTTTTTGATTTTTGCAATATGTATTATAAAATACAAAATGTTATTCCGATCAAAGTGTCGACTCTGATTTTACTTGAACCTGTGATGGATTAATGTTAGAGTTTAGGCTAACAACCCATTCACAGAACTGACCATCTTTCAGTTGCACAAAATCAGCCAAGAAGACATTTACACGAGGCGCTTCATTGCTATCGAAGGGTCCTGGCAACTGCTTCAATATCCAGGGCTTTAGCTCCTCATCGACTCGTTTTGCAGTGGTCTTCAGCGTGAAGCAGAAACGCAAGGCAATATAACGCCCCGTAGGCGTGAGAAGACACTGAGAGACATAACCGTGTTTAGGCTGACGTGATAACAACGAGGCTGATAGGAACTTTTGCAGTTTTTTAATGCTGGCCGTGTTGGGCCAAGGCGTTTGCCACTCATAGCCCGGCCAGAATTGTAGGGGCAAGCCCTGCGGGCAGCGCCTGCAAATGAGCACCACTTGAACCCTGAGTTGTGCACACCGATTCAAGGTGCACTCGAGCAGTGAACCATCCGTTCTCGAATATAAGCGATTATCGAAGAACACCACCAGTTGCTTCTGCAGCTGCTCATGCTGTTTAATGTTCATGCCGTAGAAATGCTGCAAATCCAGTATAACTACTTCCTCTGGATGGGTGTCGAGAAAGTGGCGCAGCTCGTTCAGTGGCTCAAACACCTCCATGGCAAATAGTCCATGGCAATAGTAGAATTTGTCATCTTTTTGTGCAATGCGCAAATCAAAATAACGCACGCCCAACTGCAGCTGCTCTAAAATGCTTGACGACTGATTGCGGGACCAGCGACGTACAAACCAGGGAAAGAAGAAATTCCATCGACGTATGGCGCCAGCCGCATCGGGTGCTAGTCGCGAGCTGCTATTAATGCCATAAGTCATTGAGTTGTGGGAACCTTTTGATAGAATCGCATTCCAAGTTAATTAAGTCATTTGGCGTCGCTGCTTGTTCTTGATGATATCATAAATATATATATATAAATATATACCTGGAATAGCTAAATTTATAATGGACAGATCGCGCAGATCGCCCGGCAGATCGCGCATCCAGTTCTCCATGGATATGCTTGCCGTGGACAAGTGTATTTGTTGCTTGTATGTCAACGCCTAGAAGTCAATTAAGCTGCCAGCTTTTTGTTTTGCTCACTAACAGCTGTAATCGTTTGTGTGAAGAGTTTGATGTACTAACATATGTATATCGATAGGTTTGCGTGTGCTCGATAGCAGCTAGTCGATAGAATTAATTAAGAATTAATTTTTAAATACAATAAAGAGCAGATGTCGAGAAGCAACTAAATACATATTTTCTTTAAACAGAAATAATTTTGGCTTGCCTGCAGGTGTAGAAAAGCAAATTCACTTAGTTGATAATAGAGCTAAATGTGTTGCAGATGAAACGTGATATAAGTAGACTTTGTGCCAGTTAAGCATATTTATAGGTGGAAAATGATAAATGGATTAATTTTTAAGAGGTAATACTACTAAAAAAAACACCTTCTAGGTCTATCTTAGCAGTAGCTATGTAAACACACTACGCATACAATAAAGGCATTAAATCGACTAAGAACTTTGTTACATGATTAGACTGGTTAACTTCCAGAAATTCTATCAGGAAGTGTCCAGGTTATTTTATTGTACGATTTACATTGCATACATACACTTATTCTAGATAATATTTTCCTTGTTCTCCACATCAAAATCCTCCATCAGGAAATTCAGGCGAGAGCGCTTTGCCAGCAGCAGCTTCGATTCATTGAAAATTTGCACATTACGTCGACATTTGTGAAAAGCGCAATTTCCCTGCCAATTGCTCTCATTATAGCTGCAAAAACAGACAATGATAAGTTTTAATCTCATTTAGAACGATAAAATAAACGCACCACTGCAGCTCGCTAAAATGCTTTAGGGCCAAGGTCTTCTCAGTGGTATTAGGCAAGGCAATGCCATCCGCCCAAATCCCCAGTTGGCATGTGTGAAAATTGCAATTGTTTCCTTCGAGTTTAAGCTTGGATGTTTCAGCCAGCAATTCTAAGCCGGTGTTGCACCTCCTGATGGTGACATTGCTCAAAACAGTGCTGGTCTCCTGCCGCAACGACAATCCAATGGCAAAATTCTCGAGCCGGCAATCGTGCAGCTTTAGCTTGGCTTGCGGCATGCACACAATCCCTTCCTGGGTGCTCGAGCTACCATCGCCCAGCAGCCGGCAGCTGCGCAGTGTCAGCGTTCCAAAGCGCAGTAGAATGCCACGACGCACATGACGGCAATCCAAGACCAGGTGCGACATTTCGTAATCGCCATCGATGACCAGCAAAGTGCTATCCTCATCACTTGAGCAAATCATGGGCAGTTTTCTCAGGTCGTCTTCATTGTCGTTTTCAGTGGCCAAAACTGACTCGGCATCAATCAGGCCCTTAATGCTGCCATTGTCATTGAGATGTTCCAGAAATTTGATGTTGTGTTGCCCGGGCGATAAGAGAATGTCATCGCTTGCTTGGCAAATGCTCAGCACATCCTGCAATGAGACAGATTATTATAATTATCATGATAAATATATATATGTATTATTAATTATGCTCACTATAATATTATTAATTTTGGCTACCTATTTTTATTCTTAATTAAGATTATTGTTATAATTATTTATGTTATTCATTATGAGTATTATAAATATAATTATTATCCAACGTCTTCTTCCAAATACAGAATAGAAGCAAAAAAAATAATATATTTCGCACCCAATATGTATTATAAAATGGACTGTTTATAATTAATAATTACCTGTAATGTGTTGCCCAACTGGACTTTTGTGTGCGGTTTCACCAGTTGCTTGGCGAGCGTCAGCAGTTGGATTTGTGTCTTCAGCTCAACTGGCAACGTAACCAAGTGGCACATATGTGTCAGCTCCACCTGCTCCGTTGCTAAGTGGCCATGGCTGCAGGAGCTGCTGCGTTGCAGCAGATGACGCTTCATTCCATTGCTCTGAAGCTCGCTGTATGCGCGTCGCATATCTGGATTTTCTAGAATTTCGAATTCGCTGCGTATGATGGCGAGCCGAAGATGAAGGCACATTAGATCCGTAACTGGCAAAATGGACTTATTCAGGTTTTTTTCGGCGGGGCTTCCCAACTGCTTTTTGGGCTTCTCACTTGTCGCATCTGTTGTTAAATCGTCATTCTCATCCTCCTCCGCATCGCTCATGTCCAATTCCAAGTACTCGAGACGCTGTTGTATATAATGCGCCTCCATTAGCAGCGTGCGCATGTGCAGGGTCAGTGGGCGCGGCAAGCGTTGCTTGCTCAGATCACAGGCCAGCTGAATGCGCGACTGTAAATGGATTTGCACCCAATCGCGATCGTCATCCGAGTCCTTGTCCCATGGCATCCAAACGTGCGTGTAGAAGAAACGCAAGCGATCAATGCACTCTGCTGTGGTGTCGACATTAAGCGCCGCATTCTCCTGCTGCAAGGTGGGCCACAGTTCGATCAGTGCCACCTCGTTGCTCTCGGGCAAATGCATATCCTGATCCTGCACAGCAGTTACCGTAAACACCGCCTTCAACTCATCGAACATGACCTGATCTACAGTGCCAAATACAATGGTGGGGTAGCGAAGCTTTAAATCCTTGCAGATTACGCGCGGTATTTTCCACATTGCCTGCCAGCCTAGCAAAAAAAAATGTATTTGTATTTGTATTTTCTGTACTTCTATGTGTGTGAATTTCGCTCACCTGCAGGCTCAATTTTCAGCTCGACGTACGCTTTCCATTCGGAGGAGATTTGCGAGGCTGGCATTGCGGCGCCATCCCAGGAGAGCACCGCTTCGGCTTCTTGGAGCCGCTCCAAAAATGATTTCTCAAATGTGTAAACATCCATTTTGCAAGTTTTCAGTAATAGGCGTTTAAATTTGAATGTGCGTGCAACAAGCTGCGCCTACTTCTACGAAACACAGAGCTGTTGCCTCTCAATCAATCGATAAAATCATTCAAAAAGATTACTTGCTATCGGTTTTGATGCACATATCTCAAATGCTTTCTTTATTCTTTAACCAAAATATACCACCTTACTAATTTATGTTGTTCTTGTTTTTAGCTGGAAAATGTGCAGAAATGTATTTATTTTTAATCTAGATACTACCACGCAGCCCTGGTTTCGTCAATGCATCCAGCTGCTAGTTGTGTATCGAGTACTTAAGTATACTTAAGAATCGATACTTTCGGTTGCCGTCTGCAATTATTGTTTTCATTAAATTAATAAATAATAAAAATACAATGGCTGCTAATAATTTGCCCGACGAACATTTTGAGGTGGCCGATGTAATTACAACTTGCTGATATATTATATATATATATGTCTATAGCTAACAAGTCCATTTTAGTTCGATGAGGATGCTGATGATGAGCAAATGGTGTCCACAAATTCGGGACGCAAGCGTCTGTTCAGCAAAGAGCTGCGCTGCATGATGTTTGGCTTTGGCGATGACAAGAATCCGTACACGGAAACAGTTGATCTGCTGGAAGATCTGGTCATCGAGTACATTGCAGAGACCACGCACCGAGCCATGGAAATCGGACGCACAGGGCGCGTCCAAGTGGAGGACATAATATTTCTGGTGCGCAAGGATCAGCGCAAATATGCCAGGGTCAAGGATCTGCTGACCATGAACGAGGAGCTGAAGAAGGCTCGGAAGGCCTTCGACGAAATTAAATATGTTGGTAAGTATTTATTTGAATTCAAATCTAGCAAAATTTATTATTTTCTTCCTTCTGTTTTTCAGGCAACGAGGGAAAATTAAAATGACGAAAGACCAAAAACCATAGAACAAACTAGAATTTACATTACCATTAGAAAAAATAATAATAACAACTGTGAAGCAGCCGAGATCTTTTTTGTTTATTTAGAAATTAATATTCAATTTGAATGCCAAATTCTTTTCTATGAATCAATGTTTAAATTGTTGCAGATTTGAGTCCTCAGTTGATAGTTCTTTAGAATTTATAATGTAATTTTAGAAATAGCAACTTTTTATATATCGCATACTTGAGCTGTATCACAGGTTAAATGTAAAATTAATTTCTTTAAACTAACTTTTGACTTATCGCAGATTTAAGTTCCAAAGTGTCAGTTCTTAAGAAGAATATACATTTGTATTTCGCGTGGCAACTTTTATGTTAACTTCCTTTCTTTAAAACAAAGTCTTAATTGTTCTTTAACAGTATTTTAAATCAACAAAATCATTCTAAATCATTTATAAAACGTAATAAATAATAATAAGGATTTTAGAAATTTTTATAGTTGTTGAGTATAAAAAGATCGCAAATTGAAAGTGTAGACAATTAGTTATATGTTATATATATAAACATAATATATTATGTCAATCGAAATAGTCTTCGATATCTATGTTTGGATTGAGTAAATCATCGCCATAGGGTTCCAGGTCTGTACCATTGAGTATCAGATTCTCGCACGTCTCCGCCAGATCTGTGTCTCCAATTAGGATCGCACCTCGGAGTCGTCCTTTCTGCAGCACGAACTTGATGTATTCCTTGTTGCGCGTGCAACGTACGAGTAGCTCGTAGTCATTGGCCAGCCCCTGGCCATTGTAACGGCCCAGCAGGACCACAGGAAACCCAAACAACTGTGTCACATGGCCAAAGAGCTCAAAGCAAAAGTCCTGATAGATTGTCTCGTTCTCCAGAGCAGCTGCCATGCTGCGTCCGGCCATGGCGCCCATTTGCCGGGCCTGCGTCCACAGACGCATTTGGATCCAATGCGTCGATGCTGCTGACCAGGCAGCTGTGCACACATCACCAGCCGCATATACATCGCTCAGATTCGTGTGCATCATTTCATCCACCAGCAGTCCGCCATCCTCGGCCAGCTGGAGCGGCATATCGCTTGTGTAATCATGTCGCGGGGTCACGCCCGTCGCCGACACCATAAAATCACAATTCAGCTGCTCAATACTGTCATCATCATCGTGTTTTAGCGTAATCCTTAAGCCATCTGGCAACTGCTCCAGTTTCTCAATGTGAGTTTTGCTGTAAATTTTAGGTAAGCTACTGTCGGAGCTGCCGGCGCCGCTTAAGTCGTAGCTGAGATGCCAATCCGGTCCCAAGGCAGCACCTCGCTTGATTTGTTTTTGCTGCTGCGATTTGGGCAGCATTTCATCATAACGCATTCTTTTGATGGCTGTGCTGGCCGCCGTCTTGTCCAACAGGCCCTTCTCCTTGCTGGCCAGTTGAAAGAACTCTGCGGCGCCGGCATCAACAAAAGTGGCCGAGATGTGATCATCTCTTATCACCCAGTGCACATTAACGGACTGCAGCTCGTGGGCCAACTCGCTTGCAATGCCCCCATTGCCCAGAATAATCACATCTTTAGCGCTTGTAAGCCGTCGCTGCAGTTCTAGCACCGAATCTGTGTCGCGAATGCCTATAATGCGCTCCTCTTGATCCGGGCCAAACAATTTTGGTGCTCCACCTGTGCAGAGGCACAAATAGCGATATTTGACTACCAATCCAGACTTGGTGCGCGCCCAGTGCTCTTTGCTGTCAATATGATCCAATTGATCCACAATGTGTGCGATGCCGTCGCGTAACGCATCCACATTCTGCTCACGAACATCGAATTTGTGCAAATAACGTGCGATGGGCACCAAATTTGTGACGGTCTTCACAATGCTTGACTCGGTAAGCAGCAGGACTGATGCTGTGGGGCAACAAATCAGTAATGTCTCAGCGCATGAAACGCCGGCAATGCCGCCACCCACTACTAAAAAAGTACAATCCCGTGTCATTGTCTGCAATTAAACTAATATTAAGTTCTTCAATTCCCTTGCTGTATAAGTAAGCACTGTTATCGCTATAAATATCGAAACTTATCGTTTCTATGGGAAATGGTTAGTTATCGATCAACTGCTTAAAAATTGCCTGTCTCACAATCTCAAAAAAAAAACAGTTGCTGAAAAATCTAAGCGCTACGTAGCTTAAGAAAAACACAATTTTTTTGAACATTTTAATCATTTTATTTAGCTATTAACATATATTTTTGCCTCATGATTTTAAAGTTTGCTCCTCTTGCTTGCCATAGTACTCGCTGTAGTCGTATTCCCGAAAGGGCACGTCGTAGGTAAGAAGGCCACAGTCGCGAGCCTGTTCCACTGCAACCGTTAAACGTAAATGACTCTTTTGGCATAAACCGGTTTTGGAATAGCTCAGCACCTGACCGCTGTACGGCGAGATGAACTGTTTCAGCAGATCTGTGTTGCGGTAATCCAGCACCAGGTACTCATCCCGACAAATAGGACACGGATTTCCAGTGGAAATTTTGCCCTGACGAACACAAGTCTTACGTGTCTTACGTGGCGCATACATTCCCTTGTGATTCCGACTGTGGTGCAAGAATATCCATTAGGACGAACTATCGATAACGAATTGTTAGCTGCTTACCGATATTGTGTCCACACGAAATCCTCGCCGTAGGTAGTTTGGTACGCGGCGCTCTTCAGATAGCGCATAGAAGTCTCTACGGGAATCACTTTTGTGCGATCCTTTACATCGGGAGGAGCATCTGAGCCGCTTTCCTCGCTGTTTGCTGCCGGTGTCTCATTGTCTGAGGCTGTTTCCTCTTTGCACCGGAGCGAGCAGACAGTGTGCAGCGCAACTCTGTTGCTGCGTGAAATGCAGGCCACTCTCGCATAAAAGACGCGTGCTAAGGGTAACATTTTAATTAATTAACTTAGGTTTATTTTTTCTGCCAAATATGCTTGCGGCGACGTAACAATCAGCTGTTCGTTCTCTTTATCGAAAGAACAGGGTCACACTGCAAAATCACACAAGATGTCACAAAGCTCGTTGATATCACAAGTGTGTTATCGATATCGATAAGTAATTTTGTTACTATTTTGATTAATATAATTAAGCTTTTAATGTAACTTAACTGACAATATGTCAAGTGTTCATCAATTATTTATATTTTTTTGGCATACAAAAAGAAACTAACAGTTTGTGGCGGACAAAAAAAATTTGTGTTTAAGCGTGAGTATTTGACCACCAATCACAGCGTAACGGTAAAAGCTGACCGAATGCACGCACACAAATGCCAACCACAAGGCATGAATGAAAAGCTGCAAATCGTTTGAATCTGATTGGTTTAGTTGCTTTCGAAATTTACGGTTGAAAAGTAGCAAGCCCATGCAGCTGCAGAAGAAGTCGCCGTCGCTTTTCCGGGTCGTACTGTGTTTGTTCACGACACTGACATCATAAAATCACGTAAATAAAAGTCAGCATTATTTAGTTTTTACCCATATTGTGGAGTGTAGTGGGCAGAGAGTCGCTTATGTACGTAGTACTTCTTGCCTATAATTTATAGCGTGCGGCGTCCTTGTCTGCTTGTGTGTGTGCATATGTGTGTGTGTGTGTGCGTGTTTTACTTGCTGCTGCATGCATAAAGTAGTAGAAGTTGCAGTTGTAGTATCTACTGTAATTTTAATCAATACTATTAGACGATTAATGTAAAAATTTACTTGCCACTAGCTGTGAGTGAACCTAGAAATATCTGTGCTCTTTTATAGATACCCCTAGCCACTAGCAACAAAAAATACAAAATACGGGGCAAGATAGAAACACAAATAACGCGCCTTGCTTGTCGTTACTTGCCGCTGCCGCCACCTGCCGACAACAATAACAACAAAATAGGCATACGCATAAAACGGTGAGTCAAATGATTAAATGTATGAGAGAGCTTTGCTGCGTTATTTTTTTTTTAGGACTTTTATAAATAGTAACAGGCGAGTACAAGATATTTGCAAAAGCAGCGCCATCCACATTTCTTATCAATCGCAAATGGCCAACAGCACTGAAACTATAAATACAACTGCTGACTGACTGTGGTTCCCAGCCAGGGACAGGCGGGGCATTGCTTAGGGCTGAGTTTTGTTTGCACCACCAAGCGAAAGACAAATTTTTTCGTGCAACTTTTCGCGCATTTCGTGTAATAAATTATTTTTTCTTCGTTAGCACAACACAAACACACACAGGAATATAGGAGTATAGAATTATATAAATGTTTCCCAGTTCTAAATTAGCACCTGTTGGCTTCGCGCTCCTTTTTCCGATTTTTGTGTTTTGCCTTAACGATTAAATGTGTCAAATGTTGCCCAACTGGGTAAATACCCCGTTAAACTGTTAACTCTTTTTTGAATCAAGTGATTGCGACATTTACCGGTTGTTATATTTTCGTATTTTTAATATTAGCATGTACATATATAGAATGGAAGGCATACAATTTCTTCCTTCCGAGCTAAATTTACAAGAACACAGGGTATTCGCAGTAGTTGTAGCCTACGCTCAAACTTCGTTGTTGACGTTTTCATATTAATTTTCATTTTTAGCTCATTTTTCTTCTATATATAATATTTTCCAAATTTGAATCATCGTTTTCCTTTTTTTTGGTCTTCACTATGTTTTACATGCAATCATTTCGTTTGCTTTTTGAGAGGCGTTACAAACTTTCAGATTATGGGTTTGTTTTCTTGATCTCGTGCGTGGGTACACCTCTAGGCATGATAAGCATTAGTATTAAGGTTTTGCCCATTAGGGGTATGTTAACAGACGTAGTTATTTTTCTGTTTTATTTTCGGTAAATTCCATTTCACTAGCCAAATTTCGCTTGATAAAAAAATGACGGTGGATAGCTCTACATATTTTTTATTTATATATATTTTTCTTGTTTTTTTTTGTTTTGTCAATAAACGGCCATTTGCGCCTTTCTCAAACCACATATAACTTCATTTGTTCAGTTTAACGTAGTAACATAATTGTACATTAATTAATACAAATTCTCAAACTATTAATAATCTAATATATATGAAGTAGTCCTCAATATCTTCATGCATTGCTCACTGTCAAAAGCCAGAGCTTTTCTTACAATTTTGATTATGGACTTGTCCAAAGAGGTGCACCATTATAATTTATTGCTTCCTCTTCCACAATTCAGCTCTACCTGACATGATAAAAGCATTTAATTCTACCCTTTATTGGGGATAATAATTCACGACGTGTTTGGAGCAGATTTGTATGAAAATAATGTGAAGATGTGTATTTCTTCGATTCAGAGAGAGGGCAAATATAAAATTAATTATGGTGGAATTATGATGTGTGAATCTCAATAAAGTAAATAAAGCTTAATTGCAATAATTTTATAGATTTCTACGATTCGATTTGTACAGATTTTAAGAAAATTGAATGTACATAAAATATTATTGTGTGGCTTAGAAAAAATTTGTCAATTGCAATGTTAGCTCAACTACATTTTTAATAATGAGCTCGGATCAGTTGCTTTTATCTATTTTTAATAGCATAAGGATTCCATTGACAAGTATGTGTGCCTTTAGCCCACCGTATTAACTTAACTTACTTAACTTAGAGATCGCATTCGCAATAATTTAAATACCAATTTGCTTAATTAAGTCCCTTTTAACCGCACCCCCCTGTAACAAAAGTGACAGCTCACTCATTCTAGGCGTCAAAGTTGCTCGCTGCCCCCCCGAGACTAAGCATAAGTCCCAAAATATTGCGTGACACACACAGACCAAACAGTCGCACTAGGATCAGCCCAAGAACACGGGAGCACGGGACGTGGACTGAAAATGCAGGCCACGTAATGACATCAACTTGTGGAGAGTTAGGTTAAAGGTTACCTTTGTTCCCGACCTCTTCAACAGGACTTTTAGAAAATTAAACAGCTGTTAAATTGAAAAACCTTTAAATATTTCAATGCCTCTCATAGGGGTTGTACTGCTTCCCAACTAGTCATTAAATAATGCAACAGAGAGCAACAGCTGCCAGTTTTCCCGGGTTACTTAAAACGAGCGCCGACAAAAAGTTGACAAGCTCTCATTCATGGCCAGCGTTTGTGGCGCTTCAGTTGTATACTGAGGTCTAACTCTAATTGCACGCTTCATTATTTTGTGTGTCAAATAGATAATGATGACCAAAAGCGATAAGGAAATACTGGCCAATTCCATGTATGAGGATGATCCCAATGGCAATTCCGCGCCCACGACAATAGATCAGGAGCAGGGGCATTTGGCGACAAACGAAGCGGCTACGGCGGATCCAACAAATATTGGGACAGCGACTTCACCACGTTGGGGACCACAAAATAAAGGTGCACAGGAGCTGGCATCACTCTATAGTCCAGGTGAGGCAATGCAAGACATTCATTAATATAATTATTTGAATGAAAAATGTGTATTTAATCAATGTTTCAAAAAGTAAACGTTTGTAAATTTAACTGATTTGTCTTAAAAATAATACACATAATTTGAAGAATAATTTTCAAATAGTAAAGGAATGTGTTAATGAATTTTATATTTTTATAATAGCTAAACTATAAAGATTAAAAAGTTGTCAATATTTTCATTAGAGGTATTTAGATAACAAGCAATAATCAGAAAATCCTACTGAAAGATAGCTGTAAACCACTTCCTATCTTATACTTTATGTTATAATGTTATGAATATAATTGTTCCTATTTTTTTACATTTAGATTTTAATTTTAATTTATTTTGTACTTTATGTATTTTTTGTGTCGACTGATAAAAAAAAACAGAGAAATCATGGTTATATATATCTATAGTATCTAATTTGAAAGCGTCTTTTCGCACATCTTAAAAAGTATTTTTTAACTTTTATACACTTGCCAGGTAAACGGGCCCAGGAATTCGTTTGTGTTTACACCTGCATCGGCCTGATGATTATCAATTTGGCGTTGATCATGAGTCACATGCGTTGGGAACGGATAAGCGTCACCTTCTTTTCAGCATTGTGTGGCATTCTGACGGCCGACTTCGCATCGGGCCTGGTGCACTGGGCAGCGGATACATGGGGCTCTATCGACTTACCCTTAATTGGAAAGGTAAGCTTTGAAATAAATAGATATGAATTAATAGATACAAATTGATGTACATGGCTAGAACTTTTTGCGACCGTTTCGTGAACATCATTTGGATCCCACGTCAATAACACGCCACGATTTTATTGAGACAAATGGCGATAACTTTATGGTTGGCATACCCATACTTGGATATTTGGCGCATTATTTTTATATAAAGTCGCCGGGTGATATACAACAAAATTTCGGCTGGATAGCATATGTATTTCTATGCTCCATTTTTGTGGCTATGACGAATCAGGTGAGTTTTACAAAAGATCATTGCTAACTATAACCGTTCTCATACAGTTACTTGATTTTTTTTATTTAAATTAACAATTTATATTATATACTGATAAAATGTACTATTATTTAGATACACAAGTGGTCGCATACATATTGGGGCCTGCCCAGATGGGTGCTATTGCTGCAGAACTGTCATATTATTCTGCCGCGCAAACATCACCGTATACATCATGTGGCGCCGCATGAGACGTACTTTTGCATAACCACCGGATGGTTGAACTGGCCACTGGAGCGCCTCAGGTGAGTAGCTGGAAAATTTTTAAAACAAAAAACTTTAAGCTAATTAAAGTATCTGACTTTTTACTCTTAGATTTTGGTCATCGTTTGAGTTTATTATTGAGCGTTTGACGGGACTGAAGCCGCGTGATGATGACCTGAAATGGGCTAAGAAACTCACATAGCTGTGCTGTCCAGCTACTGTATATAACTCTTGGACCAAGCAACGTTTACAAAGCTTACCAATTAAAGAAACAAACCAAAGAATGCTAGAGCAGCAGTCACTTTTAATAATTATAAATTATATTTTGCACAACGAAAAATTATGTATGTAAGGTCAATATATTCATATACAATATATAAGCCGACAATTATCACAAAGAAATGTGTTTTTGAAGAACACTTTAGTTTAAGTAGAAATGGTTTGTGCATTGTCGTTTTTGTATTTCTTTATAGACTCGCGCAAACATAAAAACACATTGATCTCGCTACTTATTACCATATACAACGAGTGAGCCTTAAAAACATACAGACTATGTGAAGCTGGCACAGATATATGCTTGCTAAAAATGTTTAAAATCTTTTTTACTACTTTACACATAGAAAACAGCTTGAATAGCAAACATTTTTATAGAAAATATCATAAAAACAAAATAAGTTTTCAATACATTTCAAAGCTTCTGAGGCTATATGAGTAAATAAATAATAATCTTTGCTATTTATATATACGTATACAGTGATGGCCATATAATTAGTGGTACCAATAATTTTTGGAAGTTTTTGTTACCCTTGATACCTAAATATAAAGAGCTTTATAGCAACTTAAGGAGGCAAATGCATAGTTTGTTATAAGTGTTATTTGTAGATATTAGTTTGTGAGCAGATTACTTCTTAAACATAATTGTTAATAATAATTTTGACGAATTTTATACTATAACTCTTTCCATGGACCAATTGTAATATTCTTAATAAATTTAAATACGAAGGTTGTGTGCATGTAACCTAAGCAATGGAAAAACATTTCGTAATTTTTTGCTTAGAATTTACCTTATTCACAAACAAAAGCGTATGTTTCAATATTTTACAATTTACAATCAAAATAAAAAAACTAGTTATGGATACATATTTTTAAAGCTGATCCCTATTATATAGCTACCACTGTATATATAAATATATATAGAATATACTATATAAAAAGCGCTGAATGCAATCAAAAAAGTGACTTAAAAACTTGCCTTATATAAAATCATATAAATGATCTGTGTATATGTAACTATAATAACAGAACCAAAAAGACAGTCAACAATTTTAAAAGTAGCTAAGCAAATATTTTAGTACGCACATTTTTAAGCAATTTAGTGGCCTATGTAAAGTTTAGTATTAACAACAAACACAAAACAAACAAAAAAACTATGACAATGTAATGTTTATAACAAGCCTAAGCAACTAAATTTATACATTTTGTAAACAGAAAAAAACTTTATAGATTTACACATATTCGTGCCTGGCAATGACTTGGACTGCTAAGAAAAATGTTGGTTAAGAAATTAATTCGAAGTGAGCAATATTTATTGTGATTAAAAACAATTAAGCTGATTTTTAAATGTGGTTTTATATTCTATATAAAATATAAATTCGCTCAGCCATAAATCACAATGAAGCAATCAGGAGTCTTCTCCAATTTTTAGTGGGAGTAGAGGGAGTGGCAGTGCCTAGTTGCATTCTTCAAATGGATTGGCGGAGTTTAATTTAAAAGATAGAGTAAATTAAATTCAATAACCATTTCGAATGTTGAACAAATTGGGTTGTATTTCCTGCTTCATATTGTTTTGCAGAACTCTTTGTTGAGTAGTGACAAGAGGTAAAAAATGGTTTTAAATAAATATATATCAAAATTAAATAAATTTTTTGATTTCTACTTTACTTTCTTTGTTCTTTTTTTTTTTGTTCCAACATCTTAGAAGTTTCCCTTTTGATCTGGCGCTTCTTGTCCACCTTTTCGCGCGCTTTTGTCCACTTGTCAATTTTCTTCTGCGTTTGCTCCGCCCTAATAGCCTCGATCTCCCTGTACTTGGCCTGCTGACGTCGCAACGCTGCCTCGTTATGAACAAATATGGGGCGGCATTTGGAGCGCAACCAAGACTTAAAGGTCTGCTTGGGATTGTCACTTTTCTGGCTTGGCGGATGGACCTCTTCTGTAGGCGGTGTCGGCGGTTCGGCGGTTTCTTCATCAATCTGCTCAGCTCTGGCTTGATGTACTTTCGACCAATAACGTAACACGACCACAAACAGCACAATGATTCCAATATAGATCAAGATTAACAATAACTTTTCCCACCATTTAAAGTTCGAGAGTATTTGTGGTATTTCTCGTCTGTGTATTGCAGCCACCTCCAGTTGAAGCAGTTGCTTCAGTTTGCTGCAGTCATTAACGGTCATTTCCAGCACATTCTTATATATCGCTGGTGTCGCATCGGACCATGTCAAATCGCCGACTTGACGTCCAAACAGCTTTTTGCAACGGGCATAGACTTCCTTCATCCATGTCTGGCACTCGGGTTTGTTAATGTCCGTCAGGCAAACTGGATTCATGTTGACAACAGTAAGTAACTTACCCACAATAAGAGAAGAGAAATTTGTTAAAAAGCCGATGTGATTACTCTCTGTAAATAAAATACAGATTTAGATTCCAATTAGTTTATACTTGCCTTTTTCCAAGTTACACTGCTGAGGAATATAAAATGTATAAATATCTGCAAATGCTCCCATTTCTTAGCATATCACAGGAACTGAGGAGTAAAATCACTCGCATTTTTATGCCTACAAAAAAGGGTTTCGGCTCTGGCAAATTAAAAAATCTTTGGACGTTTGGATTAAAATATTTACGGCACGATTGATACTGCAATTTGGGATTTTACACAAATATTACTTTAGATTTTACTTTATTTTAATTTTTATAAGATCCTAAATAAATTTGCTGAATTTTAATAAAGTTGAGGTGGGTCAACATTAAGTTTTATTAATGTTAATATTTATACTGCCCTTTCTAATTAAAACAATACACTTCAACAGCAAACATGAAGCAAATTATGCTGTGGTATTTCGTTATAAGATTTATATATGGTTAGGGACTTTAGGTGTTTAATTTAAATTATAAACTCATTATATATAAACTTATCGATTAGTCACCACTGTGTCCAAGCAAAGCTTAGCAACGGGTTTCCAGATGACAACAACAAACCAAATAACCAATTTCCTAGGCAACGCTGAACCATGCCAAATGATATTTACAGCAAGTTCTGTTAACTAAACTGAGCATAAATTAAATTTAAAAATTAAGAACATATTGGCTAAAATATACCATGATTGAAAAGGAAACGGAGGATAATCGTATTGATAGCAATGTGGAGCCAGCATCATCGGCGCCACCTCCGCCTCCAACAGCTGCCGGCAGACCGCCAACTTCGCAGCTTTTTTCAGTAAGTGCACAGCTGGAAAATTGTGCTCGAAATGCTGAAAATTTAAGTTCTTTTTTATAGCGTGGCAATTTGGTTAGTAGTCGCACTGCTGGCGATCGGACTGCCCTGGCGAGGCCATCGACGGCGGTGCGGGCCGTGGGATATGCAGCAAGCAGCAGCGGATCGGCTGGTCAGCGTTTCGATCAATTCTTTCTGGAGAAGGTCAAACAACAGGCTCTGTCGTCGGCGAATGCCTCTGTCGATGCAGCCAAGGATGTCAAGTAAGATTTCTATTAATTTGTTACACTTTCTGTCTACAATACACTAACAAACACAACAGTCCGCAGATCAAGTACAAGAATATGGAAACAAAAATAGTCAAACTGCTGGAATCATCGATAGTGTTGGCAGCCCGCTGTTCATCAAATCGGCCAAGTGGTCCCAATAATAATTCTGAAGTGAAATCTTCGTTGGCCGAGGCGCTAAACAAGGCAAAGGATGCGTCCTCATTGGATCGCATACTGCATCATGAACAGGACAAGCAGGGCGAGAATGTGTTTCACAATTTTGAATTGACTTATGCGGTAAGGAAATCTTACCTTTTTGTGTAAAACTTTTGCTTTCCTTAAATGTTATCAACCATGCGTGGAAAATTGGGTGTCAAAGTCATACGGGAAAATAATGCTTTCCTAAGTATTGTTATATTCTTGCTTTGTGAGATAATAATTTATTAATTAATCTTTTGTAAGATAGATGTTTTACTGATACTAAGAAGTGTATTAAGTTATTTTAATTTTGGCTTTTGTCTATTTCGTTAAATTTTATTTTATTTCGTTAAATCCCTTAGTCGATCTCTTTTTGCTATTTTACATATCATATTTAGGTTAATAATTAATAACCATTTAATATGATACAAATTCAGGTTTTCTTTAATCTTGCCGAGCAATACGAGCACAATGAGATGCACATTGAGGCCCTCAATACTTATAACATAATGACCAAGAATAAAATGTTTCCGCACGTGAATCAATTGAAGTTGAACATGGGCAACATCTACTTCAAGATGGGAATGCATAAGAAGGCTATTAAAATGTATCGCATGGCATTGGATTCGGTGCCCAACACGCTGAAGCAGCTCCGTCTGAAAATCACCGAAAATATTGGTGTATTATTTGTACGGATGGGTCAATATTCAGATGCTGCCTCTAGTTTTGAGTTCATCATGTCGGAACGGGCAGATATTCGCAGCGGCATCCATTTGCTACTCTGCTACTATGAAATGGGCGATGTGGAGAAAATCAAGAGTACATTTCGCTCTCTGTGCGAAGTGCAGCCCGTTGAAAACGAACGTGATTTGGAAAATGAGAATAATATTATACGCCTACAGCAGCAGGCGGAACATTCCGAAAAATCGGGCACTAATCAAGCGCTAGTTGGAGACAATCATGCTGAGGTGGCCATCATTGATGTAGATGGTGGCAGCTCCTATGAGCAGGTTAATGAGCCCAAGAAGAGCTCTGCGAATACAAAGAATCGATATGTTTTGCAGGCCCTCAAGACTGATGAATTGGCCATTTATACCAAACAGCGAAGAAATGCAGAGAAACGTTCCATTACAATGATTGTCGATCTGATTTCCCCACTCATTGAGGAGAACTATAATGATGGTAAGTTTGTCATTTGACTGGCAAGTAAAACGGATTATTATTATTAGGTTTTTAGTAATTTCATTCACATATTTTAAATATTTTTTGATTAGCTTCTTTTTTATTTGATCGTCACTTAAAAACACCGCCAACTATCATCGATGTTTCTATCTCTCGATCAGCATCACTGTCAACGCTAAATATCGATTAATAGAGTGGCCTAACATAATTAAATTTATGGTCACACATGCAAATACTACATTGAGTAATTAACATTATAACGGTTATATTTAAATCAGTAAGAACTAGCTATAGAGTACTTTAAATTACAGACTTATTTTACAGACTACGTTATATTTGCTTTTCGACATAGGCTATAACTGGTGCATTGAGGTGATAAGGACATCAAATCTATCCTGGCTTGCTAACGAACTGGAGCTGAACAAGGCGCTTGTCTATTTGCGCCAGAACGATGTCAATCAGGCCATCGAGATGCTGCAAATGTACGATCGGAAAAGCGAGAGCTCCATGACGGCCAGTGCTCTGACAAATCTCAGCTTTATCTACATAAATGTGCGTCATTTATATAAAAATGCATTTATCTATTTACCAATTTAAGAATTTCCCTTGTAGCTGGGCAACATGGAGATGGCCACCCACTGCCTGAATCAGCTGCAGGAAATCGGAGCACTACAAACAAGTCCTTTAGCGCTTGTCAATGCCAGCATTGTGGACAAGCAGAATCTGAATCTTAGCTCGGCTAGGGAGCGATTGCAGCGTGCATTGCAACTGGAGCCGACTAATTTTGAGGCCAATTACAATTTGGGTCTGATTGCCCTGCAGGAACAGGATTTCGAGCAGGCCGAGGAGCAGTTTGAACTTTTGAAGGCCCAACTAATGGAACCACATTCGATGCAACACAGCCATGTCTACTATCAGCTAGCCAAGCTGCAGGAACGTCGCTTGAGCAGTGCGTCCGCGTCCTCGTCTGGTGCTCTCCAAGCCTATCTGCAGGTGCTGGGTATATCGGCCTCCGACATTGATTCGCGCCTGTTCGAGAAGGTGGGCAGCATGTACGAGCAGAGACAGGATCACCAAGAGGCGAATCAATACTACAACGAGGCGTATCGTATCAATATGAGCGACATAAGCATTGCCAGCTCCATTGGCTCCTACTACATAAAGCTGCAGGCCACCGAGAAGGCTCTCTACTATTATGAGCGTGCCGTCCTCGCCGATCCCAATGACCCCAATCTGATGTTGCGCATCGCCAGCTGCTTTCGCAACTCTTATCTGCCACCCAAGCAGTATCTCGGAATGTTTGAGAACATCTATGCGCGCTTTCCTGACAACCTGACCTGTGTGCGCGCCCTCATGCAAGTGACCAAGTCGCTCGGTATGAGCGAGTTGCATGAGCGTTACGGCCAGGATTATGTGAGACTACAGAAACAGCAACAGGAGCGTCAGAACGAACAGCGCTACCAGCAGCAACGCCTGTCGTCTGCCACCTCTGGCAGAGCAAACAGTCGTCTCAAAAGTAAGCCCCCTGAAATAAAGCGATGAGCTGCGTTTTTAATGTGACAATTGCCTCCGTTTCCTCCACAGCACTGCGTCAATCAAATGAAGAGCGCCTGCAGGAAAACATCGACATCTCGACCACTCTTATGTCAAGTTCTACGGGCTACAATGGTGACCAGTTCATGCAAAGTGGCAACTCTTACCTGGGTAAGGCACATACATTAATCTAAATGCAAAACCTTAATAGTAAAGTAAAATCAAATCGCTTAGTTAAACAACATGTGGATCCGTTAGGCCCACCAGCTGAACGTCCTCGCACTGGAATGTTTCGAGGACAGCAGAGCAACGACTCGGACGATGATGCGGAAATGAATGCAGACAGTTTACTGCCCATTTAAAGAATGTTGACAACATTATATTCAACTAGTCATAGTGTGTGCAATTATTTAAAAAATAAATTTAAATTCGAATTGCTGTCTGGCTTACTCTAAACATTACATTATTTTTTGCATATCAAAAAAATACATCTTTATTTTTTATTATTTAAATGTACATTTTCAGGCAGCTTAGCAATTTGACTGCTTTCCCTCCAATATACAAGCAGTGCAAGTATATTGTTCTCAATAGACTTGACGCGTCTACTACACTGCTTTCTTTCGAATATTAAATATTAAAACAGTGCTTTAATAATTGTTATAATCGCATTTCGCCATTTGTGAATATTTTTTAAAGAAGTGATTTTTGAGTAAAGCAATTTGCTGTGTTTACACATTTTAATATAAATTTACGCTCTACCAATTTTCCAAATATCAAATATTATTTAAGCAAACATTAGCAACGGAAAATATATAATAGTCTCACACCCTCGGCACTTGTTTGGTTTATCTTTTATTACGTTTCAAGGCAAATAATACATAAGCTAATTTTGTTTACAATTTAAAATCAATGTATTATATTAAAAATTTGACTGTTGTTTTGTTTGTTGTTGCTGTTGTCATTTACGAAACAACCGTGTTGCCTACTCTGCCGTCTCAACGTGGCTCTTCCACCTTATCGGTTCGCTTGCCCCTACTTTTACCTATGCCACACGCCCATTATATTTAAGCGAACATTGAATTATTACGTAAGTGTTTTTCTATTGTTTGAATATGCATGTGATTAAATTTGCTTTTGTCGTTGTGTGTTGTAGGTAAAAAGAATTTAAGTCATGATATATAGTTAAAACCGTGTTGATAGTATTATTTGAATGCCACGATCTTTTATTTACTTAGGTCGGGGTCGGTCTGCAGACAAACATTCATCTACACAGATAATTTGTTTTTTCTATTAAGCGTGTCATCCATTTAGACGAAAAAAATAAATTTAAAAAACAGAACAATTACAAGAAATGGTTACAAAATATATATGATACACAACAAATGTCTAGCTTTCAATTTCCTACAGTGCCTTCCAAATACAAAATCAATCTTACAACTCTCTCGGCCAGGACACACCTTCTATCTGGTATATCTTGTATTTCTCCTCATACCTTCTATCTCTGCACTTTATGATTTCTCCCCGCAACTCTTTCCATCTACCTCCCTTCCTTACTATCTTTGTTGACTCGTTTAGAAGCTCATGTAGCCGCGAGAAGTGGAACGACGACGTGCACACAGATACGAAACGAGCACAACCACTATCAATGCAGCCAGGGCAATGCCGACAGCGATGGGCACCACATCGGATGTCTCTGAACTGTCGCAGTCGAGCGCCGCCGAGAAACCTTTGGTACTATTGGCGAGGAACGCCTCCACTTGCACATGACTGATGCTGATGGTTCCAAAGGTCTCATTGTGGTGATTGGTGTTCGTCATGTTGAACTTCTGGACGCGTGTGCAGTGGTACGACATTTTCTCGGGCGTCTTGAACTCGTTGTCTCGGCCTGTGTGTACTAAATAATAAGATTGATTCGCTGCAAAACAATATAGGTTAATAATATATCCAAATTATGAATAAAATTAAATTGATAAGCAAACTATGCAACATCGTTTTTTTCCTATGTCGATAAATATTTTTTTTTTATAGTCAAATTAATTATAATAATGATTCATTAATATCATGATAAAATCTAGTCGGAGGTGACCAAACTGCACCAATAGGAAAAATCAGACAAAAGACGAGATTTAAGTAATATTTGTGTTTCGCTCAAGAAATAGTAATTATCTTACACACGCCGAGGTTCAGTTAATCTTGTATATCGGAGTTATAGTGCTAAATTCAAAACATATTCTGATTTGGTTTAACATCACGCTAAATAAATACAAATTTGACTAATAAAAATACACAAAATAATAATGATCTTGCATAGCGTTAATATTATAATAGCTGACGCTCACCCTTGGCATCGGGGAAATCAGTGGTGGAAACAGCGAATATAATCTGTACTGATGAGAGTGAGATGGATTTATTCTTTTTCTCCAAATGCAAGGCCAGAGAATCTGGTGAGACAGCGCTACCCCAGTTGAGCTGCAGGCTTTGCGTAATATTGTTATCGCAAAGCTCGTGATCTACTTTAGCATCGGAGGGCAAATTGTACAAGCCACTGGTCATGTTGCCGTCTAAAATTATGTGAAGCAGGATTAAGAAGTGATTTGGCATTATGATATTATTATGCTTAACTTACCAATGGTCTCATACATGAAGGTTAGCTGTGCTGCCATAGTGAGCAACATGCAGCTGCTGTTCCATGACCCAATGCTTGGCGGTGGGTAAGGCTGTGGCTTATGCGTGGTGGTCGGCACAGGAGCTGAAGTCGTCGAGGTTATTGGTGCAGCGGTAGTACTTGTTGTAGGTGGCTTAATGGTTGTGGTCGTGGTCGTTGTTGTTGTTGTTGTTGTTGTTGTTGATGTTGGACGTGGCGTGGTTGTAGTCTTGCATTTGCCGTCGCTGCAGTCGATCGAAGTCAGTGGATGACTGGCTTGCAGGGGAATATCTACATTTTTCAAGCTATACAACGTTTGAGAAAGTACTGTAAGAAGTGCAAGCAAAAAAAGTATTTTAATATATAAGTGTGTTAACAAGACTTATTTATTATATTACTCTTTGTCCAATTTTTGAGTAATTGTTATGTATGTAAAAAAAAAACATTAGATTTCACTGAAATATTTTATTTGTAATCAAAACCACAAATTTCATTTTTTATCGCCTTTCCATAAATAATTTAATGATAAAAATTCCACAATTTTCAAAACCGCAGCTTAGAGTATGTTTCTCATAAATGATGATTTACATGACATGATTTACATTGTGTTCAATTATTTCATTATATTTATCAGAATTTCTCGGTGTATTATGCTTTCTTGCATGACTGTTCGATTATTGTGTTGAGTGAGTCATATTGGTGACCAATATAATTATTTGCACTTGCAGCAAATGATAAGCAAATAATATGTCAGCGAATCGTTTAAAAAGATTGCAAAAAGGGTTGAAATGAAACTTTGGAGCAGTGAAGGTCTTAAAATATGTATGAAAATCATAGATAATTCACACAATCGACAAGTTGTGTTTTCAACTTTTAAATTCTCTTTTATTAACTGGCGCTGATTGTGATACATTTCCGTTTGCAAACATTCTTAAAACGCCCTCATAAACAAATAAATAAAATAAAATAAAAACATGCTGATTGCAGAGACTGTTATAATAGATTTTATTATTAATAGACGCTATATGCATTGATTTGTTCTTGACCGGCATACATCTAATCTATATATATTTGAACAGACCTCTATTGACATGTAGAACATGAAGAACAGGTATTGTAACATCTGTAAAATAAGTATACGTATCATACGATATCGATATCAATCGATCAATATCGATGATGCGATCATTAACTTGATGAAGATGAGGTAAAACCAATAAAAATAAAACAGCTGAACAGACGTGTTTGTAAGAACTATTCAACTTAGCTTTGTCTGATACAATTCGCTTAGGCTAATTATGAATGACTCAAGACACCTTTGCTATATACTTGGTTGACTAACATATGCATATATTGTCAAAGCTTAGCTATTTTCTGCCTCTACATGCTTGCGGTTACGCTCATTTATCCCCCCGTTCTGCGCGTGTCCGCCAACCCTTTGTAAAACGGCTCAGATATGACCTTTAAACATGAGTTAAGCGACAAGAATACAGTGAACAGTCAGACTGCTGGATAAATAGCTCGCCTGCTTTTCTGACATGCACTACAATTTATAGGCACTAAGCGGAATTGCATGCGATGCGCACAATCTAAGAAGATTCATTTGCGACGAGCATGCAAGATGAATTTAAGTCAAAATTTATTCAAAAGATGGGATTTTTCTATAAACGTAAAGAATGTTTTCTTAGTTTTTCCCGTGTTTCTGGTGATATATTTGTTTAGTTTCTTGGATAGGAATGATTAATTTGCACAACTTCTTAAAAATAATTGAATACAAAATGATATATACTAATCTTAAATCTATTATAAGGTTGACTTGACTTTTAAATACTAGAGAAAGCTTTGCAGAAGGATTTTCAATAAAAATAATACCTTGAACTTGTTTAATCATAATTAATATTCCTAAGGGGTTAAAGAAGATTTTAAATAAACTAGACTTGATATCACTGGCTTGCTGATCAGAGCTTAGTTAGCTTCGGTGTTTGGTTATCTATCTAGAGAAATCTGTTGCTAAGATCTTGATTCCAACACAAGACTAGAAATTTGATACTCCATGGTACTATTGCTTATTATTATCGATATTATAAATAATTACCTGAACAGCTATTTATTAACTTTTGCATAATATACTAACAACAGATTCTATAATGAGTAAGTTGCAAACAATCAACAATTTGTTTTGGGGGAGTACCCGAATCATATGTACATGTGATATCACAAATCACAATATGCGACATATTAAAAAGAGTGACAAAGAGAGAGAGAGAGAGAGGTAGAGAGAGCAACAGAAGTGAGAGCAAATGAGCCGCAGGCAAATAAATAAGTTAAATAAATAACAATTTAAATGTAGTTGTGATTCAGAGATAATTATATTTGTGTATATGTGTGTGTTTATTCGCTTTATTCCTGTCACACAACAGAAGACAACAAAGTGTTGAAAGAGAATAAAAGCAAATAGGGGAAATAAAAGAAAAGGCAAGATAGATAAATTGAATGTGCCTGCATTTGTAGTAGAGATAAAAAGAAGAGGGGTCGATGCTGCCGGCAGAGCATGCCAAAGAGAAGAAATACAATTGCTTTATCTGAGCGGCATCTGAATGCAGGTAGAATTGTTTTTGTTGTTGCCTAGAGATAAGGGCATCATGCGATACACTTCAACATATATCCACTATCTACATATATGCGAATAACTGTATGCGCAATAGTATAAAGTTCAACAAGAGCTGAAAACGTAGTTCTGACTGCAATTTGCATTTTCCTTCGTCTGCGTCTTCGCCTAAGCCACCATCATCTTTTTAGATTTGTAGGGGTTTCTTATGTGCTTTGTCCCTATACTTTACAAAGTGTAATAAGAGTGTCACGAAAACAAGAAAAAAATGAAGTGATAAGTGTCAATGCGCTGCAAATACCATACGTACATACATATATTTGCACTCACATACACACATACAAATACAATAATTATTCTACATATGAGTTAGTTTTGTATATTTCCACAGCAAAACAAAAACAGCAATCAGTCCGTCGAACGGATTATTACGTGTGCAAGCGAGATGACAATAGGCGAATAAAAAAACAATATAAAAATTAAATCGCGATGAACAGACAGAAAATGAACAAAGAGTTGCAGGGGTTTTATATTTTTTTTTGCAGTCGAACAGTTACTTACCAGAGGTGCTCAATAGGAGCAAAGTCGTGCATATTATGAACTTATGTGCAACCATATTGATTATGCTAGCTGCTGTCCTGCTAACCCTTTTTTACAATATCAATTTTAGATTCTAAACTTTTGAATCTAAAATGGTTACAAATATTAATATTATTTTGCTGATTCACCAGTTAAAAATGTGCTTAGCTAGTTTACTAGGAGCTCACTTTATTGCGCACAAACGAAAAATGAAATGACATTAAAAAATAGTGTTGGGTTGCTCGTCAGCTGTGAGTATTCTGTAAATATATCGAATCAACATTTGCTCACGAATGATCCATACCGATATTTATATATATATAAATATCTGCTCAAATGAACTGTTAAGTTACACTTGTATATCGATTAAATGTATATCGATACATGTTAAACAAGTTGCAAGTGGGCGGAATTTTGAAGTAACCCTCAAAAATGTGTCAATTGGATCGTCTTTTCTTTTTACCCTTGCAGAGGATAATATAATTTTGCCGTGGACTTTGTAATATCTGACCTTATATTCGCACATCAGATTTTTTCTAATATATATACAAACATATTGATAAATGTGGGACATTAGAGCACTTGTTTAACTGTATGTAATGTTTTTATATATATATATATTTAATATATTTAAGAGCTGGATTTAGCATTCATACATTTCTGTTGTTTATTTCTTTGTGTTTTTTTATTCACTCATCCACTTTATATTATTATGTATTTTATACATATATATATTGTATATTTATATTTCCATATAAAAAATAGTTCATTATTTATCAGGTAAGAATTAAAAGTACTCATAAAAAATAAGTCTTACTACTAAACAACACCTTAGCCTAAAACAAAGTATTGCATACATATATATGAACATGTATAAGCATGCATCACACATACGTACATAATTTTATCTGAATTATATATATATATATAAATATATATATATATATTTTGTATTTTGTATTTTGTAAATATAACAAACAAGTTGAAAACAGTACGTATAGAATAATTTGAGCAAAATCCTTTAACTTCATTTAGGTTTTAAAAATATATATATAATAAAATACAAAAATATATTGCAATTGTGTGATTTACATATTAAGCAACAATTTCCAAAATACCTACTTAAAATCTAAATAAAAAGGTATCAAAAATTTCAAGGCAATAACAATTAAGTAAGTTTTTTGTGTTTTATTTCTACACTTAGCAGCTAGCAAGTGCGACCTGTCGATGTGATGAAGTCCAGAAATCAGAACAGGTGTAGAGTAGTGTGTGTAGTTTAGTGTAGTATGTTGTGTGTAGTTTGCCTTATTGCACCAGTTAATAGCCTGTCTCGGGCTCCTGTTTGAGCGTCATGCGACATGGCTCTGTAAAAAATAATATAAATATATAAATAAATAAATATAAGTTTGACAAAAAGACTTTGTAGAAATATATTGTTGTTATTTTTCACAACATTTTTTTGATCGGTTTTAATTATAATAACAATAATTATATTTAGTTCTGACAACCTATATTTTGATTTGAATAATTAAAAAAAAAAACATTCAATCTCAAAAATCGCAAAATTTACCAGCTTCAGTTTGGGAAAACTAATATAATTTTCAATTAGTTGTCAATCGGCGACTTTTGTTCGTTTTTTTTCAGTTTATTATTGCATTATTATTATTGTTGTTATTGTTGGTATTACTCACCCATCACAAAGGTAGGTGCTATCATTTCGGGAGCACGTATTTTGAGGGGGGTGCGTCGCAGTAGCTCGTCGGCGCTGTTGCCCTCGCTGCGGTTGTATTCATTTAGAGTGATATCCGCCGGATTGCGAAGTGCGAGTCCGGCATCGACCGGCGACGTTGGCACTCTTTGGTAGGGATGCACGCGTTGGTTTTGATTATGAGTATGCACTATCTGACTCTTATGCTGGACATTGTATTGGCGTTGGCCAGCATCCAGGTAGGCGCCGCTCTCCTGCGATTTTGGACTACAGGCAGCAGTGCTCAGGGGTGGCGTAACTGCGGAAGTTGGCATTGCAGACCCTGTTGCATTGTTGGCCCCATATTCACGGAAAGTGTCCTCCGTATTGTTGGCCTCGATGAGCGCCTGTATGTGCTGCACATCAAGATCTAGGCCATGGCTGCCACTGGTCACCGTCGCCAGCGTATCCAGTGTGGAGCTCGCCTGGCTGCTGCCATCCAAATTTATAGCATGTGTGGGACTCTGATAATCGTTGGACTGATTTGGTGGCGACAAGGGCAGTGAGTTGTCCGCGAGTTCACCTGCAGGAAGCAACCCAAAAATAATATAAAAATTGTTTCTATTGGATAACAAGGCTGCACCTACCTCCAAGCAGCATCTCCTGTAGCAGTGAATCGATGTGTGCCACGCCAAAGATTTTGGCAAACTGTATTTGTTCGATCATCTGCCAGGTGATTGACTGCAGCACAGGCAAAATGAGTAGAATCTCGCCAAATCGGCCACGTGACTCATACTGCCGATCCGATATGTAATCCTCCAGATTGTTGAGTATTTGATGGCGCAATGATTTGATGCGATGCGGCTCATTGAGACCCTTGGCATCTGGAGTGAAAAGAGACGCAAGCTATTTTAATTGTATGCATAAAGATATGAAATTATATAAATCTGACTATTTTAAAATTAAAGCGAAAACTAGAAAGTTTTTCTTTTTGGTTTTTAGAAATATACTTTCTGAATAATAAGGTGAGTTTCTATAAATCAGGGATCGCACTCAGTTTAACTCACTGGGATCAAAGAAGACCAGCGCCTTGATGCAGGCAAATTCGGTCTCATCAATGCCAACATCCTTCATGACGACCACCAACTCATCAATGATGCGCGCTCCAATGCGTGATATATCCAAATTGGGCGAGACGTGTGGATCTGTTGTAAATGAAAGTTGGCATTGAAATTAGTAAGAACAATAAATGCTGGTGAATTGATTGCTTTTACCTGGACAATGCCTGGTGATGACACAATTATTGCTAAGCAGCAGCACATCCTTCAGTTGCATGGAACGCCGTGATAGGCCCAGGAGCAGATGCTCGCCGGCATGGGCGCGCAGCAGGGCGACCTGATCGTCCAGCTGGAGTTCATTGAAGGCTGGTATTTGTTTGGCCCATTCGACTAGGGTGAGCAACTGTTGTTTCATTGACTCGCAGACATCGTTGATGCTGGCAAACTGCTTTGTGGAGAGATCCTCGTGGATGTTCGGCTCCATGGCGGCCCCGGCTTTCGACTGTCTCGATTCATTCTCAGCCTTGACGAGCGATACCACAGACAGACCATTGCCGGGATCGGGATCATCGTTGGAGGTGCGACGGCAGCTAATGCGATCACGTTCATTCTGCACCGCCTCCTTCTTCATGCCCGCCTTGAAGCACTTGCGCAGCCGACAGTAGCGACACTGATTCCTCTTGTCCTTGTCAACCACGCAGTTGCGCGAAAATCTGTTGAAACATTGACAATAATTGCTTTTTGTTTGTTGACGTCTTTTTCTTATTTTAAATATTTCTTTCCCTGGCTACAAGACTTATTTTTATTATATTTTTTAATATTGCAAAATATTTCGATACTCGTTTTGGCGAGTTTGAAACTTAAACAATCATGAGATGTGTGTTCGATTTTCCAAATATTTAAGACACAAATTCCACCTATGCAAGAGCAAATGTCGAAGCATATCAAATCTTGACAATTATTTTTTATGTTTTGCAAACCACTTTTTTAACATAGTTTGCTCTAGGTCAAGAGTTTTCTTATTTTTTATTATTATTTTTTAACTTTAATATATTTTTAATATTTCATGATTCGCTACGTTCTGAAGAACGAGTTTCGATTTTTTATATATATTATTGATTTGCATCACTAGACTAGTTGAAATAACTGATAAGTAGCTTTTTAATGTTGCTTACATTTCAATTGAAATTAATCGGATTTTATAAAATAAGAAATTAAATGTTTAAATTCAACTTCGACGTTTCTTCTATTCTATTTGACACATTTTCATTTATATAAGTAAAAATAAGAATAATTGGTTTCTGCAAAATGCAAAATTATCTTTGATCTTTGGCTATATCTGTCTGAGTTCTCTCTGTGGTCTGATCCCACTCACCGGCAGGTGTATTGATGATTTTTTCGTACGCTGCGCCTGAAGAATCCTTTGCAGCCATCACAGCTGGAAGCGCCATAATGTTTGCCCGTCGCCCGATCTCCACAAATTGCGCAAACTGTGGGCGATTGTTGTTGCTGCTGCTGCTGTTGTTGAAGTTGTTGTTGCTGCTGCTGCTGATGTTGTTGTTGTTGTTGCTGCTGTTGTTGTTGTTGGTTATTACTACCACTGCTGCCCAGGTGGTTGATGTTTGGTGAGTACATGTTGTTATTGTTATTGTTGTTGTTGCTGGCATTGCTGTTGCCATTGCATATCGTAAAATTCTCGCTGCTCTGGTTACTGCTGTTGCTGAGGCCAAGGTTGACGCCATTGGGACTCAGGGCATGGTCAATGGGCGAGCCAGCGGGATGACCCACCGGCAGCGCCTCTGCCTGCATTATTGGACTTTCAGCAGATTCTGTGTGAATAATAAAAAAAATTAATCAATTAATTCATTTGATTTGGAGTATATAATATTAATTAGGTCCCATAAAAATATATATATTCTTGCTCAGCATTAATAGACAAATGCATCTTTTCAATTATTTTCTCGCTTCTATGAGCAGAACTGCCTCAGTTTTAAAGCTATCTTGGTGAAACTTAGTATACATATTTTTTATTTTACATATCCAATCAAAGTGTGTTGTTATTAATATTAATAAGTTCAGCAGCAGAAGTATTTGAAATGCCGGCCGACAAGAATGTCGACAATTAGAATTACAATAAAGCTGGTTTTTTAATGAACTGCATAACTTATGAATCTTTATCGATTTACTTTATAAATTACATTTTTTAGTGTTTAATCTAAAATACATTGGATGACGGTGACCCAATGAATATGAAAGTTGATCAATTTTGAATACTGCCACAAATACATGTTTAGCAACTTAAAATCCATTGCTTTAAAATGCAATAAATATGCGAATTTTATTTAAGTTTGAAAGCAGGCAACAGTTAAATACATATACATACATTCATGTATTTATGTAACTGAGATTTTATATTTTAAATGACATAAATTAAAACAAGGCAAATACACTAACACCCACACACACACATACACACGCACACATACACACACACACACACACACAAATAGGCACACACCATCATCACTTGAGAGTGAATTGCTTGCAATGCTATCCCGTTGTCGCCGTCGCCTGACCATTGCCTCCTCCTCCTCCTGCTCATGATCGTTAACACTCTCACAAACAGCAGCAGCAGTAGATGCAACAGAAGCAGCAGCGCGACCAGCGCCTTTGCTGGCAGCAGCACGCAAAAGAACGCTGCCAACGGCACGACAAGTAGGAATTTTAACTCTAGCGGACTTGCGCACCATTTTAGTGTTTCTGATTAATGAAAAACACGAACCGTCGACGGGGACGACGACGACAAACTATACACTGAGCCCGCGCTGTAACTGAGGCCAGCAGCAGTGCATACGACAAGCTACTGCTAATACTTTTGGCGTCGCTCTGCCCCACATACATATGCACACACACTCATATACACATATACATATGCATATACATTGTACTGTACGTTGTCGCGGCTTTCGCTCCGCGTGTCTGTTCATGTGTGCCTTCGTTATATTCGTTAATCAACGCTTTAATATGCTGTGTGAGTGTGTGTGTTTGCATATGTGTACATGCATATTTTTCTGTTGCTCGAATGCGCTCTCTCAAAACCAGACTTGGAGCACTCATAAATGCATACATACATACATGTGTACGTGTAAAGACAGAGACTGCTCACACTCGCATACGAATTTATTTTGAAAAAAACGTAAGCAAAAGCAAGCGAGAAGGCAAGCATAAAAACAAATAAATAAATAAATATAAAAAAGCCGGCACTATATTGTGTGTGTTCTGTGTATGTGTATATGTGCTAAGGCAAAAGATAGACATAGTCAGATGAAGAATCAAACAAAGAAAAGCTGCTTTAATAAACACTAGAAAAAAAAAATAAGAAAATAACTTGGGAACGACGTTGATTCCATTGCATAGCCTGATCGTATATCAATTTGATTAGTAATTAAAAAAATAAAACTTTCGTTTTTACATAGTTTATTACAACACTGTTGAGCTCTAAAAACTTTTTTTTAAAAAATTAACAAATTTATTATCTAAAATAATTTTTAAAACGAATTTTGAAATTATCTTTTTTCATCCTATTTTGAATGACCTTGACGAACACATTATATTCAAATTTATTCGTGCATAAAAAGCAAAAAATTTAAAAAAATATATTATAGCAATATAATATAAAAATAATGTTATAATTACTTATATGGCATGCAGATGTGAAGTATTTTTGTTTTCCTATCATCATAATGTCTTACAACTATTTGAAGATCCATTCAATACTTGTATAACTAATTAGCAGCTAATTTTATAATTTACATCTGGTGACGAACTAGTTAATAGTTCAAATAACTCACAGGCATTAACAACATCATTCGACAGACACCTTCAATTAACACCTTGCTTTTTTTTTCAATTTTTCACTGAAGTCCTCTTATGTTTATTATTTAAATGTGTCATATAATAATGTTTTGGTAAAATACACACTGATAGCAGACAACTTAAATAAATATTTCTTCATATTAATATATTCTGCATCACAACGATCAAAGGGTTAAGCGCGTCAAAATATAAAAAACGTATCTTGTTTATTTATATTTATCCAAAATAAAAAGAAAGAGAAAACAAACATTCTATTATAGCGCATGGTGCTATAAATAATACGAGCTGTGCAATAAACTCAGTTGCTTAGTTTGTTTGTCGTCGCTTTATGCGTTGCTGCCAATTCTAGCTAGGAAAGCAGTGGAAGAGCGTAAATATATGCAGCGTCATCGTTAGGTTTCATTTTGTTTGTTAATATGCCTCGTCACCGTTAGTTTTGCAAAATGAGAACTTGTTGGCTGTTTTCTTCTCAGCTTGCCATTGGGCTTATCGATTCGTGGTCTCAGATTAAAAGCATGCACCACTCGTCGATTCGATTTTCCTGTTATATTTGGAATTAAATACCATGTTTTGTATTTTTTTTCCAAATATTTTATAGCCAATGCATACAAAATTCGTTGGAGTCAATGATAAGTGCAGTGTGATTTATGATATTGTTCTTTGCTTATCGTTGGCGTTAGTTAGCCTTGTTGAATTATAACTTTATTTTGTCCGCCAGTTTGTCCAGTAAGTAAAACTGACGTTATTATAGATATGCAAAGCTCTATTACATTCATATCATTACTTATTCATGCGTACAAGTCGAGCCCCCGAAATACGCTAAATATTTATACATATATGTATTAAACATAATGTATAAATGTTTGTAAGCATTTCATATAGCGTGTGGATTGTCTGAACCTGAATATTTGCTTTGTTTATTTGTGCTTTTTTTATCAATTGTGTTCTCTTTTTTGTTTTTTTTTTTAAGTAAGTCGATTTTTTATTTTTGGTTGGTGTATTTATTTGTTTGCCAAAAGTAACAATACAAATTTTTTTGAGTTTATGTTAAATATTTGTGAAATTTTAAACACATTGGCATATTTTGATGTTCAAATATAAATGTCTTAACGCCATTTATGCGGTATCTAAGCCAAACCTTAAATTTCATATAGTCTTTTAAAAATTCATACACAAGTTTGTATGTATTTTGTATTGGATTTATTAATATACACAAAATATTGTGGTTTCGTATTTATACACATAATCATTGTATTTTTACCTAAGTGGTTAAATACAATGTGTTAAACAATTTTATTTCCACATTAACTATAATTATTGTTGAGCACTTGCTTAATTTTGTTTTGTAGACAGCAATGAAAATAAAAGTTATAAACTATGCTTTTTTATAGCCCGCAATCTTCCTTATATTAACCCTTCGTAACCCCCACATAACTCCCAGCCAACAATTATAAACTGTTATCACCTCAACGGCTGTTAAACTTGCCTAATGTCGCCACTGATAACTAAGAGCAAAAGCGAGAGTGAAGGAACAATAAAAATTCTAGATTTCGAAACTAATAGCTTGTAATACTGTGGCACAGAAATACTCAGGGGCTGATAAATACGCACTTTGAATTGACTCTATATGAATCGTCTCGTCAACGATAATACAAACTTAATAAGTGAGTCAACAGTTAGATTTATAAAAAAAAAATATATGAAAAGGTGCTTAAGTAAAGTCAGCACGATAAGAAAATACCCTTAAGCCCCCACATACATTCAGAGTTGTATGAAAAAATTACTGGCTTTGCAGGTAAACGTGTAATTTTTTAGAAATGAATTTTAATATATTGATCAAAAAGATTCTTTTCTCATTTGTTGTATGCGAATAACACGATACAATGCGAGTTTAAGTATAAATCGATATATATATATATCAAATTAAAATAAAATATATATATAATTATATGTTTTTTTTTATAATTGTCTCGCTTTAATTCTCCTCTACATGTTTTCTTGTGCGGGTTCATTTAATAGTAACATGTAAAAGACAAGTAAAAAATGTATAACAGAATTCTCCATCCCTTTTTAAGTATATTTCAATATTTAAAAAAAAAATTAGATCCAAATGCAAATTTATTACAATGAGTATATAATTAAGTCACCAACTTTTTCGAAGTATTGCCGCATTTATATTTAAGTAGAATCAATGGAATTTACATGTTTGTCAACGTTATTTACAGTCAATTTATTTATCTTAATGGATGGAGTTAAACCTGCACCTGATGGGTTTTTTTATTTGCGTTAAAATTATATATTGCTGATGAAGAGCAAATATCGGCCTATCAAAGTTAGAGCAATATATCAATATTAAAAATTCGCATAATGAATTTGTGAAATTGTTAAGCCAAATTATGAAACCAGAAAAATCGGATGTAAAATTTCCCAGACACTAACTCAAATATTTGATCGTTCAGCGAGTGGCTAAGAAATGAAAATACCAGTAAATTCACGTGTGTATTTATTTATTTTTTTAATATTTTAGCCCTTGGAAAATGCGTAAAAAGTTTTTTTTTAATGGTGTCCACTTACGATAGGTAAACACCTGAGTTTAGGGAATCTTGTCGAGCTATCATGACTATAGCATTCTTCGTTTTATATATATTTTTTTATAACAATTATCATTATCTTTATGACTAATAATTGAGCGCATTTTGTCTATAATTAAAATACTAAAAACGTCTCAATTAAGTTGTTAATAAAAAAAAAAGTTAATACATTCAGCTCAATACTCTGTAGCAATCATATATAATTTCTTGATATTCTTGATGTTCTTGTTATTGTTGTTATTGTTAATAACTTGTCTAACGATATGTAATCAGAGTTTTGTAGATGTATGTGGCTTTTGTATATTAGAAGCGGTGTGGCGCCTAGTAAATAAAACCAGATAAAAATCTTGTCAAGTGTAATTTCCATTAACTATGTTCGTTATAGTCTTAGTGTCTGGCCTTTTTAATTGGGATCTAACGTGTTCCACTCCGAATAGCCGCCGTGCAATTAAATAACGTCTTTGCCTTGAACTGCTCTGCCAATGACGGTGACATTTAGAACTTGACTCAATCTAAGCGCTCAGAGACTCAAAATAAGTAATAAGGTTGCCCATAAAGCCAAGCCTTTTTAATTATTTTACATTTCATTATTATAATTAAAAGCCTTCACTAAGTCTTCTTGTTTATGAAATTGCTCTTAAACAAAATTCTCAGCATGATAAACATTAATATAAATAATAATTAGGACCTACCCCAAAAAAAAAAAGTTTAAGTAAATAAACTAAGTTGTAAAGACGCAAAAGCCTTTTCATTTTCTTCAATAGTTTTCCGTTGAAATTTTACTGAAATGAGAGCAATTCGCAGTCGATTTTTCTATATAATCCAATTACTTCAAGATTTGTACCATACATTCAGAAATAATTCTAAATCAGTAATTGACACCACACCCATTTTCCAAAATCAACTCAAAATCAATTGACTGCTGTATTTCTTATTTATAAGTAGCTTATCAATAAGATCAGTTTTTGAGTATGATTACTAATTTAGTATTGTTATCATTTTCGTTATCAAACGTTTCCAATTTGTTGGCTTTTGAATTACTTTTTTCAGCAAATTATTACCCGAGTCTTTCAAGTGTGTCTCAAGTTCAAGCGCCCCATTTTAAAATATTAAATGCGCCATTTTATTGGTATGTGTGTGTGAGTGTGTTTAGTTGTGTGTGTATAGTATTTCCGGCAGTATCAAGTCAACCTAATTATTATTTTATTGAAAAGCTGAATAATTAAAAGAAATTAACTACGAATAGGTACACAGAACATGTGTAATTTAAATAGCAGTTGGGAGCAGATATAAATCAATAATTTTGCTGTTTGAATGTGTGTATTGATTATATGTGCAATTACTAATAAAAGCATTCGTGTGTAAAATGCCAATGAAAACAAAATAATTAAGGCATAAACGATACGATAAATACACTGCACTCTGGATACTCTATTCAAGTAAGAATATTCAAATAGTGTATGCAATTGCAATTGGAAATATCCTTTTTGTGGTCATAGGAACTCAAAGGTCATCAGTAAAATTTATGTAAATATGTAGATGTTATTAGCAATTAGCTGTAATTATAAACATATTAGCGATATTAACATTTTTAACTGCTTTAAAAAATAATAAATGATGTAAATATATTTATGGTGAGATCATCGTAAAACAGTTAACAATAAACAGTTCTTTCCGTCTGTTAAGAAAAATTTCAATATTTCTAAGAATACATCAAATTTACTATCCTATCTTCATGAAGAATAAAAAATCGTGAAACAAAATTTTTTTTTTGTTGCTCTCTTTTTTTTAACAATATCTAATCACTAATCTGTGATAAGCCCTGCCATAAAGCTTAGTTCAATTTGGTCTAATCCAAAAACAAAATCTGAAAAAAATTCTGTTATGCTCACAAAAAAAAATATTAACACGAAAATACTAAAAATACTCGTAGAAAGGGGCGTGACTGCATTTGTATAGGTAATCTGATCGGAAAACATGTGTCAATCGATATAAGATGTTATATATATATATATATATTTTTTTTATTGCAATAAAACTGCATTATCATGAATCGCGTGTTTTTTATACCCTGAAACTAATAAAAATGGAAAAGGAAACATTTTCAACAATAATTTTCATGTATTCTTTCTTCAGCATTCGATTATTTAATTTTACAATTTTAATTATATAGCCATCTAATTGACCAACTTTGACCAACTAGTTGGGGTATAGAGCATCTTCTAGTCAAGCGCTTCAGGCAAAAGCATTCTAAATTATTTGTTTTGTATTTTATGCAATCTAAATTAGAAAATAACGCATCATTAAAATATATCTTATCAGAAGTAAGAATCAGACCACACGAAAAGCAAAAGATTACATTTTGAAGCATAATCTTTCTTATAAACTGACTTGGATGACAATTCAAAGACATTTTCCTGAGTATTAATGTGCAAAAAGTCGAATGTAAAAATTCACCGTTGTCGAATTTTTAAAATATAAGACAATTTGTTTTCGAGTGTTCAAATCCAATAGTGGAAAGATACTAAGAGATTAAATAGTTTTCTATTAAAAAATCATTCATGCTGGAGGAATAAATCAATCATTATGCTATATAAAGAATGACAGCTGACAATCTTCAAAGGATCAAAGAGCAAAAGATTCATAACTTTAGCTGATAATTAAAAAAACATATTCAAAGAAAGATGAATGGAATCAATGTCAAGGCAGTGTTAATGGTTTATTCAGGGAGATTTTCAACTAACTTAGCAACCAAGGAACCAGGAAGACCACTATTAATGAAGTTTGGTAAAAAGCCAAATAGTTCTTAAAAACAAACTGTACTCAATTCCTTCAAAGAATGATATCCAGAGCAGACTTGGCTGAATTAATCGAACGTCAACATAAAAACATAAATAAAGTTTGTAGACAGGAATTCCCCAGTTGAAGGTTTCATTATTTTATTGCACACGTTGATAAGGTATGCAGCAAGGCTTCGGCCAATGTGTTGATATCGAGTCTGAGCGGTACAGTAAGATATATGTATAGCTAATGATAAGTAAATTGATTAAAAAATTAATATTGCACAAGCAATTTTAAATATGTTTATATAATTGAACTGATAATAAACTAGCTATATTGTTGACTCAGCTTAATGATTGCAAATCGTGCAAATGTCCTAGGAGAATTACGTGCATTATATACAATATTATAGGAGACCATAACTCACCGATCATTTGTAACAGATTATCCTCCAGCATAAATGCATCGTCGTACCCCGAATTTGTTAAATTTTCGATTTTCATATTTAACAAACTCGGTAACATTGAGGAGTACATTTAATTGCTGAATATGTTTTCAACTTCTTAAAAAAAAAATATTCACAGAACTGGCAGTTCCTCGTTTGATTTGTAGACACAATAATGAGTAAATATTTATAAGCCCTTCACACTCGGTGCAAATTTATTTTTTTACAAATTGCTGTTGTCGCATATTTTTTTAAATTTTTTTTTATTATTATACACATCTACACACTTAAGTAAAGTTAAATATTTGCACAAATTAAAATTAAAAATAGCAAAGACAACACTCAAAATCCGGCGTCAAATGCTTTTAACGATATATATATAAATTTATATATATATAAGCGGATCAATCATCAGGAACGGTGGGGTGACAGTTAATGTGTGCAGCACATAAATAAATAATGCAAAACGAATTAAGAGTTTTTTAATTTATTTATTTTGTGTAGTTGCTATCACAGTCCTTCGCTTCAACACATTTGCTCAATATGCTAATGCATAGATTTAAAATTCAAAATTGGCTATTGGCAATATCTTATATAGCTCATATATATAGAATGATTTCTTCTCGAACCGGCAAAATACGGTGCGCTTTCTCTTTGGGCGACCCACCGGGAGTCTCTTGGTGCTCTATGTATTATAACCGCACAGTGCGAAACACTGACTAAACCTCAAATAATGTTCTCAGCACGTACTAACTGTCTTAATATTATTTGTTGTAGATATATGTAGAAGTCAACGTCGGGCGGCGACTCAACAGCAGCAACAGCAACAACAGCAACAACAGAAAAAGCAGCAGCAACAACAACAACAACGAGAACGCAATCGCAGTCGACGCTGGCATCGATGCCAGCGTCGGCCGGCTTTCTTGTTGCCGGTGCCGATCGAAGCTCGGCTGTTTGCGAGCAGCGCAGCAAACACATAAACTTTATAAATTATTATTACCATGTTTGTTGTTGTTGGTGTTGTTATTGTTTTTGTTGTTATTATTGTTGTGCTAGGTATTATTGTTGTAGTTGTTGGTATTATTGCGGTTGCGCATTTGTTTTAGTAAAATTGTTAACAATTCACTCCGATTACGACTCGGCTCGGGTCGGCTCGGATCGAATCGGATCGACTCGTTCTACGTTCTGACAGGCCACCATTCGGGCCTCCTAAAAACACTTTTAAATGGGGCATGCGCAGATAGGCAACACACGGCGCGCTATCAATCGTATAGCAAAAACACATACTTGTTCAAATTATTTTATACACATTCAGAAATAAAAGTTTCTCTTTTGGAAATTCTCCAGCGTTTCCTCACCTAATAAATAATTAATTACCAAAATTGTGCCTTTCTGAAAACCAGGATTTGCATATCTTAATTTCAGTGTGGTTTTTTCTAAAAATGTTCCATGTTGGTGTTTTCTTTTTATACATAAAAGTATGTTATGTTTTTTGTACCTATATTATATATTATACAACATTCGAGTTTAAGGATTCATCATACACACAGAAAAAATTTCAAGCATAAGGGTTAATCTTTTTTCTATTTAGAAATAATTTCTACTTTTAAGAAATATATTTTTGATATTTAGAAAGAAACCATAATTTTGTTGGATTGCAGATTTAGACGTTTTTAAGATGCATATTTCTTATTTTAAAAGATTATTTCTAATAACAAGAACAACTTTATAATTTTTTTAGGAGATTTTCTAAATTTGAGTCCATTTTTTTCTGAGTGTACAATAATTCTAATTTTAAGCTGTTATACGTACATTTGTATATGTATACCACACACGAAACAGTTGTACAATAAATATGACTCTTTCTTTTCCGATTGTCGTAGATTTGTGGAGCAATTATCGCGACAGTACTTAGGATTTACATACACACTTTGTCGAATCTTATACGAAGCAAAAGCAAATTATGTTTTATCATTTTTTCAAGAGTTATCATCGTTTATAAGAACCGAAAAATAAGCGATTATGATTTAAATTTTAATCACAAAAGTTATTTTTTTATCAAAGTTAAAACATTTTAAATCAATTTGGCAAAGAATTGAAAGTTGAAAAGTTGTCTACGAAAATAACACAAATTCTTTAGAAACAAAGAAGGACGCAATAAAAAATGCACTCGTGTTTGATTACTCATAGATTTAGTAGAGCTCTAAAAACATTAATACAATTTTATATAAATTGCTTATCAGCAAAAAATATTAATCAAAATTACACGATATATCAATTTAGTTAATGCAACTAACATTAAGTCATAATTATGACATAAGTGCTAAATTCTTTAGTTTATTCTCCCGGCTTCTTTTATAGATCTTAATCTGTTTTTACACTATCTATGAACAAATAGCAAAAAACATAATATTAATTATAAAGCTTTACAATTTGATTGCAATTTACATTGGAATAAGATTTATTAGCTAAGAGTTGGTTTTTTTTTTAATTTTTAACATTAATATTAATTTATAATTTAAATACAATCGTAAAAATTAACAAAGTTTAATGCTTGGGAATTATTGGCTATATAGAAAACAATGTTCAATTAAATTTGTTTAAAGGGTACTTGAGTTTTATACCTAAAGGAATATGTTAAATTACAATGCTAAATAAAATGTTATGTATATTATTTTAATATATCACAAGATAAATTTAGTTTCATACTTGTAAATAGAACTGGTATTTGACTATGTTATTTAGTTTAGTTTAGTACTCGAACAGAGATCAACTGGGTCACTTAGATAACCTTACGTTCAAGGATAACATAATAAAAATGAATATGATATAATACTACATACTTAAGTTAATGTTTGTTTATTTTATTTTTCTTGCCATTCTAGGGGCTATAATCTTCAAGCAGAGCTGCATTTTCCAGTGCAGGCACATTCATGGGCCCCATATATGTTAATATGCTTCAAGATTGGCAAACAGACACAGCACAGCCCGGCGACAACAACAAAGCGACGAGCGTCCATCTTATCAGTGTCTGAATCCCGGAGCTCAGTAGTAGCCAGCAACAACAGCACTAACAAGTATACAGATATATGTATATATATATATATATATATATATATATAATATATACACACATATGAATACAATAGGTCGCTCTGCTTGATGATATGGCAGGCAGCCAAGCAGAGCTGTCAAAGGCGCTCGCTTATCAGTCATAAGCCTCAAATACATATATACATATGTGTACATATAAAAACAAATAGATCTGGTTTAATCTAGAGAGAGAGCTCGACTAAAAGATACCCAGGTGCGCTACGCAACTCCTATCAACGCAAATCTTAATTCTTAAATCTTAAAGCAGGTTTTCAGAACGAAAAAAGATTGTCAATAATAAAAAATGTTTAATTTTGATACGGCAAAACTGAGAAGCACATTATCAATCTGAGCAGATTTTGCTGTCAGATTCTCGACTATCTCAAAAGAACACATTTTATAAGTGATACATATAAAGTGAATTATGAAAGAAAAAATTTAAACAAAATATTTTCATCGTCAAAAAAAAAAGTTTTTGTGTGTTTATTTTTATTATAATTGTTATTATTGATTGTTATTTTTGATTTACAAAATAATTATATTGCAACTGGACCAAAAATGTGTTCGATTAAGCTGATTAAACTTGAAAACAGCGCTTTCAATTTGAAAATATATAATGATAAGGTCAATCTCTGTTGTATAACTTTGTTATATTAACTTAAGTAAGAATGTGGCTGTCAGTTGCACTTGTGGTGGGTGGAGCAGCAGTGGAAAAACGTTGTCAGTAATCTGTCTCTAAAATGTCAGAACGTAGCAGGAGCAGTCGGACGGAACCGACTGTTGAATACTCTGATACCAGTAGTTGTGAGATTAGTGCAACAGTGAATAATCATAAAAATAACGAATAATAATATATAGTTTCCCCTAATATTTGGGAGCAGATTAACAGTGCCCAAAACAATATTTAAAAGAGGTGTTCCTAGTTATCTATTTTCCAACTCTTGTAACCAGAGCTCTAAAATTACGGAACATTTATATTGTATATATATTTATATTTGGTGACCATATGGAAGATATGAATTTAACGGTGTCTGCAAGTCTTTTTGTGAAAGAGCATTACCAGAAACCAGATTTAGTAACTAACTAAATTATTTATTTGTTATTACCGATATCTGCTTCAACGGCCACTGCTGCCACACAAATCGATAAACACTCGATTATTAAAATTTTTGATAACCTCATCTTAGATTGGTAAACATTTCCAGCCAATTTCCGCTCTATAAACAGAAAACAAATCACCTACAACTGATCTCTGAAAAAATATTACATAAATTTATACAATTCACAATTTGAGCACCCATTTGTGTAAAAGTTTTAGTCTCTTTAACAAAGACTAATTAATAATATATAATGGGGTCGTACAAATTTTTTTCAACCTTCAAAATATAAATTTGAATCATTTTCAATTGGTTAAAAGAATACAATGAAAGAGTTAAAATGTGCAGAAGAAAAGATCACCGATCCAAGCAAATAACTCATTTATCCAAAGCAGAGACGACATAGCAAAGCTTTCCCAGTTTTAGATAAATCGAAGATCTAGAAACATAAAGTTTTAATAAAAAGAAGTTGGAAAATTGTCATTCACTGCCGATACCACCAGTTTTAATAAGAAGTTGGACAACTTTCATTCAATGCCGATACCACCACCTCAATCATGCAATCACATCATCGCTGTACGGATTAAAGTGACTTCAACGTCGTCATCAGCGTCACCGCCTGTCGCACTTTAACCAGTGCGGCTATACGGCGGAATTTTACTGGCTAGACCAATCGACGGCATTTGCTAGTGTTCCATTGTACTTTGATTTCATTTGAAATGCCCGGCAAATTGCTACGTCACTGCAAGGGAAGAGGTTGTCCGAACTTCTGACGTAGCATCGTTTAGTGAAATTGCCATTCAAGTTTTGGGCTTATCTTTCACTTGAACTTCGCTGATAAACTACTAACCAAAAGACTTCAATTACAAACCGAAAATATATATATTTACGTATTTATATGTAATTTAAAATATTTATATTTAAATAAATAAATTATATTCGTGCAAATTCATTAAAGAAAATTTTATTTCTTCCTAATACTACTTTTCACGGATCGATTTAGATGTCCCTAGAAATAGGCGTAGATACCTTGGTAAGGAAAAACTGGTTTACACTCCTATAGCTATATGTTAGTTACCTGATACATTCAATATATCTTTTCAGCTAAAAGACTATTTCGTATTGTAATGAATATATTGACTATTGTTAAACTGCTGATCAAAAGTAATTGTACTTATTTCGTAGAAAATATATCTTCTTCAATAATTATATTTTTTCGTAGTAAATAAAAATATTTAATGAATAAAATATAAAGTAATAAATAAAATGTTCTAAATATGTTTAAAATTCTTTCTTTATACCGTTTTTCAAATCCCAATTTTCAAATATCTAGTGCACAAAGTAGGTTCATCTTACACTTAGTTATTAATAACATCAATTTGTAATCTGGTTGTAACAAATTCTTGCCGACAGACACGTTGCAATCGGGGCGAATGCAATTGTAACTGTTATATGAAGCTGAGATTACATTTATTACAATTACAAAATATGAGCACATAAATATGGAAACATATCCCTCATATCTCATTTGCTTGAATTAAATGAATGTGCACAGAATATGACGCATTTGTTTTGGTTTGAAATCGAACACCCAGCGGCAAATGAATCATACTCCATAGGATTGTCACCCCGAGGTATCCAAGAGATACAAACAGCGTTTCCTGCATGGATATGTGGTGTGCTGTGTATGTGTGTCTGTGTGTTTGTCTGTGAGTATGATTGTTAATATGACGAAAGTAATGAAAGCAACAAAAGTAAAAAGCAAAAAACTAAAATTGCTGTAAACAACACTTGCAAGAATGCTCGACTAAGACATATTCTGTAGGATAAAAAACAAACAAATAGGATGAAAAAATAATTATCAAATATACGAATAAAGCTGTAAATCGAAAATCTCCTTTTTCTACTCACAAACCAGATGAGTATGGTTGGTAATTTCCCTAATCGAACTATCTTATGCTGTGTATTGCATTTTATGTCATTATTTTGGCATACCACATTTTTAACTTGTTTAACAGGGTATAATAAAATGCATGTCATGTTCATCATATTGCTGTGTGATGTGTTTTGCCTGTCGCACATGTGCACAGCCCGCTGCAAGTTCATTTCCAGCGAAATATGAAAATTACCCAAGCTAAAGACACTTCACAGCTACGCCACACCGCCCCGCACGGCCCCCTTTACCCACATTTATCAACACGTAAAACTTGCCCACCAGCTTTGTACGCTTCCCTTAACATTTTCAATAGTTCGTACAGTGAATTTTGTGCGAAAATTATTATTTTATTTGCATACATTTTTATATTAACCATACAAAGCAATGGAGCTGCGTTTATTTTTGCACTTGCTCATCAGTATGAGTAGTGAGCGTGTGTGTGTGTGCGTGTGTGTGCAGTGAGGGTGAGTGTAAGTAGTATCCATGGATAGTCAGCCATGTGATTTGCATGTGTTGTTCGTCATCAGCGTCATGAACAACATAATCATTGTAATTGTTGTTCATGATTGCCGACTGTTAATAATGATAATGAATAATGCTGATATTGTATATGAAGTTTTATTGCAATTTACTGTTTACACTTCATTAGGCGGTGACAATTTTAAATGAAATGTGTCCACATTGTTGAGTGCTTTGTGTGCAACTGTATAAGTTAAAAATATCATATGTATTTTTAAGGTACATTTATATATATTTTTGTTTGCCTGTGGTAAGGGAAAAATTCTGTGAAAGGATCTATGGTGGCAACATTGATTATTAAAAAATGTATAACAACTATTTTTTTAATAGACAGATTGAAAAATAACTTTCTCAAATGTAATTTGAACTACATGTGTTTTATGAGCTAATGTTGATGCTATAGTTTCAGAAGGGGAGTAAAGTAGATCTTGCAGTTTCCAACCATAATAAATATGTAGAAAACTTCCAATGTTATGAACTTCTTGCATATATGCTTGTGCGACACTTAATCATATCGGAAATTGTTTCAAGACCCTACTACTTTTATGAAATAACCGCAATCGCTCTTCAATTATCTTTTTGAATATTAATGAAAGTGCAAAGCGGAAATATTGATACCTCAAAGTAATCCTAGTGTTCCAGACGTTAGGAAATATTATCTAGATATACGTTAAAAATTTAATTATAAATTGAGACAGTGCAATAAAAAGAAAAAAAGGAAGATATGTCTTATATATATATGTTTGTGCATAGAAAAGTGTGGAATATACATATATATGGATTTCTTGAAAATATATTAAGCAATGGGTCAGTCAATTGCCTCAACAACTTGGCTTGAGACGGAATATGTTTAAATTTTTTTTTTTTTTTTTTTTGCATAAACCGTGTTCATTAAATGTTTGCAGCAGAGCTTAAAAATCAAATTAAGTGCGAATCCGAGTGCGTTTCAGATAAAAAAAAAAGGTTTTTGTCATGTCAGCGTGCGCTAAGGTGACACTAGAGAACCAGCCCAGTCAGGGGCGCAGTGGCGTCCACATCTGTTTATAAATATTCAACAATTAAATGCTGGGCTACCTCTGGGGGCTTGAGCTCAAGCTGTGCTGCTTGGTTTTACTTGGTTTTACTTTATATTTTTTCTTGTCACTTGTGTGTGTACTTAAGTCACTTGAGTATGCATATTTAACCCTTTGGGGTTAAGTTAAACATTACGCTTACGTTTTATTTTGTTGAATTTTGCGTGTGTGTGTGTATGTGTTTTTTTTTTCGTTGTTGCTATTTATTTTGCTGCGTTTTTGTAAAACTTTTGGCTTACGTACGTTTTACATTTGAAAACGGTTGCTTATATCACGACTAATCAGATTTTTTAATCTGATCGCCAACTACGACAAGTTCTGGCTAATCAATAAGCAAATTATAAACATTTACAATTATTGTTCCTCGTTTGGCCTATCGAGTGTACATTCAAGCAAGCTGGTTTATCAAGGCTAACCCGCTACTATTTATAACACAACACCCTAGCATACTTATTACGTATTTGAGAAATATGAGAAAATTTCAAATAAATTATATTGGCCCTGTCACGTGTCACGTGCATGGAGGTGATTATGTCGAATGCTTGGCCTGAACTTTGTCAACCCATAGAGTTAATTACTTCAACATTTCAGTGTGAATCAAATTAACTTAAAATTTATTTCTTTTAGAGCAATTATCGTAAAGTGTGTCTCAAAAATTATGCTTCACTTTGTGTTACAGAATTCTTAAGAACATAATATTTAATGTTACACTTCTTTGCTTGACTATGTTTAATTTTTTTTTCTATTTAGAAATAAATTAAGGGATCATTTTCGATAAAAGTAAGAAAAGGGTTAAAAACTAAACGTAAATGTTAAAAGGAACATAGGTATTAAAATACTTAAAGTACCTCTTCTAGCAAAAGTTATTATTATAATTATTTCGCTCGTTTTTTTGTAGTTACAAAATATCTAAATATTATTTTTAAACGAACTCTTCATAAAATATAATTATGGTAGAATTTGCAATTGTGAAAAGTAATCACATAACAAACATCTTCACTAGAATTAACCTTACAATGTAAAACAATAAAATAAAACAAGTAAGAATGCTGTAGTCAAGTGAGCTCGACTATGAGAAAACCTAATTGTTCGGGATTATGGAAAGCATATTGATTAATGTTTCATTAATAAGTTCATGATTATAATTATATATCAACTGGTAATAATGGGTTTTATTGCTATTGAAAATCGATAGGTATGTGAAATCTACATTTTACATTTTGGAGACATATTTATTAGTAGATATTTTATTTATTTTATTTTGCATGGAATCTAAAATCACGTTTTTATGATCAACCATGATCAACTATTGACTAATTAGTTCTCAATTTGTTTTCTTTTGATTTTTAGGGGTGGGAGTTGTGGGAGTTATATATAATTTTACAGATTTCATTTATTCCTTTTTGTCACACAAGTATTTTATTTGAGAACCACTCATTGAATAAAAAAACTATTATTCCAGCAAACATTTTTTTGAAAACAAATAGAATCTATTAATGTAATTTAAGGTCTCGCAGTAATTATTGTTTAATTAAATACTATTATTATACTTAGAATTATGCCATAAATGTTCATTATATGTATCACTTACCTGGCTCATTTAACTCCTGCTCTACTTTTTTGATTTCCATTAGATGCTGGTCCTCGACAATTGTCAGATCTTGCGGGTGCTTCATAATAAACGAGTAGAGGAGCGCTTATCACATATCATTCACGAACATGTGCGAGTCATTCTAAACAACTGTAAATGAAAGATTACGATAAGTGGTCAATTTAGTTGAGGTAATTCAATACGATACTAATTGAAGTAGAAAACTTTTAATACTTGTTTTTTATATTAACACACATTATGATTAAAATAATAACAGGTTTCCGATCTCTGCCCAAATATCAGGCGTTAGAAAATGTGAACAAAATAAACGAGTCAATATTTCATGTTAGTTCTGGTTACATGTCAACGACATCTGTCCACGCCCCTTCCCATATGATTTTTCTATTTGTAATTCTACTTATTAATACGAGCTACTCATTCATATGGGTTATTCTATGACGCACTCCACACTTATGATTAGCGCCAAAATAAATAATATTTATAATATATATATATGCATATAAATATATAATATATAAATTTGTAATCTTAGAAGCGTTATTGACAGCCTTGTCTAGATAAACGCCGGAAATAGGACTATGACAGAAAAGTTTTCGTTATATCTTCGGCAACGCGTGGAAAGAACAGCAATGTTCCCGGTCCGTGATAGGCGGGCTCTGATTATTATCAGGCGTTTATTATTGCTTAGCCATAAAAATGTAAAAGCCAAATGGTTGATAAATTCAATGTCCCAAATATGAGGTCGAGGTGAAGAAAACTTAACCCTCTATATTCATACAAATTACGCATTAATTTTATTTTTTCAACAGTTTTATTTTTTTTTATATATATTTAAGTAGTAAATAGAAATTACAGTTTAGTTACCCAATTTGCAAGGAAAACTAAATAGAGCATATTAAAGGACACGCCCAGTTCGCCCCACATAACTCGGGAATCGATAAACCTAATAGCGAATCGATAAATCTAATAGGGGATCGATCAATCTAATAGGCGATCGATCAATCTAACAAGGCAACGACCACTGTTCTAAAACGAGATCTATCAAAAATAAAACATAAATTGCTGGTACTTCAAAGATTGACATAAATATTATTTACAAATATTAATCTATTAATAATATATGTGAAAAGTTTATTTCTGGCTACACCCTGCAGAATAATATTGGACTAAGAGTTACCAAACTTGTAAAGTTTATTAATAATTTTAAACAATTCCATCAACAAAATGGAAGGCCACTTAAGCAATTTTTAGAGCTAAAATCAACAGTTATAAAATGCACCTTGATAATCATTCAATGACAGTTTGCTTTTCGCCTTTGGGTTTATATTTGTTTTCTACTCTACAAGTTTAAAATTTATGCAAATATTCATCGTTAATCATAAGAGACTAAATTAAATTGAAAACAGAAAAAAAAAAGTCAATTAAAATTTGGATATTTCAGCGGTGTTCAAGGCTTCAGTCATGAGTCGACCAAAGTCGGCGTGAACCATGGTGAAGAGCTTTACGGAACGCTCCTGCAGGAATTTACTGGCGTTTGATAGATGCTCCGATATATTGCGGACAAGTCGCTTGCGCCCACAATTGTCCAGGGTGTAGGTCCAAAAGTTGGTGACCTGACTGAAATTATCCTCTGTATCGCCGCTCATATAGCGATAAACATCTCCGGAAATGGGACAACAGGTCTGCAGAGCGAGTGCCCGTGAGCTCTCCTTGGGACCACAAAATGAATTTGGAAAATAATTGGGTGCTCCGCACTGATTATCATTGACTGACATGGCACCATCGCGTTGAAAATTCCTCACGTTCACACGATATGGACAATTTACCGGGATTTGCATGTAGTTGGTGCCGAGGCGATAGCGCTGTGAATCGCCATAGGCAAAAAGGCGACCCTGAAGCATTTTATCCGGGGATGGCTCGATGCCCGGTATCAAATGGGCAGGGCTAAAAGCCAGTTGTTCGATTTCTGTAAAGTAATTGGTGGGATTGCGATCGAGCACCAGTTTGCCAACCGGTAGAAGTGGATACTCAGTTTGTGGCCACACTTTGGTTATGTCGAACGGATTAAATTTGCACTTTCTGGCCTCCTCGTTGAGCATGATCTGGATGAACATACTCCAACTTGGATAGTTGCCCTTCTTGATGGCATTGTACAGATCTCGTATAGCATAATCGGGATCATGGGCGGCTAGCTCAGTGCAGCGTCGTGCATCCAAATTCTTGATACCCTGATCCGTTTTCATGTGAAACTTGGCATAGAATGTCTCCCCGCTGGGATTCACCATGCGATATGTGTGCCCGCCATAGCCATGCATATGTCGATGACCATCCGGAGTGCCGCGATCACTGAAATACATAAGCAGTGCGTGCAGCGTCTCTGGTCGTAGCGACATAAAGTCCCAGAACATGTCCGGATCCCGCAGATGTGTTTGTGGATTGCGCTTCTGGGCGTGTACCAAACTTGGAAATAGCGAAGGATCACGCACATAAAACACGGGCATATTGCAGCCCACCAAATCCCAAATGCCCTCCTCCGTATAAAATTTGACGGCAAATCCACGCTGTTCCCGCACAGTATCCGCCGAGCCACTCTCACCACAGGCCACCGAGAAGCGCATGGCGACGGCCGTTCGCTTCTTGATCCGCTCGAACACAGAAGCCGCACAGAACTTGGTTATGTCGTGAGTGCACTCAAAGTAACCAAAGGCCCCAGCTCCCTTGGCATACACAACGCGCTCGGGTATGCGCTCGGAATCGAAATGAGAGATTTCGTCTAGATAAATAAAGTCCTGAAGGAGGGCAGGTCCTCGCGGTCCCACCGTTTGTATGGCATCCTTAACACCAATTGGTGATCCACCCGAAGTGGTGCATTCCTTCCTCGATTCGGCATCGTTGTTCTTGTATTCGATTAGCTGATTGGAGGCCGGATCGCGTGAACACATTTTCGAATTTCGTTTAAGCGAATGGATATATATAAAATATTGAGTGAGGAACAAACTCTTCCAGAACTATAAGTCTATTTTTTAAATGTCTGAATGATTCTCTAGTTTTAACTGAATAGGGATTTGTGTACATTAGCTGAGAATTTGATATAAAATTCAAAGTAGCTTAGGTATATAGATTTCAATTGAAAGTGTCTAGAAAATATTTTAAATTTTATAGTAATTTCAAAATAAATGTACCGAAATAAATAATAAAAAATATGTAATAATACAAAAAAAATCTATTTAAATTGTATTTTTATCAAAAAGTACGATAATATGTAGCCAGATTTAAAGGGATAATTAAACCATATTATTCCTTATCAAGAATGCTCTAGGCGAGGGAGCTCGACTGGTGGAAATGCCCAAATTGATAAATCGATCATTCCTCTATTATGATCATTGCGATTAGCTAAGTTTTGTTTTCCTTTCATAATTCTCCAATTCATTTCTGCATCGCCAACATCTCAATTTTACATATGCACAAATCATTTAATTACAACAAAGTAAAAGTTATTTTTATTAACATGTGGTTAACATTTACCTACCTTAACTAAAGCTCTATCATAATTATTTACATATTCTGGAAAGATCTCCCCTGTTAAGCGATCTGTTTGCTTGCGACACACGAGTCAATAGACTAAGTAAAGCCTAAACAAAAACTTGAACAACTAAAAGGTTTAGCAAATAGGCAAAAACGCATGCGCCGATAGATGTATATATAGTTGTATATGTGTGTGTGTAAGTGCATCTTCAAATATATATATATATACACATGCATACATGTCTGTATTATATGGAAACTTACTTAAAAGCTCTGAATTGAAAGTTGCTGTCTTTGCTGCAATTACTTTTGTTTTTGCTGTTGCTTTTGCTGGTTTTGCTGTTAGTGTTGCTTTTTATATGGTAGATTTTACTGTTGTTATGGCTGTTGACTCTTGTTGACCGCATGAATGAAAGCGAAGAGCGGAAAATCTCACACTTGTTTGGTTTTCTTATATTTCTATATTTAATCACATGCTTCGATGTTTGTTTTTTGTTTTTGTTGCACTCAAATTGTAGTCAACACCTGCCACATTTATTATTTATTTTATTATTAATAGTTTTGTTTTGATTTTCTTTTTGCACTGCAGTAAAGTGAATTACTGTTGTTTTGTACATACATATGTCTATAAATGTACGTGTGTGTGTCTGTATTTTTTGTTGCTGCGCACCAATTAAAGTCGTAACGGCGAACACTTGCACATTAAAGTGATTCTTTCCACTTGCGACTGTTGCTGCATATTCTCATTTATATCAATAAACGGCATATTTGCTTTGTTATTGTTTTAGTCCGCGCTTTACGTTCTCAGCGCGAGAGAGAGCGACGTCGTCACTTGATCTCAACTACGGCTTCTGTTGTCTTTAGCGCTTACACAGCAACAAGTACACGCGAGAGAGAGAAACAGTGAGAGTGTGATAAAGAGAGAGAGAGTGCGGTGGCGGCGGGCAGTTATCACTCGTAGCATGTTCGCTGCTTCTTTTTACTATGTGCTGCTCACAAACACAAGCGCAGCAGCAGCGCCGCTGTTACGTATTTGTATTTTTTGCAACAAATCAAGCATTTTTATAACATTTTTTTTTTAATTTTAAACAATTATTGTATTCTCTATTCCCTTGTACTGCATTATTTTTATAAGTGCAGATCTGTTGCTTGTATGATTAAGTTGATTGAACCCAAAAATACACAACACCTACACAGCCACAGTTATACACAGACACGCACACAGACGGACGGGAGAAACCACAAACACAGAATACGTACCACAGACGATTGCGAGCGATGGGCACTGACTAAAATCAAAGCGCCAACGCAACTTGGTCAGAGAACGATGAGGGGCATGCTAAGAATGCAGCAACAGCAAGCAATACAAAAATTGAGAGAGATATGACATTTTAAACGGCGTATAAAATCTAGTCAAAGAAATTTTACAATATTTGCGGAGAGCGTAAATGTATTAAGCTCTTTCCCCACCCCATACTTGTGGGCCCATGTCACTTGTAACGTCACATACTACGTACGTCTCAGTGTGAGCGGCTGATCGCAAGTGAAATCTGACAGCTGTTCGATAAATATGCATTCAGTTAGAACGAAGTATATCGATATCTGTGCTAGCGATATTTGCACGCGGTTTTTGTATGCAAAATTGTAGCTCACAATTGTGTGGCTGTAATGAGTTGTAAAGCAGCTGTTAGTTAACAGAGCAAATTGCTTGTAGCTCTCTCAGTTGCAACTGATCGAATGTTGTCAGCTGATTTGAAGTTTGTTCTGTAAAATAAAGTAAAACTTAAATTTAAGCTCAAATAAATGGGTTTGTTAGAAAAAGTTGTTTATTGAGATGTTTTGCCTGCTCGCTGTGTACAGCGGCACCACTAAATGTATATATGTATGTAGTTTAAGTATGTACGTATAAAGCTGCCTAAATATGAAATATACTTCGCATTATTTTTCTTAAATTTAACGATCCTTTTTTTTGTATATTTACAGTTGTTCATTTAGCACATGGACATTTACAGTTACAGTATGTTAAATAAATAATAAATTATTATAAAAAGCAGAATGCTTTTTGTTGTTTTTGTTTGAAATGCGCTTTCTGGGCGACGACATTTTTTTACAGTACATTATTTGTATAAATTTATATATAAACATAATTTTACACATCGAAAAAGAGTTTAATAGTTTGCTTTGAATAGCATCGAATTTGAATTAAATAATATATTGTTATGGTTATAGTTATGGTTAAAAACAAACATAAATTTTACTAAATCGTTAAATATATAGCTTAAAATTGTCACGTGCTGGAACTGAAACAGGTACGAATATTCTAAGAATGCTCGCGATTATTATACGCCTGCACCCTGGCCACAGTGTACTCGAGCGATTCCTGGATGTCATTAAACACAGGCACACCCTGTCGCTTCGCCAAATCAATGAGATACGAACGCCCACGATTGTAATCCTTGATGGCCGCAACGGTTAGCTAAAAGAATTTAAAAAAATAATAGATTAAAAATGTGCAAATAGCTATCTAAAAAATGTATAGCACAATTGAAACTAGTTAATATTAAATAATTGAATCTAGTTAAGTTTAATTAAATATAAATAAATAATAATAAAAAATATTAGTGTTGTTTAATAAAAAACGAATCATTTTAATGAAACAATCCAAAATTATTGTCAACCACCTCATATTAGAAATTTGTAGTTTTGTATTCAAATAGGTAGTTTTTCAAATAATAATTTACAATAAACAATATATAAGCAGAGTATTTACAAAAAAAAAAAAAATAGAGCTAAAAAAATAATAAGTAGTTGATTTAAAAAATAGTAATATCAATGTAATACCTACACTAATCGTAAGTGTCTTAAATCTTATATAATAAATTTTATTATAGCTTAATCTATTTTTACTTAATATATTTTTCTGGGTCGACTGATATTAGTTGTGACTAAAGTAATAAATAATTAATATTAAATTATTTTTCATTTACTTTTTTAAAAGAAAAATATAAAGAATTTAAGTGTATTACCTACTTAATTGAAATTTATAGTGTGCGACTCAAAACTTAGTTTATTCCTCATGATTTAAACGAATAACAGAAAATCTGGTATTCAATAATTTGTTTAAAATAAAGTTAGGCAGGATATTAAAGAACTCTGCTCCATCCCGTACAATTGATAGATGACATTAAAAATATATATTCAGATTTAATCCTACCTTTTCACCACCGAGCACACAATCGTCGGGCAGCATTTGAACGGCCAGCACCACGTTGTACATGAGTCCAATGCAGTGGGCCGCCAGCGTCATTGGGGCCAGCGAACGGGTTTCATTGGTGATGACGAAGAGGAGGACGCGACTGGATTCGATGAGCGCCGGATTGTAGAGGCTCGGACGTATTGCCATTTGGGGCAGAGACCAGCTGAGCGACTCCTCGGCAACGGTGAGTTCCTCCTGCTCCTCCAGCTGAAACTGAGCGCCGCGACACTTCCGGCGAGTACGCACAAACGAGCACTGCTGCTGCTGCTGCTGTTCCTGTGGCTTGGATAAATCATTCTGCTCCTGCGATGGCTGCTGTTGTTTTATGCTCTCATGCAGGGCGGGATGGTGAAAGCTGACGCCATTTGCCTGCAAATAGGGCACGGCGAGCTGTTGTCGCCATTTGGTGCGCAGCACACAGCTGCCCCCGAGATACACATCTCGAAGCTCCAGGCTAGATACGCAGAGCGCATCCCCGGCGCTGGCAATGCTGCTGCTGCTGGAGAAGACCGAATCATTTGAATCACTTTCCTCCTCCTCCTGCGCAGAAGCAGCGGCGGTGGCGGTGGGGGCGGGCATCGTTGTCGTACTGACAGAGGCTAACAGATTATGCGGTTTGGTTTCTATTGTTTTGGTGGTAATTATTTCGGTTGTCTCAATCGATTCCACATTCAGCAGTATCTGTGGCTGTGCCTTTTTACCTATACCCAAGGCCATCGGCTGCGCCTGCGGCTGCGGCGATGAAGTGCCGCTATCCCGATTCCTACTCAGCTGATCAAACAGATTTGGACGCTCCATCGAATCATGGCCAATGCCACTGCTGCTGTTCGAAGGCACGCTGGCATTGCTTGAGGTGCGCGATATATTCTTACTAGCCGAGTAGTAAATGTCCACATCAGGAGCTAAAATATTTATAAAAAAAAAATTAATATATAGCAAAAGTTGGCTTATAAATATCTACTTATGCATCGAGTATATATAATGAATTAAATATGGTGTTGATATTTCAACTATTAAACATTTAAACATTGTGGATTGCTTTACCAAAAGTTATGTTTTATTGGGTTCAACATGAATTTTCTGTCGTGTAAAAACAACTATTATAATTGTTAAATTTATATGTTGAAAAAAATATTTCTTCTTATTGTTGTATAAATAATATTGTTCAGCAGCTTCTTCGAATTTTCAACTATTTTCTACACTTAACTAATTGTTTAATTTTAAAGCTATATTCAAACACATTAATTTATAAGTATTCCCTTCACTTCACTTTAAATATAATTTTGTGTAATATAATTACAAATTAAAACAGAAAAATGCGCGCTTTAAAATGAATTATTTTATATACAAAAGAAGGCAGAGGAAGCTACACACTAATGCCAATATATATATATATACACTTTTTTAAATATAAACTTTATTCCCTGATTCCAATATTAAATGCAAAACAAATCAGCAAAATAACTCACCATTTGTAAAATAAACCTGCGGCGGCGGCACATTGGTTCCTTTGATGGGGGAAATGCAGCCGCTCTCGTGATTCTCCTGCTGCAGCACCGAGAGATACGCTGAGATGACGCAGAATAGATCGAAATCGATGAGCTCATTGTTTGGCATGGTGGATGAGTTGCAATTTTGCTGCTGCTGCTGCTGAGTTGATTCCAGCTGCTCCTCCTCCTTGGCCAGCTGCTTGCTGCTAGCCTTTGTACTTTGCGTATGTAGCAATTTTAATGATTCGCGTTGATTAATTATTATTTTAGTTAGATCATTTAAATTAACTAAACTCTCAGCATAGCCTAAAAATAAGAGAGCACGTTTACACTGTCCCACAGTGAGTAGTTCGCCTTGCGGATTGACGCGATCAAAGGCGCCGCGAACCGTACTGTAAACAAAATAAGAGTTAGTCAATTTTTAATAGTTTTTTAAGGTTTTTTAAAACTTACTTTAATATAGACGATATTTTGGACGGTGGATCCCATATGCCGGCTATAATATCCTTGGTGCGCTGCAGACCAGATGGTATGTTATCCAAAACTGGCAGGCCGCGCCGGGAGACCAGCTCCTTAAGTATCAACTGATTGCGATTTAAATCGAGGTATTCTCTGTGAAAGTAATTCAATTTGTTATTAATATATATATAAACAATTTGAAGTTGATATTGAAAAAACTCACTGATGTGAAATAGGCTCATTGAGGATATTCTGATTTGGTTTATACGGATGCAAAACTAACACTAGCTGCTTGCAGTTTTGACCCGCTATGTGTGCCGCCTCGATGGCACCAGCAGATGCGCGTGTTTCCGAATCCATAACAAAGAATAATACACGGGCCTTTTCCTTTGCTCGATGCTCGAGCTCGATGAGATCGGGCGTCCAATCGGATACTTGCTACAGATTAAATAATTATTCAATAAAATATACAACAATTTAAATTAAAATGACTAAAATAAATGAATATTTTAACTTTCGCACTTACCGGATTATAGAATGAAATTCCCAGTTCCTTAAGTGCGGGTATGGCGACATCTGCCCGCCATGTGGTTGGATTGCAGGAGCCACCGAGGAACACCTCGACCGGCTCATTGCTGACATTCTTTTTCTTTTTTGTGTCATCGACACTACTGAAGGACTTTGTACTGCGCAGCTCTGTGCCATAATTATCCGATTTTTTACCGTAATGCAAGCCATTACCGGCTTGAAACAGGTTCTGAATTTTATCCTGGCTGACATTGTCCTGCTGTTGCTGCTGCTGCTGTTGCACGAGAGAGCTTGAGACTTGTGGATACCTCACGTCAGAGTAGTTTAATGAATTCGATATTATTGAAGCGCTACAAGACAAAAACATTTAAATTATTAAATTGTCACATGTTTAATAATCCAAACCAAAACTCACCGAAAGCGCTTCAAGTCTGCAGCCAGCACACAAAATTGTCCAAATGTCAAACCATTCGATTGTCCACGGCTCTTGCGGGCCACTTTCTTTGCCGTTTGCAGCATTTCACTGACTGTGAGTAAACAGAAATAAAATATTATTTATTATATTAGATTTCTGTAAGTTACTTAAGTCCTTACTTTGCTTTTGGCTGGGATGAAAGCTTAGCTCGTGGAACAGTTCCTCGGTGCGCTCATCGGGCACCACATTACAGCGTGCTTTAGCTCTCCAAGCGTTCAGCAACTCCCTGTAAGAAACAATAAAAAATGCAGATTTATTTAGTATTGTAAAAATAAGACAATATTATGTTATATATTAATATTTATTTAACGTTATTTTTGTGTTACGACTATGATTAACAAATTTAAAAAAAAAATTAAATCATTGTTTAGAATAAGCAATTTAAAGAGAACAACACAAACAGCATAATTATATTACTGATCATCATAAAAAAAGTACATAAGTGTAATAAAAACTAAAATACAGGAACTGATATAATTAAACTACCTGTTTTGCCCAAAATGTCTCATCATATTTCCTCTATTTGTAGATGAGACAATGTCAATCAACTAGTGAAGGACGCAAAACAAGCCAAATACAAACAAAAACACAGTTGTAAACAACGTTGAAAGATGTATAAAAAAAAATAATCTGATGGGGTTTTAAATTTGTTTTCAATGGGAATCGGATGCAAGGCACGTTCCATGTTTTGAGAACACCAAAACGAGTCAAGAGCGCTTCATATTCAATATATATATAAATTCGAATCATTTAAGTGGCAAAACGAGAACTTGGCCATAAAAAGAAAACGAGACAAAAATCAACAAATTCAACATAAACGACTCGTGATAAATCATACACTTCATATAAGGTATGTTAAATGTAATTCCGTATGAGCCACCGATTTTAGAGCTTATCTAATAAGTACCCAAAATTTAAGTTTTTATTTAATTATTACAAATATTTGCTCACATCTGCAAAAATAATATTATTTATAGAATTTCCGTATATTGCTTATTTTACAAATCGAAAATCCATTATTATATATTGCATTTGGTTGCTGCGACACTCGGAGAGTCTCATAAGTCAACGATTAAATAAAAAATACACTAAGAAAATAAATCCACCTGAAATTTGGATATGCATTTCTAAAAAGTAGAAGTGCAATGGAAATTAAACTTTTATTTTTTTTGCTGAAGAAATTGAAACATTGGTTTTTAGAACGCAAAAGCCTTCTATTTAAAGATAAGCAAATTTCAGACCGATTTTTTTTGCAAGTGTATAAAAACGATAAACTAAACGCAAAAAGATTTACGTAATATATGTTGTGGCTGCTGTGGCAGCCTCTTCCATTGCATCTGTGTCTGCTTCCGCATTTCCTGCCACCAATTGGCATCGAGACAACGACAACGATAAAAACAACAACAGCAACGAAAACAACAACAATTGCATCATACAAGCCAACTAAAAAGGCAATAATGTATCAAAAAATATGGCGAATTATTTAATAAATATTTTAGTGCTGAATTTAAATAAGCTGAGCAAACGAACTTCGTTTTTTAAATTTAAAACACACGTTTCACGTAAATATTATTTGTCAAATGAGAAATTTATATTTTTGTGACATCGGCAATGCAAAAATCATCAATCAACAAATTTAGGTGTAAAAACAATTTAAACAAAGAAATCAAGGTGAAAAACGTTATTTAGTTGTTTCCTTTTTTCCAAGGTGATAAAACCAAATTTAATTTGGTTTTACTATACATACTATTTTAAGACAAATTTTTCTTCTTAATTTTGATGCTAGCTAATCAAAATATGTTTTTAAACTGATTTTGGATTTTAATTTCGTGTTTGTTACTTAGCCCATAATCGGACTTATCAGTTGTCATTGACAGCAGCCCGAGAAATTGACGTCAAGACTACCTTTTTAATCGCAAGTATTTTTATGTACGTATTTCAATTTATATTTATTTAGTATATTTGGCGCCAGCTGATAAACATTGCCAAGCAACTGTTATTTGAACAGCACTCTCGAGATGCGTAATATTTGAAATATTGTAAATATATATTAAAAACTTGGCTCAGCTCAATGTGTAAACATAAATATCAAACAACATTTATATGGCAAAACAAGCTCGTTGGTTTGCTTATGGCGCTGCCCACACAAGGCAACCAAATAAATTTATATTATAAGCTATGCTTAAATTTTGCCACGAAAAGGGGGCAAAAAAACCACAAATTTATGACTAGGGTAATTTAATTACAAATGCGGCTAAAAACAGCAACTGACAGATGGATTATGTCATTGCCAAGAACAGCAAAAAAAAACTGTGTGTGGGATCCTTTTGTAACATGAATACATGCAATTTATAGAAAAACGAGTTGTATTAAAATAAATTTTGATAATTAGCTGATTTCTGCACTATTTAAGAGAGATAAGAGTGGAGTTGCCAGATTGTTGAAGAAGGAAACTTGAAATATATACAATCCTTTAATGCTGGAAAGTCAAAAAGACCTATAAATGATTGTTATCCCTTTCTAAGTCATCAAATACCAAAGTAGTTTTTAGTAAGTTTGAGTAATATAAAAAACATATATTTATATTTTTATTTTTATATTGTTAAAGTTGAATTAATGTGCGCAGGCGTCTTAGGGTTAATATTATATATATATATGACTACTATTTTCTAATTATACCTGAAATACTTCGTTATAAATTAACTTTTTAAGTGTGCGTCGCCATTTCTTAATTCGTTCAATTTATTTTTAAATGAAATGCCAAACTGATTCATTACAAGCGAATAAAAATAAGAATAATAAAATAAAAAAAAGTGACTAAAAAAAATAATTAATTGAAACACGCGCGAGTGCTTTTCCAATGAGCAATCCACAATTTCCGAATGCAATAAACCGGGAGACAAATGTACGTTGTACATTGAACTTTAAATGCCGCTGATGAGCCAGCAAATGACGCCGTTTGCCTGTTTGATGCTGCATATCATACCAGTCATACCAGAGACACAGTGGGGCGGGACGAGCAAAACAAAACAACTATATCAAAATATTTGCCTGAACACAAATTGCTGAATATACATTTGCCTTTAGCAGCTTGTAAATTCATAAGTCTCACACACACACACACACGCACCGCATTCAGCAAAATATTTGCATACAAATCTGCAAAACAACATGCCACTACATTACATAGCGTTGAGCTTTGGTCCGCCTTCTGTAGTATTAGATTAATCTGCGACCAAACTGCACCCAAATGAAATATTCGGCATGATAATACCCTGTACCACTATTAAGAGGATTTAAATATTAAATATAAAGTTATTTTGAAATTCTATCTAACTAATTCAAATTTTCAAATGCAAATACAAATCTTGAATTTTTTTATTCGAGTTAATCAGTCTGAACTTTAAAATACTTTCTTATAAATATATTTCTGTATACAATTAAGTAACAGGCAGAGTAGCTCAAGCTCTTAAAACATTCATAATTGATAAGTGATATAAATGGTGAGAAACTTACACTTAGTAGTACATTATTACGAATTTGAACTTCAATATGCCATTATTATGTATTCTTCACAGGGTGTAACAAAAAAAGACGCCGCTTCTAAAAAACGCAAGAGGTGTGTTAGATGTTTTTGCACAACACTCATGGCGCCCTGGCTACAGGTAGTGGAGCCGCCTGGCCAGTTCCCAACCAGGTTGCAGCTGTTCGGCAACTACACTGACGACTAGTTTCCATATACACACACACAGTTAAAGCAATAATCGATGATGAGGTCATAACTAATAATAAAAATGACGCTGCTTTGTGCTCAGAGAGTAGCGGCTAGGAAAGCACATGGCAAGTCATCAGAGCAATGAGCACACAATAAAATAAGATGAGGAAACAACTCAAAGAACTTCACTTTGACTCTCGCTCTCCCTTTGTTTGCTATTCCCTCTCTTTCTCTCTCTCTCGCTCGCTCTCACTCACGCTCACGCTCTGCGTGATCTCTCACTCTCTTTTGTCAAACAGCTGTTTTTGGTGGGCTTGTTTTTCAAGTCAAACAATGATTATTGTTAGCACATTTACTTTAGATATGTACATATATATTTATATATATAATAACTATCGCTACAATTTTGTTATCATATTTATTAGCAATTAATGGTCGAGTAAAACTCGCCGAATGTCGTTGCTCTTTGAACCTTTGCGAATGCGTCGTTTGGATCGATATACGCCAGTGATGGCGACCTATTCACCCGACTTGACTCTTTGTCAACATATCTTAGTTTTAATGACTTAATTGTAAACGCTTGACAAACACGAAAAAATATGTACTTAGGTAATAAAATGTTTATCTAAGGAATTTTTACCTTAAGCGGTTTGGCATTAATATAAACAAAAGATCATCTAACATGGGAATTTTTTATAGAAAATTGTGTATTTTAATATAAACAAGTTGAAATGGTGCAGTTGGGAGAATGAGATTAGGAAATACTCTAAATTTAGATGTTAAATAAATGAATTTTGTCCCTTTAAAACAGGTTCTATATGTTATGATGGTATTCAAGTGTATTTTTTACAAGAATTGGGGAACCGCAGAATAATCTAAATTGTAAGACGTCATCAAAACACAAACGATATAGAGAAATCTCTGAACATGACGATTAAGAGTAAGATCAATTAGTCACTGTTAATCACGCTCAGAGATAAATTAATCATTTTTAAATTTCCCGTAGCTATATTAATATTGAATAGTTAGCAAGAGGAAGAGACAGTTCCACAGAGACTTTTTGTAATACGATATTGTAAGATTTAAAAATGGGTTTTTACAGCTAATTAGTAATATATTAATATAATATAAGGCTATATCTTTACACATATTTCTTTTATACCCACAACTTAAATTAAAAATGTAAAGCTATCTCTTATAGTTTCTGATTGAGAATGATAGTGGCACACTTTTAAAACCATTCCATTAATTATAAAATAATATAAATACTACACGTACTATCATAGATATCTAATCTTATTGTACCATGGACTTTTATTCCTTTGTTAATAAATGTATAAACATTGTACTGTTAAATTAAATAAATTTGTTTAGCGCTTTAAAGCATTAATTACTCTTTGGAAGTTGCTTTGAACCAAACCCTACCCCAAGCAAAATAAATCTATATCTGATTTTTGAGTTGTTTATTTGTAAAGCTTTTGTAACTCAAAGCACCAATTCGAGCGTCAATGCATAGATATATTTCCTTTCCTTTCCCAAATAACATGGAGGTGACACAATAGCAACCTTTATGGTCTCCGAGCGATGACTATCGCCCAAACAATAACAATCAATTTTTGATGATCAGTTTTTCTTCGCTTGTGCGCTTTGTTTTGGACCATGTCGCTAAATGTGGCTGTCCTATAAACATTTAGCCTTAGTTGAGAAGTGACATCAACAGTTATTTTTAAGTTACACTTTTAATTCTCTTTCACATTTCTTTAACCTTTGTGTTTTTGTTTTCAAATTTTGTTTTCTTGTAGCGGAAATTTTAATTATGTTTTCAAATTTGCAACGCATTGAAAAATTCTCCGACGCCATAAAGTATATATATATTTTTTGGCGCAGCATCACGAGACGAGTATATATCAACAATTGTAAATTTTGTAATGCGCTGAACTACCTTATATCAATAGTTTACAGTGTATGTTAATGAGATTTATCACGATTTCAAGGCTGGAGTCAACAAATTAAACAAATAAGGTGACCTAAATCCACAAAATAGTTTACAAATATCTATTGAAGTTTTAGCTGGTTTAAATTAAGTGTTAAACAGTCGATTACGTTAGGCAAACATGTTGGTAAGTTACGACACAGTTAGAGTAGATTGTTAATGGCCTATTGTTAATTGTGTTATATGATTCGATTGCTCTGTTTCTTACATTTTTGTCTATCATAACTACAAATTGAGCTATCGACCAACCACAATCTAATCTTAACAATATTGCGATTTGCTATTAGTTTTTATGTCAGCTGGCCATGGCATTTTTTTACAGGTCTATACTCGACCATGATGATTGTTTTGATTGTTGTTTGTTATTTTATTTGTGCAAAATTGTTTGACCACCGGCAATGGTCGCCAATCAGGCGTTTTTTTAGATTTCAGGACTCTGGTTTATCGGGATTTGGTAAAGGATAAACAATTAAACGATTGGGCTTCAGTTCAAATTCTATTACTAAATTTATCTGGCTTATCTTCGATTGCTCTAGCAGTTATAATATTTGAATTTTCTAATGTTTATATTTGTTATAAACTTAAAACAAATAAAAAACGATATTGACAAATGAATAAATGTAAGCAAGAGGCTTTGAAAACGATGATGTTCTAACAAAATTAACACTATTTCTTACCAATAAATCATTAAATATTTATATGCAGCAAAAGCTTGTGTGTTGAGTGTAATAATGACTGATAAATGTTAGTTGATCTTGAACTATTATTTTAGTTACACCACTTATATTTATATGCATACTTTTTTTTTATAAACAATGCCACAAAATATATACCACAAAGACGTTGACTATAATTTATTAAATTATCATTGGATATTTTGTAATACACTTATCAGTATCCGCTTTTTGTTTAACCGCACTGGAAAAGCGCACTTCAGCAACTGAATGCTGATTGCGGTTGAATTGTGTTATTTTTTTTTTAATTTAAGCTACCAGAAATCTGAGTACCTAGAAAAACAACAACAACAACAACAGTTTGGCATGCAAGCTTTGTGTTCAATGAAATTACGATTAAAGTGAGATGAAGTAATAATAATATTTTTTCTGAATGATGCACGAATTTTTATGTCATGGCAAAAATTGTAGGCGATGAGTCTATAAAGCATGGATGGATTATATGTGTAAATATTTATAGGCATTACAAGGCAAAGCACCAGCTGAGGTAGCGCTTCGTTTCGTTTCGTTTGTTTATAATTGTGTTAAATTAACTAATTAAGCCAGCCACTCGAGCGCTTCCAGTCACCCAGAAGTGACTGTCTCTCTCTCTCTCTCACACTCTTCCTCTTGCTCTCTACCATGTTGGTGCCATTATTTGATGATGTCATGAATTATCGTTTTCTGATTGAAAGTATCGATAGCGGCATACTCAACCCATACTGGCGGTTCAGAACAAAGCACCCTGTCAAACCCACAGTTTCTCTGTCCGTCACATGCCACGAAATGAAGTTGTCATCGCCACATTTGGACGCTGTCGTCGTCGTCGTCGTTGTCGTTACTCCCCCATAAATTAAGATTTTAAAGCACGCTATATAGGCTCAAAATACTTTGACTGTGACTAGTTATGAGGTCAACATTTCCAAAATAAATGGGATTACATATACCACGTAGTCAAAGAACCGCATATTTCCACAATCGCAGTGTGGCAATGTGTGTCATTTTAAATGCGGTTTACTTAAAATTATAAACTAAATTAAAAACAGTTAAAATTAAAACATATAATGAAAACCGTATTAGCGTTCTCAAGAGAGTATTCGAGATCAAAAGTTTTATTGCGATCGATATTAATTAAATATTATGGAAACAATCAAATAAGCTCATCCTAATAGAATATTTATACAATGATATATATTTCAATTTTCTAGCATGATGAAAAGTATATTCCTATCAAAGTAGAAATCGAAGAAATTTATCTTTAGCTTAGAGTCTCTACTACCGGTTCGTTCATATATATACACAATTGAATGCTTTGTGATATTTCTCACATTAATGCTTGGTTCGTGAAGCGCGTTTTTAAATCCATTAAAGCAGGTTTTTGGAACCATAGATCGTAATATTTTCTATACCATAATTTGTGGATAAGCTAAACGTATGATTCCTGCTGCGGATTAATTATTTAACATTATCCACAGATCATATAAGCAGTCACGCCTCTAATCGTATATATATATATATATATATATTTGTAAAAGATAAATGCTGATAATTAACATAATGGCTAAAGTCGACTCATTGTTATTAATTAAAATTATTATTATCTACATTAGTAGTAGTCATTACTTCTGATTCCCATGAGTATACACATTTGTATTTGATTGTACCATGTCATAATCAAGTTAAAAATAAATCATAATATCACGACGCAAAATGCCATAACAAACGATTGTTTATAAGCAGCAAAAGCGATAAATGCAGCTATATAATGTGAAAATTCCAATTTTATATAAAAAAAAATAAACCAACTTTTATGGACACCTTAACTCTCCAGCTTTAAGAGGGTAAACAAATTGCCGACTTGTGCATACAGCATAACGGATACACCCTCGTCTTTCAACAGTATAAAAAGATATATATATATATATTTGATTGAACAATAAAATGCTGCAGTTTGCTAAATTGAAGTGTCGCAGATAGCCATAAAATATTTATGTATATGCACGCTTTTTCGATTCATAAACACAAATAAATGAATAGAATGAAAAAGAAACCACAATCCGTCAAAAACAATTGATGATCGTTGTGACTACGCAAATTGAATAAAGACGACATTAAAAAATGACAAAGAGCATAAAAAGATAAACACATCTCTTTTTTAATTGAGCTGTGCATGCAGACGGCATAATTTTTAATCATTGCAATTCTGTGATTTAAATGAGTTGACTCTGGTGAACCGCTTTTACGATGTTGCATATTAAAAATTTAACTGTTTCTACTGTATTTAAGAGCGCTATAAAATGAATATAAGATGTGCGCCTTGGGACTGTGATCCGTCACATAATTAACGAAAGATTAGAGCCTCATCGAATAGTCTGACATTTGAGAATTGCTTTTGAAGTGAATTGGTCAACTCAGTGAATCAGTAACAAAATATTCTAACAAGATAATAAAAAACAGTTGCAAACATATCAAATTTACACTTCATCATAAATTTTAAAAATAATGCTATTTTAGGCACATCGTGAATTGCAATTTTAACTTTAATCAAGTTGGTTTTATTGATTTGCACTTATCGATTTTATTGATTTCTAATGCTGTTCCAATTTTCGATAATTTTTTGCCAAAATGTATATCTTCTAACATAAAGAGGTAGATCTATATAAATTTTTTGTATGGAGTTTATACGTTTAAAAACATACGTCAAATATATATTTAAATTTACATACATATATTCTAAACGCGTCAGATTTCTATTATAATATAGCAACAGCAAAAAAAATCTATACAAATTGAACTATTCTTGATTTGACTTTTATGAACTCCGATTGATCGATTGATTAATTTCGAACGCTGCATGCACAATAAATTTGTTATGAATTTGTCAATTTGTCCTCTGACTTGCAACTATATTATAAGCAATTTGTGCAAAAGATATAAAGAAATAAATAAAACAATTACATATCAGGTTTTCTTTTGTTTACAAAGCTTGACATTTTAATAGATCGTTATTGCTGTTTATTTAAATAAGATTTATTTTTGTAAAAAAGTTAAAATAAAACGCAAAAACAATTAATAGCCCTCTAGTCGCGAGTATCCGATTAGGAAATACCCTCTACAAACAGACTGTAAAAAACTATTTTCAACTATTTTCAGAATCGGGTGAAGGTTTAAAAATATAAATATACATCATACGCTAAACACATGTCAAATTTTGTGATTTTAGTTGTGATGTGACCTATATGCTAAAACAACTGAGCAGGCGAATATTTATTAAAAATCTGGTTTCTTTGGTCAACAATGTGTGTTCAAATATAAACATGTAAAGCTGCTAAAATCAGGTAACGGACTCAAGCGGCATTATCAAGGGTAAACATTTGAGGTTGGCCTGCACATATGGATACGCTATCTTTAGAAATCCCTGAGGAATGCAGGAAGATTCCCTTGGCCTCGGATTAGATAAGGAAATACGAAACGAGCGAAACAGATGCGTTAAATAAATAACATATTTATTTAGGTTTCCGATTTTTAAGGATAAAAAATTCGATCCTAAACATTTACTTATCGTGTTGAATACACACTTTAAGTGTTTCACAAAATATGCCTGTTTTAATAGCCTTTTTTTAATGGGTGTAGGGTACAAAAATGTCTTTGCACTGTGCAAGAAATAAAAGCAATCAAAAGTTCCTTGCCTTGTAATTGAATTCAATATTTTAAGCGTTCCGCGCTGGGAGAATGCGCAAAAATAAAATATATACATTTTATTTTTAAAATAGCGATGACAAAATCGCTCGCTGTATTTTTGTGCAACGCCAAAGACTGAAACAAAAAATACAAAGCGCAAAAGCAAGGCAAGAAAAAGATATATTGAATTGTGTAGAATATAATTCGAATTCATTGTTTTTGTTGAGAAACAACCACAGTTGCCCAGGAAGGTATCGCAATTAGATGAGGAGACGTGGAAATATTTTAAATATTGTCGCTTACTAGATGACTAATCGCAGTTGATGTCATGTCATCAACCCGATGCCGCAAATATGTCAACAATAAACAAAACGACAACATTTTTAGGGATTTATCCGCTTGACATATTTTTTGGCAGTTCATGTACAATAATATAAGTAAACTAATAAGAGATTTAGAAACCATTTAAATATCTCGACATTTGGTAGAGCGTTAATATTGAGCATACAATTTTTTAAAGCATTGATTTCTGAAAAATGTTCATTTAATAGAACCCTTAACATTCAACTCTTGAAGCAACCAGAATTTTATTTAAATTGCTTAATTATTGATAACCCCAGAAATCGTGAGACACCTCGTCATAAAACTTTCATTTTGGATATACATGTTAATTTTCTATGAGTCATCAATTAACCATTATTTAATTAAATATGAATAATACTTTACTAAATGTGAGATTTTATATCGTTCGATACGAAAGAGTTTGAAAAAAACCTTTAACCGGGAACAAATAATATAAAACTTAAAAATTGTATCTGAAAAAATTATATTTTCGAATTTAAAATAGTTAATAAAATATCTGTGAGCATATTTCAAACCTTAAACGAATATTAAGAAGTCAGAAGATTATCTGCGGTCTACAAGGATATATAATCTTTGGGGTATGTAAGACAGTTCATTCTACTGTTTTGATTGGTAGCTTCTCCAGCTTTAGTTATGATTAGTTAGGACAGTAAATTATCTTGCACTCTCATTGGGACAACAATAAAGATAAGAAATAATCTAATATTATATTTGGTATAATTTCTTAAGCTCTGATGGCAAGATACTTTGTAATTGGATTACATATAAATAAAGCATCAATATAGCAAAATTCCAAAACATTATGGCCGAAAAGGGTTTACTTGCATCTGAGTAATAGTTCGCTCAATTAAACTGATTTTCCAGCATATTTAAAAATAATGTTAGTCATGTTAGTCTTAAATCGGAAATTAAATTAAAAACGAATTGAAATAAAAAAAAAACTGAACATAAAACATACCCAAAAAATAATTGCGTTATTTGCGTCGGCGTCTGGCAAATATTGTGCACGTCGAGGGTGCGGGGTCGGGCATATAAAATGGAACCGCTGCACAGCAGACCGGGCAAACCGACAGCCTGCGCCACAATGGCCGATGTGGAGTAGCTGCGCAGAGTGTTATAGGCGCGATAATGCGTATCGTTCTCACCAGCGCAGCCAGTTGCCGTTGAGCGCAGCTCCACTGCCGTTGTGGTCTCCTCTACAGTTTCCACGAGCGAGCAATTGTTGTTGTTGATAGTTGTTGTTGTTGTTGCTGTTTCTGTAATTGCAGGAGTTGCTTGTGCAGCAGCAGCACTGCGCAATTTGAGAAAACCGTTACGATTGCAGTTGTTTTTGTTGGTGTTGTTGTTGTTATTGTTGCTGTTGTTGATGAGATTTTGTATCTTTGCGCGCGGGTTGTTGAGTCTATTGTTGTTGCTGCTGCCAATTGCATGCGCCGTTTTTGTGGTATTGGCGCTGTTGCTGTTGTTGGTGTTGCTGTAGCGCTGTTGCAAACCCATTTTGGCCAATTTGCTTGTCATTGAACAACGTTTAATCGAATTGTGCTTTAAGGTTTAAATAGCTTTTTTTGTGTGACTTTATTATGTGCACATGTGGATAACATTTCTCAACACATCGCAACTAATACTATAAATTAGCATAACTTGACTGCGTTGTTTATTTTTTATTTGTATCTTTTTTATATTTGCTTCAACTTGCTAGTGACAACATTTCACAGACGACGCCAGCTTTCACTTTCAACTAAAGAATTTATATGCCCAAAAGAAAATAAACATTGGTTTTTTGTTATAAAAATCAAAATGCGAAAAGTAAAAAATAATATATATAAAATATAGATTTTAAATTGTTGTTTGCTTTTCGGTCTTTTAAATTTTAATAGGTGTGGGCGTGCCTTAACAAATATGTTTTTATGTAAATATTTGGCTTTTCATTGTGTTATTTTTTGTGCGCTCATTGATTTGATATATATATATATATAAATATATATATTTATATATGTGTGTGTCTGTGTGTGTGTATTTTAATTGCTGATTTGGGAGGGGCAGAAGAGCGCACGCCAGCGCAACTTATAGGTAAGCGCGTATATTTTGTTTTATAAATTTAGAAATGAACGGAAATCACACACAATATACACAAAGCACTCGAAGCGCTCAGCTTTTCTATATATACATATATATATATATTTGTACACATTTACACAAACAAACAAACACATACACGCACATACACTCACGGTAAATACGCAACGTTGTGAACGAGTCGAGCCAACGTTGGCGAATGATTCGCTAAGCAGAAAAAAGCGCGCAGAAGTACTTTGCTCAGCGCAACGTTTTTGTCTGCCTGTCTGCCCTACTGAATGAGAGAGAAATAGAGCGGGCACTTATCGCTCTCTCCTCTTATGCTCTTATGATTTTTACTATTGCACGCTCTCTGTCTCTCTCGACGAGTTTGCTCTATGAATAGCGGAGCGTGTTTTATTTATGTATTTATCATAATACTTTCAAGCAAATACTCAATCAAATGCTGTCCATCTTGCGCTTTGCAGCATGCAGCCTGCGTGGGCAGCTTTAATTTATGGAACCATTTTGTTGGTATTTTAGATCCTGCACCCATTTAAAATAAATAAAAATTGTATCATGTTGCTATACAAATGCAGGCAAAGGCAAGCATCCCACAACGCATATATTTATACATTTTCTTAATCAACTCTCCATCTGTTTTTCTATAATCTATTTCCATATCTGTTTTAAATCAGAAGAGAATGAGAATAATCAAGTTCATTGCATTTTACTGATAACTTCCCATTTATTTTTTCTCTAAAAAAGATAGAAACTATTCCCATTACAATAATTTTTGGTATAACAATATTGTTATCTTGTCAACAGTATTATTTCCAGGTACCAACTATTGTTAGTTTTGTAAATAGCCTGATTCGCACCAGTTCTCAGCTGGCATAATACTGGTAAACAAAAATTTCACATTTGGGTAATCAGAATTTTATACCCATATTCCAATATTCCAATACCAATGCATCTTATCTTCATTTATTATTTAATATAAATTATTTGTTAATTTTCCAGATTACAAAGATTTTGCTAATCAAAATGTTGTTTATATAGGGAATGTAGATCTTAAAGAAATTGTTTAGTTCGATTGAGAAACAATAGTTGATAACGGAAATCAGCTCAATAACTTTACTATAAAACATGACTAACTTTTAGGAATACTGTTAGTTCCATTAACTCTGATGAGTCATTCGAATTTGATTGTTTAGGCAAATGTGTCCAATAATCGTTAGATTACAGAAGTTACAATGATAAGGGTTCAATTCGTCATAGCTGGACATATTCAAATCAGGCAATTCACTACTCCTTAAAAGGTAGATGGGTTATTTGCAAAATATTATTTTTTTTAATTTCAGCCATGGCTTGTGGGCGTGTATAGAAGACTGGCCGTCCTCTTAAAATATATTCAAGATACATATATGTCAGAAATGTGCCAAAATTAAAACGCCAATTTATTGACGCTGCCACAAATAGTATTATGAGCACGTGCAGTTATTGAATGTATGTATGTATACATATTTAATACATATGCGCAAATTTTTATTTTGAAAATACACAAAAAGAGGGCGTTGTTTTAAATATTATAATGTATGTCAGGGCTTGCTCGTGTCATGCGAAAGCTTTAAAAGATTTGCACAAAAAACTCATAGACTCTTTATACACACACACACATATGGACCCAATATTATTTGGCCAAAATTATTTTCAAAAGATTGTTGATGCTGTCATGTACGCGCCTTAAATGAGCATTTCGCGATGATGCCATTGTGTTGTGGGTTGTTTTTCACTTTTTGATGATCAATTGAAAACACCGAAACGACTTGATATTCAAAATGATTGGACTGTAAATAAGGTGAATATGTTTATGAACAGCTTACAAATTGTGAACTCGAATAAGTCATAACAATTGCTGCTATTAGACAGATATGGATAAATTGACACTGAAATTGGTTGAAACAAGTTGAGATAATGTGAACGTTTACGAAAATGGTTTAAAGACAGAACAAAACTTGTCAAGATTAACTGTATAATTAATTTTAACTGAGAAAATGAACATCAAATTATTGATTGAAATTTATTAATTTAAACGATTGTTTTAGTTCAATTCAACTCAATTTGAACGTATTTGAATGTAACGAGAGAGACTGACGACTCTTGCTCTATCTGCTTATCGTTCTCGCTCTTCTTCTCTCTTGCAGTCACACATAAGCTTGTGGGGGGTAAGAGAGTTAATTGGCAGCTGATTGTCAGTTGATTGACAAATTGTGGGTTTGTGCGCACATTGAAAGGCTTGTAACCTTATTCTGGCATTGCTCTCATTCTGAAACCTATTTACATATATGCATATGTATATACACATACATATGTATTATGTATTTAGTATTACTGACAATATCCCTTTAATCTTAAAAGGAAAATCCGTTTTTTTTTCATTTTTACTACGGTTAATAATTTTGCCTCTTATCAGTTTTTAGCTTCGTTTGTTTTATCATTGTGTTCCGCTGTGATATGCGCCAAGCGAATATTTTATGCGCATATTTCCTGACAATTCAATATAATACCTGCAAATATACATAGCCATACTCATATGTGTATATAGCGATAAGTCTATAAAAGCCTGAATAGCAAGGTACAGATAAAAAAAAATTCTGAAGCAACCCCCCCATTATGTAGCATGCTATTAGTGTGCCAATCATTTGAATTTTGTCTGACGTTAATTGTGTTCAAAAATTCTTTTTGAGAATTGCTTTTCCTTGCAGACCATTGATTGCGCCTCTAATGCATTCCTCTCTAGTTTTATTACATCAGTCACAATTAAGGTGGTGATCAATTAATAGAGTCTCGATGAAGTATACACTTAAGGATTGGCATATGTTTTTTCGACATTACAAACTTATTACACATTTTTCACTCAGTAGGGGATTATTCTACAGACTATATAAAGTTTTTAAACAACGGTTTACCTAGCACATTGAAAATGTTTTTGATGCTGATAAAGCAGATGTAAATCGAAAAATTAAACAGTTTTCGCCTTAATTGACTACTTAATATGCCCATTTAAAAAAACTATTGCACAAGTCTCCTATTAAATCGATTTTTTACTTAGGCCATAAATATCATTTTAATAAATTCACTCATTTTCTTAATGAACGTAAATCGCAGTGCTGTTTTTAATTTGTAAAAAGTTTTGACATATGTATACGATAAGGAATTTTATATATTTACTTATATTTGTATAAATATTTCTAGCTAATTTAGTTGACATATATTAATGGAACTCGTGTTATTACCTAAAAATATGAACTTTACAAATTATTATTGTTTTCATAGAGCTTCCGTGTCTATCAAATTAGTTGCTAAAGTGGACTATTGTCCCAATGCAACAGTCAACAAAAACAAACGCATTGCAATGCCAATTGAATGAGTAGAATGCGAATGATAAATCGTTGGGGAAGAGTTTAGTGCTTGGTGCAGTTTCTGGTTTGTTTCGGATATTGTAATTTGTGGGCAATTAGAAATTTATGTGTATGCATAAATAAAATGCGATATATTGCCAAAGTCATTTATATTGCCTGAATATACTTGTCAGTAATAAACAATGAAGCACTCCTTAAACACTGTTTCTGAAGGCAAACTATAATTTTTAACAAGTCGTGTATACAAAATTTATCTTTGGGACGATTTGATAATGCCGTAAAATACAGAAATCAAATTTTAAGCTAACCAGTAAGAATGCTTCCTGAAAATACGCGTTCTTTCATTGTATCTATTTATTTATGTAAACACAGAAAATTCTTCCGTTTTTCTCTTAGAGATGATTAATATAAAGTTAAGATCTGTGGGCTCGTAAGTAGGAAGAATATTCTGTCCATATGCCTGGGTTAAATTTTATTGTTTTGCTTATAATTGAACGAGACATTTCCGACAGCAAGAATTCAATTAATTAACAGCAGATTAAATACATATATAAGGGTTAAAAATCTCTCCATTTAAGGCTATAATTTGTTTATCCATTTTTAATGGGTACAAAAATATAACTTCCTGAATTAAATGAGAAATTAAATTTATCTATATAGACTATGCTAGTGATGCCGATTAAATATATATTTACTTTATAGAATTGCAAACGTCTTGCTGAAAGCTTTGCATAATTCACAGAAAAATTATATTACTCTCTGCAAGAATAAACAGAAGAAATACAAATTTGGGATATATATAATTTTTGCTAAAACTCTGTTTTTAATTACAAATATGTTTAAAGATCAACTCGGTTGAAAATTTAAAACAATTGGTTTTTGTTTACTTTTAGTTTTAAAGTGTTTACTTTGTATATTTGATTGCTGGCAATTCTTTTTCGAAGGACGCAACTACTCAAGGTATAGTGCGCTGAGTTGACCTTTAGTATATTGACATAGATAATAAACATAACTGGCGAATTTTCGTATGTCTTGAAAATTAAGCGCACAAATCAAACCAAGCTAACAGCATTGTTTAGGTCATTGACCAAAAAAAGAATTTATTTATTTGAAAAAAAAACCGCTCTGTTGTTGTTGTTGTTTGGCAAGCTCTCTTTCTCACTCGCTCTTCCATTGAGAGCATGTTTCCCAAGCAACAAAAAAAAGCACACCAATGACGCCTCTTTGAAAGTACATGTGTATTTGTGTATCCAGTGGGAAATAAGGTAGTCCCAAAAATACCACCATGGACGCAATTTCACCAACACACAAACTAAAAAAATAACTAGGCAAATGTCACATATATAAAATTGTATATTACTGTTATACTACTACTACTTAATTGAACACTACTTAAAGATACTTTTGTGTTCAATTTTCGAACATTTCGTTTAGATTCCGACTGGGTAGCACAAATCGCAGCACGCAACACAAACTACACACACATGTAAACAATACAACATTCGTGTATGTTTGTACCAACGCTGAGAGGGCTTCCTCTGCTTTTTAGGCAAAGCAAATAATAACAAGCAACAGCACCAACAACAATAACAGCAACAACCACACAAAGGAAAGTTGTTTTTTCGTTTTGTAGCGGCACAGAGACGTGCGCGCTTACGTCATTCATAAAAATAAAAAGGCAGAGTAAAGAGCAGCGCCAGTCTTTTTGTTGTTGTTGTGTTGTTCTTGCAGTTGGTGCTGCTGCCTCTGTTTATTTGCTTGCTATGCCAGTTGAATTTACCTGAAGAATATTTTAACCATTTTGTTCGGCATTATTTATATGGTTGCTGACGCTGTTGTCACTTCCCACGCTTGTTTTGCAGACTTCATCAAATTGAACTACATTGCTACGGATAGCGTTTGTTTTGTTGTTTTTTATATTTATTTCTAGCCGCAGGTTTTGTTTTGCACATTCGCTTCGACTTTCTTGTATCACTAGGCTTCTTGTCAACCAAGTGCGTCCCGCTTACAGCTGAATGGCATTTATTTATCGCCTGGCCACCACAATATTTAATTTTTTTTTTCTGATACCTTTCATAGTTAACGGCTTAGGTTAATAATTTTCTAAAGAATTTATATTGTTTAATACAGTTTTAGAAAGCGAACCAACTTTTAATATAATATTCGGGGTATCTAAGCCATAAGTAATACAAGTTTAATATGATTCGAGTTATTGCCGCCAGCTAACCTTGAGGGGCTATCATGCAACGCCATCTATAATTCAGAATTAAGAACTTGGAAAAATTCAACAAATTTGCTATTTTGCTATGCAAATTTGCACGTTTTTAAAAAACGCTATAAATTTAGTATTTAGATTAAAATCAAAATTGCTGTCAGTTCTCAGATCTGTATATATTTAAATATGGATAAGTTTGAAAATGTTCCAAAAACAATTCAGAATCGCAAAATATCAATTTAGGAAAATAAATATAAACTAAAAATTAGCTTTGTTTGTTTTTTGTCACTGGACACATTCGGCAGTTTGGCTATTGTCCACATCCTTTTTGTCCTGCAGCTGATCCTCTTCCTCTTTTAGTTCCAATTGGAGTTGCAATTGCTTTGCCAGTGCGCGATCTGCTTGCGATTTCTCCCAAGCGAGCTCAAATGGATATTCGAGGGGTTTGAGCTCGTCGGGACACTCGAACTGATTGGGCACCGTCGCCTGATTAATGGAGGCGCCACGCGTATGGATCCGCTCCAGCATCGCCGCATTGTGGGTTTCCGCATTTAAGGCAGTGATGTACTCAAATAGCTTCTCCTTGCTGTAGATTTTGGCCAGTCCCCGCTTCTCAAAGAAGTTGACAATGTTGGCGCAATCGCGCATGAGGAACTCCAGCGCACTGGGATGCTCTGGCTCAACGCTCTGGGCGACATCGATGAACCAGCACTTGCCCTCAAACCAAAGTATATTGTATTCACTGAGATCGGCATGCACCAACTTGGCCTCGTTGTACATCTTATGCATGGCTGCCACAATCTCCTCGTAGGCGCAGCTCAGCTCGGCAACGCTAAGCCGGGCATCCTTGAGCTTGGGCGCCGCATTGTGATTGTCGCCAATGAAGCGCATGACAAGTACATTTTTCTTCAGCACCACAACATCGGGCACATTCAGCCCAATGGCCTGCATCCGCATCAAATTGTGCATCTCCTTCTCCGCCCACATATTGATGACGGTGCGATTATTCTGTTTGCTGAAACGATCCTTAAAGCGAAAGTCATCCTTGATGTAGCGATCACGCTGCTTGAACTCATTCAGTGTCGTCTTGAACACCTTTATGGCGCACTCCTTGGGCAGCAGCTCGGGCGTCACGATCAGTGCATTACCATGTCCATGTTCGTTGCTGCCCGTATAATTGGCATCTGAATTGGCGTGCAAAATGACCGCCTCCTTGCCGGTGGATATAATGCCATTGATCTGCTCCAAAATCTGATTGTTGATCAGCTTGTACAGCAGCAGACGTGTGGCGGCATCGACGCCCATCTCAGCGGTGGCCACCTTCTCCCTGCGATCGGCGCGTCCTCGACGTGAATACGCCTTCAGCTGATTGAATACCTGTCAATGGCAATCGATATTAAATAATAATAATATTTAATGATTGGCAGATCTTGCTGCTCACCTTGTTGGACAGCTTCATGTCGAAGCAGGCGCCATCACCGGTGGGGAAGTCTGGTGGAAAGGACATCACACGCTGTGCATTTCGCACATCGCACAATTGTGAATCATGTTTGGTGATCATTTCACCATCCTTGTCCTTGGTGAAGCCACATTTTGGTATCGCATCGAGTACCTTTTCATTTGTCTCGAAACGATCCCAGTCATGATTCTGTCGCTCTAACTCATTCTCCTCATCGTCCGAATCCGCTGCGGTGTCATGGAGAAATTCAGCGTCGCCGCTGCGCAGAAATTTATTAAGTGTTATGGTCACTTTGGATTGCTTGTTCTGCTGTCGCTCGATGCGACGCAGTTCCTCATTGTACTCGTAATCGAATTCAGATTGAAGCATTTGAGCAATGACTGCATCTGATTCGGCCTGCTCCTCTTCCGCCTTTGCCTGCTCCTCGATCAGCTTTTTATAATCCTCCCACTGCTCCTGCTCCTGACTTGCGCCTTTGGATGTACCCACTACATCCGAGTAGCTGGGCAAAGTAGGCGTGGCTGCCACGGGCAAAGACTGTTTTGATTGCTCAATTTGTTGCTGCTGTTTCAGCTCCTTGTCGTGCAATTTATGCGCATATTGCTCCGACATTATGTCCGCCAGACTGGCTGTCTGCACGGGCTCATTGCTGCTTTTGGACCAAGGCGACGTCATAACTGTTTTAACTTAAATTAAAAATAAAATTTTAACAATATTGTTAAAGAGAAAAAGAAAAACTTTTTATCACCTTGAAGTAAATTTGGTTTGTTTGTTTGGCCTACTGCTGTTATGGAATGACTGTTCCAACAACTCGGCTACTTGGCCGTGTTTGTATTGCACTTCGCAGCAATTTCCAACTAAATTGAAATAATATTTAGGAATTCTTTCTTTTTTGTTAGAAAACTTTTTGTGATTTAGCTCAATTGTGAAATAGCAAAGTTCACTAATAAAAGCTCTGTTAGGTGCGGAGCAATTGCGTTAATTGAGGAGCATGGATCAAGTATTCAAATAGGTATCGCCACACTGTAAAAAAAGTACATTTAAAAATAAGTTTAATTATATGACAGATTACTTTTTAAAGTGAACTGTAATTCATAGCTAAAATAAATTGAAAACTTAAACTTTTTAAATACACAACGTAGAAGAATTTACGTCAGCTGCTGTAATGGAATTCTGTTAAGTTAATGGCTTAAGTAAGATGGCAACGTCAAATTGAACATATCGATAGTGGAATATGAACGTAAAGTAAAATATGGAAAAGTATCGATGTCGTCGATACTTTTTGTTGTACTTGTACATTTTTCGCCAAAAATAATAATAAAAGTGAAAAGTTAATGTATTTTTGTTTCACAATTACAAAGAAAATGTTGTTGGACTGATTGGCAATTCAGCCATAAGAACGGCCGTAAAAAACACCCAAGTGCAATACGTGGATACGCTGGTAAGGGCTCAAAAGCAAAAACGCGCAGCACACCAAAAAAAAAATCAAAATAGAATTCCGAATTTAGAATATGACAGTGACGGACCGAAAAAAAATTTTTCATTTCGAACGCATTGTGTGGGGGGGAGACTTGGGGGTCAAACTTGAGGGGGAACACAGAAGTACAGAAACACAGCAAACAGAGATCGGTAGAAGCAGTAGCAACAGCAGCAACAGAAGCAGAACCAGCAGCAGCAGCCGCCGCCGCCGCAGCAGCAGCAGCAGCAGCAGCGAACAGTGCCAACTGATTTCCGATTTCGTTTTGGTTTTGCGCGCGAGGCGAGAGCCGCCGCCGCCGTTGCTGCTGCTGTTGCCGCTGGGCTCGTCAAATTTCTGATTTTCTGTGCTAATTTACGCTTAATTTACGCCGCCTTTTTTGCTGCTTCTGCTTCTGCTTCCACTCTTTCACTTAGCGCTCTACTCTCCCGCGCTCAGTATGTGTCGGTTTTCTTCTATTACTTACCTTTTTTTTTTTCTTAATTACACACTTGCTGCTAAAAAGGACAGCGGGCTTTTAATTATAAATTTTGAAATCCAATCAGAAGCTTGCTTCAAATATCGCTCTTTTCGTCTCCTCAACACGTCGTCCCTCAGGGACCTACACACGTGTGTGTGCGCGTTTGTGAGTAATGCAGTAGAAGCGAAAGCAATTTTGCATGCCAATCTTTTTAAATCTTGCGAGCTTTTTAGAAGCATATTTTATTAAAAATAATTCATTAAATTGTAGTAAAATGCATTAAAATAAATTTACCTCGGATTGGTATATTTATATATTATTATTATTATTGCTTTTATTTAAATTAAATAATATAAATATAATGATATATTCAATAAATTAAAGATCAATTAAAAAATTAAATTTTTTAGCCTGTCTTGACCTAAACTTTGAAAAAAAAATTGGCCTATATATCACAGTTTGCATAGCTGTATCCAATCACTCGAAATTTTAGTTAATTTATAATTGATTTCAATAAAAAATACACAAAATTGCATACAATTTTAGTTTATTTATAGAAAATGTTATTGTTTCTTTAACTGAATTAGTTTGAGACATGCTCTTAAATCGTCATATTTTACTCTTTTAAAGTTTTTATTTTGTTTAGCTTACAAAAACGAGTCATAAAAAGAAAATGCTTTGATTTACGCTCATTTCAAAATCCATTATTACAGAGTTCGTTCTGCTGGAAACAATACATATAAACGCCTCATACTAATCAGCTACTAATCAAAAAATAAAATAAAAACATTAAGCAAAGAAAAAGAGCAACTAAAGCGCTTAAAGCCCGCCTGCCTGCCCGCCCTCCCGCCTGCCTGCCTGCCAGTCTTGATAAAAGAGAAATGTTAAAGTCTAGCACAAATACACAGGAATTGCGTCTGCCACGCCCCGAGGAACATCAAGGAGCAACACATCCGCATCCACATCCGCATCCGCATACGCATGCGCATGCGCAACATCAGCAGCAGCAGCCGACACATCAAGTCGCCGCCGTGATAGCAAACAATATAACATCTGCATCAGCCACAGCAGCAGCCGCCGCAGCAGCAGCAGCAGCCGCAGCAGCAGCAGCAGCAGCAGGAGGAGGAGCAGGAGCAGCAGCAGCATCAGCTGGAGGAGGTGTTGGCATCAATATGGATACGCTAAAAACAACGTTTCTGCCCAATCTCAGCATGGATCCAAATGTACTCAGTACGCACTATTGCCCGATGTGCCCCCAACAATTCGATCGTGCCCAGCATGCTGCCGATCATATGCAACTCTGTCATGGGATCACCCTTAATGCCCAGGGTGCAATTCCAACGCTCGGCCAGCATCAGCAGCAGCAGCAACAACAACAACAGCAGCAGCACCAATTGAAAGCGCTTAGCTATGCGTGTCCTAACTGTGATGATAAGTTTGGTAGCGCCCTCGAGGTGGATGAACACCATCGGCTGACGCATCAGACGGCATTTCTTGCACGCTGCATGGTCTGCAGCATTTACGGTGTCAATTCTGTGACGCAGAATCCCAACGAATACAAATGCTCTCACTGCGGCGCTGTGTGCAATGCCATGTTGGCCGCCGGTCAGCAAGCGTATATGGAACATCAGGAGGCGCCGGTGACACCCGATGATCTGCCAGCGATTGCGCCGCGTGACATGAGACTGACGCCCGAAGAGCAGCAACACCAACAGCAGCTGCAACAGGAGCAACAATTGCAGCAGCAGCAGCAACAACAGCAGCAGCAACAACAACAGCAGCAGCATCAACAGCAGGATCATCATCATCAGCATCTCGAACAGCAGGAGCAACAACGACAACGGGAACTACAACAACAACAGCAGCAGCAGCAACAGGAGCATCAGGAAGATTTGAGTGATCCGGCAGCGTTGAAGGTGCCGCCACTGACAGTAAAGCTGCTCAAGAATGGCAATGGTGCAACGGTAACACATCCCCAGGTAAGTGTCCCAATTCCTTTCTTCCACAAAACTAGTTTTGTATATATAATTCATATATTGTACATTCAGGTGATCATCAAGGAGGAGCCGCTCAGTTTGAGCGATAGCGGCGACGTTGTCAATTCAGTGCCTGTCTATGCCATACAAGCGAATCCTGGCGTTCAACCAGCTGGCACACCCGGCGCCTCAACCACTGTTCTGGTCAGCGCAAACACGCAAACGGTGGCCGCTGATCTGGCGCACAAAATCCGGCACAAATGTCCCGATTGCCCCAAAACGTTCAAGACTCCCGGCACGCTGGCCATGCACCGTAAAATCCACACGGGCGAAGCAGAGTAAATCCATTTTTATATGTTACCCCCTCATCCTCTATATATATACACACACACGATAGCACACAGACTCACACATCTCCAGACGCTGCTGCCGGTATGCTCTATATGTAAAGTACAGTGGATCGCTTAGAGGTTGCCCAGAAGTTAGACAAATATTTTAAATTTTTATATTTATTGTATTTTTTTTTTGTGCAATTTAATAATTTGAAAATCCTTTTTTTAAACTATTTAATTTATTTAAATTATATATATAGATTTTACAAATTTAAGAATTATTTGTGAATTCTTCACTGAAAGCAACTAAAATTTAGTTTGGTAGAGCACATAACACCAGAGATCTATATTTATATTAGTTCCAAATATGGATTAATTACTATTGCTTAGTAATATATAGTTCATAGTCATTTGCTAAATCAGCTATAGCGACCACTGTAAATGCTTTGAGGCTGGTAGATCCTTAAGATTTTACTGTTTCCAGCAGCTGGTTGGCAAGCGTCTTTGTTTAACATAACCGAATACCGATAACCGTTTACCGATTGACCGTTAACCATTTATTTATATTTTTGTTTGTTTTCCTTAAGATCAGTCCCGATGGATGAGCGCATGGGTGCGTCCTTCAAGTGCCATGGGTCGTGGCCCATGCGCTCTCAATGTTGTGTACTCTTTATCTCTCTCTTAATGACTCTCTCTCTATTTTTTGCCCTGTTTAAGTGTGCAACGAATATTACTCAATTACGAATGTTACTAATCAATTTATTCTCATCTCTTTTTTTCTCTCTCTCTCTCTTGTTCTCTCTTCTTATTTTTTTGGTTTCTTTACCCCGCACTGCAATAAATTACACAATATTAATTTCAATAAAAAAAAAATATATATAAAAATACAGCGCCACGCCCAAAGAACGCCCCTACACGTGCTCCTACTGCGGCAAGTCCTTCACTCAATCGAATACACTAAAACAGCACACTCGCATACATACAGGTGAGAAACCATTTAGATGTGCCTATTGTGCCAGGGCGTTCACTGTTAAGGATTACCTGAACAAACATTTAACGACTCACACGGGTGAGAAGCAATATATTTTCAAATCAAATCAATTCAGTCAGTCAATCAATCAATCAATCAACTCTCAAATCAACTCAGTCAATCAATCAATCAACTCAATCTCAACTCAATCTCAACTCAACTCGACTCGTTCAAGTGCAAATACACAAAAAAAATGAAAACAAAAAAAATGTAATTAAAAAAAATATTATTTATCAGTTAAAACTCTTGCAAAATGCCTTCATATCCATTTGTCATAATCAATATTAAATATGAAATACTCGATACTTTCGCTCTCACCGCGCTCGCTCCGCCCACGCACACACACACACACACACACACACACAAACACATCTACGCAAACACACGCCGGAATAAGAACATGGCAAAATGAAAGAGAAACTGCTGCCAAACACACACAGAGTTCATATGATCTAAAAATGTACAGTTGCGATCATTTGCACTTGTGTGCGTCACAATTTATTCAGATTAAGAATTGCTCTTCGTATTCCGAGCTGATCTTCGTTCACTTTTGCCATAGTCTTCGTTTCGCCAGTGCACAACCGAAATTCGAAATTTTAATTCAACATTTCAAATAAAAAAACAAATAAACAGAAAAATTTCAATAATTAATTTAACAAACTTGCAGAGGTTCTAATTTTGTATGAAAACCATCATCTTTACAATTAGCAACATTTTGTTAAGGAAATTTAATTACATCATTTTAAAGCTTTTACGGATTTAAAAAGGATTTCGTATTAGTAAAAATAAAATTAAAAACTAGAATAATTAAGAGATTACAAAATATTAAATAATTTCTCATAAATCCCAAATATTAACAAGTTTTACTATATTTATATTTATCAAAGCGGTATCCCAAATTTTTCAATACTCTACTTTAAAACATATGACTTCGAAATCTTTTGCAAAATTCAAGATTCCTCTGCAAGTGTATAATGAAAAATGAAAACAAAGAAAAAAAATAAATAAAAATGAATTACCAAACGAAAAAAAAAACCAGAAACAACGTATCGCCCCGCCTCATCTCATACGTAATAATGTATCTCGTTAATTGCATTTTAACTCACAAACCAAACAACCAAATATATATTATGTTCACGCATATATCAGCATATATACATATATATATATAGATATATATATATATTTATATTTATATAAGCTTGATAATTACGTGCAAATCGTATATACATATGCATAAATATATATATTAAAAAAAAAATTAATACTGTACCTAAATCTATCAAACGAAACGAAAGTTTTGGTACTGCACGGCATAATATCCAGATGAAATTTGCAGTGCAGGGCGTTTGGTAAATGCTAATCTTGGTGTATTTGTCTCTTGTGCGTTATTGCAGGTGAAAAACCGTTTCATTGTGGCTACTGTGAGAAGTCCTTCAGCGTGAAGGACTATCTCACGAAACACATACGCACACACACCGGCGAAAAGCCGTACACCTGTCCGTACTGTGACAAACGATTTACGCAACGAAGCGCACTCACCGTGCACACGACAAAGCTGCATCCGCTCTAGGATAGGCCCAGCGGGGGGCGCACAATAATAGTTGACCCAAAGAAACCCTAAGTAACGAAAATATTCGATTGTGGACTGGAACTACTAATGGAGTCGAGAGGAACTTGACCGGTGGAGGAGGGAGCGAAGAGCAACTGAAATGAAAGACGTTTTCAAAGACGAAACAATTTTAAGAAGCATCGGGATGGAGAGAAGCACGCAACCAACGACTGGCAAATCTTCAAAGTGCTGCTAGACTTAAAACTAGAATTTTTGCAATCTAAATTGAAAACAAAAATTAGTAAAAAAAAAAAATTATAACAAATAGTAACAAATTGTACTACAAAACACACAGATAAGAGAAAAAATTACGTTTTATATTTGTTAAGTTAATTCAATTGATATTTGATTTGGTTCATTTGATTTTCCTTTTTATTGTAATTATATTATTTGTCAAGTCATGTCATATACAACATTAGTCATAATTTTGTTATTCTCTGAGATTTTAATGCATATTATTTTGTATCGTAACGAATAATCCTTTTTATATACGTACACATACACAACACACACAAACACAAACATCTACACCCATATCCACAACGACACCAAAACACACACACAATATTACACATCTATACTATTGATACATATAAAGAGAAATATTTTTTATCAAATATTTAAATGATTTAAACTTGTTTCAAGGTAAAACTCATGTTGACGATATTTAACTACGCGCAAAACTTAAATTAATTTGTTTTATAAACATTAAAAACCATTGCACGCACACTTTATTCGAACAAGAACTAAAAAAAAAAAACGAAGAAAAAAAAAACAAAGCAAACCCCAAGTTATTTATTCTCAAGCTTGAAAAATATGATGAATTTTTCAAAATTTTGTACTCAAACATAGATGAAAACTTTAAACGCTTTTGCTTAATTTGCATACGAGCAGGATCTCGATTGTTTGGCTTTAAATTTATTTACGATATGAATTACGGAAATTGTTTTAAAACTAATTACATTTTAATATTTGTTTAGTGATTTCTTTGTAATTTTGTTTGTTTTCTTTTTTAATTTAACTGCTTAACGGTTCGTACATTCTAAATGTTAACCATTGTTTTTATAAATTATTTAAGTTCTTTGAGCGCATTTTGAACGCAAGACAAAAAGTATTTAAGAGCGAATTGAAATCGAAAAACAAAAAACAAAAATCTATGCAAAATGCAACACAGCTTTACGCGCCAAACTAGTTTAAAAAACAACAACAAAAAAAAAACATAAAATATATATAAATATATTATTAACAATTTTTTATAAATTAAGCTTTTAAAAAACAACAAGGAATGAGAAAAACAAAACAGTCGTAACGTAACAAGCTTATATACATAATAATTATAATTGTTTTTGTAATATACTATAATAATTAATAATTTTTTAATACATTTAAACGATTTTTAATCAATTAATTTACTTGCAAGTTGTATGTACTAAATCTTAAAACTAAAACTAAAACTAAACTGTAGCAAAAAAAAAAAACACCAACCAAATCAATTAAAATGTAAATTTTTACAAAAAAACGACAAGAACAAGAAAACAGAAATATAGTGTTATAGAATTGTATAATATACATCTAATATTACCTTATTCTATTATTAATACACTCAAACAAAAAGTCTACCTTAAATGCACACACAGCACAGCAACAAACAAATGCGCAGCGCATGTAAAACCAAAATAATTTCTAAGTAACAACTAATTATTGTAATTTTTTTTTAAGTTTTAATAAACCACGTTGACGATCAAAAGCAACCAAAACCAAATGCAAAGCTCGCTTCTCTCTAAACTGCAAGCTAATTCAAATTAAAAACTAAACATTGTTGACAGAAGAGAACATGAACGATACGTACTATATAAATAAAATCTAAATAATAATAATAATAATAATAACAACTGCTAGATCCTAACTAATAAACTAATTGACTAACTACCAAAATGGCGAACAAAGCAAGCAAAGTGAGTAAATAGTGATTAAAAATGTAATTAAAAATAAATTTAAATTTAATTATCTCATAATTTGTATGTATTGAATGTAAACTGCAATTTAATGAAAGAAAACAAAATACTTGAAGTCATGTTCAAGCAATATTTCAATTATATTTAATAACAAAAATTGAAGAGATATATAGTATACTATTAATGAATAAAGGTCCGACTTGTAGAAATATTATGAGGACAGTGTTTGTATTAGATTTGTTTGTATTCAGGGTACATTTTTTTTTGTGTATTGCATTCTCTAAAAATACTTGCCGTGACTTTAGTTTTCTGTGAAGGGTATAGAAAATCTCTTTAATCTGACTGGCTGTCAGTTTTTATAAAAGAAATACACAAAATGCTTTTGATTTAATCATTATTTATGTTTATTAGTACCATTTTTTTTATATTTTTATTTTTCGCTCTTGTTTTGTTTGGTTTTCTGTTTTTCTGTTTTGTATTTCATTTTGAAAGTATTTGCGTTACAAGTTTGCTTTTGCCCTGCCCCTTACACTAAACGGGAACACACGTATATATGATGTATATATATATATATATGGTTTATATATATATATGTATAACGCAACGCTTAATGCCCTTTAAATTGCAATGACACATTTAGCGTTATCATCTCTTGTTTAGTTTTATTACATTTTTTTTTGTTTAATTACAATGAACGAATATTATGAACACTATCACACTTGTAAAATGTTTTTTGCTTTTGTGATTTGAATTTCAATTTGCAATGAGCAACTAACTTTTAGTCTGCCTCCTTATTTTATTTTGGTTTTATATATTTATTGTAATGCTGATACACACACACATACATATGTCAATTACATACATTCCTATATAATTTATATATATAATATCATTAGTTGTATATAATATATATATATATATATTTTGGTAGAATTCCTTTACTTCAATTTATCAATATTTTTACACATTCCTTTTTGATCAAACGCAATCAAAAAGTTGTATTTTTTTTTTTTTCTATTTAAATGCTCAACTTGTTGCATGCATGTTGTGTGTGTGTGTGTGTTTTTCTTTAACTAATTTTATAATTTTTTCATATAAATGCCTATGTACTGTATACTGTTTGTTAAATGTTTTGTATGGCTTTTTTATTTTGTTTGTTTGTCTGTCTATTTTCATTTGGACTTATATTTTCAGAATATTTTGCTTTCATTCATTTCCAACGAGCATCAAAAACGTCTTAAATGGCTACTGAGTAATATATTTCCAATACATTTCAAATGTATGACGGTTTTCGTACAATACTAGAAATTTTCAAAAATACCCTACACCAAAAATCGTAAAACATGCCATAAATTTGTTTTCTTCTTTCATTTTTTAAATATAAGTTCTTAGTTTTGTATTTTTTTTTTTCTGGAATCGAAAGCAATTTTGTTGGAATGTGAAAAATCTTGTTGGACAAATATTCAGCTACTTGACTATAATTCATAAGTATTTGACTACTTACTAAACGTTCTGTAAGATCATCACTCCCCAAAAAATATGCCCCCTTCCCGGCGTGTCTCGTCTCCTTCTCTATAGTGTAAAATTATACAACAATACATTTTTGATCGCTCTGTCACAAAGTTAACAAGTGCCTCTCTTTGGTATTTCGTGGCTTTGATCTCACACAATATCGGAGTATTTAGTGCGCATACTTCAGATATGCATACATATTATGCAATACGCTGATTAGTTGGTGTGGTTTTACAATTTATATTAAGTATATTTATATATATATATAAAGTACATACATATTTTTTTAAAGTCTAGGCGTCGATTGTAGTTTAAAGTATGAGGGAGGGGAGGAATTTCTAGTATGTTTTATAAGTAAGTATTGCCTATAAGCTCAAAATTTACAACTGATTTAGCTAGCCATCATTCGACCTTTAGGAATTGTCCTTTCAAGTTTTCTTGGTTTCGATTTATTGCGGATACAAATGAGTGCCAAATTATCAAGTATTTTTTCTTAGTTACATTTCAAGGAACTTAGTTAAGATTCTAACACATAATTACAAAAAAAAATACATACGGAAATAGAGACAACAACAAATAAGTGTTGAGATATCTTATTTGATAAAAACAGTTTAACGTTTACCTACACAGGTGGGCTCTGTTATTTTTTTCTTCTTCCTCCTCGTCTTCGAAATTTTTTGCTCCTGTCACAAAACAAAAACAATAAAAAAAAAACTAAAACCACACGCACAAAAAACAGCTCTAAAAATTTATCAAAATTGTACAAAAATGTTTGCTTTGCTTTCGAGCACATTTTTTATTTGTATTTGTATTTATTTTTTTGGTTGTTACTCAACACTTTTTCTATGCCATTCGTTAAAATAAAGTAATATTTTGTATTGTTTGTATATTTTGTGTTTTGTTTTTTCTTTGTTTGTTTTCCATATAAGTAATTAACATTTCTCATTTCTCATTGCAAAAATTAAAGTAATTTCTTTTATTGTTTGTGTTGTTGCGCTATTTGTTATAATGCTGCACCTAATTCTCAGTTACATACAATCATATGTTTTTTGTATATCATATATATATATATATATATTTATATACATAGTTCTCTTGAGTTATGTATATATATGTATATATTTTATGTACAATTTGTGCGTCTACTTGGAATGCGAGACAACGGAATGAGAGACCATGGAATGGGATAGCATTGAATGCGATATGCCCGATATTTCAGCATATGTATCTGTTGGGCCCTCCGCACTGCAGACTGAATCCTCGGGTGTGCGAGATGGTTCCGCTTCGGTTATTTCAATATCCTGATGATGCTTATTGCTGCGATGTTTGGCACTTAAAGCCTGCGAAATGGGGTTTTCTTCATATTATATTGGGCCATTTACGATTATTTTTAATAGCAGTGAATTTAGTGCATTTTTTTGTTGTTTATTATTGTTGTTAGTTTTGTTTTGTTTTTTTTTTCTTTTGTTAGATTTCTTAACTTTAGTTTAGTTTAGAGTATTTATGAAGTGCTATTGAGGACATGCGGGGTCAGAGACGCTCGAGTTACAAGAAGGACAAACAGGTTTTAGTTGCTTTGATTAGTGGGTTTCTTAGGCCTACATGCTAAGTACTAAGCTGTTATTAGATTTATCGATATGTTACGTAGATTTAGGCGCTACAAGACAAACGTGCGCAATTCTTTTACTTTACTGGTTATTCACAACACATAGTTAGGTATTTTTTGTATTTTTTTTTTAATTTAGGCCTTATGTTTTTTAGGTTAGTTTTACGTGTAGGTGACAGTGAGAGAGAGAGAGACAGATAGAGAGTGACTGACGGTTCTTACCTTATCTTTGCTGCCCTTTTTCTACATTTAGAGTATTGGTTTTTGTTGGTGGGTTTGAGTTTTTTTTTTACAAGTCATAACAAGAACAATGATATATATATATATAGATATATTTCATATTAATATTTTTATATTGACACAGAAAAGATGTTACAATTGGAAGTGTTGAAGTTAAAGAGAGACAGTTATAGAAATAAAGTGGAAAGAGCTTAGGCTTTGATAGAGGGGGGCTGGAAGGGTGCGGGGCACAAAATCTTCAATTAAGTTTAAGTTTTTTTAAAAAAAACTTTCTCTTGCTTTGGAAGAATTAAGAGGTTTTTTTGTATTTCTTTTTAGATTCGTTTTCTTTTCACTGGCTGGATTTGGCCTTGATGAAAATGTATTTTACAGTGAAGCGTCTGACTTGACGGCCAGCCGGTCTTCAGTCACTTACTTGCAATGAGAAGCGACGATGACCCGCCTTGCGACCGCCGCGTCTTTTACTAATGTGCGGATTATCCTGGCGCAGCGTCTTATTCTTCAGTATCTCCAATTGTGTGTACAGTCTACAAAGGGAAGAATGTGAAACGATTGGCATTTGGAACACATAATACAGGTATTTTTGTGGACCATGGAGATGGCTTCTTGTTCTCTCTGTAAAATATTTTTTTTTGTGGTTTACCTTTTGAGTTCGGCACGTATATCCTCGGGAGTCATTTCGGATATGGTCAGCTCACCGATGTCGGGATCGCCCAGGCACAGTCCCGCATAGCCGCCGCCCAATCTCTGGCCGGCATCGTGTGACGCACCCTTGAAAGCATCCACAGGTAAACGCATTGATAGATCATACGCAAGCGAACGAACCTGCAAGCTATGAAGATGCAACAAACACCGCAAAACACACACTCAGGAAAGTACAGAAAACTAAAACAGAGACAAAAAACAAACATAAAAAACGGAGAACGGAAACGGAAAAGGAAACGGAAATACAACTGAGACTCAAGGAATTAATAGAATCGAAAGAATTGAAAGTATAGTAGAAAGTTCGGTGCGCTTTTGTGTCAATTGTGTATTTGAATTTTGATGGATTCTTAAGTAGTATTTATGGATTAATAATAAAATATATATGAATATATATATATATATTTATGTGTATATTCTTTTTATGTATGTGTGCTTGTGGAGTCGTTGTTGTGTCTCTTGTTGTGCTGTAAATGAGATAAACATAGGTCAAACTCTAAACAAAAGTGACAAAGACTAAACTTTTTTTTTTTGGACTTTTAGCTAACAAAACTACTTAGTTGGAGGGGTAAATAGTGAGAAAGGTAGAGACAGGTGAACTGAGATGGATATAGAGATTTAGAGATTATAAATTGTTGTGTAAGAAGTTGAAGAAGAAAATACTTTTATATAGATTTGGTATGCATGTTGGGTTTTGAATAGGAAATCGATTTTTGTCATTGTTAGCTGTTGTGATTAAAAAAAAAACCAGGACATGCAAATACAATAGAATTTCATGCAGTCAGTGTTGGTAAACGTCTTAAAGTACAGTTGTGCAACTTAAATGCGAGTGCAGTTAGAAAACACATTGGAAATGAGAACGGAATGGTTTTGGAATGGTAAATGAGATGAAATCAAATCGAAATACATACAGTAAACATTCTTAAATGACACTTGCAGCAACTTCATAGCTTGACTAAAATTCATGAAAAATGTTAGCTTAATACTAAAATTGGATAATTTTCCAAAATTAAAACAAACAAAACTAAAAACAAAAAGTTCAACGCAACAAACGAAAATTTAGAACAATTTACAAATAATTTTGTTTAGCAAAAAGCTTTTTTTAGCAGTTTCAAATTTTTTTCTTTTTTTCGTTTTTGTTTTTTTTTTGTTGTATACAAAAATCGTTTCCTCAACCAAAATGTGAATACCAAATGCAAAGGACTTTTTTACGTTTACGTTTTACAGTTTCTAATTTACTTTAATGTGGGCCAAATACGTAGACGATGACGATGACGGCGGACAAATGAGCACAAATCAAGCCTAAGCTAAGGATTACCTCAACTTTCTAGTATATATCGTATGCAAATATATATTTTTTAAAATATAACTCTTTGTATGCACTCGAACAAACTTTTGGACGCACTTTGGTCAGCAAGAAATAAATCTTAATTTTAAAAACAAAACTAAATGGAAAACCATAACCATAACCGAATAATTGAATAACTTAAAAGAAAATTGACAACAATTTTTGTTACCTGCTTGTGCTGATACCAAAATTTTGGCACAAATATCAAACCCAAGGCGAAGCTATTTGTCAGCTGCGAGCGCACAAAGAGGGCCAACAAAATGGCGCTGGGACTCATTTCCGGCAAATAAACAAAGCGCAGAAAATAGAAACTGGACGATACGAGAAATTCTAGCGTCAACGCTGTAACCAGAAATTGACGCTCCTGCAAGAAAAATGATTAAATTATTATTACACTTAGAAAATAAATTGGACTGATTTTTTAGAAATTTGCCACACTTTTGCGCCAAGGGAAACTTTGCTTATTATCCAAATTTCTATAAGCCACAATTTTTCTTTTCTTAATTTCAAATTAAATTTTCTAATATTTGGATGGATCTGATTACAACAGCCTAATTCGTGTCTTTTCCCAGCTCAATTGTCACAGATGTCTTTGCTCTTACCCGAAACTGTGTGTTGGCATTGCGACTGGCAATGGCCAAGTGGAGGCCAAAGCAGAGAATGAATATCTCGCTGGTCTGCGTCACCAGCTCCCATTTGAGGGGACGGCAAGTGTTGGTGCTGTCCTCCCGTAGACTCTCCATTTGCGCGCTCTCCAGCAGATCCAATGAGGATGCGGTAAATGCGGACATATAACAGATGACGGCAAAGACCATGGTGCCCAGATACTTGAGCAGATCCACGTCGCGCAGCACCCAGCGATGAGCCTTGCGTGTTCGAAAGTCAACCAGATGGCGATATAGTTTCAATATAATGGCGCCATAGCACGTAATGAAGCCGATCTCACGCAGCCAAGGCTCCAGCAGGCAGCGCTCCGTGGAGGCGGGAAAGAAATGGACGGCAACCTGAAAACAGTTTGAATTATTAATATAAACATATCGAAATTCTTATAAAAATGGATATAGTTTTCACAGAGGGAGGAAGAAATTACCCACCGATGCATAAAGTAAAACAATGCCGACCAATATGGTCTCCAGCACGGTCCACATGCCCGAGGCGATGGCCTGCAAAATATTGCAAAATGTATTTATTTTAATTTACAGAACGCAAACAGGAAATTACAAATAAAATGTAATATTAACCCTTAATAAATATATCTCAACGAACCTTGCATTTACGTTGCCTAAAAACAATAACGCTGAGGACCACACAACACAGAATGCAAGCGCCCAGGACTAAGGCCACCAGGATGCGAAGGCAGGCATCAATGTTGAGTGCATCATCCACCTCAAAGGTGAGACAAACGCCATGCCGATCGCAGTTGCTACACCCGCCCGGACAGGGCACACACGAGTAATTGTCAAAGCCCTCCGACAGCTCGACGAGATCACCGCGAAATCCCTGCAATGTGGCATTGGGCAGATAATAGGATTCGCGACAGAGGCACGTGTAAAGATCACGAGTCGCCGCCGGTTTGTTCTCGGTCAGCAGGCAGAATGTGGTGTTCCGATCACAGCTGAAAATTCAAAATAGTTTTGTAGCTTACAATTTATGGTTTATGTAAATTGCTATTTTTTTTTTACCCATGACGCCGACCAAAGACCTCTTCCAGACCATCGTTGCACATATCCTCGTCGGCTGCTACAAATGCTGCAGCAACAATTCTGTAAAATGTAAAGCGTATATATTACAAATATATATGCATATATATTTTTTTATTTATATATTATAGATGTATATATCTTACTTGATTCGGTGGTCGGTGAATGATATGCGAAAGGGCCACAACCAGCGCCCCGTCAACAGGTTGCAGTCACGAAAGGGCACTCCCCACTCATGAGTGTCTTCACTGTTGTTCCAGGCGGCCCTAGAAGTATTTTTGTTTCGATAGGATCAAATCAATTAGAAACCCCTTAAAACGCTGCACGCGACCTTAACAAATAATCGTTAAGTAAAAGTAATGATGAGTAATAATAAAAATAACAAAAGGGCTAACAAATATTAGGAATTTGATTGGATTTGAAAATTGGGTTAGTTGGTAAATGTGGAATTGTGCTTTCTTTTAGAAAGGCAAAGAAAAAATCATAAAATTCAAATCAATTTATAAATCTTAAGTCTCCAACAAATATAAGCTTTGGTCATGTAACTACTCAACTTACCCCAGTTCACGCCAATAGGAACCCAAGTAATCCTTGTTATGCACCTGATTCGGTGGTATCTGAAAAACATTGAAATCAATTAGATACATTTTTTTTTTGTTTTTTAGTAAGTGGAAACTTACCGTCACATTGTCCCTGAATTTGACAACAACTGCCTGTATGCTGGGCGCCGCAATGGCAAAGGCCAGCAGATTCTCATCCTCGTTGAGGGCATAGCTGGCAATAACATTGGCTCGCCGGCTCACCTCCTCCCTCGTCTGTTTATCGATGGCAACATTTGCGTCGGCATTTGGAAACTTATTCGAAAGGTATTCAGTAAATTGCCGTGCGGCGTACTCGGCGATATCGGTGAAGTCGTAATACTAAAATTAAATGCGATACATTAAAGGTAAATCAGACACTGTGGGAATTCAAGGTTTTTCATAATCAAATACAAAACTTATGCCATATTACTCCAGAAAAAATGTAATTATTTAGAGAATAGAGCAGTTAAATGTAAGGAGATGTAACTCAATATAATATTTTATTTAACAAATTTGCAGTTAAAATCTATAACTAAATTTAATCAGCTTATGTTAGCTATAAGCTTTTATGTATATACTCGTATATACAAATTAATAATTATTTGAATTATTTTCTATACATAAATAAGTTGATTAAGATGACAACACCGAACCCCTTTCAGACTCCCTACCAAACAACATCCCTGGAGCCCTTTTTATTGCTGTCTGTATAGCTATTAATTATACACATGTCACTGGGATTAGCAAGGTCCAGCGTCTGTTAATGCGTACATTTGTTAAATATATTTGTCCTACAATTTAGGAAATCACTATAACAAAAATTACTTAAAACAATAAAAGATGTTGAAATTGTTCAGTAGAAAACAAACTATCTTTGATCCCTAAAGTATATATAAATATATAATATAACAGTGAATATAATTTTATCGATGACTCAGCTCGTTGCTCGAATATTGATACAAATTGAGCAGTTATACAGTAAAATATTAAGAAGACAAAATTCTTTGGAAAACTAAAATATATATCTAAAAATTTAACTTGTAATTTTGAAATGATAATTCAGTTTCAAACCCCTTTTTTCTGAGTGTAGTTCAAAAAGTTATTGCTGTTGAACTGCGTTGAAAATAATACGATTTAATGTCCAAGCAGAGCGGTGGGCAAAATGTATCTAAAGACAGTGACTAGGAGGGATCTAAGCACAGATGTGCGAAGGATACGCAGTGAGGATATTTTCTGTGGTCGACACATCACAAAACTCCTGATGACATCATTATGCCTTTTGGAAACAAAAGGTAACCGCAGCACATAGTGGAAGAGAGAATGAGGGGGCGGATGGTGGAAAGTGGAGGACACGGAGTGGCTGTCAAGTGTGTGTGTGTGTCTGTGGGTGGGTGAGTCACCTTTGGCTTTTCTAACAAATATTTCCCATTAGCAATACTCGAGTTGGTGGGCGACCACATTGCGTATACGGTATATGTGTCAGATGAAAAGCCAAATGAATTATTAACAAGAAACAAACATATTTGTGCACAAATAACACATGTATATACAGGGGGTAGAATCATTCAGGCGTGTAGCGGTCGGTCCACAGCAAAGAAATAAACAAAACAAAAGCAACAACAGCAAAAATTAAAAGGACGAAAAAAAAAATGAAACACTTGTAAATAGCAAAAACCACAAAACAGAAGCGGGTGTGCAATAAAACATGCATACATTTGCAGGCACTCTCACACATACAGCTTATACACATGTAAATAAAGCCAGCAACTATGCCAAGTGTTGTATCACACACACTCAGACACACTGACACATATATACACACACATACACAGAAACACACCACCACCACAGCAGCAGCAGCTGAAACCAAATCCGTAAAGCGCGTTTTACTGGCTTTTTAATGTCTCATTCCTCGACATCTCGTCGCGCACTCGTATATGCCGGCATTTGTCATGTGTTCGTGTGTGTATGTCTATACACTGTCAACAATATTTTCTTGTGAATATGCGCTGTTTTGTCATTTAATTTAAAGCTTAACTAATTTCATTTGTCACATTCTGCAACAAGATTATAATTACTGATTCGATATATTTTCCAAATAGGAATTGTGTTTAAATTAATTTAAGCTATTAAATAAAGAAGAAACATATATAGATAATCTAATCATATCTCATAATCTCTTCTATTTAATACATCCTTTAGTTTATTCAATACTTTATTTTTAGGAATAAAAAAGTTAAGAGTTTTAATAATATTAAATAATATTTTACAAATTAAGCGTAACACGAAAATGCTTTCAGTGCATGTTTATACTAAATTCTTACTTATGACCATAAAAATATTTACATGCTCATATGGCATTTGCATGTTGTTGTTGCTTCTGTTGTCATTTGCATGTTTTTGCCATCGTGTTATTCGCTTTGTGCTTAATGAATAAAATATGTCAGCTGCTTTGCTTTGCGTTTTGTTATTTTTACCGCTGTTGCTGTTATTTTTGTTTTTGCTGTTGACACTTACAAATCTCATCTGGGCAGCTCAGAAGTATGCAGCACTCCACAGCACATCTTTCATTATGCAGAGCATCTGCCTGCCCGCCCCTTTGCACGCCAGCGAGTCTGGCTGTTTAAGTGTGTGTGTTTCAAGTCTGTGCCGCATTGCAATTTAGCAAAACGGTTGCTTATTCAAGCAGCACGCAAATTGTGGGCCACACTTCAACAGTTTTGAATGCCGTAAATTGCATAAGACCTGCGAGCAGTTATTCATTTGCTTTAATAACAGCGCATTTCAGCAACTGCCTGCAGCGACGCCACTTTTTTTCTGTTGCAAGCATTTTTAGAGTTTGCGCCTTTAGCGTAATCCTTAATTATTTTACAGCTTATGAATTACAACAAAGTAGAAAAGTTCAATTTTAACATGTAGCCGGTCTGAGGGTTAATGTAGGTAACATGCTGGCTCTATGACTGTTATAATATCAGTTTATGAGACTGTAATAACAACTGTAACATAACATGTAACACGCTACGTAACATACGATATCGATATCGATTTCGATGATGTGATCAACAAGTAAGGAGATGTGTTTTTACAAAACAATTCAGTTTTTGCTTTGTTTGCTGCACTTTTGACAGAAAGTTGTGCCAATTTCAATGTATTACAAATCGAATTCATCGCTTTGCTTAATCTAAGTAAGTTTTCTATTTTGTTTCTTACAAAACTAAATAAGTTTTCCAATAAGCAGTCAAGTTTAAGTAAGTTTCGAAACTAATCTAAGATATTTTCAAAATTTTAAAATGTTGAAATTTGTGAGGGCTTACATGTTGTTGCGTTCAGAGGGTAGCAGTCCTACGTTAGATGCATTCTACTCGACGTCACCGAAAACGAAGCCGAAACCGCAAACTAAGCCAGAAGTGCGTTTCACTGGCATTTTCATTAACAATGAGTGGAAAGATAGCAACTCGATGGAAACATTTAGCACCGTTAATCCAGCCACAGAGGAACCTCTCGGTGCGATTGAAAGGGGAAACAACACAGACATCGATATGGCCGTGTCGGCAGCTAAAAGTGCATTTAAACTGGGGTCTCCCTGGCGCCGCATGGATGCCTCGGACCGTGGACGTCTGATAAATCGACTGGCTGATCTCATCGAACGAGATTCCCTCTACCTTGCAAGCTTAGAGACCGTGGATAATGGGAAACCCTTCGCCATGTCCAACAATGTGGATTTGCCACTGACAGTGAAGAGCCTGCGATACTTTGCCGGATGGGCAGACAAGATTCACGGCAAGACGATAGCCGCTGATGGCGACTTCTTCTGCTACACACGACACGAGCCGGTGGGCGTGTGTGCTCAGATCATACCCTGGAATTTCCCAATCCTTATGCTGGCCTGGAAATTTGGTCCAGCCCTGGCCACTGGGAATACAATAGTACTGAAGCCAGCAGAGCAGACACCGCTTACTGCCCTCTATGTAGGCCAGCTGGTGAAGGAAGCTGGCTTTCCTCCCGGTGTGGTTAACATCGTGCCAGGCTATGGGGATATAGGCGCCTATTTGGCTGAGCACTGCGAAGTCGATAAGGTCGCCTTCACGGGCTCAACCAAAGTGGGTCAACAGATTCAGTCGTCTGCAGGTGAAACAAATCTGAAACGAGTAACCCTCGAGCTGGGTGGAAAATCTCCAAACATTGTCCTAGCCGACGCAGATATGGACCACGCAGTTGAGATGTCCCACTTTGGACTATTTTTCAATATGGGTCAGTGCTGCTGTGCAGCATCGCGAACCTTTGTCGAGGATAAGATCTACGACCAGTTCGTTGAACGTAGTGTGGAGCGTGCCAAGAAGCGCACAGTTGGCAATCCCTTTGACGAAAAAACCGAACAGGGTCCACAAATCAGTAAGAAACATATGGAAAAGATCTTGGGACTGATTGAATCAGGGACAAAGGAAGGAGCTAAACTATTGAGCGGCGGTAAACGAGCTGGTGGACGTGGATACTTTGTAGAGCCAACCGTATTTGCAGATGTCAAAGATGACATGAAAATTGCGCGCGAAGAGATCTTTGGTCCGGTTCAGCAGATTATTCGCTTCAAGAGTATAGATGAGGTCATTGAGCGAGCAAATGATTCTCAATACGGCTTAGCTGCCTCTGTATTTACCAAGGATCTGGACAAAGCAAATCATATTGTTGGAGGTCTTCGTGCTGGCACCGTTTGGGTGAACACTTACAACGTGCTTGGGGCCCACACTCCATTTGGGGGCTATAAGATGTCGGGACATGGCCGAGAGAACGGCGAATATGCTCTCTCCAACTATACAGAGATTAAGAGTGTAATTGTGAAGGTATCAGAAAAAAACTCTTGATTATTCAAAAGTTGGGTTTTGACGCGAAAGTAGTTTTATTGCACAAAATGATTTAGTGTTGTAGCAGTTAAAACTAAATAAAATCTCTTGCAAACACGTCTGATTATAATATTAATGTATATCGGACGTCCGATGCTATTTAAATATTCTGATGGCAATAAGAGGATGTTGGCAGAGTTTAATCGAATCTGAATTTGGTAGTTTGTAGTTTGAGCACATGCCAAAATAAGCACATACAAAAACGAGCATAAAGCATTTCAGTTTACACTGATGGCCACATTTTTTACGCAGAGGTAAACTATTTTAAATATTTAGTTATTGCAAATCAAATTTAATTGATGCATCCAAAAATCGCAGTTTTCATTCAGGCTGGAGCGTCTCTCAAGAACCAACAGTGATCATCGATGAGTGTCAAGAATGGAAGTATCTGGCCATAGATATTGAGAGAGCTCTCGTTGCATCAAAATTCGGCAGTTTGCACTGATGGACGCTTTATTAAAATCGTCTCATTACCTATTGGCAACTTATATAATTTAAATGAGACCCCCCAAATTATTAATTCTCCTCAGGGTTTCTCTACTACTGCCAATTCCTATAGGTCGTTTTGTAGTTATAAAATATTATGTTTTATTTTTATATATCTTTTTTGACGACAAAGGAAACGAAATCAATTATCATAATTGGTAAAGGTTACTGCAATTCATTTTGTTGGCAGTTGACAAATGTTTTGGGCAAGCTGTGAGAAAAATTGCAGCTTGCAATCGATCCCAAAGCCTGCAATTAGCATGAATATTTAAATATGCTAGCTTGGCAGTTGAGAAAGTGCTTCATGGTCGAAAACTGCCAAGGAGACGGCACTTTTTTCCGGTGTCCTAATCAATAAAGTTGCTGAAGCAGCAACGCAGACCACCCGCCAACAACCTCCACCTCCACCTCCACCTCCACACCCATCCACCCAACCATCCAGCACTCGCCAAGAGCATAAGTTGAATCAGACTTTCGCATTTTCATGCTGACGAAAATCTTTTTTATTTTTTTTTTGCGCAATTCGACGCGCATGAAATTTTTGAAGGCAAAAACCCGCCCTGCAATGTCGTAAAAAATATTACGCATACGCCATGTCTGACGCACATACTATCTCTAGTTGGTTGTGTTGTAGAAATGGAAAGCTGTGGCAGCTAAGAGTGTTACAGGTATTACATGGGGATTTACTTGACGTCATGTCACGCATTTTGCTCTCGCAAGTTAATTAAAAGATACTAAAGAAGTCAGCAACACAGCCACAGGCTCCGGTTTCCCGCTACGGGTCTGTCTGCGGGCCGTATCTGGTTTGTGTATCCAGTGTGCAGTGTATCAACGATATTTTAATTGAATTTGCATGACAATTCCAGTAAGGATTTTCAAATTTAAAGATAGCGACACTTCCAACAACGCAGCTCATCAGCCAAGCAACTAGTCAGTTCGTGACTTATAAAAAGGTTTGTAAATTTCAAAGTGAGCTTAAATACAAACTTGCACGAGTACTTATTTAAATACGCTTTTTTAATTTTCTACATTTAATTTGTGTAAGCTGCATTTTGTAGGTGGCTCACTCATTTATATTTTATAAGAATTTTCTTCAGTGTGTAGCTATTCCTTTCATTTTATACCAGACGTGTGTCTGCTTAACCTTTATGTTAAGCTTATGTTAATTACAGTTGTTATCTAGAGATCGATCTCAACTGTAATAAATAACTGTTGTTATATAGAGATCGATAACAACTGTAATTAACATAACTTGCATTGCTCGAGCTGCAACCCTGTAATATTGCATTGTGTTTTTTGCTTAATGTTAAGACTATTTTGCTTACTGCAATGTAACACTCATGCGATAATAATACTTCCCTTCTTGTCAAACATCTATATTTAGCCAACTACGTGTTTCGTATAAATATTCAATAAGACAGCCTGCAAGCAATGTGCCACGTACCAGCTGTTCAGCCCTCTGCATACACACACACACAGATACAGATGCAAATACGCATAGGGCGTGGGGGCGATCGATGAAGCTGGCTGTGTGGCTTGTTGGGTGGCTGACTGGGTGGCTGTCTGGCTGTCTTTTCAAGCGAGCAGCTGAAGAGCCATAATTAAAAGATACAATTTCAATTGCTTTGCACAAAATGGCAAGCAAATTTGTAAATTGCCATTAGGGCGTATCTCCCTGGGATCTATACACACTTGAGTGTGTGCGCTACTTAGCCACGTAGTACCCATATACATCTTTTTATACATATATTTATGCATATATATATAAATATAAAAATGTCGTACAATGTAATGAATAAAGTGGGTAGGCTAAAAAAAAATTGGGAAAAAAAAACCTGGCTGGCTGCGTGTTTGCCTTTTGTTGTGGCTTTGGTCAACAGCGGACGCGTTGTCCAATGCCTGTCAAGAGTTATTGTTGCTGTTTGTTCTTATTGTTATTGTTTGTTGCTGCTGCTACCCCGCCACCTGCTGTTCCTTGCCATCTTGCCGCACTGTCAGCTTGCCAGCGGCTGCTTTTGTACCGTTTTTCAACAACAGTCGCACAAATTTATATGCCGCTCTGCATTTTGTTTCTATAACAACATCAACAAAAACATTGAAATAGCAAAAGTTACTTCAACATAATAAATAAAAAAAAATTAAGTAATTGGATGCCACTGATTCAGCCTTGTAAAATGCATCAGAAAACACCACATAAAAAACTAGTTACCTAATGACAGTTTTTTTTTTTCCATTTTCTATAAAAACCATAGTTTTCTGTTTAAATTTTTTTAAGCTGTATATTTCTTGAGACTAATGAATTATTATTCATTTATATTTCATTAAGAAATGTTGTCCCTCTTATTGGAAATATATGACATTTTATTATCAATTAAATTATTATTTTTAAATAAATTAAATAACTTAGGTTTACAGCTTACGTATTGACTGTACGTCAGTCAGTCAATCAGTCGTTTTAAAATTTTTGAATTTATATATACATATATATATATATAGAGAGAGGGAGATAGGAAATTTTTCATTTACCGGTTCATCGGGCAGCGAATCCAGGATTTTGGGCTCACATTTTTCCGACTTTTTGCTGCCCGTAGCAGTGATTGTTGATGTTGCTGTGGGTGGTGTTGTTGTTGTTGTTGGTGGTGTTGCCTGTGCTGCTACTCCTGCTACTGTTGTTGTTGATGTTGTTGAGGCGCTGCGCTTACGCAAACGCTCCGCATTACTAAGTGCTGAGACAATGCTGCCCGTGGGCGTCAGTTCATCAAAATCGAATCCGGCCGATTCGCGCAACTGAAACTCCTCGACGCCGGGGGGTACCATCTCGCGCAGCTGGGCACGCTTGTAGAAGGCGAGTAGAGCATCACGTCTGCTGCTGCCGCCAGGTGATGCAGTCGTGATATGCTGTGCAAGTGGCAGCATTAACAGCAGCAGCAGCAGCAGCCGCAGTTGAAGTCTGTGGCATTGTGGATAACAATTGTTTTTGCTTCGATTTTGTTTATTGCTATTTTGTTGTTGTGTTGCTCGTTGGTTTTGTTGTTGCTTTTTCAGGTGGTCTCGATCTCTGTGTTTCATGTGGCATTTGTGGCTGATTTGTTGAGAATTCATTTGATTTTGGTGGCATCTTTTGTGAATATTTATATTATTAATTATATTTTGATAGTTGCTTTTAACATGCATTGAACTTTGAGCTTTTGACTTTGTTGCTATGCACAGTTCCATATCACTAAAGTTGTTCGGTTTGTTGTATAAAAATTTGTTGCGGTTGCTCCTCCTCCTCCTCCTCCTCGCCAACTTCCTCTAGTTGCAGCACTTTGTCTTTGTTGTCGTTGTGGGCGTGGCTTCAATTTGTTTTCCAACTCGCACATCTGCAAATGAGAAAAGTTTTTTCTTATTTTATCATGCTTGACACCAAAAATAAATACAAATTTTGTGCTCCAATTAAGTACAAGCGTTATCAAAATCCGACTGTAATCGAAAATCGTAGAAAATTCCACAGGAAACACCCATGAGTAAATAGTAAATATAAAATGTTAGGAATTCTTTTTGGAATTGCAATTTGTACACATTAAAACAAAAACACTCACAAATTTCACACATTTAACATATTTCGCTTCAGTAAATAGTTGAAAACATCTTAAGAAGTTTCCTAATTAACAAAACTACAATTCCAGCGAAGTCTGTAAAAGTTGTTAGCCTCTTTTGCAGTTCCTTTCCAACTTTTTGCTGAATTTTGACGCAACCCAATTTGATTTGAACACTTAAACTGCAACTTCTCATTTCCATTAATTATTAAATGTCGCTAGTTTTACAACTTTATCTCCATTAGCCTGTTTTTTTTAAAAAAAAACATTTGGAAATAATATTTATAATAAAAAATAATACAGCAGAGTTGGTCGATATTTTCAGTTGCTTAACATAATGCGAACTGATCTAAAAGATATAAATAAAATATAAAGGCTCCTGCAAAGTTGCAACCTTTATTCATTAAAATTATAATTATCGTTTTATAAAATATTTCTGAAGTATGATTTTCATTTCTAGACAATTTTTTTTCTGTTCAGTTACTTAAACACAGATCGATTTAAACCTCGCAGCAGGAACCAACTCCAGAATAATCTGTTAACACCATTCAGGAGTTCTTTTCTGAAACCTTCACAATTACACTCTTAATCTCTGTATAGTTGGAGAGAGCATATTCGCCGTTCTCTCGGCCATTTCCCGACATCTTATAACCCCCAAATGGAGTATGGGCCCCAAGCACGTTGTAAGTGTTCACCCAAACGGTGCCAGCACGGAGACCTCCAACAATACGATTGGCTTTGTCTAGATCCTTGGTAAATACAGAGGCAGCTAAGCCGTATTGAGAATCATTTGCTCGCTCAATGACTTCATCTATACTCTTGAAGCGAATAATCTGCTGAACCGGACCAAAGATCTCTTCGCGTGCAATTTCCATGTCATCTTTGACATCTGCAAATACAGTTGGCTCTACAAAGTATCCAGGTCTATCAACTCGATTGCCGCCGGTTACCAGTGTAGCGCCCTCATTTATTCCCGACTGAATCATGTCCAAGATCTTTTCCAACTGCTTCTTACTGACTTGTGGACCCTGTTCGGTGCTCTCTTTAAAGGGATCGCCCACTGTGCGCTTCATGGCACGCTCACAACTTTTTTCCACGAACTGATCGTAGATCTTATCCTCGACAAAGGTTCGCGAGGCTGCACAGCAGCACTGACCCATATTGAAAAATAGTCCAAAGTGGGACATCTCAACTGCGTGGTCCATATCTGCGTCGGCTAGGACAATGTTGGGAGATTTTCCACCCAGCTCGAGGGTTACTCGTTTCAGATTTGAGCCACCTGCAGACGACTGAATCTGTTGACCCACTTTGGTTGAGCCCGTGAAGGCGACCTTATCGACTTCGCAGTGCTCAGCCAAATAGGCGCCTATATCCCCATAGCCTGGCACGATGTTAATCACACCGGGAGGAAAGCCAGCTTCCTTCACCAGCTGGCCTACATAGAGGGCAGTAAGCGGTGTCTGCTCTGCTGGCTTTAGTACTATTGTATTCCCAGTGGCCAGGGCTGGACCAAATTTCCAGGCCAGCATAAGGATTGGGAAATTCCAGGGTATGATCTGAGCACACACGCCCACCGGCTCGTGTCGTGTGTAGCAGAAGAAGTCGCCATCAGCGGCTATCGTCTTGCCGTGAATCTTGTCTGCCCATCCGGCAAAGTATCGCAAACACTTCACAGTCAGTGGCAAATCCACGTTCTTGGACATGGCGAAGGGTTTTCCATTATCCACGGTCTCCAAGCTGGCCAGGTAGAGGGAATCTCGTTCGATAAGATCAGCCAGTCGATATATCAGACGTCCACGGTCCGAGGCATCCATGCGGCGCCAGGGAGACCCCAGTTCAAATGCATTTTTAGCCGCCGCAACGGCTAAATCGATGTCTTTCTTGCCACCCCTTTCAACCACGCCGATAGCTTCCCCTGTGGCTGGATTAATAGAGCAAAAGGTTTTTCCTGACTTGCTATCATGCCACTTATTGTTGATGAAAATGCCTGAATGATGGATGTCTGGATTCTTATCTGGTTTTACTTTTGCCGTGCTCAGTGCAGCAACTGTGATCATCTTCACACTATTTGTATGCAACAGCAAATTTGTTCTTAACTGACGCATCATTTTTTAAATTTGGAAAAAAAAAATTTGTTTTATATTTTTGATAGGTGAAGTATTGCCTAGAATTTTGATACGATTACATTAAATTTAGTCATAAAATGACTTTTGAAAATGGTTTACTTTGATTTATTATTATAAAAACTTCAGCTAGCTATAGGCGAAAATGTTCTGGGGTATTTCCATGCCAAAACGCAGATTTGTAATATAATTAAATTAAATTTGATTACTTTTTTCACACAGTTAACTGGAAATGCGAGCAATTTTATCTTTTCCACACTCTTTATGACACATTGTGGTACACCAAGCTTGCAACACTTCATGTAAATATGCATATATATATATATATATAAATATAGATGTTTAATTAATTATCTATGGTTAGCTGTCACCGCCGCAGTTTTTACATGCAATTAATTTTAACGGCATTGATCGTTAAAATTATGCTGATTGCCGTTTCATGTGCATTTGCCATTTGAGTGCATTAAAAAATGTCATAAGTACCACCCAGTAGACCCAATAGACAACCACATACGCACACACACACACACACATACACATATAAATACACATACACATATAAATACACGTACAAACATGCAATTGCAATTACATCAATTGCAATTTTATATCAACGCAAATTGCACATTAATTGAAAGTGCTCGGCCAGCCATGAAAGCAGTATAAAATGTGCGATAAACCGAGTTCAGTTTCAAATACATTTTCGAGTGTTTGCTATTAACTATCTAATGAAAAGGACAAATTTTATATATATAAATAACAGAGGAGAATTTTTTTTTAATATACGTTCTGTATAATAAGGTGAGTTACTTACAAATTCAGGAGAACTTGTTCTGATTGAGAATGGGAGCTCTACAAGGACTGATCACTTCTATCCAATTCAATCTGTCCCTGCTGAGGTTTCTGCCAGCTTTTTACAGACTTTCTTAGCATTCTTCAACTTTCTATTTCAGTATTATTGAGTATCATTTATTTAGAAGGTCAGAAACTTTGCTGCTGGTATACAGCATATCGTTAATCTCTTGATCTTTCCAATTTATAGGCCATCATATCTGTTTTTTTTTTTTTTTTCAAAGTCAAAGTGATTTGTTGTCGTGTTTTGGCAATCAGTTTGGAATGGTCCCTTAATGGGAGCATCAGCTCCAATCTATGGTATAGCTGTAGCCTTTGGGTAATTACTAAGATTGTTCATATTGCCATTAGCAGCTTTTCTGTATGCATTGGGGACTCCTACGCCACTCTCCGGGCGATTGTCACATAACTAACCAGATGGTAGGAGAAAGAGAAAGAAACGAGAAAAAAAATATCAAGCCAAACAAATGCAAATAATATGCGCGCAGAATGTAACGGTTCCCAGTGGACGCCAGAAGCCAGGACCTGGTCGTGGATAAGCCATGACAATAATCACCGCTCGCCCCCCATGGAGGCGTGGCATATGCGTTAAAGCGTTTTTCAAGTGGCGCCGCACTGTATGCTATAATTTTCGCATTTGCCAAAGCCAAATGAAAATGAAATACGTTTTTTTTTTTAATAAATCAAATTTAATCGCTTTAAATTGTAATAAATGTGATTTGGTTGCATAAATATAGTGATTGATTAAGGGAGTGCCAATTGGCCAAAATTTACGCTAATTGCGGTAAATTTCTTACACATTGGACAAAATGATTATTTTTTAATTGTTGTCGGCACATGCGCCATAAACAACTCGCTGATTACGTGATTTGGCCAGATGCCAGCACCAGATATGGCCCAAGCAGTGCACCAGCTTATCCCGCTGCTCTTTTTGTTGTTGTTGTTGTTTGCCAGTTGTTGCCTGTGTTCTGCCTGACTGCGTCGCACCTGGCCTCACCTTGACACTCGCTCAACTGCAGCTAATGTGGCTGAGGCCCCATTGCAAGTTCTGAATCTGCTTCGCAGCGGATTTCTCACTATCTCTCTCTCACTCTGTCAGTATCAAGTAATGTGTGTGTGTTTTCGTGCATGTATTGGCCCTACAGCTTTCCACACACATTTACTGTTTTCAATTAAAATCGCAAATGCGAAATCAGAAACATTTTCTGGTAGAAATGAATAATTCAGTCGACTGAACTCTTTTAAATATTACACGCAACAGTTTTGCATAAGTTATTAATACTTTTTTATTTCGAAAGTGACGCCAGCTCTCGATCAGCAGAGTTGCTTTACATATTTAGATATATGGTCACACATGCAAGTACAACATTGAGTATTTACCGTTTTGACGGTTATATTTAAATTTGATTATCCCTGAGGGAAAAAAAGAGTGTAGCTACAATATTTTGAATTTGGCTCTTTAACTGGATTCTTATTGTTAAATTAATAAAAATATTAAAAATGTGTTTCTTAACATTTCTTAAACATATTTTACGGCAGTTTCAAATCACATGGAACTATCCAAAACTGACTTTCTGACCGAAAACCCACATTTTCCAATAGGGCTTTGTGCAAAATTTTTGCAGCATACTTTTCTGCACCACTTGCCACAGACACACTCAAATTGAAACCGAATCGTTGTTGCTTTGTGTCATCTGCGTGTGAGTTGTATGCACAGATTACTCCTCTACCACATTGCCCCTTGCCATAACTAGTAATTGAAATTCTTGCGGCTTGTCCAAGTATCAAATCCCTCATCGTTTGCAGATGCATCAAACCTGAATGTTTCAGTAACTGACAAATTATGTCTGCAATTATATGGTTAATGCGATGGAATTCAGTAGTAAGAGGAATAGAGCATTCTTACTTGTTGAAATAATAAAATCAAATGAAACTAAAATTGAACTTGTTGGAATTCAAACCGAAATAACTAAATTTGAGCCTATTGAAATTGAAAATATAAATTAAGCCTGTTGAAATTTAAGTTTAGTTTATTATTTTTTGCAAGGTTAAAATCGAGTTCGCTTTGCTATTAGTAAACAATTTCAGAGTGTTCATATTTATATGCGACGAGGGATGCTGCTGTCTGCAGTTCATAATTGGTTTCATTCTTAGTGGTGTGTAAACATTTTGATGAATGTGCACTTATACAGTTATTCAATTTGTTTCCGACTGCCTGCAATAATCGTAAAAATAATAATAATAATAATAATAATAATATGTAATATGCTTAAAATAGACGTTGTGTGAACAGACAGAAAATAACAGAGACAAGGAGAAGCCGGGCAACATATGCTTAGAACGAGATAGACTGAGTTGTGCCACTCTTTCATTACACGAATGTTATTTTGCCTGGCTGCACACACACACACACGCATACACGAACACATACACAATACCAAAGCGTGTTACAATCCGACAATGCATTAAACGTGAGTGAGGGAGACAAAAAATGTTTAACAATTAGACAATGGCAAACAAGCAACAAGCAAAAGCGATTGCAGGACAAATTGTGCGCCGTCTGCTGCTGCTGCTGCAGCTGTCTCTCTCTCTCTCTCTCTTTTCTCTCTCTTTATGTCTGTGTCTCTGTCGTTCTTTGTGCTGCGACGCGTCCTTTGTGCGTCCAGTGCTCTGCCTAAATAAGCTCAAGCAGCTGCGCTCCAGCGAGCAGCAAACAGTCAACGCCTCCTCAAATCACGCCCCACTCATTTTTAACTAAGTCCTGTCGCCAGGACCAAAGCGTACCCTCTTAAAAGCCAACAAATCGGACAACACATTGCCAAGCATCCAACAATTTTGCCCACTTTATTGTCTGTCTGACATTTGAGCTAAAAGCATCGAGTGCCAGCCCCAAAACACTTTTCCAATTACGGTTTCTATAATGAAAAACTGTAACGCTTGTACCGTTATTGCGCCAAAAAGCCTTTTTCGGGCATGTCCTTCTACATGGATTTGCTTGAAAACCTTCTTCCAAGGACATTAACGAATCGCTGTCAACGCCGCTGCTTCCGCAGCTTCCTCAGCTTGCACACACAGCTTCCACTTCATTCCGCTGCCCTACAACATTTTTTTTTCTTCATGTTTTTTAATCACTTTTTCAGGGTCTAGCACCCCGTATTCCTTTCCCTTCCAATCCTTATTTTTTGTTGTTGTTGTTGTTATTGTTGCTGTTGTTGCTACTGTTGCTTAACCCACTTGGCAGCGCTTCCTTGGGTCCTGTTTACATGCGCAATTTGCTCAAGTGTTTGCTGTTTATATCATTAAAGCATCGCCGGATGCTTTCATTGTCTTCATATAGAGCATTGCCAGCCCCAAGTTGACTATATAAGCTCATCAGCTCATCCTAATCGACCATAGATTAACAACAGAAGTATATTGAAGAGCTTTAGCTATGATTTAATGTGGGTTTAATAACTTATTTGGCCATGGGCTCGTTTCACGGCTGATGGGTTAACCTTATCACAGATCCAAATGGAAGATTATAATAAAATAGATTGTGTAAGTCAAATTATGTATAATTATATTGCTCAGTCGACACAAAACAATGCAGATAGTAAAAATTAATATATTTACCTAAACAAAAATTGATAATACTTAACTATTTTCTCTGTCTTACTGTCTTAAATAAATTATCTTTTTTTCTATTTGAAAAAAAAAAAACGAAAATTAAAGCATTTTAAGGCATACAAATTAATACATTATTCACCCACAAAAAAATACGAAAATAAATAAACTACACAAAGTATCTATAGTTGTATATATGCACATATATATGCTGCACATGCCATCAGCTCTATGGCCGTAATCTACTTGGCCTACTTGGGCTAAGTGCGCTTTTAGATAAAAGTCGCTGGTTAGGCGGCGCAGCGCGGCACGCTACGGCACGGCACGCATTGGACAGGGGCAGGGAGGGCAGGGAAGTGGCAGACGTTGGGGTACACATCCTTGAAAAACCCACCCCCGAAACGGAGCTCTTGTGTGGGTGTGTCCAATGTTGTGCTACGGCATAATTTGTTGCTTGAACTCAACTGAAAAATTGCCAAGCACATCTCAATGTTAATGCATACAAAAAATTTAACTTTAAGCTTTAACAACATTTTATTGACTTTCTATATATATCTATATATACAAATGTATGTATAAATGTGTGTATGTATGTAGATGGACAAAAATATATGTGACATTAAATAGTCGCAAACATTTCCATGTTTATTTCGCTTCGAAGAGCGTAAAAATGTCGCTACAATTCCTCTGCTGGTGCAAAATTTCAAATGTTTTTTCGCTTTTAAGCCAAAACTCAAATATCACCTTTATTTTGATATGTCCTAACCAAGAGGAGGTATTTTGATTTTGTTATAAAATATTTATAGTAAATAATTAAATAAATAAACAAAAATATTACGCATTTATATTATTGAAAGAAATCCGAAACTAAGAAAATAAAAAAAAAATAAGAATCAAATTGAAAATTATTTATTAAAATAATGTTTGCAATGAAAACAACAAAATAAAAGAAAACTGGTAATTTATTTGATAATTTAGCGTCGACTAATAACAATACAAGAAATTGTACAAATAAACAATTTATTTATTTAAGATATAAAGAAGGAAAATTAAATATATAAGTGTGGAAGAGAAATGGGCGATATGAAAATTTATTACTTTGTTCAAACTCACAGATAAACATCCTTTAATATTGAGAATTTAATAAAAACTCTTTTGTAACATTTTATGCTGTACAAAAATAAAGCGGCTTAAGGGTATTTAATTCTCAACGCAACAAGGACATGTTTTGCTTTTAGTTTTTTATACATATATATATATATATATTTATTTTTTTCATTTTTGTCGGTGCTGTTGCTGTCACACAGCATGTGCGCTTTCCTCTCCCCCGTCGTCCTGGGCGTAACTGTAAAACATGCATACGAAGTACATGTAGAAAATGCAGCCAGGCGGCAATGCCACATGGCGATAGAGATGGCAACAGACAAGTAGACAGAGTAAGGACGATATTTTGGTTACATAATCACTGGATGGCATTTAAACTAGAGCCTCCACACATTTCTTGCCGCAGCCGCAGCCAAAGCTATGTCCATGTCCATGCCATGGGCCAACTTCAGTCAAACACTTTAAGTCAAGCTTTTAACCAAGCATGAATAACTTATTAAGTTGGCTTAGTTAAATGCCGCCCTGAGTGTCAAGTGCAACGAGACTTGCGCTTAATTAACGATGAATGAGTGCCACAAAACGCAAATAGCACTGGGAAAATTGTGAACGATTATGAAATAATTTACTAAATTAATCAAATTTTGACTATTAGTCAAGTCAGATCAGGTTATTCGTTCACACTGAGTTCTTGTAGTGTTCTTTACCTTAGCCTCTACAGTCGCTTGAGATAACTTCAATTGGCACTTACAACTTTTCTAAATTTTCACACTTTCCACATCTCATTCACATAAGCTTCTTTTGTTCAAGTGGGTTTTTATTTTTTTTGGATCTGGCACTTTAATCCCGTACGAAGCTCTTCCGGTTACATCACATTCTAGCCCGCAATTTTCCACTCACTAGCAACAAGCAACAGGCCAAGCAGCGGAGAAGCCAATCTGTGCTCCAGAGTCGAAAGCCATTAGGTCTGCGCTGGCACCACATAAAAAGGAGGCGGCCATAAAAAAAAAAGAAGTCCAAGAAGGAAAACGAGAAAGAAGGCCGAAGGCGAAGTAAGTTAAGACAACAACTGCGAACGAGAGGAGGACACATAAAAACCAAACAATTGCTTAAAATCAAATGTGACAACTTTTACAAAAATTAAAATCAGCAAATGTAAAAAAGCAAAATAGTCAGCAGTCAAAAGCGGCACATAAAAAGAGGAATTGGGAAAATGTTTGGCAATTGCCAGAAGAGTGCACGACTAGCAGATGCCCTGAGAATATATATATATATATATATTATAATTTATTATATGTCCGATTTTTATGCAAAAAATAAGAAAATAAATATTTATATATATGAAAGATTCATTTTTCAGCAAAGAAATATAATTAATTAAATCAAACCAAGTTGATGGCTGGAAATGATAAAAAATAAAATGTAAATTTTCGTACTAAAATTATAATATTAAATATGCGAGATTCTGTTTCGCAGAAATTAAAAAAAATTAGTCAGGTGAAAATTAAAAATATAGAATCTATAATAAATATTAGACTCTTATGATAATTAAGATCAAGTAATAATGCTGATCGAGAATTTATACATACAATTTGTAGTATCAGTATTAGTTACCATTAAAACTATATTATAACTGGCTAATGTACATTATGGCTGAAGGGCGTTAAAATAAAAAATAAAACAAGATCTAAAGCAGATGAGGAAGTTGAATGTTCTTGGCTGGATTGTGGACCATGAAGATGGGAGGGGACGGTGAGCCGTGGGCAGTGGGCGAATCATTGATGCCAAACGGAAATGTGCGCACTTTCGAGAAGTGCACTAAAAATGGCGACGAGCACTTCCGTTGATAGCCCCACCGACTAGAACAGACTCTGACTGGGGCTATGTCTGTGGTCTGGCTTGTTTGTCGATAGCTCGACTAGCCTGGCTGGCGGCTGTGGCAGCCAACAACCCACACACAAAGCACACACTCACCCACACACACACACACAAACATACACACACACTCAAATAAAAGCAGTGCAAATGTGCGCATAAAAGTTAAATGATAGTTTGAAGCGCCGACAGCTAAAATCACGTAGCCGTATAAGCAAGTCAGAAACAAGTTTTGAAAAAGAAAAAGAAAACAAAAAAATCCAAACCGAGATACTTCTTGCAACGTTGAGGCAGGACTGCAATCACAGAAGCTGTTGGCTGTTGCCCCATCGCTTGTATGGTCATGTAGCAAGCGACATTTCAAATAGCATTTAAAGTGCCTGAAATCCTTTGCATTTATCCAAACGAAAACTGAGCTCGGATCTGCTTCATTAGTGTGCAACTTGAGCGCGCAACATGGCGCATGATTGATATGATTTGCTTTTCTCTATTGCCAACTAATTGCTCCTAAGTGCTGCCATAAAAACATCAGCTCTCAGCACAGAAGAAATAATATACGAATAGGGTTATATAAGATTCAAATCTTACCTCTAAAGCAATCAACTTTAATAAATAAAATAAAAATATGAGAGTCTTCTTTTAAAATCCGAGGGACATAAATTCAAACTTGACTTTTTTGTATTTGAAAATTGTTCATTTATTTTCATGTATTTTCATACTAATACTTAATTATTTAGAAGCTGGCTTCAGAGTATCTGCTCACAGATCTCTCTTGATTAATAATGCTTAAAATGCATGATCGTTATTCAACCAAACTATTATTACTCTACCAGTATATATATATATATATATATGTATATAGATATATATATATATACATCGTAGCCACCTCAACTTGATTAACAGACCAATTTTTGGGTTCAAAGTATGGGAAAGATAACTGAACGAAATGTTTGGCTTGGAAGGAGGCAATAAAATGTTTGGTCAAAAGCGGAAGCATAGATAAGCGTCAAAAAGTTCACAAGAACCCCTCCCACCAGCCAACCCCTCCCCGAACCATAGCCTCCCATGTCATTCGCTGAAAGTGCGCTCAAGCGTGAATATTAAACGTTTGCTCTGGCACAGCCCCAAAGGCGCGGGCTGGGGGAATTGATGTGCCTGAAGGAAGGTATGAAAACAGGACGATAGCCAAGCGTATCCTACGCAACCGCAACGCAGCTCAACGCTGGCGATGCTATTGAAAACTTTGATGGAGAACTTTGCGCAAACTTCCAAACTATAAATGCAAAGAACACATATCCGTGGCACTTGAAAAACGATTTCATTTCAAGTTATGAGAGCGATTTCTGTAGCAAATGTTCACCGCAAAATAAACACATAAGCAAAATCCGAATAAGCTAGCGAAATCGTTTTTAATGAGTTGTCAAACTGGTAATATAACTTTAAAGGCTGGCACACATTTTACTGGCTGGCGAGCCAAATCCCGCTTCAACCAAAACAACAATCAAACCGAAAGCTTTTTCAAATAAAAGGTAAACTTGAGGGCCAAGGGTTATGCTGTGTTTTGGTTTTGATCTTTCCAGCGTAATAATTTCCATTTAAAATTTGTTAGGGGCCACATTGCTAATCAAGAGACCCCAAAAATAATGCTCCCACATGTGTGTGTGTGTGTGTAGAAAATCTTAAATGAATCTCGAATGGGGACCAAAAGATGTAGTGATTAGGCATGAGACAAGAGAGCGCCTCGCTTTAAATCATAAATTGAACCCACAGGAATGCATATTAATATGCAAAGCACGCCAGCTCAAGAGGGAGGTGGCTGCGGCAAGGAGCGCAGTGTGAGTCACCATAATGAATTATGCCACGCCTAACGAGACGACAGCAGAGCATTCAGCATGGCTCTAGAATTACTGCTGCTGCTGCTGTTGCTGTTGCTTCTTCGTGTGTTCGGTTCTCGCCGCTATGCAAGAGAAATCCAATAAAAATTCAATAAATTCCGCACAATGCTCGTAACGTTGGCCCGCTTCTAGGTGTGTGTATGTGTGTGGGAGTGTGTGCTGAAATTGGGAGAGCACATGGGGTTAAACGAGCTGACAGCTCGACACAGACACGATTTTGCCATGACTCTCAATTATTTACACACGGAGAAAAACTCATCAAATTTAAACCATAAATAAATAAAAATTAAGTGCATTGTTCAGCTCAAGTTGATAATATTTTTAATATCACGGAGAGCAAACGATGTTACAAATTCAAGCATAAAATTACAAAAAAAATATATACAACATACAACTGAATCCGATAAAGAAAAATTGTTGTTAGGAATTCAAGCATTAAATTAAACAAATAATAACAAATAAAAATGAAAATAAAGTGCACCATTCACTCAGCCTGAAAAAATGTTAATCAAATTATAAACGCTTAAACCTGAGGCCAGAAGCAATAGATTCTCAACATGATTTTAAATGTAGACAAATGCTGCATTTAAATATGAGTTTAGCTTGAAAATTTAGTACTTCTACAATTTCAAAGCTAAAGAAATGTTTACATATTTCCGACTACACACAAAATCCGATATGCTTCAATGATTCCTCAACATTACCACATAATCAGCAGATTTCGTTACTTATCAGATTAACTAGGTGAATTAAGAAAATTCACTATTTTTTTCCAAGTGTATACAAACTCACACGTGCTTAATTTATGTTTGTTATTTTCTTAACAGTTTTCTTATGGCGCCCAAAAACAGGCAATGGCAAAAGGGCAAAAAAGTGACCGGAAGTCGCCGTCGACTTCAAGAAATATGGCAGACAAATAAAAAAATTTAATTTCAACCGAGTGGCAAGTCATTAATTGACGTATAAAATAGGGTTAATATAGCTAGCATACACACACGCACACACACACACACATTCGAAAATAGTTAAATATAGAGATGCTGCCAGCTGCCAGCTCCCTCTTTCTCTACCTCTATCTCTATCTCCATCTGTGCCCCCCTTTGTGCCTTCTTCCAGCTGCCTTATATCATGTCAACACAGTCATCAACTGACTGTCGTTTGAAATTGCTGTCGACCTTTTTGTGTTGCCTGGCAGGCAAATGATGCCTATTTGATCAGCAGCCGGGCAAAAGGATAAGCAAAATGAAGCGCACACCAACAACAATACAAAATAAAATAAATAAAAATAAACGAACAAAAAGAAAAAGAGTGTAGAAGCAGCATACGCGCCATAATGTTAAACGAATGCAAAGACGAAAGGGACATTTTTTTAATGCCCTACACACAAAAGTGTCCTCGAACAGGGTATAATTAAGCACAGATAAAGCTACCAAATATTATATATAAGTTGTCAAAATCTTTTGAAAAAAAAAACTAAATCAAATAAAACCCATTTTATTTGTATTATTTAACAACTAAGACAAAAAATAATATCATATTCATATTTTGGAGCCTTGTACAGGGTATGCATTAGCAGGCATGCTGCATCGTCAGCTCACTTGACTAGGATCTTTATTTTTTGGAATAAGTCGAAATGAGAGAGACATACTAACCTAAAGTCGTAGGCTGGCTGGGTCAGCAGTTAACCAGGACCCTCTTCTTGTACTCCTTGTTGCCATTCAGCAGTTGTTCTTGCTGTTGCTTGTTTTGGTGTTGGTTTCTATGTAAATTTTTATGAGCACGCGGCAAAATGTATGCGCAAATAAAATTAATACGAAATTGCCGTTTGTATTAGTCGGTGATAGGCGCTGTTGTTTTTGTTGTTGCTTTTATTGTTGTAAATTGTTGCAGTTGCTTAGGGAGATTGGATTTTTGTTTTATTTTTATCAGAGTAACTTATTTTTTGTTTTGGTTATGGCAGCCGTTAGATAGTGTATAGCTTTTGATTGTTAGTTTCAAATTAATTTAGACGCGACATTTTTGCTGTGAATTTAATTAAATTAAGTGCATACAACTTAGTTGTAGGATTTCTCAATTTATGGAAATTAATTATGTGTATGTTTATTTGGTGTTACAACTTTCCATAGTTTATTCTTAAATTTATTTAGTTATTTTAATTATTTGATTTTTTCTTTATTTACACCCAACCAAAGGATTTATTAAATTTGCCCAGAAGTAGGCAACGAAAGCTTGGCTTGTGTAAATAAAGTGTTGACTACAATATAATTAAAGCATCCCAAATTGCTTCATACTTATTTTATTATATTATATTATTGGCGAGTGCTTGCACACCAAAACTTCCAATTATTAAAAAATTCATGAATATTGTCTGTATTTAAAAAGTTTACTGCACAGAAACACACACATACCCACAAACACGCAGAAGCCATAAAAGCCAAAAAAGACAAACGCAAAAATAGATTCCTACACTTCTGTTTTTGACTTTGCCTTACACACATACACACACACACATACGGAAAAACAAAAAAGCAGCGGCAGCAAAACACGCGCGCAGAGTTTGCTGCTGCTTCTTCTTCGTCTTCTTATTTTGCTTGCTGCTTGCTTTTCAAAAAATAACTCTAGGATACACAAAAAGACATGCCGTTTGCGTGTAAGTGTGTTTGTGTGTACTCGTCTGCTTAGCACAAAGGTGAAACTTTGGATGATGTTGTCGCTTTTGCTGTTGCTGACTGGCTGTTGATATAATCATGAGAATACGAATTTGGCTTAAAAGCGAATCACAATTTAACGACGAATGGCTGAGCAAACGGTAAATGGTAAAACGGCTAAACGGAATGAAAGCGAAACGAAAATTGCACAGAGAAATGTGTATAAAAATACATTTAGTAATAAATTAAATGATTTGCACACTAACCCCAAACACACACACATTACACGCGCGCAAAACTAACGAAGCGAAGCAGCAGTGACAGCATAAAACTCACACACACACAGACACACTTGCAGAGAAGCATACGCACACACCCAAAAGGACATGAACATAAATACATAAATAGTAGTAGATTTCCTTTGCTTGATTTCTGCCTATTTTCGAGCACAGTAGGCGCCACTGGCTGCGTGTATATGTATGGGTGAATATATGTGTAATGGAAGCAGAGGACGTATATTAATGCCGTCTCTGCCGCAGCCGCTACCTCTGCCCGTCGTAGCTTAGCGCGCAAAAACCGACAGATACACGAACATTTAACACCCAAAAAAATGCGTGGCGCATGTTTCAAAAAATAGGGAGCCAAAGCAGCAGCAGCAATAGCAGCAAGCAGCAGCTAAAATGTAGTAGACAGCTGCATACTCCCAGAAGTGATTTTGCCAATTTATTAATTTCTCTTAAAAATTTTGGTTTTGTATTTCGGCACTGGGTTCACTTTTTTCACTTGTAAGTATTTGTATAAGTGTATATGAATTATTTTTAGTTGATGCTTTACCGCACTTTATTTTCATGGCGCGCTTATGTGTAACGCACACGCTGATGTCCTGTTCTCAACTGAGGGAAGCGTTTTTTATGTCAAGTGAGCAGGATAACGACGACGTCGACGAAGACGCAAAAAGCTTCCACATCGCGCAGCCAACATCAAGTGAGTCATAATTTGCGTGTAGCAAACTTACCATTGATTTAACGCAACTGTTGAACAACGGTGGTATGCTTATGCTTAGCGCGCAATTTAAAAAAAACACTTCAAGCAAGGGCATTTTTATTATCAGCTTTATACGATCGAATTTCAAATTGAAAAGAACAGTTTTTTTTTATGATTTGCCTAATATGTAATTTTTAAAATATATATGGGGGTATAATAGGTGTACACATATGTGTATGTGTAAAAATATGTTATATTTGTTATATACAAATTCGGACAGCTTTCTGCTTTGTTCTGGGAATCACTTTAGAATGTGGCATGATTACGTATAAAGTAAACATCGTATTCCTTATCGATCCATTTAATAAGCTTGTCCACATACTTAAGGACTGTTGCCTTGTCCACAATCGACTCGAAGACCGCATACAACTCGTAGGTGGCTGTTGCCCAGGCGAGGATCACCTCCCGATCTCTCACCTCATAGATTAATTTCAAGGGTCGCGACTGATTTTGTATGCGATGCACCAAACTGCAATAGATCGCCTCCAAACGTTCAAATTCCGACAAGGACTTATATGGATGCCTCAGCATTGGGAAAAGCAACTGGTCCGTTGCCTTTCGCTTGTAGAGAAAGTGTCGCATTTCGGGGATACTGAGCATTTGTTGATACAGTTTGGCATTGTTCGGCTCCTGCAGCTCCTCATTGATCGCCTGCAGGCTCTGATTGCATTCCAGCTTCTTTGTGATGCTCATCGTCACCAAATGCTTTGTATCCAATTCTTCCACCTTATTGGAGATGAGGAGCAAACAGACCGGACAATCATTAGTTAAATACGAAATGTGGGCAACATAATAGCAATCCTTATTCAATTTGGGCAGGCAAAGTGGGACCCTGTGTTCGAAATCGTTGAAACATTTCGTGCACTCGATCAGATTGAACAGCAAACGCACATCGGACGAATGCATCGAAATATTCTTATTGCGCACAAGAGCAATCAGTTTGTTGTCCGCTATCAGCACGGCATACACCACATCCTTCACCTTCGCGCAACTCCTTTGGATCGCGCTTATAATATTCAATCTGACAGCCGTTGGCAATGGAAAGACGCGTATCGAGTTTGTCAGAAAGGTGAAAATATTGCTTGAAACTGCAAAGAAACGAAAAACATTACAAAAAGTTACAATTGTGAAAATTGCTACAGTGATCGCACAAAAATTGTTATGGCTATAAGAAGGCTGATTCCATTTGCGATTGTTGACTGTGTACAAATATTATCCTCAAAGAAATGTAGCAAATTCTTGAAGACAAAATTATAAGAAAAACTTTTACAATTTCTATACAATTCTTGCAGTAAGCAGTTCTCATCAGCAAGCGTTCACTGTATACACTTATATTTTCTCTCTTACCTCTTGCATTGCTGCAGTCATTGGCAAGATTAGATATTAGACGCTCGCTTTGAACAAGATCCTGCCTCAAGTCGTAATTTGGGCTCCTCTCGAATTTGCCCAACAGGTTCTGACGGGTGAGTAAGGAAAGTATTTGATAGTTGACATTGCTAGAAAATATGGAAATATGTGTAGCTTTAGCAGTCATTATCGATGATAATAAATTAACCCACCTCAGCTGCAGCTGGAGCTGTTCAATACTCATGTTAGTGCGCGAGGCGGCAACCAAAATCAGCTTATTTTGATGACTAAAAGCGAACTTTATGCCTCCCGCATGGATGGATATGATGCTATCCTGTTGGTTTTGCACAATGCTAACCAGCACCAGAATGACACCAAACAGATCCGCTAGCTTTTCCTCACTGCCGTGCAGCGAGTAAATTGGTTTGCCCGCCTCGCTCAGTATGAATATATGATTCTTTTGGCCACGCAACACTTTTTTGTTCAGATAGTCATCCAGATCCTCATCGATGGCATTTGTGCTAACGCTACCCTCGGACTTGGCACTTGTCGATGTGCTCAGCCCCAGAGACTCCATGGATGTGGTCAAATCTTTGTTTGATTTTCTGGCAACTGCCTCCGAAATAATGTGTTGCTCCGCATCCGCCTCTTGATAGAGATCGCCAGTTTCCTGCTCGGAATCACCTTCGGCATCCATGTATTCACATATAGAATTCGTGTCCGATGTGACGGTATTTTGAGTGGGCGTTTGTTCACTTTCCATAATTATGTTCGCTAATTTTTTTTGCAAAATAAAACATTATTGTTACACAGCCAGTGTAATGCTTCAATCGATAAATAATTGTCATCGATATAAATGCACACTGTTACTTTTTGTTTTTGGTATTTTCAATTTTACGCTGTGCGCTCACACTAGCTCGCATGTTATGAAAACAGCGCAAAAATGTTGAGAAAAACGTTTAAGAACTGTAAGTAAATGAATAAAATATGATTTACAATAACATATATATGCAATATGTATATTTAACGGTTGCAGTGCCACGCTTTGGTCACCTGTTCGCACGCCTACAAAGCACACAGAGTGCAACGACAGCTGTCGAAGAGCCGGAAGATATTGATGTGATTGAAGAACGGATACTGAAACATCCGGATTACTTCCAGGTGAACAATTTGTTCACAGTGCGCGATCTTTTCTATGCCCGCGTGCACTACGGGCACAAAGAGGGTTCCCTCGACGATCGTATGCGACCGTATCTTTATGGCAATCGCTTGGGCCACCTGATCTTTGATCTGGACAAGACAGCTGCCCATTTGCGACAGGCACTAAATTTTACGGCACACATTGCATTCCGTGATGGCATCGTATTGTTCTTTAATCGGAATGCACTGAACGCACTGCTCGTCGAGCAGAAGGCCATGGAGGCGGGCGAATATTCGCACACGCGCTTTTGGCGCGGCGGCATCTTTACCAATGCGAATGTCCAGTTCGATGCAGTCACTCGGCTGCCCGATCTGTGCATCTTCCTTAACACACAAAACAACGTGATGGCCCAGCATACGGCGGTACGCGATGCAGCCAAAATGGCCATACCCACAATTGGCATCGTCGACAGCAATTGTAATCCCAATTTGATTACGTATCCGGTACCCGGCAACGATGACTCTCCCGCCGCAGTCGAGCTCTACTGCAATCTGTTCAAGGAGGCTATTTGGCGCGGCAAACGCAAGCGACGAGAAGTGCTGGGCTTGCCGCCTCTAAATGAGGCTCAATTTAAAGCCAGTCGCAGTCGCTCCAACTCCAACAAAGTCGACTAAAACTAAACTATTATTATTTTGAATATATAAAACCACAATACTTTTTATTGAACTGCTTAAAACACAAGAACTTTGGATAGCTTTGGCAAATGTACAACATAGAGTTAATAATAATTATATTTGTACTTGATGCGTAACTAGAAAAACAATTTAAAATTGTTCCTATTCCTAAAGAATGTTTTTCAGAAATCATGGGGTAAAAAAATATTTAAAGATTAGAACATGATGAGCCAAGCCATTTGAAAACTTGGCAAATTTGTTTAAACCAACATTGAAAGTTCTTTAGATATTTATTATGGTAGCTGTGAAACACATGCGACTCAAAAAAAAAGAAGCTGAATATACATCCAACGCTTCAAATGTGAAAGGGATCTTATGATCAGGGTTATATTAATTGAACACGGATCTTATTGTTGATTATCATAATAAATAACCTCAGTAAAATTGCAAAATAACAAAATCCATAAACACATTTAAGCAGGCCAATCATAATATAGTTAGCAGACGTAGAACTATCAGCTGTTACATATCATACGATATCGATAACGATCGAACGATATCGATGAAGCGATCAACAGCTTTAATTAAGATCGATTCAGATTGTAAACAAAGTTTTGTGAAAAATATGCAGTTTACCTGTTGTCTGCTAAAGCCTTGGCATAAGTTATATATATATATATATTATAATGAATTCAATTTATGTGTGTGTGTATGTGTATGTATATGTATAAATAGCATGCTCTTAGCGCGATGACAATTGCTCATCTTAAAAATAACTAGGTGTAATTCTCGCTCCACGCCTTCGTTGTGTTCTAGGGCGGCAGGAGAGTGCCTCCTTTCACAAAGCTTGAGTTGTAGCTGTTGTAGAATGGATTGTGGTTGTTGCTGCTGCTGGATGCCGCATCCGCTGCATAAAGTTGTTGTTGACTGCTGCTGAAGCCCAGCTGTTGACCTGGTCCGAAGTAATTTGAATATTGGCCTATTGCTGCTGCTGCTGCAGAAGGTACCATTGCCGTTGCACCGGGTGGCATTGGTGGCATGCCACAGCCAGCCACATCACCGGCCAGACCACCCTTGATGGCGCGACCCGTGCCAAAGATCTGTTTACGCATCGGCGCTCGTTGAAAGGAATTATGCTCGCTATTCTTGTGCCAACTGGCATTGACCAATTTTCTAACGTAAACTTGACCCGTGACCGGAATTTGACCCGTAGTGGCTTGATCTGTGCCGTTGCCACTACCATCGTTCTTTTGGTTACTCTGCTGCACCCAATGCTCGGCATGCTTTATCGTTAGCATGGCCTTGTGCGCCCCAATATATTCCTCGGCTTTCTGCAGTCGATCCAACTGCTTCTCGTCCAGCGATTCCCGGGGCAATTTACTCAGTCGTTGTACAGTGCGTTTCCAATTGTGAAATTCACGATTTTTGAACGGCTTCATTGCCTGTCTGTACTCCTTCCACTGTCGCTGCCGGTCCTCCTTCGTGCCCGGTGGCGCTTCATCCAGTGGAAGCGGCGCCTCCGGTCTTTGTATCCATTTGCCATCGATTTCGACGAACGTTCCACCGCCTTTTTTCTTTTTGATAAGACGATTGTTTGCCGAGGAATTGTTATTGGCGGATTTGCTGGTATTGCTCGCGCTACTGCTGCTGCTGTTGGCTCCCGCTGCAGCTGCAGATCCGCCAGGTGGTGGTGGTGGCGGCATTAAAGCTGCATCCAGCAAAGCATTGTTATCCGATTTACTGTTGTTGTTGCTAGGTTTGTACTTCTTGTTTGGCTGATTGTTTTGCTTGTTGTTGCTGTTGTTGTTCTGTCGCTGCTTCTCCTTGGGCACGAGATTCCACAAACTCGGACACTTTGGCATGGGCGGCTGTATGGGCGGCGGTCGCAGCTGTGGCGACATCATATCTTCCCAGAATGGAGGCGGTTGCAACGGTCGATGCTTGCGTCCACCAGATGGTCCCGCACCCATGTTCCCCATTTGGCAGGGCGGCATCATCGGCGATGGGCCACAGGGACCCGGACCCGGCCCAAAATTGCCAAAACCCATGGTCATCAGGGGAAAAGGCAGCGGTGGTTGTCGACTCAATTGTTGAAACGAGTTGCTGTTGTTATTGTTATTGTTCATGTTGTAGTTGTGATGATTGTTATAGTTTCGATTGTTGTTGACGTGCTGTTGCTGTTTGTTGTTGTTTTCGTTTTTATACGGTTTGCGTCCGTTGCGTGTTGTTGTTGCTCCTGTTGTTGTTGATGAGCCTTCAGGATGCTCCTTGGCCTCTTTCGTCTTCTTCCAATCGGCGAAGGACATTTGCAGCGGTTTCGCTACGCTATCTTTATTTCCAGAATTATCAGTGTTTGTGGCTTCCGTTGTATCTGCTGTATCGGCCTCTGCGGGTGCACTTTCAGCCATTTTTACCGATTATAATACACAGAATATGTGAAAATATTATCAGCAATGTAGTGCTCTGAAAAATATTAGTAGAACTTGGCCGATATTTCATTTGTGTTACCAGGGCTACATCACAACCCTGCTGTCGACCTAAAATATTGAATGGGGGGCAACACCACACTGTTAAATTATGGCCGCCGGTGAAGTCTTTATGCATAATTATTATTGACGCACTAGCTCCATTCTTAATCGAAAGTTATGAAATAATTAAGTCGTAGTCAAGTAATAAATCAAAATAATTATGCATTTTTAACTAAACGATATGTCTTGTAAGCGCTGCCCAATCGATTGTTAGCGAGCCTAGACCCATTATCGATAGTACCGAAGACTGTTTTACAGATCTAGTAGTCGCAGAGATTTTTGGTAAGCTTTAATAGAGCTACTTCATTAAAATAAAGTAGGCAAACCTAAAAAGAAAACGTTGCTCTGCGTAATAAACTAAAAGTTGCATTGTGTGTCGGCTATGGTTTTTTAACAAAACTTTTATTGTGGCAGTTTAACTGCACAGTGGCCAACAGCTATAACAGCAAGTGGAGCGCTGCTGCGCAGCCAACGCGTAGTTTCTTCCATTGCTGGCATATAATACATAATATAATTTGCAACAAAAACCATTGACAAATTGACTTGATAAACTAACCAGTAGCAAAAGCAAACTCAAAGTTCTGTGTAAGTTCTGCTGCAGTGATTTTTTTTGACTAATCGTCGAGGGAGAGTTCTACGCCCAAGGCAAATCGAGCAGCGCTGCCGGCGTCGCAGTTACAGTCACAGACATATTTGTTGTTGCTATTCTCGACATATGATTCAATAAGTGGGCATGATCGCTTCGCCTCTGCCCCTAGCGCTGTAGCAGCGACGCAGCGGCACTGACAGTTTTTTGTGTAATATTTTTGTGTGTGTAAAAATGCTATTTAAAATCGGAATCCACCTCACACCCGTCGCACATAACGGCAATTAGACGTAGCAGCAAATGCTGCGTTTTCCTTGTTAATGAAACTTAAATGCTGCGCGGAAAGAAAGACAGAAAGAAACACGCAAACACACGCACGCACATTGTGTCCATTGTGCCCGTTTAATAATGCAAACGGTTTTTTTTGAGACGTTTAGAATTATCATTCATAATTGGTTCCTAAATGATTCACGGCGAAGCTAAGCACTTGTTTGGCAACAAAATGTGAGCAGCACTGAAATAACTATCATAAATCTAATTTAATCAGCTTTGCCCTACCTGCGAAGCTCTTATCAAAGTTGCAAATGATATGCACACATTTTCGTATAATTAAGTTTATTTGAGTTGTGTGTGTTCTTGGTATCAACAGCTGCGTCGCAATTTGCAGGCAAACAAAAATTCTGCTAGCAACCGTTACTTGTAACAGTCAATATTTACCGAAATAGTGCCAAGTGATAATCGATCACATGAAAAAGAAAGGCGATAGATCGATTTCTTATTGCTAATACGCTACATGTATGCATTTGAATTTTGGTGTAAACATCAATTAACAAAAAATAACTGGATGAAATGAATGATATATGAATTAGAAAATTTAAACAGCAACTTGTAATGTAGGGCTTCCACAGGTTTTATAAGTATATTTACCTCTATTTTTCTATTCCATTTCTCTTGCAGGGGGAGGTGCGGAAACGCTTCTACGACTTCTTTCACACACAAATTTTCGCAACATTCAACATACACACAAATACATACATACATAAACTGAACAAGAAAACGAACGAACTAAAACCCAGAGAGAGAAAAAGTTAAAACAAACTTAGCAATCAAATCGAAACGAGGGAAACCAAAAAACCAATCAAATCAGAATGGCGCACACACATCTGGGTAGAGCGGTGAAAAATATTGAGGCACCACGTCCGCTCAAGACACAATCGCGTTCATCTCTGAAGAACAGCTATTTGGTTATCGAGGAGCTGATCCAGTTGATTGACAATGTTACCGTTGGTTTGCAATCGTGCAATACATCATCGGAGTCGATAACATTGTTATTGCATAATTTACGGGTGCATGGACCGCAGCTGGAGGCGGTATCGAAGGATACGCTGGATCGTGCTTTCGTTGTGTTCCGCAATGCTTCGCAGGACGAACGTCTGAACATAACCACACGACTCAAGCTGCTCGAACTGATCGAATTGCGCGCGCACAGCTGGGAGGACAATGACACAATTGCTTACTACAAGTCCAAGCAGCAAGTGTCCAGCGTTGAGGTAGGCTAAACAGAAATATACATTATAAATATATGGATTTAATTAAATTTGTAACAGCAGCTGCCAGCTGAATCATATCAACACGATGCTGCCGGCATAGTTGGCAACCAGCAAGCCTTTCTCAGCACCTCCCCCACATTTGGTGTCAGCGTTGGCGTGGGTGCACTTGTTGGCGGCGCTGCTGCCGCAACGGCAGCTGCATTCAATGCGGCCACTGTTGCGGCTGCCGCACAAGCGGCGGCCATTGCAGCTGTCGGCTCACCCAATCAGCAGCATATGTTGTTGCCACCCGGTGAGGTTATCCGCAACTCGGGTAAATTTCCCAAACCCACAAAAATTCCGGGAAAAACCTACTGTAAGGATGAGGTCGTCATACGCAACGCCGACTCGGGAAAGGGTAAGTGCATTCGATATGTTACTCCTATATAGACACACGAGACTCTATTCTTCTGTTTTATATCTGCTGCCTGGCTGCCAATATTAGTTATGGGCATTAAGGGCCGACGCGTGCACATGATCGAGGAACTTAGCGAAACAATAATATCCTTTCAAAGAGGTAAAACCGACAGTAAACTACATTTTTGCACAAATTGCACCTCAACGACGCATTATTTCAACAATGTCTTGTCTGAAATTGGCTTGCTTGCTTAACTCCCCCATTAACATTAATTTTCGCACGTCATACTTTAATTTTTAATATTTGATTGTTTTTTAATTCACTTATTGGATTCAAGGCTCGTTTTATATTATCATCCATTTGTACATATGCATTCCTCATTTTTAACAGCGGTTTTATTTATTACTATTTTCGATATGTATTAATCTGTATTTTTTGTTTAGTTAATCCTGGCGCCAAAGAACGTCTGGTGCAAATTACCGGACCAGATGAAAATAAAATTAAGTAAGTCTTTTAATTGATTTTCATTTTCAATTTCTTCCACTTTACTTGTTGGCAACTACTAAGATTCGCTGATATTTGTGATTAACAATGTACTGTTATTTCTGCAGTTATGCCAAGCAATTGATGGGCGACACCATACGTCGCAACGCCTCACCGGTGCGCTTGGAGCCGGCACCATCCGCTGGCGGAGCCGGTGGCTCCTGTTCATCGCTCAACTCATCCAACTCGGACGATGCCGTCCAGCCGCGCACTCCAGGTGCCGGAGGCGTCAGCAGCAGTTTGGCCAATCGCTTGAGCTTCAATTCGGCACAGAATTTCATGACTGCCACAGCAGCAGCAGCGGCGGCACAAATATCGCAGCAACAACAGCACCACCATCATCATCAACAGCAACAACAACATCAACATCATCAGCAGCAGGCTGCTGCGGCGGCAACAGCTGCTGCCGGTAAAGTTATGCGCCCGAATCAACAGCTGCTTATGCATTCATTTTCCACAAATGATGCTTCCGTAGGTGAATACAAATTCACGGTCAATGTGGGTCAGCATCTCATCAAGATCACCGGCGGCTGCTGCGAGCTCGTCCGCGTAAGTGAAACGTACCCAACTCATCCAGCTCTCCTGACTAATCCAAATTCCTTTTATTGCTGCAGGTGGCCAAACTTGTGTTGGACGACTACTTCAGCAGCTCCGAGTTCTTGGCTTCCATGGAAGCGGGCGCGGCATTTGATGGCACTTCGCTGGTCAGTCCGGTCACAACGCCTTCCACACCGCTGCCCGGCTCGGGGCCACCACAATTTATGATGGGCAACGCTTTGCCGCTGGCCGACAGTGGCATCAATCTTAACTATGTCGCTGGGCAGAGCAACAACAATGGCGATGGCGATGATGAAGTGTTTGTCGAGTCTAATGGGAGCAGCAATCAAAATGGCCTGGCGCGCTCGCGACGCAGTCACTTTTCACGCAAGGAGTCGACGCCGGAAGCGAAGGCACTGCGCGAAAAGCTCGAAGAAGAACGTGCCGCCAATCTGCTAAAGACGAGTACCTGTAAAAATTCAATCGTATACCAAATTATTAAGTATAAATCGAATTAAGTGACTTGTTTGTTTTCCATTCACAGCACGCGTCTCGTATGATATTGAACATTTGATGTACTATTCGAAGAGTCCGCACGCCTGGGCGCTACCCACCGAGTGGGTGAAAATTATGGAAATGGTACCATCGATTTTACGAAACAAGGTAATTCAACCCGTTGACCAGCACTTTGCTATATCAACCTGTTCTCCCAGCGCCGATATCACCCACCTTGCACATAATTCGTCATTAACAACAATAACATCTACTAAAACAACAACAACTGCGGAAATGTCAGGTTCCGTCAATCAAGATTGTGAACCCAGCAATAATCGAAACAATCAAATTCTAATAACTAACAACACCAAACAAGCACCAAAATTAAAGACCACAAGTATATCGCTCGACAGTTTAAGTGCACCTAAGATAATCTCATGTGACCGTGGTGACAATGCTCAAATCATTAATCGTAAGCCTTCCTTAGAATCTGATCGTAAATTATACAACAAACAATTGCAAATTATAACCAATACAATGGGTGCATCAGCATCTGGCAAATGTCGCAATCAAACAAAAGCAATTTTCCAGCGCTATAGCGAGATCGACGAGCTCTCTTTAGCCATGTGTGATACAGGATCCAATGAGGAACTCAATAATAACAATCGTTCGTTCATCTAAATTTCATTCATATTCGTATTATAATCAACTCGTTAACGTAACGCATTTGTAAATGCATTTTCGTATTTTTATCAAATCATACAATTGATTAATTCAAATAAGCAATTTTTACATTTGACATCAATCATTAAAATATTAATCCCCATATTATTAAACATAAAGCCAAACGCAACAATTTTCTGACTTTGGGCTCGAAATATTAATGTTAAATTGAAAATATTAAAAAAAAAGTGAAAAAGCAAATGAAAATTAATTTGTAATTTGATAAAAAAAAAGAATCTGTATTTTGGCTGTGAAGCAGATTTAGTGTTCGCTAAGCTTATTCTAAAGTTGCTTAATTAGTATTCATATTAACACACACATACATAACACCTCTTTTATATTTGTTCCAACCAAACAAAACAAAACACGCACACACACTGTAATTAATGCTTAACTAAGACTAATTAACAATTGCAATTGCATAATATTGTAGCCTTAAGTGTAACAAAAACTTAGGTGTAAGCGTTTTTTCAAGCCTAAACCATTTAAAAATTTATATATACATTATACACATGCATATGTAAAATAAAAAAAAAAAACTGACTTGCAAAGTCGAAATGCTTGGCTTTTAACTATTTGTACATTTCTAACAAAATACATAACACACACCCATAACACACACACACATATAATTTTGTTTAGTTTTGTACACAAGGTAAACAAAAGGTATAGCTTACTATTTTTATATTTGTACCCTTTTTTAATTGATATACATTACTCTAATTTCCACAGGATCTACAAGATGAGAGCCAGCGTTTTGATGGTGAGAAATATCTCGCCAGTATTCAAAGTGCCACCAAACGAAATATTGATGCAGCCGACGACACTGAAAATGTGGATGAATAACAAAAACTGAAAAAGAAAACAAGAAACACGCGAGCGCATTACATTAACATATAAAAGAACGATTTACAGATGTTAATTTGTTTCTTTTTTGTGAAATGGAAAGAACAAACAACAGATCTGGCAATGGCTAATGTTAATGTGTGTGTCTCAGATATATAACTCAATTAGGGTTTATCAAGTCCCTAAATCATATCAAATTACACACACACGAACTATCTTTCTGTTTTTTGTACTATGCCTTTAGCTTTAGCGTGTCGCGTACATTTCTTAATATATTATAAACGACCAAAAAAAAAAATCAAATGGAATAAATTCTAAATACTTAGTTAGGAGCAATGAAAAAAAAGTACGACGATTTATATATGAAAATAACTTAACTAAAAACCAAACCATCTTTCAATATAACGATGCTTTTAGTTAAACTTAAAAAAAAAAAACGATGAATATATTTACTAATATAATATGCTTACTATGATAACAAAATGCAGATAATTGATGGAACGCTCATTGAAAAAGGGCATTATTCACAATTCGAAGAAAAGCAGTTCGAAAATTAACAGCAACAATGAACGTAAATGCATTTTTATTCAAATAGAAAGAAAACAATTTAACGAAATTATTATTTTCTCATATGTATCTAATTTCAATCATCCTATTTATGAATGTACTAGTTTCAATTCTCAAAAACGATAAACAAACTCGATTCTATTGTTTTCATAATTTTTAATTTTGTGCAATTACTGTATTTTAATTTTCTCTAGTCCAACGCGTTATGAAAACTTTTGTGTCTTTTTTAGTTTCTATATTTAACATTTTTTGGAATTTTTGTTTATGTTTTAGCTAATTTATTTAATTTAATATAAATTATATACTTTCGACAAATGGAAAGCGTTTACATATGCAAAAACACATAAATTAAATAAAAATCAATACACCATTTTTTATTTATTTTCCTTACACATCAAGAAAAGGTAGATTTTTGCTAGGATATGTATAATTTTTATTTAAACATTAATTTTTGGCAACGGGCACATAACACATTTATACACAAATATCATCATAATGTAAACGTATTACAACAATAGTTTAAATATGTAATTTTTTTTTGATATGTTAGCGTCAAATGTTTACTTATAAATCAAACAAAAAATTGAGCGACTTTTTCGAATGTGTGCGAAAAGGAACATAATTTGCTATGCATAAAGATAGTTAAATGGTAAACAACATCACATCGGTTATCGTACATAGTATATATGTATCTATATATATATATATAAATATATATATATCTAGTTTGTATATTCTTTATTTGCCCAATAGAGGCCGTCGATCCACAGTGCGACGATGCGTTGAGCTTTTTTCGTTAGCATTTTGGAAAGAAGAATGTAGAGATTAGTTAGGTGCTCGAACTAACCGGCGAAAATATAGTTTTAGATACACACACAATATTAATACACCAATATACACACAACATCAATAGCTTGCTCACGAACTAGACTCAATATTCACGTACATTGATGTATGATATGTGGAACGCTGAGCCGGCGACATATTCAGATTGCCCTGATGCTTCCGATCATAAGCCCAGATAGCGCATGTTGCCATCAGTGAAACTGTGTAAACGAAAAGATTATTATTTACAGCAGGTGAATTTTAACTAGTGCATTCATGACTTACTAATTAGGAAGAGCATAAAGAAGAGCTGCAGCCAGAAGTGACTGCCGCCACTGCTATCCACAATGAGTCCAGAAAGAATGGTGACCACAGCTAGGCCCATATTTTGCACCGATTGGCAACTGTGATTAAAATATATATTATACATATTTATATAGATAGTTTATATAGTGTGTATTATAAATTCTAGTATAAACAGTATAATTCGCTTAGTTAAATTCTATTTGCTTATTAAGTGTAGTAATATCTAGCAAAACTATTAACCATTTCAATGAAGTTGAATTTGATTGAAATGCTTTTTTTTTAAAGATCGAATTATACTGTCTATATATAGATATAAATTAAGATTTCACTTACAAGCCATATGCCGTGCCCAGTTGATATTCGGGCACAATGAGCGCAACCAAGGGCCACAAGCTGGCAGCCAGCATCGAATAGGACAAGCCCATAATCGACATGGCAATATACGGATTTAAATGGCTAAATGTGAGCAACATGTGGGCAACGAGCGTTGATATTGTGGCCAGAAATACCCAGGTGACGTTGCGTCCCAAACGATCGATGGTAAAACCAAATAGAGGCGATGCAATAGCAGAGATAAAATACACAATCGAATTGACATTGTTGGCCTGATCGGGCGTTAGGTGGAAATTGGTTGTGAAGAATGTCTGGCCGAGAGCCACAAATGGAAAAATAGCCACATAGTAGGCGACACAAACAACCGATACCATCCAGAAGTCCAGTTTGAATGACATTACATCGCTGAGCTTGGTAATCTCACCGCTTGGATTATTATTACGCTTTAGGATGCGCTCGGCACGTTTGTCCATCCAGCCTATAATAATAATTTATATCAATAATTGAGATAAATCTGATTAAAATTATATATAAAGATTAACCACTTACCCAGTATAAGTGTGCACAGCAATGACATGACGCAGGTGGTCGAGGCCAGAAACAATGTGATGCCCAGGCCCGTATAACCTGCATAGAACTTGGACACATAGGCGTAGACTGGTTGCATAATCCAAAAGTTGACAGTGCTGCCGAAACGTGCCACAGACAGCTGCAGGCCAAATACCATGTTCAGCTCCTGGCCCTTGAACCAAAGCACCGCATAGCTGTTCTGGGCAACGGCCAAAGACTCGGCGCCAATGCCAAACACAAAGCGACCGACAATCATTAGCCAAAACTCACCCAACAGGCTGCCAGTGGCGAATATCAATTGACCCAGCAGCACTATGGTCATATAGATAATGGTGCCCAATCGAATGCCAAAGACGCGATCGATGAGAAAGCCACCAACAAAGCAGAGCACAACATTTGGCCACGAGTAGATGGAATAGATGAAAGTATATTCGGTGGCACTCAAATGCAGCTCATTCTGAAAGACATCCTGAAGTGCACCGGGATTATCATAGCAAAAGTAGGAACCTATGAATAAAATAAAAACATTAATTTCCACCTTTAGCTTATAATAAATTAATGAAAATTAAATATATTCAAATTTATAAGAAGCAAACACTGACTGAACTACAGAAACCATTAAATATGCAAGAGAATAATCCATTTCCAAATCTCCGATGTCAACTTACCAAAACCCAGCAGGCACATAAAAACCAGGGCCAAAAATCGATGTGGCCCACTGTTGGGATCACAACAGCCCGGTTTGTCCTGTGGCACAGCCAACTGTTCGGTATCCCTAGTGCTGCGCCTACGCACAACTGGTTTCACCTCATCATCCCCACTGCTGCTCGAGGCACACTCCACAATTCGCAGACGTTCCTCCTTCGACATTTTTTTTTATTCAGAGAAACGCGTTGAAATTAATTGACTTCTGCAAATGGCAAGGATGTTTAGCAAGCTTTTATCTCCGTCTCAGGATTTTATTTGAGTTCTGGCTAAGGCCAAAAGAGCGGGGCGTATGACAAGGTGCGGGCGGTGTTGGCAGGTGCCCTCTATTAGTGCTTTTTATTGCAGGCCATGCTAATTTTTTTATGGATGCTGTTCTTTGTTGTTATATTATTGATTATTTCAGTGCACGTCGAAACGCACTATCAGGTTTTGGTGGGGGTTGTTTTTGGGGTTTGCCTCGTCGCAGTTTTGAGTTGTTAATCTGCAATGAAAAATTGTATTATAAAAATGTTTCTCATTTCACACAAGCTATATAAATGTGTGTGTATGTGTTAGTCAAACAAACAGAATCTTGTCAGCATTTTTGCTAATAAGTTAAGTGCATGCTTTGTGTCTTGTTTTAGCGAGGTATTAATTGACTTGACACCTAACTTAAAAAATCAAAAAGCTTCGTTTATTTGCGTATTGGCAAGCCAGGAAATATACAGATACACACATTTGTACTTGTTTACATTGGCTTTTAGGGTTACAAAGCCTTTTATCAACGCACGTCACACACAATAATAAAATAACTAATCAGCGCATGATTTGCGTTTGTTTTGAATTTAGAATAAGGCGCGCGCTAGACTTGATTTGAAAAGCGTCGCTGATAGTCGCAATATAAATATACATATATTATATTCGCAGTTATTGTTACAATTTCAAAACAAACAGAATCGATTCACACCCACACACAGAAAAAATGCTCAACAAGTAAGAACCGTTTGTCCTCTGGCAAAAATAAGCAACAGCTGCCAAATTTTAGCTGCAGCAACCTCCTACCTGTTTTCCGCAAGCGGAGAAACTTAACTAACGTTCAATTCTTATTTTTCGTTAGGGTCAGGCTATGTGAACCAGTTCGTTCACACAGTGTGCATATCGATAGACAGCGCTCGATTTGTTATCAATCGGTCCCTAGAAGTGCACGATTGTTTTGTATTGCCATTGGGCAAACAGCTTGATCATAAGTTACATATATATTTATATGTGGCATAAGGTTCAAAATTGATGAATCATAAAAAGATTAAACTCTGGCTGTCACCCAACAGTATAGATTAAAAAAGCAATAAAAAACTATATTTCTGAACATATGTAATTGTACATAAATTGCTAAAAACGTCGCTTTCATCGTATAAACTGAGATTTTGAGTTACTATGAAATAATGTCATCGCAACAGGGCAAATTGATACGGAAACAAAACGTTTCAAACATCACTGCAAAACTGTAAATACAAACACGCATCTATTTTTGTAATGCTCACAAAAGTCGTAATAATTGAAATTAGTGTTGGCTAGAAACAAAATTACACACAAAGCAGATGGCAGCGATAAAGGTGCGTAACTATGCATATATAAATATATTATATATCAAACTATAATGGTCAATTTACATATGTTCGCTTATATCTGTGTATGCGTATGTGTGCGTGTGTTTTGTAGAACATCGCGCTGGGCATTATGTATGGGCTGTGGGACAGCATACGCGGCATGACGCTGGTGCTGTACATAGACAACGAGGTTGCCAGACAGAATGCGGAGCTGGAAACAATGCGCCAGCTGCGACGCATGGACAGGGAGCACTTCAAGCAAACACAGCAGACACGTTCAACATCGCCAGTGCCCAGTTCGGCGGCGGCAATGATGCGAGAGGAGTATGCCAAGCGGGCGGAGCACAACTCTGATGAGCGAACGCTTGAGAAGATTTTGCAGAAGACGCCAGCGGAGAAGCCGCAGCCGCAAGCGTGAGTATGCCATACAAAATAAGAGGCACTGCTTTAATCGATTATGAATGTTAAAAATGACCGATAAATGATTTTCGATAATCTATATTCGGTGGTTTTAAATGTTCAATTGCAACTGTTTTTTCTTAAGCAGAAAAAATTAAAAACTTTGCCTTTCACATTTATTTTTTTTGATTATTGAGTGCCCCTCACAATAGCGCATTACTAATTTTATTTCTATTACGCATTTGCAGCGAAAAGAAAATCGCAAAGAAATTATTTAAATGCTGTCTGCTAAATGGCGGCTTCACCTGGCTGAGCATTGTGCTCTTTGAGAATGTGCTGCTGCCGACGCTTAAATTCTCTTTGACCATCTTCTATGGCGCCCAGTCGGATACACTGCCCTTTGTGTGGAGTTGGCTGCATCCGATATTGTCGCTGATCTTTGGCATGATGTGGGTGCTGCCCATTTTTATGCTCTCCAAGGTGGTTAGCTCGCTGTGGTTCGCGGATATTGCCAATGCAGCGTATCGTGTGCGCAAGGGACGACCACAGTTGATACCTGGCATCAGTAAACTGGTTGCCGATTTTCTGTTTAGTATGGTGGTCCAAATGCTGTTCCTGGTGCAGAGCATGCTTGTGAATCTGGTGCCGGTAAAGTACGTGGGTTCCTCGCTGTGCTTTATACACTTGTGCCTGCTGTATTCTCTGTACTCCTTCGAGTACAAATGGTTCAACATGGGCTGGGAGCTGCACCGTCGCCTCACCTATATTGAGAAGAATTGGCCATATTTCTTTGGTTTTGGCATACCGCTTACAGTGCTGACAAATATGTCAAGCTCGCTGATTGTCAGCAGCTGCATATTTTCCATATTCTTTCCGCTCTTCATACTCAGCGGCAATGAAGCCAAGCCCATTGTGGACACCACGTAAGTACTTAACCGGAAGTAAAAATCTTTTGCTTAAAGTTGTCTTCTTTTTGTTGTAGACAATTTTCGCTGCGTCTCTTCTCACCGGTGGTATTCATATCGAACATGTGCTTTGGCGGCAATCCGTGGAGCAAAACGAATCGACTGCTGGCCCAGCAGCGCAAGCAGATGGAGCAGCAGCGCCAACAGCAGCGCGAGGAGTTGATGCTGAAGAAACAACAGCATATGCGGCAACAGCAGCGCCAACACGAAATGATGGCACGGCGGGAGCAGTCACATTCGCGCTCCCGGACGCCACAGCCCGGCCAGCAGTCGGGGCAGCATTATCGCTACGCTCAGCCGCCTGCTTTTGATGCGGCGCGTGTGCGAGATTCGTCGGCGTCATCGACACACAGCTCAAATGCAGCGACGCCAACGAGCTTTAGGCCGCCGCCATTCTTTGGCGGATCGGGCATGCATAGTAATGTGCCGCTGGTGCCCATACCTGTGCCCGGGGCACCACGCACACCCATCATTGTGCAGGAGGAGTCGGGCCCAGATGACTGGAATTTGTGAGATTTTATATGCATATACAAACACACATAGCATAGGCCTCTATTATTTATGTATATATATATCTACATATATATATATATATATATATATTTATATATTTAATGCAATTATGTACTGCGATCGAGAACTGTGTATGTTAAAGCTTACTTTAGACCTAAACTTACGCATAATGACAATGCACGCTAGTCGTCTGCAACTAGTAGCTACTTATATAATTTTTGTATTTAGTGATTGATTGATAGCGTCAGATTTTTACTGGGTGATTCTTTTTTTTTATAAGTGCGCCAATGACAATTATTATTTACGCTAGGCATCAAAAAAGTTTCATATACAAATAAAGTGTAATAAAATTTTTTGTATTTTCGTCACGTGAATCGAGTTTTCTATATCTGCATTGCGCATTGACTGGTTATATATATAAAATCCTAATTTAAAAAAAAACTTATTCTATAAAAATAATATTTATTTTTTTTAGAACAAGTCGCTTCTGGTTTTTATATTCTCCAGCAAATTTTCCAATTCCATAACTTCATTCATGATCAAAAGATTTGAAATACAATATGAGTTGGCAAATAGATAAAGCAGGATTGATTGGCCAATCCAATCCCGGATATGGAATCAGGATAAATACCAAAGTCAAGGACACGTATGTGGTGTTCATGTTTTATCGTCGAATCACTGACCCATATCCCCTATTTTTACAAGGCGAGGTGTTGCCAATTAGCGCTTATGCATTGGCCACGAACCATATATTAGATTGTGTAGTCAACTAATTGATTATCACCAAGGATACACATATGTCCACACATTGGCTCGTTGAAAGCTCCGTGATGTCTTCGAAATCGGGTTTTCAGTTGTCATTTGTGGTTCATGACGAGTGGTCAATGTGCGGTCCTGGCGATAATGTTGAAGACTCTCAAATATTTATGGTTGCTGTGGACATGGCTCCAACTAGCAACCCATTTGGAAATCACCAACGCTCAGACAAGTCAAAATATCAATGTGTGTAAGTGCTAAATCGATAGATGCGAAAGCCATTTAAATTGATATGGCAATGGACTTGTGTAAAGTCATTAAGCATAAAGTGGTTGGGTGGTTCAGTGGTTGAGTGGTTTTTGGGTTGACAGTGCAAACAATGCATGTTCTATATGTGTATGTATGTGTAATAGTAATGTCGTGTCCTTAACAGTTTTTATAAATGAGGTGGATAATGAGCCAGCCACGAAGGCCATCGAGGTGGTCCTCACCTATCTGAAGAAGAATCCCAGCTATGGTTTATCGGTCCAAATTGAATCGATTGAAGCAAATAAAACGGATGCCAAAATATTGCTTGAAGCAAGTAAGTTTTTCATAAATAATATATAAAGGTTTAAAAAAAATGTTATATTCTCCCAATTCCAAATTGATCTTCTTCTCAGTTTGCAACAAGTATGTGGAAAGCATTAATAAGAAACAAACGCCACATTTAATTCTGGACACAACAAAATCTGGCGTTTCCTCGGAAACAGTCAAGAGCTTTACCCAGGCACTGGGTTTGCCCACAATTAGCGCCTCCTATGGCCAGGAGGGCGATTTGAGGCAATGGCGCGATCTGGATGAGTCTAAGCAAAAGTATCTGCTGCAAGTAATGCCGCCAGCCGACATAATTCCGGAGGCAGTTAGGAGCATTGTCAAGCGGCTGAACATAACCAATGGTTAATAATAGCATAAAACACTCAGTTAAAAAAAATCAATGAATTTTTTAAATTTGCCATACTTTTAACGCCCAGAATAACTCACCATATCATTCAGAAAGAAGTTTTCAAAAACAAGGAATTTCTTTTCTTTACTTCAGGGTACATTTTTCCCTGGCGATTTTCTAAAATTCAAAACGATATTTTCTGATAATAATTATGTAATTCTCATTAACTGCTTGCCATCCTACAGCTGCCATACTTTATGATGACACTTTTGTCATGGATCACAAATATAAGTCGCTGCTGCAAAACATTCAGACGAGACATGTAATTACGGCCATTGCCAAGGATGGGAAACGGGAGCGCGAGGAGCAAATTGAGAAGCTGCGAAATTTGGATATTAATAACTTTTTCATCCTGGGCAATCTGCAATCCATACGCATGGTCCTAGAGTCCGTAAAACCAGCCTACTTCGAGCGCAATTTCGCCTGGCACGCAATCACCCAGAGCGAGGGCGAAGTTAGCAGTCAGCGGGATAATGCTACGATTATGTTCATGAAACCGATGGCATTCACACAATATCGGGATCGGTTGGGCCTGCTGCGCACCACATTCAATCTGAATGAGGAACCGCAGCTGGCATCAACCTTCTATTTTGATTTGGCACTTCGCAGCTTTTTGGCTATCAAGTAAGTTGGATTATTATTGCTAAAGATCTTTATTAATTTTATTGATATATTTACGACCCAGATAGTTCTAATTTCTCTTGGAATACGGATTTTTTGTGTTGGTTCCACAATGTCCGAATCATTAAAGTAAATTGGAATCTGCGCATCATTTATTTTTAGACATCTTTCTTAATATTTTGTTTGCTGATTCGATTTTTCTGGGGTTTCTCATTTTGAACCACTTTGCTTTTAAATACTCCAAGAAATGTTAAAAATATATTTAATGTAGAATTCAATTTAATTCATTTAGTATTTTTCTTTATAGACTTATAATAGACGAACAAATTAAATAAACTAAACACAAAAAGTAAATTTCTTCACTGCAGACATACAAAATCGATTACTTATATATGTCCTGAGAATAACTAATTATAGAGTGCTTATATATTTAACAGCAACGATAGAAAATAAGTCTGATTATATTTCAGTGCTCACCACATTAAATTGACTTTCGTTACTATTATTGGATAATTATACATTATGTTTCTGGTTTTTTTTTTCGACACATTGATTAACTCATTAATTATGTTAGAGAAATGCTGCAGTCAGGCGCCTGGCCAAAGGAGATGGAGTATCTGAAGTGTGACGACTTTCAGGGTGGCAATACACCTGAACGCAATATTGATCTGAGGCAATTTTTCACACAGGTGTGTACATGGTTTAGAGTTTAAATGGGGGAGAATCCCCTTGCGCTCCATCCAATTATGTGTAATTATTGTTTACAAAATGCGCTCGCACAGGTTAGCGAACCAACCTCCTATGGCACTTTCGAGCTGGTCACGCAACCGCGGAAACCATTTAATGGCTACAGCTATATGAAATTTGAAATGGACATAAATGTGCTCCAGATTCGTGGCGGCAGTTCTGTCAACAGTAAATCGATTGGCACCTGGACAGCTGGCCTCGACTCCCCACTCTTTGTCAAGGATGAACAACAAATGCAGAATCTGACCGCAGATACGGTCTATCGCATATTCACTGTGGTGGTAAGTGGTGTCTATAACAGAGTTTATCCTGAGTATTTTCTCTAGCAAACCAGATATCTCCGTTTCCAAAGAAAATTTTATTATTTCTCAAATTATTGTAATATAAAATAAATTTCACCAAATATTAATTTAAACACATTAATGGTTTGTTGCTGCTGCTGCTGTAAATTGATTCAGGCGGAAATAAATGAATATTCTACAAAATAAGTAACAAATTAAAAAAAAACCCAGTCAATCGATTAAATATATTTTCTATGAACCAATTAAATACACTTCGTAAACTGTTTTCGTTTTTTTAATGAAGAAAATATTCAAGTCTTTTTGCTGAAGATTTCTTTCCTATTGGGGTGTCTTAACTAGAGCATTTTTACATGTTTCCTATTCTACAAGCTAAAATTAAGGGTTCATATTTTTAATTAATGATTAATCTTAATTACAGCAAGCACCGTTTATAATACGCGATGAGACCGCACCGAAGGGCTACAAGGGATATTGTATCGATTTGATCAATGAGATTGCGGCAATTGTGCATTTTGACTATGAGATTCAGGAGGTGGAGGATGGCAAGTTTGGCAACATGGATGAGAAGGGCGAATGGAACGGGATTGTGAAGAAATTGATTGACAAACAGGCCGATATTGGATTGGGTAGCATGTCCGTCATGGCAGAGCGGGAAATTGTAATTGATTTTACTGTGCCATATTACGATCTGGTTGGCATTACCATTATGATGCAGCGTCCCAGTTCGCCCAGTTCGCTGTTTAAGTTTCTCACCGTGCTCGAAACGAATGTCTGGCTATGCATTCTGGGTGCCTATTTCTTTACCAGCTTTCTCATGTGGGTCTTCGATCGGTGGAGCCCCTACAGCTACCAGAACAATCGCGAGAAGTACAAGGACGACGAGGAGAAGCGTGAGTTTAATCTGAAGGAGTGCCTTTGGTTCTGTATGACTTCGTTGACGCCCCAGGGTGGTGGTGAGGCGCCAAAGAATCTATCGGGCCGTTTAGTGGCAGCCACTTGGTGGCTTTTTGGGTGGGTAACAGAAAGGAATATTTTAATTATGGGGTTTAATTTTTATGTTTTAATATTCTCTGGTAGCTTCATCATCATTGCCTCGTATACGGCTAATTTAGCTGCCTTTTTGACTGTATCGCGTTTGGACACTCCTGTAGAGTCACTCGATGATCTGGCCAAGCAGTACAAAATTCTCTATGCTCCGCTAAATGGATCCGCGGCGATGACCTATTTTGATCGCATGGCGAATATTGAACAAATGTTTTATGAGATCTGGAAAGATTTGTCGCTGAACGATTCACTGACGCCGTTGGAGCGTTCCAAGTTGGCCGTCTGGGATTATCCAGTAAGCGATAAATATACGAAAATGTGGCAGGCTATGCAGGAGGCGGGTCTGCCCGCCACCCTTGACGATGCGGTGAAGCGCGTGCGCAATTCCTCCACAGCGACGGGATTTGCATTTCTCGGAGACGCAACGGATATACGTTATCTGCAGTTAACCAATTGTGATCTGCAGGTGGTCGGAGAGGAGTTCTCACGCAAACCGTATGCAATTGCCGTCCAACAAGGCTCACATCTTAAGGATCAATTCAATAATGCGTAAGTGGATTCAAAATCATGATGATGATTACTAAAGATTCGAAATATTTATTTTTACCTCCCAGCATTTTGACATTGCTGAACAAGCGGCAGCTGGAGAAGCTCAAGGAGAAATGGTGGAAGAACGATGAGGCGCAAGCCAACTGTGAGAAGCCGGAGGATCAGTCGGATGGCATATCCATTCAAAATATTGGCGGCGTCTTTATTGTGATCTTTGTGGGTATTGGCATGGCCTGCATAACGCTCGTCTTTGAATACTGGTGGTACAGATATCGTAAGAATCCCCGCATCATCGACGTAGCCGAGGCGAGTTCGTCGCAACCTAATATCAAGGATGGCGGCAAGATGAGTGACGGCGTCATCTTGGGTCAGACGGGCGACAAATTTGAAAAATCAAATGCCGCGCTGCGTCCGCGCTTTAATCAATATCCGGCAACGTTTAAGCCGCGTTTTTAAAGTTATCAAAAAAAATATCATGCCGAGATCTATGTCTACGTCTATAGCAATTAAGTAAATATGCAATATTCTCTCACATTTGTGTGCACTTTTAAGCAAATTTTTAATAAATATGTGTGTTTTAAAAGTCTTCTACAATGTGACAGGTTGCCGCGTGAACAGCATACCATTCTTTTTCAGCCCACGTTCAATGGGCAGCCATGTAGTTTCATTGCAGCCCTGGCTCGATAAATGTCTATCGATAAACTTATACTAAAAACACATCTCTCATACTCAAAAAGGCGGAGAAAAGTGTGAAAATTTGTCAAATCGTTCAATAAACAAGAATAGTTTTTAAATAAAAAAGTAAAGGAATTGTTACCCGCGAGTGTTCATAAATAGCTTGCATGCGGCGCTTGAAAAAACTGTCCAAAAGTCACAGTGTGACGGGGACTCTAGAAACTGATGCAGCGCCGACGTCGGCCGAGACATCGGCAACAACAAGTACAGCATTGGGAGGAGATGCCGCAGCGGCTACGACGACTGCGAATGGTGGATCAGGTGGAAGTGGAGCAGGAGGAGGAGAGACTTTATTCAACGTTGATATATTCAAGCATTTCGATAAATCGGGCCGAAGTGAATTGTGTGTACATTATTATAATAATATTTAGTGGGTATTAATTGTGTGCATTTCTCTCCCAGCATAAAATACCTGAAGCAACAGCTGCAGGAGAGCCCGGAGAGTCCCGTCTTTGATAATCATGGCGCATTTAAACAGGGCATTTCAAACGCCATCTACGAGCTGCTGTGGCAAGCACTTCGCTTCAAGCTCAAAAAGGACATTGTGCTGCACGTGCTCACCGATGTGGTCGTAAGTTTTGGGGAAAACAAACAAGCCGTGCAGCCAAATAGAAACTTATTTGTTTTTTTTTTTAGGCGCTACACAAAGAATTTCCTAGTCTTATATTGGATGTGGTGAATATATTGGACAGCGAGACATCGCTGATGACCGAGGGACTGCAGGAGGAGAGACATGGATTTGTGCAAATTGTCAAGGATCTGGACAAGGTGCTGCCAGAGGCATTGCTGAAAGAGCGACTGGAAATTGATACACTCCAAGAAGTTGGCATTGTGAAGAACAAAAGTTTCTACACCAAATTCATCAAAGTGAAAACAAAGCTTTAGTAAGTTTAATTGTTGTATTTTAACTAGACAATATATAAATTTATTTATTATATATATATAATATACTTTTCAGCTATAAGCAGAGGCGTTTTAATCTCTTTCGCGAGGAGAGCGAGGGCTTTGCCAAGCTGATCACAGAAATGAATCAAGATTTTGAGGAGCACACAACACCAGATGTCATCATGGACATCATCAAGTCACTGATAGGTAACACTTTTTACTTCATTTTAATTTGTACGTCTGACTTATATTGTCGATTTAAAGGTTGCTTCAATCTGGATCCGAATCGAGTGCTCGATATTATTATTGAGTCCTTTGAAACGCGACCCGATCGCTGGAAACTATTTATACCGTTGCTACGAAGCTATATGCCCACAGGCTCCATAATATGCGAAGTACTCGGCTACAAATTCTGCCATTTTAAGGCGTCGCGCACGCCTCGCTCCTTGCACCATGTCTGCGCACTGCTCCTGAAGCATGGCGTCATCGAGCTTAACGATATTTATGTGTGGCTAGCGCCCAACGATGGTAGCATACGTGCCAATTGGGATGAGGATTTGGCCGACGCCAGGGAAATGGTGCGCAAACTTCATGTGATCTCCACCAACAAAAAAGATGACGACAAGGAACCACCTGCACCACCTACAACTAAGAAATTCGATGAGGTTTGCATGATCACTCAGAAAAAAGTGAAGAGTATAAACTACTAATTATCCTCTCTACAGGACAAATACAATGCTAATCAAAAGTTTGGTCTATGCGAGGCGCTGCTCAAGGTTGGCGACTGGGAGAATGCGTTCAAAATTATACAAAAGCTGCCGGATCAATCAGTGGTCGTTCAAGATCCAATTGCACGTGCCATTGTCGATCTGGTGCATCTCTCCGTTGAGCATATCTACTACAAGAGATGCTTTAAAGCCCCCGCTGGCCGCAAACCCAGTCGGAATCGTCTGTACGAAGATACCAGTCTCGTGGCCAAGATGCAGGTTCGCGAATTTGCCGATCTACGCAAGTATACGTGGCCGATGGCGAATGTTTTGGGCCCGGCGATGCACTGCGACACTATTCTGATGTACAAACTTGTGCGGATCATGTGCAGCGTATTGCACGACATGGGCGTTGACAGTATGAATGGTCCACCGCCGAATTCGGATCAGGAGCAACAGTACTATGACATCATCAGTTGCTTGGATGCGAGCATATTGCCCTCGCTGCTATATCTGGACAGCAATTGTTCCATGTCCGAGGAAATTTGGGCCGTACTCAAATTCTTTCCATATCACTTGCGATACAGTTTGTACGGACGCTGGAAGAATGACAGCTATCAGTTGCATCCGAATCTGATACGTCGTTGTGGTCTGGCGCAGCGGGACATCAAGGCGCTGATGAAGCGCGTCAGCAAGGAGAATGTTAAACAGCTGGGTCGACTGGTCGGCAAGTACAGCCACTGTGCGCCTGGGCTGCTCTTTGATTATGTAACTATAAATATAATTCCTTGCCAAATTCAGCTCAAATTACACCTCTGCTCGTTTCTCTTTTTAGATCCTTGTGCAGATCCAAATGTATGACAATTTAATTTTACCCGTTTGCGATATGCTTAAATATTTGACAAATCTATCATTTGACTGCCTTGGCTACTGCATCATTGAGTCCTTGACAATGACGGGTCGAGGTCGGTTTAAGGACGACGGTACCTCACTCTCACTGTGGCTACAAAGTCTCGCATCGTTCTCTGGCAACATCTACAAGAAGTACAGCATCGATATGAGCGGCCTGCTGCAATATGTCGCCAACCAGCTGAAGTCACAGAAGAGTCTCGATCTGCTCGTGCTGCGCGAACTTGTCCATAAAATGGCCGGCGTCGAGTCCTGCGAGGAGATGACCAACGATCAGCTGCAGGCGCTCTGCGGCGGCGAGCAATTGCGTGGCGAGGTGATGTACAAATTTACACATTATACACAATAAATATTAACATATTTTGTAATATTAATTTTAGGCTGGCTACTTTAGTCAGGTGCGCAACACGAAAAAGTCATCGAATCGCTTGAAAGAGGCGTTGGCCAACAATGATCTCGCGGTCACACTTTGCCTGCTGATGGCCCAGCAGAAGCACTGCGTCATCTATCGCGAAACTGCAGCGCAAAGCCATCTGAAGTTGGTGGGCAGTCTGTATGATCAGTGCCAGGATGCGTTGGTGCAGTTTGGCACATTTTTGGGCTCCACGTATTCGGTGGATGAGTATGTGGAACGTTTGCCATCGATTATCACAATGCTGCGCGAATATCACATCAATACGGATGTCGCGTTCTTCCTCGCCCGGCCCATGTTCACGCATCAGATTAACGTAGGTGTTAACGAAATTATTCTTGACTGCCAATTATAAATTTGTATTTGTGCCTGCAGCAAAAATATGACCAATTACGCAGAGCAGATCCCAATGCAAAGAAGCTGACGACGACCCAAAAGCTGCAAAAGTATCTGGATGCCACGCAGCTAATTATGAATCCCATTGTGGAGTCGGTGCGTCCGCTGCACAGTGCCAAAGTTTGGGAGGACATCAGTCCACAGTTTCTGGTCACCTTCTGGAGCCTGAGCATGTACGATCTGCATGTACCCAACGATATCTATCAGCGTGAGATTGGCAAGCTCAAACAGCTTGCTCAGCAAGCGGCCGATGGCAAAGATTCGGTAAAAGCAATGACACAAAAATATATTATAAATAGAGAGTTATAAATAATCCGCGTGTCTTTTGCAGAATCAGTCCAAGAACAAAAAGGAGCAGGAGCGTTATATAGCGCTCATGGAGAAATTGAATGATGAGCGTAAGAAGCAGCATGAGCATGTGGATAAGATACTGCAACGGCTTCAAGAGCAGAAGGATGGCTGGTTCCTGTTGCGCTCGGCCAAATCGGCGAAGAATGATACGATTACACAGTTCCTGCAGTTGTGCGTCTTCCCCCGCTGCACCTTCACTGCCCTGGATGCACTCTATTGTGCCAAGTTTGTTCAGACCATACACAATCTGAAGACTGCGAATTTCTCCACGCTGCTTTGCTACGATCGGGTATGTTTATCAATCAGTACTTTTGTTATTTATTTCTAAAAAAAAATGTGAATTCGCAGCTTTTCTGCGACATCACCTACTCGGTGACATCTTGCACGGAGGGGGAGGCGACGCGGTATGGCCGCTTTCTGTGTGCCATGCTGGAAACGGTGATGCGCTGGCATTCGGATCAGGCCGTGTTCAATAAGGAGTGCGCAAATTATCCTGGCTTTGTGACCAAGTTCCGCGTTAGCAATCAATTCTCGGACACCAACGATCATGTGGGCTATGAGAATTATCGTCATGTGTGCCACAAGTGGCACTATAAAATCACCAAAGCGATTGTATTCTGTCTGGACTCGAAGGACTTCATGCAGATACGCAATGCTCTCATCATATTAATGCGCATCCTGCCCCACTACCCGGTACTCTCCAAGCTCCAGCAGATTATTGAGCGGAAGGTGGACAAAGTACGCGAAGAGGAGAAGACGCAGCGACCCGATTTGTTTGCCATCGCCACCAGTTACATTGGTCAGCTGAAGCTGAAGACGCCGCACATGTTCAAGGAGAGCGATTTCCATCAGGTAGCCGAGCGTTCGGTCAAGGAAATCGTGCCCTCATTGCCAGTCAGTAACGCGAAGGTGCTCTCCACGGAAAAAACTGCATCCCCTGCTGCTGCAACTGCCACAACAGCAGCTTCCATGACAACAACGAAATCAGCCACTGCTTCATCTTCCTACTTCAGCAACGATCAAAAAACAGCTGTTGGTAAAGATCAGCAGGACGGTAAAGTTGGTAAGTTAGTCTAGATTTGACCAGTATTGATTCCGTGATAAGTAATCTAGGCTGTGGATTCCTTTAGTTAGTGTTGTATTTTCTAAGAGGGTTATTTATATAAATATACCAACTGATTGCAATGCAATTCTATTCCAGGTACCGTGGTGCGTGGAGAGGTGAAGCTGAGCAAAGCGGATGGCAGCAGCACTACAATGGTGGCTTCCATCTCAAAGTCCATTTCGGCGCCGGTGACAAGCGAGCGAGAACGCGAGAGCAAACGGGATGCAATCGGAGGAGGACCAGGAACAACGCAATCGCATCGCAGCAACGATGTCAGGGAGGAGCTGCATTCGAGCGGTGCCAACAACAACAGCAGCAGCAACAACAATATGAACAGCAGCAATGGCAACGAGCAGCGTCGCAGTCGTGAGCTGGAACGTGATCGCGATCGCGAACGTGATCGGGAGGAGCGTCACAGCTTGAGCAGCACGCGCAGCTCGCAGCGTCCAAACAACAACAAGGAGGGACGCATCGATTTGCGAACCGAGGCGGAGTTACAACAGCGGGCCCGAGAACGGACGCAGCGTTTTGAGGAGCTGGAGGCGATCACTCTGCGCGCCCACAAGCGTGAGAAGCTATCGCGTCGCGATGAACGAAGTCAGCATCGACACGATGGCGTAGAGACGGTGGATCTGGTTACGGGCAGCGGCGGCAGCAGCCAGGAGCATCTACGCAGCCATTATGAAGAGTATGAGGGACGCCAGCAAGATCGTGATCTGAGTTCGGTGTCCAATGAGAGCAACGGTTCCCTGCAGCATCGACGCAGTCACGAGACAATTGAATATGATAAAGGTATGCCTCAATCTGACAACTCTTCGCTTAGAACACAAGGAACCGAATCCATTTTTAATATATCCATCTATTAATTTAGATTCTAAACGTCGTAAACTGGAATCGTCGTCGTCAAGTTCAAAGGTTAGTAGCATTAGGAGGGCATTATGTTGACAACGACAAAAAAAACACGAAAGAGTCCAAATGAGCAATCAGCGAAAGCGGCGGTTAACAGCAAACGCAATTCACACACATGACTCCTCCACCAGACGAGATGTCAGACCAACTCAAAGCAACTCAACTCAACAACCAACGAACCCACCAAAAAAAAAAAAAAAAGAAAAGAAAACATATATCGTCCTTGTTAAACAAGTGCAATCCTGCAGGGAAAGAAGTAGCCTAGATTTAATGTCTCCACATTTTTAGTTGATAAGCGCACAGTTGAACTGTATTTAGTATTTAAGTGTGAATATTTTTAGTGAAATTGAATTTGAGGCAGCCTTTTTGGAAAGAGGAGCAGTTTTTTTTTTCTTTATGCCATTCAAATTGTTTTGTTATGTATTTTATGTCTAAGTTAGTTATAAGTGGCAAAGAGGACGACAAAAACAACTACCGAAGGAAGGCAAAGACGATCGGAGCATACTGTTGTGGAAGGCGCTGTATACCCAGTGAAGATGCACCAGGAATATCTCAAAAAACACAGCAGAAAAGGCAAATGGAAAATTATCAAAAGTTTTTAAATAACTTTAAAACATCACTGCATCAACTTTAACTATGAAACCAACTAAAACACTGGACACAGCTAAATCGAACCTGAACGAATTAACGCCAAGCGATAGACAATCTTTAACTCTACTTGATTCCATCAAGGAATCTAACCATATCCATCCATATCATTTGATGATGTAAACCAACGAAAGCAGTAGATATCTTCGAGCACATTCCGCAAGGGGTCAAAGCTAATACAATCGACCAGGCAGCAATACAATCCAAGCTACCAAAATTCATCAGAAGATCATCAGAAATCCATAGCTGAACCAGAAGCGACCAACGTGTAATTATTTATCGACACAACACCAAAATACATCAAAGGAACCAGCTAGACAATTTGAAATTCACATCACTACAAAAACAATGAGAGCTTCATCCAAAACATTTATTCAACGATAAAAACAAGGATCACGCATTCCCCAGAGCATTCCACTAAATCAATATTCAACCTAACATATTGAATCTGAAAAAATCTTCACTTTAAGAAAACAAAACACAGTGAAAAGTTTCCAAAAATGCAAATATAAACCTTCAAAGGCAACAAATACTACAAAAGTTTTGACCAAGGCAAAAATCATAATACGAGCATTGCCGATATACAATCTAAAAACAAAAACTGCTGAAGCACTTACCAAAAAGTATTGAGCTAAAATGAAGACCCAACTCTATCAACAAACCCATCTGTAATCCAAGGGACCAATAACTGGCAAAGATAGAGACCATCGACAAATTACCAAATGGAAGCCTTTTTAATGCTGGATGTTTTACTACGACTCTGCAGCTTCTCCAGCTTGATATGCAGCAGACCAGCGTTTAGTTGTTAATATCCCGTTGATCTTGATCTCCTCTCGTGTGCGGACGGGTAAGTGATCAGCTCTTTGTGGGGATAAAGGACAAGAAATTTTAGGGGCTAAGGGGATGGGGCAGGGGCAGGTGCGCGGTGCGCGGTACTGTTTAGTGGCTGGTTAGGCGTGGTCTTTAATTTACACATATATTTTAATTTAATTTTGGAGATTAATTTTTTTTTTTTGGTAATTTCTTACACATCATAAAAAACAATCGGTTAAAATTTAAAAAAAAATTTGTGAGTTGTTGCCAATTATTTAAGTTGTACCATTACAGAAAGTTGAGGAGCTCGTAGATAGTGTGAAGAAGGCGCGCGGCCTCAAGACCAAAGAACGCAACAAAGACAAGATGTCCGATGAGGAGCGCGATGCGCGCAGGGATCGCAAGATGGGCCGCAAACGGGATCGGAACGAGGAGTCCGGCAGCGGCGATCACAAGCGTCGGCGTGAAGGTGAGGCGAAAAAACTGCCACTTTTATACAGGAGTTTCATGAATTAACGCAATTTTCAGCACAAAATGGCGATGACGATTTGCGCGAACGTCATAGAGTAAGTTAAATACAGAGTTCTATATATATTTATATATATATATTTATTGAATGATCTGGCTAATATATATCCACACAGGATAAAACTTCTCGTGAGCGTTCCCATGAGAAATTCGATAGAGAACGCGGCGGCAGCTCTCGTGGAGATGATCGACAGTATGGCTCGAAGTCGTCCCGCTTCTCGAGGATTAACTATTGAACTAAAATGGGAGTTCTATTTTCCGCATTTTGAATTAAGAATAACAAAACAAATAATTAATATAATTTTTTTCTATTTTAACGTAACGTGAAAATAATTTGTGAAAATTGAACAATTTTCTAGTGTGTATTTTAAAAGTTAAATAATTACAAAATAAAGTCAATGTAAAGTTAAGCAAAACTACGCCTACTAATTTTTATTCTTTTCATTTGCTTTCAAAATTGATTTGACTGTTCTTTTCGATAAGCGTTCGGATCATCCTTTCTGCCATTCGCAGGGTTGCAGGAACCGTTGTGCATAGTCGTAAGTATCGATACATTTTGCAAACCGTTTAAAAAAAACAGCAACCCTAAATTTTACTCTTGTCACCGTTATGACAAATTTAGTACATTTTCTTAGTATAAAGGACATATCGTTGCCAAATGTCCTGTGGCCACACGTGAAGGTGAAGCTCAGAAGCACAGAAGCAAAAAACTTCAGTCTTCAGTGCGTGTCTCATCAAATTGGCAATGGCAATGGCCCGGCGGCAGTTCGACATCAGTAAATACATAATTTTCCACAAAAATCAAATCAAATTGTTTGCTGTTTATATGAAAACGGCCAATCTAATGCAAAATTTCAACGTGCTAAAGCGTTCGCTGTAAGAAGACGCTGCTGCCGGAGGAGCAGGCAGGAAGAAGGAGGATAGGGGCGCTCTTTCGCTGCCGCCGCCTAGTCCCCCATAAGTACATTCACAACAGTTTTGCTATGTTTGTGTTCGAGTGTGTGTGTGAGTGCTAAAAGTTGTTAGTGTTACTAAAATTACATCAGTTATTATTATGCGATATGCGGCGTCAGCAATAGGCAAGCCAAACAAGTGTAAACCTCAACCAAAAACGAACAACAACCAAAAGATCTAATTTACTGTACATATTTAAATTAAATTTAAAAATGAATTACTAAAACAAAAGATATGGGAAGAAATACTGAAATATTAGGCATATCTGCCAATTGGCACAATAAAAACGTTTTGCAACGGTAAGTTTTATTTATAAAACAATATGCATAGCTTACATAATAAAATACAGTGGTCGCTCTGCAATTCGATTTTTTCAAAGAAATAAATATCTCAAACTTAAAATATATTAATGGGTTGTAATAAACTCTGTAGTCTAAGCGATTCATTTATTGAGCGACTACTGTATTTACTTTACTTGGGTCTTTTACTGTGCTCGTTTTTTTTTTTAAATAAATACATTATTAGAATTGCATAATAAAAAGCCGAATTTTAATTGATAAATTTACTATATAACTTCTCTTGTCATTTTTATGAGCATCTGTCAGGCTATAAATTGAATGAGCCAATTTTAATGCAACTAAGAAGCATTTCCCATCTTTGATAGTGTTGTAAAAATGAAGCTAATACTTTTGCTGGCTCTCTTACTCTTCCTCTCTGGCTCCCACACCACAAAAGGCAAACATCTGTTTTTGCAGTTAGGCTGGCAGGCAGGCGGCGTCAAGTAGTGCGCATGTCACATGTGATGCCCACGCTAACGGTACCTACGCTAAACAAAAACAAGTTGTCACAACGACGCCGACATTGTCTCTATTTTTACGTCACAATGCGTTGCGCTGTCGACGCGTCCATTAGGGCTGCAAGCAATAATAACAACATAGTATCTGCAGCTGTAGCGCTGAAAAGCATGCTAAGTTTTCACTGTGAGTGTGTGTGTATATATATGTGTATGCTACAACCTTGCAGGCGCCATGTTGGTGATGAATTTTTTGTCATGAGCACATTACAAACACATACACATACACAACATTGCAAGTTTGCAACAACATTTGCTTTGCTGCATAGCACTTTGATCAGTGGAGCTTGTCAAGTGTCTATCGATATCGCTTTTAATTATCGAATTGCTCGTCTAAATAATTAAGCATATGTCATGAAACGTTTTTACACACATAAATATATATGTGAGTGGAGGTTTGAGTGTGTGTGTATGTTATATTTCTTTCTTTGTGGCCTTTTCATTTCCTGTTGGCCATGCCCAAGGCAATAACTATTGTCTATTTGTTACGCCCAACCAGTCTTCCATTCATTTGCTACTCAGCGCTGCTGATTTACTAGATGAATATTGCGTGTCGTTCGTCCTTCGTACATGGCCATTGCAAAAGTCTAATAAATTTCTCATTCTTTTTCTCATTCTTTTTCCCATTTCTTCTACTTTGTTATTATCTTCATATTTTGTTTGCTACTTTGAACTATTACTGTTGCTGCTGCTTTCAGGATATTTTCGGTGTTGGTCTCGTTGTCAAGCGTCCTTGAGCAGTGCCAGCCAATTACATAACGCATCACGCATTTTGCTTTGCTAAAATTTAGTTTAGTGTGTGTGTGTGCGTGAGAATTATTAGATTTTATTCAACTTATAACGATCTCGAACAACAAAAAGTTTTCGTCGCAATGAAACGCTTAAGCTTATTGAACTCAGATTTTTCCGCTTTTTCCCACTTCTTGTGCGTCAAGTTTCCAGTGAAACATCTCTTTGAAATAGTTTTCTGTTTTTTAAGCTACAAAAGCTGTACGGCTGCGGTTGCTGTTATTTGCTTTTGCGAAAACCCTTAATAAGTAGCGGTTGGTCGCTATTGTGTGCAAAATGTTTTTGATTCAAAGCGAATTCGCTGCAGAAATAGATTTTATGTAAAAGAACTATCATTTCAGAGGTTTAGTTTATGATGGGTTGTTAAATGTATAATAACTTATTTTGAAACTTTGAACTGCAATTTAAAAACTTGTTTTTTGTAATGTAAGATTTTATAAAATTTAATAGGGAATTAAAATGTTTCAATTGATTTAAGCATAAAATAGTTATCATACTCAGTTGCTAAGTAAGCATTCACCATTGCCTTAGGGTTCTCCCTATGATTTAATCTTTATTAAATTGCGATGCAGGATAGCGTCTCGGGATCTCAGTCACATGTCCTTTGGTATCAGTTATGTGCACTCAAGTGCATGCTGTGTTCGAGTACAAGGATAATGTGTACACACTAAACATTTTGTGCGCATTTTACAGATGTCTCTCATAGTTGTGCTGCAGTTTGAAGGCGCCAGTCAGCTTACCACCACCTTCATATCGTGACAACTGACTAAACTGTTTGGCTGTCCTTTTCATTTTTATTTTTTGTGGCCGAGATATGGATCGATATGGAAATGCCATGAACCTGATATTGAAATACCCAAAGTTGCACACATTGCATACATTTTCAATGGCATGCAGAATGGAATCGCACACATTGGCAGGCATTGTAATTGCGAATGAATTACGTGAAGGTCTTATTATCCTTGCTCATCCACACACACAATAATAATTAATACAAGCTGCATTATCCAAGAATGCCTTCCTTCTGCTTGTTCACTCAATTATTAATTCCAATTACAATGAAAATTGCTGAACAATATATAAACAAAGCGAAGTGCAGAAAACAATCGTAACGCAGATGCCCGAGCCCATTCCACTATTTATTTACACTATATCTGAATCATACATTGAGCTGAAACTTTCTGCTGGTGCTACTTTACTATCACTGAGTAATTTGAATTAAAATAGCATTAAAAACGGGTTTTTATAAAGAGATTATTGAAAATGGAATTTTTATTATTAAAAATTCTTTTTTTTTTGCTCATATGTATTGAATTAAAGCCATCAAAATTATTTCCACATAAAATCAATCTGAATATAAGAAATTTATATATTAGTAATATTGTCTGAACTAGTAATATTATTAATAAAATTATTATGAATATTATATAATTATTTTATGTTTAATGATATTTAAATATTAAAAAAATCTCTTACATTCAGAGTTCATTCATTATATTTATTTTACTTGCATTTTGAATTTCGCTAATATAAATGTTAAAATTGTTTGGACTAAGTAAGCCCACTGTGCATCAGCCGGCGTTTTTGTCGCTCTCTTTTCACTCTCCCTCCCGCGCGAGATTACTCTCTCTCTCTCTCAACTTCTCTGTCTCTTTCGCTCTGCGTGCGTGTGTATTTGTGTGAGTGTGTGTTATGAGTTTTCCTGCTGCTGTTTGTTGTTCCGTTTCAGTTCGCGGCTTATGAGCGCGCAATACAGTTTGTTTTTCGTTCGGTCGCAAAGAAATTAAAAAAGAAATAAATGTATAAAATATTATAAACAAAATGTTCATCTATATATAAATATTTACATTTATCTGTGATTTGGCAAAACACGTGTTTATGTTGTGGCAAAATTGCGCCAATTTTGCGTTTAGAAACTTTAAATCGCAATTCAATTTGTTAATAATATTACATATTTAAGCATGCTGTGCCAATAATTGATGTTATTTATAAGCACCACAAAATAACCCAATGTTTCAAAATCCAAACAAAAATCGAAAAAATACCAGATTAAATTCACAGCTGCTCTTTGACGGTACTGTTGTGGCAAATCAAAATACAAAAGTCATTTAAAAATATAAAGCAAAAATCCAAAACGTGCGTAGCAAATATGTTATAAAAAAATTGTTGTATATTTTAAACACACTAAAATATAATATGTACTAGATATTTAAACTATGTCTGTGTGTGACTATTTTTAGACATGTATTTTTTTCATAATTTCTTTTCCAAATGCATTGAATTGTTCACCCAAAAAGGTGTACTTTTCATGTTTATTTTGGCTTTTCAGTTCTGTTGCTCTTCACCCACCCGATCTCTTTACATCTCTCTACATCTCTCTCTCTCTGTATTTCTCTCTCTCAATTTGTGTCGCTGCTGGTTTCTTTTTGCAGCACTGTTTTGGTCTTTGTCTGGTGAGCGTGTTACCAACATCTTTTTTAGTCCAGCCATTGGCGGAGAACGAACAGTGTGCTACATTGTTCTTCTGCCAGGGTTAAGACAATAAAACTGACAAAATCACAGAGTCTGTCTACAAACACTCACCTACAATTGTTGCTGGTATATCATGCATTGGCTCCATTATTCCGACGCTTTCAAAGTCTATTAATCTAGGCCGTATTTAATCAAAACAGACTTTTATTTTCTTTGCAAGTCTTTTAAGCTAGGGCATATTTTCATCAAAACTTGTCTTTCACATAATGATGGAATCAAATACTTTATCAAATCTAACTTTGTTATCAAGCATTTATTTACCTAAAGCCTAAATACCTTGAGGTAAATTTGCTGACCACATTGCTATCTATAAATATGACAAATAATAGATCTCAATTAATAACAAAAGCACAAAAAAAAAAAAATACGATAATAGTTTCGATATCAACATTGTGTAAGTTGTGTCTGGAATTCTGTGCATAATATCATTTAATTTATGATGAATGGTTTGGACAAAGGTCACTATCTATAATATAATTCCAACCATATCTGTAATGTTATTGGAAATTGTTTTTAAAGCTGCCGTTATAATTCAAAGGGTATTACCTGCATTGATATAATTTTTATCAAGTTTCGGACCAACGTCTAATTCCTAAGCATAACTTCAAAGGTAACCAAAATTAAAAATAACCAAAAACTCGGGACATCTTAGTTTTATTCAAACCGGTTTCGGTTTATGGGCCTGTTAAATAATGAAACCTAAAATATTTTTTAAACTTAATAGCGCTGAGAACTGGCACAATTAGGAAATCATTACTCGACGTGTTTGTTCGTGATAAGCATTCTACGAAAACAGAGTGCTCTATTTTGCCAAATGTTTTAATTAATATGTAAATAATATTAGTTGTCATTGTCCCAGTTTAAGGAACCCGCACTACACATAAATGTGTTGAATTTATATGGGGGTGTGAATTGATGGGATTTTAAATATTTCGTAATCTCAAAAGCGATGAGAAATGGAACATAAAAAACAATGAATTAAATAAAAAACCGAATGCTTTTTTTTGATAAGAGCTCAATGAAATCGCATTGCTCAATTCTGCTTAATGTTTCATTCAATATGTCTCACAGTATAACAAGTTGCCTCAGTTCTAAAAACCCTCGCCACACATAAGCATGGGTGTGCCCCCTGCTTATCAGAGGCAACAACAAACCAATTTCGAAATCGCATGCTTGCCAAATACAAAGGCTACATTTATTTTAGAAAGAAAACCCTTCCTGTAGACCGATAAAGCCCTCAAACTCTTTCTGTGATCCCCCTTCTCAAGACCAGAACTACCGCTTTGCATTTGTCGCCAAGAACTGCGACATGATTTTGCGGCAATTTGTGATATTGATGTGGTTGTTGTTGATGTTTTTATTTTGCGTTCTTTTATAGCTTCTCATTTATTTCATATTTCTTTTTGTAATTTTTTGATTGTGAACTTCGTAAATTTTGTGTGTTGCGAGGATTGATTGAATTTTGTTTGACGATTTTGTGAGAGTTTGTAGTTGGAGAGCTGAACGTAATTGGAATATATATATGTTGGACAAAAATATCAGTAAATTGGATTCCAGAAAAGATATCTATAAATTGAACCTTGATTATAAGTATCTTAGGCACGCCGAAGAATGAATACCCTTGCAGTTCGTCATCTAAATTTTGGTAATGCGCTCCAAGTATTATTTTGTTTTCTGTTCTACAAACTGTAAGCAGCACATTTGTGTAGCTATATTGGACTGGGTATTTCGGCTGGTGCGATAGTCAAGAATATTTATTGTATAGGTTATGATATGCCTTTATCCATGCATTACAAACTTTACGACAAAATTATAATACATTTTCTGAGAATATAAAAAAACAATAAATTTAGTTAAAGTATTAACACGTTCGAGTAGCCTCGATGCGGAGAAAAAATACCAATAAATGAGGCAACAGTAATTATAATAATGTATTTTTTTAAATAGTACAAAAAATGTAATTAACCCAAACGTATATTTTCCCTCAAGGTTTTCATTAAAATGGGCATCATAGAATACAATATTAGCTCACGTCGGAATAAACAATTTATGTTTTTACAAAAATACTGTTATTTGGTTAAGTACATCTCGTCCATAATAAACTCCCTCAAGGCTTAAAAACAAGCTTACATAAGTTTATTGCTGCTCTCTAAGGTAAGATGCATAATAAACTTAATAAACTGACTTTTGCCTCCACTTGGCACTTGACTACCTCCTTTCAAGGCTAAATGATTTGAAATTGCTTTTTACTACCTCTTTCTACAATCCACTGCTTAGCACTTGACACACATTCGGGGCTCAGAATCCGGAAGGCGGCAATTGTGAGTGGTGCATTATTGAAATTTCGAATGCATTCGAGTACTCACATATATTCATATATGTGCATATGCATTGTCTGAACATGTGGCAATTGTTTAAAAATTGTTTAGAACTCATAAACTGCACGAGTTGGCAGTCGTTACTCGTTTTGACCAGTTTATAAGTTTCCCTTTAGCTGGAACAGGTTAACATAGCTCATTACCGGTTTTAATCAGATGTGTTTACAGTATTTGGCGGCTTGTTGCTGTTCTCTGTTTACCATTGATTTTGACTGTGCTGAATATAAATATGTTTTTTGAGTTTTGTTTTCATTGTGCATTCATAATAAAAACAATTTGTAATTGACTCGGCGCGTGCAGCTATCGATTAGGTCTGTAGCCATTTGTAAGGTCAAAGTTTAAGGACTAGACACAAAAGTGTTGCACCAAACTGAATTTGAGTTCAACGTTGTTTTGGTTGCATAATCATTACCATAAATATATATGTATATCGATCGATCTGTGGTTGTAGTAACAAACACATCTGCCATATATAGTACGCTCCAATGCCAGACTGCAATTTGCAAAATATTTCTATATTAAATATATATAGATATACAATTTGAAAATCTGCTAGAAAAAGACAGATTTTTGGTACGCTGCCAAAAAATATCCGTCGATTACCCATAAACAAATGGCGTTTTATAATAATTCACATTTGCTTTTCTATGCCCTATAACCCTATTCTGAACAGCATGGGGTATATTTAAATTGGCAATATGCAAAGCATATAAGCCACTCAATTGAATCTAATCTGTCTGGTGTTTTCGCCAATTGGTCTCCAGAACTATTAGCTCTACATTATCGAAATATACTGAAAATATCTGAACGAACTTTGCCAAAAAGCTCAACCAGTCAAGCTCTATTAACTGTAAATTGTTGACTTCATAAAGTTTTGCGCTTTGAACAACAATTTCCTTTTAACAACTTGAACTTGAATTTGAATTTGAAAGCGAGTGACGCAGTCTGAACACGTTTGTCAGCGGCAATAAGCGACAAAATTCTACCCATATAATTATTTACATTTATTATAAAAAAAAAAAACAGACTTTCAGCTCAATGGCCAAAGTAAATAGATAACGGCTGAATACATACGTCAACACAATTTGTGTTTAAGTTTTGCTCAGGTGTTGGAAAAACGGGAGAAAAAAACATAGCCAATAGTTTATAATTTATTGCTGACAGCAGTCAACATTAGGCATGAGGTAATTAAAATTATTAAGCAAATAATTTCCATCGCATTTGCGGTGTGTTCTATTTTTATAACCTGAATCCAATGACAATGGGCAAAAGGTGTCTAATAATATTTGCAAAATGATGTAACAAGTTTCACGGTTTAATTTATTAGAGCAAATGTTTTTTTTTAAAATTGCATATACAATTTATTTTTTTTAATATCTTTTTGAAAATTGTGGGCTTTTCTGAGTACACATAAAACAAATAACCATGTAAATTTTTGTACTCTATATTTATCTTTATGGTGTTTACCTAGATATAATATTGATCATCTGAAGAAATTTCATTAAGATCACCTGAGAAATGCGGAAGAAAATATTGTTTATACTCCGCAAGCATTTCCTGTGTACATGCGCTTGCACACATACGTACATATGTATTTACGCACACACAGTGAATATAAATGTAAATTTTATTATGTTGGTTTGAATATCGCATAATTCTAATGGATAATTAAAAACTTGTGTTCAGGTTATCCCCTAGTCTTGACTAAATCAATACTTAAAAAATACTTTTTTAACTCAAATTCGAGCACTCAAAACTCTATTAAAAACTACTTTTTACTTGATTGTTACTTAAGTCCCCTTGTTCGTAGTCACTTCAGTTGATTTAATGCAGACAAATTGAAATCTTTCCATTTTAAGTTTATTCTATTATTCTATTATTTATTATAGATTTCTTTAATGTATTTTTAAGACCATACAAATTGGTGTTTACCAAATTGCTTATTTTGGCCAGTTGCGCTTTAAAAAGAGGACTTAAGCCGCTTAACGCCTTCGATTACCGGTTAAATGCGGTTAAGAAATTGCTGAACAATTTTATGTCTGAGTCACTGAACTTGAAAATATTTGTAGATAATGTTTGCGCGGTTTGCTGAGTTTGCTGCTCGTTTAATCACCTCTTTGGGCTACTGATAAAAAAAAAAATTTAGTTAGAGGATAAAATAATTTCGAATGCTGCCCAATTGAGAATTGTGGAGTAAAGCAGTGGATACATTGTTTACAATATGGGCTGTGACGCAAAAGAATGAATACATTTTCCGATCTTTGAGGATGAACAAATAGAACTTTTGATTTACGATCGAATAGAAAAGCATATAATTTATCTGAGGCCATCGCAACATCAATATGAGAAAAATTCCATTTTCAATTGATTTGAGGGTAAGGCAAAATAATTAAGAAAACATTCAAGAAACGGAGGCTATTTGCAGTTTTATTGATCGCATCTTGGCATTGCACTTGACTGTCGACAAAATGTCAACACATCAATTGCTCAAATTACTCGCATATTCAGCTATAATTTGTATAACGTCTGCACTCCGGGATCTGTACAGATAAGCTGCAGCCGTAACGAGATCATATTGTATATATTAATTGTAATTGGGGTGTGCTATCAGGCGGCAAATTCGCAGCTTTGCTGCTTTTGCTCCCTCAAATTAAAAGCACCTGTTATCTTCAGGGCAGATGGTTCAACAACAAAAAAACATCAGAAATAATAAAAAAAGAAGAATCTTAGTCACGCCGCATATAATATACCCTGCAGATCGGCATCAAACAACCGACATTTATATTTTAATAAGAATTTCGAAATAGTTTTTGAATTTTTGTAAATTCTGTGCGATACAATTTATATGCGAACAATTAAATAATTATGATTTTTCGGCTAAACGTAAGAAACATCATAAGATGAATATTTTGAGTATCTAGTTAAACTAAAAGTTTATAATTCTTGAACTTTAATTTCGACCGATTACTCCTGTGAAACCCATGTAATATACTGTTCCAATACAAATTTTGTACTTATGTTCTGCTTATGTCAAAAATGAGTTCAAATCGAAGTGGCTAAAACGATACTATATATGATTTTATAGTTTATGAGTTACACACTCCACGACAAAATTATATTACCCTTGTCAAGGGATTTAAAAAGGAGGTGGAATAGCAGCAGATATCGTTTGTGTACTTAACTTTAAGCATTATTATCGCAATTAACAAGCTGTATATATATTTTTGTGTGGCGCTAAGTGCACTGGATCTATCCAGTTAAAAGTGCAAACATCGCGTAGTGTCAATATTTACTTGTGTGTGCAAATAATTCGGATAACATTTAAAAGTACTTCCAAAAAAAAAAGACTCGAGTCTGATTAAATTGATTCCCACTTAACAATGGAAATTAACCAAAAAATTTTAAGTGTACAAGATATCCAAGTTGGGCCATATCAATATAGGTATCATTTTCCTTATATTTTAGCTACGATCGGTTATTCTTAAGATATTAAAAAAAAATAGAATATTCTCTGGAATATATATAAGTATGAAAACGATCGGCTCGGTTACCGATTCCATTTTGATATCCTGTAAAAAACATATCGACAATCTTATCACAAATAGCTTTCTTATTAGTTCATTTCTGCGATTCTAGGGAGACTCAACCATATATAAAAAAGATAATAAATTTCACTTCTTTTGATTAGGTTTCTATCACAGCAGCTTTTTATAGAAAACTGTAAATGATATGGTATCAGTTGTAGTCCGATATTTTATATCAACATCAGCAAAGTGCCAGATTTTATTTGTTCGGTTGTGCGTGATTTTAGCACATGTACTAATTGTTTGCTACTTTTTATATCAATTGATTGCTTTTGATTATCTTTAGGCATACAACTGATTTGGGTATTAAAGCCATTAAGTGGGAGTCTACAAGCAAAGTGAATTTTCTGGATCTTAACCAGTTTCCGTTGGTTATTGTGGCAGGTCGATCGTTGAATGTGTGGCCTGATAAGCAATACAATTAGGATAGGTTAGGTTAACAACTGTAAACGGTTATTATTGTGATCAAAATTAAAGCTAACTGATCCAAAGTGCTGTCGTATAATAAATGGTTGTTTGCCGTTGATTTTGGGCTACTGTTGTAGCCAGTTCAGTTTAAGTCAACCCGGAGTGTACTGAAGTAAACAACCAGAAACGGTAGCGTTTGTTCTTTATAATGAATTACATAAAAATCTTAATTTTTATCTTAAAAATTGTATTGTACAAATTTTTTTTACATTTCTTTTTGCAAATTTTTCTACTTTCCTCAGGTAAGAGGTTGTTTCCAGTTTCCAATTGCATATATTTAAAGTCAAACTTAAATTCTCCTCTGAAAGTGCAAATTTTTTTCTTGACATTGAAATAAAATAGTTTTTTATTTGTGTCTTTATTTTTAATTTACAGACTAAATTGAGTACTTTTCCTAATTTAGTATTTCCTTGAGCAAACCCATCTAAAATGTTATTTAATCTTCTGTTTGCAGACACTCGACAAATTGCAACTAAACTTAGAAAGAAAAACAAGACAGCTAAGGACAACACACGAAGTAAAAGGACAACACAAATAGAAACTTACTTACGGAAAGTGTATTATGCCCGCAGAAATCGATAACTCAGTTGAGTTGCGAGTCCAATTCGAAGCCAATACAAACAACATAAATCAACAAGGGGCAGCAACAGCAGCAGCAACGGCAGCAGCAGCGGCAGCAGAATGAAAAGCCGCACGGAAAAGGATTACGATTGTGCTACGACGCCGGCGTTGCAGCAACAAATGAACCTTGCCCGCCGCGCCTGCTGGAACAGCACCACAAATCCCAATAACAAACCTAATCCCGATCCCAATCGCAACTCAAATCCAAGTTCGAGTTCTCCTTATGCTGCTTTCGAAATTCAGCTGGCTTTGCCTTCAACCTGTCAGCTGGCTAGTCCAATAAGTCTTAAGCAAATTGAGCCCTGCCAGAACCGAGCAAGAACACCACCACCATCACCACCGAGTAAGCAACCAACAACAACAGCAACAACAACAACACCACCAACAATACACAACAGAAAGAGTCCTGGCTGCGTCTTGCAGCGACAACTGTTGCTGCTTCTATGCGGGATTTGCATGCTGCTGGCCAGCATTGAGGCACGTCCCAATGTTAGTGCCAGCTCCAGCGCCAGCGCCAGCTCCAAGACAACGGATGTACTTACACAGTTCAACGTAAGTAATTAAATTAAATTGCATAAATTAAATCTGATCGCGAACGTATTAAAAAAATAATAGTTGAAGTGTTGCAGTTGCATTTAAAATTAATTGATTGATTTTTCCCATTTTTAATCAAAGTTTGAAGAGCTTTTTGAAGTTAGAAATCATTTTAAAAAAATTCAATTATTAATCTAGAGGTGAATTTATAGATATGGCTTAAAGTGATGAATGTGCACATTGTTTTTATTATATATAAATGTAGAATACTTAAATTAAATCGCGCATATCTGTTAAATTGCATTCGGTTGACGTCAGTGTGGAATTGTAGAAAAAAGATTAAGTGTAGTATTTAGCCCAAACCATGTCCTTAGCTCTTTAGCTGATTGCACTTTAACCTGGAAAGGAGTGGCAGGATATGTCAATTTTCCACAGCCCAGTTGTCGGCCATAAAAAAAAATCATTATAATTGCTGTGCAGCAGACATTGCGAATTTATTATTAGAAACAATACTTATCATAAAAAATTACCAAAAATTTCAACTGACGTCAGCTCGATCACAAATCAATCAGTTACTGATAGTCATAGCTTTGGACACTTACAGTTAGTCGCTGTGGTTTGCAGATAAATTTAGTATATTAATTACAAATTGTCGCACAATCGTTGATCTAGTTAGAAGAGTAATTAAAAGATAATTCTCCTTGGTTTATGACATGCTCTACTTAGTTGACAGTGTTATTTTATTTATGTTTATTAATGAGAAGGTTAGCAAATAAATATTTAGCATCTGCTCATTTAGCATTGGGCACGCAAGATAAATATTATTTTTTATTGTGACTATTTGAAGAATATTACAAAGTTTGCAAATGTTACGTGTTGTCTCAGATAGAGAAATCATGGGATTTTATCTCACTGTCCTTACTTAAGTTGCGATAATAAATTAAAAAAATTGCACACTAATTTTATATGCATCATCTACTTATCTTTTTTATCTGCCATAAAATTTATTATGATGCTTTGCAGGCTAAATCTGTTTTAGTGAGAATAATGCTTTATTATTATTTGATTTAATGTTATCATTCAAGAACACATGAAGAAAAAGTTTTGCATTTTCTAAAATATGTGAATTAAATAAAATAATGCAATAAAAATTTCAAAGTAGAATTTTTAGCATTATACTTATTTTTTAAGGCATTTAATATACCTGACTGATTAAAGAAGAAATTATAAAACTAACTTCGAATTTTAAATTTCTAAAAATTAGAAAAGCTTTCCAAAAATAAAGTGCTTGCGGGCTAAAATTTTACGGAGTGTAGTTTAAAATATTCAATGCAACGATATTATTCGATTAACGAGATATTCAATACAAAAAAAAAACGACAGCTTATTAAAACCACTGACCTATAACCACGGATCGATTACAGTGTTCATTAAATATTCATTTGGATAGATAGAGGCCAAAGGACCTTTCCCTTGACACCATGTGTACTGTAATGAAATGTTTGCTTAAGATTTTTTCTGGTCAACTTGTCAATTGTAATATTTTAAGGAATGGTCAATATTCTCATTAATCATATTACATTTTCTCTCTCTTTCTCTCTCTCTCTCTATTATTCTCTCATTAGCTGGCACAAACCACTTCATTGCCCGCCCCAACATCACAATTTGCGACACCTGCTCTGCCTCCGCCTCTGCCCCACGCGGAATCGTTCACAGCAGCCGATGGAGACTCAAAGGACCTGTTTGATGTGTCGCTCGATGAAGACGAAGGAGGACACCATGAGGCGGAGCGTTATCCACTGTCCCAGGTGGACTTTGCACGAGTCAAGACGCCGTTTATCATTGGCATCTGGATATTATCGGCGAGCATAGCCAAAATCGGTGAGCAATATCAAAAACCCAGACAGCTTTTTATGTAGGGGGCCGAATTTCAGAAAGAGGTGTAATCGATTTGAGAAGGGAGATCTGCCTCTGTCTTCCCCTTCGTATATTAAAAAACATTATTTAAGATCTAGCAAGCTGTCATTGGCATGAAAGCGTTACTTTTGGGTCGTACTAACGAAACCAGTTTCTAATCAAAGTTTAGTTTGAAATCCATCATAAAATATGGTTAAAAATTGTAGATTTCCATAACTTTCCCAAAAAGCAATCAATTTTAACAAAGCAACGTTTTGCAATCAGAATAAAATTGCATTCTGTGGAAAATTGCAGAATAGAATCAGTATTTATGGTAAAAATTTCTATCAAACATTGACGAATTAATTATTTTTCAACTACCAAGTCATTTTCTTCCATATAAATATGTAGAATACATAATGCTGGCTGTCGGCTGCGAGGCAGGCAAAATCAATATATTTTATATAACGTCGACTTCGTCGCTGTCAGTGGCATGCAGATTTACGTCAGTTCGTAAGAGAACAAGTCTCTGTGTGTGTGTGTGTGGGTGTATGGTAAGCATGTTTGTATAGGTGTGCAGAGAGTCGCAGCTGAAGGACATTGCATAAGCATCAGCAAAGTGCGCAACAAGCGAGCCTTGACACTGCCCCCTAAAATATCCAAGAACAACCCACATTTCAACCTTCCCTTCAGGGAGCAACAATTGCCAGATTGCATAAGCGATTTGGCATGTTGCAATGAGGTTGGCACAGCTTACTGCCACTGCCACTGCCATGGTTGCCTCCTTTTTTTTTTTGATTGGCTTTTACTGCTGACTTTATTATCTTCCCGGCCTGCTGCTGTTTCGACTAGCATGTTTACCTTGGCATTCTGCGCAATAATCCATTTTTTCAAGGCCCCAAAAACAGCGCACGCAACAACACCAAATACACCCACTATTTTGCCCTCTGGCAAAATCCTTCCTTCCTTTTTTAGCTGCTCCTTTTCGCATCTGCAATTGAATAACCCAAGTGAGTCAAGTGACAACTGACACTTATATAATAATCGGGGCCATTTCGACGACAGATCCAAGTTTTTTTCGACGCAAAACGAATTAAAATTTTACTTCTCTTATCACATTGAATTAGTTTATTTGTTTAAGTCAAAGCTTTGATTTTGTAAATGCCATTTCAATCGGTATCTAATAAGTCAGTCTTTATTTCACTTGTTATCTTTTAAAAGTTGTATTAAAATCACTTTCATATTTTCAACATATATACAAAATTTGACTTAGATTTTAGCTTTTTTAAATATGAATATTTTATCCGTTGATCGGTTTATTTTTTCAACTTAATAACTCAAATTTGCCTGAGGAGTATTATTGTTAAACCATTTATTAATAATACATTTTAAACAAATTTTATATTTAATTTTCTACGTATAGTATTTTTGTATACTCTGAGTGGGTAAGTGTAACCATTGACCCAGATGCAAAACCCGCCGTAATCATGGTTCAGTTCAAATGTGGGCTGTCTGGCGGAGCGGAGGCGTTGGCGGGGGAACTTGTTACATTTTCATATAAATGGGCCATAGTTGAAACGAAATTCATTTCTGTTTGGATTTTTATAGGCAAACAACAAAAGCAAAAACACCAACAAATGTCGTGTTTTATTTCAGTGAAAGTATTTGTATACCCTAAAATCAATAAAAATGGAAACGGGTATAATGAACTTGTGCTAAACAATGTGACAGCCAGAAGGAAGCAACTCCGAGCCTACAAAGTATAAATATTCTTGATCAGCAAAATTCGACAATTTTATCGATATAAATCGATTTCCGATAGTAGTAAAACAAACAATTAAAATGATATAGCCTTATAATATAACAAGTCATATTAAAATAGTTATTATTAACTAGAACCTATTTTTAAATTGAAAAAATATCAGCAAGTCCACTAGGAATTCAAAATGTATTTTAGGGTATCTCGTAGCATTCTAACTGTTTTTCATATCGTATGGGTGACACGCCCGCTGACGCCCGTCACAACATGCATATGTAAATTTTTATATAGAACACCGTTTTTCGCTCTCTTTCGGGTTTTTGTGTATTTTATGCTAAATAAGTGATTTTCATTACAGGTTTCCATATGACACCCAAATTGCATCTGATATTTCCGGAATCGTGTCTACTTATTGTGGTGGGCGTGGTAATAGGCGTTGTGCTCTACTTTTGCACAGATGTCGCCGTCTCCCCGCTGACACCAAACACCTTCTTCTTCTATATGCTGCCACCGATAATATTGGACGCAGGCTACTTTATGCCCAACCGGATGTTCTTCGATAATCTGGGCACAATCCTACTGATGGCTGTGGTTGGCACCATCTTCAATGTGGCCACAATTGGTAAGCATTTTGAAATTGATTACTTTAATGGGGCTCAAACTGTGAAAGCTGTCAAGAAGCGGAACGTGGCCTTAAAATAAAGTGAAAGCTTTTGTGGTTGCTCATGCGAGACCACCGCACCACTTGATGCTGAGGGGGCAACCACTCCAACCATCCATCAAGTGGTCATTGCCATTTCGTAGTATCCTTAAAGTAAAACTATGACTATTAATCAACTTATCATACTATATATTAGAAAATCACAATTGGCATTGTATAGTTATACATTTATCTAATAAACACAATCATTTACAGATTTATTGCACAATTATATTTAACTATTAACACGAACATTACAATTCCATTATAATTTATTTTACAATAAACAATTTGATCAAATAATATTACGAAGATAACGTGAAATCAGTTTTGAATTGTTGAAGAATTTCTGTTTTTCTACTTTAATTAGTATTTTATTTTATTTAAGCGAAGACAATTAGAAATCTTTTTTTAATTATTAAATTTTAATACTTTTTATTTCGATTGTATTTTTGGCACGCTGACAATGTAAACAAAAATTAATGAAAATTTGTAATTCTTTACACATTACATAGAACTGAGTACAATGTCGACGCGCTCGTTACACAAAATTTGTGGCACGCGAGCTATATATATATATATATATATATATGTGTGTGTGTGTGTGTGTGTATAAAATAATGTTGTGCAAAGGCTTAGCTGCGACAAGCATTTGTTAACTTGATTTATACAAGTGTGGCACACAACATGCGATTTATGTGAGTGTGTTAATAAATTTGTACACATTAGAATGGTAAAGATGTGGGCAAACTTGACTGAGAAATACCACTTAGAAGACGACCAACAAAAATAATTTTTTTTAAGTTTTCATGAGAGCTCTAATTTTGCATACATATTTGTATAAAACGGAATTTATAAAATATATATAAAAAAAACAACACTTAAAGTAAGTTTGGATTTGTAATATTGATTGAATAAAACAAATAATATCTTCACTGTAGCAAATTTAAACTAAAAATATACAAACAAATAAAAATAATATTTTAGAGGGTACAATTAAATTTATAGTCTATGTAATATACACTAGAAATGATTCGTAGACCACTTTCCCTTTCATATTAGTCAAAGCTTATATATAATTTGTACAAGTCATCTAAATATCAAATAATCCACCTAAAGACAAGTCAATTTAATTTATTTACTGACAATTTCCATAAATTAAATTTAGTAGCAGTTGAGATTTTCATAAAATGATTTCTTCATTGCAGGTGGCTCGCTCTATGCGTGTGGCGTTTTTGGCGCCTTTGGCGATGAGATGCCCAAGTTGTTGGATGTCTTTCTCTTTGCCTCGCTCATATCCGCCGTGGATCCGGTTGCTGTGTTGGCCGTATTCGAGGAGATACACGTCAATGAGATTCTCTACATTGTCGTCTTTGGCGAGTCCTTACTCAACGATGCTGTTACGGTAAGTGCTATTTCCAGATTGTTTTTAATACGGATTAAGCCAAAGTCATATTGAGCAAATGATTATCCATACATATATATATATATATATATATTTATACATCTGTGTCGTATGCTTTCAGGTTGTCATGTATCATATGATGGAGGTCTATAATGAAATTGGTTTGCCAAACATTGTGGCACAGGATGTTGCCAGTGGTGTTGGTTCCTTTTTTGTTGTGGCACTCGGCGGTGTTGCGATAGGTAAGAAATAATGGAAAATATGTTAACAGAAGAAATGTTTTTCGACAAATGTATATCACATTGTGCAGGCGTTATTTGGGGTTTCCTAACTGGTCTGGTGACACGCTTCACGGATCATGTACGTGTCATTGAACCCATCTTCATATTTGTCATGGCTTATCTGGCGTATCTGAATGCGGAAATCTTCCACATGAGTGGCATACTGGCGTGAGTATGAGCTGTGTACAGCCCATGATAGCACTACTATATCTAAATTCATATAATATATTTAGCATCACATTCTGTGGCATCACAATGAAGAACTATGTGGAATCGAATATATCTCAAAAATCGCACACAACCGTTAAATATGCATTGAAAATGTTATCCAGCTCGGCGGAGACAATTATATTTATGTTCCTTGGTGTCGCCACCGTCAATAACAAACACGTGTGGAATACCTGGTTTGTGGTGCTAACAATAACCTTCTGTTCCGTATTTCGTGTTATCGGTGGGTATAAATTAAAGTTCGATCAATTGTGAATTTTCATAAATTTTTCCGCTTATCTGTGCAGGTGTCATTCTGTTGTCGGCACTCGCAAATCGTTTTCGTCTGCACAAATTGTCGAGAGTGGATCAGTTTGTCATGTCGTATGGTGGTTTACGTGGTGCTGTCGCCTTCGCACTCGTTCTGCTCATCGATGAGAATGTGGTCAAGCATAAGAATATGTATGTGACCACGACAATAGCTGTGATTTATTTTACGGTGTTTCTGCAAGGCATCACCATAAAACCCCTAGTCAAAATACTTAATGTGAAGCGAGCCAATAAACGAAAACCCACCATGAACGAACGCATTCACGAACGTGTTAGTATATCAAATTTAAGCTACCTCTTAAATTGTACCTAGGAAGGTACAGATTAGATATTGACTGTGCTTCTTTTCTGTTTCTGGTTAATTCCAATTAGTTTATGGATCACTTGATGGCTGGTATTGAGGACATTGTTGGCAAGACAGGCAATTACAATGTACGTGATAAGTTCAAGCGCTTCGATAATCGCTTCATACGTCCACTGCTAATCAGAGATCTGAAGGTATGAGTCAAATATAATTTATAGTTTCTGTAAAATTTTAAAATTGTATTTTATTTAAACTTCTAACCCTGTGTTCTGTGAATTTTTTACTTTAATTCTCCACGCTCCTCTCTCTTTAATATCGCTGCTGCTTTTGTAGGGCGCTGAACCCAAGATTATTGAGACCTATTCAAAGTTAACCATGCGCGATGCGATGGAGGTGATGCGTCGTAATCCTTCGACAATTGGACAGATGACGGGCACCGAGTCGATGAGTGCGCTATTTAGGAATTATACCAATAATTATATTGGTGGCAGGTGGGCACCGCCAACCATATACACCACCTGGTAAACGAATTTTGGATAATCGATAATCGATAGCCGATAACAATAACCGTACAAATGCATGCAATGCAAGCGATTAATAAAATGTAGTAACTTCTTTGCATGAACAGCACTAAAGTCTTCCTAATAACTACCCAAGTTGATTTAAACACCGAGTAATACTTCTCAATAATTTTTCTTACACTTTATAAACTTTTTGAGCGTATATATAACTTTTTGTATATCTAAAATTCGTTTATGTGTATCTTTGGTTAATACTTTGTAGTGTATATATTTCCAGCAAAGAACTACTTAAACTTTATTTACTTTACCCTACACTTAAATCTGAATAGTCCCAGCCTAACGAATCTGGATAATACGTGCTCGCACAACTTGGATATGGCTGAGCTGGACTATAATCCATCCAAAAGGGATTTGACTGATGCCAAGATACATCACTTGCTAGCCGAAGAACTAAAGCCTTATAGAAGGGTATGTATCCACAAATCTCGCAAACCCTACAAAATAATCGATTTCGGTTTGGTTTTTTTTATAATATAGCAGTTTCAATTTTAACCACAACTTCTATATATATATATATAATATATAAATATATTTATATATATATCTTAATCGCTCACACACAGCCCAAGTTTTGTTGAGTACTTCTCTTATATGATATATAGATACTACGCCACCTCTCTACTCAAACTCACCGAATATAATTGACGCCTCGTAGTAGTATTCGTATTTTATGCTTTCATCTGAGTTTTCTTTTTTGGGCATTTGGTTTTGAGACACGCTTCTCTCTCGCTCTCTCTCTTTCTCTCTCTGTCTCTCTCTGCCTCTCTTACTTTCACTATCTGTCTTTAACTTAATATATATATAGATACTGACTATATCTTCAACTAGATAAATTTGTAATTAATCGTTTGTTTGATTTCTTCCCGTTGTAACAAACTCAACTCAACTTCAACTTATCGTCAACGTCACGTATACAACTCAAAAAATAATTCAAACGCGTTAAAACAAAAAAAAAAACTACTTCAAATTTTTGTGTGCTTTGAAAAAAATGTTACGCAACTGAACAAAATATATATTAAAATATGTCGTAATGCAAGGCTTCCATACAAATGGTACGAATAAATTGGTTCATTTGTTGTTAAAAGCATTTTTGATTTGTTTATTAATCTATAAAATTTTCTTATTTAACTAAACGATAATGTTCAACGTTTTTGTGTGTCTGTACTCATGACTGCAAAACGTTCTTTGTAATGCTTATAATTAATTGTACTAATTAATTATCAGTTTCTCGTAAATATCTTAATGTATTTCAATTGGTGTCTAAATACAGTCCATAAATAATCGTATCGATATTCAATTAATTCTAAATGGCTAATAATAACTTTCACATATATATATATTCTTAAATTCAATTGCTAAAACTCAGAACTAAATTTAAAAATGTCTTTTTTTTTACATTTATACATTCATTGTACATCAGACAATATCACACAAATACCTTTTTTTTAGTTTAGAAATATTTCATTAGCAATTACAAACAAGAATTAGTTAAAAAAAAATTATAGTTTTTATATAGAAGAAGACTATAATTAAATAAAAAAAAGCAGTTCAATTTAAATTTTTTTTAAATATTACTAAACACCCAAGTGGTTAAAGCTTTTTATTTTTGCTTTAGGAGGAATTTAAATAATTTTTAAATTTTATCTAGTAATTAGGAATTTTCAACATTAATTTAAAATTATTTTAAAAGACAAAATTAAACACCAAAATTTAAACTTAAATCAACAACATAACAACAAATTTTTAATGTTAAAGCACTTTAAACAAATTTATTTTGTTAATCGTTTGACTGCTCTAATAACAAAACACTTTTAAACTATTTTCTCTTGGTTCTTTATTTGTTACTTACTTATTTTCAATACACTAATCTTTTTGCAAGCTTAAATAAAAACTATTTACCCTTGATTAGCAACATGAAAATATATATCCATAAATGTTGTGTTGCAGTTTTTACTTCTTAAATTATATACTCTTTCCATTTGAGCGAAAATTGGATGAAATTGGTAAACCTATGTTAAATCTCGATTATCCGGGTACACGGCTAGTGATATTATTCCGAACTATATATACTTAAATATATATAAACTCAAGAAATCTTTTTCAATGCGTTACAAACTGCACGATAAAATTATTATATCCGCTGCAATAATAATAAATAATTCCTTTTCGAATATACCAACGGATAATCGAGCTTTAGCTGTAGCTGTACTTTTGGATAGAGTATTCTCGCTTCGGTTATGACGAAGTTAACCCTCAGTTGCTGTGCCCAAAATGCACCTTCTCTAATAAGTATATATATATATATATTTAATCGTTTATTCAGATAGTAATAAGCTGTATAAATGTTATGAGACGTCTTTTCACCCAATTGTTGTTTTTGCTAGTTTCGCAGCAATTTACTGTTAAGCATTAACTAAATGCTACAATCTACCATATATGTATAACTATTAACAATTAACAATTAATTGAAGATATTTCACTTAAGAACACCATATATGATTTTTGGCATTTAATGTGCTTTTCGTACTACAATTCCTTACAGCACCGTCGTCTTAGTTATAGCCGACACGCAGTAGATGACAGAGATTTGTCCACACAGGTGAGTTGAATGCATAGACAAATCTCTGAAAGCACCTATATATGTCTATATAAGTGTATATCCATTTAATCATTAATTAGTATAGATTATTTAATTATTTGTGTGTGTTTTTTTATTTATTTGTTTATTTGTAGGTCAATTACAAAATGCAAATGAATTTCCGTCGCATGTTCAACGATCGCAAACATCACAAACGCAGCAAACGTGGCGCCAACAATAAGGTGAACATAAACTATAAGGAATACACTCTAATATAATAACAATTAATGATAAATCTGTTTAACTAGGAGGCCAAGGAGAATGTGAAACAAAATCATGTTTCGTTCCCTGATTTTCAACAAAACGGCAATACGAAGCAGCTCACCAATGGTACGAATACGAATTCGAGTTCAAACCATTCACGCAAAAAATCTTACAGAAAAAGACATTCTCACAATTCACTTAACAAATATCGTAGATTAGAAATAGGTAAATGCAAGATAAAATTCAGCAATGAATCACTTAAAACACATAGCAATTTGTAGAAAGCTATTCAAAAAAAAAAAGCTATACTAATTATTTGGTTTGTTTTCCTTTTGTTTAATGGTCAACATCGAAAGGATGTGTTATTAGTTTCTCAGTAGAATTTTCTTTTTGATTTAAATCAAAATTAAGGCTGTCTCTTATAACATGATAAATATGCGTAGTCATCATCATTTTATTTAAGTTTTTCTGCCAGGGCTCGTAAACTATGAAACCAAATTTATTGCTCAAATTAAAACCCTCTTTGCCTTCTAAAAAATAAGAAAAGTAGAAAAAAAAACATTTTTTCTCATTCTTTTTTTATGTTTTTACAAAGTTTACGAGTCCTTCTATAATTTTCCTCACAATTTGTTACTGATATTCATTTACAAATATTTTGTAATATTGTTAAATATATTTTTTAACAAAAATTGGTCACTAATTATACAAACCCAATCTTTCTTTCATGTCTCATTCTTTTTCCCGATGCCCACAAAATTGGTTGAACAAACAACTCCTCAACTTCAATTTTCTATTTCAATTTCAACAACACCAAAAAACTTGCTTGAAACCGCATCTGCCTTTGCCTTAAAAATAACAACATTTTGTGTTTAACAAACGCTTTAATCATGTGCTATTATTATATATGCAATCATATATAAAGACTATATTAACGATGTGCTTAATGAAACAGCCGAGGAGGCGCCACAAAATCCGAATGAGATCAATGTCATTGGACCAAGCGAAGATTGGGATGATGGTCTCACATTTACAGCAAAATCATCACGTAAGTTTTATCATCCATTCAATGTTTGAGTTTGACTAACTTTAATCGATCACTAAAATGTAAATGTAAGTGGTATTTATGTACCGATTAATGGGGCTCTTGCCCCATCAGTGTTATGATATTTATGTTGATTATCATTTGTCACGACAACCTCTAGAGTTACATATGATCGGAGGTTATATAGCGATAGCCGACTTGTGTTTACCGTTTCTCAACTCAATTGACTACACAAAAATGCCATCAAGTAATTCATTTGATGCTGAACTGAATTGAGCCTTAAGTGTTAAGTGAATGATGTAGTATGTAATGTATGTATTACACTGTCCGACACAACAGCTCGAATAATTCTTAAACAGGTTGAAAAAATCCATTTGGTATAATTATCTATATTTAAAACACTTAGTTACTTATCATATATAAAGTAGTCAAAGTTGATTTAACAAACAGTTTCTAGACTACTAAACTAGAAAATATTTTGTGTGTGTGTTTAATTTACATCAATAATATCTTTTTAAACTCATATCTTCTAAAAGTCAAAGACAATCTGTGACTTTCCCCTTCTGCCAAAGCTTTGCTAGACTTTAATTAATTTATTTTGATTTCAATTTAATTTGATTATGTTGTTAACAATTCAGTTTTGTAAAAGCGCCTTTAAATGCATAATGCCTACAATTTAAGAAATACCTAAAGTTAAAAAAAAATACAGTTATAACGACAACATTTCTTTATATTTTTTTATCCCTATTGTATGCCTATCCAATTTATTTGATTACAATATCAATATATGTTCCTCGATATACCCGATAACTACTGTTAAACAATTAGCTGACTCGGATCGCGCCAATAATAACTCCCTGATAGCGCATATACAAAACCTGCCCGGTTTTGATGCATCCAAGGCGCGCATCGTTCAGCACTATGCGCCCAAACTTGAGGACGGTCCTCAGCAAGATCTAGACTCGCCCGATCCACCAGTAGGACCCACAGCCGCTGAACTGATCCTGCCCTGGCGACGGGATCGTTCATACCAGAGCATTGGTAAACCAAATCAACAATAAACAAAAAGCTGCAATTATCAAAAAAAAAAAATCAAAAATTATTAATAGCATTGGCTATAAGAAATATGTACACGCCCATCATATCTCATCATATGCATTCACATATATAGATCATCCATCTATCTTCTTGGCCATCTCGAGATACTTTAGAAACTTTAAATTTATATTTCATGAAAATATTCTATAGAAATATGTACAAAATAGAATCAGTTCCTGTATACTTATACAAACTTTAGTATAACTTAAATATTCTATATATACTAATCCCTTAATTATATATATATAAATATATATATATATATATATATATGTAAACAGTATTTTCAAGTTCCAACAAGCTAGTTAAAAACTTAAAAGTGTACATATGTTAAGATTTGTAATTCTTACATATCAAGCAAAAGCGAGAAACGACAATTTTCTCTCACTTATCACTTCTTCATTAACGCTTCTCGCTTCAACTATAATCTCGTTAGCACACCCAAATCCATTCCACACCCATCTTCCATTCGTCACACAAACACACAGAAAAAAAAGAGAAAATATTAATTCAACTTATTTGAATCAGAATGTCATATTGTATTAGAGAAGTGTCTTTTGTGCTAAGCGTTTGATGCCGCTAACTAAGCTGTTCCCAGTACATTTATATTGCTTTCTTTTTTTATATTTATTTTGTACTTCCCAACTGGTTTATACAATACTCACAAACAACTACACTTAGATTTAACCATGGCTCGTTTTCTCATTTTGCTGTTAAAGCCGAAATGATGTACAAACAGACCAAATTAACATGTAAACCAGCTTTAACATATATATGTGAAAACGTTCCAGAAATTTGTATACTCTTTCAATGTTATATATCATTAATGTCATCAATGTCTATTCAACGTCTGGTTTAAAAAAAAAAAAAAAAAAAAAACCAAAACGCACTCGTTAATTGCTTGCTAGAGGCAAAACTAAAAAAAATTATATATATCAAAAACACATATGCAGCAAAGCTAGTAGTTTCATACAATAGGTGATCATCTGAAAATATAATGCCGAAATTCAGTACTTACATGTAGAAACGCATTATGCTACGTAAATCAATTGAAATTTACATGTGATTTGAAGAATTGAAAGCATTTTCAAGCATTTCAAAAACACTTCGAGCATTTTGAAGTGGATCAAAACAGCAAAAGCAGCATGGCATTTTTGTGCATGACAAAGTTATTTGTTGTTGCCCTCCCATAATCGTATATCGTACTACCTCTTGAGTTGAAACTGACGTTTACACTAATTAAGAAATCCAATTGGACCAATCGATATTGCTAGCAATAAATTTGACGTTTTTTTTTTAGTGTAAACGGTTTTTAAAATACAACTTTGACGTATTATCGGTTTAATCAGGGCATTAATAATAAAGTTGGGACGAATCGAATCGAAGGTCAAATGCCGTTAAATGGAAATCGAACAATAAAATCAAATTATTTTTATTAAATAATTAAAGTTATGTAAGCCAATATAAGCTGCTATTGTAATGAATCTATTTTAGTCTTATCTTATTTGTTATTAAATAAAATGTTATATTTTTAATCATACCAAATTCTTAAATTTGATGTTTGAAACTAGAATTGAGTAGAGACTTAAGTATTATTGTTAAAGATATTTAATTTTTCAAAATAAAACATACAAAAGCAGCTTATTGCTATGTGTATCCAAAGCATTTCGATCCACATGGTACTTCGATTCGATTCCGTTTAAGTTTTGTACGATTTTTAAATCGGATTATTATTTGCATTTTAGTTGATCGCATTTTGTTCTTGTCCTCTCCCTTGTTTGTCTACATTTCCTTTTTTCGATTTCCCGTAGTTATCGATAACTGAGCAGCATGCAAAATGAATTTTCTAACTAAATTGCCAATTCTCTAAAGAACTTTGCCATTTATCTCACACAGTGGCCGAGCATCCAATACCCGAAGAAGATCGCAATTTGTCGCGCGACTCGGATGGCGAGAGGCGTGTGGCCACGCCCACGGCGACAGAGTCGCAGTTGCCATGGAAGCGACAGGGTGACGAATCCACGGATGCAGTGCAGCAGAATGAGTTTCCAGCTTGGGCCTCGAACAAGGAATATTTGGCCTACAACTCGCCCAGTGCCACATTTTTAGGTAAGAAATACACAGTAAAAATATATATATATATACACTCAGAAAAAAATAACGTAGAAACTAACTAAGATATTGTACCTTGAAATAAAAAAAAAACAATGATAATTTTTCTGAGTGTATAACAACGAATTTAAAAAATATTCGATAAATAATAAAATATTTAGAAATTCCCTAAACCTTTGAGAGTAGAAAAATCAGGTCTAGTTTTAAGTGACAGCGATTTTCAACACTAATTGTACAGTTTTCGTTTTGTTTTAAGTTTTGATACAAACTTTCTGCTATTTGTTATTTGACTTGCACATTGGAAAGTATAAAAAAAATAAAAACATGTGTAAATATTTAAGATTACATGTGTATATAAATATATATAGTAGTATATATGATTTACTCTTGTGTTTCTTAAATGCACCAAATCTTTGAAATAAGAGAAAAAATTAGATAATTGCTGCAAAATTTAAGATAAATGTGAATCACTTTTAGATGTTATTCTTCTTCTTCTTGTGTTATTTTCCTGATTTCATGTTAATTTTCCTCAACTTTGTGTTTTCTTCTCTCTTTTTTCCGCATTGCTTATCCTTTTCGATAACTGTTGTCCACAAAAAAAACAAAAACAAAATAAAAAACACCTTCCACAATACACACAACACACTGTACAATGTTGATGTCTCCTGTGCTTGCAACCTACAACAACAAAAACAACAACAACCACGCCCCCACATAAATAGGTGGTATAAACAAGCCTAAACAGCCCAAGTCCGTCATAGGTCTGTTCCGTCGCGAGAGTTGCAGCTCCAAGGCAGGCAGCCTCGGCATCGGCAGCAGCAGCAGCGGCACTGTGGATGCCGGCACCAGTCAAGATCCCATGGTCACCAACCCCGTTGGCAGCAATCCCATGAATCCGAGTCCGATGCCATCGACTTCAACGCACAATCCACGCCTGGACAATCGCTCGCAATCCATTTCGTCCGGCACGTTGGGCTCCCATCTCGTCGGTCCGGACGGGCATACCGGACCCTTTCCGGTCACTGCGAGTCATCGGCGTAATGTGCGACGTGGTTCCATGTTGGAGCTAACCGGGTAAGTTCTTGCTACACCTGCGGCACATGCCACAATCTCTATGTTGTCTACTGTACACACACACACACACTAGTGTGTATGTTGTGTTTGTCTTTGCATGTGTTTGTTTTTTGTATATGTTGCTTCTTCTTAGAACTGTAGAACTATTTGTTTACCAGTCTGCTAATATCCAGTAACCTTTGACCTTCTCATTGTGATGTCTCCCAAAATATATGATTTGCTAAAAAACGACATTTTTGTGTAGACTTTCAACATGTATTTTGCTTTTGATAAACGGTTGAATTTAGATAAAGCTTAAATTGTGGATGATGGGTTAAAATATTATAAAAATTCTATTTGGTTTACATTTTATATCATAGCCATGGTGAAAATGCTTTAAAAAATAATAATAATAATAGTAGTTAGTGTTATGTATATTTAATGTTTCTCATGTGTCCTGCAACACATTTCTAAATTTATGAAATTGGGTAATGTTCGGTTTGAGTTTTGCTCCTTAGAAGTTATCATCACGCTTTTAACACCTATTATAAAATTTAACAAACAAAAATTAAAACATAAAAAAAACTTTTTTATTCAAAATTCTGTTTAAACAGCATGAAGGATATTGAAAAAGCTGACAACATTAAAGTATTCGATGAACAAACATTTTCAAAAATATAAAATTTGATATTCTTCTATAACTAAAGAACATAATTTTAAATTTTCCTTGTCCCGACGCTCTTTAGTTTGGATTGTTTTTTTGTAAAACTACAATTTTAAGTCTTGTGCATAATTGTTTATTTTTTATGTACATTATAATGTAAATATTCTTTATTGCGCGACCTTTATTCCATTGTTTATATTTTGTAACACTCTACTATCTGTGTATTCTCCATCCGATGGCCAAACCCCTATCCTGTAAAAAAAAAAACTGAAATATTGTCGACTTACTCTGATGGTTCCGATTTGCAGACTTATTGCAACTGGACGCAGGCCCAGTAGAGTTTTGCTCTGTAGTCCAGGAGCTACTAATTTACTAGAGAATATAGCAACACCCCCAACAACAACAACCACAACAACAATACCAACAATTACTACTTATATCAAACCAATAACAACAACAACAACAACCACTACCAACCCTGCAAATACAACAACAACAACAGCAACAACAAGTTCAACAGCAGCAACAGAAAATAATTCGCCGAGCAACTCATCGACCACAAACTACAGCTCGCCAACATCGGAAAGTAGCGATGCTACCTACTATTCCAAGTAATCCGAGTGCCCAGCATAAGTAATCCATTAAAAATGGGGGCAAAAAATATCATAAAATGCAACTAAAGCCGGCCAATGTCGAATTTCAACTAATCGTATATCGTAAACCAGACAAAAAATAAATACCCAACACTTAAAAACTTAAATGATCCAATCCGTATAATTTGTATATATTATACATTATACATTATACATATTCGAGATCAGACAGTGCATATCATAGTATCGTAGTATCAAGTCAGAAGTCTGAATCACTTACAACCAAATTGGAAAATCTTGCAATCCAAAATATCTATTTTAAAATTTTCAACATTTCTCCAAATTGGCATTTCCTTACTTTCGCACCATTATTCCAATTGTCCTAGGTAGGAAGTAAATATTTTATTGAATGTATCGATTTTTTTATTATTTTTTTTTAATAGTAGTAATACTATGAATTGTTTTTTTTTATTTTGTTGTGCTTGCTTTTCAGTTTTTTTTTATTAACACATATCTAAAAGCTATTTAACTAACTGCAATTTCTAACAACTGACTAACATGAAATTCGAAAACCTGCACTTGGTGTTTTTTAAATTATTTATTGCTTTCTTATGGGTAACATTTTTCGTTTATAATTTTGATTATATTTTTAGCGCCGTTTCAGTTGAGTCCCTATAGCCGTAAAGTCCACAGACAAACGCTTCAAATCACTTAGTAAATCCACACATACACAAACACACGCACACACACGCGCACAATAATATTATGCAAATTATATAAAGTATATATTTATAATACGGAAGTAGAGCTGTTGTAAAAGTCTAGTATTTGTTGGCTTTTAGCATTTATATATATATATATATTAAAAGAAAAAAATATGTGTAAGTATTTTCGTTCGCTTTATACGATTACCAAAAGTTGTTAACTGTGCTAACCCTCAACTAATACATGTGCAACTAATACATGTGGAATATTTGGGGTATTCCTGCAACTGGTTAATTGTTTAAGAGTTGTTCACTTAAAAACGTAGAGCTTTTAATAACCACCAAAAATAGTATTTCCAATAAATAATACCAAATATAGTAAATAATATTAATATTATAAAGTCCTTTTTGTTAAAGAGTTTTTTAGCTTCCCGCTTTAATAATGTGACAATAACTCAATCAATAGCAAAAGTGGGTTAGTTCTTTCAGATTACACATTTTACTAAAGCAATAAACAACTTTATTGCATTCCATTCAATTTCTAATTCAGTCATATCATTATTCTATGAACAAAAAGTTTAATCAGTTGCATTTAAAATCCTCAAATATTTTTTAGTACAATATTTAACTACCAAAATATATTATTAAAAATATATATATGTAGTTTTTTACAGTTATAGATACCAAAAAAAACACTACATAGCAGTTAGTTAGGAAATTGTGTTATATATATATATATTTATATATACGTATATATGTAAAACTGCTTTTAATATGTATTGTGTCTACTGTCAAATTATGCTTTAAGCTTTTATCTATTTTCTACTCTATTTACGCTTACGCTTATTATAATTGATTTATTTTTTCTTTACTCTTAAATACGTTGCCTAATTTGTTTTCCATTTTATTGCTTTAGTAGTGTTCACTCTAATAAAAATACCAAATTATAACCTGTATTTTATTTCTGTTTCTGTTGTTTCTCTGATACTTCGTCTTTTTTTACTAATACTTATTGAATAATTGAATTAATTAACAACGATCCCCGAGTAAATTAATTAGTAGTATCTAATTGTGATTCATGCTCATTAGTTCGCTGCATTTCAACAAAATTTATCGCACAATTGACATTTTACTTTCTTCGCCTTCTCTTCACATCCATTGCCCAACCAACCTACCACACACAACAACAACAACCACAACACAATCACAGTGACACAATTCCCGAGGAGTCAACCTATCAGCATGGACACTCCAAATCGCTCTGCGAGCCAAGCGATGGCGACGACTGGGACTCGGTGCCCCTTGCTGGCGCCTCCTCCTCTTCCGGTGTCAAGAGCGAGCAAATGATGCAAAGTGGCCGGGAACCGCTTTTGCCACCGCGTTTGACAGCCACGCCGCGTGCTCAAGTCCGTCATAAGAACGCCGGAGCGGTGGGCGGGTCGTCTGTGGGCGTGCCGGGCCGTAAGAATCAGGTGACAACAGCACTGCTTGACTATGAGGATACGGAGAGCGATTCGGATGAGGAGGACGAGGACGACGACGAAGGCGAGGATTTTGATTTGTATGATGATGAGAATATTGTAGTCACCACATTCACAACGCCAGCAACGCCACGGCCACACGAACGGGGCGGCCGTAGTGGATCAGGCGGTGCAGCTGGAGGGTCGGGTGGAGGCACAACTACCACGACGACGATTCGCCTCACACGGAATAATGATGAAAGCATCATTTGAGTAAATGCTGCAGTTCCTTCTCCAGCCACGTGGAGATCACGTTCCAAGTCACTGCAACTTTTCCCATACGAAATGTTCTACTGAGAACATTAACAATTATATATACCTACAATATATAGTTCAATATACACTCAGAAAAAAATGTAGGAGCCAATTTTGTACTTAAACAAAGTCAAAGGAAGAAAATGCTAGGAAGAAAATGCATATTTCACGAGAGGTTTTTTGTTATCCTTTTCGGGATATCTTAATTATTTAACTACTTTAATTACGTATTTTCAGTTACTTAAAGAAAAATATTTAATTCGTGTATAGTTAGTAATGAGTAATAAAACAATATCAGATTTAGTAAAGAAGTTTATTTTTTTATTTTAAAACTTGAAGTCCAATTCGATGCAGAAAATTGATTGCAAATTAGTATTCCGTACAAGAATCAAGTAAAGCATCTTTCTCTGAGTGTATAATATAAATGAACAATACAAAATATAAAAAAAAGGTTTTAAACAAAAAAGCTTTACATTTATGATACCAATAATATATTGTATATAAATTGAGCAGTTATTGTAGGTACGAGTTTCAGTTAACAAACAAACAACAATTAACGCTTGCTTTTTCGATTGTTGACTAAACTATATATTATATTTCAACTAGCTTAATGCTAATGTGTTCCAGAAACAATTGTGTTATCATTAACAAATTTAGCCAAACTTTTGATTAAGTCGTAACAATTAGTTAATTGCGTGTAAGTTGTTCTTTTTGCTTTTAGTTTAGATAAATTTGAAACATAGTATTCGATGCAGATATATATGTATATGTATAATTCATTATTACTGTTTTGCTAACAATACAGCTGCAGTGTTTAGTTCAATTTTAGTCGTACTTACTATAACCATAAATTGAAACTTAACTGAAACTAAATAAAGCGTGTAAAAAGTAATCCAAGAGTAAAAAGCCGCCAAGAGTCGAAAAGCTAATTAAAAACTAGACTTAAGCCAACTAATAGTTAAACACATTTATTTATATATATATATAAAATAATATATATAAATACTAACTATGTATAGCTATTTAGCAAGAGTTATGTAATTTATAAATTATTTTTGTAAACATTTACGAGCCACAACAAAAGTGAAAGATAGAACGAGAGTCGTAAAAGGACTCCAAGAGTAAATTTAATCTTATAATAATGCGTGACAGTATGAGAAGGATTAACATTAAAAGTCTAATAGTTTCATTATGTTATCGAAATTGAAAATACCACATTGAACACGATTCCCATCCAAATTTGAAAAACCCAATTTTCAACATTAATTGGAAAACACGTGCAATGCGCTTAGTGACAGATAATCTGTTTGTAATTTGCTTAAATTGTAAGTGAGTCTTTAGTTAGTTTGTCCAAGAAATTGCCTTCTAAATATGCACATTAGCACTGAATTCAAATGCGATTTTTCAGTTAAGAATGCGCATAATACAATTTCATTGTGAGCTGCTAATTTACTAAAGAAAAAATTCTGTGTTTAGTTATTATAAACGAAAGACAATAAACAGCTACAAGAAATTGCATTTCAAACTATGCAAAATTTCTTGTAAATTGTCATTTCACACAAAACAAATGGAAAATCTTAAAAAAAAAATCTAAATAAATAGAAAATTAAAAAAAAATCAGAGCTGTGTTAATTATGAGCGCGTTTTCTATACAAATTTAGCATTATGCACAAAAGTATAAGATACAAATTGTGAAATTGGGAACGTTGGTGACATAAGCCCTTTATATAAAAAGCAACAGCTCATAACTGAATTGCTTGAAAGCATAAGCTAAAAAAAAAATTAAGATCAAGCTGAACATTGAAAATACTTTGCAATTTTCACACAGTAAGCCTTAAGTTGTGCATATTTCAAGAAAATAAATAAATTACTAAACATAAATAGTGAGCGAAAAAATACAGCTAATAAAACCTAAATTCACAAACAAATATTTAATAAAACACAAATTAAACTGGAAAAATTAATGGAAAAAAATAAAAACTTGTAAACTGTTAAACTGATTTTAAATATTGTATAAGAGAATTTTACTAAAAATAAACGCAATTGAAAATCAACAAACTGTATATTTAGTTCAAATATTTTTTTTTTTTTAGAAAGAAGAAACTTTTCAATGAAACACCTTAACCTTAACTTAAATGAAATACAATAGTTTGAATGAATGGAAATGAATTGAAACCCTTTTTTTTATTTCGTTAAATATTAAATAATAATAACGCTTTTATGATGACTAAAAGCTGGGCAAATTAATTTTTTACAAAAATAACTCTACATCGCATCCTGTTAGATTTTTAAATTATTTTACAAAAGTAATAGTAATATTTAAAATAAAAATGTTTGTGGTCCAACGCCGATTCCCCCATACATACATTCAACACCAGCAGATACACCTAGGCAAACTGCGCTTCTTGGGCAGTTCCCAGTCCACGCTGGAGTCACGTCCCATCAATTGCCATTCGCTGCGCTTGGAAATGTGCACTTCTTGAATCGTCCCGCGCAGACGCTCGTCCGGTCTGGCAACGCAGGGCGCTTGTGTGCTGCGACAGTGTTGCCAGAGTCGCTGTAGAGGACCTCTCATTGCGTTTTGATTTTGGGCGGGTTTGCTTTCAAGCTGGAGCTCTGCGTAAGTACATAATACGATATATTTGACTATAAGGATTGATTTAAGAAACAAATCCCTGAGCGCCCAACAAGAAATTATAAACATGTTGCCCAAGTTATTTGTCGTTGTTTTGGAATACCGTTTATACATTTATTTCACCAAATATGTGTTCAATTTTTTTTTGTTTTGTTTTTAATTTTATTATCTTAATTCTTTTGAAACTGATATAGTTAAATATGTTTAATGATTTTTATTTAATTATTGGTTTTCTTGAAGAACTTTCTATATGTATATATAAACTATTGGTTTAGTATGTATTTTATGCATGTATTTATGTTAATATGCCGATAACGAGAACCGATCTCTGGAGACGTCAGGTTCAAGATCAATATGCATATATATATTTTGTGTTTTATTGTATTGTATATATATGTATATGTATGTATGTAGCTATGTAGGTAAATATGTATATCGATGGTCATCATTTCGCATTTAGAGTGTGTCTGTTTGTGTGTGTGTGTGCTAGCTAATGAGTACATACATTTTTGCTATTTTTTTTTGTTATATATATTTTTAAATATTAAATTTAATATTTCGTTTACTTAGTTAAATTCATGAACTCTTTAACAATACAAAAAACAAATACGAGTATATGAGCATTATATGTATGCAAGTGTGTGTGGGTGTGTGAAAGTGTGTGTGTTTGTGGCTATATAATAAGTGTGCATCTCATACTTGTAATAAACATAAATTGTTCTGTTTTATATTTTTTTATTTTATGTTTGCCTCTATTTAACATTTTGCTAAAGAAATTGGTAGTATTTACTAAATTTATATTCATATCATTTTTGTATATAGCTTTCATTTTATTATAATTTGCAATTTTTTAATTCATAATCAAACCAACATTAGCCACATATGTAAATATGTATTTTAAGTGCATACAAAACTCAGCTAAAAACTGGTCGAGTTTAGATCGTAGTCCAGGCAAGTATTAAGCAGAGAATTTTTGACTTTTGGTTACTTAATTCAGTTGATGTATATATATATATATATATATATATAGGGCCTATAAACGCATATTGTGTATAGCTTTGGATTTATGCAATAACAAGTTACGAGTAAGTTTCATCGTGTTGTGTCAAGGTTATCATTTTGAAAGGCAATCATTAAGTTTTTCATATAGCATAGATATAATAGATATTTAAGATAGACTATAACTGCAATTAGCATTGAACTGATGCACAGCATAACAGAAAATAACATATATATATATATATATATATAGATGGTATATAATATGTTGCTAATTTTCATCGTGTAGCTTTAGTTAATTCCTTCCTCTCTTTTATACAATACACTTTTTTATACAACTTTATTCCTGCTAAGAACTCAAAAAGAGTTGCAAACCATATAACTAAATTATGGCAGTTGAGATAAGCGCTTAAAGTAGTAGACAATAATTTAAAAAAAATATTGTAAATAAAAATACACACTCGTATAAAAGTAAGCGATTGAAGATGTTTTTGAGTATTGCCAAATACTGATGTTTAAAAGCCTTAATTCCTCATTCAGAATATGACGTGTATCTGTGTAGATGTCTACATAATGTGAAATGGTCATCATGCTTAGTATTTAGTTAACAATTAATATTAAATACTTGTTGCGATATATATATATATATAAATATCTATATGTATATACAAATACAATTACATACGCATATTATGGGAAAACACGGAAAACCATCATTATATATGTATGAGTATCATAAGGTAGTTAGTATATGTATATTTCCATCATTTTACGCTTTTAACGATTTTGTTGCGGAATAAACAATTTGAATATATAGTATGTATCTTACGCAATTTTGTATTGGTTTTAAACACATCTAGTACAACAAACTTTTAAATGTTTTTTGATATAATTGATGCTTTTTTTTTTGCTCATTTTATATATGCATATTATCTAGTGTATACATATATATTTATGTATGTGAATATACTTTTCGATATTTTCTTGTATGTAACTTGATTTCGATTGCGATTTGTATTGAAATGGTAATTTGATTGATTATAATTATGAGAGCTTTAAAATTGCACATTTGATTTTATTGGAAAGTGAAATATTTAGAAAGATACCTGAAAGGCGGGAATCCTACATACTGCAGTTCCCGGAATGTTATTCATATCTTATGAAATTTATCGTTCCAAATAAAAAATTCAAAGATAATATCCATTTACGATTGAATTCATAATTATCAGGAAACTTCCAAATATATATTAAACATCAACAGATTTATGGTTTCTGTTAGGATAAATGGCTGCTTTTCAATTGTGGTCAGCTAAATAGCTATTCTCAGAAACGTTAAAAAAAGAAATTATTCAAATATCTCGCTGAATTTCGATTAAATTCTTGGGTAGTTATTCTTATCTACTGCTGCTGATGAATCTGATAAACTAAGAGACGACACTCAAGTCGCGTGTATTTCATGTGGTAATTGTGTGAGGCGTTGTCCTGTCGCTGCTTAGAGACCAAATCCGATGGCTCGTTATACGTTTCCTGTGCGCAGCATTGAAAAAGTTTTGAAATTTAAATTACCATTTGATTAGATTTTTGTTTTTGTTTTGTTTATGTACAGGACAAATGTATAATATATTTAATGTATAATTGTAAAATTAAAAAATACAGTAAATAAATACAAAATCGATGGACTACTATAATGGATGTGTACATACAAATGCAAATCAATATCAATTAAAGCTGCAGATTGGCTAACAAAGATACAATGTGTTTGTGGGCTGGGAATGAGGACACTTTAACTTAAAATTAAATAATTTCTAAACAACTAAATAATAACAATTAACAATAATATAGATACATAATCGTGAGAATAGATATTGCAACAAATTGTAACTAAACAACATAAAATATCAAATAGCTTACAAATGCTAGGCTTGGCTAGCACAAATTGGCTTTACTTATTCGAACTGTCAACCAAAAATTATAAACAGAGAGATATAGAACATAATACAAAATACAAAATAAGACTGGAATGTGTAAGAGAGCACTTGTTTTATGGGAAACTATTTGAAAAAGCATCGTCATGGTTGTTGTTGTTGTTGTTGATGTCGCGATTTGTAGTGAGATTCACTTTGCTTTAGTGCCATTCACTTTCGCTGTCTTACCGGACGTTACGAATGGGCCCACGTAGTTGCTGGGAAAGAGTCCAGAGAGGCCACTTAGTTCGCCGCGCCACCATTCTGGCTCGTCGCGGCCAAGGACACTAATGATGTCGTCCTTCTCAAACGATAGTTCGTCATCGTTTTGTGCTTTGTACGGATAAAGCGCAATCACTTTGTCTGCAAATATATTATGAATTGAGCATAAACAATTCTCAAGATTATTTGCTAACTAGCTAACCCAAAATCTGTTCGGTCATTTCAATGCGACTGCCGGATACGGGTGTATTCCGACCGCTGTTGCGTCCACCCTGGAGCACCTTCACATAGGTTGCGGGGAACCAGCCAATTTGACGGCGCCTACCCTTGGCCTGCAGCTCGCCCTCCCACCAGCCCGAGTCGGTCTTCTTGCGTATCATGATCAGTTGACCGCGTGTCAGCGATAGCTGCTCGGCACTGGTCGCCTCATACGGGGCAATAACTTGTGCAATCTCAGATCGCTTCGCACGCATACCCTGAAAAACAATTAAGATGGAATTTTGGATTAGGTTAGATATAATTAATGGGAGTCAACTATTTACGGGTGTCATGGAAGAAGTTCGTGACATGGGCCGGCTGTAGCTTTCGGCCGGTTCTGTGCTCTGTGTCTTGGACTGTGTATTTATCTGCGATACTTCAGTGTCGAGATCTTCGTGCGACTCCTCCAGCTCAACGGGCTGTGCCATTGGCTCTAACTCTGACGGCACCTGCTGCACCTGCTCCGGCTGTAATTGGGCCTCTGGTTGAGCAGCATACGCAGTGCTGCCATTGAGTGTGACCTCCTGGTACGAGCACGATGAGTTATGGTATTTGGGGTTGGCGGGCGTTGTTGGTATTGTTTTTTTTTTGTTTAGCAAATGAAAAGCATTGGATTAGTAGATGAGCACATGATGGTTAGACACGATTCAATTTTGGATACCCTTGCAGAGGGTAAAAGCATTTTGTCAGGAAACTTAGTTAGAAAGATGAGCTATATTAATTACTAAATTAGTTACTAAAGTTAAGTATCTCAATATACACCACTATAATTCTTGTCAAAATATTTTTAATATCAGACTAATGTGTTAAATAATAATAATAAATTGAAATTATAATATAAACAATTTTTGTCTTAAAAATACCTATTTAAAATTAATATATTACGTTAAGATTTAGTCATGGTATAGTTTTGTATAGATTTGATCTGCAAGGGTATTCGAAACATTGGCAGGCCGAATCTGAGAATTATTTCGATACATTATATAGCACTCCACTTCCACTTACCTGTTCTACTGCCTCGGGCTCAATGGCGTTCGCAGCAGGATTGGCGACGACAGATGTTCCCACATCCGCTTTTTGCACATAGTTCGATGGGAACATGCCAGTGCGATTGCCAATGGTGCCCGTCCACCATTCACCCTCCTTCTTGATGACCATGACCATTTCGCCGGCACCGAAGCTAAGGTCACCATCCTCGGCAGATTCATAAGGATATGCGGCTATATAGTATTCGACATCGCCACCAGCAGCAGCAGAATCAGCAATATTTGCATCATCAATGGATGCTTCAACCGTTGACTGCGCCGCCATGGCGTTATTGTCCAAGTAGCTATCGGAAACGGCTTCTGGTTGGGGTACATCTGCAACGGCCGTTGGTTCGTCCTCTAGCTTCTCCACATAGGACTCGGGGAACCAGCCTGTGTGGCCGTTAATCTCGCCAGCCAACCAGCCCGGTTCCGCATTCTGTTCTAAGGGCACCAGGATCATGTCGCCTGGCACAAATGTGATCTCCTCCGCGTTGCGGGCATTAAATTCATACACGGCGCGATATTTCACGAAACCTTCGGGCGCCGGTCCGCTGAGATCCGTAGGAGCTGCTGCCACAGAAGCAGCAGCATCTGTGTCATTACGCAATCCATAGTCGCCATAGGCATCACCAGCTTCTACTGCGGCTGTTTCATCTACTGGCACAGTGTCTACAGTGCCTCCCCAGGCGGAGCTGCTCGTTTCCCAAGCGGAGGTGGTCCTAGTAGCGGCAGCCTCATTCTTGCGATTGTATTTCAATTCCAGCACCGCAGTTCTCTGCATATCGTAGTCCTTGTACAGATCCTCGCATTTGGTGATCAGTGCCGAAAGTTCAGCCTTCAGCTCCTGCACGCTCTCATCGTTCGTATTGAGATCCTCTTTCTTGCATTCGATTTCTTTCTTTATGTTCTCCACCTTGTCCATAATCTGCTTGATCAGTAGCTGCAAATGACGATGGAAGTTTGGTGTTATTAATAAGAGTGATGAATTTATATATATCGAATATAATGAATATAATAGAACATTATCACGTAAATCGGATTGGTCTATTTCTATCATTTATATTCAAGGTTCACATCTTAAAACTCAATATTTTTCTGGTAAACTAAACTATTTAAACATTCAACAAAAGTAATAAAAATTGAACTTCCACAACTTAAAACCGATTCTAATACATACAAAACATATTTCTGGTAAAGAAAAATTATTTGCTATTTAGATTAAATATGAATTCTACGTTTTATAATATACAACCCACCTGCTTGTGGGCAAACGCTGCAGTTAGCTGCTCCTGCTGTGCAGCATCGCCAGCAACTCCACTGTTTGCTTTGCTCTTCGACTCCCATTTGCCGCGCTCCTGGGTGAGCTGCAGCAGTTTGGCGTTCTGCTCCTTGATGCGCGCCTTCAGCTGAGCCATTTCGGTCATTGAAGTGTCGCGCTGAGTGCGCATGCCATCGATAACGGATTTCACATTGGTCACACCGGCCCGTGTGTCACATATCTTCTGCGATAGATCCTTGATCTGAAATAGATACAAATTCAAGTGATTTAGTAAAGTCTGCTCGAGGATTTAAGACAGTGTTGTTGTGTGTCCCACCTTCTCGTTAAGCGTGCTGAGCTCCACATTCAGTTGAGTATTGTGTGCCTTCTGTTTGAGCACGCGCTCCTGTTCCCGCTGCTTCTGGGCATTCATTTCGGCAATGCGTGCCTGTTCCCATTCCTGCTGGCGCTGCTTCTCCAGTTCCCTAAGACACAAGAGATTAATATAAATGCAATGCTTTGTTGTGTTGTCGGTCACAACTTACTTTCTGGCCACCTCTTTGGCCTCCAGTTCACGTTGCCGCTGCTCCTCTTTTTCCTGTTCTATTTCACGCTGGCGCTGCAACTGTCTCTCCAATTCCTCTTTCTGCTTTCGCTCGGTTTCGAGTCGCGCCTTCTCGCGCTTATCAGTCTCCTCGCGTTCCTTGCGCTCGCGCTCCTCCCGCTCCTTGCGCTGCTGATCTTCGATTAGCTTGCGCCTGCGATCAAGTTCCACCTTGCCCTTCTCGTAGTTCTCCTTCCGCTTATCCTCAAAGGAAGCTGTTTAAAAAGCATTCAATGATATAAAAGTAAATAGTAATTCTACCTTTTTACTTACTCTGAGGCAAGCCCGCTAGGGGATCTGCATCGGACATGGCGCCGCCTTGGGATGACACAGAGGTGTGTCGCGACGCTGGCTGCGAGCCGGGTCTTGAGCTTACTCCCGAAACGGATCCCGGTCGTGACTTGATCTTTCGCAAACTTGGAGGCACCCAATCGAGAGGCAGACTGACTGGTATCTTTTCTCCTGCCATGGCCTTCTCGCAAAGGAACATTGCCAAAATGAACTCATCGCAGCTCAGTCGCCCGTCGCCATCGACATCGGCCAGCGTCCAGATCTGTGCCAGGGTCACCTGCGGCAACTTACTCTGGACGAGCACACCACGCGCCTGTGCACCCGTCAAGTAACCAGAACGCGTACGATCATTGGCATTGAATACCTGCGTATATTTACGTTTCTGTGCGGCCTGCACCGCCCACTCTCCTCCTTGACTGTGTATTGAAACAGGTTATTAACTCAAGAAGCTCAATAAATAGTATAGAAATATGTGGAACTTACGGAGACTCAATGGAGGGCGAACGCTCCGAAATAGACATATGACGACTAGGTGGATTGCTTTGCGGTGGCGATACAATCGCTGCGGCAGGCACAGCTGCAACAACGGGAACTGGGGCTACAATTGGCGCTGGAATTGGAGTTGGTGCAGCGACAACAGGTGCGGCCACCGGTGCCGCGGGCACAGCAGCCACAATGTTTTTAATCGGATCTATTGGACTCATCGAACTGGTTGAGCCACGTGGCGTCATCGACGGCGTTGCTGAATCCGTTAGCGAGCTAAGTAATGTGGGCGGCAGTGTTTTTGGCACTTCCAAGCCGCGCAGCTTCAGATTGATTAGCTTGCATGCTATGCTAAACTCGTTAATGTTCATTTTGCCATCGGAATCCGTATCAGCCAGTGCCCTGCATATATATATACATATAGAGAAAGAGTAGATAAATAATGCATTAGAGATGGGCGCGTGATTCGTGATTCGTTTTTAAAGCGCAATTTGCAATAAATTCCACTTTTACTAAATTTAATTCCGTTGTCGTGTTGCATAATTTTCGTGAGCAAAAATAAAAAAAAAAATTTTAACGCACACATCTCTAATCCGAAATCAATTGAAACCAGAACAAAACTGAGCTTCAGCCACATACATATATATATATATATATATATGTACAACTTATGTTCTTATCTTGCATTGAGGCATGATAAGAGCAAGTCAATAACAAAAATAACAATGAGTCAGTCACAGTCGGTTTGAGTTCTTACCATATTTGGCCCAAGACAAGCGGCGGCAACTGGGACTGCAGAAAGAATCCTTTTGCCTGGGCTCCGGTTACAAAGCCGCCCTGCGGTTGCAGTGCCTTGAACTGCTCCTGGTACTTGAGCTTCTCGCGCGGTGTCACCGCAGACACATCCACTGCTGGATTCATTTTATTGGCTCTTTTCTGTGTCGACTTTCCTTCGAGTGCGAGCAACTTTTTTCTTTTTAGCTTTGCTTTTTCGCAAAGTACTGCTAGCTGTATATGAATGTATGTATATGAATATGTATGTGTGTGTATGTTAGTGCTGCTATCGTAAAACGTGTGTATTTCTCGTAACCGACTCCAACTCCCCCACAACAACAACAACACTAAGCTAGCTCGCAGCTTTTAGTTATGTGTGGGTGTGTGTGTGCGTGCGTGTGTGTTTTGTTCTTGTTTAATGCGCTCTCTTCGGCCGCTGCTGAGTACACATCAAATACATGTCATGCTCCTTCCACTGCACACACACACACGCTCGCTTACTCGTTCACTCACACACTCGCTCTCTCGCTCGCTCGCGCTGGCTTACGCTCTTTTACTATTGAGTATCCGTTTTGCTCCCACCACCCCACAATTTTTCACAATGGATTTTTATGGTTTACCTAAAATGCAATTGCAATTTGTTAGAAATTCGTTTTATTATTAGCAACAATATAGCAGGCAATAAACAACAAATAAACACCTAGTTCTCAATATAAATATTTTCGTTGTTGTATCGGAATTGTCGCTTGTATATTTTGTGGGCGTTTTGATAACTCGAAAAATCCTCCTTCATTGAGAATGTTGGTATTGATTTATTCTTAAGCTCTGTGCTAAAGTTTTGTGCTAAGTGTTGGGCTCTTACAAGTGCTTACTTTTCATTTGTACACTGAAGTTTCGGTAACGTTTTACTATTTGTAACTTCTTGTCGTGCAAATTAATTGTTCACGAACTATCCAAATTGAACTGTCTTAAAGTGAACGAGCAAAAAGAATCAACTTTGAACTAGCTTATTGATCCAGTGGACCAGGGTTCTTCAACACTGCTATCGATATTATTTTCTTTACTAGCCCATAAATACAAATAATTTTTTTTTATTTTAGACAAGAGAAAAACCATCTGGGGTAGTTAATATTAAACATTATGATATATATGCAAAGCGTGCCACATTTGATCCTATTTTTCTAGTAGAGTGCAGCCCTGGTATATCGATACGTCGTTGTACATCCTCAAAAGTCTTAAGCGGTTATCGATAGCGCAGGTCTTCCAAATAATCCGTCTCTGCGTTCTTTTCTCGCTGAGCACGTGTGACGACTGGTAATGTACGCTAAAGCAGAGGCGTAAAAATATATATAACAGAATGTCGGAAACTTCAGAAGACGAACAAGCGCAATTGCTAACAAGTGAGGAAGAGCTCAGTGATGAGGAAGAACAGGAAGAAAGCGGCGAAGACGAGAACGAAGATAACGCAGATGCACAGTCAGCAAGTAGTTCCGACGAAGGAGAGACACCCGAAGCGGAACAGCCACTAACATGGAAAGATCTTGTAAATTTACTCAACATAACCAAATATGCATCTTGCTAACAAATTGAAAAAAATTAAATAGGGCCTTAACGAGACGCTGTGCAAGGCCTGCGATGAGCTTAAGTGGAAAGCGCCTTCCAAAATCCAAAAGGAGGCAATCCCCGTTGCGCTGCAGGGAAAAGATGTCATCGGTCTGGCCGAAACGGGCTCTGGCAAAACGGGCGCATTTGCTCTGCCCATTTTACATGCCCTGCTGGAAAATCCACAGCGTTATTTTGCCCTTGTGCTGACGCCCACACGTGAACTGGCCTTCCAAATAGGCGAACAGTTTGAGGCATTGGGTATGTTCCTCAAAAAATATCTATATACACATTATCCAAACCCACTATGATGTGAAACCCTTTTTGATTTTTTTGTTCCTAAACAAAAATATGAAATTATAATTTTCTAATTCGTCACTACCTCTGAGTAAATTCAGTTTTTCTTATCTGTATGTAGTCGAATCCCTTCGCATATTTTTCAAAAGTATCTTTTGTTTTTCCCATACCACAGGTAGTGGAATTGGCATCAAGTGCTGTGTCATTGTGGGCGGCATGGATATGGTTGCCCAGGGTCTGCAGCTGGCCAAGAAACCGCATATTATTATTGCAACGCCCGGCCGTTTGGTGGATCATTTGGAGAACCTCAAAGGTTTCAATCTAAAGGCCATCAAATATTTGGTCATGGATGAGGCAGATCGCATACTCAATATGGATTTCGAGGTGGAGCTGGACAAAATATTGAAGGTTCTGCCGCGTGAGCGCCGCACCTTTCTCTTTAGCGCCACAATGACGAAGAAGGTCAAGAAGCTGCAGCGTGCCTCACTCAAAGATCCCGTCAAGGTGGAGGTCTCGAACAAGTATCAAACAGTCGACCAACTCCAGCAGTATTATCTGTTCATACCGGTAAAATACAAGGATGTCTATCTGGTGCACATCCTAAATGAACTAGCGGGTAACAGCTTCATGATCTTCTGCAGCACCTGCAACAACACAGTAAAGACCGCTCTCATGTTGCGTGCCCTGGGATTGGCTGCCATTCCATTGCATGGCCAAATGTCACAGAATAAACGTCTAGCGGCTCTCAACAAATTCAAGGCGAAAAATCGTTCCATACTGATATCCACGGATGTTGCCTCGCGTGGCTTAGACATACCCCATGTGGATGTGGTGGTCAACTTTGATATACCCACTCACAGCAAGGATTACATTCATCGTGTGGGTCGTACGGCGCGTGCTGGACGATCTGGCCAGGCCATCACCATTGTCAGTCAGTACGACATTGAGCTGTATCAGCGCATCGAGCAGCTGCTGGGCAAGCAGATACCGCTCTACAAGTGCGAGGAGGATGAGGTGATGGCGCTGCAGGAGCGTGTTGCCGAGGCGCAGCGCACTGCCAAACTTGAGCTCAAGGATCTGGAGGATAGCAAGGGCTACAAGGGTGGCAGAGGTAATAAGCGTGCTGCCGCCGGCGATAATCTGGATGATTCCGAGCAATTTACAGGCGCGCGAAAACGCATGAAAGAGATGGGAGGAGGAAGAGGTGGAGGCAGAGGTAGAGGCAGAGGTGGTGGCAGAGGTGCGCGGGGAAGTGGTCTAGGCAGAGGCGGTGCAGCGAAAAAGAACTGGAGCCGGGGCAAAAAGTGAAGCTAGCCATATAAGGTTATAGTTAATTAATTTGTAAAATAGAAATAAAAAATTAAATATATAATTACATTAAACTACAATTAAACTACTCATTTAATAAATTTTATAAGAAAAATAAAAGTACAATATACATTTTAATTGTGTAAAACTTAAAAAGAAGTAACAATGCGCTGTTCGACAGCGTTTCAACTTAAATTATTGTTTAATTTCTGCACGGTATTTGTTCGCTGAAACGCTATATCTAAATAAATATTGAATATTAATAAAAATAAATTAACAAATCGGGATGAATAACTTACCCGTTGTCTTAGGTAAATTCGAAATTCATCTCGAAGAGGCTGTTGTCCGATCTCATAACAATTGGAAGAAAAGAAGGAGCATATTGAACCGATGATGTTGACTGCGTGCTCATAATGTGCGCTATCTGACGGACTTTTTCACCCAGAACTGCATCATGCTTGTGGATTGCATCTTTCCGAATAAAATCCAAGAATGCGACTGGTACAGGGAAACCACTTTTGAACAGATGCTCCAGTTGCTCACTGTACCTTATCCAATTAGTTGTGGCCAATATGTGAAGCAGCTGCTCAAATAATGCTGGATGCGTTGTTGCATTATGTGGCTTCCACAGATGATTCATAAAGTGCGACGCTGCCACTTCTGGAGTCAGCCCAAATTGCATCAGTATCTGATAAAGCTCTGCTAGGAAGGGCACACTAAACGTTAAATATAGACCACAATCTTTGACCGTTTCAATCAGATGTGACAACATGCCTTGCTTGCCAAATGTTTTGGCGAATAGTAGGAAATAGGTTTTAAAGAGGATGCCATGACGCAACAGGAGGCCATAGTTCTTGTGCACTGTTTCCGGCGGCAGATGATTAAGGCTACGTTGCACATCGCCAATGTTATAAAGCAAATGATTGCAATTGAGCTGTTGGCATCTGCCATCTAAATAGCTCCAGCATTTAATGCCAAAAATTGTTGTTGTATATCCGTCATTTGCATAGATATTGGGTATGCTTGAGGGCATCGCATTAAAGGTTGCCACCGGCTCAGGTGGCAAGCGAAGGGGTGGCGGAAAAGTGGGCACATGCGGAGCAGGATTAGCTACCGTAATTAACTGTGTGAAGTTGCAGTTGCTGTTGGTGACTTGCCTTGGATGCTGCTGTTGCTGCTCATGTTGCTGCTGATGTTGGTACTGCCGATGATGTTGCTGCAGCTGCTGCTGATTTTGCGGCTGCTCATGTTGCTGCTGTTTCAGCATTTGTCTATGAGACAGCAACTGTGGCTGAGTACTTGGATCCTTAGGCTTATGCGGATCGGTTGCTACCTGGGTCACTTTCTTAGTTATGCGAAAATTGATTAATTCTGTTGGAAACGGTTTTGGAGCAGCTGGTGATTCTTGATGCAGTACTTGTGGCACTTTTGTTTTATTCTTTACGTCTGATTCAAAGGTATCCTCGCCATCCCAAGATGTGTCCACTGATATAGCATCAATATCATCATCATTGTCATCATCAATTTCATAATTGAGCACTTTTTCTGCTAGTGCATCCTCTTCCAAAGGAGTATTTTCCTTGACAGCAGATAATGAACTGGCCATCTTATTAATGCAGTTGAAGGGTTCACCTTTTGCATTTTCAATCTCAATAAGCGGGTTGTCATTGATGATATCCGAGCAACGTTCGATATCCGCTAGTAGCAAACTGATATCCTCACAACTGGGCAATGGATCGGTCAGCCATTTTGCATCCTTAATGTATATATTCTGCTGCTCATAGTCAGAATTTTTGTGTGATGAGATCGATGATGTGACATCAAATCCATGACAATCAATAACGAAATTATCCCTATTCCGCTCCTCAACAGTATTTCTGTTTTTTGTCAAACTTAGATTTTCGGCCAGATTAAAAGATGGTAGCAAATTCGATGATAGGCAAACGGTATCATTATCAACGTCGGCGTCAGAAGCAGCTGGAGCACCAGTTGCTCGATATGTCAAATCAAGAGCAACGTTGGCAACGTTCATCTGCGGTAACAAAAAAAAATTAGTAGGTGGCATATATCCAAGCAAAGTACATACTAATTTTGATCGTTTTGCCATTTTATTAATTTTCGCCGGAGATTTCATCTTTAATTGCGAACGCGTTTGCTTCTTTTTCATAATTTGTTTCTCCTTCAAGTCAAGATCAAGTTTCTGTTGCACGACATCTTTATTGTTTTTCAATTGATTCCTCTTATTTTTCGGCTCCATTTTTGCTTTTTGATTTGGAGCAGCTTCATTTGGTTGCTATATCAATGGATTTCGAATAAAATGCAGTACAGATAATTGGAATATTATTATTTTTATAGAATCCATCGACTCAAAATAAATATGCAAAATGTTCAGTTCTATATATTTTGTTTAACTAATCCTACACACTGGTTTGGAATTGATCTGTTTTTTTCCCTTGAATTATTAAAAAAGGGAAACCATATAGAATAAGACTTTTAACATACCTTGCTTTTCGGCTGCTTCTGTTTTATTGTTCGATCAATCTTCACCTCGCTCGGTCGATTTAGAGACCAAGTTGTTAAATTTGTTGTTGTCTTTGCTTTCCCTTTCTTTGAATATTTTCCTGTGGAAGCATTTGATAGAGTCTCACTTGGGCTTAAATCCAGTTTAATGCTTTTTTGCAACGGGGAAAAAGTTCTGTGTGCTAAAGTTTTGCGCTTCGAGCTCGACGAATGTGGCTTTTCCTGGCCGAGACATAAGGATGCGTTTTTAAATAGACTTTCCTCCTACAGGTGAGAGATATGTAAATCAATTAATGAAATACATTTCAGTTTATACTTATTGAAGTCAAATTTACACAATCAAGACGTAAAACTGGCCCCGTTTTTGAATGCATGGAATTCCAAAAATCTGTGTAGTGCTTCTGCCATTCCTTCGAGCTATATTTTCCTTTGCCTACTCTTTTAACTAGTTGTATCCACAATCGTATAAAGTCATGCATTTGCATTTCTTAAGGCAATTATTTTCATTAATATTCAAAAGTAAATCTTCCACAGAAAATGTGGATGACGATATGCGCCAAAAATTAATTAGCGTTTCCCTCTTTTGTACGAGGGCTACATAATCGTCAAATAACAAGCGATACCCATCGTCATCGACAATATTAATGAGTACTTTACAAACCACTTATCGATAAAAAGGACACGAGTATATTATAAATGTACTTTTAAACATAGTTTTGAATCTGGAGCGCCTAATTATATTTTAAAACAAACGAATGTGTGTAATTTAAATGAGCCTTATCCTAAGAATCGCGCTCAATCTATATGTATAAATATTTTTTTAATATATTAAACTTTATGTAAATGTCTCTTTTATGTGTATTTGTATCTGAATACGCATCGGCGTAATTTATTGGCCCAAAAGTGTACATTACCAATTAATCTAATTTAAAATGTCTACAATATAAAACAATATTAAAGGTCAAAAATTTTACTAATCTTAAATATTTGCACAACGCACTCGGCCAATTACCATTGCGAGCTGCCAATGCAGCCAACAACTTATGGTTCGCCTAACACTGTACGTCAAAAAGTTCGCAGATGCCTTCATCGTTTTTCAGCACGAAATTAAAGTCCATTTGTGGCGGATTTAATTGCATTAAGGGCGGATTTTCTAAAAGTAAAAAAACATTAATATAGCCATAAGATAATTATTGATTCACATATAAATAAAGATGCTACCTAAATCTGGATCATCGGGGTAAAATCGCCTCATTGAGTGGCCAGCCATATAATTTTGAAAGATTATTTTTGCCTCCAATTCATTCTCAAGTGCCTTCATCTCCTCCTTCAGTTCGGGATTACAGGAATACGTGTGTTCGTCCATTATAATATTGCCAGTCCCACCACCAGCATCGCTGCAGTGCGACGGTGACGACATTGGTGATTGCTCATCCGAATATCGATCATCGAAAGGCCCATCAACATCATTGGGATTCGTGGTGCCCTTGCCCTGGTTGGTAACCAAACGGATGTCGATTGTGCTTCCATTGTCCAATGAAACACGCAGCTCTTTCTATCAAAGCGATTGCAATTGTTTTAAGAAATAATGAATTAGCATTAAATTGTTAAATGCTGATTACTTACGTCACTGCGCTGAATTTCGACTTCTTCGTCATAGTTAGGTATGGTAAATACGGATTCATCACCAAACTGATTAAGTAGATCGTCTCGCGTAACATACGCGTACGATTGATTGACTGGATCCTGCATCACATAGTGTAGATTGCGTTGCGCATAATCCAATTGCCTATCCAAATCGTCCTCTATTGATTTCAGATCATTCGTTTGCTCACAGGCGATGTCATAGTCCTTGCATTCCTTGTTATTGTTAAAGCCGCCGCCGCTGTAAGAATATATAGTATTAGAATGTATTCAACGCTAAATGAAAAGGAAACTTGAACTCGAGCTTTAAGAGCTACGTAATTATACACATTTTTATTTAAAATTTAGAAATAATTTATCTATCTCAATAGGAACAACTTTAAAATATTAGTTTACGTCCGTTGCATATAATTGTGCATTAAATTATTCTTTGGAAAGTTAAATCTCCTGCATTTTTTTGCTGTTAGATTAAAGTCAGCAACAAATAGACAATTTAACTTTGTGTATATCGTTAGTCATCTATAATAATAATTATAGAACAGCCAAAGATACTGGGCTAGTGCTTACCGCCATCGCACTAGCGAACAGTGTCTGCCCTTGTCAATTAGCCCGATGCCCTCCAGCACATTGGTGATATCATAGATGCGTCTCTTTTGCACGTCCAAGATTTTGGTGGCCTGCATAAATAAAGTAATATATATATAAATGGATTGAATATAGTAATCAATTGCAAGGTGTTACCTCTTTCAGATCAATTGCACCACCATTCTGTTTCATCAGGTCAACGAATTTTTGGGTTAACAATACAAGCGAACCCACAGAGCGCTGCTGCTGCTGCTGTTGACTTGGCTGTGCTTGAGTTGGTAGTGCCTGTGGTTGTTGTTGCTGGTGTTTTTGTTGTTGTTGCTGCTTTTGTATTTTGTGCTTATGTTTTTTCGCATCCAGGGGCAGGTCTATGTGGAAGGTGCCATAGGGCTGTTTGACAGCCTTCAGGTCATCGTGGATACTGGCAGTGTCATCAGTATCGGGACTGCTGCTGCTGGCAGTGATCTGCTGCTTGGTGTCTATTGTCGCAGATTTACGCTTGTACATGGCGCGAACTTAAATTAAAGTCACCGTTCGAAGTTTGCTTGCTAATTTGTTGGCGTTATCGGTTTGCTGCGTGTTTCAACGGTGAAAATATTCACGTATTTTTATTACAATTCTCAATTAAATACAAATGTTGGCGCTTGAGCACAATTCCGCCATTTATGTCACTTTTTTTCATTCTTTCAGCACTGCGCACCAGAACTGTACCCAATCAATTTATCGACCAGCCGCCACCCATGTCATCCAAATGAGGTTGGCGCAATTATTTCCATGCGCATTTACAAGGCAAAAACATTGGCTTATTTTAAGGTTAAGCTCAATTTAACATAAATTTTGGTGATAACGCAAAATTTTGCTAATTATACAGCAACTGAATCGAGCTGCCCAATACATTTTTACCGCACCTCTACCAATTTATCGAAGAACACGACTTATCGAACAATTAAACATGACTATTTTTTGTTTCAATATACATAGTTTTAAAAAATAGGTATACATATTTAGATAAGTCATTAATGTTTTTTCAATGTCTGTCCGTATTAAATGATTTTCTTCATGAACAAATACGTATCTTCATTTCCGCGCCACGAGGGGCGCGCTTTAATTGCGTGTCACGGTGTACGCCCCATTTTTTCAACTTTATTTCAAAATAAAAATTAAAAACAAAATCACGTTTTGTGATAAGCTTTCTTATTACTTATTACTTATTACTCAAGTGTTTATTCAACTTTTTTTTTTCCATATTTGCTGGATGTGTTACAAGCTGCCATCCATTTAATTTTTTGTCTTAAAAGGTTGTTGTAAATTGCTTTGCTTATATGTACCACACATACTCTGATGCATTAATAAAATGATTAAAATATTATGGTTTTCACCTGAATAAGCAAATCGTTTTTATTTAGTGCGAACAAAATAAATCACAAATCTATTTAAACGAGTGAATCGCGCCCACATGTCAATGTAGCTTTATTGTTTTTCAACACTGTTACTATATTGCCCATCACTATTTCTCTGTTTGTTGTGCTCCTTTATTCGGAATAAAAAACAGCGTGCAAAATATTAGAAATATTTATCAGAAAAATACCGGACAAATATCGAAATGCCTTCGAAAATGAAGCCAAGACTGTCGAGGGGCGTATTGGACATGAAGTTCATGCAACGCACCAAAGCCAAAGTGGAGAAGGAAGATGATGACGAGCAGAGCCGAGCTCTTTATTCAAATGAACTAAATCAAAAGATGCTTAGTAGTAATTCAAATTTTATAATCGAGCCCAGTTATTCGATTTGTGCCGGTCTCAGCGATGGACGACTTAGTTTTCGTGGAATGAATCCAGAGCTGGAACGCCTGCTGGAGCTGGAGCGGGCCGAAAAGGAGGACGAAATGAAACCCGAGCAACCAACTGAGGTTAACGACGAGCAAATGGCACAAATCTACTATGCCAATCAAGCAACGGCCCTAAGCAAAACAATCCAAAAAAAGATGACAGCAAGGAATGATATTAACAAGCGCAAATCCAATCAGAGAAAAATGCAATTTAAAAAACCACGCCAGGACGATTGTGATACATAATGCTTTAACGTTTTACTTTAGTAACTAAGTTAATAAAATACATTATATGAATTCATGCGCATTCTTTCGGCATTTGTTTAATCGCCTGAAGCGCATAGCACATCTGTGTGGAGTTTATCCAGCGCCAGGAGTTGCGCCAAAAGTCGTAGGTACTGCCATTGATCAACACAGTCTGGCAATTCACTGCAATGAGAGGATTTATTTAATAAGACCGCCCGCAGAATATTATTATCTAATACGTACTAGTATCCAATATACGCTGAACATCGAGGGGCGCTATCATTTTGTCCCAGTGATGTGTGCCTCTTGGCGCCAGGTTCAGCACATATTCGCCAAGTATAACGCCACCCAGCCACATAGGTATTGTTTTATTGATGGTAGTGATGAAAATTGAACCTCCCGGTTTTAGTGTTTGCACGCAGAAGTTTAGCAGCGCCACCTTATCGTCGACATGCTCAAGCACTTCGGACACAACAATCGCATCGTAGAATTCACAATTCTGTATTGCATGCTGATTAATTGATTCCGCTCCATATTGGACTCGCGATCTGAGTTCTTGACTGCAGTTGCTCAGGTGAGCACGTGCCGCCTTAATGAGCTCCTCGCCTAAATCAATGCCAGTTACTTTAGCCCCCAGGCGTGCCAGTTGCTCTGTCAGCAGCCCAGCGCCGCAGCCTACATCCAATATGCATTGGCCATCCAACACTTTTGTTGTGTTTATATAATGGGATTTTACATTGCCACGCGCAACAATTCCATCGCGTATTAGAGGTACTCTATTAATGAATTTGCATAGTGAATATATAGATTGATTTATCAGCCTCTCACCTGATTTCGTTTAGGGCATGCAGCGCTGCCATTGAACCATTTTTGTTCCACCAATCAGCGGCCAAACTTTCATGATGTTTCACTTCCCGCTCGGTTTCTGCGCTCTGATGTTGCTGTTGGGAGCCATTGGATAAACTGATGTTCCTCGATAGCACGCTGACAAGTGCCTGGCAGGCATACTTGCTGCGTCCTACAAGCCCAAAATTTTGCATCATTTTGCCTGTCTTAGAAATGCTTAAGTAAAACCGATTTTATTATTATTATTATCGATAGGCCGATTATATTTATTTATGTCTTGCATGGGAGCATAAAAATCGATAATTAGATAGGCTGACAAAATCGTAATATGTTTTTGGACTAGAAATGTCCTGTGTTTATAAATAAAGGAATCAGTAAGTTATTAATATCTAAACGACAATTTGATTTTTCTATACGTATAATTTGTTTATTAAGCTCACACTATTACTTATTAGAATGGCTCCTGTATGCGATAACAATCGGAGAATATTTTCCATTTGTCATTTTCGGCGGTAATTAAGAAGGATTGTTGAAAATTGCGCACGGGGTGATCATCAAACTTGACCGTTCCACTAACCAATATCGTATATGTCTTCCGATTCCCCACTGAGGGATCCAGAATGGGTTGGGCGTCCAGCGTTGTCATATGATGGCGCGACATTGGCAACTCCTTCAAGAATTTCTCAATTGTCTCACGTCCCTCTGCGCCATTACCGTTCCAGCTTAATTTCGCGCCGTCTAAATAGAGAAGACCCATCTGAGCTCGCCGATTGTCCAAAGTGGCATAGTACAGCCGAGTAAAATCTTCGGCTGTGCGACAGCAGGCTTCAATTTTGCTCTTTAGATCGCTGTTCATTGCTTTAGCATTCGAATTGTGCTGGCGAATGATGAATGCGGGTGCTGCCAGCTCGTTCAATAATATTATAATCGCAAAAATCTTAAAATAATCGGCTTAGATACTGATAACAAGTTAACATAGCAATTGAAAAGTTTTGCGATGGATTTCTAGATATCGATACCAATACTATCGTCGCGAAATACTAATCTTTTAATACTGGTCGAATCACAATTGCTGTGAAGCTTGTGAAGCAATAAGGATACACTTGTGAAATAAATTATTTGAAAAACTGGCATAAATATATAGGATTAGCTAACGGCAGGAGAATGAACAAAGCCGATGAACCGCTGCTCAACCACGACGATGAAGTTGAAAATGCCGCGGATCGGAATACGCAAAGGGGCAACGTGCAAGCACTACAAATGTTCCTGCTATCCACATTTCTACTGCTCTTTCTAGCCGGTTCTGTGGTCCATCCCAAACCGTTAGCGCTGCGGTCCACGGAACATCGGCGTGATAACCAGCATTACGATTGCGACATTAGGCTAGTCGAGTCCATACCCATAGGCCTGAATTATACACCAAATAGCCCAAAGTTCATGAGCACCTTTGAGGCGTGGCAACGATTGCTGGATCTTGGTAACTCCACACTGGATATTGGCTCCTTCTACTGGACAATGCGGGGAGCGGATACGGGATTCAATCATAGCAGCGCCGAGCCGGGTGAGGAAATTTTCAGCCGTTTGCTGGCCAACGGGAGTCCAAAGATCGAGATCCGAATTGCACAAAGCGCGCCCTCAGAAGTGTCCCCCAATTTGGACACCAAAATACTGGAGAGCTATGGCGCCGCCAAGGTGGTATCACTGGATTTTCCCAAGTATCTGGGCGGTGGCATTCTGCACACCAAGCTCTGGATTGTCGATAATAAGCACTTTTATCTGGGCAGCGCCAACATGGATTGGCGTGCTTTGACGCAGGTCAAAGAACTGGGCGTCTTTGCCGAAAATTGTCCGCAGCTAACCAGCGATTTGGCGAAGATATTCAAGGCGTACTGGTATCTGGGGAGCAATGCCGATGCACGTATCCCGTCCTCCTGGCCGTCGTCTTACACAACTAACTACAACCAGGAGCAGCCCATGCTATTGAACGTGAACAAAAATTACACAATGGAGGCATTCGCGTCCAGTTCTCCTCCCCCACTTTCGGCTTCCGGACGCACTCAAGATCTGGATGCCATTTTGAATTCTATTAACTCGGCTCTGGAATTTGTGCACATTTCTGTCATGGATTACTATCCGCTCATTGTCTTTGGACAAAAGCTCAAGTTCTGGCCGGCCATTGATAATGCCCTTCGCTCGGCGGCCATTGAACGTGGTGTGGCCGTTAAGATGCTGATCTCCAGGTGGCAACATTCCGATGCCAGCATGGATCATTATCTGCGCTCACTTCAAGATCTCAGCATGAGCCATCGTCATGTGAAAATTGAAATTGTAAGTCAACATCTATTACATTATAATCATTTATTTTTATTTTATTACTAATTCATCTTTAAAGCGTCGGTTCATTGTGCCCGGCGATGACGACCAGAAGCGAATTCCCTATGGTCGTGTGAATCACAACAAGTATATGGTGACCGATAGAGTGGCTTATATTGGCACCTCCAATTGGTCTGGTGACTATTTCACAAACACCGCAGGCATTGGTCTTGTCTTAAAGGACTCTGTGCCCAACATGACGGCATCCATACGCAATGATTTACAGAACATTTTCGATCGGGACTGGAATAGTTCTTTTGCACATGCCATGACATAAGCAATATGCCAAGCATTATATTATTATTATTGTGTGACGGAAAGCTTTATCAATGACCTCATATCATATCAGTTCCAAGGTATCTTACGATCTTTTGATAATTACAGTATTTTTACGATGCTTTGTCTTGCACTTCAAACGCAGACTAAATACATTTTTGCTCTATTTAGTTTATACTTTTTACCTTTGTTATATTGATTATAAAATTAGCTTAATATTTGCACATATTAAGATAAGAAATTCAACTTTCTCGCATTGGTAATAAAGTTTTGCTTTATTTTGTTATTGTGTATATAATTCAAATACTCTCATTCCATAACATTAACTTTAAACTAATAATATGCGGTGCTTTTTAGAATTCAATACATTTATCTCGACTACCATTGAGATTTCCATAGTTATTTCACATTATTTCCGCCACGCCTCAGAAAATTGTTGCAGGCAATGCTCTTCTCAATAATCAAATTAATATCAGACACACAGCCTGTCAGACAGTCGTAGATATGCAGAAGGCAACGTGCATCAATAGCTAAAAGTAAAATAAAAATAATTGTTTCAAATTAAGTAAGTAATTCTTTGGATTCCAAGTTGATTTCAAATTTAAAATAGTGACGTAGAATAAAGGTTGTAATAACATCTGTAATATAACATCTGTAACCTAACGACGTAATCGATATCAATTGATATCGATGATGCGATCGTTACGAATATAGGAGCAGATGTGCTTAATTTATTTAATTAAATTCTGTCTGCTATAATTACTAATAATGGTAAGCAGTAAGCATATGCATGCCTTGAGAATTATAAATGTAATATAGATAAGTTCAGTGTACCTACCTGCATATAATATCTGCTCGCGTCGCAGCGGTCGATTTGCCCAATTGGAGCACTGATTGGCCTTGTTTAGCTTTTTGCCCAGACAAAGCATGGTTAAATCGGTGAGTGCATCACCGGCACGATTGAGATTTCCAAAGGGCAACTCGAAGCCATGGCGCTGTTTTTTCAGCTCCAGCCAAACGGTGCGCAGATCGAGATAATGATGCGGCATGTGGAGACGCAGCTGCAGTGGTAGCGAACGTTGCAGCACCGACAGATCGTTGAGCATGGAGAAGCCCACCTTGAGAATGTTCACATTGTTAAAGACAGTGGCGCCCAGGGCACGCCAGTGATCTTCGTGTAGCGCTTGTTTGGCCAGGCAATCGATGAGGTACACATTGTGCGTGGTGGCAATCTGCAGCAGACAAAGCTGATTCTGTACGCAGACGTTTTGCATCCACTCCGAGTCCATGTAGATGATCTGCTCACGCTGCAGATGATTCAGCATGCGCTCAAATATCAGCGCTGTATCAACAATTATGAGGCACTCATCCGGCAGATCCATGCTCAGGTACACTTCAGACGTTGTGTCTTGAATTTTCTCCATGGTTTTTTGATGTCGCTGCTGCTGTTGTTGCTGCTGTGGTTGTTGTTGTTGTTTGTTTTGTGAAACTAAAGATTTGATTTCGTGCGGACAATCCTGCGGAAGCAGCTTGAACTCATTGTGCCAATAGACGGCTTCCGATGCATTCGGACTGAGCACAGTTGCCGCCGCCAGATAGCTGACAAAGTCCACCTGCAGTGCATAGTCATAGGCATGGACGCTCACCAGCTCCCGGAAGCTGGCCAAATTAATGCGCGACTTTTCGTATTCGCGGTACAGGTAATGTAAGTAGCTGCAGGTCTTTGTGAATTTGTAGTTGGGCGTAATCGAGTCGTCGAACTCGTATTTCTTGGCCAGGCGTGCCACGATCTTTGAGACGGGGCGATAGCTCAGCACATGATGCGACACCTTTAGATTCTTGTAGCCACTACCAAAAAACAAAATTAGATTGAGTATCTTACGACAAATAAAAACAAATGTGAGTACCTTAAGATATTTTCACATAGCTCAATCACCGATTTCTCCTTGTGCAGCAGCGAGTCGAGAAACTTGACGAATGGCAGACGCTGATGGGTCGCCTGTTCCAGGTACTCTTCGGCCAGCGGCAGCTTCTCCTGCGCAATCAGTGGAAACGCCAATTCCATCATATCAAATTGGTGCGTTAGCTGCAAATTGATTGTCCACTGGGCGACCTCCTTGTAGAAACCGCTGTCAAGCATCTCGCGCAGCTTAGGCACCAGCAATTCGCGTATCTGATGAATGCGATATGCCTGCACCATGGCATTATTTAGCGATTGCAGTCCCGTCGTCTTCACAAAGTGAAAGGCAATCATGCTTGTGTTGTCATCGCAATGGTCATTCAACTGTGGATTATCCGACTGTAGTTTGCACACCGTGTCCAGCACAAAGTGCGACAGACTCTTGTTCTTCACATTGCTGCTGTCCGGACAATTGGCGAACAGTTTGAGGGCCATTAGCATGGGATTTTGGTGCCGCAACAGTGCATTGATTAGATCCTGCCTCATATAAGGTGATGATTTGCACTTGCTGTGCATGTTCCACTTTTCGCGAAATACAGTGAAGAATAACTGCGATTCGGAGTCCAGCGTGGCATCGAAATCACCATTTATGCCAGCACCTATTGATAAAGATTTTGCGGTTTATTATTAATGAACATCATTTTAGAGTGGTATTCGATGATCTATATAAAAGAACTGCATTTTTTTCTCTTCTTTTTATTGTGCTTCATACCTGTTGTAATATCTTCAAGACGTTTGATTTTCATGTTGGCCAGCATGTAATCGAGCTCTTCGTCGTCGGACTCAAAGCCAGCGGGTATACCGCTATAGGTGTTAGCCATATTTATTTATTTGTGGGCGCAGAGCCCCACACACAATAGCCTAATATAAGAGCACTTGCAAAATAGATAACTAAATTCCATACGCGGTGCAAAACATATGTTTTTGGCATCTATGAAACTTAACAGTTTTATACACTGTTACTAACAGTAAACGGCTCAATAGTTATATCCGATTCTGAAAAATTCTTTTGAATATTGCTGTAATGTATTAAACATAAAAGATAATGCCAAATACTTAAAGTTGCTTGCACCGATTATATATATTTACGAAAAAAACCTGAAAGCTTGAAGGTTTAGTGATATTTAAACTTAACCACTGTTAACTTAACTTAGGCTACTCTTTATATTTATTAGCTATCGATAGATGTATATTAATAATATCGATATGTGTATGTTAATGATATATATTGAACTAGCGAACTATTGAACTTTTATCCTAAAAGTAACACACGTCGTTAATATTTAAAATGCTTAATTTTTGTATTAAGACTTGTCAATCCGAATATTAGGTATGGATTGTTATTTTACTTGTTATTAACAGTGAGGCACTTGCCTAAATTAGTTAATTTCTTAACTTAGTCAGATGTTAAACATTTAATTGACTTACTAAATACCCATTTTAATGATTGGCAATTATATCATCGAATGGGAAAATCTACGAATTTATATCAAGTTGTAAAGGCATCAATTGCAATTCAATTAAATTAGCCATATTATACCTGAATCATTGAATTTTTATATGAGCTTAACCAAATTGTTATGTAAACTTGAATTCATTATATAAGAAAGCTATTAATTTAAAATAGTTATACAAAGCTATTATTATAATATAGCAAATTGCAGCTTCAGTTCCAGTTCTAGCTATGAACAAGACGACTAGTACGGCTAGTACGGCTAGTAGCACGTGTAGACAAGCCAACATTGTATTTAAGTGCCAACATGACATATACATACAAGACCAAGAACAACAATAACAACAACAGCAACAACAATGACCTTAGAGTTTGCAAAATTAGCATGCGACAATGTCGAGATTAAAAAATAAGGCAAACATTTGAAATAAATTGAAATAGTTGAAGTCAAGGTTAACTGGCCCTGCTCCAATTTAGCTCTGTCTCTATTAAATATATACTATTTAGTTGGCAACAAGTTGGCTGGAGAGGTAGAAATAACGGTATTTTGCTAGTGTTTAACAACTTTGCATAAGCAATCTGGTAGACTACAATTCTAATTGATTAATTGCATCGTGAAAAAGCAAGACTACAAATATTAAATATTCAAGATTTTTCACTCTTGACATAACTTGGGACAAGATTGTTCAATCGATTAGCAATATAGATCTGATCTTTGATTAAAAAAAGCTTAGTAATTTAATTTAATTTTGATGTAGTCGATTTCTGCTAGCAAGCTTCCCATATTTTATAATATTATATATATATATATAAATATAATAAAAACTGAATTTTGATTTTAAACATGTTTTATTTTGAAACAATTTTTGTGTGACAATGTGTTTGTGTGTGAGAATTTCATTTGGTTAACAGATCGATAGGAATAGATAGACATATTCATAAAGTCGACCAGGATAGATGTAGAGTAGGAGAACCATTAGGCAGTTACCTAAAGGTGAGCAGCTGCTGATTAGAAACGAAGATTGTGACTTAGATTGGCGGCAGTAAGTTGTGTAAAATGGGGGAAAGTTGGAAAACATTTCAGAATATAGAAATAAACAAAGGAATGCAAAACTTAAAAATTAACACGAACTAAAAACAAATCGATGGCAAGGTCAAAGGCAGGTCTGGTGTTGTTGTAATCCAAATTGTAGCTCAATCAGCACGTGTTTACAAGGTGCCTGGTGCAGGCTCCAGATTGACGGAGGCGGCGCTCTGGATATGTCCGGGAAGTGGAGCGACATGGACTGCACCCCGGGTCTTGGCCACATACGAGGCAGGCGCGGCGGCGACGGCAACAACAGCCGGTGCTGGTGCTGCAGCCACAACAATGGGAGAGGCATGCGCGATTCCTACCGCGGATTGGATGAGCACAGGTCCAGCTGGAGAGATGGCAATGGGCACAGCCGCGGGCAGAGCAGCGGGCACGGCGGAGGCGTGCACGGCCACGGAGCCGGCAACACCTGGTGCACTGAGCAACAAAGCGGGTCCATGACCAGCAGCGATCAGTGGTACCACTGAACTGTTGACTCCCCAGGCAAGTGCGAACAAGACTACGACGACGGCGAACTGGAATACAGAAAGGAAGAAGATTGGGGCTTAAATCACAGCTCCTTGCTGATAATCCTCAGCTCTCACCTTCATGTTGGCTTCTGTGAACTGTGTGACGATTGAAACGTTACTAATTGACATCTGCCCCGGTTGGTTGGGTTTTTATAGTGGCAATAGTGGTCGGAGATAAATTCTGGTTCGATTCATGATTCTAGCCCATGCCAAATCCAGTTCTCGGACAATGCTTGCAGCAAATGCGGAAACTGAACCAGATACATATGTGAATCCGCCCCTCCCATCCCCTTGACCTTCGATTGACCACGGCCTACAGTCGCAATGCTTTGAGCCATTGGCAAGACAATTAGCCAAGGCAGTTGACAAGCACCAATGTATTAACGCCACCACAAACGACAAACACTTCGATTTGACTCGGTCAATCAATTCAAAACACACATGGCGAGTTTGCACTCGTAATACCTACCAATTGAACCATATACACACACACACACACACACACTCACACACCCAAGCAATCAATAATCGCCAATACAATTTTTACAAGAGGCCAGTTAGTTCAGATTTCATCAGCATTTTTTCAATGTGTTTGCGCTGAAGTTAAGATTTTGCCAACTTAACGCTCTAGTTAAATTGACATTAAGCTACACTCAAAAAAAATCGAAGTGAATTTTAGAAAATCGCTCTAAAAACTAGAATTTCTCTTGATTTCAGAAATAATTAATTAATTCAAAAATATATTAGTAAAGCTTGCCCTTAATCAGCAATTCCTAATATATGATGTTTTTCCTATGTTATTCTTAGATATATTTCCTAAAATTTGAAACCGCATTTCTAAACAGTTTACGTGCCAGCCCATATTTACAAAAAACAATATATTTTCTTTTTTTTTTAAGAAAAAGTTATGAATTTCGTATTCTTGAATACTGCATATGAGTTCAGTTTCGGGGTAATTTTTTTCAGAGTGTAATAAATAAGTGGCTTATCAAATATTCAATTATTGGGATTCGAATGGAAAGACTTGAACGCACTTAAGAAAGAATGTTGGCCGAGCTAATGGAAACATAACTTAATCTATAAAATATATTTGCATAATATTGATAAAAATAAGTTATGGCATATAACAATTTAGTAATAAACATAAATAGTAATAATGTCATTTCTTCGATTATATTTATAATATATATATGATGAGGAAAAACAAAGTTACCTTTAAGATAGTTGTCAAAACGAAATCTTAAGTGACAAAATACAATTCAAATATTATATAAATTTAATATAAAGCTAACCAACTTTGTGTACACTTCGAGAGAACGCAAAGATTAGATCAAAAGAAAATGGCGCGTCTGGTTTTCAGAGAAAAGGATCAAAATGCATATGATCCCAAAAAGTATCGGGTATGTGAAAGGTTTTATATAATTAAGATAGTTGGAATTATAATTGAAAATATCTAACGACACTCAGGTGGTCCACAAGAATCACTGGCGTCAGGTGAGTTTGCGTTTGGCGCCCACGCAAAAGAAATGGTGGGAGGATCCCGATGTAGTTGTTGCGTAAGTATTCTTAATATATTTAATATACATACATAAATATAATATTATTACATTTCACGAATTGGCGCCAATGCAAATTTCATTTAATTAAAATTCCATTCCCTCAATAATATACTATTATTCATGTCACATGATCGCTTTGAAATTATGACTATGCCGCACCTAGAATTAAATATGCCAAGTGTAATTAAAGTTTCGAATGTGCAAGAAATATGCATGGGTCATTGCATCAGTTCATTGAATAGTGTTAAAGCAAACTTTTGTTTTTCATAAAATCTTCAATTTCGTTCAAGTGGGAGAAAGTTTAAGTATTTGCCATAAGGATATATATGCCACACAAGTCACGCGATGCTAACGAAGCGTTTAGATTGATGGCTAGAGTTACTCAAAGGTAGCGCAGCACTTCGGACAACCTGTCAGCAAAAGTTTGTCAAGTAATTGGCTGGGTAGTCATAACTTCAGATGCATATATATATATGTATATATATATATGGGGGTCGATTATCATACGGTGTTGTATGTGAACAGTCTGAAGTGTTATTATGGTGTTCGTATCAAGCTTGGGATCAGAGTTGTTGCACCCTCTTGGAAAGCTACTTAATGTTACTAAAGTAACCGAAAAGTTATATAATTAATTGTGTTCAACTTGGAGTTACCCTTTAGGGTCAAGGGATTTAGGTGCGACAGAGAGGTTGAGAGATTATTAGAAATACGGAAGGTATTCAAAATAATGACTGTTTATTATATAAATAACCATAATTATTAGTATTGGCTATGTTATTGTTCGTAGCAGAAATATTAGCAAAACAATATTTATATTGCCTTTATTGCTACGAAGTTGACAATTAAAAAAACGCTTTATTCTTAAATTAAAATTTATGTCTCAGTAGATTTTTTGTTTATGTAAATAACAAGTAAATATATATATATATATATCGGTAAATCAGTCAGCCTCAAATGAATTCATGAAAATCGCGAAGAAACCTGTTTTTTTAATAACAGACTTTTTCCATTTTTAATTCGTAGTGTACAAATATTAATAGAAAATCAATCTGGATATGGCTAAAAAATCACATACTATTATACTATATATCCAATATTTACATCATTCATTAGGCTAAAACTTTCATTTATATTTATCGAGTACAAAGACTACCACAATTCCCTTGGAGCACTTTCCCTTTATGCTGGCACAATGCCTGAGCGAACCAAATGGCTATGCCGAGCTGTACTATTGAATTGTCGGGGACAATGGGGTTGCTTGGTTGCTCGAGGTCTACCCACCATTAGGGGTCTTACAAATCAGGGCTACATTGAGCCCTGCGTAGCCGCATTGCTATCGCTACTAAGGGCGATAAATGAAGTTCGAGTTGGGTGCAGGCGTCGAAGGGGCTTGGGTTTTGGGGGGGGAAATAAGTGTAGCTTTTGAACACTTTGCGTGTTCAATAAAAAGGGAAATCAAAATCAAATGCGGAAATGGTGTCAGTACCGAGTACGGGACAAAAGAAAGTACTTAAGCGGCGCGTCACTCAATCAGAATGATATTATTTTTAATGGTGCTGAATTGAACAGATGCCCCTCATCCCCTCCCTTATAGCTCAAGCCGGCAGCGGGGCTCACCCAACATAGATGGCAACCATAAACACGATACGCGCCACGCAAATTGGAAGAGTGGCTCATCCCTTTACTTGCCATACTATTTTTTTATATATCCTTTTTTTTTTTTGGGTAACTTGACTAAGACTCCGGCCGGTTTGCAGCTGGCTCCGGTCTCAAATGAAGTTTAGCCGTCAGCGGCGTCGCACGCGAGAGTCTTCCACCTGACCCCGAAAGCAGGCCTGAAAGTTTTTTAAGCGAAACTTAATTACATTTCAATTTACGCTCGCCAAAAAATAGCAACAACAACAACAACAGCAACTGACATATGGACGTGAACTCGCTTGTCGTAGCCAACAGTGTTGTCAGCATTTGTAGCCAAATCAAAAGAGGTAGAAATGAATAAGAGAGATAGATAATCAGTCAAAAATCTCGCAACAATTTAGATTGAAGAAAGTTAACCATATTTAAATACAATTAGTTTAGTAATAAACAACGGTAAAAATCACTCAAATTTTACAGAATTTGCAAGCCAAATAAATAAAAGGCCAAACATTTATTTAAGAATTGTCCGAAATTCATTCTGTCAATACATTTTGGATTGAAAAAAAAAAATAAATTAGGTAAGCATATTTAAATACGATTTGTCCAATAATGAACAACTTTCATCCTCATTTTAAATTAAATTCACCAATTGAGTTTTTACTGGATATATTATAATAGGAAAATATAGAAAATCGAGTTAGAGAAGTTCGACTATAGTTTTCTAAAATATTCTACAACAATTTTTCTCAGTTAAAAAAATACGGACTTCAAAATATCAGTTAAATGCCGCGATTTCGCAAAGCAAAAACTTGCTATTAAAAAGCCAAATTGACAGCACTGTTAGGCTACTGCAACTAGGTGCTGCTATCCTGCTGTCTGCTGCGTGGCATAGTCAAACTGTAACAGTTATCCACATGCCACTCACAGCTGCTGCTGCTTCTGATGTTGCTGCCACTGCTGCTACTGCTGCTGATGGCACTGTTGCGCGCTGCGACTCCGATGAATGGGCCATGCCAGCAAATTTGGCGGGCGGAGGTTGTGCGACGGTTACGATGCTCCTGGCCCAGAGGATAGCACGCAACGAATGTTGGTCAGTCGACAAAGAGCCGCGCTACAGTTCAAACAAGATGAATGTGTGGCAAACTTTGGAGTATCTCTCCGGCTTGAGTTTACGCAAGCGCTACAACTATGAGGGATTTGCGGATACACAGCATCTATTACGGACACTGACGCCGTCGTGGCGCAGGGATAGCTACGCGGAGAGAACCAAGGCGGAGGCAGCCGCCAAAAGCAGTGGAGCTGGAAATGCAGCTGCCAAATATGAGGATCAGCGAGCTACGAACAGTGTTGCGGCTGTTGTTGCCACCGCGATGGCCAGGCGTAGAGCCAGTGTTCTATCCAATGATAATCTGGCCATGGGAACTCAGGGCGCTGCTTCCATTACAGCGGCTCCAAGACATAAGCGCCGCAGCCGCAATCGAAGGAAGCAACGAAATTTACCCATTCAGAATGCAGAGTACGCCCTCACTTCAGATGACCTACAGGATCTGGTCAAGTGCACGTAAGAATTAAGAATTATATAATTAGCGATATGGAGAAGAAGATGTGAGTAATTTGGCGAGCCAATTATGATTTTATCCAAAAAAAAATCCGCTTAAAGAATGACAAAAAACTAAAGCGTTATCATTTTTTTTAAATACTTTTTTGTTTGGAGCTAATTTAAAAACTCCACCCAAAAAAATAGTAATTCCCTTTTAATTTACAAACAATCAAAGCTCGATATTAAAATTATTAATATGTCAGCTCTTTAATTTCGATCCGTGAACAATCTCAAAACTTAACGCAAGTTAAGTTAACGCGAAGTAATGTTTAGCAGTAAGTGAAACGTTACTTGAATGGTTTACAGTGTACGCAGTTATTTGAGAGCTTTCGGAAGCTTAGCAAATACACAAACCAGCGCAGTGCGAGCTTTCTAAACTGCTTCTAGACACAAAATATATAAAAATTCATAAGTAAAAATAATAATGCATTTTTAAAATAAATAGTTTTCACACCTTCAACTGAAGGCGAAACACATCCGACTTGACCCCGAGCACAGCTCAGGGAGCATTAAATGTGTCATTGACTCGGCTACCCCATCAAAGTGGTTCTCTAAGCAGCCGGGAGCAGTGCTCCACAAAGCAAACAAAATCTCGAGAAAACGAAGCTGCATATTATTGCCACAGAGGAATTTATCAAGCGCCGCAAAGCATTGAGTAACAAAGTAAACAAGAAAACATACAATTTTCAATTTCAGAATATCTGAACGGCTAGATACTCTATTTTTATATGGTGTAGGCTAGCTGATACATAGGATAAATCTTGAAGGTAGCCTTTGTAAGCTGTAGAGATTAGCTGTTTTGTGCATATATTTCGCGCATATATTTTGCTCTTACATAAAATTATACGAAAATATAAAAAAAGTTGAGTTTCTTCAGATATAAAAAAAAACATTACATTACCAACTCCTTTGTTGTTGATAATTATTATTTTTAGCTATAAATATACCCTTTTGATAATTCAAATATACCCTTTCAGTCCTCAAAAAACAGCGTATTGTATTTGATATAGTTGTGATTTTCAAGGTGCCAACGGACACGTTTGCCCATTGGAAATCCAACTTTGTGGCCACGAGCTATTTGTTGTGTGTCTGAGGCTGTAATTTAAGCAGGCAGTCGCCATTCTTAAAGAACAAAAAAAAAAAAAATTGCAACCACAGCACGATAGATTTGCCACACGAAAAATGTATTGGCAGCGGTAAAAGGCCTCTCGCACCTCCTCCCCACCGGGTGTAAGCCATCGACAGTGGCCAACAAGTTTGCATGGCGAACGGAAAGTGTTTGCTCAATTTCTGCGCTCAATGTCGATTAGAGGGAATTATTGTATGACTGGCTGGCATGAAACCTGGCCATAAAGCCAAATTGTTATCTGGTTTCAGCACACGGGCTTTCAAAGTACACCAGCCGTAATGTGAAACCCTTTGCCACAGGGGCTCGTAATAAAGAGTCGCATATGATAAATTTCGATAAAATACGGCGTTGAAAGTCATAAAATCTGGCAGCGAGTAAATGAAAGTCGAGAAACTGCAAATACTTTCCTACAATATGCTTGCAATAGGCAAACGATTATAAAAATAGAGTTGTCACCTAAAAAGCCTTCAAGTATTGCCACGTTATGCACTGCCCAAAAAAAAAATTAAATATTGCATATCTCGTTGCCGATTTTATTGTTACTTTTTTATTTGATTTTATCAATTATTTTATCTCTAAATTAGCTGTTCAGGACAATTCTATAAATGGTCCTTGATGGTCGATTAACACAGTTGTTAAACATTATTAGATATATAAAGTTAAGAGTGAGAAATATATAGTTGCTTGTTCTGCATTTAAGATTATTAATAAGACTCAGTATATATTTTATATGATATCTCTCTCAAAATGTTTAGATTCTTTTTGCATTTACTTGCAATGATCTCACTCGTTTTTATGGGGTTTTTCTCTTCATTTTATTCTCTGAACAATCAGTGAATACTTATCGGAAAAACGATCTTTTTGTAACTTGCGAAGAGTTAGTTCAACAATTGTTTCTATTGTATAGTCTTTGAGAGACGCTAAGTGTTTTTGGCACAGTGTAAAATGCGAACTTGTTGACACAGAACGTTGTGTGTTTGTCATAATATTGACATTGGTGTCATGTCATTAAGGTAAACATTAAACGCTTAGCTCAACATGCGATGCCAAGAGAGAATAATACGCCCACTTGGCCAATGCGAGAGCTGGAACAGGTCTTGCCTCGACTTGGTTTCCGTATCAGGCATGTTGAAACACGACACGGTTAAAATGTATCGCAGGCCAAACTCGACCCTTCTGTTTCCCATATGTGTTGTGCAAAGGTGTGTGTGTTTGTGTGTGGCTGAGTGTGTGTGTTTTAGCTTGAAAAAAGTAAGCTAAGCCGAAACAAAATAAGAATCCCCCGCATTCACATTCGACAGTCGCCGCTGGCGGTTGCAAGTGCCGCAAGTCGTTGAAATTAATGCCGCGCTCTGCAAATCACCACTTGGTCTATTCTAATAGACCAATAGCCGACATATGCCAAATTATGGGCAATACAACATGGCCAGCAGCCGCAGCAGCACCTCGAGGCGACACAAGACTAAAAATTCTGCAGCCCCGGAAATTGAAGACGATTTTCTGTTCGATTTTGTGCAGTGCACATTGGAGCCGCTCGAGAGGTAAATTTTGGGTAATTATTTTGCAGATTGCATGAACGTATATATATATAAATATATATATATGCAACTATGTAACTGCATTGGCAAATTGCCAACATTTATTACCCTTTGACTACGTGTTGCAATTATCAATTTTAATGCGCTGCAAACTAGCTGGGGCAAGGACATTAATGTCAAGTGCTCGGAAATTTATGCACGTCTCACGCATTAATTAACGTTGCATACTTCTAGGCGCTCCACCAGCAACTCTCTCTCTCTCTCTCTCTCTCTCTCTCTCTCTCTCTCTCTCTGACCTAGCTGCCAGTGTCAGTTTTATGACAGTTCGTCTTCGTTTTTCAATTAGGCGCTGCAGTTGAAAAAGGACTTGCTTTTCCCTTTACTTCGACTCTTCTTCTATAAGCTATTATTGCTTGTCCTACAGTTGGAGGAAGAGAGAGAAAGAAAACGAGAGTGAGCGAGAGAGAGAGCGTGCCAATTAAATCACGTTTTGAATATAATTAGGACAGTCCCTGGAGATAAAATTGGTTCAATTAATGGTTCATATAATATGAAGAAATAAAGTGTGTAAATCATATATAAAAAAAACAAAGGAAAATTATATCTCTTGAACGTTTTTTTTTTTTAAATTTCGTTAAATCATTAAATTTGATTAAAATTTCAATTTTAGTTAAGCATATAATACTATGTTCAGAGAGTGGGAAAGTTTATAATTGTATCCCAAAAACATTTTATAAATGCACAAAAACTCCTAGAATCTGATTTTAAATTATTTTACGACTGTGCCTATTTTATTTATATTCAACTACCTAAAAATATTATTATACTTAACTATTTAAGGCTTTCACAGAATCTTAAAATCTTGGAAGACTGAAACTTCAGCATCTACCTTAATACTAAATGTGTAAAGAGGTACATTTTTGAGTGTGCAAGTGATTAATGAATGAAGCAGAACCAAGTCGCGTTTATTTGTGGCAGCAACAATGTTTTTTGGCCTTTGATGTCTTAACCCCAACGACACCTTCAGTTCGAAAGGACATTTGACTTGTGTGTCGTGTACGTTATTCAAAGTCATCAAAGTTCAATTCAATCAATTTTCTTTATGTGTGTGATAGCAAAAGAAAGCTGTTAGCCAAGTTAAGTGTTGTCTGCGTGGTCGAGACCGTTTTTCGATTGATTGTCAAGCGTTACGCCAGCATTGGCATTGATAATGAAATTCCAAACGTGGGTGCATAAATTATACCTTTCCAGGGCAATCAGTCATGTCATGTATTGATTTTGTTATTGTTTTTGTTTTTGTTGTTCGCAATTGCACTAAATAATTGCAATAAAGGATAAAGAAAAAATCGAAGCGAAACGGAGCCAAGCAAAAAACAAAGAATTTGGAATTGCAAGGAAACGGAAACATTTCTATGATAGTCAAATTTCCTGCATTGCCTGAGTTGAGGATGTCAGCAATCTTTTATTACCGACGTGACATTTGACTATTGACTGCATCCGTTCCTCTTCCTGTCACGCACGCACAGGTGGGCCATGATTTATAAATGCGCTCCAGCTCCGGCTCCAGTTCCAGCTTGGTTATTACCTCGTACACTCCAACATACCATAACACACTCTATATGCGATTTTAATGCCATGTGATATGTGGGGGCAGAGGTCAGACCCAATGGTTGTGGGTGGATTCCACTGAGTGTGTGTGTGTGTGTGTGTGGATATGTGTGTATCCATATAGAGAATTGGAATTTTATTTGTGTAACAAGCAACGCGAATATAAGCTGTGAACATGCCAACCCACATTTCTGCTAAGTATGTATTAAATAAACAAGGCTTAAGTCGCTGAATGATAATTATGGCTTGTGATTTTTATAGTTATAGTTAGTGATAAATGCCGACTGCTGCAAGTTAACATTTTTTATATTTTATTTATTTGTTTGTTTTGTAAATAAACCTTTGATTTTTATAGTTACAGCTCATATTTTCCATAAAATAAAATATATAGTTCACCATAAGAAAATTGCAATAATACCATATTATTAACGATGGAGTTTATACTTTTGTTGTGTCGCTAAAATGTTATTTATATAGATCAATTTCTAATATCTGTAGTTACTTTTATGATATACTTTTTTATGATTAAAGTAATAAATCATGAAATTCAACGATAAGAAGATAGTAACAATAAATACCGTTATATTAGCGACTGCTGAAATTATTATTTTTTAATTATATACATTTGTTTGGCATGTTGCTTAGATTAATTTCTGATATTTATAGTTACTAAAATAATATATTATTTAAATTTAATGGGATAAACGACTGAGGGGTAACTACTGCGTAAATTGATTTTTTTTATTATTTAATCCTTTTCTTTATAAATTAAATGTTTAATAGTTATTAATTTAAAATTTTATCGGTTAATCGTTAATTTTATTATATATATAATATAGTTTTTATGCTATTTTGTATATGTAGGCGTAATCTAGCCTAGATATGCATATAATTCTAATGTAAATACGCTTTTCTCTTCTCTTCTCTAGAATTAAAAGTGCATTTAACTTTGGTTTCAACCGCATTAAATTTAATAGCAGTCACAAATCGTTTAACAAGAAACTTTTTATTTTGTTGGCTCAGCACCAAAACCAAAAAAAAGAAAAGTGAAACCAAAGTCAGAACCAGAGAATCAGAGAATCAGAGAAATATCCCGTTAGTCAGGCAATGTTGTGGCCTGTGATTATTGTCAGTCATTCAGTCAGGCCATATCATTCAAGTCATTTAGCATTATTTCGCCACAAAGTTGGCCCTGTTTCCTATTTACCCGATCTGCCCATCCCCCCGCCTGCTGTCAGCTTAAATTTGCTTTCGTGCAGCAAGTGACACAAAAGTCGGCGGCGGCGTGGTAAATACTCATATTTATGTGAACCATGTTGCAAATATGCTTATGCGCCACAAAAGGCAAGCCGAATTTGCAGATAAACCCATGATAATACATTGTTAATTGCCACCCGCAGTATCCTCGAGCAGAGCAACAAGAAAAAAAACTATTTAGAAAGTTTCGAATAAATTCATTTGAACACTCAACAAAACAAATGCTAAGCACAGGATAAGCATATCATGTCTAGCTCCATTTAAAGATATATGGTATATACTACGGTCTATCGCATGTATGAGCCCAATATGTTTTTCCAAATAAAAATTGTGGAGCACACATCAAATGGAGCTCTGTCAAATACGTATATCATATGATAGTTACAAACGACTGTCTGCTGAAAAGCTTGGCAAATATATTTTACTAAGACGACGACCTATGATATAATATATACATATATATATATATCTATAAACATACTGCTCCTACACAGTTTCATTGCCCCGCTGCATGTCTAAAATTTCGCTCAATTGCTGGGGTTTTTTCTATTGTTCCAAAAGCAACAAAAGTGATATAAAAAAATAAAGTACAAAAATACGACAAAAGTTGAAGACAACTTTTTAAATGCACTAAAATAAAAATAAACAAATTTTTAGTTATATTATATAGTAAGAATGTGAGTTATTAAATTTTTAACTGATCTGGCTTAGTATTTTCTTAAATATATTGTGATAATATTTTTAATTTAGTTTAGATAAATTCATAAACCTCTTTAATCTTCTTTTACTACTATTTTAAAATAAATTCAAGTTATGGTTTTGGTGATCTCTTTTATAAAATAGGGATTCGAATTTTATTGGAGTATAAAAAAAGAAGAAAAACTGGAAAATTTAATTTAATTATTTCCAGAATTTTCTAAATATTTTAAGTTAGTTTAGATTAACTTTTTGGTTAGGGTATACCCAACGTCTCCAAATAGAAGTTCTTGGGCAAATTTGCACATTTAGGTGGTCGCACAGAGTGGGTGTCCTCTTGTCCTTGTGTGCTCGTCGCTTTCGGGTGTTTTGGCAACCAAAAACAAAATAGTAAAAGCCAAAGGCACAGCCCAAAAGCCATCGGGCAGAAAAGCCAGTAAAGGCAAGGAACTAGAAGCTCTATAGAAACCAAATATGTGGCCGACCTCATTCGTTACCAACAGTTACAAGCGCGAAAGCGCCGTTCGCGGTGTGCTTTGTGTGACCCTTGTGGAAAAAGCGCTAAAAAGAATTAAATAATTTATGAATATTATTAGGCAACGCAAAGTAATTAAAAAGCCAAAACAAAAAGCGACTAAATTGTCTTCTCACACTGATTAACCGGAGTGTTTTATTAACTTGGCCCACAGCTTCAATTTGCCGCGCATCAGCGCCCGCCTGGAGCGATTGATGGGCACCAATGTGGTCAAGCTAACGGACCGTGCCTACATGAAGGAGCTGCGCGAACGCATCGACGAGGATTACCGCAAGCAGCTGCTCGCCCGCATTCGGGCCCGTGAGGTAAGTGTCCAAAAAGAAATGGCTTAGCCACCCAAAAGTACGAATGGACCACAAACAAATGTGGCCAATTTAGAAGGTCGTCTAATTGAATTTTGCCAGATTTTCTCGAAAATTGTCACGTAGATTTCTGTTTTTTTTGGGCGTGTTGAGATTAGTTTTGAAAAGGTTTTTGTATACCCTTCTCATCAATTGACAAATGAACAACCAAAAAGTAGGAGAGTTCTCTGCTGGAGTGATGAACTTGTAGATATCCAGTACATTTATTCGAGTGTACTTTACTTAATGGCTACAGTCAGAAAAAAGCCACATATTCTATTAGAAAATAACACTGAAAACTATAAAGTTTTTCTGGTTTTTATAAATAAAAAAAACTATAAGAAAAAAATGTATAAAAATTAGGAAGAATTGGCCAAAATCAAACCTCTTAAAAATTTGATGTTATTTTTCGTATTTTTCGAATTTTTTTTATTATGAAATGCATTTCTAAAACAAACATGAGAATTCTTCTTTGTATTCTAGTTTTTTATTAAAGCCAAAACCTTCACATTTAGAAATTTAATTTGGAAATAATAAGGTGAGGAGAAACACTTGGCGAAGTCAGTCAGGCGAATTATTTTTTGTGAGTGTAGTATTTATGATATAGACAGCTATAATATAGATAAAATCGAAGATATATATTTTTGTGTACTTGGTAAGGTCGTAGATACTAGTCCCCCTACTGTTATAAATATTTATACAACTTTATTATTCACTTTTGCTTTATGCATATTTTAAATGGGTGAACCGAAACCAAATGAACACCGAGCAAGATACAAAAGAATTGTCATGAAAAGTTTTCAATAACAAAAGTCGCGCCTATTGCGAATTTGCTGCTTCTCCTTTTTTTTTATCAACTTGGTCTTCTTTCTCTTCTTTCTTCTTCTTGTGCTGTTTGTTGTTTTTGCAGTGGCAAACAATTGAATTCAATGAGCCCTCGACATGAACAACTGGCAAATCCAAGCCGTCAAAATCATAAAAAATTAGACCATCGCGATAGGCACCAACAACTTGGCTTTATGTCACTGAGACATGCGAACAACATCAGCCAAAACAACAACAACACCAACTATTGGTGTACAAATAGGTGTTGCCAACTGCAGTTCAAAAAGTGCTCGAAAAACCGGAAATGGCCACTTAGATTTTTGTCTATCCGTAGGCGTTGATATTGGAGAACTATTTTTGTTTTTTAGTACTGCACTGCGCATTTTTAGTAGGTGTCAGATTTGAGATAACAACTTGGAAGTGCAATAATTTGATAATAATAATTTTTATACATCTTATTATTGTCTTTCCTATAGTTAAAAGAGGTGGAACGTGAGCGCATCTTGATTATTGAGGGCAAGTCGGATATAATACCCGATGAACTGGCTGACGATCCCATTTTCATGGTTAACAAGGATGCCAACACAGAGATACAAAAGGAGCGCTCCAAGGTAAAATTTATAACTGGAGCAACCTTGCGAGCAGTGCATAAAATAAATCAACACAATTACGCATTTTATTAGCTGAAAACTAGCCGCGAAAAGAATGCGGAACGACTGAAGGTGCAGGGTGTGAAGTGGGAGAGGGAACGATTGCAGCATGCCGCCAAGGAAGCCGAGTTGCTGGCCAAGAAGCACGAACGCCAACGCCAACAGAAGCATCTTGTCGAACAGTACCGAGTCGAGGATGCGGAGCGGGGCATGGACCTGCTGCGGTAAGTGAACAAAGCAATCCAACGAAACCCCAGTCAAATGAGACCTAATTAAAATTTACGAATGAGAAAACAAATAAGAAAATAATAAAAACATAGTAAAAAGATAAATTTTATGGCCACGTTGTTGTTACGTTTGCGCCCTTAATGCCTTTAAGCCTTAAAGATAAATTCTTGCAGTTAGCGTCCCGAAAAAAATAACCGATTAAATACCCGGTAATTATATTAAAGATTGCTTCATTATAAATTCGACATAAATCGTAAGCAAACAATTCAATCTGAAAAGCAAAAATTAATATTTTAATAACTTGTGGTGAAAATTCAAAAATTCATGAAATTCAAAATATGATTTAATACTCAATTCGAAGAAGCCACTGTTTATTAAATATTAGCTAGATTTAGTTAAGATGAAAGAGAAGTTTATATTAATGTTTTAGGTTTTAATATAATATTGCTTACCAAAATCAAAATCGGTAGAATTAGGCTATAGATTTGTCGCTAGGAAAGCAAAATAATGATTGACAAATTGTGTTCAGTGTACATGAAAAGTTCAATAATCAAATCGAGATCCCTCTCTAAATCTCGTCCACAGCATCGACAACGATGATTGGCGCGAATGCGAAGAGAATCTAAAGGAGTTCCTTGAGAATGAGCGCTCCAAAATGAAGGAGCGTTCACTGCGTGTGCCCATGCAATTCTCCTCCGATCCGCAGGATATACAGAACATAGTGCGTGCTCGGTAAGTGGACTTAATTTTACTCAATAAAAACCCAATTGAAATTTTCTTCTTCCTGTTAAGCCAAAAGTTCCGGGAAACGGAGCTACGCATACGTCACCAGCTGGAGGATGACAAGAAGGATGTGTCTGCTCTGATTGCCACAGCCGATGTGCCATCCTACGCGATGGATGAGGTAGTAGGTGACAACATTGAATTGCAGCGCGAGGTGTCCCAAGAAGACTATCCGGGCGCCATACAAAGCAAATACCTTGACAGTGCCTCCGATATATCCGAGGAGTCGGTGAAGAGCGCTAGCCTCATCAGTCTCAGTGTGGCCAAGGAGCAATATGCTGCTGTGCTCCAGAACGAGATGGAGGACGAGTTGGATAGGGGACTGCTCGTCTCCAAACAGCAATACGATCACCTGCGCTGCGAGGATGAGAAAATTGTCGCCCTGCGCAACGCCAAAGTAAGATTCGAAAGTTTCCTATCAAATTATAGAAATTATATATTATATATCCAATATAATATTTATTTATTTTTCAGAACATCATCGAGCTTTATGAGTTGGCTGAGCAGATAATCATGGGCGATCCTGTTGAGGAACTGCCAAAGGTGGTGGACAAGGAATCTGAACCATCGGAATACCACACCGAGAAAGACGAAGAATAAAATATAGTTTGATTATTGTTCATTGAAAATCGATCGATGGCCGTCATCTTTTCAACTTATTTAAAAAAAAAAACACTGATAAACATTTGCACAAATTACGTACAATTTCGAAATTATAGTTAATACAAAAGTTAATATCGTTAACGGGACTGGCCCCGTCAAAGAATCAAAACGATTACCTGTCAATGAGTGTCAATGCATCAAGTTTAATTAAACCTGTAACGAGTTCAAGCTAATAAAACCCAAATGCAAACACACACATATTAAACCCACATCACGTGGGAGTTTTTCAGATTGCACAGGGGAATTCATTAAGTAGACCACAAATATTTGCATTTGCATGCGCAATTTGCGATAAGGCAATTTGATTAGCCACAGTATTTTAGCCACTTAATTCTCACTCAATTCGATAATTCTAATTACATTTAAGTCTACAAATTACAATTTAATAACACGATATCAGTGATATCCTTAGCAAAATTTAGCTCTACTTTTTAAAAATCGTTTTAAGTAATAAAATATTTCTAAAAAATAAAAAAGAAACCATCTATTTTTTTAAGTTGTCAAGCTTTTCTATAATTAAATTGAATTTGATTTGTGAAATCAGACAGTTAGTTAATCACCGCATATTTAGTGACGTTTATTGCTTTATCTATTTCACCCCGGAAGTTTTGGGACGCCCACTTGTATAGATTACAACAATAAACATGTATCGCCCACAAGTTTGACGCATTTGTTTGGGTGTTCAATATGTTTCTGACCAACAAATATTTTTTTAAGCTGCTTGAAAATCTACTGCAATCTGCAATTGAAAGATGTTCAAAAAGCGAAAAGCTGAAAATAGTCGTATCTATTTGCTCTTGGCTAAAAATACGAATAAGTCGTTTCCCTATGCCACTTCTTAATTCCAGGGGCAACACTTCAAACTTGAACTATTGAAAGAGTCTGTTATTGGTTTCCTTGTGAGCTTGGTTGGGCATTGCTTGCCCCAGCCAATTTGCTTGACACTCTGTCAACCTTTGTCTACACTCAGAATAAAAATAGTCTAAATATTAAAAACTTTTTTTTAAATAAAAAAACATTTTATAAAAAATGATAAAAACTTGCATTAATACGAAAAATTTCGTGATATTTTTTTCAAATAAATAAATTATTTATTAAGAAATACTTTTTAAAAAGTAGAAAGGATAAACATTTTTAGAACAATCCCTTTCTAATATTCGGAATAAACCAAGAAAATTTATCTTTATAACTCGATGATTTATCATCGGCGTCAAAAGTCGTGCTATTTTCAAAAATTCAGATCTACTTTTTTTTTGTGAGTGTCATGCAAATGATGTGCTCACTTTCACATTGGCTTCCACTTATTGACTTTAAAGTGTCGCTTGTGGGCACCAGCGGTCCTTGCCTTCTGCGCTACAGATTATCCCCCAAAGGGACAAGTCATCGCATCCACTGCCCACCCATTTCCCACCCTGTTTTTTTGTTGTCTATCGTTGATTTGCATGGGCGTAATAAAAACTTTACACACGCAGACAGACTCTGTTTATTATGATGAGCATGGCAAACAATATTTTTCATCATTTTAGTGCCAATGCCTTATTGATAAGCATATGTAAAGTTGAGTATGTGTTTATGAGGGCTTGGCTAGTTAGCTGCTTAAAGCATTCGAGTTTTTTTCAATTTCCCGTTTGAACAATTTTCACTTTGGCAAAACTAAAACTTTTTTAAACAGAAATTATTTGGGAGTACAATCAGATTTAAAAACATCACTTTTAGTTCGAATTCAAGCACATTATAAATTATCTCTCTAAATGCTGATAACAATAAATATGTATAAATTTGATATGATACTGACACATGCTAATTACTGTGATAAATACGGCTGACAATGCGTAATATATGAGCGTAATAAAAAATGATTTAGAATGACAGTTTTGTGATAATACAAAACAAATCAAAGTAAATCTGCAAAGGAAATAATGCAATATAAAGATAAGAGTTGTATGATTTTGTAAAAATAATAGAAAGAGATATTTTCAAAAGCTAAAAATCGCGTTGGCATTGCTGGAATTTCCGCGTCGTCATTTTTGCTAGGAGAGTTTGACGACACCCACGCCTTTCCGGAAGTAAATAAGGCGTCATTGCTTCAATATATATGCAGAAAAAGTATTGTTAACAATTACAGAACGACAAACCAGCCACAACCCACACACAAGTAGGATTCGTGCTGACTTGTTGCCTACTAAGTGTCGCGCAGTTATCTTGCGGCGTAAATAATTGCGGCCACTTATTATTTTGTCGCCTCTCTCGCTGCTCCACAACTTCTGTCAAATTTGCCTACCATTTTTCAGAGGACAGTATCAGCCAGCGAAACTTACGCAAATGTGACGAAATTTTTCATTGATAAAAACAAAAAACAAAAAAAAAGAATAAACAAATAAATGAAACCCTCGGTTTGCTCATCTCACGACCTAAATCGTAAAAGCTCACGCAGCTTTTGCACACATTTTGGCGCGTCAGCTTCGTCAGTGTGCCGAACTGATTCGGATGGGCAATCGGGTTCGCTCGTCCTTATAAAAGACGTCGGCGCCCCTAGTCGGTCACGCAGTGTTCAACAAGTAGTAGTAGCAACAGTTGCCAGTCGAAAATCCATTCAATACGGATTCAAAAACTGCATCGGAAAGTGAGTTCTTCCGTTTTCTGTTTAAAAATATAATAAAAATAATTTTAAAAAAATTCAAAAGTTAAATTAACTAATAATTAACAAAGAATTGTTCAAAAGGACTTTTTTATGCTGAATTGAACAGTTTAATAGACTCGGAAATCTTACAAATGCCGTCGCCATTATCCGAGACAAAGAGTGCTTAAATAATACAATATATATATTAAATAGTGTTTTAATGTGTGTGTAAATGCTGACAGGACTTTAAGAGTATATCTTTATATTGACATTAAAAAAATATCACAATTCCTGAAATACACATTAAATCACATACTAACTTTAATTGTGTTAATTCTTTCTAGTGGTAAAAATATAAGTCCATAAATTGCCTTTCGAAAAAGAGTTTATTTTAAAGAAAATAAAGTTTATTTTAAAAAGAGATGATTAATAGTGGAAAACTATAAAGGAGTTAGCAAAACAAAAGAAAACAAAATTAATAAAACATAGATAATTTTTTAATACTATAAATTCATTTCTTCGATTAAAAAAAAGTCGAAAAAAAGTGAAAATTCAGTTCCTGCTAAAAATAATATTAACTCTGACAAATTGATGCAAATCAATCATTCATAAAAAGGAATTGTAAAATCGAAAGCAAAGCAAAAGTTAAACTCAAGCAGAAAAAAAACCAAATGTCTTATAAAATATGCAAGCCGCAAGTTAAATTTGAATCAATCAATTTGTTCATATTTACCCCAAAATCTAGTTATATATATTACTATATATTTTGATAAGTAAATTTACAATTTGTCTGCTTAAGTTGAGGGTGAATTAATTTAAATATTCAGGAAAATTTAAAATGAAAAAAGTATCTTGGGAGGGTTTTAGACTAACAGTTTAAAATTATAATGCTGAGTTACATATGTGTGCAGCCTACTTGAAATTTCTTAAATACGTTGCCAAATATCTTGACTGATTGCTGTCCTGTCCAGCTGCTGTCTCAAAATAAATACCACGCAAGCAAACTCTTTGTGCCAATATAACAAAAAAAAAAAAAAATACATAATGTCAAATGCTTTTGTAATAACCTGAGTAAGTCAGCAGAATAAACTGAAAAAAGAGTGGGGAAAACTGTACAAAAATCTCAGGGGTAATCAATGCAATACGTGTACTAGTCAACTAAAAGTCAGAAATGGAAAATGTTTCTAGTGCCGAAGATTTAATACGCTTTCTAACTCAGAGTATCAGATTTAAGGCCTATAAATGCAGTATAATATTTCCGTCGGTTTTAAAACATATTTGTTCGTGTACAAGCTTTCCAAATTGTTGCATTTCTTTTAAGCCGAAAAAGTAGGACAAAGGTGGTCAAAATTAAGCTAAAACAGCAGTCGAAAAAAATTGTAATACAATAAGAATATAAAGAGTATATAAAATAAGGGAAGTGTGTGTGTTCGTGGGTGTGGATGCCATTGTGTATCCTTGTAGGTGTTTATGTTATTCCAATTGGTCTTGGAACATGGGATCCAATTTCATGCCGCAGGCATAGACATCCCCCCCTTCGACCCAGTCACTCAAACATGATCGGTGTCTGAGTGCTTTTTTGTTTGTGAAAACTGAAAGCAGAGTCCAATATAAGCAACGCTACATATCAGATTATTGAGTCCTTGTGCCAAGTACTTGCCAAGTAGACAGCCAAAAGGGAAAACATATTTGGCTTATTTAGTTTATCAGAGCAAAACAACATTTGATATGAACAAATAAGCTGCTTCGCGACCTTTTCAAGCTTATGGCCAATAATGGGGCCATAACGTTAAAGCCACTTATTTATAAATAGAGGCTTCATATAAACTAAAATATAAATATAACTTTACCATTACAATTCCAAATAAGAAAAAAAACTTTTGGTATTGAATTTCCAAATTTCTTTGCTTAGTTTTCATAGAAGCTTATAACAGTATTCTTTTTCAAGACTTATTTTGCTTCACTTTAATGTTATTTATTTCCATCCACAAAAAAGTCTACTTCAAAACCTGCACTTACCTTTACAATAATAAATAACCTTTATGTTAAAAGGCTTCCTTTTTCCATACCTTTTTATGAAAAGCCCAATGGCCAAAAGCATTCATATAAACTGATTATGGCATTACGCCATGAATCTTTCTCAAGAACAGTTTAATATTAAAAATATTTTGTGGAACAAAAATATGAGACATACTTATAAAATTTTAGAAATCACTTACCTTTACAATCTTAAATAACAATCAACGTTTATGCTAAAAGGCTTCTTATTCCCAAGCCATCAACAGCCCCAAATTGCTTTGATTTGGCCAAATGGCGACAGCTGCGCTTCAATCTCATAAGTGTCCAATTTGTATAATAATATAATATTTAGTTGCGGCAATAGAAGAAACATAATTTGTTTGCCTAATTGGTTGACAGCAACATGTGCATTTAGTTTGGCCAAGAGAGAAAAAGAAATGGCCAAAAAGAGGAACTTATCCAAATAGCGGGCGTTGCGTTAATTAAACAAGTTCAATTTTTTCATTTAAGCAATTAACTGTCCGTTTAGCTGAAATAGCAGGTAATAGGGAAAACTGCGCTCTGCCAACACTCTTCCCCTTTCCGCACTTTTGTGGTAAATTTTATTTTACCCTCGGGACGTAGCTATCAACAAGCGCAGCAGCAATAGCAACAATTAGGCCAAGTTTCTTCCTAAATTCCTTTTTTTTTGTGGGTCTGTTACGACTTTGTGTGTGTCAACAAGTTAATTAAAACAGTTTAACAACGATTCCTGTTGACCTTTCAGTTACAGTGCCTCTTTAAGTCTCACTTTAACTTTCCCATCTGTAGAACTACACAAAAGTCACACAAATAATATTCCAAGAGCTGCCTTTAAAAAACTGAATAATTGATAATATTATTGTTATGGGATGCCCGGAGCATTTTAAGCAATCTGTTATTTTATGTATGTTTTCTTAAATGTTTGTAGATATTTTCTTATTTCTTATTTACTCCAAACGCATAAATTGGCCAGAAAAAGTTTTATCCACTTTTTATTCAATTTGTCAAGTTGAAATTTTATTTTGCCGATAAGTTGCTGACTTAAATTTACAAGAAAATATGTTTAAGAAGCGTGTCTAATATTTCTACTAGAGTATTTCATATTCGTTATACCGGTTACTTTTTTCACTTACCAGTTTATGTTTGTCTTGCAACCACACAAAGTTAACCTGGCCATATTGTATTGACTTAAAAAATGTAGTATCGTTATTATTTGAAATCCTGCTGATTGAATTATATCTTAACATCTGGTTTAACACAAATATTATAGTCTTCCATCGATGACAACAGCAATAAAATTAAAAAAAATTATTAATCAAAATATTATCTTAACATTCAGAATTACTCAATAATTTGAGCGAATTATTAAGTCACATTTTGCTAATGAAATTTGCACCGCAAACCAATCAAAGCGTGCAGCGAACAAAAAAATTGGTTACAATTTTTTTTTTTGCTGTTTTGAGACAATTTTAATGAGTTGACGCAATAAAAAAATTTCCTTCTGGCTTGTCAATTTTCTGAGGCGTATTTTTTGTGGCTCATTTGTTGTGGGCGATGTATTTGATTCATGGTTCCTTTGGCAAATCATCAATTTGTTTGTCTTCTATATTAGGAATGTTAAAAAATAATGCATTTGATTTCAAAATTTTTTTTTTAAATTTGATTAAAGTATTCAAATGATTTGCTTTAAGAGAGATTACAAAATGAAAGGTTAAAACTAAATTACAAATCTATAAATATAACAGAAAATTTAACTAAGCTTCAATTTATATAAAATTGTTTAAATAAAATATTAATATAAAAAATATACATTTATTGATAACAATAATAATATAGAAAATAACTTTGTTAAAATTCAATAAATGAGCCAAGATAATTATTAAATTTTGATTGCTTATGCAGAATAGAAAAGCCCACATAAAGAAATTATGCATTTTGATGTGGTTTTTGTTTGTAATTGTTTGACTACTTGACTTGAAAAATTAAACCTAGCGACCAGACCCCAAGTGCCAAAAGTTTAAAGCCATCTCATCTATATTGCTCAACAGTGAAAAGTTTTATCGGAACGGATAGAATGAGAGCTGAATGGGATGTGGCCAGGCTAATGGGTACCTTGACATGCACATCGTCGTGGAGGAGTGGGACGGGGCGGATTGGTGCGTTGTGAATGGTGTGGCTTAAGATAATGCTAAGGTTGTGCGTAGCAAAGGAGTTAAGCCAGTGCGAGTGCCACGCCCACACCTAATTAAATGAAACGATGCGAACGTCAGCCTTAAAATAAAAACAAGCTGTACTACATGAACAATAAGAAAGACAACAAAATATTATTTTTAGCACGTCGCACATTTAATACCCTTGCCAAATCGACTTTTTATGCAAATGTAAATATTTCTTTCTGAGTAGATTGACTTCTTACAAAGTAAAAAAACAGTTGATGCAAACAAATAATTATAATAATTAGTGATTTCTTCTTATAATGTTTTTTTAGCTACTATAAATAGCATAAATATTTGAATCAGTTGTATATGATTGACGATTAAATATATAATTTAGTATATACTTTCTGATAATTAATACATTTTTTCCGGCGTTACACACTTCTTGTGGAAATAAGAATACCCGCAAATCAAATATTTAATATCAACCACATAGAAAGCAACGAAAGTTGTCCAATAAAATGCCTTGTGAGTGTCTGAGTGTGTGTGAGTGTGTGTGTGAGTGTGTGTGTGTGTGATTATTGTTTGCTTAAGCTCGAAAAAGTGCGAACACCCACACGCAGCGAAGGAGGTTTTATCAAAGTGGCTGTGATGGTAATTACCCTCATACAAATTTCCATTTTTGTTCTTGCAGATAGAAAGCGACCCGACGCAAAAGGACGCCAAGGAGCTTGCTAATCCCGAGGACAACAGTCATACACAAACAAGCAAACATGAAGACCGACATATTAACGCTATGCTTGCTGGCCATGATGATCTTGGCCAGCACGCGTCAAGCCATTGGCTTTCTGACATCTCAGACGTCAACAGGGGTTTCACAAAATGATGGCCCTGGAATCGGCTCAGCTGCGGAAAAGCAACGCTTCCGTGCTGCTGAAGGAGTGATAGGAGGTGGTGGTGTTGATGACGAAGGCACTGTGACTCAAATGCGACGACATTTGGATGCGCAGGAACGTAACGTTTACGATCCTGGCGATGGTGAGTCCGCTGATTAAATGCCAGCAGAACTTCCTTTTGTTCTCGCTTCGCCAAGGATTACCGCCTGACATTTGGGCTTTGAGCAGATGATGCGCTGCGTAGGTTTTGTTCGTGTTACTCCTTTGCCATTCTGTGCACACAGTGAGCCATCCCACATGGGCGAAATACGAGAGCCTAAGCGAAATGAAGATTCATTTCATATTGGTAACATTAACTTGCAAATTGCAAGAAATTCTTTCTTGTTTTCAAAACGACTCTGGCAAAGTACAAACTCATTTGCCATTCGATAAAGAATTTTTATGTTCGTTAACCTTTCACATAAATGTCAATTCTGCATCCACAATTGAGTCCCCATCATCTAAAATAAAATCAATTTTAAATATTTATGGAATTTTTGATATAGACTTTTGTCTCTTTATTTTAATTGGATCGTTTGTGATTTTTAGTCTAGCAAAGACATCAGAAATTTATTAATTTATGCAAAGAAAATATTTGCATGATTTGCCTTTATGAATTCCAATTTTCTACTAACAGGGGACTCTCATATTTTCCGCCACGTTTGGATGCACACTCAACATGTCCCCTTTGTGGCAGGTTGCCGGGTTTGAGACACCCACTCAATGGTCGCCGGGCATTTCCGGCCACTGCACAATTTTTGAAGTGCGTTTATCTATGGCAACACTTTAGACACACAAAACACATAGCACTTAAAACGCCTACCAAAATTTTAACAATATTTTCACCCATTTGATATTTTGTTAGTAAGCCGATTTGTCTACACACGTACACACACACCCACACACACACACTAGCATGGCCATGCATAAGGAGTGTGGATATTAAATTAAAATTTCAACCAAAATGATTGAGGTTTATTGGGCATAAATATGTAATCGAATTAGGTTTTCAATTGATTTGAGTTTTATATAACGGTTTTTGGAGACGGAAGATTTCACTTTAGTTAATAGATTGATATTTTTATATTATTTTTTCGAGCACTACTTGTGAGGTGTAATTGTAATATTATTACTTCAAATCATTGTCTTATATACCTGCCCACATTTAATATGTTCAGTAATTTATTTTTCTTTTTATTTATGCTTCCCACTTATATTTTTGAAGTGGAATAAGTTAAGGATTTGCCTTAAGCAAAACTCAAATAAATATATAAATTCGATAAACATTTAGAGGAACTTAGTCGCTGATCAGCTTAGGCTTTACAAAATCAGATTTATTGCTGAATGAAGGGCGGTGGGGCGTGTCAGTTAACTTATAGATGCTGGTGGGAAGCTGCCAAATGGGATAAAAGGCAGACGACATGATAAAAAATAGGAAACGTCAAACACAATGAATGACGAATTGAATTGACTGACTGACTAAATGACTGAGTAAGCAGCGCTCAACTGGGCTGGTCTGAGCTGAAATGACGGCTGTCTGAGCTGCTTGTTATCGTGGCTATAGCCGCCGGCCAATTTCCGGCTCTTTTCACTGAAAATACTTGTACAACAACCACAAACCACATATTTAAATATGTATGAGCTGTTTTCAGCGACACTAAACAACTAGCAGCAAGAAGCAGTTGGAACTGCGCTAAGATGTCAACCAAACAATTCAAACTTTCAAATGCCACTTAGCGGAAACTTGACGCCCCTTTTGGAACAACCACAAGGGGAGCTGGGCTGGGCAGTTAGAGTCCGCAGTCCGTTTGTGGCCGGATTAGCGTCAAAGTTGTGAAAATATTCAAATACAAAATACATTTTGTTTGTTCTTGACAGATCTTCTGCATGCTCTGAATGCGGAGTTGGGCCAGGAACTGGCTTTGTCGCCGGAGGAGCCAGACTATTCGAATGTCGTCTACAATGAGCTGGAGGTGGCCAACAAGTTTGATATGCTCAAACGGCTCGAAGATGATTTGCGCGCCGAGCAGGAATTAGTGGACAAATCCGCTATGCTCATGAAAATGCTTGAGGTAAGTCGAGGGAACTTCCTTTTGAGTACACTCAGAGAAAAAGTTATAAAATAGAAAAAAAATATGACAACACTTAGACTACTGAATGTCTTTCTTCTTATTTATATATAAATTTCTTATATTTATAAATAAATAAAAATCATTTCTAAAAGAGATTTCCTAAGAAAATTTCCTTAAGAAAATTAACAAATTGTAACCATTTCGCCAAAAGTTTTTTTTTGAGATGTAGAGTAGGTTTTATTAAAGTGTATTTATGTAGATATATAAATTTGAAATTTCAAACCTACAGGATCCATCTTTGGAGACGCTGCCGCTGGTCTATGTGGAAGAGGAAGAGCCGGCAGCCGTTGCTGCTGCTGAGGACTATCCGGAAATGGAGACTGGCATACAGAGTCTGATTCTTGGACCAAATAAGTCAAAACGGTCGCGTTACTATCGTCGCTATCCCTGGAAACGTCACAACCGAAACCGCGGGTAAGAATTTGTAGCCATGTCGTCTCCCACACACACACGTACACACACACTTACACACACACACTTTCCTCTCAAACACATTGTAACCTGTCCAAAAAACTAAACAGTTTTGATTTGTATTTTTAGTGGTAGATAATTAATTAAAATTTATTTAAAAATAATTAGGGTATGTTGCTGAAATCGCAATCGCATCAATTTAGAATTTGGCAATAATCTGAGAGCATATAAAACGAGAAATCAGTTTAAGGAACAAACCCAATGCTGAGATTCAATTTCAGGAACAAACCCAAAAAACAAATTTAAAAAAAAAAAACGTTACTAAACTGCTTTTCTAAGAGTCTCTATAGGCCGTACACAGTACCCCGAAAACCGATACCGAATACCGCTAACGAATACGAATCTATCTATCCAATAACAAATGCTTCGCCCCATATATATATATATATATATAGATATATATTTGATAAGTGGGCGTTACTTGTGAATTCTAATTCTAATTGAACAATATCACTGTTATCAGATCTTACGTGAATTCTATCAACAGCAACTATGAACCGGAACTGCGCTACGCCTGCACACCCAGCAAGGAGGACATATTCAAGCTTCTGGTCAATCTGCACGAGAATCGAAAGGGAAATCACAGCAAGACGGTCAACTTTTGCAATCGCAAGCGACCCGCCAAGGCTGTATTCACCAATATACGATTTCTGGGCTAGATCTGAATAGTTGTTGCAAGCACACAGATATGACACACACACACTACTAACAAGGACAAGGACTAACACACACACACACATATGTATACCAAGCATCATCAATTGTAAATTGCTGACAAAGCCAAGCGAGAAACGAGAAACTGGAAACCAACAAAAAGCACTAACAATAAGCCAAACTAAACTAACTAAACTCTTGCACCTAATTTAGATAATTCCCTTAAACCTAACACCCTCTCCCCGCATCCTTTTCCACCCCCGCTCCCGTAGCATACCTTCGTGCAACAAGTTTTATGTAGTAATTCGCATTTTCCCAACTAAGCTAGCCAATTTGCCAGCAATCAGTGGACAATTTCAACCATTTTTTATGTCTCTCAATGTGTTGTATATATAAAAAGTATCGTATTAAAAAGTTTTAGTAGCTTATGTAATTATCAAGTTAATCCAGTAATTCCAGTAGCTGTTTCAAACCTGTCATATCATTAGAACGCGTCAATCGGTGTCTGTAGTTGAGTATTATAATGAATATATAATTCTAAATATTTAGCCTAATATTAAATGAATATAAAAACTATGTATGGATTCAACATTAATGTGTATATATATATGTACAAGTATAACTAACAAATAATTCTTAATATTATTTGCAATCTATGTATGAAAAATCGGTAGATCTAATTGCCAATAAATATATGAAATATATAACTATTTATTCTATTCTATTCGTGCTTTCACTAAGGGACTTTTACAGATATTTGGGTGTTAAATCTGACATCTACTAAAATCAATCCAAATATAATTTTTGGAGAAAAATAATTTATCTATCGAGTTATTATATTACAAATAGCTGAGGGAAAAAATGGCAGTACTTTAATTTAGTCTCAAACCAAGCATTGTCAGAAATTATCTTTAATAATTTAAAGCAATTTCTTTTTAAATTCAACAATGGATTCCCAAAAATGTTTTCTTGTTTATATTTATTCGACGTAAATACATGTTTATTGTTTATTGTTTATCTATGATCTATGTCTCTTGTTGACGTCATAGGCGATGTGTTACAAAAAATGGTTTCTCTGCTGACTCCAACTCTTGATCCATTGTTGTTGTTTTTGTTACTCTTGTTGCCATTGTTCCGCCTGCCATTTCCGATGTTGTCAGGTACAGCAGCTCTTCAAATAAAATGCCAAAGTTGTCGTCTGGAAATATTGACGGAGAAACCCACCAAAGCTTAAGTAAACACAGTATCAAAAACTGTCCAGTCAGAAAAATAAGGGCTTTAATGTCAGGGGAGTATACTCGAACTTGAAGGTGATGTGTTGTGGGCGGAAAGAGTGGAGGGGGGAGTGAGGAGCACACAATAGTCGCACTTATAACATGTTGTAAACAATGCTATGCATTTGTATGAAAAATCAAAGTCAGCACTTGGTTGTAATATTCGCGGTAATCTGGTAATTTAGCTAGTTGACAAGTACATTTCTTGAAACTAGTTTTAAGACGAGCTAAGCTCAAAAAAAAAATCTGTGTGTGAATGTCGATCTATGAGTGTTAATTTCTAGCTAAAACAAAATTCCAGCATAGCTTGGGAAAATGTGTTTAAATTTGTAATTAGTGAAATTTCAAAAGTTTTCTTATTTATAATAATTTGAACTGTTTTTTAAAAGGGGTTTTTTTTGGCCAACAAGATTAAAGTTTAGAATTACGATTTGAATGTTTTTAATATTATAGATACAAAATATCTTTAAAATATTGAAGCTGCAGCGTTGCCATCAGACAATATATAAAAAGGAACAAGTCAATTTTGAGTTGAATAATTACCCTAAAAGCGATAAAATAATTTAATTAGTTTTTTTTAATATTACAATTTTCTAAAACAAATAGAACAATTATTTAATTACTTTTATTTATTTTTATTAAATTTAGTACATAATATGACTAGCCAAATATATTGCTAAACCAGCTGCGCAGCGGTGCAAAGCAAATGGGTTTGGTTAACCACAATGTGTCCACTGAGAGACGCAGCACCTCCATGTAGTCAAAGGTGCAGCTGCTCTGCTCGAAGGCTTTTGTTACAGGCTTTGGCGTTGTCCTCTTAACGGCATCTGCATCGCTATCATTGCCGTCATCGAGGGCGGAACGTACAAATGCCTCGTCGGCATCAAAGTAATAGAATTCCTTGCGCGTGGAGTTCGTCTCCACGACCCGAGCTGGCTGCTGTGCGTCCAGGCCGCGGGCATGGACCAAGGATCGAGCTGTGTGCCGCGACTGGCGATAGGGTGTGAAGGGTAAGAGTGGGGAGATTGGAGAGTTCGGATAGCTGGGCAGGCGGCCCGGGTAGAGTGGCGTTTGTGGCTGATAGCCTCCTAATCCTGCCTGGAAGCCACCAAATCCTGGCTGATAGCCCAGTTGAGGTTGGTAGCCGAGCTGAGGCTGAAGGTTGCCCAGCTGTGATTGAATGCTGCCCAGCTGTGGCTGAAGGTTGCCCAGCTGTGGCTGAAGGTTGCCCAGCTGTGGCTGAAGGTTGCCCAGCTGTGATTGAAGGCTGCCCAGTTGTGGTTGAAGGTTGCCCAGTTGTGGTTGGAGGCTGCCAAGCTGTGTTTGGAGGCTGCCCAACTGAGGCTGAAGATTGCCTAGCTGTGGTTGATAATTACCCAGTCCTGGCAGTGTCGCTATTGGATCACTTAGTGGTCCATTGCTAAACTGACCATAGCTCGTCGTATCCGTATCGTGAAAGATCTCCAGCAGAAAACCATTGGTTGAGCCACTGCTGCCCCCTTGTCCCATACGCAGACGCAGCGCTTTGCGTCCCTGTTGCCAAAATACTTTAAGCACAAACCCAGAGCGACAGCCACAATAACGCTGTCCATCCAGCTCCAGGAAATCCCCACTGCAGCCAGCACCCGGAAGGAGGCCACTCGCTATGCCAAGATCAAAGAACTTGAACCGTATGCGCAAACCGGCGACATTTGGCGAACTCTTCTCCAGATAAAAAATGCAATCCCGCTGCTGATTCGGCAGCAGCGCATTCAGCACGGTGCGTGGAAAGCCCGGACTGGAGAGATAGAAATGTCCCTGATTGAAGCTACTCAGGCAGCACAAGTCCACCTGACCGCCAAACTGTGGATCGTAATCCCGCAGATTGGCGGCGGGAGATTGGAAGGAGCTGGTCTGGTATTGATCTAAAACTTCGGGCAATTGTTGCTGCTGCTGTTCTGGTTTTGGCTGCAATTGTTGCTGTTGTTGCTGCTGCTGAAGTAGCTGTAATTGTTGTTGTTGTGGCTGTAGTTGTTGCTGCTGTAGTAGCTGCAATTGCAGCTGCCGCAACTGCAACAGTTGCTGTGGCTGTAGCTGCTGCTGTTGCTGTTGTAGCAGCAACCGTTGCAGCAGTAATTGCTGCTGCTGTTGTTGTAATTGCTGCTGTTGCTGCAACTGCGACTGTTGATCGTTTGAACACGGCGGCAAATAAAAACCACCAGCTTGTCCAGGCACATAACCTAAACTGGGATATGGATAACTACCAGGATAGCCTGGATAGCCAGGAAAATTGGATTGTGGCAAACTAAAATTCAGTGGCGGTTGCTGCTGATCTTGTTGTGGCTTCAACTGTTGCACCCCCTGCTGATTGTGATGATGCTGGCCTGGGTTGAGCTTCTTGGGCGGATGTTTGGCATTCACAAGCACCGTATCATCCTGATCATCCTGATCAAGATCCAGGCCGCGCGCTTCGTAATCCTCCCGCTCACAGGCCAAGCGGGTAATGAGCAACTTAAATCCGCCACCCGTTGTCCAGGGTGAATCGTCGCTGAGGAATCGTAAGCGGAGTATGCCATCCGGCGTTTGATACTTCTTAATGCCCAGCACTTGACCGCAAAGGACATCCATATCGCGATCGTCGTTCTGCAGGCCAATGGCCAGATAATCACGACTGCAATTATCCGACAACTCCAGCTGAAAGTCGAGGAACTGTATGTGGAATGTGGTGGGGCAGCGATATGGCGAACGTATCACATAATCCACACACCGATTGAAAGGATATGTGTTCGGATAATTGGGTGACTCGATGAGGCTCTGGCGTTCCCGATGAACGCCCTGCAATTCACACTGCGGCAGCTCATCATGGACAGATGCGTGAGTGCTGCTGCTCGAGCCAACTAAGAGCAGCAATGCCAGCAGCCAGCTGAAGCCGAAGTATGTAAAACTAGATCCTGGCATATCCTTGGGCCACAACATGTGCCAATTAGCGATGCGGTTTGTAACCTGTAGAAACGCGCGACAAAACGCAACTAACTCGCAGCGGGTCAATCGTTGTGCTCTTTGGGTCGAAATTAGGTGCGACTTTTCGGTTTCACTTAAGTCAGCCCTTTCCCCCTCCTCTCCCCCACCGTATTTCTTCTCCATTGCTGCTGACAACAATTTGCACTCTTGTTTATGGCCACAACAAAAGCGGTCATTTGTTTTGGCTTACACCAAAAGTTTCCAGCTCTGAAAATATGCGTATCGACACTCAGAAAAAATATTTACCTGAATTTGAAATTCCCTCTTTAAATTGCAAGGTTGTTTTAGGACATGTATACTCAGGATTTAGAAAGCCACAATCTTTAATTTCAGAAAATTTACATTTAAATTATAAGGTAATTAACCCTTAGTGTCAAAAGAATATCTAAAATTAAGCTGCATTTGTTTTTCGAAGTGTACATTGTTGAAAGATCTTTACCCGGTTCCATTCACAATTGGTCAAGCGATCGCGTTCATTGAACTCCAAATATTATACAAACATTTTGCAAATATTTTACACATATTTTAATTGGCAAAGTAAATACTTCCTACATTTAGTACTTGAAATTACTTGACAGAATGGTGTAAAAAGTATTATTCAAAAATTAAGAAAATCTACAACTAGGAAGTACCCTGAAAGTATCTTAATTTCTTGGGCATACATTTGATTTTCTATGTTTTAAATGAAGTACAAAAGTCGCCAATAAGTATAGTATTTTTGTAGCTTTAGCATTTTTATAATTAATTTACTGTTTAAATCTAAAATTGATGTGCATCTAATATTTAAAACAAAAAGATTTTCTTTCTTATCAGGCCAAATAACTCTTCTGCAGTTTTATTACTTGTTCAATCCAATAAATTCAAGGGAGTGCTTCGAAAAGTGCTTCTCAGCAATTTACTGCCAGATTTCAGGGGCAAAAAAATTATCTTTTATTTTTTACAAATATCATTTCACCTTTCGTACAAATATATCGTAGTCATAAAAGCCAATGCGTAAAGTGTCGCGGTAAACGCACTCATAAAACCAACAGTAACAAAAAAAAGATACAAAACAGATGAAACAACAACAGAAAACGGAAACACGACTCCAAAAACTGTGTCTATTTACAATGGAGCCAACTTGCATAATACTACATAGTATTTGTCGTGGGAGAGAATGCTGCACTTGGACCACGCCTTAGTAAAAACAAAGTTGCTTTATCGGTGTCAAACAAATAATTGGGGTTATATTTATAAGTCATGTCTTACATTGTGCAAAGAGCAGGCAATACAATCTGTATGCAAATAAATGCCTACATATATTAAATATTATTCCTTAATTAACTTCTTGCATTAAACCACTTTCCCTTAAAATTTAAGGAAACTCGTTTTTTAAATAAAAGGTTGCTGTATAAAACTCAAAAATTGACATGTTAGCTGACAAACGAAAATTGTAATCCGTAAGAAATGATGTAAAGCGTCTGTCCTATTAAAAATTCCTACAAATTCAAAATTCCAAACTAAAAAACACAAACAATTTTCGGTCTTTTCTTTCGGAAACTTTCGGTATTGAAATTCATATTTGGCTTGCACTGCTTTGCACTTCTTACGAATTTCTCGTTTTACAAGATGTCAACGCAACTTAATTTGCGCTCAATTTTAAAAAGACAAGTAGCGTATCCCAATAAAGAGTCCGAAGATCATGATAACGATAAAATGGATAGATGCTCACTAAGATTAGGCGCTGCCGGCGGTCATAATTACTTCCCGGACAAGCCAGATGTGAAGGCTCGGGTGCACAGCATGATGGCCAATATACACAGGCACATGAAGAGTGAGTTTTAATCTTAGAGTGGTACAAACATATTTATTTTTCATTCTATTATCAAAAGCAACAATTCCACCGCGCAAGGCAGTGCCAACAATACCGGCTCCCATAGCGGAAATATCAACGCCGCCCGCTGCAACCAAAACGACTATTTTGAAAAAGAGTCAACGCATTCCGGGCGGCACCGTTGGCGCTCTTGCGGACGGCAAGAACTCAAAGTTGCCACTATCGCAGATCAAGGCCCATTTGAATCGGCAGTCGCAGCAGGTGATGCGACGAGGCTACGCGGAAATTGGGAAAAGTAACTTTACGAATCAGCGACGCATTCGGGAGGTGTTGCTGCAAAAAACTGTGCTGGAGGATATGTTAGTACAGCACAAGAGATTGCAGGCCGAGAGGCAGACAATTGCGCACGAGATAAAGCAAATGCGTCAAGAACTCGATAAGATCAAGAACAAGCTGGACACATCGCAACAGGCGCTCAACTCTACGCGCTCCCTGTACGCGGGCCAAATCAAGGGAAAAAATGGCCTGTTGCCGATGAGTCTGCCAACGAATGTTGTCAACAGCACGCCACCTGGTAGCAAGCCAAAGTATACAAAAATTGATACAAAAATTTCTAAAGTAGCTCCAAAAAATCAGGTCTCGGTAATTCAAAAGCGTCGCCATCGTTAAGTCAAAACCAAATAAATAAAAAGAACCTGTATATAGCGCGGCATTTTATTAAAGAAAGTGTTGCAGCCCTCGCCTTACCGATAATATCGATATTTTGTTGCACCTATCGATTAAGAGACACAAGTGACATCACTAAATCATGGCGTCTGTCTCGCCCGAAACAAGCAATAATTTTGTTTTCTCCATTTATTTTCGTTCATACTTACTTTGTCTGGTACCATCACGGCTTCATTTACGGTGCATCCATAAATAACAGCGATTGCCCCAAAATGGGCTCGTCGAAAAAGCACAAGAAGAATAAATCAGAGCGGCGCGAAAAATATGAAGGTAAAAAGCCGACACATGCGTGCTAAATTTACGGCGGGCATTTTTCATACGTTGTTTACATTTACACTTGTTGTTCTTGTTGCAGAATATAGCCAACACCAGGATCCCGCACAATTGCAACGCGGCCTGAAGCTAATACTAAAAGTAGGCTCAAATGCAACGCCCGAATACAGCGCAAATTCGCCGTTAACGACACTGGACGCAGGCCATGGACCTCCCACGGCTGCGGAGGCGATGATGGCCGCGGCACCGGGCAGTCCCACAGTGCCCGATGAGCTGCAGTGCGACGACGAGCTGGGTGGTCATCGTGAGCGTCACAAGAAGTCAAAGAAGAAGAAGAAAAAGAAGGATCGCGAAAAGAAGCACAAGCATCACAAAGAGAAGCGACATCGCAGCCGGGACAGACATCACGATCAGTGTTCCGAGGAGCGGCTGAACGATGAGACAACACGAACAACACCCGCACCCGATGACGCGGCCTGCAGTGGCTTCTCCTCACAGCAGCGCAGTCCGCGAAGTCAGGCGCCGGCTTCAGTGGAACAGGATTGCAGTCAGGATGGCTTCAGCTATATGGACGATGATGCGGAGCAGTCACCATCACAGCCACTACCCGAGAACATCTTGTACTATGCGGGTATTACCACAGACAACTCGCCCTCCAATTGTCCAGTTACGAAGCCAATAGCTGCGCGTAAACTGGACGATATGCTGCTCAGTTCACCGAACTCCTCGTCGCTGGGCATGACGGCAGCCAGCAATAGTCCCACAAAACCGTTGCCCGATGTGAGTGCATTGCAAGTTAGGCATCATTTATATATTAGATCATTTTTTAGCTAATAAATTGTTTGTTTGTGTCCAACAGCTACTTATACCTTCGCCCTCTGGTTCGACGGCTGCGTCCACGCCAGGCGGCGCCAGTTCCCTAAATGCGCTGACACCAAAGGCGCTGGAGGCGCCCAAAACTCCTAGTAGCAGCAGTGAATCCGGACGTGAGCCCCGCAGCTGTGTGTTAAAGCTAAAACAGCAGAAGTCGCCGCTGAATAAGCTGCTGGAGCATCTGTTGCGCTTCCTAGAGAAACGAGATCCGCATCAGTTCTTTGCGTGGCCCGTTACCGATGATATTGCGCCCGGCTACTCATCGATCATTAGCAAACCGATGGACTTTTCCACGATGCGCCAGAAGATCGATGATCACGAGTATGCTGCGCTGAGTGAGTTCAGCGATGATTTCCGTTTGATGTGCGAGAATGCCATACGCTACAATCATGTGGACACCGTTTACCACAAGGCGGCCAAGCGATTGCTACAGATGGGCCTCAAGCAGCTGCAACCGGAGAATCTTATGAGAACGCTAAAGCCACTCTCTGTCTACATACGGGAACTGACTGCCAAGGAGTTAGGATTCGAGCTCAGTTGCAATGAACTGGCCATGGGCTATGATCCACACGATTCGGCGGATGAGGGTGCGTCGACGGGTGCCGAGGAGCCCACGCCTGCCCAGCTGGAGGAGGAAGAACGCAAACGGGCGCTTCGTTTGGAAAATGCACCCAAAACACACTTTGAGCCGTATGTGGATGATCTAACCAGTGAGGAGATACTAGCTCAGGTCCAAGGTGCCGCACAGCAGGCCAAGCAGAGGATGAGTGCCAAGCAGCGGGCACACAAAATGGGCTTCTTGCGCCAGCACAAGGATGGCAGCACCACGCTCAATCTGCTCATTCGGGATGAGAACGAGGGTCCCGAAAAGGTAGTCACAATCGGCGATCTGGTGGGTAAGCTGCCCGCGGGAAGTGTGCACCTCCAAGGCATCCACACGGATCAGCGGAACGCCGTCAAGCCAGTCAAGCCAATGAACTATGGTCCATTTGCCAGTTTTGCGCCCACGTTCGACTCACGTTTCTCCACGCTGAGCGCCGAGGAGACGCAGCTGGTGCTGCGCACCTACGGCGATGCCTCCAGCGCGGAATATGCTGAGAGCATACTGCAGTTCACCAAGGATTCCAGCTATGGCACGAACATTGCCAACGGTCTGCTCGACATACTCACTAATGGGGAGCACAGTAAATCCCTTGAAGAACTGTACAACATGCAGATACAAAACTACGAGCAGCAGGAGATTGAGAAGTGCTTTAGCAATCATCAGCAGGAGCAGGAGCAGCAGCCAGTCGACGAAGCAACCGCATGCAACGAGCAGACAAGCGAACAAATCGAATTGGAATATGAGAAGTACAAGGACACTCGCCTGGACTTTAAGCGACTGCGTTCGCTCAAGGATCTGGGCATCGATATTGGATTCCTCGACAACATGGAAACCGATATGAAGAACTTTGAGTTATCGCGTCGCATGCAGGAACACCTTAGCAATAATCTGACCCTTATCGAGAAGCTCCGTGACATCCAGCACGAGCGGCTCTCGCAAACACTGCCAGCACACTTGGCTCAGGTACCGCACGCTGGCCTGGAGGAGACGCAAACGGCTCAGCAGCTAACACAGCAGCTGAGTGACTTGGCCAAGAAGCTGCCACCTTCAGCGATTGCCGATCAATATGCCTTGCGCAAGGCAATGGGCATGTCCTTTGGTAGGTCTTCACTTTGCAGTCAATCGTAAATTTCAAATATTAACAATATCTGTTCTCTTGCAGCCGGTTTGCCGCCACCGCCGGCATCGCCTCGCGTTCAGTTGCCGGAGCTGCTGCAGCAACCTGTGTCGCTGCCGCAACTGCAACCCGTTGTTGTTAACCACGTGCCCATGGACATTGATGAGCCGGACGTGCATGCCGGCGGTGATCTAGAGAATGAGCTACGCGAATTTCTCGAAAGCGGATCGGGCATGCACGCCTCCAATCCAGCGGATGACAATAACATTGTCGCCCAGCTGCTGCTCAACTAGACGAACGTACAATCTTCTGGCGAACCCAATCGCCCAAAACGCAATGTTAATAATGCTAGAATAAAAAACTGCGCTAAATTATTTTCATAAACCCAAGTCGCTATGGCATTTTCAATAAACATAAAAACCAAAATGAAAGAAAACTAATTAAGAAATAATTGCCTTTGATTGTAGAAAATTAAGATAATTATAATTGAAAACAATGATTTCAATTTGTTGACATGTTCACATTTTGATAAGTGAAGTTTTGGTATTTCTGATCTTATCCTGTTGTATTATAATAGACGGATGCCTTTAACATCGGGTTGGATTGGCTAAGATTTGCGCTTATTAAAAAGTAATAAATAAAATAGAAATATAAAAAAATATGAACTTTTGATTCACATTAGGTTAGTTGATTTTTATTTGTTTCTTATACACATAATTTGAATTGTTTTTTTAAGTACACATTTTACAAAAATGTTGCAAAATTTAGTTAACTACTGGGCTTTATATCTCAGTGATTACATCATTTGAAGGCAAATTCTTAAGAGGTTGTTTCCTTAGTTTGATGTTTATTTTTTGTTGTTCCTTTTAAGTACGTTCCTTAAATATATTGCGTAATTAAGTTAACAAATGGACTCGTTTTCGGTAGTTTGTAACATGTAAACTTTGCATACAAAAATAAACTTGGCATGTAATTCCAAATAGAAATACATTATTCATATATATGAGTGGTCGATGATTACATACGAATAGATTATCTTATAACATCAGATGCACATATCGAACATAGGTAAATACGTGCACATACGTACATTAATATATGTAAACATTCAAATACATTTTAAGCACAATGTACTAATAAAACCGGTTTAACTTTCTGGCTTAAACTAATGAACATTTTAATGGTATTTACTAATTGCACGCACACACATATTATTGTATTGCAATTGTTGTTGTTGTTCTTCGTCATTGTTTTGTTTTAGTAATTGCTGTTGCTTCCGCTGAGGTAGAGCACTTTAACGAATTAAGTAATTATGATTTGTTTTGAAAATTTATATATAAAGCTACCGTTGAATTTGCGGTCTACCTATTTCTAGTTTTTAGTTTTATGCTTGAATTTGTTTTAAGTATTATTTGTTTTGCTGGGCACAGTTGTTTGTTACATGAGTTTCATATTACATTAATTTACTAAACCAGATTGGCATCCTTGGCCATGCTATAGAAAGCAGATTTCGGATTGTCGAGCAGTTCACCGGGTGAGGCAAATTCGGTGATTTCGCCCTTATCCAGAACGATCACCTTATCCGAGTCCATGATCGTATTCAAGCGATGGGCAATTGTCAAAACAGTACAATCCTTAAACTCAGAGCGAATTGTTTTCTACAAAGTACAAATTAATACTCATTAACTTTACCGATCGTTTTTTAACTAGCAGTTCTAATGCTTACCTGAATGAGGTCATCTGTTTCCAGATCCACAGCAGCTGTGGCCTCGTCCAAGATTAGCACTTTGGTCTTGCGCAGTAAAGCACGGGCCAGGCAAACCAATTGACGTTGACCCACGGACAGATTTTCGCCGCCCTCAGAGATTTCGTGATTCAGACCAGCCGCTAAAGTCTTAGCGAACGTCTTCAGATGCGACAATTCCAATGCCTTCCACAGCTGCTCGTCGCTGTTAATCTCAAATGGATCGAGATTGGAGCGCAGCGAACCGGAGAACAGCACGGGATCCTGAGGTATGATGGTTAGGCGGGAGCGCAACATATGCAGACCCATGCTGGCAATATCCACGCCATCAATGAGAATCTTACCACCAGCCGACTCAATGATTCTGCAAGCGCAAATAAGAATAAGTTTAATTTATTGAATTATCATTAACAGAAAAGTGCAGCAATGTTAAAAACATTTGTATGTTTGTCAGTAATCAGACATATCTCTTTATGTTATTTTTTAAATTGCTGTTAATAACATTTGTAGTTAATTGTCGATAATTGCTGTTATTAACATGCTTAAAATGTATATGTCTCTTAACATTAGTTGTTTGCAGCTTACCTGAACAGAGCCAATGTTAAACTGGATTTGCCGGCGCCAGTGCGTCCAACGATGCCGACCTTTTCGCCGCCGTTAATGTTGAAGCTGACACCACGCAGCACCAGATCGAGACCTTCGCGATAGCGAACCTGGAAATTCTGGAACTCGACGCGACCATCGGCGGGCCAATTCTTGGGCTTCTGCTTGTCCGCCTCCAGCTCCCAGGGAGCTTCCTGTTTCGTCTCGCCATACTCCTTGATGCGCTCCACGGATACAATGTTCGTCTCAATGTCGGAGGACATGCGCACCAGCCAGTTGAGCGTTTGGGTCACCTGCAGCGCATAGCTGACCGACAGACCCACCAGGCCGGGATTCGTTTGGCCACCGAGCACCGCAAAGAGCGAGGCAAACAAAATGATCAGATTGCCCACCATCTCCAGGCGAACGGCGAGCCAACGATTGGCAATCAGTGATGGATATTTGCACACTTGATTCTTGTCCACCTTTTCATCCGATTCTTCAATGAAGCTGCAGGCAAACCAAACAATCGATTAATATTGATCGAATTTAATATTCACAGATATTCAATACTCACCGATCCTGTACAGTATAGGCGCGAATCGTCGAAACTCCAGTGACCGTCTCGCCAAAGTGTGAATAGATTGGGGAACGCGAAACGGACTCCAAGCGCATCAATTGACGCGATGTTGCCACATAGAATCGTTGGGCGAAGTAATAAATGAACGCAATGGGCACAATAACAGCCAGGAAAATTGGCGTTGAAATGCTAATAACCACAATTGTGGCAAGAACCTAACCAAAATATAATATTAAATTAATCTCCATTTCTGCAAAGTTTATGTGGTTAGAAGGTGTGCAGAGTGTAGTGAGGAGTTAGTAGAAAATAATAATGATAGGAAACTGATATTGTTTGTTAAATTTCATGATCGAGTCGAATTCGATACGATTCGGTTGCATGCACCATCGCTGTTACTTGATTTGAGTCTTAAAACCTACCTAGTTCAATGAGATTATTTTAACCTCACTTTCCACTAAATAAGTTTAACCATTGTGTTCGAATTGAACTAGTTACTAGCCCTAATTGTTTGCTGAAATGGAAGCATATAAAGGATTGATAGGAAAGTTGTCAAGCATAATTCTGCTGCTTGTTGTTGTTTAAAGGTGTGTAAAATCGATGTAAGACTTTCATAGACTTCATAGGAGATATTTCTGTTTAGTGTTACCTCATAAGTCAGCACTGCACAGTTCATCAGAAGTATCGGCAAAGGTCGTTCAACTACAAGAATATCTCTCGAGAATCTAGATAGAATACGACCCAAAGGTGTGGTGTCAAAGAATTGCACAGGAGCATAAAGTACACTTTGGAGGAGGCGCTCATGTATCTGCTGAGCAGCACAAATACCTCCAAGAGCCCGCAACATGGGTCAGGAGATTTGATAAAATACCTGGCGGATTAACAATGGAGATGGCTAAAAATTGAAATGTTACAGTGTTTCAAAATGTACTGAAAGTACGAGTGCTCTCGTGCAGTGCTCCACAACGTGTGCAAATAATGGATAAATGTATTAAACAAAATTGAGCTTTGAAGTTGGGTTAGAAAGAGTAGAAGAAATGATCTAGTAAGATATTTATAGAAATTATAATCCATAATTATGTATACATGGTGTACGATAATTAAAAACAGAAATTACACTTCTATTTCTGTTACCTCATAGAGCAGCCACACAAAATTTGATATAAGATGCGGAAGTGCGTGATCAAGTGTTTCAATATCTTTCGAGAAACGCGATATTATGCGACCCACAGGCGTGGTATCGTAGTACTCTGTGGGTGCGCACATTGTACGGCGCAAGAGGAAGGCGTGCAGTAGTCTAGCAGCCCGTAAACCTCCAATTGCGGGGAGCACCGCCTTCACAACGGATAAAAAACCTGAAGATTAAGGAATTTAATTTTAAGCAGTTAGCTCTGAAGTTAAATTTGGTAGTTTCCATGCTGAATATGTGCGGAAAAAGTGCTATTTTGATTTAGACTCTCAAGCCAATGAAGCGAAAGAAAGATTAGTTTTGTTTGTTTATGTTTTTGGATTAGTGCAGCACAGTTGGGGATTATGAGTTTTATAATATATAGATACGACAATACGATATACAGTTATTAATTTGTTGTGTAGCAATTTTTAACCGAATCAGCAGGTTGGGCTGGGACGGAGAGTTTCTGTTGCTTGTGCTTAAAATTACCTCAAATGCACACCAAATACAATCGGTCATAACTTGTACAATATTCTGGTCAACCGTTTCAATATCTTTCGAGAAACGGGACATAATGCGACCCAATGGCGTGGTATCGTATAGCCACATGGGTGCACCCAACATACTGGTGAGGAGGAGGGAGTGTAGCACCTGGGCAGCGTGCAAGCCTCCAAGTTGTATACCCAAATCCGAGAAGAACGAGGCAATTCCTGTGATTGAATTAGACGATCAGGTCAATGGGATCAATAGTGCATACTACAACAAGTATGACGAAAAATTATTATATAAACACTTTAAACTAAAAGAAAATTTACAAAGCATTCTCGGCTTAAATGTGGAATTGAAATGGTTATGTTTATAACTAATGGCGCAGTTTACAATTTGTGGACTATTGATTCGGTTTTTGGTTCTGAAATTGCTACCAACTTGGATATATGTTTTTTTTTTAGTAAATTGTTAGTCGCATATAATACTTTTGGTTAGTCACAATCATCGCAAAGGCAACATACCCGAAACGTTAGCGTGCAAAAGACTTGAAACATTTGAGGCAATACCGAATCCAATTTGTGTACATCACTAGACAACCGATCGATAATGCGGCCCCTGGGCTGTGTATCGAAAAAGGTCTGAGGAGCGCCCAAAAGACGCCTAAACAAACGGCGAAAGATTTTCCGCGCACCTCGCAGACCCGCAATACAAGCGGTAAGTGTGTTGCCTATTTGGCTACTAACTGCAATTAATAGTTGTGTTAAGTGGGTGGATTTTAATTTAAAAATAATTCATTTCATCAAGATTAATTGGAACAAATTGAAATAGCACAGAACAAACATGGATGATAATAGATATATTAAAACCATCGGACACTATAAACTATGGGAAAGAACTAACAAATACACAAACGCTAAAGTTCCTATACCAAACTCAAAATAGAAGTCTCGAAAAATAAGTAAAAGTGACAAAATTAAAAGGGTAATTTTAAACTTATAAATGGCAACCGGGATTGGTATTTGTGGACAGGGTTTGTTACCTGAAACGCTGTGGACAGGCACATGCGTATATTTAGGGGCATGACCAGATCCAGGCAGTTGATATCGTTTGAGCAGCGATCCAATATGCGCCCCTTGGGCGTCGTATCGAAAAACTCAGATGGGCAGTGCATGATATTATTAAAGAGATGTCGAAACACTTTGAATGAGGCGCTAAGAGAGCAAGTGAAGAGTGTGATTGCGGCACCGTAATTGCAAAGACCTTCATCATAAAGTCAATATGAGAACATGTGTAGGTATGTAATGCATGAAGAAAGATCAGAATATGGAGTAGAAAAGAGAGAGACAGAGATTTTGGTACATGGTGTGTAGATTAGATTACTTAGATCTTAACTTCTAGAAACATAAGTATTTATGTTGTTGTTGTTGGTGTTTTACAAACCGTAACTCAAGTAGGCTACAAACGTAAGAAAATAAAACGCATGGGGGGAGAAAGGGAGACAAATAAAATGCATAAGAAAAATACCATAAATATAAAGGTCATGAAGGAGTCCACGGTGGCGGGAAACTCTTCGTCGATAACATCCATATCGGCGCTGAAATTGTTCAAGATGCGGCCCAGAGGCGTTACGTCGAAAAAGCGACAGACCGAGCCGCGTATTATGTAATGCAGCAGTTGGTTGTGCATCTTTTTGGCGGCATTGAGGCCGCCGCAGTAAACAATAACGACCGCAAAGTAGGCAAACACACCTGCATGAAACGGAACGGAATGGAATGGTATCGGCGCGATACAAAACGATAAATCGATAAACATTATGTGCATGGCATTAAACAGTAAGTAAGGCGAATGTACTTATGTAATGCGAATCAGAAAATGGGCGCGTGTTTATCTTTATGTTAGGTATATCTATGCCAAAACCCACGCACCCAGCCCAGCCCAGCCCAGATTCAAGGCAGGCTTCAAGGCCCCACAACTAATCAATATTAATCGGCAAGGAGTCTGAGACAAGTGCGTGCTCAGATCGAATGTATGTTGGGTAAGTTCAAAATGAGAATTAGGCTTTCTAATAAATAAGAAAATATAAATAAGCAAAAGCATAAGTCGATTACGTAAACTCAATTATAGAATGAGGTTATGACTCAAATCAAATAAAAGCGTTTGGTTTTTTACATGTTGCAATATGTTGTAAATGTGGTAAGGAAATTATGGAATGGATATTACTATTACTATCTATCTGGTTAGTAGGTGCAGCTTTTTTTTTTTGGTAGTAGAAGTTTTTCTACTTGTAACTAAGCGATAAAAAGTGCTGAATTTGCGTTTTAAAATTTTGTTTTTGTGTTTTTCTTATAGTATCTTTACCGAATAGCATGTGGATAGAAACTGCGACATAATTTGGGGCAGAGTGTTGTCAACTGTGTCGACATCCTTCGCAAAGCGACTGAGTATGCGACCCAATGGCGTTGTATCGAACAATTCCATTGGCCACTTAAGCACCATGATTATCAGCTTGCTAAACACATCCATGGAACAGTGCAGTCCACCCAGGGCCAACGATAGGCCGGCCAAATAACGTGTCACAACTGCATTTGAGCGTTAAAGTTATTGATTGACTACCCCAAATTTAATTGATTATCACTTATATATGTACAAATAAAATTATAGTGTTATAGCTTAACAGAAGAGAGAGAACTTAACGACAGAAATTCTGCGCATGCGAGCACTATAACTATATAAGACTAGATAAATACATAGACACGTTTAAGCATGACTGGTCCCAAAAAGTTAGTCATTTAAAACTAGGCCGTATTACGTGGAATATTAGTAAGACTTAACACAGAAGGGGTATATCCTGGAATTTCAAGTAATACATTTAGATAAGAATGTTATCGACATTTTGAACATAAAGTGGGCTCTGGAAATATTTACTACGAAAAAATGATCTTAACAAGTTTCAAAAACTAAAGATACCATGAACTTTAAACTCATCCGGATGGTAAAAAATATCCCCAGCTGGCAACATCGAGTAAGCTCAAATTGGAATTGGTCTCTGGAGACTCTAGGTAATATTTGGCTGAGGAGTATCGTTGTGTGTAAAAGGAATTGAGTAGTTGGAATAACATTTACCGCATTTAAACAAAGTAGCGCAACTCGAAAGAGCATTGGAAGGGAACCGTCGACAACATAAACATCCTTCGAGAAAAGGTTCAGAATTCGGCCAGTTGGCGTGATTTCAAATATTGCCATCGGCCAGCGCATAACACTAAAGAGCAGCAACCTGTGTAGTATGACACCGGCGTGGAGGCAACCAACGGCCAGCGTAAGGGAGGAGCCCATGTATGCCGAGACTGTGAGATAGGTTATGATTATTTATACTCTACATTACTACAATACAACTGGAAATGCTTGAAAAACATTAGGTACCAGCTACAAATCTAAAGCCTACCTATTCGTATATTTAAAAGGGAAAGATATCGGGGTTCGTTGACTAATGAGAGAGATGATAACGAATTGAAATTACCGCAAACATTTGGCTAACGGCTACGCGCAGAGTAAGTGGGAGGGTATTATCACAGGTTTCGACATCCTTGGAGAAACGATTCACAAGACGGCCCTGGGGCGTTGTGTCAAACAGTTCCATGGGCCAGCGCAGAACGAAACGCAGAAGTATATCATGCAAATATTCCGCACTTAAAATGCAACCCAGCGAAAGGGTAATGTTTGATCCCCAACTGGTAAGAACTGCAGTTATCGAAAGTTCGGAGTGTTAGTTGAGTTTAACCATACCATAACAAAAAACAGAAGACACAATGGCAGAACAAGGAATGACGTTCCTAAATATATATTCAAATGTCACCATTATGAGAGGGAAAGGGTATTTTGAACTCCAATAGGCATGATGAGGGTGCAGTAGTAGAATAAGTACGTAAGTAGAGATCATAATTAGTAAAGAGAGAGGGAGGCACGACTGTCGTCTGTCATCAAAATAGTTTACCATGAAAGCCTGCATCAGGACGACACGTATATTGAATGGCAGTCCGTTATCGATGACATCGATATCTTTCGAATATCGATTAACAATACGTCCCTGCGGCGTCGTATCGAACAGCTCCATCGGCCAGCGCAAATTAAAATGCAACAGTGCGTTATGCAAGGTGCGTGAACACCGAAGAGCGCCCAATGAGACCATAAGCGATGATAAAAATGTCGTTCCGACTGTAAATTTTGATGGTGGGGTACAGGTCATCGTTATCGTAATCATTGGGTAGAATTTTTGTATTTTGGAATTTGGTTTTTGACAATACACACAGGGTAATTAATTTGTTAAGTAAATTTTGAATATTATATTGCAAACACAAAAAAAATAAAAAAAACACAAAAAGAAATCGTGCATAAATAAAACGGTTTCAATTTACTGTTTCAGAACGAAAAAATAGCAGGTTATCGATACATTTTAATTTAGGCTGGGTTCACACAGACCGACATGCATCAATCATAACGGTTTTTACGAGCCGAAAATTCAGTATAATTTCAGCATTAGTAAAAGATGTTCCTTAATAATTTTGTTGTACTCAAAATACTAACATTAAAAAATGCAAAGAAATAAAATTACAATTTAAAAATGACAAAAGAGAAATTAATTTGAAAATTTTAATTAGCATAGAAGGTAGCAAACAAAGTTGCCTTAGAAGTTGTTTGAGATACAATCAAATAATTTCTTAAATAAAATAATCGAATGAATGATATAAATTATTGTTATTATTTATTTGTATTGAGAAGTAGATCGTCTGGCTATGACAATTGTGTTTTTGCCAACAGCTTCATATCTTTGAGTCAACTCATCTATCTACGTTAATAAACAAATTAAGTATTAAAAATAGCAACTTCAACATCCTAATTTATCCTCAAAATTCAAAATGAAGTTGTAAATCAACGAACAGCTTTGACGGATGCTCATATGAACAGTATTCCCAATTCCCGATAGATGTCGCTCTGTGTGATTAGTCTTAACAGTTAATTGACAGTGTCCACATTATTATCCCCCTTCTACCATTTATCGATACCTTTATTTTTCGATTTGAAAACAAAACTTGAAGCACAGCATAATGGTCATATTCAGACCATGCCATAATTACGTTAATTAGCGTGCTTGTCAAACTTGTTAGGTCTATTTAGGGTGCATTATTAGCGAATATGTGCAAATTATAGGGTGTTAGTTGGCATATTAATAGCAATACATATAAGCAAATATATGTATAAGTGTGCTTTGTAAAGATGGGTCCAATTGCGGTCGTTAGATTGGTAGTCAATGAGACGGGATGAACTGTTAAGGGTTTGTCAACAGACTGAGCTGTTCGCGAGTTCTTTTTTCATGAATTAGCCAGCAAACATGAGTAGCAACATATAAACAAGAATTAAACGTAAATATCCAAATACCAACAAATACAAATCAATACGTAATATGATAAAGAATAAGATGTTGTCGCTCGTGAAAAGACAAGAATCTTTAAACATTTCCCTAACATCGATATTTATAGCCACATTTAGTTCTTTTCTTTCACAAGCGGTTTCATCTGATTTTCTATCACACTAATGAAAACTAATAATTGAAAGCCATTTAAACATTAAACAAAAGCGAAACGGAAATGAAACGATAACATAATAATTACTTAAATGCGACAGATACAAAAGTTAAATGCTATAAACTGAATCAAAATGAACTCACCTTGTCCGACACCGAAGGCACCATAGACACCCAAATACATATTTCTCAGTCCCGAATCACTTCCGACTTCTTTGTCATTTGACCATTTCGTAAGCCACAAATTGGAGCCGATTTGAAAGCCTTGGAACACAAAGTTCAGCACTAGCGTTGCGACTGACAGAAAGATGCCAACACTCTTGATATAATGCTTATAGACGGCAAATTCTACGCCACCCGTTTGCGATTTCTCTGTCTCAATCAGTTTGCCTTCGTTCTCCTGTTTCTTCTTCAGCGAGGCAGCAGATCCTCCTGAATCATACGAATTTTGTCGCTTACCGCGACGTCGCAAACTGCCTCCCATTAAACTGCTGGAGGAGTTGACGGAGCTGAAATATCAATAACAAAACAAAACACTTAGTAAATATTTTCACTTATGATATAAATGCAAGATCAACTTACATGGAGTCCGAGAGGCTTTCTGTGCGCGCCAGTGCTATTGCTTTCTCAAACGGAACGACTAATTCGGGATCTGTCTGGGAGAGCTGACGTTTGATTTGATCAATATCTTCGTCCTCGACATCGCCCTCTTGCAGATGCTGCATAAGGAAGTCGGAGAATGCGCCCTTGCTCTTCAGCAGCTCGCTGTAGGTGCCACTCTCACTGATCTCGCCCAGCTTCATCACATAGATATTACTCGTTTGGGGTAGGAACGTAATGCCATGGGTAACAAGGACACGGCTTTTCTTTGCCAGCAATCCCTTTGGTCCAATCACCTCCTCAAAGATGTGTTTGCCTACGTGCGAGTCGACTGCACTCAATGGATCATCCAACAGATATAGATCCGCATCGCTGTATACAGCGCGTGCCAATGAGATACGCTGCTTTTGTCCACCGGACAGATTGATGCCCTTCTCACCAATTTCAGTTTGATCGCCGGCCGAGAGTATATCAATGTCGGTGCGCAGGGCGCAGGCATCAATGACGCGATTGTAGCGCTTGCGATCGTACGGCTTGCCAAACAATATATTATCACGTACGGTCGCATTCTGAATCCATGCCTGCTGCGGCACATATGCCATTTTGCCGACGGTGTTCACCGTGCCCGAGATTTTTTCCATTTCACCAAGGAATGCTTGTATCACCGAGGACTTACCGGAACCGACAGTGCCAACAATAGCAGCCAGATTATTCTTACGCACCTCAATGTTGATATTCTTGAGTGTTATCTCATCCTCATCGCCCCACGAGAAGAAGCCATTCTCAATGGTCATGGGATGTGCTATTAGTGAATTGATAAACATTAATAAACAAATCCGAAATATTTATTTTATTTACTTACGCTTTGAGGCATCGTGCTGTACGTTATTGGGGTCCAGCTCTTCACTGTTCAAGAATTTGTTTATACGAGCGACAGAAACTTGCGTCTATACGAAGAATAAATCGATTAGAAAACTTTGCTCTCAATCCAACATTATTTTCAACACACAGGAATAGTTATTAGTTAGTATTAGTTTGTGGGGTGTTGCGGAAAAGATGATGGGCGAAGCTCTTGAATACAAATGAATTGTCTCAAAATGTGGCAAGGTAAGCTTCAAATTCGGACTTCCGCAATTTTTGTACCCTTGCAGATCTACAAGTATTTAATGAATTGTATCTATAAATTCCCAATACTTTCCAATATGTATTAAACATTTCTTTGATTCGTACCTATTTTTATTTGCTAAGCTTTTCATAAAAATGTTGAATATCGGAAAACAATTTTAGATATTGTTAAATTGGATGGAAAACATCTAACTGGTTTTAACTATAAGCAAATTAAATTCATATACTTTAAGGACAGAATATTATATTTATTTCCTTGAGATATAGATAGAAATTTCATAGATACCCTCTGCAAGGGTATGAATGTATACCTCAATTGAATGAAAATGCTATTAGGAATGAATAGAAAAAGTAACCCCAAAAGCCGTTGCTAATCTGCTAATCTAATGAAATGTCCAACTAATTGTCAAAACTTTCGTTGCGTAGGACATCCGAAAGATATAAATATAATGAACTCCACAAATAACCCATTAAGTTAACTTGATAATGACAATGATTTTCGGGAGTTTAAGGAAAATTATCTTAAGGAATGTTCTGGTGTAAGGTTAGGTGGGGTTTTAACGTTGACGCTCGTTGCTGTTGCTAAATAAAATAATAATAATAATACAGTTGAACATAAATTACAATCACAATACGGCACAAGAGAACAATTTCACAGTGTGAACTGTTCAGGATGTTCTCCAGTTTCGGCATGTTATACAAATAAATATGGGTGCTATAAGATATCATGCTGAAACTGGAGAAACATATTTTGAACTGAAATTGCAATATGGTAAACTTACTTGCACCAGGTTGGTGATCAGCATGGGCAACATTGTTAACGGAAAACGAAGAATGTTGAATAATGATAATGAGACAAATGTTTTTTTCGCATCAAGCACATTATTCTCATCGATTAGAACGTATGTGGCAAATGTGACTAATGATACCTAGAAAAATACATAAATCGTTAAGGGTTAATGTATGTTTTTTTTTCCTCTTTTTTTTAATGTTTTGTGTTCCATTACTGATGCTGATAGATGCCCATAGCCGAAGTAAATATGTGCGTTGATTATAATGCCGCCTGATCCTTTGCTTGCTGTGGCTTTACCTCGGCTATGTCAACCGTCAGCATTGGTATTATGGTCAGCGGCAATTTCATGATATCGAACAGTGCGAGACTGACAAAGACCTTCTCGACGCTCAGCTGATTCGCCTCGCTGGACAGCAGGTAAGTGGCGAATGTCGCCAGGGATACCTTTTGTTTTTGTATTTGTTTTTTTACATATTATTTATTTTTTTTTTTTTTGGGCAAGACAATAGACACAGAATCCATGATTAAAGCTCATTCCATAAACGTCAAGTGCTGCAAAGAAAGTTCAAAGTGTGGCGCCGATTGACTGGCAGTTCTTACCAAAAACGGGGCACAGGACCACAAGAAGGATGTGCTGGCATTCAAATAGGCAGTGGAGCGTAGAGTGGCAATTTCCTTATCACGTATATCCAAGACTTGCTTCTCAAAACTGGGCTCCCAGGCGTACAACTTGAGCACCTGCAAAAACGAATTTGATTTGAATAAAAAGGTTTTTATTTTTAATAAATAAATTAAACTATTCTCTGATAAAATGCTTAAATGTTGGCTGCTTAAACTAAAGATTGAATACCAATTGATTGTTTTTACTCACCTTAATGCCACTGAGGAGCTCGTTCATGAGTTTGACACGTTCATCCTTGTACTTCATTTGGCGTATCTGATAAGTCTTGATGCGACTGGCAATAAAGCCGTTCAATGGAATCATGATGATCATCACGGCGAGACCGGCCAACACAGAGGGGCCCAACTGTTGCCAGAGGAAGTAGAGAGCCAGTCCGATTTGCAGTGGTGCCGACCACAACATGTTCAAATAAGTGGTCAGATCCATGAAACGTTGAGCATCCACAGCCATCAGATTGACAATTTCGCCGACTGTGGACTGTTTGCGGGCTGCATTTGAGATGCGCAACGCTTTGCGGTAAATGCAATTGATTAGAGCCGTCCTAATGCGCAGACCAACAATGAACATGCGATGGAAATACTGAGCCAAAATGAATGTCTGTGCACTGGCCAGGACGAAGAGCGCAGCCGAATAGAGTAAACCCTTCCACTGCGGCTGGGGATTTTTTTCATAGGCCTCCACATAGCCAATGATCAGGCCAAGCACTTGGGGCTGGGCAAATGTCAGGATATCAGTAAGCAGCTTGAAGAACGAACCGAATAGAAAGATTCCACCGAAGGATTTGTAAATGGGCGGCATAATGCTGGCCATGTCCTTCTTCTTGCCACTGCTCTCCGGATTCTCGAAGGAAACGCGACCATTGCTGAATTTTGCCTTTGCTTCTTGTGTGGCGTTACTGGTCCGTTTGTAATTCTTGCGCACATTCTTGTTCCAGTAATGGGCAAAGGTGGGCATCACTTCCTTGCAACTATCCTGCGGCCGTAGATCCCACAGATCCTTCTCCTCCAGCGGATTGCGATAGCCCTTCAGTGCCATGCCGTCGAACCAACGGTAAGTAATCCGAGAGAGAAAACTGGCCGAGAGCTCGGGTATCTCGTTAGGTCCACGATGGTATTTGGTCTGCCTGGGCAGCTTGTCGGAGAAGCAGTTTAGCAGGAGCATCACGCAAGCGAACGCAAAGAAAATGAAAAAGCTGACAAACTGATATTCCTCCCACGAGAAGTCGTTCGGGGAGACCTGTTCCGAGTTGGTTATCTCATTGCGCTGGTTATTTAGCCGTGCCTCGGTGCGGCATCGGGGTATCGAAAAAATCACCAGCAGGAACCAGAATATGAACTGGCAGCCAGATGTCTGTACACCGTACTTGCGGTTCAGCGGTATAAATATTAATAACATCAACTGCAATAGGAAGAGAAGAATTATAAATAATTATATATATACAACAAGGTCAACATTGGGTTGTCCAAAAGTTTATACTTACGAAGGTTACAAATTTAATAATCGGTCCCCAGATATCAAGGGCATAGAGGGGGCCGGAGCCCATTTCGTCGCCCTTCTTAACCAGTGCCATGATCAGATCCAATACGGTAATCACCAACAGACCAATATTTACAAATAGTTTTGACGTGTTTAATTTACCCCATGGTATATTCTTATCCAAGCTGGCCTTCAGATACCAAAAATCGATCAACACAAATAGCCAGAAGAAGGCACAGGGCGTCCATACAAGCACTGTTTGCTCGAAACAGGGCGTAAAATCTGGATCGGTTGTCCACCAAGTCTCATTGGCATCCTATAAAAATATATATTGTATTTATATATGTAAATTATAATTTGTCAGTTTATTAAAAATAATATTAAATTACCCAAAATGTGGAGCCGCAAAACTGGTCCATTGGACTCAATGCTTCGCTCATTGTCGAGCTTTGGTTTTAGACTTTATTGTAAGCACACGTCCACGTGCGGGTCTGCAAAAAAAAAACGATACTGTAAAACATAAAAATTACTAGGCAAGAACAGCTGGTCAATTTCGCAAGAGGAAGCAATAACAAAAAATAAAAATTATGAGCACGAAACGATAACGATAAATTTGGGACAGACTGACGCCGAACAATCGCAGCACTGTTAAAGTTGTTAGTTATCGCACTTATCGCTTAGCAACTTTGCACGGCAAATGTACACTTTGCCATCCGCAGTATAAATAAAACAAACTCGTTCTTGACAAAAAAAAAAATTTAGCAAAGGCTAGTTGTAAAATTACATTTATATGTAATAGAAAACGAACAAAAATGTCGCGTCGCACAAACTTTATCGATGGCAACGAAAACTTTTGTGAACAAAATCTACGCTTTGTGCGGGTAAGCAAAATAAAACGAATGTAAAAAAAAAATAATAATTAATTTCTGTTACCTACTGTAGAATGAGTTTGAGGATAATATAAATCAGTTCTTTGGCTCTGGCAACGATGCTGGTCCTGGTAATAGTCCCGGTCAATCGGACAGTGGAGCACCGCCGCGCGACTCAATAATCGCACATCCAACACCCGGTAAGTGAGTTGCTTCTTAGAGTCTACCTTCTTGTCGGGCTATTTTTATTAAACCAACATTATGATTGTTTATTTCTTATCTATTCGCATAACGACACGTGCTACTACAATCTATAAATGGCTCACTTATTTATCAATCAATCGCTTTCGATTTGGTCAGTAGCGAAGTTGATTGAAAATCGTATTTATTTATTTAAGTTTATACGCTATCATTAGGAATTTCTTTCATACAATCAAGTTTCGTACGACTGTTTTTATCTTAACCAATTTGTTCATATATGTACATATATACACCACATATAGCATATACAGGCCATATATTTGTATTCTAAAAATCAGATGAAAACCCGTTCGGGTGTTCTCCACACTTGAATTTTTTTACCAATGCCACATTTATTGTTAGTATTGATCTAAGAAACAAGAAAACTGGTTTGATTGTGCTTTGGTATTAAATTTTAGTTAAAACAAGAAACTTCATAATCTTGTATCTTGTATCTTAAAGCACCGTTCCTAAAATACCCTAGCATACCATGTATTAATTCATCGAATTTTTTTTAATTTCATTCAATTAAAAATTATTGCACTGTATTTGCTACTGAACAATATAATTTTCAGATGGTTTAAACAATTGCCTTTACAACTATTTGCTTGCTATTGTTCGTTGTGCAAAGCAGATAAGATTTGTGTGGGGTTCGTTTCAAATTAACTGACCAAGTAATTATACCCGACAGCAAGGTTAACGGGTATTTTTTTTTTCAAGCAACCCATCTGTAATTAATGTCAAACCTGTTCCGGCCGCTATTCATGGGTTATGCAATATAAAGAAGAAAATCTATTTTTGTGCGCGCGCAAATACCAAAAAACAATTTTTAGCGTGAAATATTTTGTATTCCCTTTTTTTTAAGAAACTTTCTACTATTGTTCCAATATTTTGTCAAGTCATCGTGAAGCTGCAGCCAAGAAAACACGAAGAGAATTGGAGGCGTTATTGAAAGTCTCTCTGATAAAGCAGCACAGAGAAGTTCAGTAGCCTTTTTATATATGGTTTACATTTCGAGGTCATACAAATTGAAATTACAATTGTTGTCACACATAAGTGTATATTTATATTTATTATATGACTCGCTTGTCTTTGGCGATATCGTTGCACATGTCATCAGTTATCACTTTGCCATCTCTTATCTATTTTTGGTTGCTAAAGTTTCCTGCTTTTTAATTACGTTTATTGCTTATCCTTTTGTTAACATTAATGTGATTATTATCTTTCAAGTTTTTTTTTTTAATACCTGTGCGCTCTTATCATTTTAGTCCACGTACGTTTTCCTATCCCGCATTATATATGTACATATTCAACTATAGTGTGCACTGAAAAACTTAAACCTTTCCATATACCAACAATTTGTCATCATAGCTTACTATGTGGTCTTAATTTCACAAGAATAGGTTTTGTTTACAAATTTTGATTTGGTTTTGATTTACTTTCGAGGTATTCCTGTAGTCATGTGTAGTTTCAAATCAGAATTGCACTTTATAACTTTATTGTTTGGGCTTATCGCGCTTTTTTATAATAATAACTGAATAACTGCGCATTTGAATGTGTGAAGCGTGCGTGTATGCCTCTGTTAACAGCATAACAATAATTTCAGGGCCCTTTTTTTTGCTAGAAATCAGTTGGGCTTGAAGTGTACTACGGTGACGTCATCGTATTGAGTATATTAATGCCACAACATAAAAACGTATACGTTTGTATATATATTATGGATAATTATTTAAATAATGATTGTGTGTCATTTCATTTGCCTTTATCAATTATAAAACAGCATTAAGCATGACCAAACAGAAAATCACATCGAAATTATAAGAACACACACACACACACAATTTTATGTTTGAAGGTATATTTGGACGGTTGCAGATCATTTAAACGTTTAATGAAATTGTTAGTGAACAAACCAACATCGTTCTATGTTGATGTTGGCTGAAAACCTTCTAGAATACAATTGTTGCGAGGGGCGGCGGTATTTCACAATGTGTGTCAAATAACTTTCTCTCGCACTTGTTACGCCTGCGGTGGCGTCCGAAGAACATCAGCCACTTACTGCAACAACAATAAAATTCACTTATAATTACCTCGTTGAATAAACTTCTATTGCTGCGTGTGTATATGAACCGACGGCGTGGTTCTTGCTTTTTGTTTTCCGTTCCTTCGACCGGCTCGTGTAGAGCTAACAGAACCAACTGAATAGCAAACACACTGCCCAGCGACTCTTATTTATTTCTAGTTGGTGCGTGGGGGGGCTCTCTCTCTCTTTCTCTCACTATCTTTGCACCAATACTAATGCAAACACTTAGTGAAGAGCTGGCATTGGAACGACGTGAGCGTCAAACTTCACTATTTCTGCCACTCTCTGTCTCTCTCTCTCTTTGTTTTATGAATGAAAACCTGTTCTGCACTAAGCCAGACTCAGTCTGTTAAAAGCGCACTGATCAGCTGGTGACATTGCAGTGCACTTGCTCCTTGAGCATAGTTTGTTGTGCTTTTAGTTTTGCGTACACAATTTTGCCGGCTCAATTGACGAGTCATAACTTATCGGCATTAAATACGCGCGTGTCCAAAGATAGCAATAAGAAGAGCAGATAAGCTCTAAAGAGAAAAACAGAAGCACAGTCAAGTAAAAAATCCATTGCTGCCTGATGAAATAATGCAGCCGATCACTAATACTAAGTATACTTACAAGTATGTACTTAGCATGGCCATATATTGCAATTATAATCAGTTAAGAATAACAGTGAAGTTTGACTCATGTTATGTGAACGTAGCATGTGTCAAAATTCACAGGTAAAATTATTTGAAGAGCAAGTGTGCTCAGTACTGTTTACAGAAATATAAATCCAGCATAAACACATGCTCAACTTAAAACTAAAACCAACAAAACAAGAAATAAACAAACCTACGCACACGCGCTCTTAAAATATTTTCAAATAATATTTGCAGTGTGAGTGTGTGTGCGTGCGTTTTAATAAGAGTGTATCAATTTTCTTTACATGTATTTGTCACACTTATAAACAAATCGCCTTTCAAAAATTGAGCAGGCAACTTCGATGAATCGCCGTTTCGCAGCGTTCAGCTGGAGCAGCAAAGACATCGCCTGAGCCAGGAGGCCGGTGACGGTCGGCAGGTCGAGGTGGACGCCGTCATTGTGCGCAAAATTACAGCAATGCTTGAGTTGCACCCAGGTCCAAGACACAGGGAGCGACCCCGAACTCCGCCGCCGCCTCGTGACATCGATTGGCATGCTGGACGCGCGCGCTCATCCGTTTTTGGTGACGTGCTACGGCAACGGGATGAAAGTGCCGGCGAGGATGGTGAACGAACCAATAGTTCTCGGCAGCGAAACAAAAGTTGTCATCAGCTAAACGAACATGTTCACGATCGTAATGATCATTTCCAAAACGACAATTTTCGACATCGAAACGGTACTTTTCGTGAGCGGCATGAAAACTCTGACAGAGATGACAATGTTTGTGAACATATTGAACGATATGATAATGCTCGCGAAAAAAACGATGATTATCGCGACCGATTCAGTGATAACAATCTAAGTTTTATGTATAGTAATCGTTATCCAAACATGGAAGATGTTTATCTTAATCGTCGTCAAGAGCGATTCAGCGACGCAGAACCCATTATCTATAACAACCACAACAATCGTCAACTAAGTTATTCCAATTTTGATTCAGATCGTCGACAAGCAAGTCTCGAAAATTGTCCTGATGATCATTTTCGTGGCGAGCGTCGAAGAAGTATTAGTAATTCCGATGATTCTAACAGATTCAGTAAAAATTTCGATGATTCCAACAGATTCAGTAGAAATTTCGATGATTCCAACAGATTTAGAAGAAATTTCGAGAAATCCAACATGAACGATTACGGTGAAGATTACCGGGAAGTTTCACGGGAGCTAAACACAAAAAACTATGGGAGAAATAGCCCGAAACACAGAAGAATGGACACACGCTCCACCGATGACAGAAACGAACCACGATCTTACAATGAACGCAACGAGAATTATCAAGGAGATGATTTCCGCGAGCAGCAGTTAGATTTGAGATCTCGTGATTCCTTTCACATTCGTAATAGGAATGATGATGACCGATTTCAACATTTCGAAAATGTTGACGATTTTGGTCGTCGAAGCAATTTCGAAAACGATTTTAAAACACAACTATCAAATAATTTTGATGAAAGAAATGAAGTTGTGTTTAATAATCAAAATCAATATAATCCCGATTTTAATACTCGATTAAATCTTGACGTTAGTTATGATTTTAATCAAGATTTTCTGGACAGGACGAACAGCAACCGTAATAATAGTTGGACGGATTTTCAGTTTGGCAATCAGTCCACCAACGAAACATTCAGAAACTTTAATTTCTCAGAGCCCGATCGAGACATGATGCAAAGTAACAATATGGATTTGGTCGATCTTCATGAAGATTTTTCAAGCAGATCAGAAAGCAACTTTATCCAATCTGACAATCAGTCAGTGCATAGTCAACTTCAAAATCGATATTCACAGCAGCCAATAAAACAAGCTGGGAACAAATGTAATCGATCAAATCAAATAAAACAAAAAGAGCAACCAAATAATCAATTCACCACCAATCCATTGGGCAACAACAGACCTAAAGGCCCAAACCCAAACAAGCCAAGTGCAACACAAACAAAGTTTAAACGGAGTCCGCAACAGCAGCCAGCAAATCGAGGTGCCAAAAGGCAACTGCTGTCTGCCCCAACGGGACAGAATAAGGAAAAGAATATGTTTAATAAATTCAATCTTAATGATAATGTCCGCCCAGATCTGGACGGGCCAAGTACATCGCAAGCTGCTAGGCAGATTTGGCAGCAGCAACAGAAGCAGTCATCGAAAGCAGTTGGAATTGGTAAATTATTTTATAACTATATTATAGAGTCGTTAACGCACTTAGGCATGTTTTGAAATTGTATCAACTTCGATATTTACATTAATAACATTTTTCCAATATCGATCCTAAAAAAAATTCAATATCAGTTTTTCTCAATTGATTTTGAACGCCTTAAAACTATTTGTATAGCTTAAATTAAATCTTAAATCCAATTTTTCTCGAACTAAAACGTAAAGTTTCAGGAATATAATTCTCAATCAATTATAAACTTTAAACATGTGTCCGAATATAATTCCATTTCAAAATCCTCAATATTATTTCGAATGTTAAATTGATATTAATTTTGAATTAAGTTTTTAATTCGATATTATGTCCAAACTAATCGAGCCAAACCTTAGCTATAAATACTTAATTTCTTCACCGGATATGGACTCCAAATACCAGGATTTTATTCCATTTAAAAAACTCTCATAGATACCATTATTTTCGAATGTTTAAGTGCCAGACAAAATAAAAATAAAAGTAGTACGAAGCATAAAGTAGGTGTATAGTGCAATTATTTTTGCAGCCTACAAACGTGGTGCAGACTTATCAAATCAGAGAGCGCCGACGAAGGCAGAGATCAATAGATGTAAAATGGCGGAGAAGCGAGGATTCCTGATTGGTGGTTATAGGTTGCCGTATATAAATCGAAGTGGCAAATTATTGCCGCAGCCCGAGGATAGATCCTATGCGGTCACATTTTTCGAACATGAACCGATCTATAATACATCCATATACGCCCTAGACAACAACGAAGTGGACCCCATGCCGCACATCGATGACGATGTAGACGATGAGAATACGGACGATGAGGCAACGGACAATAGGCCAACGGACGACGGCCAAAACGGCAACGGCATTCGAAAGAATATCAACAAGGCGTGGACGAAGCTTTATCGATCGAGAAAATTAAAAAGCTGGCCCATCTGGTGGAAGGCCTACAAATGGTGTGAGCCGGAAATGAACAAACAGCTGGAGATGTTCGGTTCACTCAATATCCGGCTCAAATTCCAACCTATTTATTCAAAGAAATCCATTGAACATGCCATCAATTTAGTGATGAAAGCAGCACACTTTGCACTGGAGGAGAACACTCTATCGCATTATCGCAATGCGAAGGCGCTCTTTATGGTGATGAACGAGACGTTCCTAAAGAATCTCTCATTGGACGCCATAGAGCAGCTGCAGGACATGATACGGGGTACTCCTAATCATTTGTGGATGTATAAGATGCGCAGCATAGTCTACCTCTGGGCGGAATACCACAAAATTATAAACGAAAATCCGCCAAATGAACGCAGAGTTGTGGCCATCCATGTCCACTGGCAGAGACCCGTCTTCCATTGGATTTGCAAGCAGGCATTCGATGAACTGAAGGTGGTTCAATTGGCACACATATATCTGTTCCATCATTAATACTCTAATTTTCTTGTTATAGGCCATAAGTTCCATTGAGTGGAGCGATCACAACACAGAGTATCCAGATCTGGAATCAACTTAATAGATTTTAATATGTATATATGAATTGTGTATTTTAAATTATGTATACTTAATTCAAATAACGCTCCTGGAGATTAATAAACCATTACTTTTTAAAATGTAGTGCAAATATAGGCTAAGCGAATTATGTCGATTATATTATTTGTATATTTGAATTTGGCGACCTTCCCGTCATAACATATGCACCGTAATGTTGATTGATGGAATTGTAATTAAGTGCACTTCAAATATAGCAACAGTTGCAGCGTTAACAACGCTCTTTGTGAAGTGCTGTCTCTCTCTCTCCATATATATATATCGTAATGTTAGTTTATTGAATGTAATTATACCGTTAAGTGAATTTCAACTGCAGACGCCAGTGTCAACAGCGTTCTTTTATGCAGTGTTCGCGGATCTGCTGTCTGTTATGAAAATAAATTAGTATATAAAAAAAGCTAGCAGAATTATGGTATTTGTGTTATGCTTTATTTTCTTATATATAAATTAATTATTTCCTTCTCCTTTTCGTTGTCAGGCTTCTGTGTGAAAAGCTTTAAGCTGAATAACAATGAAAAGTTCTTCATTAATGTTTGCGTGGCTCCGGAAGTGCCCGCACCCAAAGATGTCACCGATGAGGAGCTAATTGCTATTTTGGAATCAACCAATCCCGGCTCATTTCGGGTGCCCATGAGCATCTCCGAGATACGAACCACCAAGGATCGCTCGGACAACTTGGTTGAAGTCTGCGACATTGCCATTAATCCAATATTCTTGGCGATGACCAAAAAATCGCAACTCTTTATTAATTTCTTTCTACAAATCGTCGCCGAGGCGCTGAGCGAGAAGTACAACATTCAAATATCCATGGACAAGACCATCATATTGATCAACCGCAAATTCATTGGCACCCTTGTCGCCCATCGTGTGCGCAACGATGATGTGAAGCAGGCCAAGAAATTTGACATTGCTCTGGATTACCCGGACTCCGGGCAGGTGCAGCTAAAGCATACCGAGCAGTCCCCATCCAAGCTGGCCTCATTGGTGCAGGAAATCGATGAGACGCATGCGGCCAAAATAAGGAACAAATGGGCCAAGAGCAGGGAACCCATTTACAAGTTGAGTGCCCGAGTTCATGATGAAATCGTCGATGAAATTCGTGCCGAACTCTATTTACCCAATTGCGTGAGTGCTTATAGAATACCAAAGACTATAGAGATATCTCTATTTACTCTATACATATACTTATCAAAAACAACTGACATTATCATAAATATATTGTATACATGTTTCAGGTTTCATCGCAAGAATTTAACCTGGACATTGGCGAGGATCGCATCTTGTTCGATTCCGAGAAGCATGGCTATTTTTTTGACAAATTTGTTAGCTATCGTTTGAATCAGGAACGTGCTCAGGCGCTTTTTGATAAGACCAGCAAGGTGCTTTAATTATTAATTACAATTTATATCCGTATAATAATCAACAAATATTTTGTTATTTTCAGATGCTTCAAATACGCATTCCGGTTCTTAGCAATTAATTCTTGGAACTTTAAAGGCTACCAAAAATTTGAAATTTTTAATATTTCTAACTTAAATATAATAAATAAATAAACAATCATGATGAGCAATGATCAAATTAATTATTGTTCATATTTTAATGCATTTTTTGAACTAAAGTATTTTTTCAGTTGCAAGCTGGAAGATCTACCAACATGCAAGCTAAAAAGTAAGATTTACAATAGATTGTTTGAGTTAAAACTATCGACGGTCAGTGCATGGCATCAGCACAGCCGGTTTTTGCATGCGATTAACATTGCTTGGGTATAATTGTATTAATATACAAGATGCTACTTGAAATTTTATGAAAAAGGTTTTGTTTGGGAAATGGGCTGCAGTTCTAAAAATCACACATCTGGCCGGCAGAAAGACCGAAGTCTGCACTGTCACTGTGGTGAATTTTCGCTAGTTCACAAGGTAAACTGTACCAGTTCCGATTTCAGTTCATTGTTTTTGATGTTTCCCAACCCTTGACAACTCATGCCTGTGAGCGTGAGCGTGTGTGTGTCTGTCAAATGTGAAAATAAAGTAATTCAGAACGACTTCGAGCATCAAACGCTTAGGAAAAAAATAAGAAAACTATAGAAAAAAACTAAACGTTTAAGGGCAATTATTGTGTTGTCGTCGAGTAAAATTTATTGGAACGAGCAGCGTTATGGACTATAATAGATACAGCGCCTACGGCATTGGACAGCGTCGCCAGCCCAATGATGCGTTGTCTTTTGCGCCAATTCGTAGTGGTGGTGGAAGCGGTCTTGGTGGTGGCGGTGGCGGAAATGGCAATGGCAATGGTGGCTCTGCTGCTCTCGATGACAATTTTCGTGGAGCGCCACAGTCGATGAATTTCGGTAACAACGGAAATGGCTTTAACATGAACAGTCAACGCTATACTGATCTTGATGGCAACAAATATGGCGCCGCGCAATCAAATAATTTTAATTTTTGTGGCGGCGGTGGTAGTGGCGGCGGTGGCGGTGGCTACTCAAATTTCCCCAACAACAAAAACAATCAACGCTTTGGCAACAACAACAACAACAACAAAGGCAATAATCGCATTGAAAAGTACGACGATAATTTTCGTGGACCACAACAACAACAAAATCAACAACAGTCGAGTTTTTTGGGACGCAATTCGGAACAGCGTTTTGCTGTGAGTGAAAAATTCACACGCAATGTTGCAAGCAATCTGGATTACATGCCACAACAACAGCAACAACCATCAGGTAATCTGGGCTTGATTCGCTCCCTAACCGATTTAAACAGCTACAGCATCCACAATAGTAACAATAGCCACAACAACGGCAACAACAACACTGACAACAATCAACGTTTTTACCCAAATAACAATAATAATAATAATAATAATAATAATAATACAAATAATGAACGAAACATTGATCCATTCGTGCGACGTTCCGATAATTTCAATGACAACTTTAGCGGCCAGGACTCGAATCTGAATCAGCAATCGAATCAATTGGGTCGCAATCCTGGCTCTTCCAATTACATGAAAGAACGCTTCAACACTGGCGCCTCCAATTACAAGCAAAATAATTTAAATGAACGTTCGAATAATGCCGGCAACTTTGGCTACAACGAGCGTGGCTTTGACGGCGATTTTCGTCGCCAGCAGCAACAATCGAACAACAGTTATGCGACCAATTTTGACAATAAGAACAATAGCAACAATAACAACAACAACCACAACTATAAAAACAATTCCAACAACAGCAGCAACAATCAAAGCAATATGCAGCAGTTGCGCCGCCATAACAATGCTGGCGATGCGCTGGCCAAGCTGGAAACCGTCAACGCATTAATGATGAAGAACCAATCCATCTGGCAGGTGGACAACAATAACGGCGGCTTTGGACAGGGCGCTCCGCAGACAGGCGGCATGCGCAAATGGCAGCCAGATAATCAGAACGGGCAAAATCCAAATCCCATGGTCCATGCGAACAATCGGCAACAGATGCCTAATATGCAATCCAGACCGCAAAGGCAGTTGAACAACAACAGTAACCACAACAACTACCAGAACAACAACAACAACAATGGCAATAAGCCACAAGCACCCATTACTGGCGCCCGTAAACCTCCAGCCGGCGCCAATAATTTTCCGGGCAATAGACCCCAGAATCCACAACAACAGCAACAACAAAAACCACAACAACAGCAACAACAAAAACCACAACAACAGCAACAACAAAAATCACAACAACAGCAACAACAAAAACCACAAATTAAAAATCAGACAAACATGATTAACAACAAGCCGCAGCTGCCAGCTCATAGCCAACCAGCTCCCAAGAATATTAACGCTGGTAATAATAATGTTAAGCCGAAACCAGTCCAAGTGCCGACCAAGACAGTTGGTCCTCCTCCCTCCTCCGGCGCCGGAGCCGTCGTTGCCCAAAATACTCAAGCGAAAAACGTCAACAATAATCAGCCGGAGATCAAGAAAGAAACTATCGATGTCAAACCTAAAGGTAAATACGAAAAGGGAAACGATTAGGTGAAATTAAAAAATAAGGGATTTAATGTCGAAAAATCGTACAAAAATATATCTAATGACGACTGATATTAGTTGACTTAAATAAGAATTATTTGAAAATATAATTGTAGATCACAAAAATTTCATCTAACATTTATACAGCTGCAATAAACCTTTGGTAAATTGAAAAGTTGCATGAAGTTATAAATTAGATTGTTTAAGATTAGTTCGTGTTTAGATATTGCAATAACAAATCTTTTCTATAGATGCAGTTCTAAAACGTGCCGCTGAATTAACCGCAGCTCCGCTCACCAAGGCGGTCATCAAGCGTCGCAAGCTGGCAATAAAGCGAGGATTCTTACTTGGCGGCTTCAAGTTGCCGTATATACACAATACTAAGGCTACCCATCCGCAGCCGGAGAACAAGTCGTATGCCGTCATGTTCTTTGAACAGGCACCCAATTATAGTACAAGCGGAGAGGAACTAGACGACATGGAAATGGCCGAGATTCAGGATAGCGAACGTGATGGCAAAAATGCTGGACGCACCTTAGTTAAACGGATTCGCAAGCGTCTGCACTACGAGTGGATAATGATGGAAGAGGCGAAGACATACAATAGCTGGCAGACTTGGTGGACGGTCTACAAGTGGTGTGAGAATGAGATCAAGGAACAACTCCAGACATTTGGCAGCATCAATCTGCGCAATTGCTTTATACCCGATTTGCCGCGTTTAACCACTGAACAGGTGGTCGATTTTATCGTTCAGCAGGGCCAATATGGCTTGGAAAAGAACTCGGATAACTATTATCACAACATGAAGTCCATTTTTACATTGATGAACGTAACGTTCTTGGAAAACCTTAAGATGCCCAACACCGAGAAGGTGCAGGAAATGATTCGCGCTGTGCCCAATGCATTCTGGGTGTATAAGATGCGCAGCATGGTCTATTTGTGGGTACAGTATCTGAAAATCTCAAAGACCTCATCGCCATCGACGGAAATTGGCGCTAAGGAGCTTCAGGCCATTGAGAGGGATTGGAAGAATCCTTTATTCCATTGGATAGCCAAGCAGGCATTCGACGAGCTCAAGGTGACTATATCTATATTCATCAGAATAGGATTTAATATAAATTAACGTTTGAATCTTAAACATCTTTACAGGCAATTAGCGAAGTGGAATGGCCGGAGCACAATGAGGTTTATGCAAATTTGAAATCATCTGCACCACCATCTTAGAGATATATGGATGTGTGCTTGTATGCATTTGCCAATCCACAAATAAGTATATAACATATATTTGTTATGTGTTATGTTTTTCAACTATCACAAAAACCGACCGAAACACACATTGTAATTGAGAATTAAAGAAATATAAATAAATGCATACATACCATCTAAATGAGAGTCTTGTAAGGAAATGTATTTGCGGGATTCTTACAGTTATATAAGTCACATGTAGATCTAGATCTGTGCATGTGTTTATCTAGATAATATTAATCATAATTATATATTCTCCAATAGTAAAGATTTCATTTTTAGACCCGGAATTGCAAGCTTTTTATAGTTATATAATATGTGTAAGTGTCTAGATACGCATAATTTTACTATCGACAATAGATCTCTATAAAGATTTATCTTTAGTATGAGAAAGAAAAAACAGAACTCTTTCCAAATGCAGATATTCAGCAATTTTATTGCCTCATTTACTCAATTATCTTTTCTATTTTAGATCTTTCAAATACAAGCGAATTTTTGGGGATTACATTCATATCATTTTATGTTCAGCGCCACCCACATTATGTCATCAATACATCTGAAAGGCGAGAAATAGATTTAAGCACCCAATTGTTTATAGAGAATGGGAACATAGTCATCATATTCGGCCTGGTAGAAATTGCCGGCAATCGGATCGCCGAGAGCGTATTTCTTGGCAAAGGTGGCAATCTTGAAACCGCCGCGTCCATCGCCACTATTGTTGGGCAAACGTTTCTCATCAAAGTCCAGCTTGCGCCTTTGCTCGTAGACCAGGAAGACGTAGCGATGGAGCCCTGTCTCTGGCGGTGGTCCGGAACCAACGTAGGCGGAGAGAACTTCGCCCTTGGCTACGTCACTGCCAGGAATGTTGCCGACGAGCCAATGATGCCACTCTCGGTACTGTGGATCCTTGCGGCTGGGTGCATCCGGATCGGTCATACAGAGCGTATACAATTTTTCATTGTCGGCTTCCCATTTCACACAGGGTTGATCTTTCACCTGGGTGGGGGTCAGAACCATGCCGGCTTTTACGGATATGCCGCCATCATATTCAACTGAAACGCTGCTTTTTGGTGCCTTAGCGATTACATCGGGCACAACGCAATGCTCCTCCATGCTGCTGGCAATAGATTTACTCGAATAGCTGCGAATTGGTTTTATTGCCGGAGTAGACAATTGCAAAATGGCGTTAATTTTTCGATCTGGCTTTGTTGTTGCAGTTCGAATGGCTTCGGAAACTTTTCCATTGACAGCTGTCACGGCGGCAGCCCTAGTTACGCGATTCCATTGTGAAGCTAATGGATTTTTCATCATGCAGCGCCTAAGTCCACAGCTTGCTATATTCATATTTCTTGTTTCTGTGTGCTCACAACAATAAATATAAGTCTAATTAATATTTAATACCAATTTCTTTACAAATATTTTAAAGTTGGCAGGGCTGCCGTTCGAGGCGTTATCGTTATCGATAAATATCCGAAATGTTAAGGTCACACTCAATTTGTAATGCTAAACAATATTTGTTGAATTTCAAAATATGTTAGTGTGATTAAAAATGCAGAGTACGATAATCAATAAAAGAGACGAGAAAATTGGCATGTATAATGCTTACATTATTTACAATTTAATAGAATACCCTTTTTAGAAAAGAACATCAATGTTGGTCAAACTTTCATTACAACGCTAAGGACTTAATTTATGAATCGTTAAATTAACAAAATCAATGGGAAATATGATGATATGCTGGCGAAAAACTTTCTACGCACTGGATTTTGTTTTTTTTGTTAGTATTGTTTGCTTTGGATCTCAAGTTAGGGCTACGGGAAATAACTAAACTTGATAACGCTGCTTTCGTCATGCCTTTCGATAGATATCGCCGGAGCCGTAGGAGAAGCGTCGCTGATCCTTCAGAGTACTTCTGACCAGGACATCCTCATCGAACTGCGAGACACGCTGCATTTTCGGACGCATCAAGCCGCGCACATCGTTCAGCGTGATATCAATATCCTTAAAAGCATTCAGCATAAACACGGCCGTTATCACAATCAGAAAGCCACAAACATCGCCGAGGATATTCTCGAAACGCATATCTTTAAATTCCTTAAGAAGTATGGCAGATGCCGTGATTACCAACGTGGTGAACATCACATAATAAACGGGCGTCACAATGCTCGTATTGAAGATGTCCAGTGCCTTGTTCAGATAGTTCATTTGTATCGCAATAAAAGTGACGGTAATGACAATTAGGAACCATGGCATCCAGGTCCCAAACACATTCGACCCATTAGCAATTGTGCTGCGGATGGCCAGGCCCAGTGCCTTGCACGACATCACCGTTAAGGAACCTATGCCGGAGCACAGGAATATGTAGACACAAACATTGGAGTGTCCATGCTGCGGAGCCACAAAGCAGGCAACAAATGCACTCGAGCCAAATATACAGATGACATAGAGTATAAAGACAGGATCCTGCAGCATTTTAAACAGTACCTGCAGATCCTCAATTTCCTTCTCCTTGGGCGAGTGTATCACTATAATCGTCGAGCCCAAAATGCAAAGAAAGCAACCAATTTTGCCCAACAAATTAAGCTTTTCGTTGAGGAATCTTGATGCCATCACAGCCGAAATGATGACACTTAGCGCGCCAAGCGGCGTCACAAGCGAGGCGGGAGCAAAAGCATACGCCGTAAAATTGGCTGCTTCGCCCAGACCCACTGCAAAAACAAATAGGAGAATTGAATTTAAAACGTTAATCTTAATTGATAAAAATAAATTGTTTTCTTTTTTTAAACGATTTCATTATCTTAAGTGATTAACTTACTTGTCAAGAGGCCCGCCCACCAAAGCCATTCACGTAAATAACCAAAGCCGCCCGCCGCCGCCCGTACCTCTCCTTGCCTGCTCAGACGCAGAAGGGCCTTTTTTTTGATGATAAAACTGGAGCCGATGAAAAAACATGAGGAAATAGCCAAGCCGACTCCAATATAAAAATCCGTATTGGAATATGGTTCCGTTAACGATGGTGGGGAAGTGTTTGCAGCAACAGAAGCGGGGGACATGTTGTGAGCACTTATCTGTTGGCCCGTAGGCAGTAATGAGGCTTCGCTATTCATTTGGCACAGCTCTTTTTTTGTTTACTCTTCGTAACCGCAACTCTCTAGAAAAGACTAACCCAAAACACAAATACAATAAAAATACATGCGAAAGTGCACACAAACTCATTCTCTAATCAGTATGATGTCTGCATGACTCACACTCCCCAGCGAGTCTAGCACACATTTCGTATCACATTTGAATTGTGGAACTTTTAAAATGTATTTTACACTTTACTTTATTTAAGAAAAACATACTTGTTTATCATTGACCCATGCACAAATTATAACTGCAACAAACTGAGAAGAGCGTTCCACTTTGTTTTGTTTTGCGCTGCGATTATAGCATCGATTATCACACGCCAGGGCTGCAGTGTTACAAATATGCATATTGAGTTATCGTATTTAACTATTAATAAGCTCGATTTTTCAAATTGATTACAAATGAATAAACATCTAATTATTTAGATAAAAACCTTTTTTAATTCAATTAAAAATTTAGAAAAACCGTTAACACCCCTAATTTTAGAAACATCTTAGTGCGCGCTTTTAATAACATTTCAGAAAATGTTAATCTATTTGGATGCCCAACAGCTGTTCAGTTGTTTCTCAAATAAGCTTGATTTTGGCGGAGGTGCACACAAAGCTATCTATGGAAGAAGTGTGCCGCGCCTGCATGACCAGCTCAATGGCATTGCTGAACATATTCGCCGATCAACGGCATCCCAGTTTGGTCGATATGCTCAACGAGTGCGTCGCCTGTTCAATCAGATTGGAAGATGAGCTGCCCAAGAAAATCTGCCTTTCGTGCATCTGCGATGTGAAAGCAGCATTTGAATTTAAGCGCAGATGTGAAAAGAGCCATGAGGTGTTGAGCGAACAACTTAGAAAAGCTGACATAAAGCTGGAAGCGCCAGAGGAAGACATCCGCGCGGAATCGGAACATTTGATAAAAGTGGAAAGAGACACAGAAAGAATCATTAAAGGGGATGAATCATCCAATATCCCGGATACAGAACTAAGGCAAATAGAAACTGATGTACAGTCGGAACTATTGGAAACTGAAAACTGGGAATTGGCTGAGAAAGATTTAGATCTGGGGTGTGTCAAGGTTGAACCTGAAGAAGAAATTATCAGCGACCAACAACAAAAAACAAGTGCAACAGCTCCCCACAAAGAACTGACAAGTACTGCATCCGATGTCAAAAAGAGTTCGTTTTTGTGTCCATACTGCGTGAAAAGTTTTACACAGAGTTCGCATCTAAATGCTCACATTCGTACGCACACGGGAGAAAGGCCTTACAAGTGTCCGCACTGCCCGAAGGCCTTTAGTCAGGCCTCCAATCTGCGCAAGCACATTTGCATCCATTCTGGTGAGCGTCCCTTCAAGTGTCCGCACTGTACGCGAGCATTTACACGGCACACGGATCTGCAATACCACATTTCCACGCACCCTGGTAAACAGGTGTACAAGTGCTCCCACTGCACCAGGTATTTCATCGAGCAGAGCGAACTAGACGAGCACATGCGCTATCATAATGGCGAGAGGACATACAAATGCAAAGATTGCTCGAGGGAGTTTACGTATGCATGGCAACTCCAGCGACATATTCGCACCCACACCGGCGAACATCCGTTCAAGTGCCCGCACTGCCCGAAGAATTGTATAGACAAGGGTGATTTAGGCAGACACATCCGATCTCATACCAGTGAGCGTCCACACAAGTGTCCTCACTGCCCCAAAGCATTCACTCGGGCCGCTTATCTCAAATCGCACATTACCACTCATCCGGAAATTTCTCATTTAAGCTAACTACTCTGAAAATTGCAATTACTTTTAAACTAAAATAGTTATATTTGTAAAAATAAGACAATTCTGGTACATTGTAAAAGTATACAAATAAAATTAGCAACTATCGTAATTTAATATTTATTTAATATTACAAAAATTGCTTAATAATAAAAAAATATAAACAATCATTTTATTTATTTGAAATAAATTATTTAAAAATAATATCCAATAAAGAACTAAATAATACTGAAAGTCGAGTTGACTTTCAATAAAGAAAACACTTGAAGATATGGTTTAAAAAATTTCTAATCAACGATTATAATATTTGAGTTTAATAAAAGTATCGATACAAAACCACTATCGATGACAATGCACCGATAACTTGAGAAGAAAAATTGTGGGCGACTGACTGCATTTAACAAATTCACTCCTGTTGCCTGCACGTAATCAAAACAAATAATATCGCCAAAATGGACGCCAGATTAGATGTAAGTAATTTAGAGCAATTGGAAATGTATCACTTTAACACGATAGCTACACACTTCACAGATGTTTGAGGACGTCAGCACATCGCCGTCGCTGGAGGGCGATATGTCCATACCCGGAAAACGGAGAACGACAACAACAACCGCCCAACATGGAGTGCCCGATTACAACACACTGGACGAACCGATACGCGAAACTGTATTGAGGGACATACGCGCTGTTGGTATCAAGTTCTATCATGTGCTCTATCCCAAAGAGAAGTCCAGCCTGCTGCGAGATTGTACGTGTCTGCGATGAGCTTGTGTGTGCGTCAGCAGTTTTAACTTATATTTGCGTTTTCTCTCCTGCTTGATTGTAGGGGATCTGTGGGGCCCGCTAGTGCTGTGCACGTTTATGGCGACCATTCTACAGGGCTCCTCGTCTGCCGATAGCATGTCGGACAACGGCCCAGAATTTGCTCAGGTTTTTGTTATTGTGTGGATCGGTGCTGCCATTGTAACACTCAACTCAAAACTGCTCGGTGGCAATATGTGCGTAGCTTGAGCTCAAATTTGTGTATTTGGTGTTTAAATAACTCTATTTCTCTCTCGTTAGCTCATTCTTTCAATCGGTTTGTGTGCTTGGATATTGCTTGACGCCGGTGGCGCTCGCCTTGATCATCTGTCGCATCATTCTGCTGTCCACGCAGACACGCTTTCTTTTCTTCTTGCGCTTTGTGACCACAACGCTGGGATTCTCCTGGGCAACGTATGGTGAGTGATTCTCACTAACAAGTTTAAATTAGCCATTTAAATTATATATTTTTTACAGCGTCATTTATATTTCTTGGTCAGAGTCAGCCGCCACATCGCAAGCCGCTCGCCGTTTATCCGATTTTCTTGTTCTTCTTTATCATATCGTGGCTGGTTTTATCGCATAATTAGCTTTAATTTGTTAGCTGTGCTTAGTTTCTAAAATGTTCCAACTTTCCATAGCATAACCAAATTCGATTGTAAATTTAATATTTAATTTGAAAACTGTGACAATGCCATTTGTTTAAGCTACACATGTTGATTCTTTTCAATATTTTTTATTTTATTCTTAAGATCTTACAAATTAGGTATATATCGTGTGTGTATGTTTTTGGAACTACACGTCCAGACTGTTGGCAGCCCTGGCCACCTCGAGGGACATTTGCATTTGGACGCCATCGCCCTTGTTGGGGCGATACGTCAGCGAATTGGCACGCGCCTTCCGGCCCATAAAATGGCGTTCCACCCATTTGAGCAGAGTGTAAACGGAATCAGTCGAGGGCAAACGATGATCGGCAGCGGTCTTCACAATATCCGACGTAGTAACACGGAATGTGCGCGCCATGCCCTTAAGTGCCTGTTTTTAAAGAGGATTAGAATCTTATGATTATTATATTCCATTATACGAATCGATTCTAACTACTTACCACCATGGCATCCTCATCTGTTAGATCGTCGCCCACGTATATAATCTTGATGCGCTCATTCCAGTCGACGCCGAACGATGTGCGCAATATATAAATGGAGGCACGACCTTTGTTCCACTGTACCGGTGGACGTGCCTCGAGCGCACAATGCGCCTCCGTTGCCCTGAAACCGTATTTCTCGATCAGGCTGCGCGCCTTGTTGACCATGTCGGGACGCAATTGCGTCGGCGTCTCTCGATAGTGAAAGGTGAGCAAAGCACCTTTGTTTTCGACCCAGGCGCCGTCACGGCACACCGAATCCTGCAGCGCTTTGAGCAGATGACTGACTTTGTCCTCATATTCAATGGGCATGGGATGTACGAATTTACTGCCATCGGGATGAAGAATCTCCAAGCCATGGTTACCCGCATAGGTGATGCCCTCAATGCCGACCATTTTCTTCACATTGTCGACGTTGCGACCCGAAATGACGGCCACATACACATCCGAGTGATTGGACAGCTTGAAGAGCACATTCTTAATCTCCGGCGGAAGAGTGGCCAAGTCCGGATGCGGCGCTATCGGCGCCAAAGTTCCATCATAGTCAAGCAACAACGCCAGCTTGTGATTATATCCGATGTATCTACAAATATTGATTTATTTAAGGATCACTTTTAGTAAACTTTTAAATTATTAAATTGTATATTAATAACTAATTTGTTCTTGTTAAAAATAAAAAAACTGATAAACTAAGATGGAATTAGTCATTTAGAAATTAAGTGAAGTGATTACGTAAAAATTGGTAAACTCACTTTAGTAGGTAGTCATCGAAATCGTCTACGGAGACGGGCTGCATGATGGTGGTACCGACGTCATCCATCTCGAGGGCACCCACTGCCTTGAGGAAGCAGCGCATCCAGTGGCTGACATCGCACTCGGCCTCGCGACGACGAAGTCGCGCCATACGCAGGATGCGCTCATCCTCGGGCATGGTTAAAGCGCGATGAATGACCTCGGCGGCCTCATTCACCTCGTACGGATTGCAGAGCAGCGCCTCGTGCATCATTTCGCCGGCACCGGCAAAGGGTGAGATGACCAGAACGCCGGGCACCTCATTAATCTGGCAGGCAACAAACTCCTTGGCCACCAGATTCATGCCGTCCCGAAGCGGCGTCACCAGACATACGGCCGCATCCCGGTAGAGCGCCGCGAGCTCATCTTGGCTGACATAGTCATAGATGTACCGAATGGGCGCCCAGTTAGCCGTGGTGAAGCGTCCATTAATCCGTCCGACCAGCTGATCCACCTCCTCCTTTAGCTCACGATATTCCTTGACATCGGTGCGCGACGGCACCGAAATCTGCAGCAGACTTACCTTCTCCTTGTGCTGCGGATATTTCAGTAGTAGTGCCTCAAATGCCCTCAGGCGATGCACCAATCCCTTCGTGTAATCTAAACGATCCACACCCAAGATGATCTGTTGCTTGGATGTCTTTAGCACTTTTGGCGCATTCTGTGCCAGATTGACAAAGCGCTCGTATGGTATCCCAATGGGCAGCGGTCGAATGCGAACGGTGCGTCCGCCATGCTCCACCAGCAGATTGTTTCGATCGACGCGGCAGCCGAGCGTACGCTGGCAGCAGTCCACAAAATTCAAGCAATAGTCCTGGATGTGAAAGCCAACCAGATCACAGCCGAGCATGCCCTGCAGTATCTCATCGGACCACGGCAACAGCCGAAAGATGTCCCACGGCGGGAAGGGTATGTGCAGGAAGAATGCCAAACGACATGGTAGATTCTTCTCTTCGGCATGCTCACGCACCCAGTTGGCTGCCAACATTAGATGGTAGTCGTGTATCCATACAATTGGGGGATTCTTCTCGCAACCATTTTTCCTAGCCAGGCACTTCTCCAGTGCCTCAATGGTGCGCACGGCGAAAAACTTATTAACGGTCACATAATCGCGCCAATGCTCACCACCAAAGTTCGCGCGTCCCGGCATCGAGTGAAACAGTGGCCAGAAGATCTTATTGCAGCAGCCATTGTAGTAACTATCAAAGATCTTTGAATCGATATTCACCGACACGACCTGATCGGATTTGAGGCCAGCTGTTGGCGTCTGATCGTAGGGATTCGATTCGGGTATCGCCTCATTTGGATCTTCCAAGTGGATGCCAGACCAGCCCACCCAGAGACCATTGCCCTTTATCACTACCGGACAGACGGCTGTAACAAGACCTCCAGCACTATAAAAACAGAAAAAAAGAAACGTTATTAATTTTAAGACTAAAAAAAATGATAATCAAATTGCAGTTATTTGAAAACCGTTTATTCCAATTTTCTTCTTATGCAAACATGGATAGATATCGAGTGCAGTATCGATATCAATATTATTAACTATATTAAAGGTTATCGAAATGTTTTATTAAAAAAAAAATATATAGTGCAGTGATTACATTGTTAAACAAATAATAAGTAAAGATTTTCATTGTATTTATTTTGATTTCTTTGAGAGTGTGTGCAAAATTGTGTGTGTAGAACACACATATACATATATATAAATATAAATATATTATATATATATGTATATTCATATGCAAAAGCTTCTGTGTTCGAGCCCCAGGCCCACTTTACCACAGGGTGCATCACAATGACACTGACACTTAAAGCACTGATAAGCAGGAACCAAAAAAAAAAAAAGAGCGCCTGTCTGATACGGCGCAAGTGTAAACAACCTCGACTCTGGCCGGCTCAGGCTCAGAGGCCAAAACCAGAAAAGCATAGAAAGATCAACCCTATTATCAAATACCAAAACTGAAAAGCCAAATTCCAAAATCGAAATCGTTTCCCGCAATATATTTTGTCTATGGCTAGGGTCAGTGCGGTTGTTTTTGGAACCCAATTAGCGAGTCAGGTGCACGTGATCTTGTGTTTGTGTTTTTTCAGTGTCAGGTTCGCTGTTTTGCGATATGAAACGACGCCTCTACTATTGGCCCCTTTACAAGGAACATTTTGTCGTCTTTGTTGTCGTCGTCAGGTGGCAAGGGTCAAAAACGCTTAATAGGCCTCCACTGATAAGGCGAAATTAGTTTATTATTGAATTTGTTTTTCGTATTTTTTTTCACAAAAGTAACTTTCAGCTAGATCGAGCAGACAGTTTACAATATGCTCATCTCTCTCGCTTCCGCACCCCTGTCTATTTCTTTGTATCACGCTCCCTGTGTGTATTTTGCGCTGATAACAGAATCAGTCTTAGAAGCATGTAGAAACATTACTGCCTATTTTTCCGTTCCCGATGATCGCTCTGGTCCGAGAAGGCTTATCTTCAAATGCAAATTGTTTGCTCAGCATTTGAATTGGGTTAGTTTTCAAAAATGTTGACAAATTGGACTTAAGCTAAGGCTTAACTTGCACCGCTTTCACGGCGATCTTGATAAGTTCATTTATGAAAACATTTGTATTCTAATATAAACATCTACAATGTAATTTGTATTGAGGATTATTTCTTTGTTTTCGGTTCAGCGGACAAGACTGTACTAGTTCAGTGAACTTTTAGCGATGTTGCTATGTCCGTAGTGTTAAAAACTAATTTGGATGAGAATATGCTAAAATTTTTGCATATAGAAAAATAAAAGAATATTTCTTTAAAATATTCTTTCGTTGTCTTTTCAATTTACAAAACGTAGAGATAATTTCATTATTTTTGATTTTTGTATTTAGTTAACATTTATATTTCATTTGTTACTAAAGCCAAACACTCTTGAACGTTAAACAGTAATTTAAAAAATTTAATTAAATTTCGTTTTTTTAAAATCCAATTTTAAGTTTCAGCAATACATCTATACTACAGAACCAATTTAAAATGTGGAAAAGATGTAATGAGATTGTGCAAAATTATGTAACAGCCAAGTCGACCTCAGTGTGTACAGACTTTTAATTTGAAATATTATTTATTCTTTACCATAGCAAATTGTATTCAGGGTATCTCATAGTATAGCATTCTAATTAATTGTATTATGTAATCATTTAAATATGCACTTTTCACAAACAGTTTGCTCACATCTCTCTTTGCATCTTTTGGCAGTGAATAATTTAATTTAATTTGTGGAGCTCACCTGGCTTTGCGTTCCAGCTCTTTGGTTTTGGCATTGCGCGTTAAGACAAATGGCAATCGATTGGAGACAACGATCAGACTGGCCTTGGTCGACGGCTCTCCGGCATTGGTCACAATGATCTCCGTGTCGACCATTTTTTGATGAGTTTAATGTTTTTGTAAGTCCTTTTTCAATTGCAGTTGCAGGTGTCAACAGTTACCGATTATTGAATGTCCTTACCAAACTGATTGATTAAAAGAAACGATTCACACTGATTTCAAATCACAATTGGCAATGCAAAATTCTTAGCACATATTTACAATTTCAAATAGGATATTTGAGAAATGTTAACGGTGTTTTTACTTATTTATTATAGTATATTTTTGGGGGGGCCTTGGACTTGTGTGCGCTGCGCTGTGTGGCTAACAACTAATAATTGCGCTGGAAATGCACTGTCTCTAAGATGATGAGAGATGCAATCGTTGTTGACGTCTATCTGCTGAGTTGCTTATCAATGAACCACCTCTGTCGCCTATATTTACTATATACGGACTATATACGGACAAATCGCTTTCCCGCACCTCAAAGGGGCTGGTAGAGCAAGAGAAAGGGCCGCAGATCGAGAGAGGCCGACGCGTTTTCCGGAAAAATAAAACATACAATTTTAGTTCTTCGTACTATGGACTTATCAGTCCAAGATGCAATTCGCGAGGGAAGAACTTTTGTGTTTTTTTTATGAGCCGTCGACTACGGATTCTCGCGTTAGCCAGCAGGTCCGTACCCTGCCAAAAATCGACAAGTACTAATGTAATCTCTCGCATAACTCGTACTTTTCTTCGAAAATAAGGCAAACAAAATTATTTACTGTGATGACATGTCAGATTCCACAGAGTCCACATTCAATCGTTATCAGAACAGTCTTGAGGAGCAGATTTCTAGTATTTTTCAGCTCATTACGTGTATGCGAAAGCGTGCCAAGTGAATTCAGAAAACTGAGAATTCAATATTAGAAATCCACTATTCTCTCTTCCATTTTGAGTTCTCTCCCCTTACCCTAAAGTTGTTACAAAATCACAGCAAGTGAAAACTAGTCTTTGATTTGTGGTATTAACTGCATGCATCTGGTTTAATCAGCTTGGCAAACGCTTGTCTCTTCAGACGATAAGTCAATATTGACTTCTTGTTGTTCTTGATTTTGCACTAACTGCTGGATTGCATTATGATATGCTTATTTTTTGAATGTAACCCTTGTATAACCTTGTCATAACCTTAGATTTATCAATTAATTGAGTTGAGAGAAGAGAAGAAAAGAATGATGATAAGAGCATCTCTCGCTCTGCAAATCAGTTGCATTTTGTTTATGCAAGATTTAGATTTGCCTAACTACATCGCCTACGCATTAGGTATGTGTGCTTAAGGTGTTTTTGAACTTGAACGCGAGATCATGTCCGACATTCATGAGCTTATCATGACGAAAAACTTACAGTTTACGTGATGGCTGGAATTTGCAATAACACATTCACAATTAAAAACAGTCGCCTTAGTCATGTGTTATGGTGCACCTGATAACCTGATTCAAGGGTCGACTAAGTGCATTTATATATAGTTTTTTTAGTAGCTGTAAAGGTTTTTCGTCTGACGCAAGTCATCAGTTGTTCAGGCTGCAATTTAACTTAAATAGTAACGTAACATAAAATTAACGGTCTTATGGCTGCAAATCTGTTGTCACAGCAAGCAGCTTTTGTCAGCATTAAGTCAAACGGAGTATAGTTAGTTGTTTATGCTATCGATAATTTTGTGTTTATCTTGCTTTAACAAAATTAAAAATTTCACTTGTGCAGGATTAGTTGCCAGAAGAAACCGCCACAGCGCAGAAAGTGTAAATAAATGAGAATATTAGGCAACAGGTGTTTGATTGTTATTTCTGTTATTTTAAAACGTGAGCAAAAGATTTTTCAACAACATATTTACGCGCGCTGTTAATAACATGTTGCGATATGTTATTTTTTGGTTGACAAGAAAACAACAGAGCAGAAAAGAAAGAAGAAGGATTCTCTCTGCGATCAACTCATCATGGATCCTACAATTATTGAGTTTATTGGCGAGAAGTGCATGATCAGCATAATACCGAATTTCTCCAATGAGCCGCTGCATTTAATTTATGGATCTGTGGGTCCATTTCGTGCAGGTTTTCCCGTCTTTGTGCCCTTGTGGCTGGCGGCGCATCTGCGAAAACAACAAAAATGCCGCATTGTGCCGCCGGAATGGATGGACATGGAAACACTGGAAGAGATTAAAGAGGAGGAGAAGCGTTCCAAGTGAGTTTACGTTTGTATATATATTTTAATATCACCTCTTAATTGTTGAGTGCTATTGCTCCTCAGATTCTTTACAAAGATGCCCAGTGAACATTACATGGTTGTGGCCCAGTTAGTCATGAGTACGGCACCAGATGATGTGCCACGTTGTGAGGAGTTGCGCACCGTTATTAAGGACATCTTCGACATACGCGAATCAAAGTTGCGCACCTCGATCGATGCATTCATCAAGGGCGAAGGCACCTACGCTAAGCTGGACAATTTAACACTGCTGGAGATGCACAGCGTGCGTCCCATTCTGCCCTATTCCCTGGATCACATAGCACGCTACCAAAGGATCGCAACGGCTTCGCAGCGAGATACTTCCATGATGAACACAACAGGCGGCGGTGCGGGAACAGGCTCAATGAGCAACTCCTTCTTCACACAATAATAAATAATATTACAAATTTTAGTTTTAGTTAATTGTAAATACTAGATAATAATTAAATAAAATAGAACTAAGCAATACAGCAATTAAAATTTGCTTGAATATTAAAAATCAGACCTTTAATTTGTACAAATTTATTTATCAAAATTAATATTTGTATATTTTTGAATGATGTAGTTGTTAAAGTGACTAAATTGCTTTAAACAAATGACACAATTCTATTTTCATAACATAAACATTTTATTCGGCCTAACGTAAGCTTAAACAAATAACAAAAAGTCGCCTGTTGCATTAATCAGGTGCTGGTGACACTTATTCTGGATGAACCCTTTTCACATGACGGCATAGGTTGTCCCAACGTGGTGTCACAAAACTGCAGCCAGAGATTATGCATACATGCAGCAGGACTCCCGCTGAGTGCTTCACAATGTGTCGCTTAATGTTATAGCCACGATTGGTGCGATAATCGCAAGTGTTGCATTTATACAATATCATTTTGCCTTTCATGTTGATTCTTCTGCAAATAAAAATGAAAAATATTAAAATATTTAATTAGATTTCATTTCGTAGAACTTTCAACAAAGTTTCTATTTTATATACAACTTCTTTATTTTTTGATTTACTTACTTTGGTTTAGCAATATTCTTATTTTGTATATTCGAAATCTTCTCCTTTTGAAAAGGTTTGGCTGCTGAAGCATCATCAATTGGCATGGATGTTGTATCTTCATAGTCATCCTCATACTCCATTCCTGGAAATGCTTGATCCTCATCTTCTGGATATGCTTGGTCCTCATCTTCTGGATATGTTTGATCTTCATCTTCTGGATATATTTGATCCTCATCCTCCGCATATTCCTGATCGTCCTCTTCCGGATATGCTTGATGCTCATTCTCCGGATGTGTTTGATCTTCATGCTCCAGATATACCCGATCCTCATCCTCTGGATATACCTGATCTTCATCCTCCGCATATGTTTGATACTCATCCTCCGCATATGTTTGATCCTCATCAGTGGGGTTTGGACTTGCTGGCTTCTCATCACATGGCGTTTTCATAGAATAGTCATTCTCAGTCGTCGAACTCTTCTCTGCAGGCTTTTCCACCCGATGCAGCCTCTGAATGTGACGGGTTAGATTATCCCAGCGCAATGATGAAAACGAGCACCCCGAAAAGGGGCACATATGTTGCAGTTCCCTGGGTGGTTTCTCATAATGATTGGCGAGATGCCGTTGAACATTGTAGGCACGGTTTGTCTGATAACTGCACTTTGTGCACATATACACTTTTTTTGGTTTCGAAGCCTTCTTGGGGCCAGTCACCACCACCACATCATTATCCATTGTGCACAGCTTTCTAAACCTCTGAGGGCATCGACTAAGTTGGAGATTCCTTGTTAAACTCTCACCTTGCAGAGATGGGGCCAAATGGGCAGAATGCTTTTCCCAATATTATATCCATAGAACAAATTTCAAACAGCTGAGAGCAATGTGAATGTATATTATTTAATAGATACAAGTTTTTATGTGCAAATGCATTTACTTTTATTGGCGCTGCCCACTTTCTGTACACTATTTTGACATTTCAATGTGAATGGCAGTGCATAAATGGCGCTAAAACCGAAGAGTGCTAATAATTATTTCAGGAAATGTTGCTTTTTCGTTCATTTCTAAAATTAAACAAATGTCTGTTTAAATATAGACTACTCTGCAAAACCTCCTACTAAAACCTCCTCAGCTGAAAGTGCATACGAATCTGGATGCACCTTTTAATGTATTTTTCAATTCTTTACTGACTTTAGGGAATCAGCTGTTTGGTAAACACAATTATGTTCGCGTTTCACTGTGAATGACAAATGTGACGCGGTCGGTGAAAATTGTAGACCGTAAACTGGCGAAAAACTTTTCGAGAACCTAGCCCAAAAACACAAAATGAGCGAGTCCGTGGCAACAGGAGCGGCAAACGCCGTTGCCGCTCAAGGAATAGGCATCAACAAAATACACTTTTCCAAGGAGGTGAAACAGGTCATCGACAAGGTGAGCTCAACATATGCCACGAGCCGATATAAAAGCAGATTACATCTGAACTTATCACATTTTCATAGGTGCTGAAAACAGACGAACAGGATCCAATGGATGCACCCGATTTCAATACCGTTGACTACATCAATCAGCTATTTCCCAACGAGCAATCGCTGGCAACCATCGATGAGACAATTCAACGGATGCAGTGCGAAGTCTCCCTCATTGATGATAATATCCGCTCTGTGGTGCGTGGCCAGACGAATACCGGCCAGGATGGGCAATTGGCACTGTGCGAAGCACAAAAGGTCATCAGTTCCCTGTTCACGCACATCATCGATGTGAAGACGCGCGCCGAGCGCACCGAGGAAATGGTCAAGGAAATTACACGCGACATCAAACAACTGGATTGTGCTAAGCGGAATCTCACTTCAGCGATTACAACTTTAAATCATCTGCACATGCTTGTGGGCGGGATTGAGAGCTTGAACGAGCTGATTAAGCGACGCTCCTACGGTGAGATTCTGAATCCATTGCAGGCCATCACCGAGGTTAATCAACATTTTCAGCAGTACTCAGACATTGAGGAAATTAAGGTAATCAATAATAAAATCTGCCTTTTTATAAAATCCAAACTTATCCCTCACTTCGTACAGAATCTGTCGCAAAGCGTAGATAAGATCCAAGTGACGCTGGCGCAACAAATAACGGAGGACTTTAAGGAAGCATTCGCCAACAAGCCGTCAACGCAGCACAGATTGGGACTCAATCAGCTGGCGGATGCATGCAAGGTGATGTCCGTGCTGGATGCGAAGGTGAAGAAAGAGCTGCTCAAGTGGTTTATAGCCCAACAGCTGGAGGAGTATATGCATCTGTTTCACGAAAACCAGGACATCGCTTGGCTGGACAAGATAGATAAGCGCTACGCCTGGCTTAAGCGTCATCTGTTGGACTTTGAGGGCAAATATGGCGCTGTTTTTCCACTGGATTGGGAGGTCTCCGAGCGTATTACAGTCGAATTTTGCCGTCAGACACGGCAACAGCTGGCCCAGATCATGGCCAAGCGTACCAACGAGATTGACGTGCGGCTGCTCCTCTTTGCCATCAACAAGACTCAGGCTTTTGAACAGTTGCTCTCCAAGCGTTTTACGGGCATCACGTTGGGCGCCACGCCCGCCGAGCAGACCCGCGTGCTCACCTTACCGGCCACAACAGAATCAGCGTTGTCATTGACCGTATTTCATGATCAGATTGGGCAGTGCTTCAAGGCACATTTGGACATCTATATACGCAGTATTGATCGCAATCTCGCCGAGCTGCTGGAGAAGTTCATTGAGATGTCAAAGGAGCCGTACAAGTTCGCCGAAGCCAAAACCACGGTTTATCCCAGTTCTGGAGACCTGTTTGTATTCTATAAGAAGTGCATGGTGCAGTGCAATCAGCTAAGCAACGAGCAGCCCATGTATGATCTGGCGCTGGTTTTCAAGAAATATCTACGTGAATATGCTTCCAAGGTACTTGAGGGCAGCACACCCAAACTGGTGCCGAACAGTACCAGCAGTTCTATTGGCAAAAGCGTCTCACTGCTGACGAGGGACATGCAAAATCTGTCTACGGCTGCCGGGCAGGTCTTCCACAATTTCCTCAAGGAGGGCGACACGCAGCGCTTCGGTCGCGATGATCTGGTGCGCATCTGTTGTGTGCTGACAACCGGCGAATATTGCCTGGAGACCGTCCAGCAGCTGGAGGATAAGCTGAAGGAGAAGGTGACGCCTGCCTATGTGGCCAAGATTGATATGAGCGAGGAGAAGGATGTTTTTCATCGGTAAGTCGAAATTTATGTAATAAAATGTTATCTTTATTAATTATTTCTAATTCCACCAGTATCATTTCGAACTGCATACAACTGCTCGTGCAGGATTTGGAGGCTGGCTGTGAGGCGTCACTGCAGGCAATGGCCAAGGTGCAGTGGCAGCATATCAGCAACGTGGGCGATCAGAGTGCCTTCATAAGCAGCATCTGCAGCAATTTCAAGCAGACGGTGCCCACAGTACGCGACACACTCTCCAGTTCTCGCAAATACTTTACGCAGTTCTGTCATCGCTTTGTGGCCGCATTTATACCCAAGTTCATTAATGTTCTGTACAGGTGTAAGCTGACGCTGTCGGATGGCTCCAACAATGTGCTGGGCTGTGAGCAGCTACTGTTGGACACACATTCGCTGAAATCGGCACTGCTCGAGCTGCCGTCGGTGGGTTCGAGTGTGAATCGCAAGGCGCCCACCAGCTACACCAAAGTTGTGGTCAAGGATATGACGCGTGCCGAAATGATTATCAAAGTGGTGATGACGCCAGTACAGCCGCCGGCGCATTTTACGCAACAAGTGCTAAAACTGCTGCCGGATATAACAATTGCCGAATATCAGAAAATTCTCGATATGAAGGCGGTTAAGCGTGTGGATCAACTTCAGCTGATTGATCTCTTTAAGCACACTGCCTCCGCTGCGGCCGTCAGTGGTCTTTTGGACGCACCCAACAGCGAAGAGGACACGCTTACTCCAAGCGAAGCACCAACAACTGCCACGGAGGAGCCAGATGCAACGACTTCTGTTCATGCAGCGGTTGAAATACCAACAACTAGTGCTACCAGTTCCACGCCGAAGCGTGCCTTCATCTTTAGCGTGGGTAGTTTTACGGGCAGTGCGGACAAGAATGCCGATGGCAGCGCTCAGACGGGTATTCGCAAGCTGGAGAGCCTGCTCAAGAAACGTTTCCCCTAGTCAAAGCCACTAACTAGTTTACAAAAATCCACAAACATTCCATTAGTTCGCTGTAATTTCGTAAGATGTTCCACACTTCGATAATTTGTAGAATGTGAACCTTTTAGTAACAATTCACAATTCGCGTCCATAAAAGTGTATAATATTTAGTTATATTTAATATTTATACATAGAAAGTGAAGGCTTTAAATGGCGGCATTAGTATTCATTACAACTTGACCAAAAAAGTCTTGATTTATATTTAATAACTGCTAGAAATGAGTTTTTCTGATATATTTAAAATAATTTCAAATTTTCATTAAAAATGTCGATTCTAATATCCGAATATTATATTTGCAAAGGATTCTAATTCTCGAATTAACTCTGCGCTTAGCAAATTATAATTTATATAATACAGTAATATTTTATTAAATGTAAAACAAATTGCAAGTTCTTTTTAACTACAATTTATAAACTTTTATTGCTTACGAATTTTTAAAAAGTGTATTATTTTATTAATGTATGTTAAACCACTAAAAATAGTTTCATTCAGAATTGTAATTGATGTTGAAATTGACTTCCAAGTTTCCTATGGTAATCATTTTGAAAAAGAATTGAAAGACATGTTTTCGATATTGTATTTGCTTTTATTGTAGACTTGACTTGTTAGCTTTAAAACATAAACTTATTTGACTATATTGAACATTGTATTCTCATCGGTTCATTGTTCATTGTTCATTGTTCATGTTCATTGTACTAATGACTACGAAAGTTCGCTTATAAGAGATATTTTTTATGTGGAGTGCTCTTAAGTCCTAGAAATGCGATTATGCTATATAGTACATGCAAAACTAAGTAACTAGCGAGAGTTTCAATTTCTTCTTATTCTTGTTCATTTTTTGTTTGTAACGTACGATCTAAATTGAAGATCTTTTGAAAGTTTCGAAAGTCGCCCGAAGAGCGCACAAAAAAATACAAATCTCTATAACAAAAGACTTAAGACACGAACTAAATTATATAACTAAATACTAAATTAACTTTTGTTTTGTTTTTTGTTGTTGTTGTTGATGGATTTGATGTTTATGTTTATGTTAAATATGCTTTGGTTTAATTCCAGCACTGCAAAAAACCTAAAGCTATATATATATGTATATGAGCTATATGACTATTACGCAGTAGGCGTGGCAATCGGCATTCAAAGGCCAGTTAGAACCCAATGGCTAACAACGCCCGAAGCCGATGCTTAACTTATTATACATTCTACATTTTGGATAGATATATATATGTATATATCTCTTCACTCAGACACACAAATACACAGTATTTACGAAAGACGAGTGAACTGTCCTGGGGTGTTCCATCTCTAGACGGCGACAATCTTGCTGGGATCCACTTTGACGCGCAGGAAGACCGTGTCGCTCTTGATGAACGGCCGACTGTGGAGCAGCTCGTGCGTGATGAAGCGTGGAAAGCCGAAGCCGAGCTGATCCGGCTCATTCGATGGCCGCTGAAAGTTCTCCCATGTGGGATCGGGCACAAAGGACTCAGCGACACCTCCTTGACCACTTTGAGCTCCCTGCTCGAACAGCGTGAATGTGATAGAGTGCGAGAATGGCCATTTGAGCAGAGCATCATATTCACCGGGCAGCACTTTAATATAGACAGAGACATGGGTATTCTCGCCGGGTCCATTGCCATTGAGGAACATGGATGCCTGCAGCTTGTAGCCATACTGTGAGGTGTAGAATGGTGGGGAGACCAGCTCGAGGCCATCTTTGCCGCGTGCCTCATTCATTTTTGCCGACCAGTCGGTGATCTTCCAGAGCAACGTGCCCGTATAGTTGATCGACAGCTTCGACACGGCCGACTTGAGCATCTGGATCTGTTGGCCCTGTCGCGTGCTCAGTGAAACCATCAGCGACAGATGCGCGGCGGCGCTGTTCTCGAGATGCGCCTCGAGCAGTTGGCGCGGACCCTTGAAACGGCAGCCCGCATCTTTGAAGCTGCAGGCGACGGCCAGCGATTGGCATTCGTCGCGCAGATGCGCCTCGATTTCGCCGCGTGGAATCAGACCCGCATCGCAACGTTGGGGACAGGCGAGCGGAGTGCGGGGACACTGGGCCGCATGCAGCTGCAAAGTGTCCGCGGAGAATTCGCGCTGACAGTGTGCACAGCGACGCAAGCGTTTCGCACAGTCCTTCGACTTGTGCAGCGTCATCCGTCCGCGCAGGATTCGTTGGCCACACTTGGCCTCACAATACACCGGCTCCTGGCCACAGCTGCCGTTGTGCTCCTCCAGGCCAGCGCCCGAGAATTCGCTCTGGCAGAACTCGCAGCGGGTGCGGCGCATGGTGCACGTGTACTGCAAGTGGTCGGTCATCATGATGCGCGGTATCTGTGCGCCACACTTGTTGGGGCACTGTGTGGCATCGTGCTTGCAGGTGTTCAGATGACCCTTCAGCTTGCGCAGCTCATCCGACCACTTGCAGCCCTGCTTGTGGTGTATGCAAAATACCAGTGAACCCATTATTGCCTGCTTTGGATCCGGACCAGGATAGATCTAGAATTAGTTAAATAAAGGCAATCAATTAGTAAGTGTCTAAAAATCAGAAGTTATATTTCACTTTTATAAATTCAAGCTATAAAATTTAAGGCTAGAATAATTTTCTGGTTTTTAAAAATAATTCTTAAAAAAAACGTAATATTTTCTTTTATTAAAAAATGCATTTTCAACAAGTATAAATAAAACTCGATTTTTTTAATTTTGAAACAAATAATGTAATATTCTGAGTATAGTTAAAGTTATATTTAACTTTAAAAAATTTAATAACTTTATCCCTTACTTTGAAATTGATTTGGCCAACACGTTGCCAAAAACCCATCGAACTCAACTGACACAAGCACAAATCTGAACTGTTTGAATTTGTCAGCTATCCGCACACTTTTATAGCTGACTGTAAGAGCACCTTATTTGACAATCTTTTCTATTTATCCTGCTGATAAGCCATGTTAAAGGATAATTTTGAAGATTCTCTTATCTTTTTAGCCCGCAGAAAAACTGTTTATTGCTTTACTGCTTTTCACGAGTTACCTAAGTAATTTGCTACCTGCCTTTTGCTGCCTCACGCACCAAAGCCGTCAACTCAGTTTACACATGACTGATCATGTTCTAAGACGCACACACACACAAACACACACATAAATATATATATATATATATATTGTATGTGTGTATAAAGAGGCATGCACTTCCTGTCTACCATTTTGGGCTCTGGACAGTTTGAATCGCTTGAGTGCATTTGGTGCATGCCCCTTTGGTAAAGCTGCTCCCCAGTTTCTTCATCTTAATTACCAGAACAAATGGGGAGTTGCACTTTGGGGGCGTGCCTAGCATCCGTTAAGATTTTAATAATGAATAATGCGAATAATGTTTATGACTGTCTATCAAATTAATTAAAATTGAATACATGAAATGCCATTAAAGTATGCCAAACATAATTTGTGGCTACCATAAAACGGTTAAATCTACATTTGTATGTGCCTGTGATCCCATGTGTGTGCGTGTGTGCGTTTGTGTGTGTGTCACACATGTGTGCAATTCCCCCACCAAGTGCGAGCGTCGCGACATTTCCGGTTGACTCTTTTAATTGACCTTATCTGCAGTTTGGCTTTGCGGCGCCCGAGACGAGACGAGACGAGACGAGCGTGGCTTGACTTTTTGATAAATGAACATGTCTTGAGTTGTCCACGACTACTATTTGAGCGAGCTCCCAGTGGAAATGACATCAAAATGAAAGATATAATAAGCAATTAACACATAAGCCAGGCCCCGGGTCTCCAACTCTCTGGCATATGGGCGTAAAGCATGAAACCCAAAACACAACAAATGAAGAATAATAATTCTACATACAAACATACATCTGTCCACAATTATGTATATATACATTTCTATGGAATTGCCTTTTGCTGGTAATTTAATTTAACGTGAAAACAAGTTTTAGCTGTTTTTTTATTATATATATTTTTTTTTATAACAACTTCAAATGACAAAAGAGCATTAGAGAAAAAAATAGAGCTGAACTGTGGCCATCTAAATTTTGAACTCTGACAACGAGCCATGGACCAATTAGCAGTTATGAATTGGGTGAATAGAATTAAGAATTATGTTGTATATACATCTAAAGCATGAACATACTCAAATTCAGGAAGTGAAGAGCACATCTTCATATGCACGATAAACAACATACAATATGTTTACCAAATGTTTACATTAATTGAATTTGATGTGCAGGCACAGGCACCGGCACCGGCATCGGTTCCTTGCAACTTCATCCAGTCAAAGATCAAAAAGCCGCCTGCCAACTGATGTTTGTCTGTTTGTCAACGTTGATGCTGTTTACAGGGAAATCAAATACGAGTTCCCGGCAGGAAAAATATGAAGAAGTTGAAGAGAGATCATTGACTCTTTATTAAGGCGATTATTTCAGAGTTTCATTTACTATCTAAATGGCGGACCACACAACAATTATTATATTATATCTATATAATTATCTTGGCTGAGTACCGGAAAAATAGAAAAATCTATTTGGCATATACATATATATTTAATATGTCAATTTAACAAATTTGAGCTGCCTTGCCTTTAACTACAATAAAACTTCACTTAAGTGCTTAACGAAAGACAGTTTTAAAAACAATTTGCTACGCATTATGTAATAAAAGAAAAACCAAAAAAACTGAAAAAAAGAAGGAGGTACAAAAGTCATGTTATATAAAAACAGTCGATTTGAAATTCAATTTGTGCGTGCCATGAAAATGAAAGCGCATGGAAATAAACAAAACTCAAAAAAAGCTGATATAATTAAAAAAAAAAGCAAAAAACCAAACTAAAACAAAATCAATGAACTGTAAAAAAACAAAAACAGATTGTTGAGTCGAGTTAAGCAATGAAGTGCATTGAAAAACAAGGCAATATTTATTTTTATAAGGCCTGCTAAATGCACTTACTTTGCCAGCACTTCAATCATAAAATTGAACTTTAAAAACGAGCAGGAAAGCAAAGATTTTTATAATTATAGCCAAGCCATTTGTTTCGATGGGTTCGAATTGTTCTTGGCATGGGTCTAACATATTTCCACACATACTATATATACATACATATTTGTATGTAGATGGATCCATAAAGTTCAAGGCGCTCATAGAAACTATTTTGGGGGGATTGCTGCACTGCTGACATGTCTGTTTTATTTTTGTTGGACTTTTTATGGCTTCTTTCTGTGTGGCTGGGGCAGGAATTTTGGCCCCAATCAGGCAGCAATTAAAACTCAAACCAATCTGGAAGTGGCTTATGCCAACGCATTGTTTACGATTCTGTTGAAAGTTGCTTCCAAGCACCAAATACATTTTATTCTTCTTTTTTTTTGGTCATGTTCTTTTCTTTTTTTCTTTTTGTGGTGCGACTTTATTAATAGACAAACTTTGGGGGTGCAAGCAGAACTTCTACAGCTTCTTGGTTTTATTACGTCTATATATGTCAAAAGCAATCGATTCATACGTTTTTAAAACATTTAATTTAAATTCAAATTTACAATATATTTTCTCTTTCTTAGTACTAATAGCAAAATAAACTTTATTTGTACTGTCAATAAGCGTGCACGATTTTTTAACATGCTAACTAAAAGATCATCAATGGTGGCACTCCAGCTATGCAGCGTGGCAACGATTGATGAGGCAACGTTAGCACCTTGCCACCATATTAGAAGTGCACCGCAGGCGACTTCCGTTTGGTTGGTTAACCAAAAAAGCATTATTCAAGTTGATTTTAACAAAAGATCTTTATTTAAATGGGCCTATACAATAGGCACTCGGCCTGCAACACGCACCAAAAATATGGTAAAAAATAAACTTGGCATGGGTCTGACAATTCTCCAAATTGTTTTTGTTTTCATTAATAATTCTCATAGTTCATGTGACTGTTTTTACGAGAGGCTTGAAAACTGTGCTAAATGTTTTCATATTAAATTAGAGCGCCTTGGCGCTATTTGCTTACATCTAAAACTTCCCACAGTATTTTTTGTTGCTCTTGTTTTTTTTTTTTTGTATTTGTTGTTTGCGTTCGGCTACCTGCCTCGAAACAGCTGTGCAACAGGTTTAAGCTTTGGTTTATGTTTTTTGTGTGGCTGTCGTCGTTATGTTTTATGATGATGAAATAGATCGCCCCAAAAGGGGGCGTAAAATGCGCTTGGCTGACCCAATAAAATGTAAGCGGCTAAAATGCAGCGCTAGCACAAATTGTAAAAGAAAAAAAAACCAGCTGATGCGCAGTTTTATAAATTTCACAAAGAGCTGCAAATGCTTCAACATAACAATTACAACAAAACACAGTAATACCAATACACACACACACACACATAAGCGCAGCCAGCTGCAAAAAGAAAAACAAAAACATCAGCAAAGCCACCAAACAGGTTTTGAGACTGTCAAGAGAGCGAGCAGCTGTTTTTTTCTTCTCTTTTTTGTATTGTCTTCTGCTCTGTGCTCTGCACCTGCACGCACACACTAATAACATAGCGATGTTGGTGTTGTTGTTGATATATTTGCATGAATAGCTAAAATTGCAAAGATCAAATGTTCTAAATTTTGTGCACAGTGTTGCCACACTGCTGTTGAGTGCACTGGTGTTGCCCAACTGCACACGTATTGCAGCATCTTGACGCCATGTTGCAATTTGTTTTGACCTGCTGCAGGTGAACTTTGTGCTGTGTTAGTTTCGGCTGTTTTTTTTTGGGAGCAGCTGTTGTGGCTGTTTAGTGTTTTGTAATATATGCTGGTAGGCACAGCGTGGCAGCAGCAGCTGCTTGGACAGGAAGCGCGACAGCGCTACTGCTGACGCTTCGTTTGTTAGCCAAGTTGAGTAGCGATTGCTGCTTTTGGGTTCGTCGTCTGGTATTTGGCTCGCCAAAACAACAAAAAATTTGTATTTGAGCTTAATTTTTTTTTCATTCTTGACAAGGTCTAAGAGAAAACAGTTGACTCAGCTCAAGCACACACACACATAGAAATTATCATTAGCAGCTGGGTGTGAAATGCCAGTGTTGCTAAATGCCAAAAAGCTAATCAAAGTAAATTTTTCTACAGCATGTTCCTCGTCGTGGGAAAATGCAATTGGATCAACAGCAATTTAAATTGTGGGAAAAGCTGGCGGAAATGCTTTTGCCAGCCGGATGCTGGTCAACAGCATAAGCTGGACTAATCCAACAGTTATGTGTGGCAGACGCCTGCGCAAACCGGTTAACTGGTTTACCTTTGGCCAAGGATGTTTGGAAAAGCCGCCTGAACAACTTTTCCAAATGCAACGATAAATGAAGAAACTCGTTTGCAAAAAAAAAGCAAGCAAAATAAAAAACAAAGACAAATGGCAAAGCGGCGAGTTATTTGTGACTTATATAATCGAATATTTCTAACGGTATTTGCTGGGCAGACGACGCCTTTAAACTTTGGCATTTCTTGCTTGCAACGGCGTGGGGATGGCCGAGGGGTTGAGGCTATTTGTAATGGATGCAACAACGGTAGCGGCGCCAAAGCAGCCAGTCACGACTCCAACTCTAAAAAGTGTGGCATGTTGTTATTAGTTGTTGTTGGTTGTTGTTATTGCTGCTGGGGCACGTTTCGCGCCAGTTGCCCACTGGTCGTGGTCGGCGGGTGTGGCTTGGTGGCCAACATAACATGGCTAACTATGCGAACCAAAACTAAAATGGAATGCACCACTTGCTGTGCACTCTTAAATAAAGAAGGAACTTTGCTCTTTCTGCAAATTGTTGCACATTCTCAACATATTGGCAATTTGCGAGTTTTCAATTAACAAAATATCTTTGTAGAGAGTTGTATAATATTTGGTGTTATAATATAAATATTTACGCTACTATTTATTTTATTTATAGCTAGATGTTGATTTGGGTTATTGGAGAAAACGATATGCAACTGCATACAAATATTTAAGTATTTGTATTTGTAGATATATATTTTATGCATATATATATCCAAATATAGTTTGTTGTCATAAATAAATCATATTTGCAGTTGCATTTGTTTCTCTCAAATAACCCAAATCAACGGCAGCTATCGATTGCCTAGATAAACAAATGTAATCTTAAATAGTTTTTGGTTTGTTTATGTCGCATTTGCAATCGATTTTCCCACAAGCAACGGCACTTGAAGATTTCCCATTTGAGCGGCGTTGCATGCAACATGTGCGCTGTGAGTTGCACCGTCAATTGTCAGTTTGCCACGTTGTGCACATGTGTGTCATCTACAACAAAGTGAGCGCCCTTTCAGATTCAGATTCCCATTCCCATTTCCATTCCCATTTCAATTCCCATACCCTGTTCAAGCGTGGCGACATCCTGTTTGTTTTTCAGCGTTTTCTTCTTTTCGTTTTCTTCTTCTTCTTGCATCTATTTTGTGGCACATGTGTCTCTCTAGATTTCCATGTGTATGTTGTACATGTACAAACTCTGGCAATTTGATTTTAAGACAATTAGTTAAAGCGCTCAATTTGCCAAATTGCTCCTAACTTGGCCAGCGACAGCGCACAGCTGGCTGCTTCCAAAATTTACTCGATAGTTGTTTTTTATGATCTAAATAAACTTGCTTATCTAGCCTAGAAATCCTCGAGATACGGTAAAAACCTCCATTATTATAACTTTCTCAAATATATTATTATTCAGTTATTTGTTTGACATATAAAATGTTGGCTAATAATATTTTTTCCATAGTTTGACTCTGCTTTCGGACCTTATAATTATATTTTATCAGTAGTTTTGTTGATATTTGTTTTATTTGCTTTTGTACTGATTGATTGTTAAAGATAAGTGGCTTATCCGCATTTTGTTGGCTTTCGTAATGCCATTTGCAGTTCCCTTCGAATTGGGTCAATGAGCTTTATCGCTGGCATTTTATTATTATTATTTATATTATTTTGTTCCTATCTGTTTGCCCCGTTTGCGCAGCTGCTGCTTAAAAACAGGAAGTTGAAGTGGATTCTACTAATAAAACTTACGATCTGTTCCAGTTCCGTTATGGGCATATTGTTGATATTGTTGTTGTTGCCCGGCGATGGGGAATTGTGTGAAGCGGCCGATGAATGCGATGAGGACACCGTCGATGAGGAGGAACGCGATGTGGCACAATTGCTGTGTCCCTTGGTTTTGTTCCGTGGCGGCGTTGGCGGCGGCACCGGGCCGGCCAATGTGGAGCAATCTTTCGAATTGCGATTAGGCGACAAACGTGAGGGAAAACTCAACGTTTTGGTCCACTGTGCCAAACTGCGTACCATTTTGTTTGTTGTTTTTTTGCTGTTCTTAATTTTATTGAAACTAATCCACAGGGTGTTTCAAGTGGTTGTTCTTTGAGTTTCGGTTGTGTCTTGTATATAACACTGATTGATTGTTTCAGTTTTTTGCAGTTAGTTTTAAGCACTCATCATTTCACAATATTGCGTTTATATTTCAACTCGCACAACGCACGCGCGACTCTGTTGAATTTTTGTATTTCGTTTGTACTTCAATATAGAAAAGTTGGTTGAACGCACAAATTAACGAACCGTTTGCGTCGCTCGCTCGAAAGCAACTGATATGTCGCAGTCGCTGGGCAAGAGACCTACCCGGTCTCACACACACACATGCACACAAGCGATACTCACTCTCATACACATGCGCAACGCTGAGTTGTTGTGCAAGTGAGATGACAATATAGCAGTAGTTGACTGCATTGCATTTTAGAGCGAGAGAAAAGCAACAACAGAAGCAGTAGGCAGCGACAGAAGCAGCACTGCAGTAGCAGAGATAGCAGCAGCGCCTGGTGAAGAGTTTCCCCATATGGAGCGAGTCTCAATTCGTCAGTCGCTCAGTTCAAAATTATGTTGATGAAATGATGAAATTGGCACTGAGCCAACACAGTTGCGGAACTAGTGTATGAGTGTAAAAAGTATTGAGAGCAACTGCAGGCTGCATGCTTGGATTGACAAGAAGTACTCAAGAGGCATTCCGAAAAGGTCAAACTCGATTTTACGAACATTTAATAGAAATGGTTGTCAAGTATTTTACGAAAACTATGCGACTGAAGAAATGTTTAATGGCTTGAATTAAAAACATAGATACGTGCCTAATAAATTAGTTAAATAATAATTTTTGCATAACTATGATTTAAATCCATTAATTAAACAGTTTTTTTCTTTAAAGAATTTATAATTTTGTTATTTAAAATCAGTAAAATAAAATTTTCAACAGTTGGCCGGCACTAAATTTAAGTGTCTATTTCTAATGGACAGAATTCGTGCAACGATCTGGGCGCAGTTGTATTTGGCTATCATTACGAGAAATCAACCCTAAAAACAATTTCCACTCAATTTGGCAGCAGGACACTCTCCAAAAATATACAGTAATTGCCATGTTGAGCCAATAGCCAACAATGTGGTCTAATGATGGGCAACAAGCCATTTGGGCTGCAATTACGCAAGCCGATCCGACAGGAAGGCGACACAAGCAGCTGTTTGGATCTGTGAGGAGAGAAGAGAAGAAAAGAGAGGAGGAGAGGGGCACTTTATGTTTTTGAATAAAAGGTGGATGCGAGTTATAACGAAACGCACTTCCGTTGGCCACATACCAAATACCCACGCGAATATCAATACACACAATACACACAACTCTCGCACACACTCAGAGATAGTAAAAAAAGAAAAAGAAAAAAAAAACCGGCACCAACGGCCTTGCCAAGGTTGACTGAACATGTTGGCCTGTTGGCCGTTGCCGAAAAAAAGAGTCATTAAACAAAAGCGGCAGCAAGAAAAGTTGTTCAGAGCACAGCAAAGAGAGCTGGAAAGAGATAGAAAGAGAGAAAGAGAGAGATAGAGAGTCAACGATTTCTTGACTTGGCCAGGCCAAAACAACTATCTCTCTCTGTGTGTGTGTTCTCTCTTGTGGTTAATAGCAGAAGAACCGCTTAGAAGCTTAGCGTTGACAGCGATTTCATCTGGTTATGAAAATAGGCCCAATCCGCAGCAGAAAGTTTCTGTTTTGTGTGACCAGGCGCCTGATGAACAGATTCGCTCCGTTTGCTTTTTTGGTCAGCTGCTAATTAGTTGAACGTTTGTTCCCATTTTTGCCGCCAAATAGCAGAGCATCTTGCCGGCATGTGTCGGCCATGACAGTTGCAGATGCAGTTTACCAATCAGTTCAACAGTTATTGTCCTTGCTTCCAGGCAGAGGACATTGTGTGGTCGCCTTGCCTTGGGAAATGGCAGCAAAATGGAAACTGAAAATGTGGCAGCTGTTTTATTTCATGCGAACAATGCGCTTATTGACAGTTTGCCAAAGGTGTCGTTTGGGTTGACACAAAAGGATCAGCAAAAAAGGATCTTGTGATTGTACAGATTGTGAAAATATTTCCGGAACTGTAGTTTTATGTTGCCATTGAGAATGCATTAAAAAAACATGATATTTTCTTGTTACATTTCCCATTTTTTTTAGGGTTTTCAATTTAAATGTTTTCATTGAATATTTAGGGACCAAAATGTGATTTATATTTATTGGGGGTATGAATGCAATAATCATTCCCCTAATAGAGCCTCAATTTCTATTATTATTATTAATGTGATTTTTTTTTATTTAATTTTCGACTTGTTTTTTGTTATTTAATTCTCTTATATTGTCAATAAATACTAAATATACAATACTTTTTTTTCAATAATTAATTTATAATAATTTTTATTAGTAAAAGTTTTTTTTCCGTCTTTTCTGAAACAATTGTGAATTTTTACAATTGCATTGCAGAAAGTGTTTTAATTAACTTTCAATCTTTGCACAATATTTCAATGGCTAAGCCACAAATCTTTCATTATTACATATAAGAAAGGGAATGGAAATGTGTTATACATAATCTTAGGTAATTTTTTGTTAACGTTTATAAAAGTTTTAACTAATTCGCTTCAAGGCCAATAACTGTTTTTCCATTAACATTTTGTTTATGACTAAAAAAAACGGAAAACATGGAATTTTTTCACTTTTAAGATGTTAAGTATATCCGCTGGCAATAAAACAGTTTCCCCTTCCTGATCAAAAACTGATTTGCTTAATTAAGAGTTTAAGCGCACAAAAAAAAAGATATTCCAAAACAGTGATGTAATTCTCATTATACATTCCCCCCAAAAATGGGAAGGCGTGCGTCTAACAATTAATCTCTGACATAAATATTTAACATTTAACATATAAACACAACAAGGAGAAAAGATCAAATATTTTCGTGAACAGAGCTGATAAGTTGGATGGCATTTTGATAAGCAGTTGAGAGGAGGAGTCTGTAGACCCCTAATCAGTTTGTCAGTCCATCAAATGGACCCACATCATTTGGAGCTGAACGCTGTGGGTTTTTCATTTCTGATTACTCGATATTTTCCCAAATGATTTGCATTGGGCGTGTCCAGTTGGAAATGCCCTACCCTTATTTATTTTTCTATTTTTTTTATGTTTTTATCTTTGCTACTTTTTTGCTTCTATTTTTTTTTTTATGTGTTTTGGTCTCTTCAAATGAAAATATTCTGCGGCTTATCTAAATTCCCGAAAATTCTGTTGTTGTTTATTGGTGTTGTGTGCGGCATAACAAGCGTTTTTGTTAACAAGCAAACAGTTTGTTCTTCAGCTTGTTGTTGTTTCTTTTTTTTTATTTTACAAATCAACACCTCGGGTATCAATTACCCAGAGCGAGATGCACAACTAAAAAACCGAGAGAGAGAGAGGGAGAGGGAGAGGTATGTGCTGAGCAGCGTGAATCATTCTGAAATGTCTGCATTGTGTGCATTTCTCAGATCCGCTCAGACTCGCTTTATCTACACTAATTAAAGTGTGACCGACCAACCGACAGACGGACAGACTGTCACAAGCCGGACAGCAGCAACAGCAGCAGCATTCCTCGTCAAATGTAAATCCTCAATGCTATTTTATTTATGATCTTTTATTATTCTACTGATGACAACCGAGCACAGCCTGAGCAAAACTGAGCAAAAAAAAAAGCATCAGAAGGAGAGTCTGGGCAACCGCACACGCCGATCCCAAACCCTAGATATATATCCCTTGACATTGGAAGGTCTCGTCTGACATTAGTTGCGGATGGTTAGCATTGCTAAATATTTCTAGACAAGCAGGGGAGGGGTGAGTAATTGTGTGCTTGGGTTTCTGGGACTGCAAATGCACATTGCTAAGTCGGACAAGGTAGATAAAATAAAAATGTGTTATTATTTATGCTAGTAAAATTATATATTAATTAATCTAATCATTTATAAGTCATCTGGCTAAGCTAGGTGTAATCAGTAGAGGATCATTAATCAAACTGAACAAATGCTGGGAACTCAGAAACTAAATACTAAGTTAATTTTAATGGTGGAAATGGATTTATTATGACTTATTTAAAAAATTTAAAGAAGTCTTTCGCTGTTTCCAGTGTATAAAAAATATAAAAAATAAAAACACTTCATTCTAATTATTTAAAGTAATTATTTAGAGAGAAGATCTTAACTGCTCCTCAATCTTAGATATTTTAAACCACCCTAAAATATAGTTGCTTTCCTTGTTAGTCTTCCAGATGATCTCATTAGCTGTTAAGTTATGTATCATATGTCTAAATAATTGGAACATGAATGAGTTCAAATGTTGTCTATGTGCCACAGCTGAAATGCACCTGCCACGTTCCCATTAAGAGCCTGGCAACTTCATTAGAATTAGCGCCCCGAATTGTGTTGAACAAGTAAATATTATGTTGGGCAACTGAAGAAACTATATATGTATAAGATACTTATTTCTATCTGTCTGGCTATCTGTCTGCATTTCTGTCTGTAGCCACCCAAGCGCCGCTTTTCAGAACGGAAACAGGTGCAGACACCTGAATTCCAAATCTATCGATAAAAGTGACACAACACGCGTTAATTTTCCAGCGTAGCGAGGGAAACATTTTTAGAGCCTTGAACAAAATTTGATAGTGACTCAAAAAACAAGTTAAAAAAATTACACAAAACGCACACATACAGAAAATTCTTGCGGCTGACTAATCAGGCATGACTCAGTGCGGCAATTAAGGAATGTTGCACTCGGGGGCAGTGGCTAGCAATAAAGTGGAGCACTGTGCAACACCTCGAATTAGATTTCATACCGCATGGCTGCAGTGTGGGAAAATGACAGCAAAAGCACAGTTTGCATTTGTGATGAAAAACAATTTTCTCCTCAAATCACTGGCGCCGACTCATTTTTTGTTATTGTTGTGTTTTCTATTGAGTTTTTGCACCTTGTTTTTGCTTCTGCAACACTTTCACCTGTAGATTTGGCACGTAAATGGCCAAGATAAACCAAGCAAAGCGAAACCAAAACAACATTAGCCACTGGCAAGCTGAGTATCTATTCGATTTGTATACCATGTAAATATTATATTTGTATAAATTGGAATAATTAAGCTTTGCTACAGATATAGTAATAATTTGTAAATTACTAATAAATTAGCGGAAAACTTATTAATTTCAAATGTTACTTTTGCTACGCAGCAAATTGTATTAAAATTAATATAAAACTCATTTGGAATTAATAATAATAATTTTATCTATTTTACGTGGTATCTTTAAGTTGAGCACTTTTCCCAACAGGTAAATCACATTTTTGCTTATTTTTTGCTCATTGAGATTAAAAACTTTTGCCAAGTCCTAAGTCTTTAATTCTGCCCACCGGCTTTTTTGTCAATGCTTAATGCTCGTTTGGGCCATGTTCGTTGACCTCATTTGTGAGCTTTGCATGTGTTTTGTTTTTATTGTTAATTCACTTTCATTGCTGGTTGTCTTAAGGGTCTTTTTTCTCTTTATATATTTATATTTAAGATGGCACGGCTCAGTTTTGATTAAGTTGTGTCATGCAACGCTGATTTAATTATCATCAGCTTATTCCCATTGTGAGCACAGCCCCAAAAATCTAACTAATGAGGAAGTGCTGTGAGTTTTAAGTGAAAACCCCAAATGTAATATGACAGCAATAGAAAGCTTCAACGTGTTACCAAACACCGTCAAAAGTCTGAGTGGGTTGTGCAAAGGCTAACCAAAAAGTTAAGATGCGATCGACAAATGTTCAAACGATGAGAAACTGACAGCAGACATACATTATTTATTTTCATTAACTCCAATTAAATATTATTCAGATTTATTCAAATTTAAAATTCAATATATGCGGCACTAAAATGTTGCCTAAATTGCGAATATAGTTTGCTTTTTTTTTTATACAAATTTAAAATATAGAAAGGTAAATTTGTTATATTTGACTTTGTTAATAAACATGTTACTACAGTTTGTAACCCATGCTATGCTCAGCACTTGCCGCATGCCACAGGACTAACCCAAGCAGTGTTCTCAACATGTGATTGCAGGCTAATGTCCCGGCAGGACTTTCCCTAAACTCAAGCTGTGTGGCGATAAAGTCAAGTGCAGACCCACAACAAATTCCGGCTAAAAAGCTGTTAATGGCCAACAAAATAGCTGGCAAACAGAGAAAAACCCAGAGAGGAGATAACCTGGTTCCAAAGGTTTTTTCACGGTGTGGTTCATTCACCAGCTTCGCTCAGACAGGTAGATCTCATTAGATTTTTTGTTGTTGTTGTTATGTCTGTTGTGTTTTTCACCTTTTTGTTTTTTGGGTTGCGTATTTATTTTTCACTCGTTTTTGTTTTGTATTGTTTTTTTGAATGATTTCCGCTGAATATGATTATTATAAACGCGGGTAGAGAGAAATGCGCAAAAGTTGAGGCAGACAAAAGTTTTAGTTGTGAATGAATGTGGCTGATAGGTGTACATTCATACATTCATACATGTGAATATGTGAGTGTTTTTGGCTCATTTAAAATGCATTTTTCGCATATAAATTTGAGTCAGTAACAGTTTGAACAAATAAGCAACGTGCGTCTTCGGCTGATGTTTTTTGTGTGGGCTGGCATCGAAAAATTATTTAAATGCCGCACAATTCCTTTTGTTGTGGATTGTGGATTGTGGATAGCAAAAGCGTGGGATTTTTCTGCCGAACGGCCTCTTTTAATTGTTTCAAAAAACCAGTCTGAAGTTTTGTGCTGTGCGTGCTGCCAGTCAGCAAATTTTATTGACAATTGTCCGAACAGCAAAGAATTGGGAATATTATTATCAGTTTCTCGTGCCCCACATGCTAATGAGGGATCGCGCGCGGATCAGGAAGAATGAACAAGAAAGGCCAATAAACCAAAAAAAAAGAGAAAAAAAGAAAAACGCATAAGACCAGAACAAAACAATTCACATAGCTCCAGCTGCTTCAACAATGCCAACTCCAACTCCACCTCCTGATTCCAACTTATATTCTGACGTGTTTTTCATGGGGCTTCTGTCACGTTGCCTGTGGACAGCCAAGTAGGGTTGTGCCTTAAATACCCTAACAGACTCAGAGTGGATATATCTGCTATAATTACCGAAAATGAACACACACTTTTGGGTAAATTATCAAACAAGATTTTCAACTATAGTTTATGGAAAAACAAGTTTATCAATTTTTAAAAGTGTTACAAATTGAGTGGCAAAATGAGTATGACTTTATTGTTAGGGCAAAGAGAAAAGCTACGTTTATTGTTGTCAAAATATGCTTGGCAATAGTAGCTCACGTTTTTAATTTTTTTATAATGTCACTAATTTATTGTACGTGCTGCACTACAAAACACACAAACAAAACTCGAAGACGTAGCTCGAATCGATGTCTCGAGTTTTGCTTGCGACCCATTTAGGTGTTTTTAATAATAACATGAAATAGAAGACACATGAGGTGCGTCGGTGGGAGGTAGGGGCAGCAAGGCGGGGTCTTGGGGCGTATCGCAACTGTTTGCATTTCAATGAGAGGGCGCTCAACCTCAAAAGTTGAAAAATACTACAGGGTGCAGGGCCAAGTTGACATATTTTACAGGGCAATTTGTCAATTTGAAAATTAGACAGTTGCTGACTTAAAGCTGTCATTTATGTGATCCATTGAAATGGTACAGTTTTATGGGCAAACATTTGGTAAACACAATAAAATGCAGTATTTTTTCACACGATATTGAAAGTGCTTTCCAAATGTGTATACAAAGTTCTTTGACATTAAAATGCATTGTACAAGTTGGAATTCAATATGCAAATGCCTTTGATCTGATGCGAACCAAGTATAAATAAATAAAGTAATAAATATTGAGTGCATTATATAAAATTTTGATAGCTGATGTTTATTTACCTAGTGATTAGCACGTTAGCTGTGTCTATGTGGTATATCATCTAAAATGGATTTTTTCTAGTCTTAAGGGAACTCTTGCAGAAGCCAAAGCTAAAGTTTACCACTTATAATAAAATAGGAAAATCGTTGAAAATTTGACATATATTATCTAAATTATAGAAAAATATACTGAACACATTTATGGCGAATTGCTATGAACACAGAACTTACAGGGTATATATTATTCGAAGACTTTATCAGGTCAACTTTCTCCAATAAGATTTAGCATTATCTTTCTCAGGCGTAAATCAAATAATAAAACTCAAATTCAAATTATGCGATCCTCTCAACGGACAACACAAATGTCAAGCACTTCTAATTTATGATACCCCTCAACCTACCCACTCCCCTCAAACAAACAAGTGCGCTGATTAGCGTCTTATCAATGGCCACTGTTTGCAGCCGGGTTCTGCTTGTTGAGCACCCGGTGCATGTCAAATATTTGTGTGCAGCCATCAATTCCACAAGAACCGAAGCCGAGTTCAATTCCAAATCCATTGTAGACGAGCCATAAAGCCCAAGAGGCGTACAAAAACACAAAATAAACACACATATATATATATATATATATATATATATATAGACTTATATATAAATTTGATTTCTGATTAGGCGGACAAACAGTCGAATGTTTGAATTGAGTGCACTCACTTGCACTTTCCACATTGGAGATTAGCGAGCTTTGGTGTTGGGGAGAGTTGATTGGGGCATGGACTGTAGGGTTCAGTAACTTCAGTCTCACTTGCCGCAGCTAATTGCAACATGAGATGCACTGTCAATGCTGCCCCATTAGAGATCATCGTCGTCTGCTTGCCACACGCTCAACTCAGCTCAGCTCAGCACATCTCATGTCATCTACGCAGCTCCGCATTGAAATCTGTTGCAGCTGCGATTTGCGGTTGCTGCAAATGAAATCGAAACGAAGTCGCTTCAGTTGTTTAGCTTGTTGTTGCTGCCACCTCGCATGTATGTGCAACATGCATTGAGGCGTTGTAATTTGTAATTATATGCGTTAAACACGCGCTCACTGCATGTATCCAAGTATCTCGATCAAAGTATCTTTGTATCTTTGTATCTAAGTATCTGCAACTTTACGACAAGCGCATCTGTGAGTTGCATTTGAGGCATTAGCCTTATCACATGGCAAGACGACATATTTGCTGCTTTTGCGGTTGGCCAGTCTCAAATGGCGATTCCCCTTGTGGATATCTAATGGAGTTCAATTCGAGCACATCAATAAAAATGCGGCGTAGTTAATGATCGGATGGAATCATCATATGCAAATGACATTAATGTCTTTGGGGTTTTGAATAGAAAAAATTACAATGGATCTTATATGAGATACTAAGATCCTGGAGACTGTACTTTCTAGATTTAGGATGACAATGACACCTCCTTTGTGCCGGAAACAGCGTCGCAATGAGCCCAAACAACTTGGCATGCTATAAAATTTACTCGTTTATCACCTTGCTGGAATCAAGGAAAATTACTTTCAATTAATGCACAGCCATTGAAAAGGACGCGCCCAAGCCGAGGCAGATGTTTTACTAGGTAGAGCCGCGCAGACAAACCTGTGCCGGCTCCAACAAAAGGACAGGCACAGCCTGTCGAACTGAGAGACGAGCGCGCCAAACGAGCATTGCCTGTAATAACAGGCCACGACAAGGACCTCAGGACAGACGCGCCAATATCCTGATAGGTAGAAACAGAGAAGGAGAGAGAGAGAGACCCGTCGACAGATGTTTTCATAGACATTCCAAAGCAGGTCATTGCCTGCCGTTGCTGCTGTAAGGATGTGCTGCACTGCGTTGGTCCTGTCAAAACGGCATACAGAATTTTGTATCTTAAAGATACACACGGCAGCTGCCACACTTGAAGATCGGCATCGTCGTCGTCGTTTGGGTGCCTCATTGCCTTTTGTCTCGCCCGAGCGTATTCACTGAAAGTGGTTGCCACTGGCTCGGATTACAAGACGCGCACTTCTAGGCACAGATTCAGATTCAGATACAAATACAAATACAAATACGGTTACAGATACACACACGGTACACTCAGAAAAAAAATGTAAAAAAACACATTATAAAAAAAACACATTATAAAAAAAACACATTATAAAAAAAACTAATTATAAAAAACAAATTGTTCATCTTAAATTAAAATATTTTTTTATTTATCCAAAAATCCAAAATTTATCCAATAAAATTTTTGGGATGATCGATTTATTGTATCTTTCGTTTTATTAGTTTTCTATACAAGAAAACTTGCGAGTTTACAGGGAAAGTTTATAGGCGAATTTTTAAAAGTGCACGCCATTTTTTCTGAGTGTATTCAGTTGCATGCAACCCCAGAATGCTGATGTGTGTTGTATAAATAGTTGGCCCTGAATTCGTTTTTCCTTTAATGTGCTTTGGGGTTCGCTAAAAGATTTGTTTGCTTGTCGCGCTTCTTGAAAAATTCGACTACTTTTTTTGAAAAGCAAATGAACAAAACAATCGTTGCGTAATTTGAGCAGTTTTCATAGCACAACGCAACGCAAATTCTTTTCTCCCCTTTCGAAATTGATTTTTTTTAGGCATGATTTTCCCAATGCCATTTTGTTTGATTAATTAGTTCCATTTTGATGGACAGCTTATAAAAAAAACGCATTCTTTAGCAGGTAGCGTTGATCTACATAGATATTTCTAACAGCGGGATGGTAAAAAATCTACTTTTGATATACTGCAATTCTTAGAAAATAGAATGCATCATTTGTTATTCAAATATACGGAATGTTCATAATTATATTTATACGGCTACGCTTATTAGGGAGTAATTTGAACTCACCTCCTCGTAGGTATTCTCCCGGGTACTCGACTGTGTGCTGCTGGCGATGGAGCGACGAAACATTTCGCTGTATTTGGTAAAAAGGAAGAATGTTTGAGAATATTTATTTATTGATGATAATACTAAAGTTGTTAATGTCTATAATATCTTGTGAATATTTTAAAATATATTATTAAAATACATACAAATAGAATTATTCAAAAATGCAACTTAGTTTTTAAATTTATCTGAAATTGTATTAGGCATTTATTTGAAATGATCTATCTATCATTTATAGATCTTAATAAACTAAATATTTATAGTGTTAAGACCATGACTACTGTTTTTATAGCTCCCCTCGAAATTGTTCGGTCTGCTTCCATTTCGTTCTGCACGACAAATCGGTTATGGCCACGACATTCTAATGCGACACGTCTAATAGCCATAAATACCAATTAGTCGTCGATTGTATTGTGGAATTCAAGTGCCGTGTCCGATGTAATGCCAAAAGCGACCCACACGCAAACAATTAGCATAACTTATTAATATGGCAACACACACACAAACACAGACAGTCAGACAGACACCACAGAACGCCAAAATTTCAAGCCAAATAAACTTGTTTCAAAACTAAATGAATTAATATAAAAATTATAGAAAAATAAATGCGATTTTAGCTGTTAAATTGTTTACCTTAAACGCTGGCAGGCAGTGGGCGTGTTGACAGTGAGATTGGTCCTTGAATCGCTCAGATGGGCGATCGAGTTGCATAAGCTGTTGCTTGTGCTGTTGTTAAGCATTATGTTGTTATTGTTGTTGTTGTTATTTTTGTTGTTGCGGTTGTTGTTATTGTTGTTGTTGTTGTTTAGCTTGGTCGTGTGACCGGAGGTAGCAGACAGCACTGTGGCGGGCATCTTGCCAGCTTCAAGCTGCCCAAATATGGCGCCTCTCATTAACCCGTCGTTTTTGGGGTTGGGTTAAGTTAGTGTTGCTGTTTTTGCGGCTGTTATTGTTCGATAGTTTCTACGGCCCACACGACGACGGCACACGAACGTCTTTCCCAATTTGGTGTGTTAAGCAGCGGCGGCTGATTGCAAGTTGTGTTTTTTTTATTTATATTTTTTCTCTTACGATTTTTAATTTATGTGCATCAAACTAAAATGTTGCTAATTTTTCGTTGGCTTAGCACCTTATTTGGTGAAAGAATGAAGCTGATAAATCAGCTCAAAGCACTCGTCGTTTAATTAACTCGTTGCTCAAATCAAAATTGAATCGAAATGGGGGGTTGTTTTTTTTTTTATTGCAACCAACAAACATACGTTTGTCGATTATGACGCAATTTTTGGGTGCTGCACAAGCTTAAGCAATGGCACGAACCGGTCGATTGGTTGCACAGGTGGCAGGCAGCATGTGGCGACATTGACAACGACTGCGGCACCGACTTTGACAACAACTTCGACTTCTTGCTGCGCCGATAACTAAAACAAAACTGATTTATGCCTGTCACAAGGCGGCACTCGACTTCTGCTGCTGCAACTGCTGTAAATGCTGCAACTGCAACTGCAACTGCTGCTGATGTTGCTGTTGCTGTTGCTGCAGTTAACCAATCCCGCTGCCAGTGGACGACAATTAGTTCTACATGTCGTCACACATCGTAAGCCACAGGAAGCCACAACAGAAGTAACATCAACAACACCAACTGGCGAAGAGTGATCGATGCAAAGATACCCTGCGTGTCGATGTCGGATGTGAAACAAAATAAATTAAAATTAATTTAAAGTGTATCGCTCTTCTTCTTCTCCGAGCTTGAAGCATGAATAAATTAATGAATTTAATAATAATATATTTATTTGTGATTAAAGATGCTTTCCGCTGCCTGTCACATACACTGCACACAAGTTTGTATAACCCCTATTTCGATCAATTTGTACAGGGCATAATAAGCAGCAGCAACCGATAATTTTTTTTAGGGCGCAGCGGGGGGTGGCGTGCTTTTGTCTGCACTTTCATCTCTCTACTTGCGCATTTTGTTTTGCGCTTGCTCTTCTTCTGCTACACTCGTACTCGAACTCATACTCAAACTCATACTTATATTTATATAGCCCCCATTCCCACCCTTCCCTTACACTACAACGGCAAGTCCCTTGCCCAACACATTCGCAATGCCCCTCTGGCCATATCTGTTGCGGTTGTGTAATGCGACAACAAAAAGCGATCAGATGTCCTTCTACGGATGTGCGCTTTGGCTCTTTCTTAATGATCTTCGCTTCAGCTGCGAACAACTCAAAAACAAAAACAAAAAACACAACAAAAAAAAAGGGGCGAATGACAACAAAAGCTGCGACTGAAGCTGAAGCTGCCAGAGCTGACAGCGCGAGTGAGAATGTGGCAGTGTTGCACTGCAGATATCTTCAGAAGCTGTCATATTCTCAAATTTCCATATATCAAAGTGGCTGAAAACAGCAGGAAAGGATTTGTGATACTTTTGCTGGTTCTTTTTTTTTTTTATAAAATCTAAAATTAAAATCTATCCCAAGTGGAAGCATTGTTAAATAATTAGGGAAGGGCTTAAGTTATTGACTTTTTTATGATAAGGGACGAATATTTATGAACGAGCAGATGAGGCTGACAGATTGGAGAATTTAATAGAATTTATGGATAATTGTAATAGATACTAGGTAGGCTTAAAACTCAACTATTTATATAATTTGTTGTATTATTTCGTTGGCATCACTGTTGCCTTTAGTGTGGGCACTGTGTGCGGTGTCAACTAATCAAGAATCGCTGCCCGTTGCCAATTGCTCGTCCTTGTCATAACATGCCCCGTATGGAGTGCTCGTATCTACCACGGTCCTCGGTTGATAAACTACATTAATGCCCCTTAAGTATGCCCATGTATGTTGGGGCAGTGGAATAATACGTGACAAGGGCCAGCTAAGAAACCAACTACCAACTACCAACTATCGACAACTGTTGCCAGATGCTGCAACTACCAAACTTGCAACTGAGCAAGTTGCAACTCACAACTGGCAGCTGCTGTGGCCATGTAATTGCTGTTGCTCACACTGCCATTTACCATTGAAAGCTGCCGATTTGCAGCTAAATGGACAAAAAACTGGCGCTGCTCGGCTGCCAATAGTTGGCTCGTTGGCTGGCTGCGTTGCATTGCTTTGGTTTCTGTGCCAACACAGATTCTAAAGGTCATTGGTAATTGCAGAGGCTGTCTACCTTTCTGTCACATTATGTATGTGGCATGTCTGGACACGGCGACACTTCCGTTTCCACTTTGCGGTAGGCCCCAAACATGAAAAGTTGACCGTCACCTGAAACTCGATAGCAACAGGATGAGTTGCTGGCTGCGACAGGCATCAACGGAAGTCAAGCACTTTACACAGGAGTTTTCATAATTACACTGTCAACAATTAATGGCATGCTGCAAAGTATTTCAAATTGTAAGTGCAAGAATTGTAATTTACTTATTAAAGCTAAACTAAATAAAATATTTATAAAATTGAAATAACTATAATAATATAATTAAAATACTAAATAAAATATACTAACTAAATAAAATATTTATAAAAATAAAATAACTATCATAATATAATTAAAATAATAATTACTATATGTAAATAATATTGCTAAACTAAATAAAATAACTATAATAATATAATAAAAATTAAATTTAATATATGTAAATAATATTTCCCGTAATTGGATACTTTATGAAAACTCAAATTTCTCACTCTGCACATTTGTGAATAACTATTTAAAATTAATATCCGAGATCTGCAGCGAATGTTGTTGCTGCAGTTTGGCAACAGCAAAGCAACCTACGCGACTGGGTGCGGCGCCAGAGATTGTTGCCAAATATAAAGTTGGCCAAAAGCGACAGGTTGCTTGCTGTCACACCCAGTCTGACATTTGCTGCACATTTGTTGTGGCTTTTAACTAAGCCAAATTGATTGCGATTGCCTTGAGGCAGAAATTTCTTTATAAACTAGTTGCCAATATGAGAGACTCTTTACTGTCTGCGGTCGTTCTGGTCAGGGACACGCTTGGCTGCAGCTTCGGCTAGAGAACACTTGGCAAGGAACCTAGCCAAGTGCGTCCGTGTATCCAAAGATATGGAAATTAGTTTGTCTTCTGGCTGACGGTGACACGTGTTATCCAGGGTTCAAATGAGTTCAGTTTATTAATCGATAGACTGCTTTGTTGGTCTTTTCGAGCAGCTAGTACAGTATTTGCTCGATATGTGTAATTTTCTTTTGGCTGGCATCAAAGAATTTTTTCTTAGCACTGCATAAATTTAAATTAAAGTTGGATAAGTAAGTTTGTACTGAAAAATCAGTTTCCAACAGCAAAGAAAGTTGGTTTTAAAACCTGAAATTGTATACAAAGTAAAATTATACAAAATAAGTTTCTAATTGCACAGCTGACTGGAAATATGCTGTAAATCTCTCCTCTAACGATGAATATCGAATTTGAATTGTAAAAAGAGGTCAGCACACAACAAACAAATAGTCATCTATTGTGGTGCTTACTGTAGCTACTAGCTAGTACCTTAGACTAGCCCTTGTTGACGCCCAGTTAAATGCCATTTTTTGCGCAAAGGGCCGCGACTGCGACTGCGGCTGCGTCTGCGCACGAACAACGCATTTTTGTGCTTGTCATGCCGGTAATGACTGCAACAATAACAATAACAACAACAACAAAAGCAGCAGCAGCAGTAAAAACAACAACAACTGCAAAACAAAACATGCTGCAAGTTTGGAGCTAGGCTAACTGCCCCAACTGAGCCATGAAACTCAACCGTGCGCATCCATTACCAAGTTCTACTTGGCCGCGAACTGCGACTGCGACAGCGACTGTGACTGCGACGGCAGCAGTGGCAGCGCAGTCAGCGTCGCTGCTTACGTTTTTGTTATGCTTTTCAAATTCTTTCGTGGCATTAAATGTAATGAAAAGCGGACTAAAAAATGCTCGATAAGTACAAAAAATATGCACGTGATAATTATAATGGCTGCAAGACATGAAAACCAACTGCGACGTGGTTTATATATGTGTGTGTGTGAGTGTGTGCTAGGTGCGTGTGTGCGTGTGTATGTTTGCAGCCAATTTTGTATCTAAGGTTGGTAGGCATGGAAGTTAAGCTGTAAATTACTTGTTTTGATAATTTGTCTTATTAAAAAATGCTTATTGCTTTTTTGGAAAATGGAAAATGAGAGAAAATGTAAAACAGGCTAGCGGATGGGAGAACCTTATTGGCCACTTAAAAGTAGTCAGCCTTAGTGACCTGTCATAATAATAGGTTTGTTATCAAGATGATAAAAAAAAGCAGAGCTTAAACTGTTGAAGATTTGTCAGCTATTTTATTATTTTTGGTATTAACTCGAATTATCTTGGTTAACACAAGACAGCACAGATTACATACATATTTTTCTATGTATGTATGTAATATTCATCCCACGTGTAAAATATATGTATGTAATCATGTTGTATATAAAACATATTAAGTCCAAGTTGTCAACTCCAATGAGTTGCATATAATAATATAATAATATAAAAGCCCTTGCAAATTAAACATGTATATTTTTTTGATAAACATTTTAAGCTGATGATTTTGCATTTATGTGCTATAATAATTTCAAGGTTGAGGTCACGTTGCAAAATCGAAACACCTTTCACAATCATTAAAGAGCCGTTAGGCAATATTTGAAAGTATCTGGATACGTTTCTCCACACCTGTCTTCCAAATCGCCATGTGGGAGCAGAGGCTAAAGATATTTCCACTTTCTTGCCGAATAAAATTAAAACCAATTTGCACAGATCTTCTGTATGGCTATGGATACTCTGAAATTCCAGACCGAGACCCGTGCAACTCGTTTGCCAACAACAACAAGAAAACTCGCTTCACTTTCTAACATGATTAGAAGGCAGCAACTGCTACTCTTTTTTTTCTCCTTTTTTGTATTCCAGCTGAGTAATGAGCACTTTTTCTCAAGTTGATAATTACGATGAAATAGCAGAATAAAAAAAAACGCTGAGCAGAACTCATTTGGTTAGACGGGATGGAACCCTATCCACAGATGATTTGCCCTTTTGGAGGGCGCGTTGGCCAGCTTAGGTAAAATATTTGTTTATACATGAAAATACCAGTAGCCGATTTCAATTATATATATACAACTTACCTGGCAAAGCCCCCAAAAACGGCAAGAACAAGAGGGAAAAGAAGTGAGCTAAGGTGATAGATTCTGACAGCAGCGTGGGAATCTTTGATGTGAGAGGAGGACTTATGTAACCCATTCGAGGGCATTGTAATTCATGTCTCTCGCACTTATTAATTTCAATGAGCTGTTGTAATTTGAAATCAGCTTATTTCCAGCGAGGTCTTTGCAAATCAATCAAATCAGTCAACCCGAAGAGAAACTCAAAGAAACGTAGAACATCTCAATTAAAAATGCAAATGCGAAATGGTTTGCAAAAGCAGAAAGCATATAACATAATTCGAATAAGCAAGCTTTGAAAAATATTTCAAAAATAATAAAAACAAAAAAATATTAAGAATAAGCTTATAGTTTTCAAACCATGATCACTCTTTTCCCTTTCTGATAGACATAAATTATCATGAATTATTGAAATAATGTTATATTCTTAAATGTTATTACCCCTATGAACCCCATTCTTAATCTCACTTTAAGCCCACATATAACCGATCTCTTAACGGATCATTCACATGCACACGCCTAGCTTAGTACCCTTGATATATTTAAATTATAGCAATCCCTCTGAGCACACTTGTCTGCCATAAATCAAATCCAATTTAATGCTCGAGTAAATTTGAAACAATTTAATTTTGGCAAATCCAGCAACCCCAAATTGAAAAGATGCGCAGAGTTGACAATTCGATAAGCCGCAAAAGAACACTTGAGTAAAATAAAAATGCATATAAAAAAAATCAATTTGAAACCCGCAGGCAGAGTTTTTACACACATCTCGACATAAATCAATGAAACTTAAGTTGAGCTCATTGAAATGAAAATTCAAAAAATCGCTCCCACGCTGTCGGTCAGGGAGGGCAAGGCCAAACTAACGGTGCCCAAGGGAACAGGAAGTTAAAAAAAACCCAGCTAACTATAAAAAGGATACATTTATGGTATATGGGTAGTTGTATGTCACGTGTGCTTTTTAATTGATTCCTGACAGGCGATTTGCATGGGAAAGAAAAAACACCTAATATAAAACCAGACATTAAATAAAATGAGTGGAAATTTCGCAGAGTTTTCCACGTAAAAGGGCTTGTTCGTTTGGTAATTAACAAACGCGCCCAACAAATATATTGTAGTCATATCCATAAATTTAGATCTAAATGCGAACTTTTAACCCTTTTGTCGCCAGCGTCAGTTAGTCTGACTGACAGTCTACTCTCCCGCAGGCAATTTACATAGAATATTTCTCAAAAAACCGCCCCATTGTCTGGGACATTCCTTTGACGCAGTCGAGCGGAACTCGGGCCCCAGGTCCACACCCGAGACGAGTTCTCAATGTAAATAAATATGTATTTATTTTTATTTTTTATTTTATTTTGTCTTCTTCTTAGTTTTATTTGTATTTTTATTTGAGGTGCACGCGTTAATTTATGCCAGAGTACATTGGAGCGTCTGTGGCTCGCTTTGGTTAGCCGTTAAACCACATCCGAAAATTATACAATAAAATGTAAAATAAACTCGTTGGCAGCAGCAATTTGAAAATGTTATTGTTGTTGTTGTTGTTGTTGCTGCTGTTGCTGCTGCTATTTGCTTGAAATTTATACAAACAGCTGCGATAAACTAACCGCAAGCAAACTGCAGCGCCAACCCGAGGCCTCAATTCACTTTTCTGCCTTCTGTTTTTTCAACTCCCAATCAACGTATACTAAGTACTTGTAGAAGCTTCTTGTCTTCTGTCCCGCGTCCATACCCTGAACAGCTCAATGTCTGACTGTCAATCGAACAGTCGACAGTCGACAGTCAATCAGAGACTGAAGCAACTCGCACTCAAAACGGAAGCAGTTAAGTTTTGAATAATTTATGAAATCCATTTTGTTCTTCGTGTTGTCAAAGTTGCATATCAATTTTGTCTGGAACTTGCAACTTGATTTTCACACTTTAAAATTGAATATCTTATTTATATTTGCAAGACATTGAATTTAATTTTTGAGATATCTGCATAAGTGCGAATATATTTAAATGATTAAATTATTATTCGTAGAATTTTTTTATTTCACTTAATGCATTTTAAAATTGTTGTGTTAGTTATTTATTTATTTTTACTTTTACACAGATTTTAGTGTCAATTTTGTTGTAAATAATTTAAAAAATAATAAATGAAAAATCTCGAGATGCTTTTTGTACTTTTCATGTCAATCAGTGAGTAATTTTCATATGTACTCATTTAATATACATTGTAAAGCTTTAATATTATACTTAAATTCAGTCGCTTTTACAATTAGATTTATTCTCTTAGCTAGAATATTTTAAGAGCTTAAATTTGTGACTCAAACGAACCTTTGTAAAAAAAACCCAACCCATCATATAATATTTAATATGCCAATGACAACATTTTAGGTGCCCAACCGCACTTGACGTTTGTTGTCTTTATCAGCTGTTGCTGTTGTTGTTGTTGTTGTTGTTGTACAGCTGTTTGTTGTTTGGGCCCCAAATATGGGCAGACATTCAGGCAGGCAACATGTGGCCAGTTGGGTGCTTTGTGGCCACTTCCTAATTTGGTTCCGCTATTTATTGTCGCATACGTTTTTTATATGTATTTATTATTAAATTCATTAAACGCGAGTCTTGAATGCCAAATAAACGTTAAGTATTTTGTATGCCAAATGCAAATGTCGGTGGCAGCTCTATCAGTAAGTGTTAACAAAAAAAAATGCTGTTAAAGAAGAAAATGAAATTGACACGCATCACCATAAAGGAAGTTTGGCCAGTTTTGGTAACAGCTTTTGGGTAGGGTTTCCGTATAAACTCATCCTCAGCTTGACCTTCAGGCCAACTATTTAAAATTCTATTATTTTTTGGCTATATATGCTTTCTATTTCTAACAGGAGTGTTTGGCAGATTATGCAAAGTTAGACACTAAATTAAAGCAACTGAGTTGCTATAAATTCCCAGTGGAATTGTCTGCTCGCATACCAGAGACGCTCAACTTCCGGGACTGTGGGCTTTGGGAAAGAATGTGATTGCCGTAGAACTTAGTTACGCATAGCTCAGCTTGTGAGAATGGGTCATGGCTTGCAGTTTATTGTTGTTGTTGTTGTAGTTGTTGATGATGTTGCTGTTTGCCGCATACCAGAGCAACTAACTTAAGAGTACAAACTATTTGAAGTGGCTTAGTTCTGGGTGCACAGAACAATTGCGGGTTGTCGTTGGCATTGCTGCTCAGTGAGAATCCACAATATTTATGTACATATATATATATATCTACACATATTTATATATTTGTGCAGTTGCTTGTAAAAGCGACATCAGTGATTCAGAAGGTTGACAATGCGAAATGTTTGTGGGAGGATTTGTTCTAGCAGCTCTACAGTCGGATGTTCCAGCTATGAGTAATTCAAAGAGAATTTGTTGCCTGTTATTTCAAATAATTTTCTTAACTCTGAAAGTACATTTAAGTTTATTGAACTTACTTTAAATCTTACTTACTTAATCTTCGCCATTAATTTACTAAAGTGCGAATTTCTTTCGATATTTTGAAGTCCTTTTTAGAAGTATTAATTCTGCATCAATTGTTGAAAATACGTTTCTTTTGAGCACAAAAAAGAAATTAACATTTTTAGTTTTCGATTTATAGTCGAACTGTTATATCTTCGCCAATAATTGACTAAATGTCACAATTGATTACTCATAGTCGTGTGTGTGTGTGTGTGTGTGCTTTTTTAAGCAGCCAATGAACTCTATGACTGAATTTTATAGTCAGTGCAAACAAAAGACTTAGACAACGAACTTTGCGTAGCGCATGAACGCATGCCAAAAAAAACTTGTCAAACGCGTTTTGCACCAGTGGACAGTGCAACGGTTGTTCATATGTATCTATAGCCAAGTCAAGTGAGTAATATACCAATAATCATAGCTGCCTCCATGCGTGCTTAATCTGTAAACAAATGTTTTTATGCCCTGTAAATTTGAATACTAAAAAATATTCCTCTGTCTGCCTGTGCATAGCATAGATCCGAGAGATCTATATGAGTTAGAGATTTGAAATTATGAAATTATTATGAAATGAGGACTTTATTTTAGGGAAAACAAATACATTTAAAATGCTAAAGCTCTACTCATTTTTTATGTTTATTCCAGTCAATTATCCCAGTTTACATTTTAGGTATCTTCTAGTTTGGCACATTTCATTAAAGGGTTTTTTGTTTTTATCGACTCATTGCCTTTTTCAGCAGCCTCAGCAGTTCTCAAACCCAGACAGTCTTCCTCAACGCACTGCTCCTTTTTCCCATGGCCCAAACAGGCAAGAACTTGTTTGCTGCGTGACTCATGCTTAAGTCGGTGCCTGACACCGCTGCAGAGCATCTTCTGATCCTCCAATCGATGGACAGCAACAAGTATTTCACAAGTTTGTGCATGTCTTACAGTTCTGTTCTGTTTTGTTCTGTTCTGATCTGTTCTCTTTTGGGCCTTTTGCCTGCCCTTTTGCCAGCTGTTAATTTGTGGTTGCGTGGGAATTGGCGCTCCTTAAGCTTAAGAATCAGCGAGACAAGCCGCTCCGATGGGCATCGCACACAGAGATTAGTTGTACAAAATATTTCACAACATTTCAGGTGCAAATTGTTGGCTAGCTGCTTGGCTATTATAGCCATCTAGTTTTTTTTGTTGTCACACGTCGCTTGTTTAATGTAAATTGCGAACGTAGCCGCGTCCATTTATGGACGGAACTTGGGCCGGACCCCAAGAAAATCTGGTTTACAATTAAAGTGTGTTTTTAACTTTTTAATGATTTTTTTCTTATCCACTTTATTAAAAAAAAAATGAGGCTGAAATTAATTATTTATGCGCGCAAGATAGCAAAAGAACAGACACAATGGGCGACTTGGAGTTGTACCAAGAATACGTGCCTGAAACGAAAGACTTAAGACACAAACTTGGCATAGCTCACTAAAAAGCGTTCACAGTTCAGTTGGCACCCCCTCCAGATCCGGTCAGTCACTCAGTACTCAGTACTCAGTCTGTTGTATGTAGTAGGCGCAACTGCTGGCGGGCCATAACGCGTGCCAGCGTCACCTACTGCCACGAGGGGTAGCCGGTAGTCACTTGGGCAGCTAGGCAGCTGGGCAGCTGCAGGCGGTGTCTAGCGTCATACTCGAGTTAACAGTCCAAGCCCCTAACTCTTCCCTATAGCCTAAGCAAAAACAGACCCGCATATATTAAGCAAGCAGGAGCAATAAGGCACATTTTAAAACATGCATTAAATACACTGAAAAAATAATAATGTCTTTTGTTTTTGATTACTTAATTGGTGCCGCTAATTATGCGAGTTTATGGGTTTATTAAACCCAATCTTAAGCCGGGAAAAAAACTTGACCAAACATTTAAACATTAATATAAACTACATGAGAAAAGATGGCAGACAAATGAGTTATTTTTACTAGATTAATTTTATTTTATTTTGTAACCAAAAGTTATTAATTCACAACCCAATAATTTATTTCAGTGTGTCCCTGAACAAGTCCGCTGCACTTTTGGGCTTGTTATTATTAGCAGCGCATGTCGACCATGACATTTGATGAAAATGAAAATAATTTAATGCCTTCTCGACCCAAAACGCAGTGTAGCTTGAAATGTGCTCTTTACTTGCACTGTGCACAACAAATTTTCGTATAACCCCAAAAAAAAATAATGATAAACAAATTGCAAAAACCCAATCAAGCAATGGTCAGGTCATCAGTGTAATATAACCAGATGGATGGCGGCGGCAATTCCACATCGCAATTCTCATCGTCGGTGAGACCATTCTCATCTAAGGTGCCATTCAAGTTGAGAACACCACAGCACTTGGCCTGAAAAGAGGAGTAATTTAAAAATAAATTCTGAATAATTAAAATAAAATAAACCAACGCCATTTGAGAATTTGCGCCACTCGTAGCTGCCTGCATGATGATTAAAACGCTTCTTGTACTTCTCCTGTATGACATAGATGCTATCCTCGTCACAGACATTCATGTGCTGTACTTTTGCGGTCAGCGTGTTGATCAGTCGAATGCGTCGTGGACGTCGCGTAACACGCCCGATATGATAGAAGGGATCCTGACTCCACATGGCATGCTTGGTCTTGGCGAACTCACTGATGGCCACCTCCAGTATGGGTGGAAAGAGCACACGTGGCCGGCCGGTGCTGATTGAGATTTCAGTGCGTGGTTCACCATTCTCATGAAACAAGTGGGTGAGATCTTTGCCTGCATGTGCCACCAAATAATCCATGCTCTAAGGAGAAAAAATATCTAAAATATCTCATGTAATGAAAATCCTTTTCAGTCTTACGCAATTCCAGTGGTCGATCCGATCCTTAATCATTGGCGTCAAATCAAATAAATTTTTGTGTATCACAACCCAGCAATCTTCCTTTTTATTGTGAATACAAACCTCATCCATGAGATAGTAACGCATTTTTTTTACAGGTTGCATCATTGTGAATAAAAAATATTAAATAAAATATACTTTTAAATGATACAATTGAAAGTTTGAATACTATTTCTACGTTGATTTGATTTAATGATATAAAAAAATACTTGGAGAAAAAATTGTAAGATAATAAATAGATAAACAGTTATTGGGATGTATCTTTAATATATTCCATATTTACCGCATTCAATTGGTGCTGCGGTAAGTGCGATAGTTAACTGTAATTGTTCCCATCTCTTGGCAGCCCAATTAATCTCAGATGTCAGCTGCAACGATGCGTCTTCTGATTTCATTAGAAAAATTGAGGCAGCTGGTTTTTCGTTTGAAAATGCATAACTAGCCGGCAATTGTCAAGTCATCAGCGCCTTCCGAAGCCATCAATTTGTGGTAATAAACAGCTAAAAAGATTAATGATTGCTACACATTTTGTGGCCGAGTTTGGAGTATTTACAAAAGACAGTTTTATTGATGGGCTTTTTAAGGAAATTCAATGATAAATCTTCAGTTTCCGAGATGTTAAAGCTTCGGGCATCAAGCTTCTGGTTTGTGTCCAAAAACGTGGGAACATCATAAGCAAATATTGCCTCGTGGCTAAAATTAAAAAAAAAAAAAAAATTTTGTAGATATGCCAGATGGTTTACTATCAATGGTTTAAATGCTTACGTAATGCTTTGTAACCTCTGCCACATATGCTGGCAATTTCTGCTTTGTATCTATAATTTTTAGAACAGTTGTTGGAGGATCTGCAACCCTCACAGCAGCCACAAACACGATTCTGACAGGACGAACGCCTCCCTAATTGCAGACGTGGTTTTTACCACAACAGTTGGCAATGATATCTACGACATGAGTCAAACATAACGAGCTATATCTTCATGCACAGATCTGACATGAGCTGAGCTGCTGCTGTGCCTCTGAATTATGCCACACTTCTCAATTGCCTAGGCAATTATTATGAGCCACACTCGTTGCACCCTTCAGCTCTAAGTGTTGGACAGTGGGGGGTGGATGAGCGGCGTCCTCTTAGAGCTGTTTAGCTAGCCATGTGACTGCGTCAGCTGTTAGCCAACTCAAATGAATTGCTCAAAGCTGATCGCAGTCTGTGGGGTGTTAACTGTTATGTAGCCTCTAAAAAAGCACCCTGTGGTTATTTTTTTTTTTAATATTTATAGAGTGTCTCATAAAAAATAAGGCAAATAGTTGTGACTATCGTATAAGTTTTCAAGTTAAAATCACGTCAATTAAAAGTCACTTAATCTTGACCAGGAACCTTAGCTTAAGTTCACAGGCGGATATCATATCATATTAATTTTTCGATTTAATTAGTTAATAATTAAACAATTATATTTCATTTTTCTCACATATAACCAATCCGTAGCAATGTGCATAAATCATTTGCAAATCAACGCAGCATTTATCAGCTGCTAAAAGCTGAACTCTGTCTGCAAATAAAACCCCAGCTAAACTCGTATTAGTTAATCTCTGATCGGTCCATATATATATATATAAATATATATATATATTATTTATGGCTTTTTTTATAAATCTGGCGCCGCATTCTGTCTATGTGTCAAGGCAATGATTATGGAGACCAACATCTCAAATGTCTCAAACATGTTCAGCTTTTTTAGCCTACGCGTTTTAGCCTTTTATGGAGATTGCAATGCAATTTTATATATTGCATTGCAAATAAAAAACCAAACTAAAATTAAATAATATGTAAAAAATTCAGGCAGCTGTTGTTATTCATGTTTTTTGTTTGTTTTGTCACATTTTTTGCTGCTGTAAATTCGAATTGTGAAAAATGTGTTTTTGCATTCGGTTGTAATTTGAAGTTTTTAATGCAGCGCACAGCAATTATTGATGCAGTCTGTGGATGCTGCTGCTGTTAACAATTGTTGTTGTTGTTGTTACTGTTGCTTTTGTTGCTGTTGTTCCTGTTGTTGCTGGCACTCAAGTGCACATTTCCTGCCATTTACAACAATGTACACATGAGCATTTGATACTGAAAATACCCTTATTGAGTGCATAACAGTTTTTCCATGTGGTTTGAAAAGTATTTTCGAAATTAAATATAAAATATATTTTATTGACAGCCTATTTTTATGCTACTCGATAAAAAATGTCATCAATGCGTATGATAAAAAAATATGCAGAATATTAAATATTGAATTTATTGAATTCCCAATTTAAGTGTATTTCAAATTCGAAGTATCAATATATAATTTCTTACTTGTTATTATTTATGTTCATAGCACACTTAATGGATTCTTTTAGAAAAGCGCTGCACATTGTTCGATTCGAAACGGGGGCGGGGAGCCCGGATCCCGGTACCCGAATTGAGTCCCGGGTTGCTGCAAGTGGCTGCGTCTGCGCGTGACGCACGTGGTGCTGAGCGTAGGGGTTGCAATAGCACTAGCCGTGGCATTGGGTTAGGGTAACTGTATTATTGTTGTAGTTCTTTTTTTTTTGTTTTGGGGTTGCTTATGCAGCCAAGTGACCCGCAGCAGCATGGCTGAGTGCACCGCGTGGTTTGCCAGCATTGTTCTTCAGCTTCTGCTCTCGCTTGTGCCTGCCACACGCAGGCAACGCCTTGACCCGAGAGCTGCCAGCTGCAAGCTGTGAGCTGTGTGCTGCAACTCCTTGGCCAAAGATCAAATAAACACAACCCAACTTGGCATATCGAATGGCCAACCAGCTGTTGCGATTGCTTAAACACTCCGCACATAAATCAAAACACGCCGACGAGCAAACAAATTGAGCATTTTTGGTATATTGGAAAACTCTAGCACATTGTTTTCCAGTTTTCCACAGGGCTTTCCTTCAACATATGTGTATCTTCACAGTTGAACTGCGAACAATTAGTGTTGCCACACCCTTGGGGTTGTCCACAAGTGGCCACAATTTCTCCACTCACAATTCGAACAAATGCAAATTAGCATCAAATGTAAAAAAAAAACTTGAATCTTTCCATAGACTTTTTGCTGAGGTCACTGCAAATGCAGCTGTCCCCTTTTAGTGAATAAATAAATTTTATTAAGCTTTATTAAGGGTTGACTATTGTTGTGCTGGCTACTCATAAAATATTGTTGCATGCAACAAAAGGCTTAAAAAAGTTGTGTTGAGGCGACTTAAATTCATTCAAAACTGTGACTTGCAGTCCATTTAAAAATTGTACATTTTGAATTATTTTTATTAAATTGTAGAAATGTTTCCAGAAGCTGAATTTGAATGGAAATGTTACCGAGAAATGTTAGCCACAATGGTTTTTTTGTAAATATGATAAATTCGTAGTTTTTAGCCAAGTCAACACATGTTTGAGGCACCCCTAGAAAAAAGTATTTGGTCAGTTGATTGTTGTTGCATTATGTGGTTTTTTTTTGTGATTAATTGCCATTGGGCTTGGTGGCTTTCATTTGAGTCCTGCTGTTGCCGCTGTGGTTTTGTATTCGTGCAACCAACAAAAAAGGATGTGGCAATTTCTGACTTTTTGGCAAGGTTATGCGCAGAACGGCAAATAAATAAATGCCAACTGCTGATTGATGTGTAATTTGGCAACAGCTGCTGCAATCTCGCAGTCAAAAGACCAATATTAAAATCCACTTAGAGAGAGTGGGAGCGAGGGGGATAGGGAAAGAGAAAGGGCAACGCGTGGCGCTGGCAGACAAACCAATTAAAGTAAACATAAAATATCTGTAAATCCTTTTAGAGCTGTATCTTATGTATGCTTGAACACTCGGGCAAACAGAGTTCGTCCTCACCCTCGACACATTATCCTTTCCACGCCTCTACCCGGTTGTTATTTGTTTTCCTCTTTGCTGTTGCCATAGCAATTCCAAATCCATCAGCCTCGTTGTCCGCGCATGCGCAACGGCAGCTGCCGGTTTAGAAATTGACCCCAAAAACCCGACATCGACTCCTACTTTTGTTTGGTGTACCCGACGAAAGGGCGCTGACTTTGTAATCCTGCGGAAGTAGATTTTATCACGCGTGTCCATTAGTTTCCATTAAGTTGCCTTTCTCATTTGCATTTGTATGAGTTGGTCACAACAAAACCAACGGTTCAGAGAATGTGTTCCATCTCGAGATCAAAGTTCACGCCAAAAAAAACCTTAGTTTTGGTTCAAATTAAATTCACGAGTTTAATTGTAATTGTTAATGCAAAAATTATAAATTAATTAATGGCTTTCTATTTATTTTTTTTTAACAAATTTCTATTAAAATAAGCTTAAATTATGCCAACAATTTTTGTATAGTAATAAAAATAGGTAATACCAAAATGAGCTATATTTATTATTTTAAATTATTCAGTTCATATTTAAATATATATATATAACTCTTGTACCCGTTTTGTATCCATTTCAAACTGTGACCAATTAGCTTGACTAGCAACAAATTGGACAATCTCCCAATGCAATTCAGTTTAAGGCGTCTAAAGAACTGTTGCAAATTGCATTATTATTAGCAATAATTTAATGGCTCTGTGGTGCTGTTGTTGTTGCTATACTTGCAACAAAGGTGCATGCAACATGCAGTTAGATAAGTTTATTCACATTTTACCTTGGCGTGCTGGAATGCTGTTGGGGGCGGCCCAGGTCCACACAAGTTAACAGTTAGTCGGCTAAAATATAACAAGCAGCCGTCGCAGCAACACCAACCAGCAACATCATTATTATATATATATATGTATATATATGTATATTCTCATCATCATTATTGGCCTTGTGTGCATTGCGACATTGCAAGGTCGCTTCACGTGCAGCTCCCCAAACTTCCTGCCTGCCACTTATTGCAGTTAATTGCTTTCATTGTTGTTGTCGCGTCTGCCGTTAAAAAAAACTCATTTTTTGCGTTGACTATACGCTTGCAAAAGGTTGTTTAATTTTTATAAGAAAAACAAACATTTTAATCTAATAATGGATTTTATATATGCTCTTAATTATCATCATTTATCACATAAACATATTTTTTTAGCATATTACGATTTATATATTTATAATGCTTTTTAAATTTTGTCAAAACAAACTTCAACTAAATCATATAATTTTCATCTTTCCATGTTGGCATTTCATTTAGTGAGTGTATTTAGTATTCGACTTACATCATTTTAACCACTTCTTGTCTTCTTACATTGTTGTCAGGAAAACGCGCATATTTTAATATTTTTTAAGCGCATCCGTTGACTGTTCTCAGTCTGAGCTACAACAACAACAACAACAACTACAACAGCAGCAACAACAACAACAACAACAACGTTGTTCGCCAGATCGTCTGCACTTTTGGGCAATTTAATTAAGTTTCGTTCCCGCTTAGTTTATATGATTACCGTTACAGTTGTTTTTAAAGTGTCTGGCGTTTTTTTTTTTATTTTGTTTTTTTTTTGTTTATGTGGATTTGCTTATTGGCTCAGCCTTGCCTTAAAAATTAACTCCAACTTAACTTAAACACTTGCTTTTGTCGGCTTTTGCGGCTTTTGTTGAAGTTGTCTTCAATTAGCTCCTTAAATATCTGCACTTCTTTTTTTATTTTTGTTGTTGTTTGCTTATTGATATTTATTGAATTTTTGTGCTGTAAATAGTGATCATTTGCTCGGTTTACTTTAGCGAATTGTTGACTATATTTTGTCGTGTGAAAAGAATGAGGCTGTTCTTATTGGAATGTGCAAATAACTCGATTTGCTTGAGTTATGTGGCAGAAATGTATGTAAACTTGGGCTGATCTTCTTAGTGGTTGGGAATCATTGTGACTAATGGGACACTCACTTAAACTATTGTAAATGAATTTAATTCTATAATGATGCTAAATAATATTTGCTTATAATTTTTGAAAAGATATTTAATAGCCTTTCATAAGCAAATTCAAATAAACAGCCTTTTTTTATTTATTTATATTTAGTCTTAAATGTTCATTTTACAATAATTTTATGATATACTTCATTTTATATAAATATAAGAACCACATTTAAGTATGTTTATATACATAAGAGAGGAAATTTGTTTATACCACCACATATGTCCATTACTAAGTATTTTGAAGGCACGTTTCCACAATCTCTGAAAGATCCCCGGTCCACCTATTCTTTGCAGACATTTCGTCGCCACTCAGCAAAAGCTAAAAATAATACGAATTTATTTTGCTTGCGTTGTTGTTGTTGTAATGTTTGTTGCCCCAACCAAACGTGGATTGCAACATTTGTTTAAAATGCCAAAGCAAATGATGTTGCCCCTTCCCCCAATTCGCGCTGTCAGCATTTGGCCAGACTAAACAAAGCTGTTGGCCAATGTTTAATTGGGCTGTGTATTTTCGCATGCGTCTTGGGGCACGCGCCACGTTGAAAGTCCATCACACTCGAGGCTCGAATCTTAAATCTTTATTCCATAATGATCATGTTTCCCTTTTCCCTTATGGACGAGCTGCTACTACAGACGTGCCAAAAGTATATAAATACTTGGGGGATTGGCGGAGGTATCTAATCGGCTGACACTGACATTTATATGGTTCTTAAAGTCACGCAATTGGCAGCTGTTTTGGTATTTGAAACACCCTGTTTTCTGGGAAAGAGGTGAGGTATATTAATTCGTTTGCTTTCGCTGTATCTTTTATATTTAAGATCTTTTAATATTTATGTATGTTTTCACATATTTATCTACATTTTTATTTTTGGGTATTTTCATAATACAGTCAATTACCAAATTCTTTTTTTTTCATATATATTATTTATCTTTATTTATTAAAATATCTTAATCCTCATTTTTATATATTTATATTTCTTATTAGAGTATATATTAGAGTATGTAGAGTATTTTGCAGTCTGGTCTTGTGCAACTTGATGTTTTTTGAGCACACGTGCCACACTCAATTTGGTACACTCATAAAAAGCTTATTTTATTCATTTTAAATTTAAGCATCAATTTATTAATTGCTTATGAATGAACTCGCTTATTGCACGCCCCGTTTTCCCTTCCCCGCCAATCTATTGTCTACTTTAAACGTTGTCATTTTATGACGATAGATTTACGAGTCGTTGTCTTTTATAAAAATTATTATTATTTTTGTGTAAGGCCTTTTTTGAATGAATTCGATTAGTGAATTTGGATTTTTATTAGCTACCCAAAATTGGAAGTATCGAGGTTTAGTGGCTCATTAAAAATGATTAGTAGACACTGATAAAAAATTCGTCAAATGCGTTTTTCACTCGCTGACAAACAATGACATCACTGTGGAAAACCTGATGAAAAATCTCAAAATGAAAATGCGACGCTCGCCAAATGGATCGACGTCAGAGTTGACGTCGCAGCAGCTCATCGATAAATCACATGTGAGTGTGTGTGTGTGTGTGTGTGTAAGTGGCACACATGAAAAGCGAATTTTCTCCCCAAGCAAAAAAAAAAAAACATATATATATCGTCGGAAAATTCATTGGTGTGCTGTGTGTGTGTGTGTGTGTTTTTATATTTTGTGGCTTTTCTTGGTCAACTTTGCCAGCTGACGCTTTCTGTGCGCCTGCTACAAATATCGGAAAATTCCTTTGAGGATTTTGGCACAAAGGCGAAAACGCCGCTGCGGCAACCTTTGATGATTTTCCACGCACGCTCTCGCCAGCTACCTCCCCTCTCTCTCTCTCTCTGTCTCTCCACCCTCCTTCAACATCTCTTTTTTCCCGTATCAGTGTTGCTTGCTTGCTCACTCGCTCGTTGAACATTAATTTTCCAGATAGTGGCAGTCGAGACATTTGCAACCCCCTTCGTGCCCGTGCTACCCCGTCAGTGGCTATGAAAAATGTTTTATGGCCAACACATTCTGAGTCTGTGGCAGCAAGCAGCAGCTGCCGAGTTTATCTCTGCCTCAAGTGTTTGCTGCTGCTTCTTCTTCTTTTTCTTTCACATACTTATTACTTTTGACTTTTTTTTTTTTGGTGGAAAACCATTTTCCGGGTTTGCTAGCGGGGAGAGTGTGTTCTTGATGGTGTGTGTGTGTGTGTGGATGTGTGTTTGCGTTCCTAAACGATTCTCAACTTCTGCTTTGGCTGCCTTGACTGCTGGCATCGATTTCTGTTCGCCTGCTACCTAATTCGCGTAATTTATTCAATTTTCAGAATTAATTTTTTACCAACCGCGAGTTTTTCGCTTTGCATATGAATTATTTGAGTTTTATCGAGGTGACATCTTGAAAAAAATTCATAATTTACGTTATATATCTATTATGCAACTAATTCAATTAATTTTAGTAGAAATAAAAATATCAAACTATTTGCACACATTGATTTGTAAAATTTAAATTTTTGATTAATAAGTCTGCCGTTTTCAACCGTTTATTCAATTACTTTCCGACCAAATTGTCACATTTAGTGATATTTTCACAATGAAAATGATTGCCACAGGTTATATGCTGGCGCCATCTTTCGGGAAATATCTACTACTAGCTACTGCTGGTGCCATCTGGGCGTAGGCAAGGGACATATATGTTGTGGTAACTTTATCCAAGTCAGCAACCTAAGCATTTCTATGTTCGCCGCAGAAAAGAGTTCTTATACACAGAACATATTAATATTGTGGTGGAAAACTTCAGCAATCTCAAAGAATTTGAAATCATTTGATGAAAGTCCTTAAAAGTCAAGAATCCTTTTTAAAAACAACAAATCATTCTTGAATTTTTTTGAGAAAACATAGAAAAGGAAGTTAACCAAATGCAGACTCTTATATTTTTTCACTGGTGAGTGCACATGCTAAGCAGAATAGCAAAGAAATACATCCAATGTACGCTCTTATTTTGTGGCGCCATCTGGAGTTCAATACTTACCACGATTTGCCTTTTGTATATGTCGAGAACGACGACAGTGGGTAAACTTATTAAATTCTCACCCAAATAATAAGTTTAAAATTTGAATTTTGAAAATTTCAAAATCTTTGGCTTTAAAATGTTTAAAGTTGAGATCTTTAAATCTTTGGTAAAATATTGGATAAAAGTTGGAGAAGTCTAAAATATTCAATATAATAAATGTTATGATAGTCCTTAAGAAAAATGATCAACTGATTCTATAAGTAAGTTGATCCAAATTAAAAGATTACAAGCAATTTTGACTTACACAACAGGTCACATATTTAATATACCCTCGTATGCCTTTCTGCAACATTGAATGCTATCTTTGAGGAATGGGCGTTGATGAATTGACTATTAAAAGCGACTAAGTAAATCAAAACCGCAATCAAAATGCTGCAGATTGTGTTGTCGACCTAAAAGTCTGCTGCTCCTGTTCCACTTACACACACACACACACACACACACTCTTCCTCCTACTCTGCCACACACTCGAACTCATAGTCTTCCTGTTGCTGTTCCTCGGTGCTCCTGTTACGGGAACGCCCAGCTGCACTTGGACCAGCAACAGCAACAGCAACAACAAAGGAACTTTTTGCCGCACACTCAGCAATATGTTTGTGGGACATTGGAGTGGAATTGGGAGTGTGAGAAGAGTCTATAATCTCGTTCCGTAAGCGTCACGCATGCCACTCCCCTAAATTGATATGTGTATGCTCATCGGCCCATGGCAAATGCAAACGCAAACACCGACAAACATCATCATCAGCAGGCCAAAATACAAGAAGAAAAAAAGAACTACATAAAAACGCGGTCATCAAAACGTTCCTTGTCGTTGCATGCGCTTGCTGCTGTGGCAGTTGTTGTTGTTGTGGCTGATGGTGGTGGCAACGGTTTGGCGGCATGCGGAAAATCATCAAAGCGTTTGCACGGCGGCTTTTTGCCTTTCATTGCGGCATTTCAAAGAAATGTTCCGACATTCGTAACAGGCGAACAGCAACCAAACGAAAGCTGAAATTCTGCCAAAATACCAAATGAAATCGAAAACTCGAACAAAAAAAAAAACAACACGAACACACACGCAGTGAAGGCTGGCACAGATGCGGCTGAACCACCACAGCCAAGTTGCTAGCATATAAAATTGGCTATGACCCGATTTTATACTAGCTTTATTATTATTATTATTATTTGTGTGTGTGTGTTTTTTTTTTTTGGCGCGGTATTTTTGCTTTGTTCTGGGCGACGTGTGTCGGAAGGGGGCAAACGCAAAGGGGTGGCTTGCAGGGTGTAATTTGTGTGCTACATTTGCAATAGGGCGTGTCAGGGGGCGCTAAGAATAAAACACATTGTGTGGGTCGGAAATGTGCGAATAATTCATCTAAACTACGCTGAATGCTATGATGAACTGAATGATACTACATGAAACTAATAAAATATCATTACCTGTTTTTTTTTATAACTGAACCATAATGTTACATGTATATAAATATATCAATAATAATTACGCCAAATTTTTTTTTCTTGTTAAAGAAGGTTTTTTCTTTTTTATAATTTTTTTGGGTTTTTTTAATGCTTAACACCAATTAATTAAATATATATGAATATAATAATTTCAGTAAATTGATTAAGTACTTTTTTTGTGATTTTTTTCTTCTTTGTTTTACTATTTTTTTTTGTGATTTTTTCTTGTTATGGGGATTTCTTTGCAGAGCTCCAATTTTCCGACTGGGATTTTAACCCGTCGAGTGCACATTTTTTTGATCGCTTATGAAAAAATGCAAGATTAAATAACGATTAAAAATAATATAAAACTTTGCAAATAAACCGCGGTGCACTGTTCCTTATATATGTAGATTATTTATGTATGTAACACCAATTGAATAAATATAATTTGATTAATTTGCATAATGAAATTGCTTGGATAATTTGCCTACATATTTATTCTTCTGACGAGGAACTCATTTTTAGAGCTAATAAAAAATCCTCGTCAGGCAGGGTACCTAAACCGGTAGGATTTAACCCATCGTGTGCACATTTTGATCGCATATGAAAAAATGCAAGAACGGTTTAAATAAATGTAAAAATGTTGCAAATAAACCGCGGTGCACTGTTCCTTATATATGTAGATTATGTATGTATGTAACACCAATTGATTAAATATATGTAAACATACATATAATTTGATTAATTTGCATAATGAAATTGCTTGGATAATTTGTCTACATTTATATTCTTCTGACGAGGAACTCATTTTTAGAGCTAATAAAAAATCCTCGTCAGGCAGGGTACCTAAACCGGTAGGATTTAACCCATCGTGTGCACATTTTGATCGCATATGAAAAAATGCAAGAACGGTTTAAATAAATGTAAAAATGTTGCAAATAAACCGCGGTGCACTCATTATTTATATATGTAGATTATGTATGTATTTTTACTCATACTCCTTATTGGTAATATACTGCAACCAGTATTCATAGCATACTTTGATATATGCAAATAATTATGTCCTTCTGTCTCGCACTACTAAGAATTTCACAAAAAACAATTAACAAAAACAATTTAGTGCCTTTGCCGTGCGCTTTACTTAGATTTGTTTTCAATTTTTTTTTAATCCTTAATTGATTTATTTAATGTAGTTGCATATTTGCATTTGATTAGAGATATGTGAAATAGCCTTCACTATGTATTACACTTAGAATTCCAAAATATTTACTATAGATATTCAATGTGTTCCGTGTTTAAAAAAAAAATCGAACCAACGTTAATTTTTGTATTGCCAATTGGAAAATTAGTATGGGGTAAATTCCTTGGTGTAAAAAACGCATTTCTTTCCCAACTTTAGCTTTGCAGAGTCCAAAAAAAATCCTGAAAACCAACTTAGAAACGAATTTTCAAAATATAGTGTTGTAAACATTTTTGTATACATTTTTTTATACAAAAATGTAAAAAAAATAAATAATTTATATACTTTAATCACACCTTTTTATAATTACCAATAGATGTCGCGAAGAATTTCGTAAAAAGTGTTTTTTAATAACAATACCAATACCAATAATTTTTGTAATGCCAATTAGAAATAATATTTTTTACCAGTCCCAATTTTGCCCGTTTTTATTGAAGAATTGAATAAATTTCGCTAAAGCCAAGTTGGAAAAGATTTTAAAAAAATATATGTATGGGATTAAAAATTGTACAAAAACTTGCCAATTTCAACAAATTTTCATATAAGTTAATCGATTGCCAATTATTTGAAGAAAATCTGAAACAAATATATAATTTCATTCAATTTAGATGCTAAACCAAGTTAGAACTCTAAAAATAATTGTGTTCTGATGATGATGGGTTTGAACAAAAGTGCTGGATATATATATAATGTAGTGTTGAAGTGCAGTGTTGTAAATTGTCTGTTTGCATATGTTGTCTAAGTTTCGAACGCCTCTTGTGGAGGAGTGTCGACTAAGCGGAAATTACATCTATTTAATTCCAATACGGCATTGAGTACAACACATTGTATTGGAACTTTGTCTGGTGTTTCGTTTTACAGTAATAGTATATCGGAGTAGCTTCGATTACTTTGTTAAACAGTTAAACTATTGAATGACGAGTGATTTAGACTCATTCAAATAATATTGTGCGTTTAATGAGCGAATTGCTATATGCATTTGTTTTGTTTTGTTTTTTTTTTTTTTTTTTTGGGGTCTTTGGTTTTGGTTTTTTAAGGGTTTCTTTATTATTTTGTTGTTTGTATTATAATAATAATAATTATTATTACCGGTTCTACATATTTGATGACATTTTTGTCTTTGTTTCCTTGCTCTGCTATTTATCAATGTTATGAGTTGTTCGCATTAGTGTTTTGTAGCGTTTTTGATTTACATTTATACATCCAGGTTTATTATTTATATTATTAAATTGGGGTCTTGTGCACTACGACCTTTTAGATCATTAGACATCCAGGTATATATATAGGTTAATATAAATATATATATATATATATATATATATGTTTATATATATATATTTGAATATAACATATATTTATGTAGCGCATATTACACAATGGCGCGTTACATTTAGATATATGTTTTCTTGTTATATCTAAATTTCTCTTGTGACCTCTGCTTGAGATATTTATACTAAAAATTCAAATTCAAAACTGGTTTTTGTTTTTTTGTTTGCTGAATAATTAAACCGTTTATATATGTTTTAATATGTATAATTATTTATATGTAGTATATGTATGCTTGTACTTGTAAATAATTTAAGTATACATTTATATAGATTTATATATATATATCTTTGTTATTTTTTGCACAAAAATCCTCAAATAGGTATGTCTATAAACATGTTCATGGTTCATGTTTATATTAATGTGTGTAGTTTTGTCTCCATTGTATCGCATTTTGCAATTTTCAATGTTTTGAGTGTTAATTTCATAATTCATTTGTTCATTTAAAATTTTAAGTGGCCTCAGCCAGCATAAAATTTTTTCTGCTGGATTTTACAATTTTTTTTTTTTGTAACATTTTAATTTTGGTTTTTATATTTTGTGCAATCATGTTGCTTAATAACATATATCTGTAAAGTGGCTAATCATATATTTATCTATATATGATTAAATTGTATCCACCAATAATAGTTAAATAATATAATATAACAATATAAATTTTTTTTGTTTTCCAAAAATGTATGAAAGCCTGCGCTTGGTATTTGTTTTTGCTTATTAATTATTATTTAATTGAAACATACAGCAATAATATATATATGTACTTATATTTGTTTATATGCATATTTAATTGTATATGAATAAGTTTATATTTTTTACAACACACATATTTTGTAATGTACGATAAATGTATGCTATAGATATATATATTTTTATATATTATATATGTTATTTGTATTTATTTGTATTTGTATATTATTTGATCAATAAGAAACCGAAACAATAAAAATAATCAAAACAAATGTATATAAGTAATTAAGAAGTTGTTGTACGTATGTTCTTAATTATAGTAGCATTTCTTTTTTCTTTTTTTTTAGTCATGTTGAACGTCATATGTATTTCCAACTAATCTATAAGCAATACTGCACCAGTATCGGCACTATCATCTCGAATCAAATCGTTCAAATTACGCCAACTTTCAAGTATACGAAACTTCAGTAAATGTCATTTTGTGGGCCTAAAACTAAGTCTTGTCCGGTTGTTCGTCGGGAGTCCGTTCGTCCTTTCCCATGTCGTCCGTATTTGTCAGGTTTAGCCGTTCGAAGTTAAGTTGTGCGTATTTACAGCAGGTCCAGCGTTTTTTTTTTCTTCTTCAACATTTTTTTTTGTTATTTAGTCAGCTTGCGTTAATCTAGGAACTCAAACCATTTAGTTTCCAGTGCGTCTGTCATTGAATTAGTCCGTATCCATTTCGTAGTATTTGCTCTTCTCTTGAAAGTTGCGTATTACCCTTTTTTGGGAAATCAAGTACCGAACCGGGCGTATTGTTGCTTTTACACTAAATACACACAGCTCTTGTGGCTATGCGTTCCCATATATATTTTCTAATTGGTGGACTTTACACGATTAACCCCGGCGGAGCTTGTGTTTCGAGTAAAATCCATTATCCGTTGCGTAGATCGCTAAATTTTTAGCTGTCCGTGCAGGTCAAGGTTCGATATTTCATTTTATATATCTACACCATCAATGAAATAGTATAAGGAAATAATAATTTAGTTTCTGACTTTAAATCGCATACGATTGGTATGCATATGTGTGTGACATAATTTCTAATATTTTATATAATTATGTTTACATACATATATATATATATTGATTTATATATATATATTTATTATTATTATTAGTACTTGTGTTATTATATGTTTTAAATCTTATTTGTAAGTTCCGTTCAATTAACTACGCATGGTTGTTGTTTTTTAACAACAAATTGTTATAATGTCAAATATACATCAATAATTGTTTTTAAATTTTTACTACAATACATTTAGAGATTTTTAGTTTCTTCTTTTATATTTTTAGTACACTTATTTAATTTGTTTGTCGAAGAACATTTGGAAATATTTTGTTGTAATTTGTATTTAATTAACACTGAAACTCTCTAATGAAAAAATGCACGCGGAAAAATTAATTTCCATTTTTTTTGCGTCAAAACTGTATATATTAATATTTAAATACTTTCTACCACGTTAATAAATTTTTGTGTTTTTTTTTTTGGAGTTTTTGCAAGCCCGAAGTTGTTGGTGGGCTTGCCACAGTTATTGTAATATTGTTTTTCATTTGCTTTTATGTTGTGTGTAGTTTTTCTTTTTAAAGAAATTTCATTTTTAACGAAGAATATGCTAACAAATAAAATTTGCGTCTAGTTAATTTTGTTGGTATTTTCTTAATATTACTTTTTGTTTTCAAAAAAGTTTATTTTGAAACTACAATAACTCATTTTGCTTTTCATTTTTGTTTTTATGTTTAACACCAACTGCTACAGAAAATGTTATTCTTATACCGCTATTTTTTTTTTAGTTTTTATTGCAGTATCTTTAGTGACTGCTTTAACTCAACTCAACTTCTTCTTTGTCGTTATTTGGTTTTTTTTTTTTTTGGTTTTTGAATAGTTTGCACTTAAACTAGTTTGTGTAATCTCGAGTCAATATTTAGCATCTTAAAGTCCTTTGTATCTTTGTGGCTGTACCTTGTGGTGTATCGTGTAGCGTGTTATGCGGCAATTTATATATATATATATATATATAAATATTCCGCATTTAAACCTTATGTTCTTATTTTAAGTCCTGTTTATCGATTGCAATTAGTCCTTTTGAAATATGCATAGAGTCCTGCATTAGTGTTTTTCTTCTTATTTGATAGCATTTTAATTTTTGTCAATTCTGTGTCTGTGTGTGATTTGTGTATTTCTGTAATTAGTATTTTTGTATGCTATCAAACGTATTAATTAAACAATTAGTTTTTAGCTATTTTAAAGCTTCGATTTCTAGATGTTGCCTTACTCATAACGTGTGTTACATCCCTCCTAAACGTGATCCATTTCGGGGCAGTTGGGCGATCCCAAAACAAAGTGCGACCAACGCTTTTAGCTGCCACAAAATCAAATGAGAAATATATGAGATTAAAACGAGGCCAGACTTTGCTAGGAATCCCTGCTCCGAAATTAAATCTGCGCTTTTTCGTATTTGTTTTTTTTGTTTTTTTTTTGTAAATTATAAATGTTAGGATCGGATTGAATGAACTGATAATAGTATAATTCGCATATGGTTTGGTAAAACAATATTCAAATATGTTTGATCAAAGATACACGCAGATAGTAGTAGTTATCAATAAGTCATAGGTTGACACGCATAATGATTATTATTGTATATGAATAATTTGTATACATATATATATATATATTTGTTTGTTTGTTTTTTGTTTGTTTTTTATATATAATAATAAACTTGTATAATTAATTGTCATACACATCAATAGCGTCTTGTAGTAGTATCTGGCTTTTTATGAGTTTTGTAAATAGATCTTTGTGTTGTTTATGTTTAATGTTTAGGTACAAGTTTTTCATTGATCCTATATGTATGTAGTTTATCTTCATATGTATGTGTCATTCTGTATATGTTTGTTGTCTGTTGCATGTATCGTTTAAATGTGTGTGTGTGTGTGTGTTTGTCTGTATGTTGTTTGGCTTTTTTTTTTTTTTTGGCATATGTATACCAACTAACCAGTTCTTGTTATGTTTCTCACTAGTTATTTGAAGCACATCGATAAGTGTATTTCAGTGTGTGTATTCAGATACAGCTTATGACAACATCGATAAACGCGATAAGGTAAAAATGCATTCATAATCGAATTTAAATGCTTAACAGCTACACATGTATATAGATATATATAAATATTTCTTGTATATAACACTCAAATATGAATTTATTTTTTGTTAGTAATTGTATGAATATATATGCTTTTCATATATATATATAATATAATCTGTGCATTAAGTGCTGAGCACCGCACTAGCAGCATCGCTTTGGAAAACCACAGCCAGGAACGCATTTCAAATGTCACGGGCTGGTGTGTGCACAGGAAACGGCGTGCTGGCCATGTGGCAAGCGAATGCTGCAACGTTGCGGCGCTGTATAACTCTTGGTGCATTTGTGCGTAACATAGGCTTTTGTTCAAATTTTGTATTTGGATAACTTAATGTGTAACCAACGCTAGCCGACCATAGTTTGCCTTTTTCGAACCTTCCGTGTGCTTATACCCAGAAATCATAAATATTTGTTTAAAATATGTTTTAATTACTAGGTTACTATTTAAATAAATCTAGACCCCCGAAACGCTGCAACAAACGTGATTTGAACTTAAAGTTTTTCTTATTATAAATTTGCTTTTTGTTTTTTTTCTTTCATTTCATTTCGTTTCGTTTTTGTTTTTGCTTTTGTTTACTTCTTGGCCGGCTGTGGCTGCGTTTTGGCCGGCGTTTTTTGCTCTTTGGGCGGCTCCTTTTCCTTTTTCTTCTCCTTTTCCTTCTCCTTCTCCTTCTCCTTGGCTGCTGCTTTCGTGCTGCTGGTGGGTTCCTCCTCCTCAGCGGCCTCCTGCGCCTTGTCCTCCTTAAGTGACTCCTTCGCTGCACCACTCTCCTTCTCCAAATCCCGCTTCTCACCCGATGTATTCGCTGGCAGGGCCTTGAGGATCGCATGCACCTCCTCCGCGACAGCCATTAGCACAAACTCGAACTGTTGTCGGGTGGCCACCACTCCCGCTCTCTGATCCCTCAGATGCTCCAGCGTGGCGGCAATATCGATTTCGCGCGCTCCTTTGTTCATGCGTCCCAGCACCAGATCCAACAGTATGTAGGAACCAGTGCGTCCGGCGCCAGCACTGCCGTGCACCACAATGGGACAGGAACGCCCACGATACGACTTGTTCACTTTTCTGTGAAATTACAAAACAGAAATGATAAGTTCGACTTAAAAGTAATAATATCATAAGATCCTCTACTAACCGTCTAAAGTCCAGGAGCGCCTTGGCCTGCGCCGGTACGCCCATCTGCGGCCAGGACAGGAAATGAAATTGGGTGACGGTGCGAGTTTCGCTTGTGCGCAGATTTTTCAAGTAGAAAGAACGTACGAGGTAATCATCACACCAGATGTGCTCACTAACCAAATGAACCTACAATGCAAGCAGAAGCTAATGAAGTTAATCAGATTGGGTAAAGAGATTTCGGGCAGCTCACCTCATAGATATGATAGACCTCGGCACCTTCTTCCGGCCAGTATCGCGCACAAGCAACCTCGCCATTCTCCTGCAGCCGACACAGGGCCACAATAACAACGGCGCCCTGCTCCCAAATCATTTGCCAGAAGTGCGCCAGTGTCGAGGGCAGCGGACCCTGGGCTGCCACATAGGCGGGTGCCCGCGGATCATGATCGGTCTGTTGTGTGCGAGGGAGAAGAGATTAGATATCATAGTCTGTCCCTCTTCCTTTTTGAATCCCAAACTACTTACAATTGTGGATGCATTCACATAATCCAAACCCTCAGCATTGGCCAAATGATTAAGCACAACTCGCGAATGATCGTAGGGAAGCGGAGCGCCAGGACGATTGAAGTTGGTACACTGCGGCTGGGAGGCGGCATCTCGAGCACTGGGTTCCGCTTCATAGCGACACAGTGCCTCCCATTCCCGCTGCAATCGTCCCTTGTTGCGCAGATGATCCTCCATGTAAGACTGCAAGACGTATTATTAGCTCAAGAATACGAAGGATCTTGGGTAGTTCACACTTACCAGCACCATATGTCCGGTGGAGATGTCCATATTCGTCAGTGCTGGCTCCTCGCTCCACGATGATGTGCTGGAGCGTGAGGATGGTGGTCGAGCTTCGTTCTCCTTGCTCAGCGATGTGATGCGTCCGCTGTGCGTCTGGTCTGTTGGACCGGCACCGCCAGCACCACATCCAGAACCACCATTGCCGGGCGTTGCGTTGCCATTTTTGCCGGCCATCCTTGCGCGACAGAGCTCCTGATAGTCCTTGCTGCAGCTCTCCGCTCCCGTCATGCCCGACTGCAATCCACCCAGCTTATCACGCTTGCGATCGTGCCGCTTAATCAGTATCAATGTGACAAAGATGACAATCACCGCTGCGGCACCAGCGCCGGCAAACATGTAGACCATAATGTGGGTAACATCCGGTCCCTGTTCCGCCAGCTCAATGTGCGAGGCAGTGATGCTCGGATCTCGCAAATCCTTGACACGATCACCGACGCCGGCATACAGCACATAGAAACCGACACGCCGCTGGATGTTGTTCTTGACGCCGCGGTTCTCGTTGATGTAGCGTGCCACATCGGCGGCCGTCTTGCGATCGGGGTTGTTTGAGTCCACCCTGAAGCTTACTTCGTGTGGTTGAACGCTGCAAGGTGAGTCACAATATTTAAATGGGAAATCTAGTTGGGATTCAGTTTAATCCAAGTGGAGACACTTACGTTAAATAAGAAAAGTATCCCTGCATGTGTAGTATTTGCGCCAGCTCATTCATAATGCGCTGCCCATCGTACCAACTGTCAATGCTGCGAGAAGCGAGAAGCATCCAAAAATAGATTAGTTGAGATGAAAAACAAATGATGGAGATTTATTCCAAGATTTGGCTTACGGGTTCTTCACGAACACATGGGCATATTCAGTGTCTACGGTGTGCGGCGCATGATCCTCGTCCGAGTGTTGCTCCTTGATGACCTTCTTCTTCTTGTACGGCTCGTTGGAATCGCCGCCCTTGATGTGCGCGGGCAGCACCTCCTTGTTGACATTGTCCGTCGGGCGTCGCGACTTCTCCGTCACCACTTCATTGCTCATCTCGGCGGGAGGACCTAGCTGTGGTCCTGGCTTCTTTACATCCAACCGCTCGTGACGGGCAAAACCCAACATGTTGGCCAACAAGGCTTGCTTCAATTCCGCTGGGTCAACCTGCGCAGAGTCCTCGGAGAGCGGGTCGGGCAACTGGGGCATCAGGAGCATGCCACCCTCGGTGTAGACGCGCTGATTGTGCTGGGCGCGCGGAAAACTATTGGAGGCCAGCATGGCCTCCTCCTCCAAGGGTGTCAGCGAATTTCGCCGCAAACTGAACTCCAATGCTAGCTGCTTTGCCTCCAATTCCTGATCTTGCGCATCGTTCTCGGGACGTCGCTTTACCAGTTCGGGTTCGGTCATCTGCTCGTTGGCCAGCTCACGGAAGAAGGAGTGTGGAGCTACGCGACGCTTCAGCGGTGCAAAGTTGCCTGGGAAATAGAGCTCACTCGACTCGTTCACCTCGTCCGGCATAAAGACAGGTGCTGCCTGCGGCTGATCCTGTTCCTGCTGCTGCTGCTGCTGCTGTTGCTTCTGTTGCTGTTTCTGCTGCTGCTGCTGTTGCTGCTCGACAATCGCTTCCAGTTTGTCCATCGCATTTGTTGGCTGCTGTTTGCGCTGATATGGCTGCGGATCGGGCTCAGAGGCTGCCAAGATTTGGTACAATTCCAGACGATTCTGTTGCTCCGCCTTCTGGCTGGCATCCAGTTCGGCCAGACGCAATTGTTGTTCGCGTTCCATGCGCTGCCGCTCCGTGTCGAGGAATGCATCCATTACGCTTGGTAGCTCCAGTTGTGTGTTCTTATCGTGCCCCTCCAGCTTGCCAAAGTGCTCCAGTTCGAGCGGATCATGGCGCAAGTGACGACGATCCTGAACCTGCAATTGCTCCAAGATGCTATCAAGACCGCCGTTATGCATTTGTTTTTTGCTCATCGGATAAAGTTGCTCATGTTCCGGCTCGTAGTAGTCCAGCTGCGGCTCCTGCTCCGGTGGTATAAAGCGGACGTATGCCAAAGCGCTTGCTGGATCACCGTATTCTGGAGGGGATGGTGCTAAATTGGCGCACAAGTTCGGCGGCAACTGTTGTTGTCGTTGCAGCGAGAACAGTGCTCCTTGGATGCGACACTGGACATAATGATGGTCCCAGCCTAAGCCGGCGCCCTGAAGCTCCTCCAACATGGTGGACAAAAGTCGAGATTGATCCTCGGTGAGTGGTGTCCTGCATAATAAATAACAATGGTATTAATGCCACAAGCCATATATATACAAGGAATAAACAAGTTGCATAATTGGCAACAAGGATAATTACTTCTCAATGTCCTCCACGTCGACTCCAGTGGTTGGTATGCACTTGCCAAAGATGTTGTCTGTGGAATGCAAATGAATGCACCATTTTAATAGGCTTCGTAACTTTATTAATAGCCCATGTCTTACAATAGCTGCCAACACAATTTACCCCCCTTCTTTCCCCTACCATATTCCCCTTTGGGCCACACTTTGTTTTCACTCTGATTTATGACCATTTTGGCTTGTCTCGAACATAATTTGCATAATGTAAATGCGAACTGGGAGAAGAAACTGCCACTGACATACAATACCTGCACAAACACACTCATCTGCCTGCATACACTGAGCGAAATATTAGCTTTACTGACAATATTAGCATGAATAAGCACTGTTTTCACAAACCTTTGTTTTCAGTTGTTATTCTCGGAAATGTCTAAGTCAGATTTTCATTAGCTTAAAATTTGCTCATTTTCTTTGAAATTTCAGTTCAACATTTTTGTTTGACATAAGTTAAAAATGTGTTTTAAATTTATTTTTTATTATTTATAAATTAATTCTCAATTATGTAGTTAATTTGTTTCACTGGCTTTAATCGTATTTCAAACATTTAATTTAGTATAAATATTTAATTAATATGTAATTTAAATAATTCTGAAGCTCAAATCAATTAGTAATTTATTAACAGCCATTTTTTAAAAATGCTTTTCAACTATATTAATTATTTTATTTTATAATTATTTTTCAAAGCAAAAACCATACATATTTTATGATAAAACTGAAATCATATTTTTTCTGTTGACTTTGTCTTTTTGCCCTATATGTGGCTGCTCTTATTTTCCCCCAGTTTAAGGTCAAATTTTTATTTTTTCCTTTCAGCAATTTTCACCAAATTTTAGTAGGTTTCGGGAGCAGCAGCTGCAGCTGTGGATGCGGATGCAATTGTTCTCGCAGCTCTTCCAAAAATCGAACAGTGACTGCATAAGTAATTGAGTGTGTTCCCGATAATGCACTGCAGTAGTCAACGCCTGCCCTCAAACCACATTTCACTATTTGTTTTGGGTACCCCCAATTTCGGAATGCACTTGGTACATTTGTAGTGCTCGGCAAATACGCAATTATACTCCGGCGGCTGCTAACCGAAACTTAAATCCAATTGTGAGCATTGCATGTTGACCCACAATTGCAGTTTTTGGTATACCAAATCTAAAGCGCATTTTGGCAACTGTTTGGCTATCGTTTTCCTTTGCCGCAAGCAAAGTTCTGTTTTGTATGTGAAATGCTTTTAAATTGCAAGACGAGCCCCGACGAGTTCACATGTTCCGGAGCACTTAGGGAAATTGAGCACCAGGCCAGGATTAAGAAATTCAGACCAGGCATTAGTACAAAAACAGATTCGAACTGTACAGAAATTCAGAGTTTTTCTTTACCTTCAAGCCAAAATGTATAGCACAAGTTATCAGATATTGCTTTGATGAAATTTAAGTACCGTCTCGACTCGATATCTATTTATGGCTAGCCAAAGGAAAAAATGCGTTAACTGCACATAACCGTTAATATATGTATCAATTTACATAAGCTCAGTTTACCCATTTTTATGACATATTTCACAACTTATCAGTTGACAAAGACAGTCAGCTTACACTCCATAAACACAATCTGATGTAGTCTATTGAGTTAATCGAGTGTTTTCCCAGCTTCCCAGTATCTTGACTTACCATCGTAGCAGACCTCGGTGTGGGATATGCAAAGCGTCCTAACAAACTGGCAGCCTGAAAGAAAGGAAAAGAAAAGAAATCAAGCGACATGAAAGAGTTGTTAACAAACACCAAAGAAAGAAGAAAGGGGAACAACGACAAGTTTCAGTTAAGACATAATGATGTGGTAAAAGCCAAATCAGCATTACCATACTAAACAAACCCGGGCAGAAGCGTCAACCCTCAGACGCTCCACAGCAGAATCCCCCCCCCCCCCCGCTGTCAAAGCAGGGTTTTGGCACGTCGCCATTTTGTCGGTGCGTGTTTGTCGTTGTTGTTGTTGTTGTTGGTGTCATGTGCCACTTGCCTGGCTTTTTACGAGCATGTCTCACATGACACATACACACACCACATACACACACACGCTGAGCCAGCTGCCACATCAACAAACAAGAGACAACTTTAACCTATAACCCACTCCCAAGATTGATGCTTAGTCAACTGTCGCCAGCTAAAAATGTTGTTCCAAGTAAAACATTTTAAACATCAGAAAATTGACATATAAATTATAAAAAAAAATAAATTAAAAGTGTATTTGGTTTGCGATGTGCCGAAAATATTCTGTTTTGCTGTGACGTCAAAACCCGCAGCTGAGTTTTCGGCAGCGTTGCGTGTGCCTGGAAAATGTGGCACTTTGAGCCTGGCTAAAACTCACGTAGAGCATGTCAACGCCTGTCATTACACAGTCCGCACCTCCTACAAGGGTTTTTTTTTTTTTTTTGTCAACAGCTTTGCGTCTTCTTCTATTTTAAGCTTTGTAAGCTTTTTTAAAGTTTGCTTGTCGACGCACAAACATTTTTTGGCCATTAATTAAGCCGCTGTAATTTGTGTGCAGGTTGCTACCAAAACAGCAGTTTCCCAGCAACATACCACGGCCTAAACTGCAAATTTCGCAGTTTCTGCAATGCTCTCAAGCGTTTCATTTTAATTGTTGTATAATTGCAGCCCGGCCGCTGCGAAAGCCTAATCCCTTTAGGACTGGTCGCTGTACCCTGTAGATATTCTATATATGCAATTTTAATTAATGAAAGAAAAAATATTTCTTATTTAAAAAATCTCAAACACTCTAAAAAAAAAGTTTATTGTCAGAAAATTATTTAGATAAGCATTTTATAAATCATTGATTACTTGGAAATGCAAAAACCTTCACAGGGCATTTTACAGTCGATTTTGAAGCTTCAGTTTCGCTGGGACTGAATTTTCTCTGATAAGAGACCAAAATGAATATGCATAATTTAGCCGTTTTCACAGCATCCAAATTTATGTGTGGCTTTTGTGGCACAAGAAATGTTGCCTAATTTGCGGAGCTGGCTAAATGAATGGCGACATTTGTCAGACGAGTGATGCCAATGTGATAACCTAAGTGTCCGTTAAAAGCAATCAGAAAGATAAAGTTCTTGAACAACTTTGGCATATTTTTTTTTGGCCGACACTATCAAATGTCAAATTGCGGTCAAGTTTGTTGTACCAACCAGCACAAACATTATTATTTGGCCAAATGACAGCACCATAAATCGCACTACTTTTGGGCATTGTCAACTAGACAGATTGAAGCGTACTTCATTGTTGGCGCAACATTGTCAGTAAAAAAAAAAGCTTGTCAATATTTGTCAAATGGTGCCAATGTGGTACGTGGCATGTGGCACGTGATACGTGACAGACAGTTCAAATATGCCACGAAGCAAATGTTATGGCACCATTTATTTTCTGGCTAATTGGATTTTTGCCATAAGCGTGGAACACTTAACAAAACCCAAGATACTTTAAACTACACACTCAATTTTAAGCTGTTTACTTTAAGGCTTTATCCATTTCAATCTTTTGCTTAAGCGTGCTCCACTTTTAGCCTAATTCTCTACACATTTGCAGGAAATATCGTAAATCCTTCTTCGTCCTTCTCTGTTGCACGTCTGTCAACAGTGTTGCAAAGAACTTGAAAAATAAATCACGCCCCACATCAAAGTCCAATAAGCAGTGTCCTTAGCCAAGGCTCATAAATATGCATGCTCATGTCCTGGTCTCTTCATGTGTCTATTTGCCAATGCTTTTCACGATAACGCGGCGTATGCGCAACATTTTCAAACATTTTCCCTCTTCCATCGACGCCATGAAAATGGTTCAGTTCACTTGTGGTCGATGGAGCAGGCCTGGCCGCAAAAATGGCCTAATGCATAGGTGGTTAGCCAATCAGACAAAACGAGACTAAAAGCTTTAAATGCCAAAAGCAACAAACGCGTTGCAACGACCAGCAAATTGCCCCACTCTGAACGCATTTCAACTTCCCTTCCCGTTTCCCTCTACTACCACTCTCTTTTTGTGCGCTGCACTTTAAAGTTTGTTTCGCTCGATTTGTTCAACAAAATGCGTAAATCCTTTGAAAGTGTCGTTAAAAAAAAGTGAAGTACAGCTCGTGGAGCTGTTGAAATCCTGCTAAAGGACGAAAAGCGTTAAAGTGTTGCAATAAAGGAAGTTTGCCCATATTCATCACTATGACGTGATGAAAATGTTAATTTCACATAATATTTATATACATAGTTATTTTCAAATTAACTCATTGCACAACTTGTCTAGCAAATTATAAATTAGTTTTTTAGTTTTATAATATTTAGAGTGCACCATGTTTAGTTTTAATTTTAAACTACAATGAAAGCTTTAAAACTTTTCAATGCCTTGCCTAAAATAAATATAAAAACTTTTTTTTTTTTTAAATGCACACTTTGAGCAAAGTATAAAGTGGCTGTTTATTAAAATTCCTTACAAATTTGAGAGAATGCCTTCGCCAAATCCCCAGCCAGTCAACTTAAGTCTCAAAGGATTTAGCCACAAAAGATGTATAAGCAAATGATTTGAAACTTTTTCAATTAAGCATGAGGCGAAAACATTTCCCTTTTATCTACACAGATAATTAATTAATTTATGTGGAAGTAAAAAATAAATTCTAAGCTAAAAACTCATTATATAATGTGTTGATTTATGTGGAAAAATTCGGAGCACATAAGCAAAGCATAAATGAAAATTTCAATTGCAGTCGTTTTCAGGCTTTGCCAGTGTAACAAATCAAAATCAGACATCTCATTCCAAAAGCCAGCACAATGCCACGCCCTAAACGTGCTAAGCCCATTTGATTGCGTCACGCCCATCGCTCATCCATTGTGAACGTTGTGATTAGATCGTCTATTTGATGGATTCGCTGGCACCCAAACTCGAATGCCCGTTAACGAGCTGGAACGAAAAACTAGAGGAAATCGACAAGGACAGAGAGAGAGGGAGAGAGAGAGAAAGAGACAGGTAGACTGAATACAGAGTAGCATCTGAAACGGAAGCTGTGCGAGCGTTGTTGCAGCGTGAACTGTTGCTCTGTGGCAAGAAGCCTCAACCGTCTCTATGGAACTGCTCCTGACATTATTTTCTACATAAATTATGACAATGGTTCGCAAACAGCGGAGCGACCACAACAATTTAATAAATTCTGCCGCAAGACAAAATTGAAAATTCCAACACCCACCGCACCCCCCCCCCCTGCACCACCCTGCACCACACACCCCAATGAATTGTGCGCAGCGTCAATTGAGGTTGCCAGCATCCAGCAGAGTGCTCCGCATTTTTGATTGATGTCCACGGCCATGCATATTTTAATACAATCCTGCTTGCGAGGTCCCGGGTCCCGGGTCCCAGGTCCCCGATCCCAGGTTCCAGTCTCCAGTTTCTGGTTCAGGTTCAGCTCCTGTTTCTGGGCAGCTTTGCCTGTTTACTTAACCGACAAGCTCTCGGGGACCTGCACCGCTGTTATTTGCTTTCGGGTCAAGGAATTTTAAAAAGATTTTCATTTTATAGCAACATTTTTTCCTGTCCGCCCACAGCACTGAAAGCGACACGTGTGACCGGAGGTGCAACAACGATGGCAGGGCCAACGTGTGGTATGTGTGATGTGCAAAATAATACAAAAAAAAAATAAATAAAAAAAACATATGAAAGCCACAGCATTTCTGATGGGCGGATGAGCGGCACAGTGATTCATGTTATGAGTTCTGCCATATCAACACTGAGTAAATAAAAATTGTAAAACAAATACATCGAAAAAAATAAAGTTAAATTGAATATTTTGCTGGACAAAATGGAAAATGAAATTCAATCTTTTTTCGCCATTTCATTGATTGCTTTCAAAGGTTGGACTTCCATTTGCAGACTGAACTTTAGAAGTACAGCAAAAACAATCAAAATTGTAATTTTAACATGAAATTATGGTTCATTAATTTCTACAATCAGTCGCAAACCTTTTTTTTTATTAGCTGCATTTGATTTGGAACCACTGTGCAGTTGTGCGTATGCTTTAATGCGAGATGTTGCTTTAATGATGTTGTTCCGGGGCATTCACATAAAAAATAAAAAAAACGCTGAACAACTTGTGTCAATGGCTAGGACAAGCGGCAAGGCTAACATAACATGGCCAGAAGAGGCAGAAGATCATTGGGGCGGACAACAACTGTCAGGGACGAGCACACAAAGCAAAATAAATAATAAAAAATAATAACAGGGCGGCCATTAATCGTGACAAAGACAAGAGCCAAACCGAACCGAACCGAACCGAACCCAACCCAAGAAGAGGAGCAAATCAGAGCGCGGCCACTGGCAATCTGAGTAACTCAAAGGCAAGAAGGGAAGCGGGGCAAGGCACCAAAGGGGAATGTTAGCAAAAACATGCAATACAAGAAATGATAGACACAAAGCTGTGTGCGACTGGCGTCTAGCTCGTTAAAGGCCCACATAACAAGACACACGAGCCGTCAGTTATGCCACTCATCCCCTCCCCCGCTCCCACCCCTCTAACACTGCCTGCTCCTACGCTCCTTGTGTGTGCCTCACTTAGCATTTAATGCTCTGCCGCACACATGCGCCACGCAGCAGCACAGCTCAAAAGCAAAAGCAAATAAACAAATAAAACATAATGATACCAGGACGCAGTGGATGGAGGATGCAGTGCCTCCAACTACGGCCAGATGTCTAATGCCATGCAGCCATGCTTATGGGCTTAGTAGCAGCAAACACAGCAGGCACAACAAGTGTACAAAGTTTTTTTCTTTAAATTGTCAAAGTTTTAATACCCTTATGAAAGTGTTAACAAGATACATGAAAAGTCAGTTAAACGATGAAATCTTAACGAAGACAGTTAAAAAATCACAAATCACGGTAAAATATTAATTTTTTAAATTAAATTTTATATATATGCATTTCCAAGCTATCTAAAATATTTGTATATGTGAAATCTTAAATATGTTAAAATACTTAGGTTAAATAATAATTTCGGCAAAACAATAGCTAATTTTGTGTAAGAGTTATCTGTGTACAAATATATTAAAAAAAAACAATGAAACTTTCTAAATAATAACAAAAGTCAAAAGTGTGTAGATTTTCTATAAATTTTAATTTTATTTTAATAATTTTAATTGGTTTTAGTTTTTTAGTTTATAATAATATAGGCAAAACAATAGCCGAATTTGTGTATACAAGTATAAAAACATAGAGAAACTTTCTAAATAATAATAAAATTCAAAAGTGTGTCGATTTTCTTAAAATTTAATTTAATTCTAATAATAGCAAGTGAAATTTCCTTTAATTTGGTTAAGTACTTTGAAGGATATATTCGACATACCCCTTATAAAAGAGGAAGAAATAAAAACACAGCTGCAGAACTCATGCAGCTGTTTGTTAACTCGGCTTGTGGCATGCTTTTGTGGAGACTCTTTGTTGCAGCCTTATGAAGTGTAAATAAGCAGCGGTATTTCACAGCAGCAAACCAGCAGCAAAAGCAGCAGCAACCAGCAGCAACAGCAGCAGCCACTGCAGCATGAGTGGCAGTGGCTGAACTTGCCACAATTTCGCCTGTCTTGTTTTCATGACTTTCAGCTTCAACGCTGGCGCTGGCAATTCATTTTGGCCTGGCTAAGCACTTTTCATTTGGTATGCAGATTTATGCGCACTCATTTAATTCATAAATTTTGAAATGCTCAGGACATGGCTGAACTGTACTGAATGCTGTCCTTTTGCGGCTGACCCCGCTGGGACACGGTCAGCCTTTTGCCTTTTGCCTAGCGGCTCTGATTTATCTAGCGGAATTTGTTAGCCCACAAAAATGTGTTGGCCTAAAACAGCCACAAATTTGGCACGCAATTAGGCGGCCAAGTTGCACACTTCAAATGAACGTGCCGCATAAATATGAACCGTTTTTTTTTTGTGCTCTGCTCTGTGTTTTTCCCCTTTGTCTGTGGCCCGAAAATATAAATTGAGTGTGGCAGCAACAAGCGGCAGATTAAGCACATAAAGCTCGTCCTTGCAGCATTCTCACAATAGTGACTAACCACAGTGCACTGGAATATAAACACCAGGGACCGCATATCCTGCTGACTGCTTTCATTTGTCTTGTGCCTGCTTGCCACAGTGGCTAATGCGGCAAGGATGTCCATAAACTGATTACCATGCCCAAGGACCAATGCTCGTAGTTGTGCAACCAGAGAATAAAGAGAATACTAAACTATTATCGATACATTTTAAACAGCAACTGAATATTTAATAACTCAACAAATCAACATTTAATAATATATAATAATAATTTAATAAAAATATTAAATAATAAAAACTTAATTTAATTTAGTTCTGTTGCATTTGGGAAAATTTATGAGGCATTTTCTAGTTCCCAAAATGAATTTATCAGCTGGGTGCATGTTCTGGCCAATTTTTCTAGCAACTGTTATATTTCTTGGTAATATTTTCCTGACGTAATTTCGGTAAAAATATTTTATGGAAACTATTTGATATTCCAAGAAATTCACTTTCTCTGAAATGCCTTAAGAACAATTTTTCCAGCGTCGTCTTTGCTGCTCAAAACTATTCAATGATATTTCTACGAAATTACAATTTTCCTGATGAAAGCTGTCATCCACAGTGACATTTGACAAAAAGTTCGTGGATATTGCGAATGAAATTAAATGGAAAAGGGACGACAGATGCGTTTCCTGTTTGAAATCCAATACGCAGTCAAATCCAAATGAAAATGCAAAATGCAAAATGAAAAATCAGAATTCAGATACGATGCTTGATTGTTGGCTCCCAGCGGAGCAGCCAGGAGATGGCTTCAATGTCATCGTACATTTTGCCAGTCAGCAAAGGATATTAAGCAACGATTTGCTGCATATTACACAGAAAAGAGGATTTGTGTCAGAGAGGTAAACCAGACGAGGCAGGTGATTGGGGCTGCTCCACTTAGTTGGTTGCATGCATAAGGAGGAGCAGTCAAAAATCTTGTGCATGCAAATTTCCAACCAATTGGCTTTATGAGACTGTTAAACAAATAAATTCTCCAGATATCTGCTGAATTCTAAGCTAAGCATTTAATTAAATCCAAAAACACTTTTCTTCGCTTTAATGCGTAATTAAGTATTTTGGCAAATGGCCATAACAAAAATTATACACAAATCTTTATTGCTTATTATTTTGTGCACATTTATCACCATTGTGTTCTTCCCTCCTCCCCGCTTCGGCTTCCCATTAATGCTTGGATTCTGCTGCTTTTAATTTGCACTCGTTAAGAGAGGCTGCTTTCGCTTGAGACAAAAGAATTGCTCATGAATTTTCATTAATTTGCGCAGCGCGCTACATTGTAATTTGCTGCCTACACTGACTCATCCACCCCCCCCCCCTCCCCCACCTTCCTCTTCGTTAACCAATACATGCCCCTTGCCCTCTTTCGGTTGTTTTTCCTTCTCGCTTGCGCTTTTTAGCATACAAATTCATTAGACATTTCTGCATAAATTAGAAGCTACACAAAAAAAAACATAGATTCTGCATAGAATATTCAAGAGCAGAATGTCTTAAAACATTATTGATTTTTAAATTGAAATTCCCTTTATATATATTTTTAAAATTAAATCAACTATTCAAAATTTGGCAAGTCTTTGACTGGCTTACTTAATTGATACAAATTTATATCCAAAATGGTCAGGATTAATTATTAACATTGTCTGATTCAAACAGTCAACAGCTTTATTTAATTTACAGAACATTAAGCTCTTTCAATGCTTTAGCCATTAAAATATTATGCAATTGGCCTTGAACTAAAAACTGTTTCTATTTTGGCCATATGGCGACACATTTTGTTAATGGGCATTAAAATCAAATAGGCTGAGAAATGTAAGTCAATTTGCGAATTGAACTTTTAATGACGTTGACAGCCCTTTTGACCAAGTGCATTAAAAAGCACTAATTATCAAAAAATTAACCTTTATGCGAAGCCATTAAAATCAATGAAAACAATTACCGTTTGCAAATACATGTTACAAGAATTTTTTTCGATGTTACGCTGATGGCAAAATGTAATTTATTTATTTGTTTTTTTATCGTGGGGCTGTGCAAATAATGGCGTTTGCCTGGATCCAGATAAATCAAATCATTAGCACAAAAGGTTAAGGTCGCAATGAATAAAGGCAACAGAGCCGATGGGGGTTGGGGGGTTAACAAAAAAAAGGGGCTGCTGTTTGAGATTGTAATGGGTATTAATGCCAAATTAAGTACGCCCCACGGTGAAGGCGCCCACACACTCATTCACATGTGTGTGCGTGTGTGAGTGTGTGAGTGTGCACCATATGCCAGCTAGATGCGATAAACATAAAAATCCAATTCTTATTAAATTTCCGCACGCCCAAACAGCCAAGCCTAGAGCCAAAGCAAATATCAGGCATATACACAGTAAACAATTTGGTAATTAATCTGGCTCTTTTTGTTTACTAAGTATTAAAGTATTTAAAACAACAATTTATGCGTACATTTGTGAATAATTTTGTTGTGTAAAATTTTCTATATATTGTAGAATTTTATTAAGATTAATTGATAGAAATTTGAATTTTAACTCAGCATTTCTTACTGTGTATACACATGTGTGTGTGTGACCCCCTTTACAAGCAAGTTTCCCCACATACACAGCTGCTGGTGGCTTCAATGAATTTTACATGTTTTTTGTGTTTTGTTTTTATGCGACGGCAACAGCCAACGGCTGCCCATAAGCAAGTAGGCAACATGCAAATACAAGTCAAAGCACACACACTTACACACACACATATATATGTGTATGTATATATATATATAAACACATGTGGGGAATGTACATCAATACAAGTTTACTTTACTGGTTGGTTTTTCGGTTTCTTAGTTTTTGCACGAGTTGTTTATGTTTATGCTGAAACTGAAAAAGGGATGGTTTGGGGGGGTGGAGTGGGGGCAGGCAGTTTACTGAGTTTACTTTCTGCTACACCTTCACAGTTGAGTCAACGATATTACCATGAAATTAACATTTATTTGCTTTGGCAAGGCATGCCTGGAATCGCCTTCTTGGCATGCTTACGTTTTGTGTTGACTACTTTGCGGCGCGGCAATAAATACATTTACATAAATTATGCAACATATGAAAAGTGGTCGCCATTTCTTGTTCTTGTTATTGCAGAGGTTGCCTGTTAGTTTTTGCTTCCACTTAAATGGGCTTGCTTGCGCCTTGTTTTGTGTATTCCTGATCCTGGTCCAGAGCCGACGGCAAATTGGGCAAACAAAAAGATACACTTCAAAAGCGAACCCAAAAACAAAGTGCCAACAAGAAAGTAATTGCTATCATTTTGCTAGCGGGCAATGGCTAAATATAAATGTATATTTGTGTGGGTGTGTGTGTGTGTGTGTGTGACGGACACGCCCATAGCAATATGCTAAATATGAACAAGCAAAAATATAAAATAAAATAAGAGATGGGTTGATTACCTAATACGAAAATGAAATAGAAATAGAAATAATAATTAATATTATAATTTATAATTTGATATGACTTGAATCTTGAACCTTTTATATATATATATATATATATATATATTACAATGTTACCATTAAAATTATGTATTATATGGAAAAGATTTTTCTTTAGATTTATTTCCAGCCAATGCTGAACACCCACTGAAGAAATCAAGTCTTCAATTTCTCCTCTGTTTCTTTTGTTTTCTGGCGACATTTCTGGTCTTAATATGCCAAATGTGTTTCTGTTGTTGAGTGTGTTTTTGTGTACGCCTTCGAAGTCTGTGAACAATTTTACGCATATTTGCACTTTGCTTTTATATGGATATATATATAATCGTATTTATATGTGTATTTATGGATATATATACAGCTGCAAAAAAATGTACGTTAATTTTGATGGCGTGCACGTTGGCAATTTGGTGGCCAATTTCCAGCTAAAATGATTATAACACATATCATTTTTTGTACATCTTTATGATGATTACGGATTTTAGTCATTAGCTCCGCTTTTGTATCTTTTTTCCACACAATAATTGATGAGCTCTTTGGACTACCTTGCGACTGATTGATTTCAATTCGAGCAATCTTATTATTAATTCTAGCTGCGAATGTCAGCATTACTTTTTTTTCCTTGAACTTTAAGCTGATTGGCACCGTAGTGCATGTGGGCGTTCTGCTTTTACACACATACACACACACACACAGATGTACATAATATTGTTTCGTTTTTATCTCTTAATTACATTTTCATCTTGCTGCTTGACTTTCAATGCCTCCACAAGTTTAATTAACGTGCCACTCGCTGGCACGCTGCTGCCACTCAATACGTCTAAGGAGCAAGTCCTTTCAATATGGACACCATCTCATACTGCTCTGGTGCACAACTTTATGAGGCCACATAATTGAATTGTTATGGCTTTTGACGTGTGCCCGTTACGATATAGTTGAGCAATTTAAAGACATTGTTTTCTATGATAGATAATCAAATTCTAATAATCTGAGAATGTATTTCATTATTATATTAATTAACGATATTTCTTTGATATATACAAATTAAATTGAATAAAGAATGTGTATGAAAATATTATCTTGCTTATAGATCAAATATTTTAATTAACAAGCTCGGATATTTCATCATAAAAAATGCTCTTTCATCTTTGGGCATTAGTCAACTTTTTTTTCTCAATAAGCAGCCATTTTCTCTCAGACTTTTTAAACTAATAAAACTTGCAAGCACTTACGAAAGGCAAAACATTTATATTTGATTAAACTTTTGAGAAAAGTGCTTTGCTACATTTGACAGCCGCAAAACTAACATTTGCGAAAGCAGAAAATATTCTGCAACATTTATCCTTGGCATGTCAGTTCAAAATTACACAAACTTCTAGGCAATAATATCGTCACACTTGGCTTTTATTCGCCTCAAACAAGGATTTTCAATAAGCGCTCAGAGAAATACTATTTTGAGAATATTAAGTAGCAAAGTATTTTTGTGCGACTGCCTTCAACAGGAAAAAAAACCATGTCCTTGGCTTGTCATTTGAATGCTGGCAATGCAAATGTGGCTGATATCAACAAAAAAAAAAAAAAAATTGAAAGACAAGAAAAGGAAATAAAACCTTGCTGACATTTAGCATATGTTGCCACAGTTATTTATTACACTTGCGATTAGTTTAACCTCAATTTTAACTTTTCGCATTTGTTCCACTCCACAAACCTTGTCCTATTTCCAAGTATTTCTCTTTGATATTTGTGTGTCTTTTGCTGATATACAACTTAGTTGAGAGTTATGATTCTGCTCGTCGACTTTAAAAAACTTCGAATTTTATAGTGAAAATCTACGATATCTGCAAGTATGTCAAAACTTCGACAGACCGGAGAAAACTATACTTTCCCTATTTGGCTGCAGGTAATCTACACCATTGCAAATGCGTGGCAAGAACTTTGCAACATGCTTCGCCCTTTTTCAGTTTTTCCATCAACTAAAGTGCTTGAAATGATAGCTGCTGGTTAACGTGGCCAAAAAAAAAAAATTCGGTTGCTATATTTTCCCTTGTGCGCTTTGTGCTGTTCAAGCGCACAAGGCTAACTGTCGAATGTGAGCCATGAAAAATAATTGCAACACTGCAGCGCCCTGAATTTGAGGCGACTCAAGTTGCTGCATGTGTCGGCAATTTAATTTATTAAATGTAACAACTTGTAATTAATGAAAATGCACTTAATTTGAGACTCCCTCGGCTCAAATTATTTGGAACAAAAACGTTTTCTGCTGCTTAACTAACCCGCCCAACCTGCCTGCCACAATACGTTCAAAGGGGGCGTGGCATCCTTGCGCTTTTGTGCAAAATCTACCATTATTGTTTTCAGCCAATGTTGCTGAAATCATCGAGAAGCATTTCTCATGTTGCAGACAACAGAATTTGTTACTTCCGCCAGACAGGGAAACTGCTCGACTTTTCCGCTCGACATTTCCGCTCGACTGCTTTCTAAGAGTGAAACAGCTGCAACTTTTACGCTTTCGCTTTTTTGGGGCCTGCTGAAAATGGGGCGCAACAAAAACACGAACAAAAACAAGCTTCCAACTGCAAGTAGCGTCCCTGGAAAGTTGACAAGTTTTGGAGGTGAACCACGGTGGGCAATTTAACTGTTGCAATTACTAACAATTGCGGCAACTCTTGCCACACATAAAAAATAAAAGCTGTTGCACTTGCAGCCGGGCACAAAGCTGCACTTAACAGGCGCAACACATCAGAACAGTAGATAATGTGGCACTCATCCAAGTTTTAGCCATTCTAGCTTTCAGTTGGCAATTGCGAACTGGCTTAGTTGCAGAAAAGTTAAATACTATTTGACTATATTTAACGCATGGAATCGAAACAAGAACGAAATTCAAAGAAAATTGAAACGAATCAATAAAATAAATTTAATTATTTATTTCATATTCAATAACATCCAATTACTGAAAATAAAAAACCAGTTTGATAACTTTTATTTATTTGAACATTATTATTTTACTTTAGGCCAATAGTTTTTCATGAAACCACAATTTCTTATGCGACTCAATTTTCTCGGATTGTGCAATCATGTGAAAATGTAATAAATTGCAAATACGTAGGAAATGAAATGGAAATGCAATTTTGCAAATATTTTCAACTCTTAAATCAATAAATCCACACACACACAACATAATAATGGCAATTCAAAGAATGTATTTGGGCTCTTTGTTTTTTAATTATTTTAGGTCTGTGAATTTTCCGCTTCCCGCATTTTCCCCTTGCAAGTTACCACAACAAATACGAAAAATACACAATTTTCACAGCATTGTGAAAAGAGTTTCAAATCTGATTTGGTCAGTTTGGTTTTAGTTTTTAATTAGTCAGTGAATAATTAAATTTAACAGCGCTCAAATTGAAATGCAAATGCCATTAGCGCTGCACATGTTTAAAAAACTTTTCAATTATTTATAAATCATAACAAATTAACGCAAAAATACGTCATATATAAAATACTATTGTTTCCGTATTGTTAATTGAATTTGCGCTTGAATTTCATTAAATGTGCTATACTGCATACAAATATGGAGAGTGGACGACAGCAAAATATGGAAATATTCGTTCTTTATTCATAATATTTGTGGCAATAATTGTTGCAACACGTTGCTGACAGGCTGACTTTAAGTTTTGGCCTTTGCCTTGCTGTCAGTTTAATTAACTGGTTGTCGCTGTTCTTGACTGCCAAAGGAGTAATTTAATGCCTTGTTAGAAAGCAACATGCCATGCAAGATTCTATTCAGCTTCTAATTAAATTTTATGGTTGCCTCTAACAAAAGTTGCAAGTTGAGTGCTGCTAATGAGGATGTTGCTGCTACAGTTTGCTGATAATGCAAGCTGCTTACTAATTTATACATGACATGATGCTCCACAACAATAAGATGTACATGGGTGTGGCAGATACACAGTCAGTCCACACAGCTTCCACACACAGCAGACAATGCCAGTTCATTTATCTATGAGCCTGCAACACAACATGAGCAGCAGGATGCGTGGGCGACACATGAACAGCCCACAGCAACAGCAGCTGGCTGGCAATCAATAAATCCCAGGCCCTAGCTCCTGTTGATGCATAAATGCACAGCAACACACCCACACATATATATATATATTTATATATACAAAGACAGACAGCTCCAAACGCATACACACACATTCTGTGAGGGTTGATTGCTGACGTCCGAGCTGCAAACATTTTTGCATCAGTGGCAAGGAGCAACAGCATTGGCCACAGCAACTGGTTGTTGCCATGACGACCACATCCAGGAGCTGAGTGCTGCTTTTTGTGGGGGCAAGCCGTGCGGGGGAGGGGCGTTGCACACAGGCCAGTTCCAGCTCCAACTCAAATTTCAGTGTAAGCTGCTGACATTTTGCTCATGGAAAAGTACAGTTGTGCCAAAGCGTGTTGCTCAGGTGTTGCCATTTTAACACTTGCTAACCGACGTGCCCCAAACATGCATTATTTATATATATATACCCCAGATGCACAATGCCAGAGTGCGCATTTAGTTAGACTGATGTGCATAGTTTGCCGCACACACACCAAACTTTGACTTGTTGCAAGATTATGTAAATAATGATTGTTTGCTGATGTTTTTCCGGTTTGCGCTAAACCAACTTTTTACAATCAGTAAAATATTGCAATGTATTTTGGAAATTTATAATACTTTTGTCGCCAAGATTAAATAAACTTATTATGGATTAAAGTATGTATCTAAAACTCTATTCTGTTTTAAATAAATTGGTAGATTTTAGTAAAATTTTGATACATCTAATTTTCAGAGGACTTTTCAGTCTTTTAGCTTTTTAGTTACTTATATTAAATTATAAATTAGTATCAACATTTGCAAATCAATTTTGGTGGTTTTAAATTTAAATAGTTTAACGCCCTTTTTAGAATTCTTTCTAAAAAAAAATAAAATAAAAACCATTCACTTGGGATTGTTGACTGAGTGCAAGCATTTCTAATTTTTGGACAGTTTTTTTTTTTTAAATTTATAAGTTATTCTAACAAAAAGAAAAAATTTCTTCTCGTGCCGATTTTTATTTGAAATGTGCTAAAATTCCGTGCGATGCAAATCTTGCAACAGAAATTTGTATGGCAACGAAAAGTGCAAAGGAAAATTAAGTTTTCATTTACAAAGCCGGCGCAAATATGAATATAATTCGAAATTATATTAAATTTGTTGCTTTGATGTGAAACGTTAATTAGATTATCTAACTTAAACTCAGTTAGCTTATCATAGTTTGTTTGTTTCCGGTGACAACACACACACACACACACAAGTCTGTGTGTGTTGTGTGTTATTTTATAGTGGATGCAATTGGTTTATGGACGACATGAAACTAGTTAAAAACATGGTTGCACTGCAAATCTTGTTAAAAGCTGGCCAACAAGGCAGAATTGGGTTTTGGATTTAGTTGGTCGTTCAAACTTTTTAATTAAACTAGTAAATTTGTTGCCTGTTTGCCACACGCATCCAGAGTGTCCCCAGAGTGTGTGCGGTGCGTGTGTGTGTGGCAGGTTTACAAAGTGGTTGGTTTAATGCATGTTTTTGTGACTTACCAACATTGCCCTCCGCCTGTACAAAATCTCCATACGTGGCCAGATACAGCAGTAGCAGCACCAGTAGCTTTGCCCACCAAACAAATTGCACCAGCCTCGAGGCTTTCCTCAGTGCTTCCAGATTTCTGCATATGCGGCTGAGGCCGCGGCTGCCATTCAACACTGGGGTTGACGTTGACGTTGACGTTGCTGCTCTGCTACTGATCAATAGACGGCGGTGCTGCTTCTGCGATGTGGATTTCTTCGTCGTCGTCGTCGGAGTTCGATTTTGTTTTTGCTCAAGCTCAAATTTTTGTTTTTGCTGTTCCAATAGCTGCTTAAACCATTCTCCTTCTTCTTGTTGTTGGCACACGCTGGTCCGTCCTCCACCTGCCAACTGCTGCTTATGCTGCCGCTGTTGCTGTTGCCCCTTAATTGTTGTATAATGCTGCCACACTTGTTGCTGGTGCAGTACATAGCTTGCCATGGTAATCGGCCCACCTGTAAGAAAATGTGGCAGTTGTGGCATTATTTATTTGTTTGTGTTCTCCCCGGAAATTGGCAAAAATGTAACCGAACATTTTATATAATATTTACAGTGGCATAAAAATTAATTTTTTATCAGTAAACATTTTCCAAGAAAATGAATTTAAATCAAATATTTCTCCCACTTCGCGCTTTAATCATTTCATCGCATTTGTGTCATAATTTGTAAAAAGAATCTTCGCTGTCGGCAAACATGATAAATTTACGCAAGTCTGCTAAAAAAATAATAAAAACAAAAAACTTTACAAGTTTATTCATTTATCATCCGCACGATGACAAGGAAGACTAGCTAAGCGAAGCCAACAGTGAGTCTTGGAACCACTGTGCGCTCTATTTGAGTGGGTGTACAAATTGCAGAATACTTATTTTTGATTTCCTGTATTCCTCACAAGCTTTATTTCAATATGCACAATACACAATCTGCCTACATACTTGGCGCGCCTCGGGGATACACACATTTATGGTGAGGCGGGGCGGGAGGCGTGCGAGGCTGTTTAGTATTGTTGTGCTGCAGTTTCCGGAATTTTCCACAGTGCTCCTTTTGTGCGCCCTTACAAATAATTCTTCCTGTTTATATGGTAATAAATGTCAGGCTTCATTTCGCAAAAGCGCCAGAAACACACTCCCAAAAGGAAATTGATTTTCTATGCCGCTTCATTGGGTAGGCGGTCGTTACCTGTCCCAATCTTTCCCTTCTCCATCACCATCGTTACCTTCTTAGGCTTACATTTATTCTCGAGACGGAGGTCTAAGTTATAACTAAGCGTTGTTTTCCATATTATTGTTGAGCATCGGACTTGGCAAGGTCTTAACACTTGCCACTCATCAACTGTCGCCACGTTGGACACAAATCTGCTCAAGCTTAGTTCCAACCCCAAAAAAAATAATATAAAAAAAAGAATGTCCACAAAATGTTGAGCAAGGTGTGACGAAGGCCATTGAAAACATAAAAAGCAAGAGAAACGAAAATGCAATTATCTGTCAATCAGCTCCAAGTTCAAGAAAACCTACTAAATAAATAAATGTCAAACTGTTATAGCTGGGCGAATAAATATGGGAATTCGTTTTTTATTCCTTCCTTTTATTAAATAATTTGTTTATTTTCTCGGGGAATACACTGAATGCTGTTCATGGCTGTGAGCAGGTTACCCAAAAGATGTTTGGGATAAAATGTAGAAATTTGTTAAAGATAAGCTAAGTTAAAGAGTTCGATTTTTCATAGTTTTTATGGGATTTGAGTCAGAAAGCAGTTAATAAAAATAAACTTGAAAAAATGTTCAAATATTCCAAACCGTCTGGTGTTCAAAGTATGTGTCTTATTTAAGTTAAATATACATTTATTAAATATTCTCAAATGCTACCTTTTCCATCCTTCATTCTGCTACTAAATGCAAAACAGTTCATTTAGTATTCATTTTACATGGATAAAATTAAACATTGTTCTGTTTCGACAGCAATAAAGCAATAAAATAAATAATTTAATTTTTATTTGACAAATAAATAGATGATGTGGATAATCTATGTAAAGCGCCGATTAGTCAACAATAAACATTTAACTAAATAAAAGACTAACAAAAGATTGGAAAAATAAACTTCAAATTGACAACAATATTTTTATATATCTTGTGGAATATTTAAGATTTGTTTATTATAGATTTAAATTATGGCAATAAATTAGGAGCCGAATGCCGAGTAATGCAAATAAATACAAAAATATATTCGTAATTACGTATTCTGTTTGGTATTCAACTTTCTTGGAATTAAATCAAGTTTCGGTCGACTTTTCTTGTTTCTATTTGCACCCACACAGAGATGACAAACCCTTTAGGATACTGACACACATCATGGGTTTTCCATCATTTCACATAAGCTGCATGATTAATGTGTTTACAGATTTGTTTCCACCCAAGCAGGACTTTATTGCCTTGATATAGTTATTCCGAGGACGCAGCGATGACTATTATTCCTCTTTACTCTTGGATTCGTCATTTTTCATGTGTCCCACTATGCCGTTACACTCTGAGAAAAATATTACCTCCAACTAAGAAAATCGCCAAAGCCGACTCATCTTATTAACTTTTTTTGTTCATATGCATTTTAGTAAGAAAAATTCGAAAAAGGATTTGCTTTCATGAGGAGCAAATTCTCCTTATTTTTATTTTTTGAGTGTAGTTGCGAAAACTAAACTTCACTAAACTGAGCCTGGCCGTCCCATTGCCGCATGACTTTGCAACATATGCGGCGGCATAATTAATCATCGCTCGAACGTGCCAGCCTCAAAGTTTTACCACTCAGCCTACAACTAAAGCCCACTTTGCCACAAAAGTCCGCAGGCAAAGCCTGGTGCTCGGAAAACTTACATAAGCTCTTTATAATATTATGTACTAATATGATTATATTTCGTGTAAACGGAATATTTGATTAGCCGACCACCAAAGACTGAATTTAAGTAACATCATAAAGCGTTCAACTTCATTTAGCTTTGCCTTTTTTTTACTTCACCGTTTTATAATTTATGCAACTCAATTAAAAGCCCACCTAGCGATAAACTTTAATAAGTGAAAAATGTTGAGCATTCCACCTTTTATTTAATGGCCGCTTGCCACTTCGTGTCCCTCTTTAATTAAAAATGTCGAGCAATTAAAAACGCATCAGAGGGTGCAGGAGGAAGGAAGAAAAAAAATAAATAAATGGAGCGAAAAAAAAACAAAGTTGCACAGACCAAATGAGAACTGAGTAATAAAATCGAGAGACGCTTCTGGCAACAACTCTATAAAAATACCCATTTAATCTTCAATTCTCAAATCGAACAATTCTAATTTAGACATTAAATCCAATTGTCAAACAAATTATCTAATTTTGCGCATTTTTTAAATATTCTAGCCACAGTTCTGTGGGAAGTTAAAAGCAAAATGCTGCCTTTAGTTGCATATAGACATTTACACGACTATTTCCTGTAGTTGCGTGGCACCACAAGTGCACTTGTTTCAGTCTGTTGTCTGTTGTCTGTTGTCTGTTGTCTGTTGTCTGTTGCATGGCTGCATGCCGCAGATGCCACGACTATGGACGACAGGAAGCGCCTTCATTTCTGTTGGCATTTTTTTTTTTTTGGTTAAGTACAACCAGTTTCAATTCAGTGGGCCAACTCTTTATTCGCTGTGGCAGACTTACGCCTCGTTGCGCGCATTGTTGCAATTAAAATTCAGGGAAATTACTTTAAAATACATTTGTTGCGCTTGTCAACTGGCTGCCTTGCAGTTTTTCGCTTCGCTTTTTTTCTGCATTGTTCGCTCCACTTCCGCCAAACAGACTGCAGCCCATATTCCCCCCAAACGGGTGGGTCGTCCTTTGCCTTGGCAAAGCCATTGCCTTTCTAGTCACATCCGTTTGGCTTTTGTCAGCACATATTGCGCCCCGAAGCGACAGGCTTTAAATTCGCACTCAACTGCGGTTCGCCTCCCCTCACTTCCTCTGCACATTTCCAATGCTTTGTCACCAGCAGCATTTTCGCTTTCCACACTTTGCAATTGGCTTAGCTTTCACATACATATACATATTTTTTTTGGCTTGAACATTTCATTCATTGAATTTCAATCGTCAATTTCAATCAAATTTGCTGCGATATCCACAAAATGTTATTGGCTGTGTCAATACAAATTTGAAGGCTCTGCTGCCAAATGCAGCTACAAAAACTTTTAATCCAATTAGGCAACGCAAAGTAAAATGCTGCAAGTGATTACGCTTTGGTCCGAATGATCGGGTTAAGAGCACAATTTTTTCTACTTTCTTTAATGCACATTTTTATCAAAACACAAGCAGTCTTGCAAAAATATTTAGCTCAAGAGTGCAAACATATTAAAAGTTTAAACAATTCTAAAATATATATACACGATATGGCCTTACCTATATAGATAAAAGATGGCAAGGCACGGATTTGTTGCAAATCTCGAATACTTTTACAATTTTAACTGCTACGTTAGAGCTGACAAACTCTCGATAACCGACATCTTGTCACCACATATATATCGATAAGACACTTAAGTGGAATGGTTAAATCGAGGTTAGATCACTTGTTGGCATATCACTGTAATTTCGCCAGTTAGTGATTTATATGAAAACTTTAAAAGTTAGACCAAAGCGCTAAATAAAGCTGTTTGTTGCCTAACCAAAATATTATCAAAATTAATTAATCATTTCACAAATACTCAACTTAACGAACATTGCAACTGACCGTCGATCTACAACACTGACGCCAGTGCAGCCAAGTTCACACGACTGAATACGCTTCCTCTTTGCTGATGAAACTTTATTGGGTGAGGACGTAAAATTTTACAAATTCTTTTTTCCTGGCAATAAATAAATAAAAATAAATAAATAAATTCTAAACTAAATTGTACGTTAAACAAATTGCAGCACGTCAACATTCAAAAGCAAAACTGATTGGGGATTACGGTAAAAATGATGGGCAAAGGCAAAAAGATGACAGTAGTAGCAGCCGCCAGGCCTGGTGCACTCTCTGCTGCCGCTGCTGCTTCTGCTGCTACTGCTGCTACTGCTGCATCTGCTGCTACTGCTGCTACTGCTGCTACTGCTGCTTCTGCTGCTACTGCTGCTTCTGCTGCTACTGCTGCTTCTGCTGCTACTGCTGCTTCTGCTGCTACTGCTGCTTCTGCTGCTACTGCTGCTTCTGCCGCTGCTAACGTTGCTACTACGGCATCAACTTTCGGCGACATCAACGACGATAACGATGCGATTCTTAACAATTTGACTTTTATTGATAATGTGGAGGATCTGAGTTCGATGAAAATCGATGACACCGTGTCATCCTCATTGGAAAGCGATGATGAGCCCAACTCCGAGCAAAAACCACTCCCGGAACGGCGCGTCGGCATCAATACTTCGCGTGCCGAAAAGAAGGCAAGACGCCTACTCATGAAACTGGACTTGCAAAGCATTCCGGATGTGTCGCGTGTCGCTATGCGTAAGATCGACAATGTGCTGCTGTACATCGACAAGCCGGAAGTCTATCAGTGCCCCCGAACCAATACAATTATCTTTTTTGGTGAGGTGCATGTCGATAATAGCGATGGTGTCGCCGCCGCCCAGGCAGCCGAATGCTTCATCAACGATGGGAAGCCACCGGATGCATTACCTGTCAATGATGTCAGTGATGATGAGGACATTGATGAGAATAAACTTGGCAGCGATCTGGATGACAACGATATTGTGCTGGTGCAAATGCAATCGGGCTGTTCCCGCAAGCGGGCCATCAAAACGCTGCTGAAGAACGACTGCGATGTTGTCAATGCCATCATGGAGCTAACATTGATCGGTTTTCCTTCATGTTTATGAATTATTTTTGCCTCAATTAAATAAATTTTGAATATTTCATTTGTCCATTCAAAATGGTTTATGTATTTATTTTATAAACTCAGCTTCTATTATTGCCCACTTGAATGAGATTTAATCAGCATCAGTATCCATGTTTGATTTTCATTCCGCAGGATAATATTTATATTTATCATATCAAAAGACAAAGCCTTGTTATTGAAGAGATATATCAAAACTCAGCACAGCTATAACTTAATCAAAACTAAACCGGTTTTTAAAAGAATGCTTTTCTCTTGTCATTTTACTTTTCTCTTCTTTTCCGTTCTTTTGTTTCTGGACAGGTGGCAATCCTTGGAACTGCCATCTTTGAGCTGCTCTCGTAACTTGGTCCTTGTACACAATTCCCAGCTATTTCTCTATATATTTTATTATTTGTGCAAACTTATTGTTTATGACGGATTAATAAGCTTTTCATATAGGAGTTTTTGTAGACGTTGTTGCTATTGCTGTGTTGGCGTTGCAGTTGCCAGGTGCCAGTTACTTTCACAAGAACTTGCTGAATAAGTATTCATTCAATTAAAATGGCTTTTGTTGGGCGCGGCGGCTTCTTCTTTTGACATTCCGTTGGCAGGCAGTCTGTCGTCCTGTCGCTACGCAAAGCCACTTAATAAATGTGGGGCTCTAACTGCGGCTTTATTTCAATTTCAATTTGCAGCTGTCGCCGGCAGCCGTAAAAAGGACTTTAGCTTTTGAATTGTGGCCGAATTCGCGTCTCCAACAATTTTGTGCGTGAAAATTAACGAACATAAAACAAGCTCGAATTTTGCCAGAACAGCAGAAACAGTGCTCCCTCAAGGAGAAGTCCTGTGCCAAAACAAAATTGAACCAATGTCCATTTATTACGCATACTCCGTGCAAACGGCTCATTTGTTGTGCTTCACATGACCAAACACACTTTATTGGAATGTGCGATTAATCTACATCTTTGTGTTAAAAAATTTCGAAACAATTGAAATCAGAAAGGTACAGCGAATTTTCTGCATTATAGTAGTAAATTTGGTTTTTTATAATGTCGCAACTTTTATGAAACCTCTTAGAAAATATTAGAATCGATAGGAATATTATGCGTAAGCACCCGTTTCCATTAAGAAAAATCAACAGCAATTTTAGCACTAGATTTTCCCAACTTGGAATATATATAACTAAATCCCTAGCAATTTCAGAAATCACTACTGTCATAGTACTGTCTAAAAATTTCTCACTTAATATATCAACTGAGGTCATATATATTTGGAGGAACACAGTTTAGAAAGTCCATTTTTTTTTCAAACTTCTTCCAAGCCACATGAAGTCCATTTAAAGCTGGCTGTATTGAAAATTAAACCGGAAATTGATTAAGTTGGGCGCGAAGAGTTTTAATCGGCGTTCGCCAGACACGTGCGAAATACAAAATAAACTGACAGACAGCCAGAATAGCAGATGCCACCAGCGAAGGCACAGTCAGAGGCAGCTGTCAGAGATGGTAGCCATCACCTGGCCACATGGCAAACGCCTTACACTTGAGTAAACAACTTAAGTACCCAGAAACAATTGATGAGACGTGCGGTAAACCGTTGGCCACATCCCCACTCCAAATTCACCCAGTCAGATTGGGTGAACTGTAACTTTCTACAAACAATTTCAAGTTTCGTAGCTTTTAAGGCCAAAATATTCTGAATTTTTACACCCTGCGTTCGAAGAGAAAAGAGCCTTTTGAATTTTTTTAGATGATAAACTTTGAAATATATTTAAATAAATATGAAAGACTTTTCAGATCTTCTTTAAAGATCTTTCAAAACTCCTCATAAATCGCTGCAGATTTCAGTTCTTCTAATATACTAAACTCTTAAATAAGAATTATTTTCTAAAACTTTAGGAGGCGCAGTAAAGAAAATTCCTAAGGTATAATCTGCGTTTTGGAGCAAGTTTTTTTTGGATTGTTTTGCAATTTTGCTACCTTTGAGACTTTAAGTTTTCCGTTGGTTTTTCTTGAGTTTTATGCCAAAACTTTTGAGCCAGTTTCTGGTTATTTCTTTTTAATGCTTTCCAGATGATTTTCTGGCGCATTCCTTGACCAAAATGAGCAAAGGATTTGCTTTGGAATGTGTTTTTTTTTATTTTTATTCTGCTTGTGACTGTCAGTTGCTGTGTGTCTGAGCATAAAACCAGCACTGCCAGTTGCACAAGAAGTTGGAGTTGGGGAAACAGGAGTTTTATTCGCTTGGCCGACTCAGCTCCGCAGGAGGCAGTTCATCACACTTTAAGTAGGACTTTGGATATGTATTTTATACTATTGGATTATTCACAAGTTTGGTGCTTGGTCGCATATTCGATATGGCTCGAATGCTTGCTTAGAATCTTTAAAGCTCTTAGGAGTCCAATTATTGTAAATATCAAGTGATTTAGAGCTTGTCCAGCTCAGCAAAACTGAATCGCAAATGCTGCCGCTTAAGTTGCATCAATTGCTTTTATCGGGACTTTATTTCTATGCACAAATCATCAACACGGCTGGCGCACGTAATAACAAAAAAATATCTATGGCAGCACTTTTTTTTTATTAAAAAACTCAAGAAATAAATCAGTTACGTGCAGAAGTAGGTATATATTCATAAATAATAATATATCAATAAGAAAATTGGTGTTTGGTTATTAAAGTGTATATTTATTCAAGTTATATTCGATAAGCTTTTGCTTTTTTAATATTTGATATCGATATTAGCGAAACGGAGGCAGTGTCTCTGATGTTACCTTCTGCCTGTGACATACTATTGCCCAAGTTCATTACAACTTATTAACCGATTTTAATGGGTTAAGCAGTTAAGAAGGGTTTTCCGCTGAGCGGAAAATGAAAGGCAATTAGATAAGCGTTAGCCGAGATTGGTTAAAATGACTATCGGCTATCGATAGATGTGTTGCAATAACAAAGGAATGTAATCGTATCACAGAAAGTTAATCAGCTATTAATTGAGATGAAAACTTTTAAAGTTTTTTAAAGACTAGAGAACTGAATATCACTGTTGTTGTCTAAACAAAATATTACCAAAATTAATTAATCATTTCACAAATACTCAACTTAACCAACATTGCAACTGACCGTCGATCTACAACACTGACGCCAGTGCAGCCAAGTTCACACAACTGCATAGATTTTCTATTTGCTGATGAAACTTTATTGGGTGAGGACGCCAAAAGAAAGATTACAATCTTCCAGGTAATACAGAAATTAATAAATTAAATGCTGAACTGAATTTTCGTTAAACCAATTGCAGCACGTCAAATTACTAAAGGGAGTGATAACTGGGAAAACGATGGACAAAGATCAAGAGATGAAAAAAACAGCAGCCGCAATGGATGACACTTCCTCAGCTGCTGCTAACACTGCAGCAGACGATGCGATTACCAAATTGTTGTTTTTAGGTTTGGAGGATTATGATCCCAAAAAATTCTGCGAATATGTCTCATCCATATCGCACTGCGATGGTGTGTCCTACTTCCACTTCATTTCAAGCCCCATATGTTCATATAGGGAGAAAAAGATACTTATGGATTTGGGCTGGAAATGCAATAGGAATGTGCACCATGCCACATTGCGTGTGGACGGTATTCTGGTGTATATCGATAATCGTGAAGTCTTTCTGTGCCCCACGAGCAAAACACGTATCTCTTTCGGTGAGGTCCATACTGCCACAACTTCAGCCACCCAGGCAGCCTAACGGTTCATCAACGATGGGAAGCCATCGCAGAAGTCACCGGATGCAGTTGATGTCAATGATGATGTCAGTGATGATAATGTTTAAACTTACTCTTTGACACAGAATAAAGTATAAATTACATATACATCCTGAATGCAGTTGTTATCGTTTCTTTGTTGTAATTAGTCACAATTCTATATAAATGCATAGTTAAGCTACTTTCCTTTCAATTGTTCAAAGTCGGTTTCGGTTTATACCAAGTTATGTTTTTTTGTTTGCTTGAAAACTGTTCTATCAGTTTTGCATGAGCTCTTTTTGTGTAATAATCAAAAGGTTTTTGCCAGTTTTGAGTAAACAACTTAAGTACCCAGAAACAATTGATGAGACGTGCGGTAAACCGTTGGCCACATCCCCACTCCAAGTTCACCCAGTCAGATTGGGTGAACTGTAACTTTCTACAAACAATTTCAAGTTTCGTAGCTTTTAAGGCCAAAATATTCTGAATTTTTACACCCTGCGTTCGAAGAGAAAAGAGCCTTTTGAATTTTTTTAGATGATAAACTTTGAAATATATTTAAATAAATATGAAAGACTTTTCAGATCTTCTTTAAAGATCTTTCAAAACTACTCATAAATCGCTGCAGATTTCAGATCTTCTAATATACTAAACTTTTAAATAAGAATTATTTTCTAAAACTTTAGGAGGCGCAGTAAAGAAAATTCCTAATAATAATAATAATAAAAATAATAATTCCTATAATCTGCGTTTTGGAGCAAGTTTTTTTTTTTGGATTGTTTTACAATTTTGCTACCTTTGAGACTTTAAGTTTTGCGTTGGTTTTTCTTGGGTTTTATGCCAAAACTTTTGAGCCAGTTTCTGGTAATTTCTTTTTAATGCTTTCCAGATGATTTTCTGGCGCATTCCTTGACCAAAATGAGCAAAGGATTTGCTTTGGAATGTGTTTTTTTTTATTTTTATTCTGCTTGTGACTGTCAGTTGCTGTGTGTCTGAGCATAAAACCAGCACTGCCAGTTGCACAAGAAGTTGGAGTTGGGGAAACAGGAGTTTTATTCGCTTGGCCGACTCAGCTCCGCAGGAGGCAGTTCATCACACTTTAAGTAGGACTTTGGATATGTATTTTATACTATTGGATTATTCACAAGTTTGGTGCTTGGTCGCATATTCGATATGGCTCGAATGCTTGCTTAGAATCTTTAAAGCTCTTAGGAGTCCAATTATTGTAAATATCAAGTGATTTAGAGCTTGTCCAGCTCAGCAAAACTGAATCGCAAATGCTGCCGCTTAAGTTGCATCAATTGCTTTTATCGGGACTTTATTTCTATGCACAAATCATCAACACGGCTGGCGCACGTAATAACAAAAAAATATCTATGGCAGCACTTTTTTTTTATTAAAAAACTCAAGAAATAAATCAGTTACGTGCAGAAGTAGGTATATATTCATAAATAATAATATATCAATAAGAAAATTGGTGTTTGGTTATTAAAGTGTATATTTATTCAAGTTATATTCGATAAGCTTTTGCTTTTTTAATATTTGATATCGATATTAGCGAAACGGAGGCAGTGTCTCTGATGTTTCCTTCTGCCTGTGACATACTATTGCCCGAGTTCATTACAACTTATTAACCGATTTTAATGGGTTAAGCAGTTAAGAAGGGTTTTCCGCTGAGCGGAAAATGAAAGGCAATTAGATAAGCGTTAGCCGAGATTGGTTAAAATGACTATCGGCTATCGATAGATGTGTTGCAATAACAAAGGAATGATATCGTATCACAGAAATTTAATCAGCTATTAATTGAGATGAAAACTTTTAAAGTTTTTTAAAGACTAGAGAACTGAATATCACTGTTGTTGTCTAAACAAAATATTACCAAAATTAATTAATCATTTCACAAATACTCAACTTAACCAACATTGCAACTGACCGTCGATCTACAACACTGACGCCAGTGCAGCCAAGTTCACACAACTGCATAGATTTTCTATTTGCTGATGAAACTTTATTGGGTGAGGACGCCAAAAGAAAGATTACAATCTTCCAGGTAATACAGAAATTAATAAATTAAATGCTGAACTGAATTTTCGTTAAACCAATTGCAGCACGTCAAATTACTAAAGGGAGTGATAACTGGGAAAACGATGGACAAAGATCAAGAGATGAAAAAAACAGCAGCCGCAATGGATGACACTTCCTCAGCTGCTGCTAACACTGCAGCAGACGATGCGATTACCAAATTGTTGTTTTTAGGTTTGGAGGATTATGATCCCAAAAAATTCTGCGAATATGTCTCATCCATATCGCACTGCGATGGTGTGTCCTACTTCCACTTCATTTCAAGCCCCATATGTTCATATAGGGAGAAAAAGATACTTATGGATTTGGGCTGGAAATGCAATAGGAATGTGCACCATGCCACATTGCGTGTGGACGGTATTCTGGTGTATATCGATAATCGTGAAGTCTTTCTGTGCCCCACGAGCAAAACACGTATCTCTTTCGGTGAGGTCCATACTGCCACAATTCCAGCCACCCAGGCAGCCTAACGCTTCATCAACGATGGGAAGCCATCGCAGAAGTCACCGGATGCAGTTGATGTCAATGATGATGTCAGTGATGATAATGTTTAAACTTACTCTTTGACACAGAATAAAGTATAAATTACATATACATCCTGAATGCAGTTGTTATCGTTTCTTTGTTGTAATTAGTCACAATTCTATATAAATGCATAGTTAAGCTACTTTCCTTTCAATTGTTCAAAGTCGGTTTCGGTTTATACCAAGTTATGTTTTTTTGTTTGCTTGAAAACTGTTCTATCAGTTTTGCATGAGCTCTTTTTGTGTAATAATCAAAAGGTTTTTGCCAGTTTTGAGTAAACAACTTAAGTACCCAGAAACAATTGATGAGACGTGCGGTAAACCGTTGGCCACATCCCCACTCCAAGTTCACCCAGTCAGATTGGGTGAACTGTAACTTTCTACAAACAATTTCAAGTTTCGTAGCTTTTAAGGCCAAAATATTCTGAATTTTTACACCCTGCGTTCGAAGAGAAAAGAGCCTTTTGAATTTTTTTAGATGATAAACTTTGAAATATATTTAAATAAATATGAAAGACTTTTCAGATCTTCTTTAAAGATCTTTCAAAACTCCTCATAAATCGCTGCAGATTTCAGTTCTTCTAATATACTAAACTCTTAAATAAGAATTATTTTCTAAAACTTTAGGAGGCGCAGTAAAGAAAATTCCTAAGGTATAATCTGCGTTTTGGAGCAAGTTTTTTTTGGATTGTTTTGCAATTTTGCTACCTTTGAGACTTTAAGTTTTCCGTTGGTTTTTCTTGAGTTTTATGCCAAAACTTTTGAGCCAGTTTCTGGTTATTTCTTTTTAATGCTTTCCAGATGATTTTCTGGCGCATTCCTTGACCAAAATGAGCAAAGGATTTGCTTTGGAATGTGTTTTTTTTTATTTTTATTCTGCTTGTGACTGTCAGTTGCTGTGTGTCTGAGCATAAAACCAGCACTGCCAGTTGCACAAGAAGTTGGAGTTGGGGAAACAGGAGTTTTATTCGCTTGGCCGACTCAGCTCCGCAGGAGGCAGTTCATCACACTTTAAGTAGGACTTTGGATATGTATTTTATACTATTGGATTATTCACAAGTTTGGTGCTTGGTCGCATATTCGATATGGCTCGAATGCTTGCTTAGAATCTTTAAAGCTCTTAGGAGTCCAATTATTGTAAATATCAAGTGATTTAGAGCTTGTCCAGCTCAGCAAAACTGAATCGCAAATGCTGCCGCTTAAGTTGCATCAATTGCTTTTATCGGGACTTTATTTCTATGCACAAATCATCAACACGGCTGGCGCACGTAATAACAAAAAAATATCTATGGCAGCACTTTTTTTTTATTAAAAAACTCAAGAAATAAATCAGTTACGTGCAGAAGTAGGTATATATTCATAAATAATAATATATCAATAAGAAAATTGGTGTTTGGTTATTAAAGTGTATATTTATTCAAGTTATATTCGATAAGCTTTTGCTTTTTTAATATTTGATATCGATATTAGCGAAACGGAGGCAGTGTCTCTGATGTTTCCTTCTGCCTGTGACATACTATTGCCCAAGTTCATTACAACTTATTAACCGATTTTAATGGGTTAAGCAGTTAAGAAGGGTTTTCCGCTGAGCGGAAAATGAAAGGCAATTAGATAAGCGTTAGCCGAGATTGGTTAAAATGACTATCGGCTATCGATAGATGTGTTGCAATAACAAAGGAATGTAATCGTATCACAGAAATTTAATCAGCTATTAATTGAGAAGAAAACTTTTAAAGTTTTTTAAAGACTAGAGAACTGAATATCACTGTTGTTGTCTAAACAAAATATTACCAAAATTAATTAATCATTTCACAAATACTCAACTTAACCAACATTGCAACTGACCGTCGATCTACAACACTGACGCCAGTGCAGCCAAGTTCACACAACTGCATAGATTTTCTATTTGCTGATGAAACTTTATTGGGTGAGGACGCCAAAAGAAAGATTACAATCTTCCAGGTAATACAGAAATTAATAAATTAAATGCTGAACTGAATTTTCGTTAAACCAATTGCAGCACGTCAAATTACTAAAGGGAGTGATAACTGGGAAAACGATGGACAAAGATCAAGAGATGAAAAAAACAGCAGCCGCAATGGATGACACTTCCTCAGCTGCTGCTAACACTGAAGCAAACGATGCGATTACCGAATGGTCGGATTTCAATAACAATGTGTACGATCTGAAGAACTTCTGCGAATATGTCTCATCCATATCGCACTGCGATGGTGTTCCCTACTCCCATTTCATTTCAAGCCCCATATGTTCATACAGGGAGAAAATAATACTTATGGAATTGGGCTGGACACGCGTTAGGAATGTGCACCATGCCACAAAGCGTACGAACGGTATTCTGGTGTATATCGATAATCCTGAAGTCTTTCAGTGCCCCACGAGCAAATCACTTATCTATTTCGGTCAGGTGCAGGTCCACATTGCCACAATTCCAGCCACCCAGGCAGCCGAACGCTTCATCAACGATGGGAAGCCATCGCAGAAGTCACCGGATGCAGTTGATGTCAATGATGATGAGCACATTGATAAAAATGCACTTGGCAGCGATCTGGATGAAAGGGATATCCAGATGGTCGAAACGCTGGGTCTTTGTAGCCGCAAGGTGGCTATCAAAGCGCTGCTGAATCACAACAGCGATCCTATCAATGCCATCATGTGGCTAATTCATGGCGTATACTAATATAATGTTTAATTTACTCTGCTTTGACACAGATTAAAGCATAAATTACATATACGTCCTGAATGCAGCTGTTCTATATAAATGCATAGTTAAGCTACTTTCCTTTCAATTGTTAAGCTGTTCAAAGTCGGTTTCGGTTTATACCAAGTTATGTTTTTTTGTTTGCTTGAAAACTGTTCTATCAGTTTTGCATGAGCTCTTCTTGTGTAATAATCAAAAGGTTTTTGCCAGTTTTTGGCCAGTTTTTTAAAGCTTACGAGTTGATTTCGTTGCGCATTTATTGGCCAACAGCCATAAAGGATTTGCTTTGGTATATAATTTTTTTATTCTGCTTGTGGCTATCAGTTGCTGTGTGTCTGAGCATAAAACCAGCGCTGTCAGGAATCAGAAGATGGAGGTTAGTGGTGAAATAGGCCTTCTTATGCGCTGGGCCGACTCTCAGCTCAGGAGGAAGCAGTTCATCACACTTTAAGACGGGCTTTTTTTTTTTTTTTTTGGATATTTATACCCAACACAATGTTGGGGATTAAAGGTCGAACACTTGAGCCTGAAGTGTTGGCTTCAGGTCTTCTGCTTGCTTGGGCACTTGAGAGCTCTTAGGAGTCCTGTTATTGTGAATATCGAGCAGCCGGGCAAAGCAACAAAATTAACAAACAGACAGCTGGAAATCTCGAGTGGAATTGAAAGCTGTTTGGCCAACAAGCCCTTATGTAACCAACCTGCAAATGGTGCTGCTGCTGCTACTACTAAGCCCTGGTTAAGACACAACAAATTGTTTTTTTCGGTCTTTCATTTCTATACACAAATCACAATTTGTGCACAGCGTGCAACAACACAACAAAAAAAAAAAGAATTCATTTCCGCTCAGCGGAAAATGAAAAGCAATTAGATAAGCGCTGGTCGCGAAACCCTCTGCGGCAATCGGTTATCATTTGTGCGCCTGGCAGAAAATGGTTCCAGCTGTGTAACAATGAAATTTATTAGCAAGCAGCCATTCAGTGCAAAAAAAAACCTGTTTTCAGCCCATCTTTTGTTTTTTAATGTTGACTCAATTTTGACCTCTGTAAACTTATTATCTAAAGCAGCAAACTATTAAAAAAAAACCCAATGTGGCCTCAATTTGACAACAGGCGCATTTCACGCGGATAAACATTTAAATTAATTATTTAACTTAATTGTAGAAAATACGCCTGTACATGTTGATTTATTTATTTGCTAAATTCAAATATTTGAAATTAATTATTTAACTTAAGTGTAGAAAATACGCCTGTACATGTTGATTTATTTATTTGCTGAATTTAAAGATTTAAGACACAATTTTTGGTCATTAGTTGGTTGCAAATTCCACCATTTAATCTTCTCCCATAACTTTGTAAAAGATTATGGATTTTCGTCTTTCCACTAAGATGCAAAACTTAGTTGGCTTTACTTTCGAAAATAATTTGTAAGAAGCCATTATTAATCTTGACTGTCAAAGAAAACTTGTACTGCGGTTTATAGTTTGCGCCACACTACAAATTTTGCAAATGAAAACGCTTTCGGCAAGATATTAGGAATCCTGAGAGATCTTGCCCAAGCTTGACCATTAAGCTGCTTAACGAACATTAAGTTTGTGATCCAACCAACTAAATGGGCTATTCGCAGCTATTTGAAGCATATATTTATATTGTTGTTGCATTCTATGTGGCTTAAAGTTGTTATTTTATTTTAGTTGCACAATTTGCAAATTTCTTGCTATGTAGAAGGGTAGAATTTTTTTCCAATTTGAAAGCAAACTACATGGAAATTGTGTACATCCTGTGCACTGAATAGGTTTCAGTGATGATGCGGTGCAGGCAAAGCGGCTTACGTAGGAGGCACTCAACAAAGCGCAACAACTGCTGCAACAGCAGCAGCAGCTCCTGTTGCCGTTGCTCAGGACAACAGATGCGAAACGAAGTGGGTCTCATTATGCCAGCTTCCAGCCAGCTGCATACTGAAAGGGTCTTTGAAGCGCTTCCATGGAATTTATGCACAATATTTTATTCATTTCCCGGAATAAAATATGCATGATAAAATGCAAGCATAATGAACAGGCTTTGTCAGATTCATACATCTGTTAATATGTCTGATGAAAGAACTTTGATATTTTCTATATACTTGAATCAGTATGTGTGTGCGAGTGGGTGTGGGTGAGTGTGTGTGTGTGTGTGTATCAATATATGTAGTCTGTGTACAGAGAGACAGCAAGAAAATTGCATATCAATTGGAAATCAACATTCGACGCTTTCCAAAAACCAAATGCGCAGTTTTGTAAAGAGCACAAGGAGTGATGGAGGTGGGGGGGGCTATGGAGTGGAGTGTCAATTTCAGTTGTACAGTTGCACATAGCACCTTTGTGTGTGTGTGTATCTGTATCTGCTCGTGTCTACACGTATCTTATCTGTGTCATGAGTTTTTGCCTGATGACAGAAAATTGATACACATAATAATTGGCAGGGAATTTTTTTTTCTATTTTAATACATTTATAATTACAATGAATGCGTAATTTTTTTTATCATTAATTTGTGTATCGCATGAAATGAATTTCACGAATTTTCGTTGCTATTTCATAATGAGAGTTGACAATCAGACAATGAATAAAGTTAATTGGGTTTTAATTGGAATTTATTTGCATTTTAATTAGAACGGATGACAAATGAAGAGCTTCCTTTAATTAAAGTCAATAATTTCATTATACCACGCGCCACGTCGTCGATCGTCAGGCAAAATGTCGACGCCAGCAACGCGCACAAATTAAGCATAAAAACGGAATCGAGTCAGACGGAAAATATAGCATACTTTTCAGAGCAAAATGCTTAAGGCAAGCGAAAAGCGAATGGGAAAACAAAAGTTGAACAACGAAAAACTTTATACACAATTCTAAAGTTGTTTAACTTAGTTTTCTGCATTAAAAGTGTTCTGAAAGACTTACCAGGATATAGAGTGCGCAACGTGCTTGTGATAAGTGTGCTGCATTTTAGCATCGATACCAACTGCTGCCATATGTTGAGCTTCATATGCCACGCAAGAGCAGCAGCAACAGCGTCAGCACATAAGCAACCAAGCTCTGGCCACACTGGACGCCAATCTCTGAATTAGCTGGCGCAAAATACTAGCTGGGAATTTATTCCCTACTTGTTGTAGGGAGTCACTTTTCTTATTTAACCGCTCAACACTCCGCCCAGCGTTCACTTCGCTGCGCTCCTCAGGTTGAACTGAAATCAAGTCGAAGTAATGCCTTGCCGCGAACACTCGCCGAGCATCAGGTAGACAGAGACTCGAGCCGACAACCGTTACACGAAGTCCAGAAAAAGCCAGCCGACAGCGCGCCACGACGCTGCGAAGCTTCACTTTCCAGGCTTCCAGTTGTCGGGCCTGGGGTAATGTTGGCATATAGCTTTTTTACGGTAAGCTTTTGCTGACGCTGCTGCTGACGGCTGACGACGTCTGGTGCTCCTGTTGCGTCGATAGCGACGCCCACGCATGAAGCTTTCATTATGTGTTCGGTTTCGTGCAGCTTTTAATGCCCACGCACGCACGCAATGCAAACTTAGCTTTTGGGCTGGGGGCACCCGTCTAAAGTGTGAGCTCAGTGTTAAGCTTTGACGTTCTCTCTCTGTCACACACACATACACTCACCCACGCACCCGCTCGTACGTTACTTTCCAAAAATAGCTCCTCTCCTTCTCTAATTCTCTCTCTCCCTAGCTTTCTCACTCTTTTTGCTCTTCTTTACACTTGCCCACATTTTCAGTTATATTTTCAACTAAATTTTGTTCGCCACAGCTGCCTTAAGACATAACTTATTTCTTTTTTTTCGACCAAGACATTTTCAATTTCTTATCTTTGTGAATTTGTTCAGTTATTTTTAGGCATTTTGTATATGCGCAGTAGGGAACCCCCTACGCCTACCATTGATTTTTTTGTACAATACATTTGTGTTGTTGTTGTTGTTGTTTTATATTTTGGCTGGCGAAGCCTTTTATGAATGAACTTGACTCACATAACTTACTATTTGAGACTGGCCGTCATTGTGCTGCACACCTCCCCCTCTGCCCGCGGCAGCAGACTCTGGATAGGGAACCCAAAGGGTGCAGGCACCTAGAGTCGAGTTTCAGCTTACAATGTCACTTGCAATCTCATTAAGTAAATGGATTGTCGTCGTTGTGGTTTGGTGATGCGCCATATGACGCCATTGTATTCCACTATCCAATTCGAAATCCAATTTCGACACGACTACCCCAAGTCCCTAATGATATCCAAGGGACGTATGGCCAGACTTTGGAAACGTGCTTGAATTATGATTGATATTTGCACAGTTTTAAATTAATTGTTTTCAACAATGGCTGCCATCCAGAATGTTGATTAATAATCCAAAAGAAGAGGGGGTGGTAAATGAGGGGCACTATGTGTATGTGTGGGAGGGGGGCAAGTAGGGATACTCTTGGGAGGGTTGCTAATGTCTTGCTTAGGCGGCGAGACGTTAATCAAGCTATGGGCCATTTAAATGATGGCTAAATTTTATAGAACAATAAATATTCAAAGCAGTTTTGGTCTATTTTTAGTGCATCCTTGTCGGGGGAACATAAATTGTTCTCTGGGAGTGGTTAATGAATAAATAATGTTAAAGTCAATTCATATAAACCCAATATTTGAGTATAAGCAATTATGAAAATCCTGAGCTAGTTTTTACTTACTTCTCAACCGATTTTGTTGAAATATTCATAGCTGATCAATATTATGTTGGGTAGGGTTAAGAAATACACATCTCAAATAAATTAAATAATTATTGCTATTAAAAAGAGTTTGTACGGGAAATCAGGTTATCAATCAAATGATATGAATTTGATTTGTTAATGGTACATAAAAACTTCTATTCCAAAATCGGTTCTAACTTTTATAGTCTCTGGGATCGGCACAACTTCAATGTACACTTCTATCTTTATTTATTATTGGGTTATAATTGGGTCTAATTGTTGCATAATGTAATAATATCAATAAAGCAAAATAAATTGAAGTAATAAAGGATTTTGATTTCTGAGTATCATAACATATTTATCTGATTTTATTTGAATCAATTAAATTGATATAATAAATGATAAATGATATGATAAAAATAGCCTGATCGATAATTTATCAAATGACTAAAAGTGAAGGACATATGTTGCGAAATGCACTCTGTGATTTATAAATTATATACGTAAAATGTTGTCAGATCTCTTTAAAACAACTTTAAGTAAAATTTTGTAGTTTTGTTTATGCGCTTTTTTTATTGGAGCTATGATGGCAATCAGTTTATGAAACTATTCAGGAATGAAACTAGAGTGCAGCTCAAAAGTACTTTCCTATGGATTATGTGATATTTTATCAATTGGTTTTGTATATGTATATGTAATATGTGCATATGTGTATGTGCTCTGTAACTGTGTATTGTGGACACACAAATATTTGCGTTTCATTTATACGTACGGCGTTGATGCCACAGCTTCCTTCTGGCTGTTTACGCAAGTCTTAATCAAAATGAATTTTTCGCTGTGCCACAGAATATAAATGTTGTCATTGTTATTTTTCTCGCCGTTGTTGTTGTTATTTTTTGTGTTGCTATTTTTAACATATATCCACAAATCCACATATCCAGCAGCAATCGAGCGGGAATTGTGTCAACAGCATTCAATCAAAGTAAATGAAGTAGACACAATAGGAGCCCATCGGCATGCCACTTGCCACTTACCACATCGACAGCTGGTGTTTCTGCCGTCTCTGTCAAAGTCATATTTCAGGTGAAATTAAGTCACATGTCCTGCCACCTGATCCGACTAAAGAAAATAATGAAGGCAACGTGACTTTGGTGCTCTTGCAAATTTTTTTATTTTCTGACAGGTTTCATATTAATATAAACGGATTTTTCGCCATAATTGGCTTCATGGTGATAGTTTGCTGGAGAGCTTGAAGTTAATTTGAATATATTCGCAAATTAAGCAAAGTTAGTTAGTTCACCTGAAGCCAGCGAACGACATATTCAAATTACAAAAGAGGACACCAAACAATAAACAAACTTAGTTAGTTATTTTGAGCACTATAAAAAGTGTTTGTGGCTATCGTAAAAATATATCTCAAATAATGGAAGCGGTTTCTTCTTGATATATCTAAATCAATCGTTTTGCTGCAAGCAGAACAGATATATGTCGCCGCCGGTTTGGACTATTAAAATAATATATAATAACAATAGACTAAACTTATGACACAAACAAAAACAACATAATAAATATAACATATTCTGCAAGTAGGTTGCCAATTATCTTGTTATTACTTTATTTACTGATTCGACATGTAAACATTGTCTACTCAATATAGAACTTGATCTCTTACTTTTAATATGTTTTGTGTTTGTTGAATTTTTATATATTTATTTTTGCCTTTATCTAATAAACTACTAAAAAGCCACCTGTCTAAAAAGCCACCTGTCCAAAATGGGTATCTGTAGCAGCAGCCAATGCAGGTTTTGTGAGATCGAGGAGGAGTCTTCAACTCACATCCTAACAAAATGCATCGCCCTTGCCAGGAGAAGATGCAGCATCCTAGGGATGCATGTTGTGAATGTCAAAGACATAGCAGCCCTCGACCCATCAAAGATCCTGACATTTGTTCAGGAACTCGGGTTGATGGAGGAGCTATAAGCTCGGAAGGGGGCACAATAGATCAATCAGGTCGCAGTGCACAAAACCCCAAATAAATAATAATAATAAACTACTTTTTTAAATCGGAAAACTACTATTCTGTGCTCATAAGATTTATTAGTGCTACCTAAAAGTATGCTAAGCAAAAGAGCATGGAAAATAAACGGAAGCGGAAACGGTAGTGAATTGTGGCTCATTGGATTTTTGCGCGTCTTATGAGCTTCTTCCAAAGCCAACTCAAAATTTGCATAATAATATAATCTATTGAATTTGAATAGATAATGATAATGGAAGGCCCATCCCAGCACTACTGAATGCCACAATGAAAACGTTTTTAAGGAGAGGGGAGCCTAAGTCGTTAATTGGCGCCTTTGGCAAATTTGCAATACGCATTTGCTCTTTATTTCAGCTTGCCTCTTTCATTCTTTTGCCGCAAATAGAGAGGTTATTTTGGAGTGGAGGTGGCAGGGGGCGAGTGGCGAGAGGCGGGCGCACCTGTTGCCACACACAGGCGCACACACAAGCGTCAAAGGTCAAATCATTTAACTGCACTCGCAATGGGCCCATAAAATAATATATAGTATATAATATGTAGTAAGACTTACCTCAGTTTGACATTTATAGCGCTGCTCATGTAGTTTTTTATATCATTCTCGGCCCAAACGAACGAAGACATGCAAATGGTTGTTGTTGATAATTGTTGGTGGTGGAGGCTTTAGTTTAGAGGCGGACTTCCTGTGACTGAAAAGAGGCATAACACACAACACATATACAATTTCGATATATATATACATGACTTAATTTCACATTAATTTTACTGTTTTCTTTTTTTTTTTTAGTATACTTTTTGCTGGTAGGCAGCAACAACTTCTTTTTAAGGCAAGCAACGTCAGCGACTGACGACAGCAGCAACAGCGGCGGCCGCTAGATATTACTGTTCTTTTTTTCTGACTGCGGCTCCGAAATGAGAGAGAGCTCAAATTAAGAGAGCGATAGGACCACTGAGTAAGAGCGCCGGTAATTCGATTTGTGTGTGGGTATGTGTGCATATGTGTGTTGTTTGTATTTGTATTTGCATTTGTATTTGTGTGTGGGCAGGCGGCGAACCGCAGGTGTTTGCAGGCTTACGATGACGTTGCTGTGAACGAGCGCGAGCGTTTGAGATAGAGCGAGAGGGTAAGACTGAGTGTGAATATATTGTGGGCGTGCGAGTCGATAGCAGATTCTGGGCATCTAATTGCCAAGAGGGCGCCTCACCGTCACTGTTTACGGCAAGCAACAAAGCAACAAAACTAAGGTGAAAAATTGTCGCACGCCCACACACACATATTCACAGGCAAAGAGAGTGTGAGAGAGTGGCCGAAACGTATGGCGACGCAATAAGCGCGCACACACACACACACATACACACGCATTTGTTAGATTGTGTGCACAAGTCAAGTTTACATTGTTTTTGTTTGCACACATTGTCCGTTATACCGTCGCCTTTTTGCTTTTGAGCGCACACACACACAAATACATTCTAAAATTAAGATGCCCTTTATTGTTGCTATTGTTGCTGTTGCACTTACTGCTCTTATAAATATAGCAACAAGAGCCGCAACTTAGGTCCACCATATGCTGCATAGAATTATGCAGCATTTTCTTTAGCAGTTCTCTTTTTCTTGTTGTTGTTGTCATATATATCATATATATATTTATATATAAACATGGATATATACATTAATATGATACACGTTTACATTTTACAATTGAAGTTCAGTGTCAAATTTTTTCAACTCGCTTCGCATTTAGAATGTGCCAAAAAAAGAGTGAAAAGCTTTGCCTTGTCGCCATATTTGTTCTCTCTCGTTTTTCAAACAGTACAGTAATAATTAATTTAATTTATTAATATAATATATGATAAACACACACACATTCACACATAGATAGAAACAGACTTTACATTTATTTGCTTTTTGTTGTATTTATCACTGTTCTCTGCTGGCTGATTTCATTTGAGTGGATTTTGTTTTTTGGTGGCTGCTCGCGTTGACCGTCAGTCGAAGGACTGCCTGTCCTACTGAAATTACGTTCGTGTTCGTTGTGTGTTGGCAGCGCAGCTTGTGGCTCGTCGCTGCCTCTTCGGAGTTTCGTACACACACACACACATTCGTACAATAGCAGTTTGTTGCCTAAAAATTCCTACGCATTTTGCCTGCCTGCGTGTGTATGATGTTCTGCTTGTGTGCTGTAGGTTAGGCATAAGCACCATCCAGCAAAAGCTCTGTTAAAGCTTCTATGTCTTTGATAAGTGGCCAAAATTGCTTATTATTAAGTCAAATTTTGCTATATGAATGATATCTGATTTAAGAGTGAAAACATCAAGTCTAACAGAAAAGATTTCTTTTTAAGTTGACAGATTAAGTTTGTGTAAATAAAAGTAACTAATTTTAATAACATATATTTATAAAATTATACTGATTAAAATAATGTATTTAAAATTTGACATGTTAATTATTTTACCTCTTTATAGTCTAAATTGTTAATTGCCGCGACGATCGCACAGTGCTGGAAAAAACCATACGCATAGCATATTTATATGCAACAATGTCCTTTTTGACCCACTGTATGCAGCACTAAAAGCTGCGTTACAGCAGCAGCAGCGTACTTCAACCTGCTCCTCATCGTTCTTGTGCTTGCCAGTTGACGTAGGTTGACAGCTGTTTGCTTTAGCCAGCACCTTATTGCTATTGATTTTTAGCTTCAAATGCTTGAGCTTGAGCGCAACAGTTTGAAAGTCGCAGCTTTCACTTTCGTGCGCAGCTGCTTTACCTACGCCCCCACAGCCGACTGCATTTGTGTTAGTGTGTCAGCTCGACGCCTGCGCATTTGAGAGAGAAGTCAAGCTAGAAAAGCTCCGTCAACAGCCTGTTGCAGTCGCGAGGGCGGCCAAAAAAAATCAAATAAAAATAAAGACAATCAAACCGTAAAAAAAGCTTCCAGGCAGTGCTAGGCGCCACTGTGCTAAAAGGCATCTGCAAATCTATGTACCAGACAATGGTACTCCCCCTTCCAATCTCTGCTGCTGCTCTGTTGCTCTCTTAATCCCAAATGCGAACAAACTGCGCATATCGTATGAATTTTAGCACTCGATAAAAACCAAGCTGTATGATAAGGCCATTTTAATGAGTTCTCGTCGCTACTGCTATTTTGTTGCCAGCCTGCTTTGTGGCCTCTTAAAAAGCGATCAATGCTTTGACCTCCGCCCCACACACACTCCAAACTAAGCCCAGGCTAAGTGTTGATTTAATGGCTTTCGACTGAACACATTTGCTTACAGGCGTACAGGGTGGGCACGTTAAGTAGTTGCGAGCAACAGGTTGTTTCTGACAACGAACCGATAAAAAGTGTTGCCTGCTTTTAGGGCTGCGACTAAAAGCAGATGTTTAATGATGAAAATAAACAGACTACAATTAATGCGTTTAATGTTTGCTTCTTAATTAAAACTCATAAAATAAACATATGAATAAAAAGACATGCGAAGCAATCATTAAAACAATTTGGTTGACTACTAATTGTTAGCTTTACAAGTCTATTTGTTCTGTAGTCAGAATCTTTAGCTAATGTAGCTAAATTAAAAGTGGATAATAAAAAATTTCCCTTGAAAATGAGGCATTCTCATTGCCACAAAATACCACAAAACACAAAACGGTGATAAAAAAAAAGATAAAGAAGTAAAAAATGTATTTATGCCCTTTTTTCTAACATTATTCAGTAACTAAGAAATCTTTATCCAGTTTTTTTTTGTTTTTTACATTTTATGTAAATCTTTATTTTATTCATTGTGTAAATTTTTTTGGTTTTAGGTAATAAATTTCAGTAATTTTTTCCATTTATTTTGGTTTTTGTGTAAGCCTGTTTTCAATTTGTTCGCAAGTGTCTAGCTATAAGTTTGATTATGTTTAGCATTTACCGCATTTGTTTTGTTTTTTTTTTTACGCATTTTGTATAGTTTAATTGAAAAATTCTTTTTTTTAAGTCATTTCATTCATAAGATAAACAATTTCCCTTTTTGTATACGATATTTAGTTAATATCTATGTAGTTCTAGTATTTGCCTGTGTTGTGCCAGATAAAGTCAAATTTCTACATAATTATTTTTTTTTTTTTTTGGAATTTTTCGTTTTTATTATGTATGTATTATTTACTAAAATGTATTCGTTTCTGCTTACTTTTATAAATAGTTTCGAGCTTAGCCTTTTTTTCTTGTGTGTGTGTGTGTGTGTGTCTGTTTGTGTGTATTTATGTATGTGTGTGTGTGATGCCGAATTAAATGTATGGTTTATGTATGCATATGTAAATTAAGCCTACTTAAAATTTGGTTAAACGCTAAATGTACACAAAAAAATACACAACTAAATAGTTAAAACTAGGCTTAAAACAGAAAACTCTCAAATTAGCGCTAAGCTTAAGATTTAAACGTGATGTTTACGTGTGTGTTGTGTGTGTGTGTGTGTGTTGTATGTGTGTGTGTTTGTAGTTGTAGTTTTTTCTTGTTGTTTGTACAAAGCGTTTAAATAAATTGTTGTGACGGATTTGTTTAGTAACTGTGCGAGTTTTACACTTGATTATCTGACAGATCTAAATATAGTTATAGATATATATATATATATATATATATATATATATAGATCGGGCCTACTGACAACATTGATAAGGCAAGTTTAAGAGGCGGCAATTGTTGTTTTTGACGGTTGTTGAGTTGAGTTGAGTTTAGTGCAAAACTACTTACAAATATTATCATCAAGTTTGTTTTCTAATCATTTTTTTAAGCTTAAACAATTTTAGATTTTATTTTTTTTTTAAAGTCTAAGTAAAAGGCACTGATTTTGTTTGTTGTATTCATTATAAATATTATATTCGTTTCCATAAACAATTGTAAGCTGTAAGGGGGGTAAGTGGGGAGTAGGGGTGGTGCTAGTGCGAGGTGCAACGAGTTCACATTGCTGCAGCAACAACAACAATCACAACAACAACAACCGTCAACTGTGTTTGTGTGTGTGTGTGTGTGTGTTTTTGTGTGTGCAATGAAATATACAAAATAATAATACATTATGTAATTACTAAAAATGTAATTGAAATACGTGTGTAATTGTTGTTTTTTTTTGTTTGTTTTTTTTTTGTTCTCTTTTTATATAAATTGTAATTATTATTATTATTATTTGTTTGGAGCTACATTTAATTTACATACATTTATTTGCTAATACATAAAAATGTGCTTGTGTTTTGTTTTGTGTGTGATTTTGTCGTTTCTTTTCTTTTATTTGCTAATTTTTAAGTGCAATTCTGTAATTGTTTTTTTTTTGATATTTTAACTTTTGCTGCCTCATTTATAATTTGTTATTGTTTTTAATAATTATCAATTTCCTTGTTTTGCTTACTTTTAACTATGAGTATGAGATGAGTTTTGAAAGCAGATTTTGCAATGATTTTTGTTTTTGTTTTTTAATTTTTATAACTGTGTTTTTGGGTGTGTATGAGTTTGTGTGTGTGTGTGGGCTTGGTTTGGTTCAATAATTTAATATAATTTAAATATTTTGTATTTTGTTTTGTTTTGTTTTTAGTGATTTTGATGTATTTGTTTTACTTATGGTTTACTACATAAAGCATTCAATTTAACATAAAGTCGCATAGCTATAGTTAATAATTTATAGTTGTTTATCTATTTAGATATATATATGTTGTATGTAGTGTAAGTTGTTTATGAAGCCTATAGTTTTATAATCTATATACCTTTATATTTATAGCAAAGCAATTACAAATAATAGTTGTAAATTTATTAAATTTATACATAGATGATCAAGACAAGTTTAGGGGCGCGCCTAAATTAAATTTCTATATTTATGTAGCATAGCTTATAGCAAAAATCATAATACCTTAGCTAGAGCTTTCTTTTCGATTTATATATATATAAAGAATCATAATCGTAATCATAATCATTGTGTATCGAACTCAGACACAGAATAAATGATAATATTGAACAATTTCGACACAAAAAAAAATATAGAGTAGGGAAAAACAAAAAAGATAATCAATTTTCAGATTTGTTTTTCTGCTTACGACAAAACATAGCAATGAAAATGAAACTAAACGTACAATGCATATATATATCTGTATGTATGTATGTATGTATGTATGTATATATATATCATATGGGGTATACAGTTTTATGTGTATATATAATATTTAACATGTATTGTTGTTTCTGTTGTATGGTGTGTGTGTATATATATATATATGTAATAATTATCATTATAACATAAACGATTTACTGAGTTTTTCGAAAGTTGTTGCTAATTTGCATTCTCACAACTTTATTATCGAGTCTAACATTTCGAGGATTCTAACATTTAACGCATGTTTCGAATAGTTGAATCCTTTCTTCGTTGTTATTGTTATTGTTGTTGTCGTTGTTGCTGTTGCAGTTATTGTATTGGGGTCTTGAGCAGCAGTATATCTTTCTTGCGCGTACGACTGGCGCTGGCATTGAGGCGTTGGTAGAAATAGTTGCGTCCGATTTTGCGCTGCAATTTGTAGAATTTGCCCGCTAGGAACTTTGTTATGCTCTGCACATAGTCGCGCACATCCTCGTGATCATCCAGCAAGTGTATCGAGATTATATCGATTTTGATCTTGTCAAAGGGCAGCGTCTGCAAGATCTGCAAAGTGGCAAAGAGAGAACGTTTTTAAATACATTTCGATTGATATTGAAAGTTATAAAATATATCTGAGCATTTCCAGGCTTAGCTTAAACAAGACTTTTTATCTTAACTAATATATATATTAATATTTATTTAACTCAATAAAAGGCGCATAATTTGCGAAATGAGTTTTATAAAAAGCAAGAACTACAAATTCACTTGAACTGTAAATTAAACTTGGTTTATAAATTCGAAAAAAAAGATTGGTTTTTATAGAAAGATTAAATTTAGCATTGTTTTAACAGAAATAGAAGTACGATTTTCAACATCATTACAAGTATCCAGTTAAGAGCCGGAAGGGCAAAAAGTAGTAATTGTTTTTATACAGAATTCTTTTCTATCTTTTAATTTAAAAATCCCTATTTTAAAATATAATTTTGCTTGTTGAACTTATCTAATCCATATTGACTGCAGTTCAGTTTAAGACTTGGCTTTTTATGTGGAAATGCCCAAAAATATGTGCAACTGCTGCACGAATGTGTGCTCACCTCCAGCTCATGCCCCTGCACGCCCAGACTGAGCAGATCGTACTCGGTGCGCTCACATGCCAGCATGATTGTGTAGAGCGGAAAGCATTTGACACGCGAATTGAACCACGATGTTTCCTCATCGTGCAAACTGTTTATGCGCACATCCTCATTGTGTATGGTGATCTGGCCAAATGAAGATGGAGTTATTAATTATGGATTTGTTTGTATAGGACTATTATTCAATTGGCACTTACCTCTTTGGGAAAGGGATTTGGGGAGACGCAGGCATGCACCACCTGCATGCGTGGCCGCTGCGCATTCTGTTTGCGCAACGCGAAATACCAGCGTGGCTCCGGCTCAACCAGCACCCCCATCCAGTTGAGCTGCTCGCTCAGCCAGGGCGCTGTTATCAGATGCGCCAGCGGACCACTTAACGATTGTATAACTGCCCCATTGAGTTTGCCGCCAACCAAATCGGACACATAATGCGCCAGCTGATCGGTGATGCTGTTGCCACTGCCACTTCCACTGCTGCTGCTACCACTGCTGCTGCTGCTGCTAATGTTGCCCGTGCCGGCGGGCGATACAGCTGCTGACTTGCCGCTGGAGCTGGAGACGGAGGCGCTTTTGGCCATGTACATATACTTGCGCATGTGAATTTGACGCAGGAATGCAATGAGTGCGGGATCGTCTTGGGCCACGCTATTCAGCTCGTAGTCGCGCGACATATTTAGCCGAAATTGCTGATGCCGGATTTCTGCAAAGCGAAAAGCAACGAAACGAAAGAGAAATATTATTATTAATATTATTATTATTTTAAACATTGAATTGTTGTGTTGTTGCTCGAGTGGGTAATTGGATTTAATTAAAACTTGTTGCACCACTGGACGCTGGCTGCACAACTGGCAGCAGGCGGCAGGCACCAGGTGGCAGCTGAAGCATCCTCGGCTTTTCGATGGCGTGCACTGCATCAACTGTGATACGCTTGGCCAACTATTTGCAGATTTGCATTGGCCAACAGCAGCAGAGGGGTGAAGGGGGCAAGCCTCTAACCACATTCGGTCAAGAATGTAATATGTATATAGCTATATATATATACACATGTTCTTGTAATTATTACCAGCATATACATAAGACACTCTGCACTCAAAAAAAAATTTACCTGATCTTTACAAACAATATCTAAAAATTATGAGTTCTTAGAAATAATTTATAAATATAAAAAAAACTATTTCTAAAAGTCGAGAAACTGAAATATGTATGGTTTTTTTTATTTCTCTTTAAAAAGAAATGCATTTCTAAATTTGGAAAAATGCACACTAAATTAAAAATGGAAAAAGGTTTTTAGACATATATTTTCAGAATAATATAGAGCGGCAAAAGTAGTTTTTTAAAAGTAAGTTTTTAAAAAATGTTACTCTTTTTTTCCAGTGTACACTCCACACTTCAAGCACGTGCCAACAACTGTTTCAATTCCACATTGTTGCACTCCAGAGTAGGCATGTTTCAATCCCAACTTGCCAGCAAGCTAGTTTCATTGAGCTGTACATAAATCTCATAATGAAATCCATTTATACTAATCAGATTTCCCATCTCCAAAAGAGATGAGGAAAAAAAAACAATACTCTTTTGGCATACACATTTTTGGGGAAAGTGAAAAGTGTGGCGTTCTCGTATCGAAGGTTAATTGCCGTGTTGCCAAATTTGGCATAAACTAGAGAGAACTAGAAAAACATAATAATAAAAAAACTTGGCAGCGACCTCACCTAACTCGACTGGGCCTTGAAACTATGCCGCTGCGGTCGTTTGGGGAACCGGCCGGTAGGCCCATAAAATATAATGAGCACAACACAAAAACCTTTGATATTTGGCCCATGCGCTACTTCCCCGACTCGAATGCATATGTAGTCATCATGGCATATATATATATGAGCCATATAAAAATGTACGATTTGTTGTAGTTTAGTTTTATTTGCCTTTCTTTCACACTTTCCTTGCGCCAATTTACACTTTTTGTTTCGTTTTTAACTGACCATAGAAAAAGCAGCACAAAATGCTCGGTAAAAGTCAAAAGAAATTCAAATATAAAATCTACTCGTAATTGTGGCAATTGTGCAAGTGTAGCACAGCTGCATGAATAGAAAAAACGGGCAGAGGCGTGTCCAAGCGCACTGCTCGCATTGATGGTCACATCAATGTGGCATGCAACATTATGGCAACATTTTGAGGAAAGGTTTGGCTTTAAATTTAAAGACTTGCAGCAAATCAATGGATTACCTAACTAAGGAGGAATCTGTTTTTTTATTCAACATATTAGAAGGTTCTAGTTGAAACCACTTTTCTATGGCGATATGATAATGCCTTTAATAGCATTATAAATTATATAACAGTTTGTTTAATATATAATTAGTTTTGTTCAACTTAATCTGTGATCTTAATTCAATTCATTTAGTTAATTAAAAATATGACAAGTATTTAATATAATCTGTAAGCATTAATGTATATAATTATATCTTTTTTTTGCTATTGGAAATCGATTAATATTAGCGAAAAGAGGTTGTTATCGATAACATTAAAAAAATACTATCTGCATACCATAGGCAGATAGTTATCTATATATAAATATAGTTTTTACAGGCTATAAGCTTAGCTTGCTTACACAGATTGATTAACGCATAAGGCCAGATTGACTCCACTGATTATGTTGATCAAGAGTAAATATACTTTATGGCTTCCCTTTGCCCTTTACATAATTTTGCATAACTTCATTGCACCCTTATAACCCCATAAATATTAAAATATGAAATGGAACATTTTCTCTTCTACATTTTTTGAGGGTTGCATATAGAAAACCAATCGATAAGTCTGACAAATGCTCCACGTTTCCACTGCAAGCAGTGAGTTAAGCTGCGCATTTGCTGAATCGATTCTCGATTGAATTGCAGAGACCTTCTGTAAGTGGTTAAGTTCGGGGCATGCTCAGTTAGCCTGGTTGAAGATCGACCTAGTTTGATTAGACACGCTTTGGCTTGGCCAATAAATCAGTGTAATTTATTAGCTTGTTGGCACATGTACAACAAATCAGACAACAAGCACTAACAATTTAGCAAAATATATAACAACAATAGCCCCTTATCACACACACACACACACAGAGACACACACATTAACAGACGACATGGAAACAGGCCATTTTGAATAGAGAGAGGCAAGCAATTACACGCAAACAGCGACCCGGACTTGATGCGCGGAGTTGTAGAAATCAATAATAAAAGTGGCAATAGAAATGAATTATACAACAAACTAAATGTGTAGCAGGGAGGCAGGCAGGTAGCGGGGAGGAGGCAGCAGAGTGCAGGGGCCACATGCAGCAATTCAGGCCGTACAAATATTACACAACAAGGGTAACATTGCCCCGCTTTGTAAACAAAAGAAAATACAAAAGTTTTTCAACCATTTTTTACCTTTTTGTATTTGTTGCTGTTCCTGTTTTTATTGCTCTTTGATTATGCTTTATTCAACAAAACTTGTAATTGAAAATGCATGGCAAAAAGTTGTGTGTGTGTGTGTGTCTTTTGTTAAGTTATTGAATAGGGCGGGGCACACAACTATATTTTGAGTCAGCAGCTACCCCTTAACAAGTCGTGGCCCTAACCCCGAGGGGGCAAGCAGCAACATCGGTCTCAGGTTTTTTAAGCTTGCCGCCGTCGCTTAACCGCAATTAAACGTTGCTTCGAATTATTTTTTGGGCCTTGCCCCGTCATTTGTCTTGCCACCCCGAGACGACTCGTCGACCATTGTCGACCCCATCACTCTTTTCTTGTCGTGCAAATTAGAAATGTCAGCGTTTATTTCTTCTTGACGCCAAAATTACTGTGCCCCAGGCCCGATTTCACTTTAAGTTCTTTTTCATTTTATTTTATTGTGCCAAATGGGGATTTACATATGCGCACATTTAACGGTCCTCTTAAGCGCAGCTGCCACTGTTCCATTCCACTTCATTTCGTTGCCCAAATGCAGCTGTTGCTGTTTCAATTCACTTTGTTTCTTTAAGCTTAAAGTCTGCCAACTTTAGCTTAAATGGTTTCAGCCAGTGATTGAACATGCTTCTCCTAAATTGCATAAATATTTCATTTTTGCCATTGCCACAGCTTTAATTACGAACTTTAACAGAGAATTAGCAGCAAACAACTGATTGCTCTTTCAGTCCGCATTGTTCTGTCATTTCCAGGAGCAATAGCAGTAATAAAAGCAAACAAATCTTTCATTATGCTCTCTATTTCTGTAGTTATAGCAATTACAGAGCAAGAGCAGCTGATAACAAGCGAACTTAGCAGAACTTTTATGGTAATTGCTGCTGCAGCTGTTATCTAAGCAGAGCAAAAGAGCATTCTGGTTGCGCTCTATTAAAGTTTGCAGCAGCAGCAGCAGCAGCAATTGCAGCGCTTGCTGCTTTGTAGTATTAATTTTAAACACTGTTTTCAACTACTGTTATTTAATTTCATTTTATATCTTTCCGCTGGCATAATTTATCTTCTTGGTCGACAACAAATTTGATCAGTTAAGCAGCTGTCGCTATTTGATTTTATTTCTATTCATTTCGTCTTATTACCACAACAATAACACTGAAATATTCTGCTGGTAGACAAATCTATAAACAATTCTGTTAGCCTCTAATCGCCCAATTGCTATCGAGTTGATGTAATGCGATCCCCGTTCCTAATAATAAACAGTCTATGATATCAGATTTCTGCCACTAATAGCGGCCATAAATTTTCTTTCTTATTTTCCACAGTTTTCATTGCTGCTGCTGTCTCATAAGCGTGGCGCACTTTCCTTTTAAATTATGGCCGCAACACTGCGTTAATTAGTCAAAGTTTTCACTTGAGCATTTCATTTCATTGCCGTCGCGTTTCAGTTATTGTTTTTAGGCAAGACGGGAATGTGGGGTGTCGGGCCAAATTACTAAATTGTCGTCGTTATTGCCAAAAAAAAAAAAAAAATTATTATTGTTGGAATTTTATGAGCCCAGCGCCAGCAACTGTTTCATATAATAAACTTTATGGTCATTTTGTGACCGAAAATGTTTTTTATACTTTATTATTTACATAAAAATGTAAATTTTTTTTACAATATTTTAGCGAAACTAGCCTCTGCGAGAAATATGTCAAGAATTGGCATTGCCTTAAATGATTAACAATAGCGAACGACTTGGCCAAGATAAATGCGACCAGTAACCCAAAATGGGTTTGCATGTTAAATGGGTTAATTAAATTTTCTAATTTGTGTATTTCAAATCGCCATTTATGCCTAACCTAGATCAAAAGGAAATACTATAGTGCATCCTTCCATCAAATTGTTTGCCTTGAAACCTAATTTAATTATTATAAAAATGGCCAATTTATGGCTGCGTGACTTGAAAGTCTTTTAGCAAACTAATCGGAGCAAGAGAGAGAGAGAGGGGGGTGAAGGGAACCTCACACGAAGTAGAAGAAAATATTGCGCAATTCCTCAACAAGGGTTGCTAATAACCTGAAACCAAAATGCGGGTGGCATTGGGCCACGTAACACAAACCACTGCAACCACTGAGTAACCACATGGCGCATGCTGTGATAATGCTCGTTGAGCTTTCCTTTTCAAATTGAGCACTCGCTGCGCTTTAGTGCAGCAAGCAGAAGGGCAGCAGACCAGAGCAGAGCAATGCAGAGCGGGAGGGGATGAAACGATCTGTGGCAGCAGCAGCGAGCGAGCCTGCGGGGGTGGCAAGCACTGTTAACATTAAATTATGAATCACTAGTCACAGGGCAAAAGGGCAACTGGGCGGCAATTTGGCATCCGGTGGGCAAGGCAATTGGGCAGGGGTTTGTATTCAACTACAGTGCGTGCTCGATAGGTGAAATTGGGAAATAATTTAATTTTAATTTCTAAATAAATTTAACTATCTAAAATTTCCAAATATTCGGACTAAACATCAGTTTAAATGTTTGCCCAAGTAAAAAATAACTATTTAATAGTCATTACTCTTTAGAAAAACTTAAATAATGTTAAAGAAATCTTTTTTACTTATTTGAAAATTCCTTTAACACCTTTAAATAAATATATACAATCTCTAAAATAATAAACATTAATTTAATCATTAAAAAAAAATTACAATCTACAAATTTCTGTAATTATACAAAGTGTTTTAGCTAACGGGTGACTACTGTAACAAGTACGCGCAGTAAATAGTGCTTAGGCACGGGGAACGGACACAGAATAATCTAGCATATGGAATTGCAACAGATTTTGAGGGGGGGGAGGATGAATGAAAGTTGTCGCTGCGTGCGATTTAACGGGAATTAAGTCATTAGTATGCGCTGGTGTGAGTGTGAAAATGTGTGTGCGTGTGCGTGTATGTGTGTATGTGTGTGTGCTAGGTTGTAAATTTCAATTAAGGGGACAATTTGCAAATTGTCAGAGCCACAGCCATAATGACAGTGGAGAAGTGTGAAGATAATGCCTGATTAGCATGAATGATTAATGCTTCTGATACGATTTGCCGCACTTGGCCCCCAAACAAACAAACAAGCAAACGAGGCAGCAACAAAATGTGGCAACGTTTCAAGATTTGGGCTAATGCGATTTATGCGCCTGTTGTTCTGGTTGTACTTGTTCTTGATGTTGTTGTTGTTGTGATTGTGGCAGGTGGGGCTAATGACATTTGCCAGACGAGAGTGCAACACGAGCAAAGGCAAAACCAAGAATCGTGCAGATGCGCCACGCGATGTCAACAATATGTGAAATGTGGCAACGTTGACACCAGCCCACCCCATCAGAATGGGGCGGGCGTGTCGCCTCTTGCGCAGTGGCAGGCAATCTCAATCTAAACGTGTCACTAAAGGCGTTGATAAGTAGGCTATGTGTGGATTATGGCCTAATCAAAGAGCGAGGACAGTGACAGCGAGAAATGAGGTAAACAGAGGAAGGCAGCAAGGCAAGGCAGCAAGTGGTATTAACGGAAAAGGAGTGCAATTAATTAAAGTTCACAAGGAGGGTCAAGAGAATAATAGGTTTATATTTAATAAACATAAAAAGAATAAAGATAAAAAACTCTATTCGCTCTGAAACCAGCTGTTAAATAAATAAATAAATAAATAAATAAATAATAAAAAATATATAAGACTTGCTGATAATTTGTTCAACATTAATAGTACTTTTATTTAAATAAACTTATCTACAAAATTTAAGTCGGATATAGACGGTATTTCCCCTATTTCTACAGAGTTTAGCCTTTAAATGACATTCAAAACCAAAAGCAGTCAACAATTCCAGGTTATTTAAACTTATTACCACAGATTGTGTTTAAAAAGTAAAGTACCAGAATGTAATTACAAAACTCTTATCAGAAAACAATTCCAAGCTACATGACAGATTGTGTTCAAAGGAATGTTTGCAACACTAACCCAAATTGCCACACATTTTACACACATCAAGTTGCAAAATAGTCTAGATTAAGTGGTGCATTCTTCCAGTGGATGACGAAGAGCACTCTTGCTGCAAACTCAATAATTTTCTACACGTTTGTCATAATATTAAAAATAGAAATAAGCTGATATTGCTCAAGGTATGTGAAAGATAAAGATAAGATTGTCACAGATAGTGCGGGAAATAAAGAGTCTTGTAATTTATATTGAATCGCACCGGCACTCATCATATTATCATCATTATCATTATCATTATCATCTAGATGGATCATGATCAAGTAGCGTCTCAAAGCTGAAACGAGACATTTACAACGAGATGGGGGATTGTGCAGTGGATTGGATTGGATTCGTTTGGTTAGGTTTGTGTGACCGGCCATAAAAAGAGGCCGAGGACGCCAGAAGAGAAATGTTGTAACAAAAAAAGAAAAGAAAAGAAAAGAAATGAAAAAAGAGCGTAGGCAAGCACAAAAAATATATAAAAACAAAGAAGACCAAAACGAAAAGCAGAAAAGTAGAGAACGAAAAAAAGCCGATGGTTAATTTTGGAATTTCATTCTGGTAAAGTCATGGTCGAGGTTATGGTTTTGATACGTCTGAGAAGCCAAAGACTAAACAAAATGCTAAATGCTAAGACGATGGGAAGCCGCCACAAGAATTTGTCACTTTAATAGACGGTGTCTGCTGGGGTTCAAAATATTTGTGTTTTGATCTGGAATGATTTGAAGAATTTTTCGTAGCAACCTTTTGTGCCACACGGCGGAACGTGTTCGAAATTGATGTGACTTGGCGGCTTTTTGTTGTTGTTGCTGTGGCGCATCTAATTTATGCACAGCGTGCTCATTTATATTATTATGGTTTATGAATCCGTATGCTCGTATAAACCTAATAGAGCCATCAATTGAGTCCCATAAAACTAGAGCTGTCAGCCAGCCAGCCAAAAGCCACAAGCTGTCAAGCTGTTGCAAGCCAAGTGGCAACTGCCACGTCCAACAGTGCAGCCAAGCCCCGTCTAGTCTACGTGGCGGCAGCCAAAAAAAAAAATAACCCAACCTAGCAAAACAGCAGCCGACGCTAAAAAGTGGGTGGCAAACAGCTGATTGAATAACTGACTGAATTGCAGAATGGCAGACAGACAGACTGACTGGATGACTGACAGACAGTCTGTTTACTGCAAGTTGGCACTTTGTCTTTATCGACTTTTAATTCGCTGCACAATTTGCATATATTTTGTATTTCGTAAGACAAAGGCGGTAGGCGGAAGGAATCGTTTCATGCAAAGGAAGCAGCGACAACAGCAACAACAACAGCAAGAACAACAACAGTAAGAACAACAACAACCAGAGATACAACAACAACAACAAGGAACGGCAATGAGCAGCGAAAATTACTTGTACTTCAACGGAATTCACAATGCACTCCTTAACCATTAAACGCACAGTGGAGTAAACGTATTAAATAATGTATAAACATTAAAAAAAAAAAACGTTTCATAAGAATGGGCTTGTCGAGATAGCTCGACTGGCAGATGCCCCTAACAAACTTCGTATTTATTTCACATTTTTATTTTTATATAACAAATCGAATACTAAACCAAAAATCGGACTTATTCCCATTCTTTATACAATTTTTACCTGTTTTGCGCATTTTACAATCAATGATTATTGAAGTAGACTTTTGCCGAAATGCTTTGGCAGATTGATTGATAACTTCTAAATTATATTGAAGCTATCTACAATGATAAGGACATTACCTAAGTACATATTTACTCTAGCAGATACGTGAAGACTGATTACTATATCAATTCGGAGAACTCTTATCGTGGAAAGCCAGAAAGCAATAAAGCAAAATAATAATTAAAAACTCTGCACTAATTGCACAAAATAAGTTTATTTTATTAGCGAGCTTAACTATTATTTTTTGTGATTAATAATTTAATACTAAATAAATGTTAAATCGTTTGGAGGGTGAATTGTTTTAAGCACATCAATTGATATACTAAATAAATACTCAATTGTTCAATGTGCTTTGAGTCACTGTGCAATGAGATTCAGTGCTGCTTCACAGCTGCACACAATGGATTGCCATTGATTTTTTTGGGTCTCATTGGAGTAGAAAGAAAGAGAAGCGTTTAACCAAGCAATCAAGCAGCAGACGTAGTTCGCCCTTAGTCATTTTGAAAGGGGTATGAGTCAGAGCTGATGATCCAACAGGCACATTTACACCACCAGCACCACCACCACCACAAATCGTAGCCACTTGGCAACGTCGAACGTTGGCAAAGAAGATGAAGTGGCAGAGAAAAGGCTGCAACAGCAACAACAACAACAACAAGCGAAATTTGTCCGCTTTCATTGAGAAACACAAATTAAGCAAATTTATATTCGCCTATATATAACCACATCGTCTTACTATATGCACATATTCCACATTGGAATCGGCGACGTCGCTGGGCAATAACAAAATATTTTAGCGAATTAAAAGAAAATTGCCTCATCCGACTACGACGACGACGACTGGCGCTGCTGATCATGGTGTCTGGGACATATAATTTGGATGGATGACATAGTCGTAGTCGTAGTCCAGTTGTGGACAAATCAGCGAGCGATGAGTCATCGCAAACTAAGCAAATCAACTAACAAGGTTTCTAAGCTTGGACTAAGCGGACTAACTAGCTGAGAAGAGAAGTATGTCTCAATTAAGAGACAAGGTTTCTCTAGTCTCTCAATTAAAGCAAGATCATTTCTCTTAATTATCACTTATCAACGGATATGATCTTGACAGAATCGGCCAGTAAGCTTATGCAAGATACTTACAAAATTGCATGGCTCTAGAAATATTACTTTTGAATTTCAATAACGAAATGAAATTAATTGATTCTGTGACCTTAAATATTATTTTTAATATATATTTAAAATTATAATAATATGCCTACATTATTAAAGCTTCGTCAAAAACAAAAGGTGTGAATATAATTAAAATCGCTTGTTAAACCGGAATCTGAACATGTTCAACAAATGAAATTCACACTTTTTAACATAACTTTGTTAAAAAATATTTTTGAAATAAAAAAAACCGGAATTTTGTAACTTTTGCAACCTAAATTGGTTTTGTTTAACACTCAGACTTAAACTTTAACTAAATAATTTGCATCTTCTTTACTGATTGTAAATTTTTGTTATTTTTTTTTTACCCATTTAAACAAATTTTGGAAAAGGGCAAAAAGAAATGTTTTAAGTTTTAAGAAAATTGAAATTTTCGTTTCATTTAAATATTCTAGGAAATATGTCAAATTTGTGAAAGTTCTGCAACCAAACTAATTGGTATCTGCGAGGCAAGCACTTCTGTGCGCCTCAAACTTGCAACACTTTGGCGACACTTTGTGTCCCATAGCAGTTGTTAAGTGGCTGTTTTTGTTATTCGTGTTGCTGCAGTTGCTGCTGGCCATAGTTGTTGGGGCCACTGTCACTCAACAAATGGCAAATTAGAAATTCTTTTGGCGTTTGCAGCGGTGTCGCCTTTGTAGGCGGCACGTGTTGCCTTGCCCCGCCGCTGACATTATGACAGCAGCTGCTGTTGCCAAGTGAGACGTCATCGGCAAACTTTGCTGCTGTTGCTGCTGCTGTTTACTTGTTTGTTTTTGTTGCTGTTGTTGTTGTTGTTGTTGACAGGAAGCGCCACTGCGCCAAGCCAAAGAAAATAACGAGCCAAAAAAAAGGAGCCCAAACAGAAGAAAGATCTATTGACAAAAGATGCGCTAACAGGCAACTAAAACTAAGCAGGTCACGTTTGAGGTATGTGGGCAAAGAGAGCTCGACTCGTCCGGCTAGTTAGAAGGATGCGTAAACTAATCTGAGAAGTGTGCCCAGGAAAGGACAGCAGGCAGCCAAATGCAAACACAGCCTACATCCGGTGGAAGTATACCAAAAAAAAAAATAACAGAAAAACTTACTAAAAAGAAATTTAAATGAAGAAAAAATGGCAGAAAATAAACAGATGAACATATGCCAAAGATATCAAATTTATATGAATAATATATGCAGCGAAAAGTAAAGTGCCAAAGATAAAATACCCTAGCTGACATGCATATAATGTGGCATATTATTGCAGCAGTTGAAATAAGTTTGTTTTCATATAAAAACATATATTTTGAATTTTTATTTAAGTCAATTATAAAATTTAATTGTATTAACCAATATAACAAAACCATATTTTTAATTAAAGCTCAATTTTCGTATGAGAACTATAGAATATTTAAAATGGATCTGATCTGATAATACAAATTAGCTTTTGTCTATAATTTCATTTGGAAAAACCTCTCAGGCAAATTAATTCACAAGGGTCTGGGCTCTATTTAATATATAAAAGCTATTGATTGGGATCAGGAATATACAGATATATAATCTGCCTTATAAATATAATGACAAATATTGAAAATACCCTAGGCAAAGTTGTAATTAGAACGGGGAAGATGTGGTAGCAGGGCGGCATTTGAAATGCTTGCTTACAGCGTATTTTTTTTATTTATTATATTTTTTTTTTGTTCTCACCTGTCGTGTCCATGTAAACAATTAACGTGGCAAAGACGAGCGCAAACGAGAGCAGGCACAGGGCAATGGGCAATAGCTGGCGATACGGTGACGGACTGAAGCGCGGATCAAGTTTCTTGCTCTTGCAGGCTGACGAGGAGTTGGCGCCACAGCCCGCTGCAGCGGCTGCGGCAGAGGCAGAGGCAGCAACAGCAGCGGCAGCCGCATGATGTTGATGGTGATGATGGTGATGTTGGTGCTTTTGCTGCTGTTGCTGATGTTGCTGCTGGTGCTGTTGATGTTTTTGTTGCTGGTGGTGTGATGACGCCGACGCCGCAGCTTTTGACTGCTTGTGGCAACAATGATGATGCTGATGGCTGTGCTGCAGTTGCAGCTGCAAAGGCGCCGTTCGCGTTGGCGTCGACAGCGGCGATGAAACTGTGCTCGCCGATGGTGAGCTAATCACGCTGCTCAAATCGCTCAATGAACCACCACCTGTCGCCGTGCCACCCAAGCCACCCACTCCACCCGCTCGTCCGCCGCCACCGCCTCTGTCTGACAATTGTCGACTGTGCCGCTTGTGGCGCAGCTGCACATGATCCGTCTCATCGTAGCCATTGTCTTTGGTTAGTTGCCTCTGCTGCTGCTGCTGCTGCTGTTGCTGCTGTTGCTGGCCAAAGTTGACATCGTCCACATCTTCGCACTCGATGTCATCATCATCATCCACGGCCGCCAAGTTTGTTCGCGCCGGTTGCGTTTTGCGCGTGTTGCACGACTCCTTGCCACTCGCTGCCGCTGTTGTTGCTGCTGCTGCTGTTGCTTCAGTCGCTGTTGTTGCTGCTTCTGTTGTTGTTGCTGTTGTTGTCGCTTTTGCTGCAGCTGCCGCTGCTAGCGCCGCACAACTTCTGCTTAATGTATATTTTTTGGGCGTGGCCTTCCGCCTGCTGCTGCCGATGTTGTTACTGCTGCTACTGCTGTTGTTGCTGTTGGAGCTGCTTGGCGCTGCCAGCTGCTCAGCGGCCAGCGCTGGATGCGCCGAATACACTTGCTGTGACATCTTGTTTTTCCTGCTACAATCTAGACTCGCCTCTAGGATAACACACTCACTCCTTGGCTCCTTCCTTCTCGCTTCTCGTCCCCGTTGCTTAGCTGTTGCTGCTCCTTGCTAATGCCGCCACCTCAGCATCCTGGCAAACCACAACACGACTGCAAAAGAGAAGTAGAGAATCCAATTAGTTTCATGTGCGTGCATTATAAAAAGGAAAAACGTCATTTTGGTTTACTCAACATGACTATAAGATACCCTATATAAAATACATACTTAATATAATACTGCTTTCCTATAACTTAAAGCAGCAGCAATCACATCGAGATTTTTGATACTCTTTTTTCGCATGTTGTTAAAGATGATTGATTTGAATTTATAGTTCTTTTGCGATAACTAAATCAATCAAAGTGTGATAAATATATAAAAAGTGCTTTCTCTTTCATACGCCTTAACATGTTCCACAAATAAAAGAGGGTATAAAAAAAACTAATTTAGTAAAGTGCATTGAACTGAATTCAGAACTAAACTGAGAATTGAGTTCAGAGCCTGTGTTCAAGCATCCTTCGAGCATGCGCTGTGTGTCTGGCTGTGTGTGTGTATAGGTGTGTGTGTGTGTTTGCCTGTTCTTTGGGTAATCTTTTGTTAGCTGTCGGCTGTCTGAACTCATTTGCTGTTTTATGAATAGGCAAAAATACATTCCAAAAAAAGAATAAGAAACGCACAAGCAGAAGCAGCACAAGAATCTGCAGCGGCAGCAGCAGCAGAAGAAGAGAACCCGAAAAAAACTCAACACAAGAGCCCAAGAGCAAAAGTCGTCGCCGGCGACGACGACGCTGACGCTGACGACGACGGCCCAAAAGAAATTGAATACAAACTGCACCACCTGTCAAAAATCGAGCCGACAAGCCGACCAGACGGTGCTGCTGAAGAAACAGCAGCAGCAGCAGCAGCTCGAGTCTTTTAAGTGGTAGGGTAGCGCACAGAGAGTGAGAGCGAAAGAGAGCGAGAGATAGTTGGAGAGCAGAGCAGGGCAACTGAGACGAAACGAGGCGATTGCTAAAGAATTTCAACAACAACGCGCGGTATTTTGTGAACCAAATTAAAAAAGACACAGAGAGAGAGAGGTGGGCAGGGTATAGGAACTGGCAGGGGTAGGAGTAGGGGCAGTGGTAGGGGCGATGGCAAAGGCATTGCAGCGAGGCATGAGAATTATAAATGGAAAACATTGACGCGCAGCAGGCTGCAGAAGAGGGGCAGCAGCAGCAGCGTGGAGTAAAAATATGTGGAGGAGTCAAGCAACAGGAAAAGAGAGAGGAAGAGGTAGAGCGAGAGAGACAGAGAGTGGGACAGCGAGAGGAAGTGAGGGCAGAAGTAGGTGGAGGAGTAAGCAATTGTCTGCCAGTTGTGCACGCGCACAAAAATTGCCAATAACAAATCATAGATATTTATAATTTTTTGAAAATAATTTATGCAAAACAGAAAAAAAGTAAATGTTAAAATTAGGCAAAAATATTTCCCAATTAGATATTGATAAATAAATGAATAATATAATAAATAAAAACGAAGTCAACTAGAAAATTTGGCAATAAAGCTAGTTTTCAGGTAGATCATAGTGTAAGGTCTTTTAGACTTCGTTTCCAGGGCACATATTTTTCTGAGTGTAGCTACTCTCGCTGCACTAAGTACTCGATACTTGGTACTCGATACTCTGCGGTACTTGCTGTCGCGCCTGCGCAACAGTCAAGCAAGACAGCAGTTGCCAGAGTGGACAACTGACAGAGCGAGACAGAGAGAGAGAAGGAGAGCGAGTGAAAGAGAGGAGGAGATTGAGAGTAAACCGAATCGAGTTCATCAACTGTGGCAGGCAGCAGATGTTTTTCCAATGTTTGGGCGGCTGTTGCTTGGTCGCGTTTTTTTTTTATTTCTCTCTGCTTCTTTTTCTGCTCGCTCGTTTGCGCTGAGTTCTGCTGTTATTCATTGTTTCGTTTCGTTTTCTTCTTTTATTTTTTTTTGGTTTATGAACCATAACGTCGTCTTCAGGTTGGATATCTGCTCCTTGCAGCGGCTGCTAGGGGCAAGGCTAACTGACTGACTGACTGGCTGACCATCGGACGTAACCGTCGTCGTCCTCATCGTTTTCAGCCCGCAAGCCATTTGCGCATTCATTTCGACCATTACGCGTGCTCTTGGCCAAGACCCATGTGCCTTGCATACATATGTATGTATTTATGTGCATATGTTTTGATTTGCTGGAATTTATTGAAACATATATCCAAAGCCCTTGGCAGACCTGTGATTAAATGCAGTTGTTGTGGCAGCATTTAATGATACTATCCTCTTGCAACAGCATCTGTGGCTATATCTTTCAACGATATGTTTCTTGGAATGTGCGGCAATCTCTGAATGAATTCAATCCTTTTTTTTTTGGGCCGATTGTTGTTAAGCACTTTACCTATTAAAAATGGCTAACAAAATCCTTGGAATTTGTGGTAAACTGAAACAATTTTTTTTTTATAAGCCTCTAGAACATTATTTTAATTTAATTTACATAATCAAGAAGATTTAATTTAGGCACATGTCAACTTAATCAATTTTACTAAAATACTGTTAATTGCCAACAATTAATATGTTTGAGGTCTTAATGAACTCACACTGAGATCAATGGACTCTGGCACTTTCACAATCTAAAATTCATTAATAGCTAATATCACCAACAACTCAATAAAAATACCAGCAACAACCACATTTCAATTGTTTACATTAATTTTGGCTTCTTTTTTTTTGGCTGGTGCAACTTCAACGTTCATTAATTGCGTGGCGCAAGTTGCAATTCAAATGCATTTTCACAGCTTAACATTTTTTAGTTGATGGTGTCCGACGGGAGGTGTTAATTTTTTGATTGAAAAAAAAGAATGGAAAATGAAAAACCTTAATGTGCTTTTAATTTAGCAATTAGTTGGCTATCATTTGATTTGACCGGGCAAAAGTATCTACGTTCAAAGTATCTCATGGATACAACAAAAGCGGCGTGTGATTTACAGTCATGTCGCACAGTGCATAAAATCGATCGATTAAAACTGGAGAGATTCTCGCTGTGTGTGTGTGAGTATGTGTGTATGTGCGTGTGTGTTGTTTATGTGTGTGACTACAGCCTTGTGCGTATTGTTTTTTTTATATCTGTGGCGTCGCTTTCATTGATGTTGCGTCGCTTTTCTCCCTCCACGTTTATTTTTTTCTGTCTTGTTGTCTGCCAACTGTCTGGTGAAAATTGTGCGACATGCGAAAGAGATTTCGTGACAGCGGCGCCACCTAAGAGAACGGCGGAAGCTCTATAAGATGATGATTTATTTTTGAACAATTGAGGCAAGTAGCTGAAGCAGAAGACTTGAAATACACACACTAGATGCAGGCTGGTTCTATAAAGGGTACTCCATTGAATTAAAGGAGCAAAACCAATGCTAGATTGCTCCAATTGAGACAGCTACAAAATTAATGGTTATAATTATATGTTTAAGAATAGACTGAACAATAATTTGTGGATTTTTCACGGTTATAGATTATAATTTTCGATATGTAATCTCGATATTGCAATATAAAAATACATCGTTTAAGCTGAATTCCTATTAAAATAATTATTTAAAGACTTGTTTTTCAGCGGATTTGATAAACGTTTTGTGTTGGGTTCAGACTGCAATCAAATCAATTTCTGCATTATGTGTGTGGTGCGACATATTTTGCGCCCTGACTTCCAAGAATTCGCTAACCAAACAAACAGTCAACACTCAAGGCAATAAGGAGGCAGGCAAGAGAGTGGGGTAAGGAGTTGGGCAGGCAGGCAGGCAGACAACATGTTGCCGAGCTGTGGATAGAAAGAGGAACCAGCCCAACATACCACAAGAGCAATGTTTTGCGGTTAATGATCGTGCGACGACCATCATTTCAAATGTAACAAAAAAAGCAGTACTAGTAACAACAAACACACAGGTATGCAGAGAGGGGGTAGAGAGAGAGAGACAGAGGGGAAGGTGGTAAGAACTTAGAGAACGGCACAAGACATTTTGATAAACATTTACAAACGCACTGAGGCAGAAACTTCATAGCCACATCCAAGCCACAACAACAACAACGAAGACGATACACGGTAACCACCAAGTCGAAGACAACAACAACAACAACAACAATAACAACGATGACAGGCGGGTAAAGCAAGAAAAGCGAAGAAAAAGAAGCTGAAACACTAAAAACCAACAGAAGAAAAAGGCTGGTCGTAGAATATGCTACGCTTTTAACCATATGGTTTATTTATACAACAACAGCAACAACAACAACAACAACTCGACACACAGTGGTAGTAACAACAAAGTGGCAGACAATAAAAATGCAATTCTGAAAAACCTACAACAAAAACAGAGTGCGACCGACGACTATCGGCCACGAAACGTTGCTCGGAATTTTGCTGCTACATTTTCTTCACTCGCTTGTAAAACGGGGGCTCCCCCCCTGATGCCCGATGCCTCATGTTGATGTTGATGATTGCTGTATGGCTGTATAGTTGTATGGCCAGGGTTGCCAAATGCGAGGTCTACTTAATGGCCAAATGGCAAGGAGTCAGAAGTCACTCATCAGATGAAGGAGATAATGCTTAAACCATACAAACAGTTTTTAATTTTCGCATGTTGCTTTTAATTAAAAAAATGAGGTTATGCAAAAATTTGTATAGGGCAGGTGAACACATCTCCAATCTCATCCCAAAGACTCGATTTCTACTTTATTGCTAACGCAGTTTTTATTTGGTTTATTAATGCTTAAACCTAACAAGATCAGATATTGTTAAGCACTAATTAGTTACCACTTATTCATTTGACAAACGATCGCTACTGGATCGCAATGTACATATCTCTTGCTCTTTCTGCTTACGCAGGTACTTTTCGAGCACACCTCGTACCTGACCAGTCACCACTAAAAAGTTGTTGAAATTTACCGATTGTGGCAATTATTTAGTAGACGTTTGCACTCGTACTTGACCCTCGGCTACCAAGCAGACCAGCAAACAGAAAAAAAAACAACCAACCCAAAACAGCTCAAACGAAGCGCTAATGAAAAAATTGCATTCGACGGTAAGTTAAGAAGGTATTTCGAAAATTTATTGGTAAGGAAAAAAAAGAACTGAAACTGAATTACAAGTGAAGTGTGTAGTGTGTAGCATATGCTGTTTGTCAGCCAACAGGGGAAGGGAGTGGTGGGAAGGGAAGGGGAGTACCTTTGTGTGGTCGTCTGCTGCTACTGCTGCCACTTCTTCTTCTTCTTGTTATCTACCTTGTTTATCAGAGCGTCGTTGACGACGCGTCGTTTAATTGTTTGTGCTGGAGGCGTCGTCGCTTTTGTAGGAGTTGCACAAGCGCAAAAAAACAGTTATTTTAGCAAGTTGTTTTTTTGTTTTTTTTTTTAAATTAGCGCAAGTGACTGGCCAGAGTTGCCAGAAGTAAAACGAGCGAAACGAATTGCTATGTCGGAATCTAGGGTAACAACAACCACCCCAAACTCCCCATCCGCGCCCCTAAAAACTATAGTCAACACATTTCGCAAATTGTAAATGTGTCTACGGCTGCGCTGCTATTTTATTGCCTTTGCATGTTGGCAATTTATTACCAAAAAAAGAAGGAAGAAATAAATATATATATATAAGAAAAAAGGGCATGCAGATAGAATGGAGCATTCTTAGACTAGCCAGGAAAGTGTGCATATATCTACATAAAAATATATATATATTTTACAAACAGTTGGCGTAGTTCCCGACAGCTGGCGTGTGGCAAAAAAAAAAAACACAAAAAACAACTTACAACCGGGACGACTTCGAGACGTTGCAACTGCAAATTTCAGGCTGCTTGTTGCCAGGCGCCGTCGCATTGCTTCCAGTTTGCACTTTGCATGCGACAATTGGCTGGTCGCACTGAGATTTCTCACCCAAACTACAAACCCCCATTCCGACCAACAATCAGCTAGTAAGTCAAACCTGGAAACTGGCATATCTTAATGAGAGGTTGACGTGTTTGCATGCCAAAAGTGAACTGTAGCAATCCTGAAAAATTACCGCATTCATAAAGGAAAAATAAACCAAAAATAAAAATAATGGTGCAGATGGGCAAATTTATGGCCAGCAATTTGTATTTGGGTGGGCGGCTCGAGCCAATAAAAATGTGTGGCTAGTCAATTTGCAAATTGCGTCATAAAGTTTTGCACACAAAAAGAATAATGCATTCTGACGCATTGTGTGACTTGCGGGCTGACTTATATTTGTGGAGTTATTAAATAGAGCTGACTTTGTTCAAGTTTACTATGAGATATTTGTCATAAACAAGGATTGCCAGGGTTGCCAGGCTTGTTCGTGATGTAAGCGAGCAACTTTCTTGTAGGCCTCAAGTGGCAGAGAAGAGGCAACAACATTAATTCAATCAGCAATTACGCAACTTGCTCAACTTTGCAAGCATGCTTGCTGGAGTAATTAAAATGAAGCAACATTGTTGGAATGATTGCTGCACACACACACACACACACTCGCATTCGCACACACACATACAGAACGCATAGTGGATCACTTCCAGGGAAAAAGAACGTTATATTAATTTTACCACCCAGCATAGGCAGCAAAACAACAACAACATAAATCACGTAGCATTGACGTGACTGCAGCCAAGCAAAGCTCAATGAAGCTGGTCACACAGCAGCAGCGCAGTAGCAGAAACAGCAGCAGAAACAACAGCAGCATGTGAGAAACAAATACGAAACGATTCAGAGACGCGTAATGAGCAACACGCACAAAATGAATAGAAATGGAAATGGATCAAGAGCAGCGAAATGCAACAGATACAAACAGGCAAACATGCAGTGAGAGAATGCAGGACGGGGGAGACAAAGAGAGAGAGAGAAATGAACAACAACAACTGTGCACAGGTCAAGCAGGTACAAAACAAATGCAACAAGCGTTCGTTCGCTCGGCTGATTAGAAAGAGTGCAGCAATGTGCGTGTCCGCCTCTCTCACACATGCCCACACTCTCTCTCGCCAGCTCTTTTTCTTCTCCATATATGAGTGAGTAATGCATGTGTGTTTGTGTGTTTGTAGCGAGTTATATTTGTTGAAAACATAAACAATATTTGATGGCTGCGCGATGTGTGTGACTGCGGCGTCAGCGTCGTCGTCGTCGGCGGCTGCTTCTTGTGTGTCTACACATGCATGACGAATGGGAAAAAACAAAGCACAGCATGCAAGAGATAGAATGAGAAAGAGAGGAATAGCGAGTGAGTGAGTAAAAGCAATGGGCGAACATAATAGTTCACTTAATCAGGCTTGAGCGGATTTACCGTCGAAGGCACATTTATCAAGAAGGCAGCATCAGCGAGCGTGCGAGCGAGAGCGCAATACGAAATTGGCCTGGCCAGATAATAGACAAATTGTTGCCTTTCAAAAACACAAGTATGCTCAAGTGTGTGCGTGTGTGTGTATATTATTTTCTTTCTATTTTTTTTACGTATTTAGTTGGCCGTTTTGCCGCTGATAAGCAGCAGCAACAGAGGGCTAAGTGCTTGCGGGTGCCGGGCGGGCCATTTGGGCAGGTGAAAAATTTTAAATCGAGATTATGCGGAAAAGAGACGGGTAAACATGCAGAGCGAAAAAGGAGGGGGCGACTCAGGCTCAGACTCCGGTCTTGGACCTGAACTCAAACACATGTCGCTGTTTTTGTTTTTTTTTTTGGGCAAACGGAAGACGCTTGTTGCTTGATGCATGAATGAGTCGCCGCCTTGAGGGAAAACTCAAGTGGAACAATTTTCCATCCACCAGGATGTTTTTTTTTTTTTGTTCTCCTCGCTCAGTGTGTTTTGTTTGCAACACGTTCACGTGGCATGCCATTGTTGCCAGACTTTTGAAATTTGTCGAACAAATTCTAGAATGACATGTCGATTTTACATAGATTTTTCTTCTTGCTCAAATTGCGGACTTAGAATGGAAGTTAGCTAGAATTTTGTAGTAAAAGAAAAATAGCCAAGAAGTTTGGCAACGTAGCACGCAGACACACACACACACATACAGAGCAGCAGCAGCTGTTGTTTTGATTTGTATCTGAAGGATACTAACGATCATGTCCTTAATAAGCTCTTGAAACTGTAGGCTGATAATTGTCGTTGGGTTTGGGTTTGCAGGAAACTCTGATCTGAAATATTATCCTATTTGAAAATGAGATATGATTTGAATTTGTAAGAATTGCTGAGGAAAATGCGTACAATTTATGAGTGTACATAAATTTTATATATATTACTGTCTTATAATGTTAAGAATTGCTCTTTTTTGTGTCACAAAATAAATAACTCTTCAAAGAAATAAAAACTGAAAATATTCTTATATACTGAAGACTCGTTTTTTATATTTTAACTAAAGAAACAGTCAGTTGCAAATGAAGTGTACAAATACTAAGGGTATTTCAAGTTCGTCAGCTCAAATGTTAAATGTTTTTTCGTCTGGCAATGATCACATAACTCGTAAGAGCGCCCACAAACGCAACCTGGCAACAGACAGCCAATGGCAATAAATGTCAGTCAGGGGAAAAGTCGTGTCAATAAATCGAACTATAAACTCAATTTACAAAATTGAAATTGAAGCAGAGCTGTGCAGAGTCGAGTTGAGCAGAGTCGAGTCGAGGGTTAAACGACGATGACAATATGCACCTGCGCTTCTTCCACAAGTCCTGCTGCCGCTGCTGCCCTCTGTGAACCCGAGAGGGGGGAGCGAAGGGGTTTGCTGGTTAAACATTTCGTTTTATTTTTTGGGGTTACCTAATGTGCAAAAATCAGTGTGAGGGTTGAATCGTGGAACGCTTTGGCAATGGACTACGAGCACAATAAAAAGGTGTGTGACCTTTTCTTGCAGTCTTTTTTTAAACGTTGACGTGTGCGAAGAAACATTAAGAAAACAACAGCCGCAACAACAACAACAATAACCACAACAACAATAACCATGACTGCGAAATTCGCATAAAAGTCGCCGAAGAAGTGGAACGGTTTTATGTACGGATTACAACAGAGCGCCCTAAATGGACTAAAACTGTGCAGATACCCTGCCAAATCGAAACTAAAGGGTTAATTCACCAAGACCAACTATTTGAGAAAGCAGGAAAAATTTGATGATTTCTATAAACCGATGCCAATCTTTTTATTAAAAGCAAAACCAAACAATTTTATGATTAGGTTTAAAAATCTGAATCCAAAATATTGTTGATATTTGTGTACATTTCAAATTTAACATAGAATTGGAAAGTCTAACAGGGCATCTGCTGGTTGAGCTGCTCAGTTAGTTGCAAAGTTTTGGCAACCATTTTGTCTTTGGTTAACCCGCTCACAGTGCTGGGGGCAGGCAACAAATCCGCGGCACGTGCGTCTCTGCCGCAGCTTGCTTTGGGTCAATTTGTGGCGTGGGCGTAATTAGTGGGTAGTATAAGTTACATATATATATATATATATATGTATATACAACTCTTTTGCCACATCCTGGTCGTGTCTGCCACCGGGCGGCACCTTAATTTGCCGAAAAAAGCAAGCAATGCTGATGTTGGCTTTGATGATGATTTTGTTTATCAATTGTTGTGGCACGCCACACGACGAGCGCATTGAACCCGAAACTGTAACCCATCTAACTGCCATGCCTCCTGTTGCAAAGTTCCGACTATCGCTGTGTGTGTGTAGCCAAGCGGCGCATGTGCAGCGGCTTGTTGCAGGAAGCCAACAAATTACGCCACAGTCAGGCACTCATCCTCAGGTGCGAGACGAGACGAACTCAGTCACAAAATGATTGAGCTGCAGCAATTTCGGTGCCACAAAAACAAAAATACAATAAATAAAACTGTGAGAGCCATGACACATTTTTTTCAGTAGTTCTTTTTAGTAGTTTTTTCGGGCGCCTTTTCTGGAGCGCAACGAGTTGACATCTCCGCTGCTCCTGCCCCTAAAGTTGCCCCTTGCCACTCGTAATTGAAAAAGCAAGGTGACAGCTAAAATGGCGGCTACGTTTTAATTGATTCAAACTGTACTAACGGCACACACATTCTGTTTAACTTAACCACACTTAACTATTTTCCGCACTCTTTGCAGCTCAATTTAAATGTCGCTCAGTTTGTGCTTGTCATTGTCGTAGATTTAACTAAAATGGTTTAATTGTTTTTCTCAATTTAATACCCTGCATTAAAAGGTTCAAGAAATTACACACGATCAACGATTGTTTTGTTTTTCGATAACTTTGACGAATATCGATTTATAATTTAATTTCTTCTGTTGTTAATTATATTTTTGAGTGATCATGCATATTTAAACAGTTAGTTTTTTGAGTCTTTCGTTTAACACATTTTGAGTTTAATTTTCTAATAATTATAGGTCTTCTATTAGTCGAGCACTCTCGACTTGAGCGCTCTTGTTATCGCTATAAACTTGATTTGATCCCCAACTCTCCTTCACAACACACACACACAATCACACACAGCTACTCCCCACTCACCTTTCAATTCTTATCCATCTTGGGAAGTTAAAGTCTTGTAAGGAAAATAAAAGAGCTGAGAAAAGTTTTGCGCTGACTGTTTTGGACTGTTGCTTCTTCTTCTTCTTGTTCCGGACTCTCTTACACACCCTTTTCTTCTTCTGCCTCTTCTACTTCGTCATGGTTTTTTGTTGTTGTTGTGTTTCTGTTTTTGTTTTGGCAGCGTACAAAAAAACAAAAAGAAAAACCAAACTTCTTTGGCTTTCGGTTGAGAAGTTTTGTGGTCTAGAAAAGTTGTAACCACAAAAGTTTAAATTTCAAAGGCACTCTGATTCTTTCTTCTTTAGTTTCTGCCTCTGCACGTCTTCTTCTTTCCTTGCTTCTTCTTCTTTGACGAATGTGACGCTTGGATATCATTTCGTTGTTTTTTTTGGGCTTTGTGGCACCGTGTGGCATTGTTATAATTATGGGAATTCTTATTGTGGTTTTTCACTCTTAGCCGTGTGGTTTTTGGGCAACGCAATTTTTTGGTTGGAACGAGACAGTGTGGGGGGGTAGTGGGGAGTTGGGAGGGAGGCACACTGAGAAACTGGTTTATTACAGACGCTAAAGGTAGAAAAATATGTCTGGGAAACGTTGCTCAAGACACACATTTAGATGTCAGACAATCCACAGTTCAAAAACACAAAGCGTGTATATCAGTCAAAATAACTGCAAATTGTGCACAGAAAATCAAATTCAAAACCAACAAACAAAAAAAGCGGAAAAATATTTTGGTTTTCAACGCACAAATATTGTTTACAAAAGCGTAAGCAAACTGCTTAATTTAGTGGGGCAAGATCGGTCTCTAGACAATATTTAGATACGAGGGCAGTTCAACAAGTATGTAGAAATTAAACGGCAAAAAACGACGCATTGAGAATTTAAGGAATAAACTACGATCATTGCTGGGAAAGGAATATTCAGTCCAAAAATAATAATTCAGGTTACATTTATTAGTTGCATTTTATTCTTCCAAAACAGTACAAATAAATTTAAATTAGGTTTCAATGTAAATTTATAACAAAAATACAAACAACAGTAATAGGAAATACCGTCAGAGACGCACATTAGTGATTTACCCAAGTCCACAATCAGCGGTGCTGGGATCTGGAATATTTCCAATGCCTGCTGTTTTATGCGTAATCGAATAAGCCAAATAACGTGAAGTGAATGCATCATATTTCTGAGTTGGCCATAAGCCTTAAAAGGCAAGACGTATCCGTACATATATAGATAGGTATATAAGTATTTATATATAGGTTTAAATGACTGTGGGTGTAGTTTGGGACTCACTCAATACTCATAGTTGTACTCATTCTTCTATTCATAGTTGTACTTATATAGACTATGCAACTATTTACAAAGCATGATGAAAATGTTTGCCTAATTTGTTGAAATTTCTTTGGGGTTCGTCTACTTAAATTTCGATGCCTTTATCTTGCAGCTATTTATAACTGGCATACTAATTTGTAATTTGTTTAATGATTCACTTAGAGGCAACTTCTGACGCATTTTATGAAGTGTGGGAATCGAAGCCAGTTAAAGCCAAGCAATGTTGCTGGTATCCCTATCTATGACAATTGTATCTATGCTATTTGTATTTGTCTTGTCGACTTGTTGACCCAGCTTGTTAGCCAACAGAAACAGCCTCTGATAAGATTATAGACAAGGACAGCATTATTGCCTTGAAGAGGTGACTACAAAAATTGTAAAAACCCTCCAAACTGCGGGCTCTATTAATTCGGCACAAATCAAATAGTTTCCTAATAGTAATATTAATCTCTTTAGTATGCATCATTCTTTGAGCATTCCTATAAAAACTAATTACTATAACTTCCCGAGAAATCAGTGGAAAAAAGAAGGAAAAATCATCTGTTTAAAATTGCCAAAACAAACACAACATATTCGATAGGATCTAAGGTAGAATATTAATTGATTTACTGACTGAATTTCAATGCCCAATAACAAATACCCTTTAGTCTATTCAAAAAACTCTTCATAGCAGTAGAGTAGCTTCTGAAGCATGAAGTGAATATACTTCATCAGAAGACTTGAAGACCACTCACAAATATGTTTCAAATTATTCATAGATATTAATACACATAATGTTCTTATAGACTGTTTAATGTTTAGAGTATAGCCCCATTTATGAATCCATTCATGGATTATTTCATGAGTTATTTTCAAGCGGTGAATGCTTCATACTGAAACGTAAGCAAATCAAAACAAATATCCACATTATATTCACTTAACGAGCCAATTAATCGAAATTTATTGCATTATGGATTCTCTGTCTAGTCAAATGTAAATTCTCATGAATTAAAAAATCAAAATTTGTTTAGTGCGGATACTTTATTTGGTTGATAAATAAATAAGCCAAAATACACAAGTGAAAAATTTAAAGAGAAAAGAAAAAAATACAGTAAATGATTGCTGTAAATTATTTCGAGATATCTTGAAAAAAATATTTGTTGAACTATATAAATTTTGGTGTACTAAAAACTCGTTGAAAAAAGTGATGACTCCAAATGTTACCTACTTTCAACAAAAGCAATATTTGTTGACTCGAGCTGAATAAGTGTTTTGGTAGGCCAAAAAAGTGGCCGCAGCAGTCAATTGACAACTGTAGAACCGGGTAAAGAATTGTACGAATACGAAATACAAATACGTCGTTGCAAATGACGTAAGCACACTCACACACACACATACGGTAGCTGAACGCCAGTATATGTATGTTAATAATAACCAATGCTCACAGCACAGGAGGAGGGCCAAAAATCTATCAAAACAAAGTCAAACAAAAAACAATTTGAACTCACAATTTACAATCCGCTAACAAGAGACGAATGATTTATTAGCGACACAAATTTGCGAAATTACAACTCAACGCTTAAAACACACCCACACACACACACACACACACAAGCAAAAAGAGCAAGAGAAAAACCAGATATCACGGTACGTAAGCTGCGCCGTCATCAATCAACTTGAATTCCGGCTGAGCTTTCAATTGATCAGCGATCAATGCAATAAAAAAAAAAAGAACATAACGCAAGCTCGACGTAAGCGGGGCAAGGCCGCGTTTCATTCACAAATCCAATTGGGTTCCGGTTTGAAATGCCAGAGAGCGAGAGCGAATAAGAGGGGGCGATCGAGGATGATCAATGCAAATTCTCGCACTCTTCGTTTTTGGTGTATTAATAGTTTGCCTATTGTTGCTATCAGCTATCACTTCCAATTAATTTCTGTATTTTTTTGTCTTTGTGCTGCACGTGCTTTTTACACTCGCAACTGCAGCAGCAACAATAATTACGCATAATTCATGTTGCTATTTTTGGAAGGAAATAATTACTTTATTTGTTAAGCTTTTTTGTTGCTTCTTTTTTTCTATTTCTTATTTATTTTGTTTGCCTTGCCTTGCTCAATACTTAAATTCTAAACAGTAAATAAAGAAAATGGACAGGAAATGCGCGCGTCAAAAATATACTTAGAGCAACTTGTAGGTCAAGACGTGGGTGAAACACAGATAGAAATGGGGAAAGAAGTGTTGCAATAACGGTAAATGCATTTAAATATTATAAGTGGAAAAGCTCAGCGAATAAGAAAGTGAGAGGAGGGAGCGGAAACGATCTAGAAAGAGACAAACAGTGGCTGAGACAGATCAGTGACAAATTACAAATGGTCGACGATTAAATGCTGCTTTAAATGGCAACTTCCGCGCAAGAACATTAGACAAATTTGCACATTTAATGAAAAATAATTGAATAATTGCGAGCATAAAAAGAAACACACGCAGAGAAACATAACTGGAGTAGTAGACGACGACAAGGAATAAACCAACACCTACACACACACACACAAACACAAACACAGTTACATTTGCTGTCGCTCTCTCATTGCTCTCTTGCCTAAGGCTGGCAGCAGGTGTGAGAGCGAGCGAGACAGAGACAAAGACAATTGTCAAGTGCTTCGTAGCTGTTGTTGTTGTTATTGCTATTGCTGCTGCCGCTGCACTTCCTACTAGGAAATTCTATAGAAAAATGTGCAGTCGATAGCAGCAGCGACGCTGTCGGCAAGTGTCATTTGAGACGCACATACACACACAGAGACAGATCTTTGCTGCAGCTGTCACGGTTCATGTGCGTATGTGTGTGTGTGTGTATGTATGAGTGCATTTTATGCTCTTTTTATTGTATGCAGCAAAGCAAAATTCATAAAATCAGAGAGAAAACCAGCAGCAGCAGCTGTCGCAACAAACTGTAAAACTTAAACTCAACTTCTTCCAGTCGAGTCATTGTTGGATTTATGGAATGGGTATACGAAATACGTATGTAGTTTGGAGCAGCAGCAGCAGCACCCCATGAACTTTTGTGCTCGATATTTCACTTGCCAAACACTTTTGGACAACAACAGCGAGAGCACATTAAGAAGAAGAATAGATAATTGCATAATGATGCCAAAACTCAATTTGGCAGCCAGTCGCATTTCAATTTCCCTTGATTAATGCACAATAGAAGCAGAGGCGCCCTCTGGCGTTTGACAATCTCAAACTGTGCCAAATTGCCGACTGCAGACCCCTTTTCAGTAGTAACCACCGTTATTTATTTACCATTTTATATTCTATAGCCATTTAAAATAGGGTATACTAAAGGTTGATGGAAGTGTATGAAGAACATACATTTTTACTGAATGAAGCTAAAAAATGCCAGCAGAGACTAGCAGACCTATCTCAAATTAATAAATATACAGGTTAACTTTTAGTCGCGCATACCCGACTGGAGAAGTCATGTTAATTTCAAGATTTGCTGGAAACTGCGGGTGGCTAATTTTGCGCATTTTCAGTCACACACATGTGCAAGCAAGCATGCATTCCTGTGTGTGTGTGCGTGTGAGTCTAATTTTTCCACACTGCACTGGAAGAAAGAACATTTCAATCGCCCACCTATGGAGGCATTCAACGAATTTTGTTCAATTTTGGTAATGTGAGAATTTTTTTCCTATTTTTTTTGCACTGCTACCTGCCTGAGTATGTGTGTTTGTATGTGTGTCTGTTGGGTAGGCGTGGGAAATGCAACTTGTGCAGAAGAAAAAAAATTGCAATTGTCGCGACAAGGACGTGTGAAAATTGTGTGCGGAGGAAGACAGGAAACGTGAGCGAGAAGAAAACCCATTGCTTTATTGCACTCTTCCTGGAAGTGTTTTCGACTTCAGTGCACTGCTTCAATTTAAGCAATATCAATAAGGAGTAACGGTTAAACTATTTGTCTACGTACCTTTTTGAGTATTCTGTCTCACTCTACCTCTCGGTGTCTCTCTCGCGCGTATTCCAAAAGCAGCTTCCCGATGCGATGACAAATTTGATCGAAAAACTTTCGACTGACAACCGACGAGCGACAAGAACAACAACAAGACACGAAATTGTCAAAATTCCACTCAAAATTCGCGAATCTGACGACGAAAGAAACACTTTTTTTCGGATAGGCAGCTTGAGAGCTTTTCTTTCTTGTGTTGCTTTTGCTCTTAAATCGTAACTCTTATTATTATTATTTGATCTTAATTTGTATTTTTTGAAGTCGACGACGAATTTTCACACTTTTTGTTACGCTTTTGCCGTATTTCTTGTGTGCAGCAGCATAATTATTTATTTGCTTTACGAGTGGTAGCACAATTTATTTATTATAAATGCTTTGGGCTCCCACACACATATACGCACACATGGACAAGCAACACGCACGCACACACTGAAACACGTACGCACCGCGCGCTCTTCTCTCGCTCTCTTTCTCTCAAAACACACATAGACAAAATATTCATTCACGATACGTTTACGATACGTATAAATGATCTGCGCGCTCGCTCACACCCATTGGGGCGCGAAAGCATTTGTTGTTGTTTCTGTTTTTTTTTTGGTGTCTGGCGGCCGTTGATGGCTGCGGCTGCCTGAAGAAAATCCAAAAAAAAAAAATAATACTAGTATATGAAATGAATGCGACCGCAAAGCAAAGTCGCACAAAAGTAATTAACACGAAAAAATAAGTGCTGTTTTTGTTGTTGTTGCCGTTTTTTGATGCGCTTCTCGCAGTCAAAATTCTTATTCTATACTTTTTCGCTGAAGATTTTTTTCTTTATTTTTTTTTTGTTGTTTTTAATCTTTGATCGTTTTATGGTGTCTGGGACGTTGTCTACCTGTGCTGCTGCTGTTGTTTTACGTTAAACAAGCACAAAAACAACACACACACGCACACAGGCACGGACACACACGAGAAACGTATGAGGGAAAAATACGATACGCTGCTTTACTGCTTGCGGAACGAACGGAACCCGTATATATGCAACGCGTACGCGCTCGCATTTGGGAAAGGCACTTGATTTACACTAACTACATTTGTAGCATGCCGCTAATATGGTATATTTGTGTATTATTTGTTTGTCGCCTTTTCTTCGCGGAGCATTTGATTTCAAATTTTAATTGCTCGTTGGGCACAGCAGAAAAGCCACTCGCGTTACGCGTTACGTTACGGACGAAAGACAAGCGTTTCATTTGCTTGACGGCGACAGTCTGAATGCAGGTGTGGCTGTCACACTGTTGCGGTAAAAATACAACTCATCTCGGCAAAATACCAAAAAGAAATTGCATGCGTTAACTGTCTCAAGTGTGCGTTAACAGCTGCTTTGAAATTATGCGTTAACAGTTTGCGTTGCTAGCACTGCAATAGAGTGACCATATGTTATGGCACAAATAAAAGTATAAAATGCAACATGAATTCCTTGTTAATATTAATGAATTTTGTTGTTAATTTCAATTCTTGTTGTTTTCATAAATCGCTGGTCCATCTCGCAGGCGGTACATTCAAACAGTCGCTGTTACTATAACAGTGTAAATTGAACTTATGGGCATCACTTAATCCACGTTCAGCTTACAACACTGTTTCGCCCTTAACACGCGCTTTTCATGCGCAAAATATAAACAAACAAAAAAGGCCGCACAGCAACAAATGGGTGTCCGAGGCTTAACCAGTTACATTGCGCAACGCGCGGAGATCTATCTGAAACCGTATGAACTTCACAACACTGCTTTAGTCATCGATGGCGACAATTTGGCCTGCAATTTGTACAAAGATGTGACGGGATCTTATTCCGCATTTGGCGGCGATTACGACGATTTCTATCGGGCTGTGCTGCAGTTCTTCCAGGTGCTTGCCGAGTGCCAGATTCGAGCCTATGTCCTGATGGATGGCGGCTACGAGGAACGCAAATTGCGCACAGTCAGCAAACGGTTGAGGGGCAAAATCGCTGTAATAAAACGCATTAATCCCTGTGCATCGATCACACTCTTCCCGCTGCACTTAAAGGAGGTGTTCGTCGACGCTGTCAGGGATTGCAATGTGCCCGTCATGCGCTGCGTCTTCGAGGCGGACGACGAACTGGCTGCACTCGCCCGGAAACTCAACTGTCCAGTGTTGTCTTATGACTCCGATTTCTATATACACAATGTTAAGTATATACCGTTAATTACGCTCACCGTCAAAGTGCTCACCAAACAGCTGACCAAGCAGCCCCAAACAGCTGATCAGCGCTCGTTGCGCCAACACGAAGCGAAACACGTCGAGAAACGCACAAAAGCCCACAAAATTATGAATGGCATCAAAAGCAGTTCGGTTGACAAAACATCCAAGTCGGGCGCAACTTATAAATATCTGGATTGTTGCATCTATCGCGTGGAACATTTGTGTGGTCGAGGCGCACTGAGCGCCGAGAAGCTGCCACTATTTGCAGCTTTGCTCGGCAACGATTACATTGCACGGTAAATTCAAATTTCCCTCTATTCATTTCCCAAAACAAAAAAAAAGACCCAATTGGAAATTAGAAATCAATGAATAATTTTTAAATTGGAAATTAGAAATCAATGAATAATTTTTAAATGGGTTTGATACAAAATGGTATATATTTTAAACAATTGTGATTAATTCTTTTTTAAAAACATAATCTTTCAGCTCTGCATTCCGCAACTTCTTTGCAGTGGGAATGGGCAAAGCGGGACGCAGTCGCAAATTAAAGAAGCAGCAACGAAGGATTCGAGTTATTCTCGAATGGCTGCGCGATCAAACAGCGGAAGCTGCACTGGGCAAAGTGCTCTCCAGGCTGAAAAAGGTTGACTAAGCATATATATATATATATAAGGATTTAATTGAGATCTTTATCTTATGCAGGCACAACGCGATTCTTTGGTGTCTCAAGTGCAGGCAGCGATTTCTGGTTACTCAAATGAACTTTGCCATGCCTACGAATTCTTTGAGAAGCATTACGAGAATGCCTTTCCCTACATGGAGGCAACCAGTGAGGATGAGCTGGAGGAGGAGCAGGAACTAAGTGAACTAGAGGTACAAGATAGCTCTGAGGACGAGGAAGAGGAGCATAAACAGCAGCAGCAAAATAACAATGAAAAGGAGGAGGAGGAGTTAGATGAGGAGGAACAGGACGAGGACGATGAGGATGAGGATGCCACTGAAGTGGAGGATAAAACACTGCTCTTTCCGCCTTGGTTTCTCGACAAGCTCTATACGGGCAGTCTGTCGCGTTACATGGTCGATCTGCTGCACCTGCGCAAGTACATCAATAATCCGCAAATCGAGCACTTTGCGCACCACGACGCCAATGCACTGGCCCTGCCAATACTCACCTATAGCTTTGCACTGCTCCAACATGCGACGCCTACGAAATTGGATGAATCGGGGCAATCGGTACCCATTGAATACACCTATTTGACACGTGCCTTGCGAGTGACAAATGTGCGTTATTATCGCCAGGCCATTGAGAAACCCTTGCCACTGGAATACGAACCATCTGCGCCAGATGCGAGACACTTGCGAGCAGCTATCGAGTCACAGCTACCACATGCAAATGTGGATGAGTTATTCCAGCGGTTGGATGAGCTGCCTGCGGATCTGCAGTTGTATTTCCTGGCCATTGTCTACTGGCTGCACAGATCGGAGCACTGCGATATGCTGCACCTGCACGCCTTGATACTCAGCCTGGTCGTGCTACGCACCATCGACGTGACCATACCCGCCGAGCGGGAAATTAAAGAGTTCCAGCGTCGCTTCGGCAAGATTCTTAAGCAGGAGCGGGCGGTGCGTGACAAGGAGGCAGCGGAAGGAGTGAAACGAGGTGTGAAGCCTTCGCTGCTGGAGCTGTCGGTGGTGGAGAGGGTGGCTCATGTGCCCAAGTCGGATTGCTATCTGGTGCAGGAGAAACTCCTGCCACATTTTCACATGCAGGAAATATTCAAAAAGAAATATGATCTCTATTCCACGACTGTATTGCATGCATTTGCCGAGTTCCAGTCGGTCATTTATCAGCTGAACGGACTGAATGCTCTGCTCGACCATCCACGTCGTAGTCCTCGGATGAATCAACTCTTTTGCGGTGCCCTCATCTATAATCTTTATGATCTGCTGCGGAATCGGGTCGATGTGCGCTTTCATGTGGAGCATTTTCTGCTGGCCGATTCGCGTCTGATGTTCGACTTCTATTGCTATCTGTGGGATTGGTGTGCGGCCTTTGTGCCGCCCTGGAAACTCCAGTCGGAGGCGGAACAAGCGGTGGCCAAAGCGGTCGAGAAGAAGCGTCTGAAGAAGCAGCGACAGGCGGCACGCAAAGCAGCTGAAGCGGCAGCCGATCCAAATGCGCAAATGTTGCACACAAGCGATCGGGACGAGGAGGACGAGCAGCAGGATGAATTTTACGATTTGAACAACAAATTTTGCGGTTTAAAAATGTGATCCGAGTTTTAGTTACTATTTCGAATGAGGCGCAATTGCAACCTTTGGCAAGCAGTGACAAAATGCGTGCAAAATGTAAATTGAGTACAACAATCCAGGCAATACAGCTTATAGCTTTTTTAATTAGTTAAAATAATAATAAAATAACATTTTTTTAAATGGAACAAATATTCTGGCTTTAATAAAAATCAATTTTGTATACATATTTAAATTAATGCGCCCAGCTCAACGCAAGCAACGATTGCCAACACTGAAATGTGAATCGATAATAATAATAAAGAGCAAAAGAAAAACAAAAGGTGATAGGCCACTTATCGATTTTTATTTACATCACCTATACCATAATGACACTACATTAAATTCATTGTACGCAAATATTTAATGAGTGTATAAACTATTCGAACTGCTATGCCGTTGTTACAAATATACATACAAAAATATAATTAGTGAATTTTAATAGATTGTGTACTAGCGTTGCCGAAAACTATGACGATAATATTATTACGCAAAAGTATTGCAAGTGTGATTCCCGCATAATGGCAACGCAACACAGCAGCGCAGCTGACGACGCTAATTTTTGTTATCGTTGTAATCAGCACACACACTACTAAAAAGTACAATAATGAAAAACAGTTTCGACTACTAACACACAAGCCTATTCTGGGATTACTTTGTAATAACAACAACAACACTGCCAATAACAAAAACAAAACGCGAAATACAATCACAACAGCTACAACCCTGGAAACGGAATTAACCAAAACAAAGACAAAGCAGCTAACTGAAAAAAACACAACGTCATTCATTGAAAAACGACGCACACCCAAAACAACGGCGTGTAAAGGGAGAAGGAGACGTGCGTGGTCGACGTAGATGCTGGTTAGTTTGTACGCGCAGTTGGCACGCGGCATGGACAGCGTTTTTGAGGCTTATCTCGGGCCGGACAGCGTTCTCGCTGGGGCCGTTGGCGGTGCTGTTGGCAGCAGCGAACCCGAGGATATTCCAAAGCGCAACACAAACGTTTGGCTACTGGGAAAACGCTACAATGCCATACAAGGTGAGGGGTCATAGAAATAACATAAATGTGCAGATATTTTCTACAAACGGAAACATAATTAATCAATCAATTACTTCACAGAACTGGAGGTTATCCGTCGTGACATTCAATCGCGTCTGTGGTGCACATATCGCCATGGCTTTGTGCCGCTGGGCGAAGTGCAGCTGACCACGGATAAGGGCTGGGGTTGCATGCTGCGCTGCGGCCAAATGGTGCTCGCCCAAGCCTTAATTGAACTGCACCTGGGCCGGGATTGGTTTTGGACGCCCGACTGCCGTGATGCCACCTACTTAAAGATCGTCAATCGTTTTGAGGATACGCGCAAAAGCTTCTATTCCATACACCAGATCGCCCTAATGGGCGAGTCGCAAAACAAAGCCGTCGGCGAATGGCTCGGACCAAATACGGTTGCCCAAATACTCAAGTGAGTGGGTGCAGCAGGGTCATCCAATTGCTATCTTCATATATTACTGTTAATGACATATTTTTTGCACAGAATTCTGGTGCGTTTCGATGATTGGAGTTCACTGAATGTACACGTTGCCATGGATAGCACTGTGGTGCTGGATGATATATGTAAGATTAGCTACTATTTTGCCACTTAATGTAAGGATATCTAATCTTTGATATTTGATTTGCTTTTAGTTACACTCTGCCAGGAGCCCAGTGAGTCGGTGTGGAAGCCACTGTTGCTAATTGTGCCGCTGCGTTTGGGCATCAGCGATATTAATCCCATTTATGTGCCCGCCCTGAAGCGCTGCTTGGAGCTGAACAGCAGCTGTGGCATGATTGGGGGTCGACCCAATCAGGCACTCTACTTTCTGGGCTATGTGGACGATGAAGTGTTGTATTTGGATCCGCATACGACGCAACGTGCCGGTGCCGTGGCGCAAAAGACAACCACAGCGGAACAGGAGCTGGACGAGAGCTACCATCAAAAGTATGCGGCTCGCTTGAGCTTTGCTGCCATGGATCCCTCGCTGGCCGTTTGTTTTCTGTGCAAGACGCGCGACAATTTCGATGAGCTGTTGCTGCAACTGCGTCAAGAGGTGCTCAGCCTGTGCACGCCCGCTCTCTTCGAGATAAGTCAGTCGCGTGCCGTCGACTGGGATACGGCGGACGATATCGAATGGCCCGCAATGCCCGACATCGATTGGCCCGCCAGCAACGACTCGGAGCCATTTGCCTTGCTGGGTGAGTGTAACTAAAAAAAAAACAATAAAATCGGGAGACCATTTTCACTCAATTTTCGGTGTCTTATCAATGTGCTCCAATTGGCAGGCAACAGTAGCAGCGACGTCGACAGCAAACCGAGCGCTCCCATTTGAGAGAGACCAAAAGGAAGAGAGGGAGCGGGAGAGAGTCGACTCTCACGGCGACTGCGCCGTGCATTATAATCGAAAGTGGAGCAGCTACTCAGCTGTCCAAGCAATCCAAGGCGGATGCTGAGGTGGCCGTATGGCTATAAACTATAAGAAAATCTAGACTTAAATTTTTAGATTGTTTACGAATATATATATATGTATATATGTGTAGATATATATATATATATATGTTTCATATGCTGCTTTATTGTAAGAGAGATTGACTCCATGGGAGACAATATGGCATACTCACACACACACACAACACACACATATATAAACACCTAGAAACACACACAAACGCATTGTTTATGCTTTCTATTATGATGATGAATACAAATTACCTTAATAATTGATTAAAACGCCATCTTTTTATATGGAAGTTAACAATAGGCTGAATCGTTTGTTTTACTTATTTTTTGTATATAATTATGTATGTTTGTGTGTAGCTTCAATTTATCATTATTATTATATGTTGTAAATTTATGTTATTCGTATATTTCGTATGTTTATATTGTGGTTTATATATATATGTATATGTATTTATGTATATGCTCAAAAATGGACCAACGACTATTATATTTGGACTATATGTACGTATTTCTATAAATTTCACTTGCACTTTTAACTGTTTTATTTTGAATATTTTACTTAAAGAAATCAAAGTCTTAACGCCCCCCAAAAGAGTAGATTTTTCTTTGGCCTATATATATATATTGCTATATATTTTCTAAAGTTTCCCATTCAATTTCTAGTGTCACGCAGGATTTGTGCCGAATTATTATTATTTATTTGTATTTTAATTATTCGATGTTAATTCTTAATTGTTATTTAGACAAATATTACGATTCCATGAAGAGTTATAAATGTGTTTATTGAATATTCTATGCATAGATTTTAGCAAATATCTTTTTAATTGCAAACATTTTTACTATCTTGCTCAGGTTTATTCTAATTCGCAGAAAAATGATTTTACATTTCTAATGTATTATTTGACTATTTGTATTTGTATGTAACTCGTATATCTATAATATATCTAATCTATAAAGGGATGAAATCTTTTAATGTCCATAATTTCTTTGCCATTTGTTAACTTATAATTATTAAACTATGAGTAAAATACTCTTTAAATTTTTTTTAACTCAAAATCATTTTTGTGGGCGTTAAGACTTGCAATTGTTAACCAGTCCAAGTGCAGTTTTGCTATATTTAATCGTATAAAATATAATAATTACCTACAAATATTCGAAATAAGGAACTCTTTCGCTCTACGCTAAATAACAAGAAACACTCAAATCCACATTTATGTTTGGACTATAAAATTGACACTAATCATTAATCATTAATTATTAATTAATTATATAAAACATTTAACACATTCAACAACATTTGGGTTTCCGGGTCTACAGAATGCAGCACTGACGCTCGATCCGCTTCTGCGGCTTCGGCTCCAGATGCAGCGCCATTTCCACATGCTTGCGCGCCAGCCAGGATTGTTTCTGCAGACGATTGACGACGATGCGATAGGCTCCGATTATGTCGGAGCGTGGTCCGCTGGGACTGGCATTGATTAGCATTTGGGAGCTGAGGCCCAGCTCGGCGAGCAGCTGTCTCGCCTCGAACTCCAGTGCGCACAACTGGCTGAGATCATCCGTATTGGTGGGCAGCATCACACAGCAGCCAGTCTCCGCATCGTAGTTCTTGAAGAGCGGACAATCGTCGGCGACCTCAATGCTCCACGGATTGAGCTTGGCCGGCGGACCACCGTTCGACAGCTGTTTCTCCGGCTCCGTTTCGATGGGTGTGATCTTCTTCTTGAGCGTGCCGCAGAACAAGTAACGACGACCGGAAACCGTACGCTTGGTCACCTCACCATTCGCCTCCAGCTCTTTGGTATTGGACGGCGGCAAGTCATGCGCCAGCTGAATGGGATGCAGAAAACTGTCCACAAACAGCTCATTCTGCTGGCGCGTATTCATGCTAATCGCTGGCTTCTTCACCACCTCCGAGTAGCGTTCCCGCAGCGAGGCACTCTTTCGCAGCCGATGCGATTTGCGCGCCCAGAAAATTGTACGCTTGGTCGGCTTAATGTGCAAATTGAGTTCCAGCTGCATCAGCTCAACGCTCAGCTTGGGACAGGTGACGAACTGGCTGTTCAACATATCGTCAATTGTGGGCCGCTGGGCGGGCACATGGATTAAGATTCGTTCTAGAGTTATAAGAAAAAAGGTTAGTTGAAATCAGAATTGCCGATTTGTATATTTTTATGCATTTAACTTATAATTATTTTTGTAAATAATTCCAAATTGGAAACTTACGAATTAGTCTTATGCAGGGCAGGCTGAGCTGGCCAGGCAGCAGGTAGTCGCCCTTGAGTATGGCTGCCTTGAGGCCGGGTATGGTGGGTGCACGAAATGGCATGTTGCCGACAACCATAAAATAGAGCAAAATGCCCAGTGCCCAGACATCCACTGGTGCGCCTATATAATGATCATCGGAGAACAATTCCGGTGCCGCATAAGGCGGTGAGCCACAAAATGTGTCCAGCTTCTGATTGGCACCTAATGTGGTCATTTTGAAAATACAGTTAAATTGCTGCATAAGCTGGCTAAAATTGTTGCTGGTCTCTTACCATTTATGAGCTGTGTGCTGAAACCAAAATCCGCCAACTTCAGACGATCTTCCGACAGCAGCAGCACATTCTCCGCTTTAATATCGCGATGCACATAGCCCAAACTATGCTGTAAGTGGAGAAAAATCCGTTAATTCTGTTTGCATATAGTTTCTACAGTTACTTTTGAGCTTACCATATGCTTGACGGCTAAGAGGAGCTGCTTGAACAGCGGCGCTGCATGAATTTCCCGCAGTGGACCACCCTGTGTGATGTGGTTATATAATTCACCACCTCGAATCCACTCGGTGACCAGATAAACGCGTCCCAGCGTCTCAACCACCTCAAACAGCCTGTCGAGCAGAAGAAGATTAACAAATTAAATCATTAAAAAATAAGCCTACACTCAGAGAAAAATGTGCACTGGTTTCAGTTCGAAATATAAAGTTATTAAATTTTATTCGCACCTCAAAATGTTGGGATGATGAACACACTCCAGTGTCGCTATCTCGCTGGACAGCATGCGCAGCGCTTTGGCATCCAATCCTGCACGATCCAAGTCAACTACCTTGATGGCCACCTTGTCTGCAATTTGAAATTAAATTGTATATTGGATGGATGGCAGGATTTGGGGGATAAGTTTATGGCTTACCTCGTGTCAACTGATGAACGGCCAGTTTGACTTTGGAGAAGTTGCCGCGTCCGATGTCGCCACAGAATCTGTAGAGGCCGATCCGACGGCCAATTGTTACCTAGTTTGCAAGATTATAAATATGAACATAATTTAAACCTTTATTTAAAATTAAAATTTCAAGTTGAATATTTCTTTTAGTACTATAAAAGTTATATTTTATTATATATTGTCGGTTGATGAGAAAATGAATAACTAAAATGCATTTTACGCTAAATCAGCATAAAAGTTTTAATATGCTATAAAATATAAAAGCTTTGATAAATATTAAAATATTTAAACACCACTCAAGACTCAGCTTTTTACTAAAAACACCTCAGATAATAATATGAAACTCGTTTAATTGACTAATGGAATTTAAGAAAACCAGTCAAGTTTCAGCTGCGTCAGTCTTGCTCCTGCTTTCGGTCTTATAATCTACTTAAAGCAATGTCAAGTGCACATGGATGTGCGCAGATGACAGTGCATGAGGATTTGGAGGGGCACTCAAGGCCCCATGCGCGTATTCGGGCTTATGGTAAGACAAGGTCAAGTCGTTCTGCAATTTGGTAAACGCAATTGGTGCAACGCTGCTGCGCCTTTTGTAGCTGTGCTTTTTTTAATCCAAAGCAGCAGCAGCAAAAGCAGCAACAGCAGCAGCAATAGCAGCAGCAACAGCAGTTGCAGCAATATTAAGCGTGGCAGCGGGCAACGTTAATTAACGCAATGCAAAACATGGCGTATACGTAATGCGGTAAACTTACCTTTGCCACACGCGCATTCTGTATGCACACAAAGCGACGGGCAAACAACAAAAAAACAAATGCAATGAATGAGTGCACACACACACACACACACACTCACAAACCCACACACACACAGTCAAACAAACACAATGCTCATTGGGGCGCAAGAAAATTAGCCTTGAACCTCGACATAATTGCAGCGCAGCAACTGAGAAGCTAGCTGCAAATGCTGGGTTTGTGCATTAGCTAACTAAGCAAATACCAGGGTTGGACTTTATTTGACCCGTCTCAGATTAGATCAGATTTAAAGATGCTAAATTATATAGTCTATTTCAAGGTAGATCAAACAAACTCTGTGCTAGATATTCTAAATGCTTATAGCTTTAATTCATAATTGAATACCTAGAAAATATATTTAAAATTATGAAAAATTATTTTGCTTTATTATAATTTCAAAGCCAGCTTTACGATTGAATACAAATTCCTTTTGTAAGCCTTAAGCGAACGGAAATTGAATTCGTCAGATTATAATGTGATTTTTGCGTAAAGCTTAATCAGTTATGCAAAACAGCTCAGCTGCTGTTTAATGGTCTGCTTCGATTTAGATGCGCTCCTGGTAGTGACGTCAGCACGGCGAGCACACGCTCAAAAACACGCCCCACCCATTTGTGGGCATGCCGGTGGCTTGCCGCCCCACTCGAAACTTGACCGCAACTCGAGGCGAACTCTTTATTGGCACTCACCTCGTGTCCGCATCTCGGATCGCATTGCAACGCTTTGGTCAGCCGCTGATAGGGCGGCGTAGGCGCTGGCGGCTGACAAATAGTCAGCGGCGGCAGCGGCGTCGGCAGCGCTGTCGGCGTCGTCGTCACTTTCACAGTGGCTGAACTGCGCAGCGTATTGGTATCCACGGCTGCCGTTTTGCTGCTGTCTCTGTATCGGCGCCTGGGAGTGAGCTAAAGCCAGTCAGTCAATGGGCGCGACGGCGTTGATGGCAACTTGTTGGTCCTCCTTCTTTCTCTATTCAGTTCCCCCTTGTTGTGCGTTCCTTTGGCTCTCCCTCTCTTTCCGCTTCAATTACCAGCTGTTGTTGACTTGTTGTTTTCCTTGCCTGGCTTAACTCGATTCTTGGCTGGCTGTTTAAAGTGTCGCCTTACATTATTGGTAGCTTCGTTCGTATCTAAAATTACAACAAATACTTCATGTTAATTACCAAATGAAAATGTTGTTAAAACCAATTTCCTGTGAAATCTCTTGTATTCCCAAACAATGCTGTATTATATTTCAGTTTAAATTAATGTCAGTAATTGGACTTGAATATAGACCAAATATTGAGTGTAATTATAACTGAAACTTAATTAATGATATGGATATTATGCAATAATTGAGGGCAAGAGGTTAGTTGCGAGACGAATAGCAAACTTTTGACAGTTATTGTAATCAATATGCGCTAGAACTGTCTCATTTAATTACGAAGGGCCGCCGAAAGGGACTAAGACTCTTAATGCCCAAGAGTGGGTCGAAGAAACAACAGAGAAAAAAAAGGGCGAAAAAGATTTCCAATCAAGCAATAAGCAATCCAGCGTATTAATTTAATAATAAAAGGACTTGACTGGCATCTGGATCTGGTGGGTGGCAAGAACGCGATTTTATTTCGCCTTTAGCATACTCTTCTTCATAAAACATTCCAAAGACCCAAAAAAAAAGGCAGAAAATAGCTACGGGGCACATTGTAGCGACGCACAGCAAAAGTTAACGTGAAGTAATTACGTAAATGGATTTTTCTGCGTTGCTCAAATTTCCTGCACGTCCTCTCGAATGAAACACAGACAACAACAACAACAACAACAAAAACAGTGGTAAAAATAATATTTATATGGCTGTTGCCTTTGGAAGCGTGACAGGAAGTTGCCAAGGAAGGAAGCTAGCAAAACGCGCACTCTACAGAGATATGGCCAAGCAATATATCAACTATATTTCGAGAAATATTGTTTGGACCGCAAAGTGGGAAAGGATTTTACAAAACTTTTATTACAACTGTGCAAAAAGTGACGCCATTTTTATGATTGACTGACAGTGCGTCCCTCCAGGTAACAATTCGCTGTTGCGGTTCGGAAAGTTGGTGATTGTGAGGTTGGCCATGGATTCTGAGGCGTGCCAGCGGTAAAATCAGCGGCTTTAAGTGTGCGTGCAATTAAAATGAAATTCACATTTACATTTCATAAATTTGCATATCTGAATAGCAGCTGTACACCGCAGCAGCCGTCGTCGTCAACGTCGCAGCTCGCCATTTTTATGTGTCGCTCAAAAGTATGCAACGTTTTTTGTTCGTACTTATCAAACATGGCGCAGGCAAAACACTCGAATGTAATTGCAACTGCAGGTGTGTATGTGTGCATGTGTGTGTGTGTGTGTGTGTGTTTGTGATTACGTATGAGTTGCCTTGAATGCTTTTTTCTTTTGCCACTCGACACTGGAACGAATGCATTTGCATGCTAATGCACAAAACTCTAACCCTTCAGGTGCTTGTGCGTGCGTCTAGAATGACACTTTTAATTACAAAACTAAACATGAATGTATTTGATATCAAACGAAAACAGAGACGAGCGACGAGCTCACTCACTCACTGGCAGCTCAGAGTGTGTAAGCTGATAGCTGACTATATGGAGCAGACAGAGTGTGCTTCATAGTTAGTTCCCCAAATACAGATGCTCAGTCACAGTTGGCAAAAAATTGGAGCAATGGGACATGTACAGAGACGGGTTCATATTTAGGTCATACATAATTATGAGTGCACAATAACTGAAGAAAATATACATAAAAAAAATGGGAGAGAGAGAGGAATTGTGTGAAACATGTCTGTCTCTGAAGTGCTTCATACATTAGTTTCTGAAACAGATGCTCAGCCACAGGCACAGAAAAAAAATTGGTATATGCACTTAGACGAATCATATTTAGATCATACGAAACTGTTCTCCAAAGTGCTCCATAACATTATTAAATTGCAAGCTGAGATGTTTTATGTAAATGGGTCTTAATTGGAACAGCAATCTTTAGATGTAGTAACTACCATTTTTTAAGAGGCTTATAAATAGTACGCAGTGAACAAAATTTTAATCTTCCATTTTAATTATGCACAGGTTTTTTTCTTGGTGCGCAATTTTCACAATTTGTTCAACTTTGTTTTCACAATTTCAGGTTGTTCGTCAAAAAATTAATTAATAATACAAATGAAGGCATGACCAGCCCCAGATTTTCTTCCTTTTTTTCAATGCAAACATTTTTATAATTTAATTAAAAAAAAGAAAAAAAATTCTTTGTGAAAACTGAAGCTTTTGTTTGAGGCTTAAAGTATTTTTATGTCATCACCTTTATTAAAGAAGAATGTAGGAATTGCGGTTCGAATAATTTACTACAACGTCAATTGAATCCTGTAAAATATTGAATAGAATTTTTGTAACAAGTCCAGAAGCCATTAGCTAACAAGAAAATTCACTTGATTTCCATCTGACTTCGAAATTATGTATTTGATAGATGACCTTTTTCGCTTCATAATAAGCATTTATTTATGACAGAGTGGATACGAATATTAAACTGGCAGACAGTATTTGTGGCAGCTTAGCAAATCAATTTGCAATCCAAGTCGACAGGCAATTTGTGACTCCCATTCATTCATTCATCTTAATATTTATTCATCTTGCAGCTCGTTAGGAACTGCAGCCAAGCAAGCAATTTTGAAGAGCTTTCGGTTTTTGGGTCAAGTTCAATTGGATACATTAATTATAAGGACTTGGCACTCGCCAAGGTACTAGTTCAAATGAATTGCATGCCTCGCAGCACCACTAAGTGAGCTGGTGCATCTAACAAAATACCCAACACCACCCACCCTCCCCCCACCCCTATCAATGTTTCCATGTTGATGCGTTGTCTGCTCGCATAATTAAAAAATATTTGTGTGCAGTTGCGAGTGCAAGTGAATCAGATTTGCACAAGTTGCGTAGATGTCACACCCGCTATAAATAACAAACAGTGCATAATGTAATAATCAACAGGCGCGGGGGGAAGTGGGGCGGGAGTGGGTGGGTGGGTGTTTGCTTTGGCATGAAAATAGAAATGCTCCAAAATAAACTACAGCTGCCTAACGGGCACAAGGACACTTTATGTTGTTGATGTTGTGTTTTGCTGCTGCTGTGTGTGGTCAGCTGCCAGCATCTGTGTTATTTGTAATGCCACGCCCCCAAAAGACCGCCTACCGGCCCACCGGCTAGGCCCACCCACCCACTTGACTAGAAAATCAATGGAATACTGCATAAATTTTTGCAAAAAGCCACAGTACAAGCGCAAAATATGTTGAAAATGAAATTAACAACCATTCAAAATGAAAAACAATGTGAGAGTTCCATAAACAAAGGCCATAACTAAGCGGAACGGAAAGGAGCTGGGGCCCAGGAAGCATAGAAATGCCATTTATCACACAATTTGCACGTATAATTAATTAGTTTTTACGTTCACGTCAAATAACCCGAACGGAGCCACTCGCAATTTCGCATACCAAATTCAAATTCAAATTCAAATTCAATTTCAATTTGAATTTCATAAAGCAAAAGCGAAAGCCGTAAAAAAAAAACAAAACACTAACTGGTAAGTCCTCTGACGTCCTTCAACTTCAATTTCAAAGTGACTAGAAGGGGGAAGGGGAGGGGTTTGTTGAAGCACTCATAAAATGCTCTGCAACAACATCTACATTCCTCGAATAATTGAGGACACAACAAATGTTTGAGCCATAAGAATAACTTCCTGGGTACATCCATGGAAATGGTATGCGACAAAACAAAGACCCTTTGATTTTGGGGACAGTAAGTTTTTGAACTCTTGAAATTGGAATATTTAAAATTCTTGCTGGCAGTGTTGATGATGAATTGTTAAAATACCATTTGTGAAAAGGTTTTGTTAAGCTTCAAAAATTACAGCCGACAAATTATACACACAATTTGTGTAAATATCCATTAATGAGCGATGGGATTTACCTAGTCTTCTCTTGTATAACAATGGGGATTAAGCCCAATTGTTTTTATTTCTAAAGAATAAACACTTTTCGAAGCTCTATGAACCAAATTAATGTACCTTATTGTGGCTAATAAATAACACTCGAGTTTTGAGCAGGTAATTTAAGTGGTTCTTGCTCTTGCCAGCTGTTACAAGCAATTCAGTTGAACCAAAGTGCCCACAATTACAATTCTCAAATGGGGAATTCGCAGTAATGCAAATACGGCAACTCGCACTTCTCAGCCAGCCGGACCCGTTGGTGCGATAAGACCAAGAAATTTCGCTGCTGTTTCTTTCTTTGTTATTATTTTTTGTTTTTTTGACAACGACACCGTTGACGGATAGAACGGGGAAGTTGTGGAGGTGATGACGTCCACATCGACGCGTTATTTTTTGCTTCCAACGTTTTCGGCAAAGCAAAGAAATAAAAATTTGCATACAAACAGAAAGTGAAGACAAAAAATAAAAATAAAAAAAACACAGCTCAGGAAAAACCGAAAGTGTTTTTTGTTTTGTTGTGCGGAAGTTGTAAGCGAATTTCGCATGGGCGTACGTACAAAATGGGCGTGGCCAGAGACGCCGTGAGGTGTAATGATTGTAGAATGTCGTAAATTTTTAAATTACTCTGGCTTTTGTGGTGCTGCGTTGTCTACGCTTGGGTAATTTGTGCACTTATTTCGACTTGACGTGCGGCCAAACACTGACCTCTACAAGCACACACACATACACACACACACAGACACTCTCATACACACCTGCTGGGAATTTGGCGTTGAATCACGAAATGCCGCCAAAAGCAGCTGCTATTTAAATAAAGTCAGCTACTGAGCCGTCTACTCTTAACTGAATGTCAAATCTATTGTAGCGATTAAAAAGAGTCACACACACACAAAGACACACACACTTGCACCCAAATGTGTGCAGCGCAGGCGCAAATGATTGCCACACACTGGCAACGCCAACAGATTAGTTTTCAACAAGCTTAAACAATTTAAAGCAATCAAAAAGAGTGAAATAAAAACAATAATAATAACAACGAAGTAAACAAAAATTAATGCAGCTTTTTTGAGTGAACGACTTTAAGTCATGCAAATACTGAGATAGATAGCCAAAAAAAATAATATTATACTTTAAATAAATAATAAACTGAACGACTTAGCTGAACTTTTCTGTTATTTTTTGTTTGCTTAAATATTTAAATTAAAATAATACATAAAACCAACTATTGCTTAAAACATTGTTGATCATTTTCGCCACATACTTTAAATTTTTTTCATTTGTAAAATAATTTTCAAAATATGCTTTTAGTTTATTTTTCAACTAGTAAACCCAGATACCTCACTTTAATGTTATTTCAAGGGTATGCAAAGAAATAGAGCAGTCTGAAAAGGCGTCTGAGGCAAGTGAATCAACTTCCACTGCGACACCGACACCGATGATGTCAAACCTAATTTATTTGGTCATTGGAGCACCCGTTGCCCATTGTGATACTCAGTGTTATTCCCATACCCAGTGGAGGGCGGCTCAAGTACAGTTAGAGGCACTTGTGAGACGTTCACTTTGCTGTTAGGAAACCATTGATCACAATTGTCTAGTGTGTGTGGCTGCCTCATCGATAGATTCACTTGGCCTTTTGTTCCGTTGACAGCCAGCACCAAAACACAATATACACAAATGTGTGTATATATATATATAAATATATATATATATATATATAGATGCTAACTGAAAAGCGCCCTCGTGTCGCAGATATCATGCAAATTAATAATAATTAAGCGTGCTTCAATTTCCGTCAGCTTTTGTCTCATTTTTAGCGTACAGCAATATCGACTAATCGAGATGAAAGACAAAGATTAGCTGGGTGGTAGACAAAAGACTCGAATTTACTGTATATAGACACTGTGTGGGTTAAGTGCTGCTCCCATCTCAAGTGGCAAACAGCTGGGAAATGCCGTTAGTGGTGCGAGTAAATGCCAAAACAGAGATAAACAACCATTGTGCCAAGCGTCAGGCGTCAAGCGTTAAGAGATTCTCTATTGTGCATCCTCTATTCATTAATAATCATCAGAGAACAAATTCTGACTACAAAGGCAAATGCTTTTAATTCAGTTTTGACAAACTCGAGCTATGTGAAAACTTGCTTTTCTGGCTACACAAGATTACTTACATTGTGTTTCGACAAAGTATTTTGCACATAAATTAATTTAGTTATAATTTATTTAATACTTGCTAATTACTAATTAAGTACTAATTCTTAGGCAACAACAACAAACATAAGAATAGGAATGAATTTTTAATTGCTTAAAATACAAGAACCAAAATTAAAACAAAAGTTCATCGATTTAAAGCAGTAATCTTTAAAAAAAACAATGTACTTAAAATTGCTTACAAAATACAAACAAATCGATATTAAATATTAAAAATATTTAATGGCAAAATAATGTCTACTATTTAATGTATAAACATAAATCGCTGCTGTGCCGTGTTCTTTGAGGGTGATTTTAAGTGAAAATGAATGATTAGACTTCTATAAATAGTTATGTTTATTACTAATGAAGGCTTTCCTAACATAGCTCGAACTATGACGTAGAATCATCCGTCATTGTTCCTAGAAAAATGAGTTTGGTAGAAAATATTATATTAAAAGCATAAATTAAATTGAAAATAATGTGCGTAGATTAAGTGCGAAAAGCATATTATTTATCGCGAAAAATTTGCATCAGTTTTGACAAAGCTATGCAAATGGGTTTCTTTGGAAACCTAGGCCATTTATAACACACACATTCACACACGTTCACACACAAAAGAACACACGCAAGAGTGTTCAACTTTTCACGCAATAAATTTCCATTTTGTTTGGAATTGCATGCGGCGTTTAATTTAATTTGTACTAAATATGTGTATTTAAATATTAAATATTGATAAATTATTTATTTAAAAGCAGCATTGCTTTCAACACAGGTGTGTATGTGTGGGTTGGTGTGTTTGTGTGTGTGTGTGTAGTGTATATTTATAGCGCTTGGAGACATGTCGCATGTTTTATTTATAAAAGTTAAAGTACATTGAGCAAATGACGAGCGCACAGGCAATAAGTGTTTGCATAGGCCGCGATTTTCCTCTCTCGTTCTGTCTCTCACTGTGTGTGTATTGGGATATGTAAATATATTATTTTTATAATACGTACTTAAGGGCAACAACAAAACAAACATTCAGCAGCAAACAACAAATAATAAGCTGCACGCCCATTTGCACAGCAATAAAGTCAATTTAGTTAGTGCGGCGCTGGCTTCATTAAGTGCAGCCAAATGCGCGACATCGTCAGCGGCAACGACAACGACGGAGACGACACACACGCACAACAATACACACACACACACACGCATAACCAACATTCCTCATATCTGCCCCTAAATCGCAGCCCCTAACCAGCTGCGACGGCTGCCCCTGCAACAAACACTTAGTGCTACATGTACAAATATTTGTCGTAGGTGCTGATGCCTCTTTTTATTATTATATTTTTCCTTCTTTTTACTTTATTTATTTATTTCGTGTGAATGAGCGCTCAATTCGCTTGATAAGATGACGGTGACGTTGACGATGAGTCTGAAATCGGCGTAAATTATAAGCCTAGAAAGGCAAAGCTGGAAAGTTGAGCGACTGCGCTGATAATCAAGATTAATCAATTCGATTAGTTCGTATTTCATATTAAATGCAATTATCTTATTGCTTGTCAACTGAGTTGTAAATTTAACTTGCATATTATAAATAAGTGAATTTTAGAATTATAAAACTAAAATTCCTCAATGCTTGATATCTTTTTGATATTGGCACATAGTTGATGTCATTGCAAAGCTTAGTTAAGCCACATTAAGTCTTCAACAGCTTAATAACCAACTGGCACTGTTTGCCAAATTAAAATAATACAAATAAAATATTTACATTTAAGTTGTAGCGGGTTCATTGTTATAAACACTTAAGAACATGCAATGTTACGTGCTCAAGTGAAATATTTAACAAATTAATTAAGTTACTCTTTCTTTCGTCCAACAGGGTTATTGGCAAAAATCGTAAAAAATTTATGAGCCGATCTAATCATAATAGGTTTAATAAAGATTGAAACTGATAATGTTGAGAACTTTGAATAATTATGTCAACAACTCAATATTAACATAAACAATAAACCAGTTGATTAAACAAAATATTTCTTACTCCTAATGCAACCAACTTAAACTGTTGGCTATATTTAAAGGCGGCTAAAACTTGTTATCAAACAGCTCAATTATGTATAAACGATAGATGATACTTGTCAAGGTTCTTTGAGAGTCGTTGTCATGAATATATCTCTTTGTTGAACCCTATGTCTCAATTTAGTATACAATACAAACTTTTTTATATTCATTATTTTGCATAATGTGCGTTTAATATGACTGCCAGCGCTTTGCTGAAGTTTTGTGAAGCTGACAAAATGTAACGCATACGCCATGTGGCACGTAAGGGCATTGTTAAGGGCTTACCATCGTTATGTGTATGTGTGTGAGTGTGTGTGAGTGTGTCTGAGTATGTGTAAGAGAGGACTTTGTGTGCGTTGTTAACATTGCCGTCTTGAAACTGATTATTACTATTTGACACATTCGCTTGACTCAACATCATCAAGCATACGACACGTTGAGCGACTTATAGACAATGCACAATATATTTCATGTGGAATAGTTATTTGCAGTTTCTGTCTTTGGGGCTCCCGTCAAGTTGCACTGGCAGCCGTAATACGCTTCAGTTTTGCAAATAGATGTCGAGCTTGTCGCCATGACGAGCAAACAAGAAAGCGTAAATGTAAAAATAAATAACAACAAATATATTACGAGAATTGAGAATAGACTTAAGACCAAGAAAGAGAATTTAAAATAAGAACGGGTAAGAGAAATGGCCAAAAGTCAAAGACTTTTAATGGGTACTATTTTTCCAGCAGCGTTTTATGTAACTTTAAAAAAAACTAACGCATTTTGTGACAGTTTTGTAAATTTAACAATTTTAGTAATTACAAATTAATTTTTAGATTTAATTAACATTTTGATGTGCTTTTTGCAACTTTTAAAAGAAAAATTATTTTTTGTGATTGTTTTACTAATTAATATTTTGCCAATGAGCTTTACTAATGTGAAATTGTTTTGTTGCCATAATTAAAAACTATAGAGAAAATTGTGATATAATGAATTTATACATTTATTTTATTGAATAATCATTTAAAACGTGCGAATTTATCACATTCTTTGGGATAAATAGGAGTTAATTGAACGGTTCAATTTGACTAATTTAATAGTGCCCAACACTGAATAGTAAATTCGCTGGAAAAGATCATGGGTCAGGTTTATAGCGCATCGACAGCTCGTCTGTGGGCGAATTGCTTTTTTTTTGCACTCGCATTTTATAATCTTTAGCCGGGCAAAGCTGTTGCTGTTAGTTGCGGGCTAATGCCCCACAGCGCATTACATTTGATTATGTGTCTTAGAGTGTGTGTATATGTGTGTGTGTGTGGGTGTGCGTGTGTGTGTGTCGGTTGGACGGGTATTACGCCTTATAAATTCGTTTGTCCGCTTGTCCATTTTCCTCTTGCCCCTTTTTGCCATTTTTCCCCCCATTCGAGTAAAAAAGAGACGCCGACAGCGACGACGACGGCAACGGCAACGGCAGCAACAGTCACAGGAAGGAAGCTTCAAGACGCGATTAAATCAGCAAATAAAATAGCAAGTGAATGGCAAGAGAGCAACAAGAAATTGAAGGCAGCTTGAAACGAATTACAGCGAATGCAAACGTTGCAGAAAAAAATAATAAAAGAAATGAAGAAATGCTCGAAATAAAGTGTGAGCCGATGGAAATGCAAAAAGCAACAACATCAAAAAAGAAACAGCAACAAAATAGCAAATAAATAAAAAGTAAAGTAAATAAAAAAGGTTGAGAAATGAATTTTTTTCTACCGAATTTGTTATGAATACGGCAAAGAAGCAGAAATGGAATGGAAGGGGTAGCGAAGAGAGTGAAGAGTAGTAGAGAAAACGAGCATTGACTGAGTAAGGTCGACTTCTTGATTGAATGCATGGATAAATGAAGGACAGGAAACATCGACGCTTGAATGGAAAATTGATTACAGCATGTGCAGAATTTAAATAGAAAAGGGGGCAAATTATACACACGTGTCTGGTTTACACACACACATACAAATACATACAGATAAGCATGTAAATTTCAAATAACTGTCTACACATGTTATCACCATCAACATTGATGAGTTTTTTTTTTGCACAAATGTCGCAGCTACCATTCATGTTTCACAATGAAAAGCTGATAAGAGAAATTATCATTAAAAATTATATTCGCATTCAATGGATGGGGATGCATGCTGTTAAACTTGCCGTATCAACAGAGTATTTTTAGCTGCTTGTGTTGCGTTTCATAAAAAAATAAATTCCCACAATTAAATCCAATGATATCTTAAGGGTTATTTTAAGTAAATCTTACATTATATATATTTATTTATTTGTTTGAGATAATTTTTCTATTGAAAAATTTAATTGCGAATGACGCACACATCAGAAGTGAATAATCGAGTGATTTATAGATCAAAATACAAAGAAACTGTGGGAATTCGTAGAATATCGAAAAAAACGCCTTTTAATGTGAAATGTATTTAAGATGTATTTTACTTCTTTATAAGCATTTGAGTCAAGGGAAAGATTGCAAGTCGAAGAGAAAATAATAGTTGATGTTTTCCTTTTTTTATTTGGCTTATCTACGAAAAATTAAAACGCTCTCATTGTCATAAGAATATAGTAATTTTAATTGCAGTTACATTTTAATTGTGCAATTATTTGCTCATTATTTGTCTTAACGTCAGCAATATAAATATTTCAACTGCTGTCTGCACAGATATTAAAAAATAAAACATTTCCATTTGTACATAAATCAGAACTTTTATATTTATTTGCATAATTGTTGCTTCTCTGTTGCAGTTAGTAGATTTTAAATTGAAATTATTGCAGTGAATGTCAGATTTAATTAAAATGTATTTCTATTTATACACAATTGCATTAAATTAATTACATTGTACCCAGCTGATTAAGGTACGAGATCTGCTTTTATATGGTATATAGCAAAGAACAATTACACAAAAAAAAAACCGTTTATACAAGCCCAATAATTTACCTTGCTCGTGTTTTAGGGTGCAAATAAAAAAGGCCCTCTGATAAAAAAAACACTGTACAAAATACCCAATGAACTGCTCCAGTGTAGATTGAGGTTGATGGCATAGGCAACAATGGCAACAAATCGCATTATTTTTCCATCTTTGGGCAATTACGTAGCCAGTTCAAGTGGCATTAGCCACGGTCCGTATTAGCCACAGTCAGCGGCCCAATTAGACTACAATACGCAGCACAAAGCTAATCAAGATCCTCTCCAAAGAAATTCAAGACCAACTTTAAGTCAAAGTCAAAATAAAGTTACGTGTCGCTTGTCACCTTCCCCCCACCACACCATTCGCTTCGCCCTACACCGCATAAAAAACACTTTGGCAAATCATTGTCTCAAGACAAGCTAGTAAATTGCTCCAGCCAAAAGTTGGGGGAGATTTTATTCAGTTATTTTTTTGTTTTGTTTTTTACTTTATTTTATTTTATTTTGTTGTCCGTCGAAAGACAACTCATTCGCATTGGTAGTTTCCCAAGCTTTTCGCGCTTGTTCTGACAGCGGTCTGTACAGGAAAACGGATGGGGAGTGAAGCGAGCGGGGGAGCGAGAGGAATAGCATTTTTATAGCAAGTCAAAAACCTATTAATGCTCAGCCAGCGCGTTCAACTTGTAACAATTCTTTACGTTTGACTCGCTCTGTTTTTTTGGTGCTTCCGTTTGTTTGCGAACTTATTTTTTTTTATTTATAATACACTGTAGTATTTTATTCTATATAGGGGTATATACACGATGAAAGCAATATCGTGCAGCTATTGAAAGTAGAAATAGATAGATCTACTAACAATCGTTCATTTCAATTTTCTAATTGTAAAGAGCAATTGTGAGGGGAAATTTTTACCTTTAATTTGTTAACGATTCTATTTTTACTAAAATTTAGCAATGCAAAGCTGTTTTCCAGGGCATTCCGTAGTCAATCTATGAGAATTTGTACATTATTATTTATTTCAACAATTTCCGCTAGTTGGCTTTTCTATGTGGCTTTTGCATTAGACTCGATTCAGCTTTTAGTTTAGGGGTATGTGTTTTGAGTTCTCTGACTTCTGACAACCACACGAATTTATCTGCTGTGTGTATGGCTGTGTGTGTGTGTGTGTCATGTGGCGCATTGTTTGATACGATACAAATTACAGTTACCATCCCCCTCCACCCAACTATCTGTTCACAAAATTTGGCACTGTGTCGCAACTTGAATCGATACGTGGCTGCAATAGCGGCAGTAAATTTCATAAATAGCTTCATGTCAGTTGAAATTTTTGACTTTCAGCTTTGACAAGTTCTACACACGTCCCCCGCCCCCTTCAGCCAGTAAAGTACATGAGACCCGAAATGAATCAATTTCAATTAGGGTAAGTGGAGCACCTGTCTGTGTGCGTTGTGTGTATGAGCAATCAGTAATTAAGCTGCGTGTGCAGTTGTGGTGGCTATTGTTGTCCAGGATCATTTTGCTTAATTCAATCAGCCAGTGCGAGCTTACATCAAATGGACATTGGCACGAGGACAACGAGGACTACGAAGACGACGACAACGAAGCGTCACGACTGGAAATAATCACCGGAAATCTGTGAAACGGAAATGGACTCAATTATGGTAGCCAAAAATGGACATTGGCAGCACCAACAATCAAGGCATCGCTGTTAGTCGAAAACAAAATTGTTCCTTGCGCCATGGCCAATTGCAAGTCCCAAACCCAAGACCAGCTATTCGGCATGCAAACGGCTCATTAATTCGCATTCATAAATTACGCCGGACAAAAAAAAGAAGCGTAAAGGTGAACCTAGAAATCAATGCAATTTCTTACCATGTCAAATTAAATCGCAGACGTATAATTTGGCTGAAGCAAGCGCCTCAATTTGTTTATCCCATAAAATTCGTCAGACAATTTGGGCATTAATCTCCAAAATGGTAATAAATTATGGCAAATCGCAGAGGCTGTCATAAAATTGTACGCATTTTTGGGGACTTTTTCATGCCATTGGGGAATTTCTCATAATCCCATACTTTCAGCTTAAGAACTTTGTAAATGAAATTTACAGCTTTGGATATAAATATAATTTGTCAAATATTTCAGGTTAAAAGCTGCAGCAAAACGCAAACAGTATTCAAAAATTTATCTAGTCTATTTATAAAATACAAGATTATTTTATTTAGCTCGTGTAAAAATACTAGTCATAATAACGAGATAAGTTTATCCTGTTACATGTTATATCTATCTGTGGTTTCTAATCTATATACTTTATCTATATAGTAACCTATATTTCAGTAGCTGGCAAAGTTATAAAGCGAACAATCAGCGAATCATAAACTTTTAATAACAAACGCTAAAAAACCTAGAAAACTATTTTTATCTAAGGAAACTTTCGACGAGAGTTGTAAGAACTTCTCAAAACACACAAGTTACGTATACGTAATGGAATTAGTTGCCAGAATCCGACAATAAAACCATTTGAACATTCAATCAAATGTCAATGCTTAAAATTGTGGCCACTTATCAAATCGAGAGAGATAGAGCGAATGAGACAGGGAGAGCGAGAGAGAGAAAGAGATAAAGTAACAGACGATTGCCACTTTGGTTGCGCCTGCAGCATGGTTTGTTGCAGATAAACGGAGTCAAATATTGGCCCAATTAATGCCACATACACACACACACACACACATAAGGAATATAAATTGAGTTTGAGGTGCATGCGGTTTTTCTCGGAGACATTTAGAAACTTTTGTTTTTGGGCACAATTTGCATGGCACATGAATTAGTTTTCTAATTGAATTAGTTTTAATACACTATTTAATATAAGACACATTTTGATAAGAGAACTATTTTCTTTTGTTGTGGTTTTTTTTTTTTGTTATTCTTATTACATTTATGAGCGCAAAATTGTGCACAAATTGCATGCACAAAAACTAAACAGTTGCAATGCCAAAAATACAAAATCACCAGCAAGAACAACTAGAATGCAGCGTAAACAAAAACAAAATGTATTATTGTGAGAGTTTCTGATTTTGCCTTTTGCGCTTTTATTTTCGAATTTCGAATTGTTGAAAATTTATTTGCAATGCATTTTGCCACTACAGTGAATAGGTCGAGCAGTAGCGGCACCAGCGGCGGCCGGGCATCGGCATCGTGTAGTATCTAAGAGATATGCGATAAAAAGCTTACCAGCTGTTTTTTTTTGTTGTTTTGTCTTTTTTTTTTACCTTTTTTATCGTCGCGTGAATCTAAGCAGCAGCAGCATTGACAGTAGCTGCCACATGCCCCTTCGCACGCCGAAAAAAAAGAAACTCTAAATTACCGAGAATATGGAAATAACAATAAAGATGCGTTTGCTTAACGTTAACACTTTTTAAATTGCGAATAAACGCTTTACGCTGACCGCTGCTCGCGATGTCTGATAGCTGAATAAACCGTTACGTTCTTAACGCGTCGCACGAACTTTTCAAACTGAGACCTCAGACCACGCAAGCGAGCGAGCGAGCCAGCAGTCGAAACGAGCGCAACGAGCGCGTCTCGCACACGAGCGACATACGAAGAAAATTACGACGATTCGCCGGTCACCGGCAGAAGCCAAATCAGCAGCAGCAGCAACAGCAGCAGCAATAGCATCAGCCGTAGCCCCGGCAAACGAAGGCATGCAAAAAGGAAAAGTGGATATGGGGTGGCACTCAAATGTTTGAGTGAGCGTTCGGCGACATTTTTGAGTGAAAGTCTACAGTGCATGCAAACTATTAACAGCTGCATTGAGAGTGAATATTTTGCACTGACTGTTTGATAATCAAACGTTGGCTTCTTTTTAATTGTTATTAGGAAGATTCACGTTTGTGACCTGAATTTCAGAATGAGTCACAGTGCAAAAGCTTTAAGAATTTACAAATACGATTCAAGATTTCCATAAATAAAGTAAAATTATATGCATGCATTTTATAAAAGTTATATATTCCCACGAAATTCTAAAAGGATATCTATTATTACAGGAATTTCTTGCTTTCTCCTAAAAGTATACCTCAATATTACTTAACTGTAAGTTTTTTGTTTTTTCCATAAACCTTAAATGTTTATTTTTGTTTGCACAAATTTAAAGCTATTTGTGTTTTGTCAAACTCCTAAAAAGTTATTCGGGTGAAAAAGCGTCCTCCCAAGGGCAATCTTTTGTCCTTTTAACCAGCGATAGTCCTTGGTTTGCCAAAAAAACAATCAAATGATAAAAATCCTACATTGTATTGATTCAGCCTCATTTCCGTTCGCTCAGCAAGTGAAATTATTTCAGGTGTTTTGGTTTTTTATTTTTTATTTGGGGTTGTATTTCAAAAACAAGCTTCTTAATGGCATGTATAAATACTACATGGGCTTAGAATTTGTCAAAAATAAATATACCAATTTAGATAACTGTTTGTTTGGCTTTTAATATAAAAAATATTTTATATATTTTTTATGTGTAAACTCTTACAAAATCACATACACTGCTGCTGCACTCACTGGTCGTTCTTGTTCTTATTTTTTTTTTGTTTTTGTTTTTGGTAGTAAAAGCATCAAAGTGTTTAACAAAATTAACAATGTCTTAAGGCTTATGATAAATGGCTAATGACTACAATCAGGCACAATTTGAAGTACATAATCTAGCTGAAGAAGTAAACCGAGTTGAGGACATTGTGCAGATCGAAGTCACCCTTTTGTGGCAGCTGCCGCAAAGTGCGATTCAACTGACGCTTGGAAAGATCCTCAACAGAGCCATCGTTGGTGAAGTCGCTGCAAGAGATTGAAAATTGTGATTAGTGAATTTTTATTTATAACAAAACAGATAATGTGCAAAACTTACTTATCACGAAAACTGTACGTTTGCCGCATAAACTCCGACAGATTTTCGAGAATGGGTTGCGAGTGTAGAGCGACGAATTGCTCGCGACAGGCTCGGTTCAGCTCGGGCACCGAGCACGCATGTGTCCAGAAACAGTCGTGGACAGAGACAAAGGTAATACCCTGTCGTTCACAGTGGAGCGAGGTGAGCATCATGTGTGACGAGTCCAGCGAGTGGATGAAGTTCGGCGGAAAGGCGTTTTTCTGCTTGAGTATGTTGGGACGCTCGTACATATCCATGGGCATGTTTGAATTCACGCGCAGTCCACTGTTGCGCAGGGCAGGTTTGACCTCTTGCCGATTGTAGGGCTGTACAACGGGCAAACCCAGCGGCGTTATCCACTCCACATTCTGACTGCAGACGCCGGCTATGAGGCGCGCACATTCCGTGAACCAGTCTTGAATCTCACGCGTCGAGGTGAACATTTCGCGCAGGCCATCAAAGGTCTTGGTGGTCAGGTATGTGGACGCTGGCCACACCCAATCCTTGGGAAAGTCATCAATGTCCTTCAACTGCCGTGCAATTTGCAGCCGCGCTCCATAACGCGTGACACCATAAACTGTAGTCATCACCGTCTGCTTGATCACCTTGCGCCGCACGAAGCCTTCTAGAGCCTGCGCCACATGCAGTCCACTTTGTGCATCTGTTTTGCGTGTGCGCTCCACCATCGTCGCCACAGCACTGTACACATCTTGAGGTATGGCAGAGGGCGATAGATTTACGCTACATGCGCCCGCTTCATCTCGCCCGAGTGCCGCATAATGTTGCAGGCCATTGCAGGAGCCATCCTGATGGATGGGAAAGCGACTGAGATAGGCGGCAGGATCGGGTGAACGTTGCACCTTTGCAATCTCCATGCAGCAGCCAAGCGTTTGCCACGGCTCATCGGATTTGGCCCACCACATGCGACCCGTTAACGGATTGTCCGCCGAGTCTAGTATATCGGACATTATCTCCTCAGCGTACAGCAGACGCTCACGCACAGAATCGCGCTTCTTCAAGCCCGTCAAATTGACGCAGTGCAACTTCAGCCAGCTGAAACCATCAACGCCCAACGGTTGTGCCTGATCAAAGATCAGCATCGATCGCGCTAAATCCGAACCCAAGTGATTTAGATGCGGCGGAACTGGATAAACGCGACCACGAAAATCCATATTATGTGGCAGCCAGAAGACCTTGTCGCGGTACTGCAACACAAAAAAAAAAACAACGTCGGATTATATAATCTGAAGGTGTCATTAAATAAATTACACTCACATGTTGTGCCAGCGAAAGGCGATAAAGTGCATCGCACCACAAGCTGTACATTTCGGCCTGTTTGCGTCGATGTCCGAGCTTATCGCGGAACTGCTTGGCACGCTCCGCCGGTGATACTGTTTCGGTGTTCTTATCGGACGATGGCAACGTTGGCAGCGGTGGCAATGAACTGGGCGGCTGGGGTACGTCCAGTTTGCCATCGCCACCATTCTGGAATACTTCAATAATGACGTCCAGCAGCTGGGTATTGACACGCCACGGCACGCTGGCCAGCTGATTGAGGGAATCAATGGCCGGATAGAGCTGTTGAGGATTGGAGGAACGTATGCGCTCCCACTGTTGCACAGCCTGATGTGGCAGTCGAATCAGCTCTGATTTGTTAAGTAAATAGCCACCGTTGTGTGGTGTGCTCCAGGGCTGTGGTGGACACAACATGGGCACCAGATTCGAATCAAAAGTAAGCGTTTGTTGTCGCGAAGCCCGCAGCAATCGCGACAGCACCGGATGCGGTTTGACCTCCTCCTTCACCAGCCGTCCCTGGTTGCGAAAGAGCGTGTAGAAGGCGGGCTGCAAACTATGTGACGTGATTGTTGCAGTGGTTGTCTTAGCTTTGCTCTTCTGGCGCAGAATATGCGCATCGATTTTAATGTCGCGCATAAGGATGTTGTAGAGGAATCTGCCGACACCAGCGAGGACATTAGTGGGCCACGGCACCTCTGGCAGATCCATGGATGGTCCACTGTGGCGCTCGGCGTGCACCAATCGCTGCCACATCTGGCGCGTATTGTCCATGGTGCGACCACTGTCCCAAAGTTCACAATATGCGCTATATATGTCACCGATTTTCTCCAGTGTACCATTCTGTTTCTTTTGTTCGATTTGATAACATTGCTGCACCTTCTGACCCAGCTCCTTGTACAGCTGACCGACCGTCGGACTGAAGGTCTCAGAGCCTTCGGCCAGTTTGTACAGCTCCTTGATCAGTATATCAGCAAAATGTGTCGCGTCGAGCACTTTCAGGTAGGTGTAGTAATTCATATAACCGTGCGGCTTGAAACGCACCTGAGCTCGCAATGTGTTCAGATCTCGCACAATCGCTGCGGAGATTTGCTTGCGCCAGCTTTGCTCCAGCTCTTTGAGCTTCAAACGCTGCCAGAAAAAAAGGAGAACAATAAGAATACAAAAGTAAAATACTCCATGCACAACTTACACAATATTCGGCATTGGCAAACTCTTTAGTCTTCTCAATTGACTTGATGGTAATGTGGCCATCCAGTTCCACTTGCAGCTGCTCGCGAGCCAACTGTTCCAGCTGTGCTTTGCTATAGCCGCGCTTCGAATTCATAATGACACAATCCTCGGCGTCGGCGTTAGCCTCCACATCAGCACCCACTGGTAGAGCATGCGCATTGAGATCGTTGAGCAGCTCATTGTCATAGCCCAACTGGGGAGGCACATAGACTGGCGTAAATTCCGCACGCACTCGTCTTATGGCATCCAGTGCAATATCGCGTTGATCCGATACAAATTTGGAGCGATCCATGATTTGATTCAGACTGTAGCCCTGTTGTTCCGCCTGTGTTATGTATTGTTCAATTAACTGTTGATTCTGTGCATCCGTCTCAACGCGGCCTAAACACTCGAATGTAGCCGCATACGTTTGCTCGCTAAACTCCAAGCCATCTTCATGGATGAGCTTAAAGAGTTCCTGACAGCGCTCAAAGGAACCTTTACCAGCATAACCATGCAACAGTATGTTGTACAGATCGATGGTGATAAGATTGCTGCTTGGTTTTGGATGCTGTACGCTGCTCTTCTTGGCACGACTGCGATAGGCAAAGATGGTGGAAAGAGCACGACTCAGCATGTTGGTCGAGACGCAAACGTTCAGATATGTGGTTAAATTGATGATCAATGCACGCTGTTTGGCCAGACGCTCCTGCTCCTCGTTTACGTGCACCTTTGATTTGAAGCTATTAAAAAAATTATGAGTACATATTTACTTGGCCGGACTAGATGAGGAATTGTTTAACAAACCGTTTCTTGGACTTGGTTGTCACGGCATTAGCAATGGGAACTTTAACTGCTGGCACATCTGATTTTTGAATCTCTTGGGCTTCAATATATGGCTCGATGACTTCAAAGGGATCCATCAATTCCGTTTCCGATATATGTTTAGGCGCAGTTAAACTGACATTCAAATAAGTTAAATGATGTGACTGTTATAAAAATGTGTAGTAAGGGCATTTTTTATTCCCCAACTTGATTCTGCAGTTACCTACCCAAAACTTGCCAAATCAGCTTCAGCATTATACTGTCGCTCGTTCTCCATGCTCTCAATGATATTTCGATAGTTGTGAAAGCTTTTCAGTATCTTATGCACCTCGCTGGGATTGGCAATAACCTGTTTGGTGTACATTTCCTTGCCAAAGAATATCATGGGCTTGTCATCGTACATGCCCGCCTCCAGTATGGAGCTATCGAGTGCATCTATATCGATTTTTTGATACTCCGCCGGCTGTCGCTGTGCGGCTTCCTCTGTGGCAGATTTTCCCTTCTTCAGAACACGTCGCTCTTCTCGGGCACGCTTCTCCAAGATTTGCAATTGCGTTTTCTGTATGAATTCCGCCAATTTCTTGGATTTCAAACGTTTGACCCGCGATTTCCGTTCACTTGCAGTGAGTTCGGTAACTATTTAAAGAATACGATCAGTTGCAACTATTGTTTATATTTGTTTAAAAGTCGTGCATACCCTCTAAGAGCTCAACATATTTTGCGTATCGTGGTTTACGCAAACGCTTCTTTTTGGCGAGCGCAAGGGCGTCTGTTTGTGTGGGGGTGGTTGATTGTGTGCGCAGATTTATTGTGGTTGTTGCTAAATAAGAATTATAAAATTGTATTATGTACATAAATAGAAATTGAATTTAGTGTACTCACTTGCCGGCGCTTGGCGATAGAGCATTTGATAATATTGCTGATATTGTGTTAAATTATGCGCAGCGCTGCCGCCGCCGCCGCCGCAACTGCAGCAGCAGCCGTTTGTTGAGGCAGGTGTTGGCAGTCGCAGAGCACGTTGCACGGCTGTCGCGCGATTTGCGCCCAGCAAACGATACATATTATGGCTGCGTAATTTTAATGTCGTCGCAGGAAATTTAATTAATGTTCACAGAATAATGTCCAACGCTTGCATAATATTTTGTTGTCCATTGCGCGTTTCACGTGTAGCAGTCGACAGGGCTGCATCAACAGCTGTTCTATCAAATGTATCGATAGTTGCTATGGGACAGATGGTTTTCGGGGACAGAACTGCCAACTTGCGCAATCGTAAAATTAATAATTTTAAAATTTGAATTTGCCAATCACAGATTTTAACGTTAGAGAAAATAGAAACAACCCAATAATAATGGCGCCAAAGCTCGGCAACCAGAAAGCCAACGATAATTCCAGCACAGAGGTTGCCTTAAAGCCACCGCCACCAAATGTATTCCTATATGTGCAGCTGGCCAATGTTGGTAAACTACCAGACATTCAATATCCACTGGAAATACACTTGGATCAAGGTGGAAGTTTAATTGTTAAATGTGTGGACAACTACAATACCGAGGGAATCATTACCCAAGATGAGTTCACCTCCAAGCCCACATTTACATTAATAGTGCAGCAGGATAACCTCGATCAAATCAATCAAGCTGCCGATAATCCACTGCTTATTAAATTATACATGCGCAAGATAGAAGTGGTCGCTTATGAGGAGGAGGAGGATCTGGGATTGGAGGCCGAAACGTCAGACTTATTAGCACTTTTGCTGGACAAAGTTGAGGAAACCGAAACCGATTTCATTGAGCCAAAAATTGAAATGGTGTTGTTGTCCATGGGGTATTTGGATATTATTAAGTTATTCAGTCATGATCGCTGCATGATACACGAGGAACTCTTACTTTATCCAGTGCCCGAGTGCCCAATGAATTTGCGCTACACATTGCACACCGTCTGGCATCTGTATACGCTGGTGCCCATTGCCAAAGAGCTTACCTTCACCAATATGGCGTTCATCACATTGGAGTCCATCTACAACCTGAAGGAAGAGTATACGCTCGATCTACAAACCCTGAATGTTCAATTAAGTTTTCGCTCAGAGTTGCCCGTAAATCGCCAGGAATACCATGTGATACCATGGTGCAGCTTCACTAAGTGCAATCTAGACTGCATTAAGACACAAGATAATCATCATGTATTTGAATTCTTTCGAAATAGTATGACCCATAAGTCCTGTCCGGGCCTCCAATCCCCAATGTCTGTGCAAATGCATCAGATTTTCTCTAGGCTTATGCGTTCGGATAATATGAACGTCGATTTTGACTTGATCAAACAGGATGAGGATCTTGCTCTTGTCTTCAACTCATTTCATCGCTTTATTTTGACCAAAAAGCTTTCTGATATCCTGTACACAGCCATCGATCAAAGGCGTTACGTGATTGCTGTTGATGTTTGGAATATGGCCGAAATTGAGAAAAAAGTTGGGAAGAAAACCTTAAAAACAATTGGCAATCAGAAAATATTTTCGGGCATTTTAGATCCAGCCGTTCTTCTCTTTCCGGCTGGTAAGTGAATCCTCAATATCTATCCGAGGATGCGATATCTGCGAGCTTAACAGATCAAATATTTTTATGTTATTTTAAGTTTTCTAAAAGTATTTATTTTCAGTGCAAAACCTTCGCTTTGCCGTGGATCTAAAATATCTGGGCACAAAGAAGAAATTACCCAAGATAAAAGCACCAGATGGAAGCGTATTGTTGGATGATACTCGATATTCAGCATACTCGGATCCAGCATTGAGCACCTTTGCGATTATCCAAATTTGTTTGCTGGCTCCGCTGGGCGAGTGCTACACGGAGCTCAAGATCTTCCGCGAGAGTTTCATTAGCCAAAACCGTTTGATCTCTTGCTACGGTAATTTGATGGAACCGAAGCCCATGCAGCTAAGGGATATCCAGCAAAATGCATATTATCGTTTTGATCAATATATGCGAAATATTATAAATTTTATTGTCGTTAAGAAAGTGCATTCTTTGGAGGAAAAGCGATCCTATTTCTGTTGTGCTCTCCAAAATCTGAACAACATACTTCTCAATTTGGTGGGCTGTGATTTTAACCAGCGCGAAATAACCGCCAATAGTGTGGAGTTTACAGTTAGTAACTTTTAGTCTATATAAAACCTAATATAATTTTGTTGATATCTCCTAATAGAATCTGTGCGCCTTGGCCTACAATGAGTTGGAGTTGCGTGTCCACAATCTGCTGGAAAAGATCGAAGATGATGGTTTGGATGACCTAATTGCGGATAATGAGGAAAAGATTGAATCTCTTATCGATCAAATGAATACAATTAAATTCTTAAACGCTGCCGGGGATAAGCATTTAGCAGATCATTTTTATGAAGAGGTGATTAAATGAATATTATTTATTTATTTATTTTTATTGAAACATGAACCATATAATTTATTATATGTAAATATATAATATAACAAATATTTAGAATTATTTAACACCATCGATTTGATACACAATCTAAATTTTTATAATTTATTTTTCTCTAACCAGACAAAGAATACGACTGAAAATCTCTTTGATTTCTTTGACCTAATCGCCAGAATGGAGCGAGGAGAATACGCATTGGCCAAAACCTACTTTGAATCGAAGAAATTGATACCTGAAGGCCAAGAGTACTTTGCGTAAGTAATTTAAATACATTATGTCATAAATGTTTCTACTACTCGCCTTCTTTCCACAGCGGTTTAATACGCATTTATCTTGACTATATAGCCACACGCGATGATCCAAATCCGGAGATATCTGCCAAGGCCAGCGAATGTCTGTTGAATAATATTACAAAATGTGCGAAGCGTTATGAAAATGAAATATACGCTTGGACACTGCTCTATTGCTACTACAAGCGTTTCAATTATCCTCCAGGACATTCGTTTGCCCGTTGGCATTTTGAAGATATAGTGAAACATAAGAGAAGCGGCACCGCCTCGTCACCATTCAGTTTGTTTGGCATTTTTTTGCGTCTACCCAGCAAATTCGAGAATCGGCGTGCCTCGATTTTGTTCGAGTCCTTTAGGAAGATTGTGCGTTTGGGTCTCTTTGAGTTCGGTCAGGTGATATTTGACGAGATGCAGCTTGAATGGAGCAATCCGGAAATCTATATGATTGGCACGCAGCTGAAAATACTGCTTAACCAGTTGGATGAGGACTTTGAGGTGACGACCTTTAGCTTTGAGGGTAACAGTGAGGAGAACCTTTTGGTAGGTTTTTTTTTTTCTTAAAACAATCTTGAAAATACTAAGTGCATCCAGTTTTTATGGATTTTGTATATCTAGGTTAGCTTCAATGCCCAAATAAATGGCAATGTGGAATATTATCGCGGTAATTTTGAAGCTGCGGCCAAATACTATGCAATCAATGCCGATCAGTCCAAATACCCTTCATCCAATCCTGATAACTTTATGATCAGCAAAATTCGACTTGCGTATTTGGCTTTTGATGCTGGCAACTATCAGCAGACAATCGATGCACTGCGTCAGTTTAAAGCTGGTAAACTGCTCTCACTGGCCAAGAGTTATTTGAGGGGCAAGGCACACTACAAACTGAAGAATCTCAATAAAGCCATGGAGTGTTTTGTTAAGTGCACTACTTTCGGTGCGCATGTGCCCAATGTTTGGGGTTTTCTTGCACTAATCAATCTACAAATGGGCAACAATTTAAATGCTCTTTCATGTTGGAAGCATGCCAGAATTGTGAGTAACTTTTTAACTAACACAACATTCTCTTCTCTTCTCTGTCTCCTGCAGGATCCAACGAAATCTATTACAGACGAGATTATCTTTGATGAACTTAACATGATTGACACTGGTATCGTGGATCTGTATATAGATAAACCTAGGCTCAGAAGTGCAACGTCACTTTCGGAGGACAGAGATTTTTAGAGTACATCATGTGTATAATTTTGAAATGGCTTCAAAAATAATATGTATTAGAAATTAAATCAAGTTTCATTTCATGGTACTATAAAAATAATATTTCGATCACAATAAATTTAACTTTTAAAGTTAAGGTGTGCCATGCGTTTTTAATTTGAATTGTGTTTCAGATTATTCAATAATTTCAAACACTACATTTTATTCCGCTTGGATACAATTCAGTTTTAGACACAGTAAATAAACAAAATATACATTATTTTAATAATAGGATCATCGCCGAGCAATGCATTGTAGAAAAGTGAAAGGTCCAAGTGAATTCAATATGGATATTCCATTCCAGTCAATGCCAAATCTTTCGTTTAAAACGTATTGCGAGAGCGAATCATCCTTAAATCCGTTTGCTTTAGAGTTTATTCCATCATTTATGAAGAACAATTCGGAAAAGAGTCTGGTGCACACCCAAAAAATGAAAACAACGAAAACCTCAACGACAACATTATTGCAGCGTGAGTTGCCTTCCGGAGATGCATCCTATTTGCAAGCCCAACGGCAGCTCTTTGAGCTGATGCATCAGCTGGGCGAGAACCTAATGCCGTTGAAGGCGATCAAGGTGAGTCTGGCGCCAGACGGACAGGGTGTCAACGTTCAGTTTAAGGCTAAGCATGCATCGACCCTCAAGCATATGCTGGACGAGAGCCTCTGCCAAGATGCAGCCGTACATTTGGAGCTGAGCAATCGCGCCTCCATATCACCAAGGCTGCCGAATGTGCTGGCCGCCAATTTCATGGCTCGCATGGGCGAAGTCCTCAAAGATAAAATGGAGTGCACTGAAGACATTCGAAAGACAACTGCACAGAAATTGCAGGAGAATAAAAACAAGTTTCACTACAGTTGCGTTGGCAAGGACACTCATCATTTACCCCAAGTAGCTTTCAGCACTAACACAGGTCAAGTCTGTAATCAATTCTCGGGGAATCGTTTTGCCAGCTTTTCAAGACTGTGCAACACACCTCAGCAAACAACCTATCCGAATAATTTGATGCCAGGAACTTCAATTGCTCCACAGAAGCCAAAATTCGAGTAAGACTCTATTTTAACTCTATATATAATTTGATTAATCATTTTCTTGATTACTCAAATTGAAGTCCCTTTCAGGTTTCGTAGTATTTAATTTCTAAAATTAAACAAAATGTTTGCTTTCAGAAACAATTTAATTCTGTCACCCCGAAAAGGATTAGCAAAGAAATCTTCAAATGGCGTTCAGAAACGTGTTCCACGTAGCACGTTTACCTCTCAAATGCGCCAAATGCAAATACAAAAGGTAAAAAATCAATTAAATAATTGTAATAATTGTTAATCAATGATTTCATGTACAGCGTTTTAATCTGCAGAAGCCATATAGTAAGGTATTCGGTGAATAAATTGATCTGCAATATCATTTTACTTAGAAGGTAGGTTAATTAAATAAAATAATATATAGTATTTCATTTTGATATTTACAGATCTTTCGTCCGACGAAAGCAACTAAACATAAATTTGTTAAACGTTGGAAATCAAGAGAATAATCATTAAATTTCTTCTGACTTTCGGAATTGTCTCGTGTAAAGAGAGAAATAATTATAAAATTAATAAGATATAGTTTTTGATTAACAAATATTTTATTTAGTACATTATTCGATTTCACTAGAAAATGCATGTAAATATATATATATTTATGTATATGTATCATAGTTGTTTGAATACTTTGGTAAGTTCTGTTGCGTCTGAAACTTATGTCTAGGCATATCATAGGTTTACAAATTTAAGTTTTATGTATAAGGTGTGCAATACTATCTTCAGTACTGTCTGATTATAAACAGAAAGAAATCTCAAATGTTCTGATTTCAATAGTGCTGCAGATAGCATTGCAGGTATATTGGGTATATATAAAGAGTTTCATAATTAAACGCATTAGTTTTAGACATTCATGATGAAGAAGACACAACGTTAGCAGATTTGATCTAATAATGGAGCTCATTGATAATTTTTAAACAGCAGGCTAATATAAATATTTAAATATATATAAAATGTATATCATATAGTTTTTAGGCATGCTTCACACTGGAAATATCATTATAGTCGAACTAATAAATATAATATATTAATAAAAATAAATCAAATAAATGTACAATTAATATGAAGCTCTTATATGTATATACAATTAAGCAATTACTTAAAATTGAACAACAATAAATGTAGTATTTGTATAAAGGCTAAACGGATATACAAAATTAACAAGTGTTTTCGAGTGTCCTGGAACTTGGTCAGCTAGTTGAAACATTAGTTACTTCTATATATTGTATCGTATCGTGTATGGATGTGTTCGCGTATTTATGTGGTATATATGTAGTTCGATATATATGCTGTATGGTTTGTGTGTAGGGTATGATATATGCTCGATTGCATGGACTTTAATAAACGGCATAACCAAAACCTAAAACAGAAAGTAAAATTTAATTAATTACATGAATTTGCTAGCTATGTGATTTTTGGTAGGGTTTAAGCAATTAGTATATTTGTTTTGTTTTGTTTTTTTTTTGTAATTTATTTGTTTAGTATAGTAATTGCTTACGGTTAGTTTGGTTTTAGTAATGACCAAATACCTGGGAATTAGTCACATGGATGGCGATTGTTTAACAATTGGATGAGACACAAACCAAGGGACGGGGCGAAATTCTCAGTTTACCTGCCACAATAACAACGACAACATCAAACATCAAAGGTCAAAGATCAAACATCCAATATAAAAGGAACACCGAACAAACAATTTTAATGCTACGAGTTACGCTTCTACATTGCTTTGTTATGCGAATATTGCAAAAAAAAAAAATAACCATTTTTAGTAGCTGTGCGTATTGTGTATTGGTATTTTTTTAGCTGTGTTTTTTTCTAATTATTTTTGTTTTTTTGTTTTTGGCTTGAACTTAAGCTGTACTTGAGTTATGTGAGGCGCCACTGATCGCATTGAATAAAGCCATGCTATTGCGCTGGGCAGCTGTGTCGGCATCGTCGCTAAGCGGCTGGAATGACTCGTCTTGGAGTAACTCACTGAGCGCCTGACACAGCTTCTCATAGTTCTCCTTGAGCACATTATGATACTCCTTCTGATCGGCACTGATCATGCGCTCGTTCACACGCAACGCCTTATGACAGACGCCAATGAAGTCACTAGTTAAACAAAGTGTAAAATGTGAATTACTTATCCAAAACAAATTCGAACTGCCACCTACCGAAACACATCCTTCAAGTCCTCGACACGATCCAGCGAAAAGTTCTTGATCACCTTGGCGTCCAGGAAGGCATGCGCATATGCCAGTGGTCCAGCATTCACAGTGACTGCTACGCTGCCCTGCAGACGCAGCTGCAGCTTCTTAACATCCGCTGGCGGCAGAATGATCTCCTCCAGCTCTGAAACCTTTGATTGCATCTCATCGATGGCCACCTCAATGGGGCTCAGCTCGATAATTTCTCGCGATTTGACAGGTATGCGTTTGAGCACATATGGAAACGAATATGTGGCTGAAAAAGTGATTAGAATATTAGTTCATCTCTATTCATGCTCAAGCGAGAAGCTCCTTGTATTTCAATGACTCACTCTTAATGACCGTTTTGCGTTTCCATTGCTCCTCAACGCTGCCGCGTGCGGCACCAGATTTGGTAAATGGTGTCTCATACATGAATGTGTCCACATCATGATTCTGTTCGAACTCATTGAGGCGCTGATCCAGCTCGTCTTTGGTGAAGAAGGGTATCACATGGGTGACCTGTATGTAGGCAAGTTTGGCATCCAAATCCTCAACTTTGACCTGTAAGCGAAAAACAAAGTAAGCAAAAATGTTATAGATATTTATAAATTAAGAACAAAGTGGCTTAGAAAATTGAGTTATTGGATTAGTATTCTACTAAATCAAAGGAATACTTGTGTTTCGGCCAACTTTCATACTTTCAGTTAATATTCGAACTTTTTAAATGTATATTTCACTAAAAATACCTATAGTACAATAACAAATCGTATTTTGTTTGTGTGCCAAAAGCGAGTGCATTGTGACCAAATTAATTTGAAAGTTACCATTTTAATACTTAAGCCAAGCATGGACCTGGCGAATGAGAAGCACTTGAAGCGCATAAATGATTTAATCAATGATAAGGATAGTAGTGATTATATGCCAAGCCAAATCGAGAGCAAGAACCAGAGCCAGAGTGAGTCCTCACTAAATCCCAATGCGGCCGAATTTGTGCCCTCTTTTATGAAAATTAGCAAAGGCGCTGATGATAATGATGCTGAGGAAGTCAATCCATTGCTCAGCTCGACAAAGACGCTGGTGAACAATGTGGCCAACGGAGATGGTCTGCACCTCATCAGCGCTGATTCACAGAGCCGCATTCAGCGTCAACTCTTCTATTTGATGAATCAACTGGGCACTGAAACTTTACCCCTCTCTGATATTAATATGAGCCTAACACCCAACGGGCAGGGCATCAGTGTGCAGTTCATGCCCAAAGATTATGGCAGACGAAATCCGTTGGACGAGCAACTTTGCATTGCAGCTGGCTTTCGTCTGGAAATTGGCGATTGTGCATTGCAATACCAGCAGCCCAGCAAATCTGTAGCCGCACAATTTCTGATTCGCATGGCTGAACTTCTGGAGAAGAGGGGTGAAGAGCAGAGTTTATGTCCACAATGCTTGGCAATGCCGAAAAAGTGGGAGTACAGCGAACTGGAAATTGACCTACAGATTAAGGCCATCAAGCGATTTGAGAAGCTGATCACTGAGAATTCGGGTATGCGCTATCAGGAGGCATTCAAGGAGCTCTGCCAAAAACTAGGGCTGACCACCAGAGGAGAGCAATCGATTAAATCTACTGCTGCACGTGCAGCCCTGGCAATTGACGAGCTAAATGTGTTTGAGGAGAATAAGGAGCCCTACATATGGGAATCTTTTACCGCTGATTATGGTTTAATGAAAATGGCATCCAGCGGCATCAAAGTGCCCATGATTAAGCAATTGGAGGAGCAGCAGCAGCAGAAGGGGAAACTGGACCCAAAAAAGCAATCCTGCTCAAAGCCGACAAAAATGCCAGCTAACGTGTCCTCCTCCTCATCCAAACTACACAAGATCAAAGAGAAGAAATGGACGGGCTCACAAACAACTCACATAACAAAGACAAGCAAAGAGACCAAAATCCAACGATCCCGCTTCAGCCCACTTGGCTTAGCTACAGCAGCAGCTGCTGCAGCGGCACCCTCAACCTCAACAGTTATATCAAGTGCCACAATTGGGTTGACCAAGAAGCTACCAGAGCGATCCCAACATGCTAGGGAAAATCGATTGATTGGCTCCAATCAGCTCCCATCGCAATCAAAATCAGGCATTGTTAGCAGTGTACTTGAGATGCGTTCCACTCAAATTAGGAAGCCGAATGACAACAGTAAATTGGAGCCACCTCGCTCACAGCTCGCATTGGCCAAGCAACAGTTAGACCAGACCCAAGCGTAAGTAAATGCCAAAAATATTAGTTTCACGTCCTATTTGAAATTCACTGAATTTTAGAGGGTTTTTCTGGGGTTTATATATATAATTTCTCTTTTATCTAATAGTTTAAGTCGTGAAAATTAAAATGGTTTTTTTTTTTTTATTCCAGCAAGAATGTAAAAAAAGGAGATACCACAAGCCTTGGAGCCACTGCGACTCAAGCGCAGAGCACCAAGATTGGTTCAGCGGGAGCTCAACGCATGATTGCACCACGTAGCACTCATGCATCCGAGATACGCCAGTCGGAGGTGAAACGTGTAAGTCTCAAATAGAGCACAACGAATAATTGAATACTCTCTTATTTTTGGCACATATTCCAATTTAGCGTCTCAATTTAATGCGAGGTGAAAACGAATCTGATGTGCAATTGAATGAGTATCTATACAAATGATAAGGTCCGAAAATTTGTATTCTAGTTATAAAAATAGGTATTCAAAACAACATCGAAGATTTGTTGAGATCTCAAAGTAAATCTTAACTGATATCAAGAAAATAGTTTTTAAGCCGTGTTTTTAGTCAGTCAATTATTACTTTAAGTTAGCTTGAAGATGGTTAAGAATTTGGCAGCGAATGAATTTTGTGTTTATAGCATATAAAAAATTAATAAATTAAATGTTATTTATATTGAGTGTCCCAGAAAACATACATTTGCATTTGGGAGAATGGGATTTGTTAAGGCCAAGTATAAAAAAATTAACACAAAATTAATTGAATTAATTAATAGAATTAAATATATTTACCGGCGACGAATCCATAATAAGTTTGACGACATCGGCCCCAAACTTTTCCTTATACTGTTTGTTCAAACGTTCCGAAATCTCGCTTAGCGATGTCAGCTTTGGTTCCTTATAGACAAACTCAATGGCGTGATCCTCCTCGAAGTACATCTGAAATCAGACATATATATGAATATATTTTGCTTATTATTCAGTTCGATTTAGAGACACTCACCATGCCATAGAAGACGACGCGATAGAAGCGTCCCAGCATGCGCTTCCCAGACCGATTGACCTCCACAATTTTATTGTATGCCTGGGTGAGATGCTCATAGCTTTGGGCCAGTTCGATGAAGTTGCGCGCCCGCTCATAGATGGGCAGGATGAGCTTGTAGAGTTCGCCGAGGCACTCGAAACGCTCGGCACGATCGAGAAAAACGGCGCATTGCTTGAGCTGCTCGAGCAGCATTTGCTCCGTATACTGCGAGTCCTGGGCGCCCGCATCCAGCTTGAGGCCCTGCTCGTCGCGCGGAATGTTGCGCGATATCCGTCCAAATGCCGTCGAGGACCAGCTCAGGGTGCAGCCGCCGCGTAATCGCAGATATTCACACATCAACGCCGCAATGTGCAGATGACAGCAGGCGGCCTCGGACAGGTTGCCATTCTGCTCGTGATTGCGTGCCATGGTCACCAGCCAGGTGTGACGCAGCTCCGGCGTCGAGGCATACGAATTGGCCAGCGAGTACTGCAGTTCCAGCAGTCGCTCTGGGTCCATGTGATGCGCCTGCATCTGGGCCGTGGCCATCAGGACAGTGCGCACCCGTCTCGTCAGATCCTTGACTTCGAGCGGAAAACCGGTGCCCTTCATGGCCTTGTCACTGTTGGCATAGCTGTTGATGATCGACAGGCTCTCCTGGAATCGCGCATTATTCAGCCCGATCACATTGCCAATCATCTGCGACACGGAGATGATGACCTGCAGATGGACACGGGTCAGCGCCTTGCGTCCGCTAAACTCAAAATTACTGCGCATCAGCAGGTAGAGCACGGCGCAGGATTCGTGACGAATATCCACCAGGCGGCTGTCACAGGCCTTCAGCAGCTCGTAGACCATCTGGCCGCAGAGCATGGCATTGCCCTTGAACAGGGCCATCGCATAGTTGTTGATGAAGGCGCGCAGGGCGGCAAAGACGTGCTTGGAGAGGCGCTCCGACTGGCCCAGCTGCAGGAAGCGCAAATAGACGCGCGCCAGCTTGGGCAGCACCAGGCTGTCGGCGAGCAGTTGACGGAACTGCAGCACATACAGGCCCAGGCAGTCCAGTATGATCATGCCCACTTCTGTGGCCAGATTCGATTCGTACAGCGCCTGCTGTGATCGGGCCGAAAGATCCATATCCTCCAGCAGGTGTTCCCGCGTCTGGGTGAGTGTGCCAGTGCCATTGCTTGCCGGCTCCTGATTGCCATTCTCCAGCACAGGCGGCGTGCTCCTGGCTGGCAGCGTATGGGCCTTAGTTGGTCGCTGGACACGCGCCTCCGTCGCCAGCACCACATGCTTTTTGCCCACGTAGCGGAACTGCAGGAGGCACAGATCTAATATCGATAGGAACTGCAGCGTTTCTGTCTCGTTGCAGTTCTGCCACCAGGCGACTATTTGATCCTGCGACAGATGCTTCACAATAAAGAGGAAACCAAGCAGCAGATCCTTGCTCTCCGCGGCGCTAAACTTGTCGCAGCGCGACAGGATGTGTGCATGGGTCACACTCACGGATCGATTGTGGCCATTGCGCAGCGCCACATCCGTTTCCCCATTGGTGTAGGCGCCAATGGTGGTGGTGTCCTGGGAGTGCTAGAAATGAAGCAGACAAATTAAGCCAAGGATTCAACAAATTTACTGATCTACTTACGCCTGAATCGGAGTTGGAGTTAAGCGACAGATTGGAGATGCCATTGCCAATGGCTGTGCCAGCGATGGCGGCCAAATAATTGTGATCCTTGATGTGCATCGAGGTGCGACAGGGACTCGCCTGATCGGCGTGCACAGTGAGGCGATTCTTCGAGCGCGGTGTGGAGGTCAGCGAGCCAAACGTTGAGGAGTCCTTGCTAATCACATAGCTGCTGGAGCAGCTAAGACGCTTTGTATAGGATGCCGAGTCGGCATAGACATGTCCGTTGGGCGTACAGGGACTCGCATCGGACAGATCATCGATGCGATGCAGATTGTCCATGACAATGCCCAGCCAGGGCACATACAGCAGGGCGATGCGGCATAGCTGGCCACGCTGCTGATAGCGTGCGTCCAGTTCGTGCTTGGCCAGCAAATCCTTGAAGATGGACAGGGCGTGGCGACGCACGTGTCCGACCTCGTTGAGGCTGCTCTTCAGCTCCTGCAGCAGCAACCCGGAGAGGAAGTGCTGGCGACAAAACTGCTCGGAGAGTGTGAAATGCTGCAGCAATTCGGGCGGACGATTCTTGGGATTAAGTACAAAGGGCAGATTGAGGGGCACATAATGCTCGTGCTGGCAAATCTCCTGCAGAAAGTTGAACTTGTACTCGTGCAGCACACGCGGATTGCCCGGCGCAAACTGTTCCATGTAGAAACGGATTAGCTTGAACACAAATCCACGATCCATGTAGCTGAGACACTGACGCACAAAACGCGCCAGGGAACGATTCAGTTGCTGGGTCTCCTCGCCGAGATCATCGTAACGAGTTGTTATGTACGTGACAAGCATCTTGGTTAGCTGCTCCACACGATCCGCATACTCCTTGGGGAAACGCTCGTTGCGCAACATGCGAATGCGTCCGGTGGCCAACAGATGCTGTGCCATGCTCTTCACAATCAGATCAAAGAAGATCGACGAATAGCGCATGATTTTGTTCACGATGAGAAAGTCCGGATTGTTGGGACTGAGCAGGTGCGGCAGATGACGACACAGCTCACCGTGAACTGTGCGCAAACGTGCCGTCTTCTGGCTGTAATACGGCGCATTGAAGACATACTTGACGTAGGCGGCCAGCAGCTCGGTGCGCTTGGCATCATCGCTGATCAGATGGATGATGTTGGTCAGCACACGTATCACATTCTGGCCAATCTCCTCGGACTGTGTGTGCACCAGCAGCGTGAACAGTTCGTTCAGCAGCGTGGGCAGAAAATTTATCAGTGAACGCATATCGATGGCATGCGCCGCCTTCAGGATCTTGCATGTCTCCGTGTCGGCGGGAAGGGCACCAGTCTTGCCGCCCTCCAGCAGCCGCTCGCAGTGGGCAAAGAAGTTATGCAGATGCTGATCGGCTGTCAGCACCGTGGAGTCCAAGCGGAGGCCGACGCTGTAAAGCGGTCGCTGATTGTCGATCCATTGAATTTCGGGACCGCAGTTCTGCTGAGAAATTGGAAAGGGTTTGTAGGCGGCCAAAGGGAGGTATGCGAATTGCGGATGGCGGTGCATGGAGTATGTGTGAGAAAGAGAGAAAACGAAGAGCGGATGGTTGTTTTTGGTTAGGCAAGCAAGGATTGGATGTGGAAACAAAATAAACACAAAACAATGCATAAGTCGATGATCGATGATCGGCAACAACAACAACAACAGTAACTCACCCCCTTGCCCCAGCCCAGAGGCTGTATGGATAAATAGCCAACGGGCAGCGTGGCCGCAACGGGCAACAGCTGCTCCTCCAAGCAGATGCGATTCTTTTGCAGCAGCGGCAGCCAGGCATAGCCAATGGGCGTCTCGAAAGCGGCGTGTGCATCGCGCTTCTTGCTCAGATTGCAGGACACGTGATAGAAGGAGAAGAGCAAATGATGCTCCGCAAAGAGACCCAGCGGCAGACGCAATTTAATCTCCTCATACCAAGTGGGCGTCACATTGTGGTGCAGCACCGGACACGCTATCTGCGAGACCAGCAAATCCTGACCGGGTCGGCCATAGATGCACTGCAAGTGATAAAAAAGATGCCCAGTTAAGATTACATATTGACTGGGAGAATCTGATGGATTTGTACCTTTAGGGGTTTACTGTACTCGCCATCGCCGTCGCGCATCTCGACGACTACGGTTATGTTGCGAGCACGTGAGAACAGTTTTTGGCTATCGAATTGGAGACTCAGTGGATACACATAGAGATGGTTGCAGAAATTGGTGTAGGGATACGCATCGCGCTCGGCCTGGCTCTGAAACTCGGAGAGTTCCAGTGTGAGTGGCTGCTTTGTTAAGGCACTGAACGTGGACAAAGGCGCCAGAGATTTGCTCAGGCCACACGGCGTCGTCTGATCCAGCAGCTGCAACTGCAGCTGCATAAAACCCGGAATAATCGTCAATTTGCTCAGTTTCTCCGGCTTGCGATAGTCGAGGAGCAGTTTGAGTAGCTCGTCATCGCGCAGCTTGGGCAGCTCCTGGCGATAGATGGTGTTGAACTCGAACAAGCACTGCGACTCCACATCCAGTTCGTGGCTGTAGGCCCTGAACAGTGGCTTGGCCGCCCAGGCGAATGGCTGGCGATAATGGCCGATGTGCTGGGCACAGTTCTTGGCCGACTTGTACACCTTCTGGCCCAGTTTGGCATCGCGCGCCGCTTTCAGGTACGGCTCGGCCGCCTGAGCGATGCTGCACTGCAGCACCTTCTCGATGCGCAGCACCAAATAGATGTCCGCATGTGGTGCACTCACTGACAGCAGGCACTGTCGCAGCTGCTGGAACTGCTGGCGCGGACAGCGCAACAAATCCGATGAGACGCCATCGAATAGCGAATGTGGCGCATGGGCAGCACTGCGCTCATCGCTCTCCGCACGCCGTGGCATGCCACAGCCAGCAACCGAGGCAGGCACTGGTGTATTGGGCAGAAGTTGAGCCGCTGACTGCTCATTGATGTTGAAGTAGAAGCTCTCGCTGAGCTTGCGACCCGCCTTGGCATCGTACAGTGCCACACTGGTGATGTACGGCTCCACCTGGCAGAGTTGGTCGCCCGCCGTGCCACCATCTGCCATATCCGCCGGCTGGCATTGCAAACGGAAGCGCAGGCACTGACAGCTGAGTAGGATGCGTGTGCCAAAGTGTTCCCGATACTGTTCGACATTGTCGGCATTGGACAGCGCCTTGCTGGCACTCTGATAGCAGGCAAAGAGATGGCGACGTTGCTCGCGGCGCGCCAGCGCTATGGAGTGATCCGTCTCGCGTCCATATTTCATCAGCTGTGGATGCAGTGACTGATCCAAGCCTTTTAGTGTGCCAAATATTTGCGGCTCCATTGCCGGTGGCTGCAGCTGTGGTGTTGGTTGTGCCGGATGCCGTTCGAGAGACGCGTTGCGCTTCTCATCCTGCGCCTTGTTTTGTGCCAGCACCGAGGACAGTTTGGTTAGCCAATCCTTAAAGTCCTGCTCGTTTTCGGCGGCCAAGGTGAAGGATTTGTGGCCAGCTGTCATGCGCAGCTCGAAGCAGAAGCGACCACGTTTGGGATTCTGCGAGGGAAAACCAAAAAATTAAGTTCTGAGAATTGCAGCTGAGATTTAAGACTCACCTGCACCACTTCGGTGCAAAAGTCCATGACAATGGTGGCCTTGGCATCGCCCTGTTTCTCATCCTTGTGCAATTCGAGCATATAGGTGCCATCGATCTCCTGGCGCAGATAGCAATAGCGACGCTTGAAGGACTTGTTGCCAATGTTGGCAAACATGCGATCCGACGCCGAATCGGGTCCCTTCAACAGATAACCCTGCTTGGTGATTGTGTCCGCTTGGGAGCGCGTCATCTCCTCATCGATGCGATCCTGATCGGCATCGATTTCGTACAGCTCCTCCAGCAACTCCTCTGCGGGCGTAGTGCTGGAATCAGAAATCAGTTTCAGCAAGGAGAGATTATCAATTGCATCAAATGCTCACCTGGGCAGATCGTGACAGTTGCCACCATATGCATTGTACTTGTAGTGGATGAGATGATTCTTGGCACGATACGTGTAGAGAGCTTGGCGTGTGAAACGTGTGCACTCGGCACGGCTGCCCAGAGCAACTGCATCCTCGCTAGCCGCTGGCTCCTCGTCGGCATACTCGTCCACCTCCTCCGGCTGTGCCAGATGCGAACGCAGTGTGTTGGACGAGAGCGCCGACTCATACGATGACTCCTGCGAAAACTTTCGGCTGCCCGAGCCATTGGAGCACTGTGAACTCTTGCGGGACAACTGCCCGTTGCCATTGGACAGGCTGGTGCTGCTGCTGTGTCCATTCTGATAGCTGCCATTGGATTGCAGACTGCTCTGCCTGCTCACCTGACTGTGTCCATTGCTGCCCAGCACCACAGAGCCGTGCAGTGGACAAACAATCGCCTCATTGGGTGGCTCAAACCGATCTGCCACAGATTTGGCATTGGTGCGCTGCTTGCGCGGCATGACAATCTCCTGCAAATACATTTTCAATTATTAATTGAATTTATTTTGTATTTTATTAAATTACTTATTACATTTTATTTTTTTCATTTGTATACTCATTTTTTATGAACCTTGATTTAATTAATTATTATACAAATATTATTAAAACAATCTTGTTTGGCTAATTATTTAAATCAATTTATATTTAAAATTAGACCATTAATGATATGTGTTCAAGAATGAACATGAGACGCTGCAAGGCTCAGCTATATTTGAATGATAAAATATCACATAGAGTCGACTTTCAAGTGGCTGCAGTTAAATGCATTACATCACATGGAGTCGACTGTCAAGTGGCTGCATTAGGTTAAGAATATATCACATGGAGTCGCCTTACAAGCGACTCCGTTAAGATAAGTAAACATAACATGAGGTCGCCTTACAAGCGGCACCATATGTATTTAGATTTTAAGATTTTGGTATAAAATAAAGAAATGCTCGTCAGAGCAAACAGTTCGATTCTAAACGTCGTCTCATCGTGTTGACTACACCCTATACGTGTTTCACACATTTTTTGGTCCTTCGAGCCGGATTCAGAGTTCGAAACTAATCGTCGACTCTGATGATATAGAGCTACAATAAATGTAGTCTATATAATTTGAACTTCGCGTCGGTTTCAGAGTTCGAATTTAAACGTCGAATCTGAAAAGATTTTGAAATTCAAAGCGTGTTCTGTGGCTTACAACAGAACTGTGAAGCAAGTGAAAATCAAAACCAAACAAAATCATCAGAGAATATGTTGTTTGGAAAGCAGCAGGAGCTGCTAAAAATGGAGCCGTCTTCATCAGAAAAAGAGATTGAAGGACGGTCAAATAAGTTGATAAAGCTATCCAAAGAGGAGGCTAGTCTAAAGAAAGACAGCTCGAAAGGAATTGACAGAATGTTAATTCAAATGCAAAAGGAAATAGAACTTGCCAAGACCAATTTGGCAAATCCAACAGAAAGTGAGCTGATACATACTATATATGCGATTCAAAAAGCGATGTCATCAATGTACGATTTCATGTTCGAATCTGAAGAAAGTTACGATCTCTTCAGCGAAGGTGAAGATTTAATAGGGGACATTTGTGCAGAGCTGTTGTATCTACCAAGTTCATCGAGACGGGACACTATGCTACAAGAGTATTGGGATGAGACAAGATTTCTTGAGCAAGAACTGCAGTCCATAAAATTCTGCACTGGTGAACAGGAGCACACTCAAACTAAGGGTAAGGATCTGGATGACAGTTTCAACCAAATCCAAACATTAGAGCAGACCAAGCCGCGTCTAGAAATGACACCTGAGACAATGCACAAGGAGCTAGAGGAGGCCCGTCGATATATACAGAAGAGCGATAAAAAACTCGAGAAGGCTCGCCGAGAGCTACAGCATCGCGACAAGGAGCGCGGAAAAAGCTACGACAAGATAAAGGAGCTCGAGTGTCAGCTAAAAAAGGAGTATGGAGAGCGAGCACTGCTGCTGCGCGAAAAATATGAATTAGAACATAGACTTAGCTCCATCGAGGTTCGTCATCGTGTGGATAGTGATGCCGAAGAGGCACCTGATCCAAAAGCTGCGTCGCGATTTGGAAGAAAGCAAGACACTTCTAAAGGATGCGCAAACGCAGCTAAAGCGACTCAAGGCGGATACACCCGGCAAGGCACAAATCAGGCAGTTGCGTAATCAGCTTAAAAATGCTGAGACTACACGCTTTTTAGCCCAAAAAGCTCGCCAGACCGCAGAGGCGGAGCTTGCCGAGGTGCAGACCATGCTTGAGAAGTCGCATGTGGCTCACAACGATGCTGAGGAACGTGCATTTGCGGCGCAAAGCGATTGCGCCGTAATGCAGGCTCAGATCGAGGTGAACAAAGACGAGTTGAGCGAGGTGATGAAGAAGTACAGCGCCACCGTCGAGCAAGTAGTGGAACTGCAACACAAACTGGAAAACGAACCAAATATGAATGATCCCTCCATTCTTGTTATGTCAAAACATTTGGAGTTGCGCGCCAAGGAGAACCAGTCGCGGTTAGGACTGGAGCAACCTACACATGAATGTCTTGAAGTGCAAGTAAGCCCGATACAAGGAGTCGTTAGAGGAGCTGCAAAACGCAGTGACAAGGAAACCGAGCAGCTTGACGGCAGCCGGTCATATTGGGAATTCATCCCACAATTTACAGGAAGAAAGCAGAGCCTGCCACTTTATTCCTCCGGGCAGTCCCCACATGGGAAGATTACGGGAACCGAGACTTCTAAGCTTAAAACGTATCCTTCGAAACAAGAGCTGCACCTATAAAGAGTATTCTGCGATGTTATGTCGCAGGGCAGTGCTGAACTCGCAGCCGTTGGAAAAGGAGAAAGCCACAAACATACTCAACGTTGGACATTTCCTACGAAGAGTAAATCCTATAAATATGAAAAAGATATTTACAAAAAAGAGAAATAATTAATATTGCATTTGGCCCCCGGAGAATGTTCAAGAATGAACATGAGACGCTGCAAGGCTCAGCTATATTTGAATGATAAAATATCACATAGAGTCGACTTTCAAGTGGCTGCAGTTAAATGCATTACATCACATGGAGTCGACCTGTCAAGTGGCTGCATTAGGTTAAGAATATATCACATGGAGTCGCCTTACAAGCGACTCCGTTAAGATAAGTAAACATAACATGAGGTCGCCTTACAAGCGGCACCATATGTATTTAGATTTTAAGATTTTGGTATAAAATAAAGAAATGCTCGTCAGAGCAAACAGTTCGATTCTAAACGTCGTCTCATCGTGTTGACTACACCCTATACGTGTTTCACACAATATGAGTATAAATATAAATACCTTTACACTGACAACCTTTAATCATTAACTTAGAATATCTTGAATATAGTAGACCTATCATTAAGCATTTAACACGATTACTTAAAAAAAAAACACAAAAAATAATGCTTCGAGAGACTTGGCCATGATTTATAGCACCGCATAATTTTTTTTTTGTTTTCGAGTCGTTCGAAAGTAAAAGTTTGTTGAATACCAAATTAAAATGAATAAATTATTCGTTCTGGCTTTTGGGCTTATACCAAAACTAAAATAATAGCAACAACAACAAAAACAACAACAACAAACTTACCGAGACATCATCTGCTGGGTAGATGAGCAACTCCCGCTGCGGATCATTTTGTATTAGTGTTTTATTTTTGGCTATAAAGGCTTCAAAGTCGATCGGCTCCACGACGAGTGGTTTGCTCTGCAAGATAGAGTGTAAAGAGAGGGTGCGCGTTAATATTTTGGTTAGAATTTGTTTGCTAATTTATGTGTGCCACTTGTAAAAGCAAAATGCATCTAATAATAGTTCTACCCCGCCCCCCTTCAATAATCGAGTCTCCATGTTCATGCAGCTCGCGAGGAATTTATTGAATCGAGGCACGCAATAAATTTATGGTTACTTTGCTATAGTCTCCTCCCCTCCACCCCCCCAAAAAATTAATGTTCAGACCTTGACCGCATTTTACGGCGGATGTTGACGTCGCCGTTTTGGTTTTGTTGTGTCTGGTTGCGGGTGTAGCTTCTAATGATGCGTTCCATGCGATCGAAATCAATGTGGGCCGCACTTTTGGCATAAACAAATTGATTTTGTTTAAACATTTGGCATGATTTTCTTTCTTTTTTTTGTTTTTCCTATCCACGATGACAACTTGAGAGTGGAGGTGCGACTGGCTGCTTTAAATGGTGGGCAGAGCAGGTGATATTAAGTGGCCCAACCCTTTACGACATGGCGCCAGCCCAAAAGGTTAAAGTGTCTTTTCCGGTGTCAAGTCTTGCCACATTTGAAATGAAACCTGAGCCAAGGCTTGGCTCTGGCTTCCACTAAATGAGGCAATGAGAGCATCGTGTGAAAACGTAGTTTGCGTAGCTGTGCAGCAATTACAAAAAGGTTTGTCAATGTCAAAGCATTTGTCTTAGGTCAAAAGTTAGTTCTTCCTGAATTAAATCAATATTTAAACTATTATATTCATTAATAATAAATGAGACAAAGTTAAGTGAAATCTGCCGAATGCTTGCATAAATAAGCTTTAAAAACTTGCATAAATTTCAGAATTTGCATTCCAATTATTCCCATTAAAACTTTTACAACTTTTTAAGTTTTTTATTGCCAAAACTTGAATTACGCCCAGTGGCAGCCAGCCAGCCAATGTCTAGGTTCATATTTATTTTATCGGGTTTCTTGTACGCAGTGGGGCCTGTGGCCAGAGGCATTTCAGTTATGTTGATGTCAATGCACTTGTCGCCTGGACGCGCTGATTGCATGCCCCATGTGGAAAGCATTTATTTTGTAGGCCCAAGTCGCATCTGCTCTCTCTCTCTCCTTTCCGCTGTTACACGCATTGCATGCAAATTGACTTCGTTGTCGTCGTCGCCGTCGTCGGAGTCGTCACTTGCGTAATTAAACCCCCTGGCAAAAGACTGAGCCGACGAATGCGTCGACAAGTGCATCAAGTATTACGCAAAACAATTACCAAATCAATTGGGCAGCCAAACAAGTCACTGATTTGACAGTGATTTAATCCACACACACAATATATACCCACTAAGACAGTCGATGAACAATGGCACAACAACAATTTAATGGCAAATAATATCTTAAATTATTATTTAAAACTAAATATAGGAAATAAAAGAAAATCTACCACAAAACATTCTGTATTTAAACTCAAAAAAGTTTAGTACAGGTTTATGAAGTGACATAGACATATATCTCTAAAGTCTTTAATAAATGACATATAAATTTAGTTTCGGGATTAAATCTAAGAAATATTCGACGTGGGATTTTAGATTTGGTGACATAAGCTCTCCATTTTAAATGAAATAATAAAAATGGCTATTGAAAACTGAAGTGTTGTCGAATTTTAAACGTAGTTTTTCTAATATTAACTAGTTAAATTTTTGACGTTAGCTGATTACGTCTCTCAATATGGATTTAACAGACATTTCAACTACCGGTTAGAAATAGTATATAAAAATACTCCGTCTTTAATGACATTTTTAGCAAATGGCTAAGATTTCGTTAGCATGTCAGTAAAATGCAATTAAACTGCAAGTCAAGCTTAGCCAAATGCCAACAAGCGTGAGTTTTCCATAAACATGAAAAATAACGTCCGACCAAGATTCCTAAATAAATTGACAACAATTTTTTTTCTTACTGGCTTTGTGGCAAGTTCTTCTTCAGGTTGTTCTGCAGACGACAGCAGAATGGCTAAAAATGGCATGGGCGTTGCGTTAAATGGCAACAAGCTGGAAAACTTGTTCGTATCAGTCAATACAGGCGCAATCTATCAGTGGATATCAACTCCATCTGCAGAGCCCAACACGCAAATTTGTTATAAAAATTAAAAAACAAAAAGTGGCATCCAGGCAGGCAATGGAAAGCCTCAACGTCCAACCGCTGTAATAACAACTGGTCCAGCTGCCTGGCAAGGCGTGAAACTTGAGCAGAAGGCCTCATCACCATCATCATCATCATCAGCAGAAAGCGAATGTTGGGTTTGGTTTGGGGCGCCACCACGAAACGTGATGATTTCATATGCCTTGCCATGCAATTGAAGCGCTGTCAAGTGGCATGCGGCGTCTGTTGTTGCTGCCACTGCTGCTGCTGCCGCTGCTGTTCAGTTTTCTTGCGGGCTACTTGTCGCTGGTTATGGTTAATGGCTAATGTTCGATGGCTATGGTAATGGCAATGACCGTTGATTTTGATATGGCAAATGCAGTGGCATCACCCAGCCCGCCCATCGCATGCCTAAGAGTGCAGCCCCACAATGTCACTTGAGTGGTGCAACCCCCCAACAGCTGGGTCGCCACTACATGCCCCCTTACCCCGCCTTCAAGCGAACAATTTAAATTGCAACAATGCAGCCGCCTTTTTATATAAAAATAAAAAAAGAAAAGATCTTGAGCCGCTTAAATGAGCAGCACAAAAGCGCTTGGCAGCCAAATGGAGGGAAAATTGTATCTTTTTTTTTTTGTTTGCTTCGCTTTGAAGTGAATTGGAAACCATTGAAGTGGTCTGCATCAGCAGTCTGCCGGGAGTGATTTGCATTATGGGTATATGGAAAAGTTTTGACTACGTCTAGCGAACTTTTGACCCACACTTTTGGCTACCAAATGTATTTTCATATCGAAAGAAATACTTATGTATACAGTAAATTCTAGCTAGATATCGCTGCAAAGAAATTCTGTTATAGTTTTTCCAAAACAAAAAATTCCAATTGGCTGCTCCCATAAAAAGTTTCCTCATTGATGCCAATGTTTTTTTTTTACTTAATGGGCAAAGTGGCCAACAGTAAAAACTGAAGTGTTTTGCATTTTTCAAGAGCTATCGTTTGGCAACATTTTTTTTTTGTTTTACTGTAATTGATTTTTCAGATGCAATTCATGGCTTTTGCAAAAAGGGGTCAAATATTAATATAAGAAGCGAGTTGAATCGAATCTGACATAGCAAATGATAAGATATTTTTATGTGTATGTTTAATTTTCCTAAATTTTAAATGTAAAAAAATTTTGGTTTATCTATGTATAAAAAAGGCTAAATTTCTGCAAACATATTTCCTTAATTTTTATTGAGTGGTTTTATTTCTCTTTGGAGCATATTCAGGAAAAATAAATTTCAGCAAATAAAACTAAATAATTAAATTGGGTCAGTTTTTAAAACCAGTGCTGTTTAAATACTGACTTTTTTTTTGCCTATTTCCATGATTAACAGGTAGTAAAAATTGTTGTCTTTAATCAATTTCCTATATGATTAAGTAGATACTTTTTAAAGGCATTGGAAACTGCAATTATTATGCCCGAAAGCTTGAAAGCAATGCTAGAAACTCAGCGAACATTTAAGTATAACTTTAATCACTAATTTAAAGCCTTGAAATATCAGAAATCAAAATTTATCAGTCATTTGGCAACAACTGTTGAATAATGAATAAAGAATTTTATGAGCATTATATATAAATATGTATATATAGATATGTATATTACAGATAAAACTAAAGCTAGTTCTATAGAAAATGACACACGCTCTGTGGCAACTTCCTTTTGGGGTACTGCCCATATCATTGTGTAACTTTTATGTATGCAAAAAATATTTGCGGCATGAACTGAGAATTTGCATGTGAACTTGAGCCATAAAAAGGGGCACAGAATGTCGCTGATAAAAAAAAATTGCATTGCATAGCAATGTCATCATACAATGCACTTCGTAGTATGTATGTGTGTGTGTGTGTGTGTGTGTGTATATATTTTTGTGTGTTTATATAAATTTTTCATTTTATCATTGTGGCCATTTTTCCCAAGTGACGCAGCGGAAAAGGCCGCAAAAGGTGGAACGCTTTTGTTTTGGTCAACGCCAGAGCAGGTTTTGGTTCAATGAACCCGAAACTTTTGGGCCGACAAATGTGTACATAAGTGTAACTAAAAACGTGTTAACTGGACTTTACTTTGCCATCATTTCAAATATGATGTGACAAGTCAGCAAAATGATCAACTGGATCATTTGGAGACCATGTGATTATCACATAATCACAAGCGGCAAATTCCATTTGGTCTTTTGAAAATCTTTTGCATAATTTAAGATATCATTGAAAATCAAAAGTGACAAATTTATACTTTCTAAGCAGCACGACAATTCTATAGATTTGTATTTGGAATGAAATTTGCTTTTGTACCAATGGCAAAAACAAAATTTCACCAAGTCTGTGTTGTGTTTTACAACTTAAATCTCAAAACAAATTGCTGGGCGATATTTAAAGAAATTTATATGCGCGATTTTACATACAAAAAGAAAGTATATTATTAGTAATCGATAATGATTCGATTCAAGATCCAAACACATTCGATGTTTATTAGTCGGCTTTTTGTCGATTTGCGCACAATGCAAACTGTTGTCGAGCAAATGCAGTTTATTCAAATCACTTCGAATAATGCCAATTGACTTGGCGTTATATGCAAAACATTTTATAATGCACTAATCGCATCACATTGCGCAACCTGCGAGTGGATAAAAGTGCCGCAAGACTTTCATTCGATTGCATAATACTTTTCACTGTTTACTGTGAAATAATTTATCAGAATTATTATCGATCGATGAGAAAGTAAGTCTTTGCCATAATCACAACAAATCAGCGCTTTTTTTATAAATGACACATTAATTTGCAAATCATGTCAAATTTTATTTATTATCACAATTAGATCTATCAATTGTGTACCAAAATTATTATTATGTGCCAGAGCTCAAGCAACGCTTCTGTGGAACTCAATCATAAAAGAAAATGTATCTTTTTGTGACCTCAGCTATAAGTTTTGGTAGACCAGTGTCGCCATAAAGATTAACTTGAAAGCATTGAGCGGCATTTGGGTTCTTGAAACTTGTTTCTGTGTTTACTGGTTGCTTGCCGAAATGCCAACTTGAGTAGATTATGGTGGGTGTGTCAGCGTCGTCAGCGTCTCGGAGGTGCTACTCCATGTTGCAAAAGATCAAGCTGCAGCTTAAGAGGTTTATTCAACTCTCGCTCAACTGCCCCGACAATTGAGCAATTAATGAGTGACATTTACTTTAGGCCATCTGCTTAATTAACGCTTATACAGCTGCAAAGGAAAAGCAGAAAAGCGGCTCCTTGAGACTTGACCATAATTAGCCAGCAGACAGGCGCTGACAGGTTCTTGTCTCGTTGTAGTTTGTACAAGTATTTATGGCAGCGTTTACACAATTGAAAGTGCTAAGTACTTTTTAGAAAGTAGTCGCTTCTATTGAAGCGTATGTATTGTGTTGTGTGTAAACACACACACTCGCACACCCAATTGTCCAGTAGAAACAACACAACTGCACTGAAACTGTCAACTTTCCCAAGCAAAAAGCCAACTATTAAGATTGAAGACGTCGCAATATTCTTGCCACAATACACGTCTCTTTTTTAATAATGCTTATTATATCGTGTTTCTCATGTGCTTACTTTTCTTTTACTTTCTGTAAGACTGTCTTGAGTCGTGCTTAATTATTTTCGCATACCCTTTAGAATTCTTAGAGGGGAGGGTGAACTGAATTATCTCTCAAACGATACAAATAGTTACAAATGTTATATGAAATTGATATGCCTGTTGAAACTTGATACTGCAAGTGTCGCATTCTTAGCATTATTTAGTTTTACACACAGGGTATTTGCCGGTTGAGCAATTTCAAGTCGAGCTGAACAACTTGTTTCTTGTCTATTTTGTTTTTTGCTACACATGACCAAGAATTGAAAAACTATATGTGAAATTATTGTTGCAGTTGTTGTTGTTGTAATCGTTAGTCTTGTTTTTTTTTTGTTGTTAAATGCTATTTTCTGCTACACTTTGGTCGCGTGGGAATTTTTTTTTGTATACATTTTGTGCTCTTTTTATTTTTTACTGCACTTGCGCTTGTCTTTTATCCAGTGCTTTTTGTTTGGAAGTTGTCCTCAAGGTTGACCCCCGCTTGAATTTCTAGTTCGTCAACAAGTCAACAAAGCAGTTGAGCAATTGCCGCAGGGCTGACTGCGTTTTCGAAATGAGGTAGCAGAAGTTGCCCAGCTGGCAAGTGTTCTAGACAATAAGGGGCACATTTGACCTTGAGAGGTTAAGCTGCCAGGCAGCTGACAGCATTATGCACCTGTAAATATAAAAGTAGTCAAACTACTAAACATTTTACAGCAAACAGTTGAATTTGGTCGTTACTAAAATTAGTGTTAAGACTCAATAATTTTATCTTTGTTTATCGTTAATCCACCCACTTAAAAGATAGCAATGCATAAGAAAAACATTTTCATCATCTTCCACACAGCCACGCCCGGGCAAACAAAAAGCACACTCCTCGAAAACCAATCTAGAGATATTTTTATTTTTTTTATAGGTGCCATCTCACATTTTACAATCTTAATCCCAACTCTCTGCCCGCAATTTACCCTTTCTCTTTGCTCAGCTCACACTTTTGTTATTTGCAAATGTCTACGAGTTTTGTTGTTGTTGTTTGTTTGTTTACAACTGTGTTTTCTCGTTATTGTTTTTGTTGTTGGTGTGTCGCTTGTGCACTTTGCTCTATTGCATAATGGGCAATAGACAAGCTGCAGTCTCCCATCATCATCTGCAGCAGCAATTTCAATATTAATTAAACTCCAAGTCTCATTATACTTGCAGGCTCTCTACAAACTGTCATATAGATATATATATATATATATATATATATATAGACAATCGTTGATTAGAAAACATGCGCATTGAAATAGTGTCGCTTTGTGAAATGCACATTTTCTCATCATCATTTTCACAACCATTTCCCCAATTGTCAATATTTGTGTGCAAATGTCATTCACTTATGTGTGTTTGTATGCTGTTAGCACTTGCCATAGAAATTTGTACTCGTATTTGTGGAGTTGTCTGGCAAATATTTAGCATTCAGTATGGCACATTAGAATCGCCATTCTTTGTTTGTGTTTCAAGTCTCGAGTTGACACAGTTACTCGAAACGCAAAAAAACAAAACAATAACAAACAACAACAAAATAATTGTTAACTTGCTTCCGTATGGAGCACTGATACAATACAAGCTTTTGTCTCCTCCTCCAGTCAGAGAGTTTAGATCTGTTTTGTGTTTACAGTGGATTTCATTTGCATTCGCATTCTGTTTTTAGTTCTTTTTTTTTTTTTTTTTGTAAATGGGTATGTGAAAACACAAATGACAATGCGACATGTGACATGTCAGCGACCTTTACTTCTGTGATTTATCACAGAATCTTTTCTGTTCATATCTGTGTTCGCTTCATTTTACTGCCACTGCCCCAATTCAAAGAGACTATACAAAATACAGCAGCCAAAGTCTGCAAGTTTGCAAGTTACAGCGAAAGTTTATTATGATAATGTTTTCATGATATTAAATCATGTTATTAAAAATATACTTGTAAAAATTGTTTAAAAAATAATACACTGTTTATTAATATTACATTGAGTTTACGTCTAAGAAGAGAAACTAGCTGAAAGGTATTTTTTTTATACCTTTTCGATAATCAAGCAAAACAAAACAGCGGCAATATTCGCACCTTTCACTCAGTTGAACGATCGCTTCTGGAGTTTCTCCTGCAACTTTGCAGAAATGAGTATTTAACACCTTTTGGCGATATTTGTTGTTGTTCTTTCACTTGTTGTGCGTACCCACATGCATAAATAATCACACCGATCCAGAACAAGTTTGTTTATCAAACACTTCGCATTTCTACGTTCCGCACATTTATTTATCGCTGCCGCAAATCGGAGGCAAGCTCATAAATTAAGATGCCATTAATTTTAATAAACTGGAATACGCCTCGAATTCGCAGAATATTTGGCATTTTGAGTCAAGTGATGCGGCCAACACAAAGCGTTTCCGCCGAAATCAAATTTCTTGTTGTTTATGTATACATAGATTCCCAAAAACAAAAAAAAAACCAAAACAAGACATTTTTGCGGCGCAAAAATGTGCGAAAAATGGCTTTGCTTTGTGCGCACAAAACATTTTTGTATAAAAGATATAAATTTGTTTATTTTTTTTTTTAATGTTTTGTTTTTTACTTTGGTTTGCCGCTGTCGGCAATTGTGTCAATTCCCAGTGATTTTGCAACAAAAATAATACCCACGTGTAGTATCAACAATTTATATTATTAACATCAATTGGATGCAACAATTTGTGGTGCGAAGGTTTCAAATAGAGCATTCGGTGGCCATGAGTCAAATAGTTAACAGAGCCATAAACTATAAAACTGATTGCAGCTGCAGTTTTTCACTTTATTCTCCATCAAATTGAAATAGAAAAGCTAAAAACTTGATTCATTCTGACTAATTGACAGCATTCATAGAAAACGAGTTTCGAATTCGAGTTTCTAGCTTTTCCGCAACATCATTTTCAATGTTAATATTTGCACGACTGCCACCACAAAATAAATTTAAAGATGCATCTTCCTCATTTATGTTTGTGCAGCATTATAAACACGGTTATTAACGGTTTTTCCATATGGAAAGTGAAGAAAACTAATGGAAAGTGCTTAAACATTAAGATTTCAGATAATCACTGCGGCATTTAATTATACTTGACTTGGACATGACATGCATGAATTAATCATTCAGGAACTCAACTTGATGGGCATATCTAAGGAAATTGTGTGACAGCCAAGTGAAGGTCAGCTAGAGAATCAATAAAAAATTGACATCAAGTGCAAAAAAATAGAATGAAAAAAAATCAGGTCACAGTTTGTGGTCGTTGCTGTTAGCGCTTGACATACGACTATTATGCATTATTATATATATAGTTGGAAGTGGGTTATGGGGCTGGCAATTGTTATATCAATTTGCTTTACCAAAATGGAGAGACTGCGCTGATAGCTTCCAGGGCAGTGTAGCTAAAATGATAGAGAAGAATTGAGATAAGCTTGGATCAATACAAGCTGAGTTTTTAATTTTTAACTGCTTAACAATTTATATATTTGTTGGATATATATACATTGGATAGTTTGTGTATAGACTATATATATTGTGTGGGAGAGTCCAAAAAAACACGATTAAAATTGGCAACATTATGTAGATATATTCTATATGTGAGGTAGGTAAGCAGAACAGGGTAAATAAAGCGCTCATTAAAGCGCAAACACATACGTCATACATATAGATATATATATATATATATACAGAAAAAGTTCAGAGGCGATGCTTCCGCTGGGGTGAACTATGCCAGACAACTGAACATCACGAAAATACACAAAACACACAATAAAGAATACACGAATCCCTTTATAGCAAACAAAAATAGAGAGGCAAACAAATAAGGTTTTTAAACAGGCAGATACCCTGTCAATGCAACGCTTAAAATGTGAAATAATAAATAAATAATAATCTTTGATTGTAACTAGTTTGAATTAAATAATTAAGAAGATGATGATAAAAATGCTGCATGTCGATTGATGTTTATTCAATATGATAATACGTTTTGGTTCACAAAATCTGCCTTTTTTATCCAATACAAATGAGATTATTATTACTTATATTTTATATATATATGTCAACGTAAAGTCTTTAGCCTTTTTTAATTTTTATCGGAAATCAATTTGTACGAGGACAGTAATGGATAAAATTAAATAAACCTGATCTGTGTTGGTATACAAGCAACTTTTATTTACAACTTTAAGTCTTTAACTTTAATAGTATCTGAGATTAGAATCGGATAAATCGACTTTGCTGATGATGCTGATAAAGATGAAGATGCTGCCCTCTTTCTATTACATACTTTTTCATAGACTCATTATACCCATTTAATAGGTTGATGGTATACAAATATTGATAAGTGAACAATGTATATTTTCCATTTTATTTACAAAAAATGGTTCATTATCTATCCGTGACCAACATCAATATTATTGCTAAGTCTTCTCTTCAGTAGACCCCATTGCTAATCTACCCAATGCATCAGCGCTTTACTGGGCGTACAAGCAAACAGAGCCGCAACAGTTGAGCCGTGACAAAAGCGCTCAACACGTGAAGCGTCTCTTTCGAAAACAATCAGACAAAATGGGTAATACGAGTGTACTGGCGTATGTAATATATATATATATATATATAGAACGATTAAATGGAGGAAGTGCTAAGACAAGTACATGAATATATAAATAAATAAATGTGGGCAGAGCGCAAGTCGATGCAAATGCTAACAAATCTATATAATATAAGTTACAATTATATAAAAACAAATGCTGCTAATAATATTACTACACATAATGTTCATTTAATATGCGTATATATGTAAATATATTCTCCCATCTATGCAAATACTCGTTTAACAGTCAAGTGGCACTCGGAGAGAAGCTGCTGGGTAAAGTTGAGTTTTATTTTGGATCTGTTTCTGTTGTTTTTTTAATGCATGTTTTTTGTTTTTTGTGTTTTCAACATAATTGAAAGGTGAAATCATGTCCAAAAAAAGGAAGCGAATGAATGAGCTTCGATGAGGTATACAACGTAGGATGGATCAGGCTTATCATAAATCAAAAACTGAAAAGTTTCCAAGAATAAAGATGAAGGCAAACAGGCGATTCTATAAAATTTAAATATATTATCAGCATATTGTCTTTGGATTATAATACAAATTAATTAATTTAATAATATATTATATATAAGCAGCTGTTTTATAAATAGAAATATATTTTTTTTAGCAGCTGCTGTTCTATTGAAAATATTTGCTAAACTGTATATTCCCAGCACCACAGTCTTATCTCTTGGGTTTGTTAATAAATTCTCAGACCCTAGAACCGTCGACGTTTTTTTTTAAAAGTTTAGACGCAGTGGCGGCTTTAATTATTTTCTGTTATGTGGTTTCAGATGGCAGCTGTGTGTGTGCATGTGTGTGTGTGTGTGTCTGTAAACAGACATGTAAACAATTTTAATGAACAGCAGGCGTCTAAATTGTGCATTTTCATTCTAGTAAATCTTTAGTGCAATGGAGAAGATGTAATTTACACTATGTAAACAGACAGAAATCGAGAAGGGAAGCGTGCAACTTTTACACTAAGTTGTATCTACAAGATTTGTAGTGACATATATGTATGTGATACTGGTCTGGCCTTGAATATATTGTGATATATTACACCTTTTGTAACGACTTGTAGCAGCCCAGTTTCTGGCATACGCTAAAATTATTTAATTAGAAGCGTATTTATAGGTTCAGAATTTGTAGTCATAGACAAGTCAACTAAAAAAAATTGCACTGCTCATTTAAAAAAAACCTACATCTCTGCTCTCATCGTCTGCTCACCTTTTACACCCACAGAGCTGATTCAGCGCAATATTCTTAAATACTATCATTAAAACTTGACCTATCAAAAATGGAGAAATTGTGTAATAAGTTGTGCAAAAGTACGTAACAAGTAAAGCATGATATATAGATATAGATAGATAGATTCTTGATCAGCATTAACAGCTAAGTCATTTTAATTACATAAATTTGTCTACCTTTATGTCTCTACCTTTATGGCCAGTCTCAGAGACTATAAGAACTAGAACCTTTAAATATACGAATCTGAAATTTATATAATTTTAACAATATTTTCGCCACTTTAGTGAAACTAAATAAAGAACGGTTTCCGATAGAAATAAAAGACGCAATTTCAAAAATATAACCTTCCAATTGATGTATAATATAGTCATAAATATCATTGGCAAACTGTAAGTTTCGTAAAGGCGGAAAAGAAACGTTTATTTTGTTCTGCCTACAGTGCTGATTCAGCTCGATGGTCTCACTATCAATAAAGTTGCGTTTATAAATAATCTTGCACACACTTATTAAATTGAGAAATACGTGGAATTGTGCCAATTTGTGGGCGGAAAAGTCAATATTGTAAATGCCAAACATTACATTTGTGTAAATATAGCTTATATATAGGCATTTCGAAACATACATGCATAATGATTATATTATATGAGCAGCTCAAATGTCATTAAATGCAAATATGAGGCGTATCTGGTGGAACGGGGCGTGATTTCATTCAGCCATCGAATGCAGCATTCCTTACGTGTCGCTGCTAACTGTTCCGCTAATTACATTACTTGGCCCGCAGCACACAAAATAATCATATTATGTGGAGGAGGCGAACATTAGACGCGCTTCAATGCCAATTAGAGTGTGCTCCAAGCTGAATCATGTTTGGTTTTTGGGTGGCCATAAATAGTGACACAGAGTGGAGAGAGGGGAAGAAGAGGGGGGGAGATGGAGCTGCCTCTCTAATTCAATTAGTGCGTTATAATGCCGTAAGTGAGAGTGCACATTGATATGGGGGCACCAATGTGACGAGCAGACTTAATAAGCCACAATTGTCCATTGGCTGTCAATCAGGTCATATAAAAAATAGCAACACATACACAAACATGTATTATGTGTATTTGTGAACATCATATGTGGCTATAAGAGTAAGCGAAAACGTGTCATTCAGTTACGATACTTGCACATTCTTCTTTTTTGTTGCCCAAATTTCACTTTAGCCTTTTTTCCGGTTCCAAATTTGGTTATTAAAACACTTGTTTGACTTTATCTGATGTCTCATTACTTTATCAGCTGCGCTATCCATCTGCTAATCATATTTATTAAATATATATGCTGACACCCGCTGATAATTTGGGGTCAGTGTAGTTCGACAGAGAAGTTCAGTGGCCCAAATTGTAATACTCTTAATTATTTAAAACTGCGATATTTTCCCTTATGATTAATCGGTAATTGGGGCTGTGCCAGACATCGACTTAAAATTCGTCTTTATGCTTTGGGAGAGTTAAGGTTGTGCTGTGTTCATTTATTAAAAAATTTCAAAACATGAAACACAACTTGTTAGAGGAGTGGCTGTGTAAATAGGCAATTGAATAATGTTTTTTCTGCGGTTTCGTTTTTGTTATTTACAAAGTAAATAGGGCCTAGATACTGAATACGACATCTATAGAATGGGGCATATTAGGAGTCTTAATGAAGTTGTAAAAATATTTATATATGCATTGAACAAATGTTTATCTTAATTTAAAATAAAAATATAATTTGAGAATTTATCCGTATGTCTCTTTTTTTTTAAAGAAATTAGCTATCAATGAGTTTAATATTTTCACTTTTGTGTCTATAATAAATGAACTTTAGGTACATTCCACTGTGCCGTTTAAGGCAAACACATCTCTGTTTTTTTTTTTCCAAACATGAATGTAAACAAAAGTGGAAGCTGCGGAATTTTATATCTCACGGCCTTGCCGAGTTGTCTGCTAGGCCCTAAGATAATTATTATTATTATTATTGGCGCGTTGAGATAGCGATGAACAGCAATTGAATAAACTTGTCCCTTGACAGCTGTTCTTGTTATTGTTGGTTATGCAACTTTACAGTTTATCTGAACATTTCACAAACGTCATTAAATATTTTTAAAAATATGCCTAAAGAATTGCGAAAGGAAAAGAAAGAGAGAATAACATATGAATGGAATACGCAGATGTCAAACACTTTGGATGTTTGCCAAAACTGACGCATTGCAACACTAAAAGTGAGCAACAGAAAGAGGGAGAAAGAAATTTAAAAAAAACATGTTGATGACTTGTCAAAATAGCCATACAAACATATAATCTTCATTTACAGCTATTATTTTACTGCAAGCTAATCACATGCAAAGGGACACACCCACAAATACTACCAACAACTGCAACAGAAACAACACGCAAAGAATGAATAAGAAAATGCAATAGCAAGAACAACAACAGCAACTTCAAATACAAATACAAAAAAACACAACTTACCAAAATCGCGTTCTCACGCACCACCTGAGAGACGCTCTCTCTCAGCTGTGCGGCCATGCCGGGCTTATTCAAGCCCCGCGTGAATTTACGCTCCATTCTCAATTTCCCTTCGCAGTTCGTTCGTTTGCTCTTCTTCTTACTTTTCGTGTTTTTCTCCTTGTTGTTGTTATGCAGGGGTTAAACGGTGCATGGAGAACAAGTTGTTGTGTTGTTGTAGTTGTTCCAGCTTTTTTTTGTTTTTTGTTTTTGTGCTGTATGCTAAACGAGAACCGGCAACAACAGTCAGGATGCGCTGCTAACTGGGCTGCCGACTGCGCTGTCTCTGATGATGACTAATGCGTTGTTATCCTGCACCACCTTCAAAGGACACTAAACACAGAATTCTTTTTGTTATACACAAACTGGAACACGCATGCACACACACCCACAAATTTTTAGGAAAATATTTTTGTTCTTGAACGCACACATACAGCATCCAACTGTTTTGTTAACTTGAATGTATTGGCATCTGTTTTTTATGTTATAAACAGCTTATCGCGTTTCGTTTAAATAATTTGTTGATTGGTGTTTTGCTATTCACTTTTGCTTTTCGCGTGTTTAGCGTGTAGCTTTAAGCAATTAATAAAATGATGCTCTTAGCATTTTAAATCATCCGACGCGCACAACCGCACCGCACGAAATTCGTAGAAGAATATTTTGCACTTTGACAAGTCGATAGCAGATCGGCATCGATAACATCGATAGACAAATATGTTGCTAAGCAGCATGTCGCTAGCAACATGTGCCTTTCAACGAACAAGTTGGCAGCTCGGTCAATTTAACCGAATGTTAATGAACAGCTGTAACCAAAACTGTTGCTTTTACCATAAGATTTAAATTTTTGCTTTGGTGCGCAGCATTTATAATATGTCTTTGTGTGATTACAAATAGAGTTTAAATTTCAGATGCCTATGTATGTGCGTATGTTACACAATAATTTTCTTGTACTTTTAAAGAAATTGCTGGAATTAAATGAGAATCTGTGCAAAGATTCGTCTGTTGAGCTCAAAATGGCAATGTAAAACCACCTTTCTATAACTGAACTGCTTATGTAAATAACAGTGTTATAAACGCGCGAAATTTAAAATCTGATTTTAAATCATTCTATGTAATAAACTAGGAAATTTAAAATAAAAACACTATTTAAATATTTTCCATTCTCAATTTATTTATATTTCTCAACTTTTAGCAGTGCGCATAGGAAAACATACAAAATGTTTGCAGTTATTTACATGTGTATATATAAAAGAATATATTTTGAGACGCTTAAAAACTACACAATAAAATTATTGCATTTTTTATTGGTTTATTTAAATATTTACAATAAAATATGTGTATTGTACAAAATGGTAGCCGAACTCGTTGCTCTCTCTATCTCTGTCTCTCTCCTCATTTAAATCTCAAGAAGTTACCCACACCACCCAACGGTCCATGTCCAAAGTGGAGTGCATCTGAGGTCAACTCGGACCGAGTGCGTGCTTCCCGAAGGGATGCTATACGCTGCTGACCACTGATGTAGCCCAGAGAACCCGAGCCCAAGTACACATTGCCATTGGGCAGACGAATGTAGCCCAAGCCACCTGAGCCCAATGCGACCGTTTCCTGTCCCTGGCCCTGATTGAGTTGGCGCGGCTGCACACTTAATGCCTGCTGCTCCAGGAGCAAGGCATTGGCACGTGAGTCCAGCTGACGACCGGAACCAGCACCAGAGGCGGGACTTGAACCGAATGCAGTGGCACCAATACCACTTGCACCCAAGTGCGCACGATAGCGATCAAAGAAAGCGGATTTGAGGAACGGCGCCGGACTCTCGCTGATATCATTGTCAATTATCTCGATGACCGCATACTGCTTCAGCTGGCGTCCAGTGGCGTCCACATAGGTCTCCCCGGGCGAGAAGAGAGCCTGTTTGCCAAATGGAATACGCAGCGGCTGTGCAGAAGCTGGACCACTGGGCACATTGTAGGGCAATTGCGGCTGGCTGGGAGCAGTGGGCACATTGATGGGGTGGTGCAGCTGGTAAGTATGAGAGTTTTGTGGCGTGCTATAAGTTGAAGCCGGATAGCCGCTAACAATGGGAGCTCCTGCTGGTGGGCCTGGCAGATAGCGACTCAAAATGCTGGCCGCCGGCTGCGTTGGAATTCGCTGTTGGTATCCATGTCCAGTGGGCAGCGAGGGCAGCGCCGGCACCGGCGGCAGCGGCTGAACCGTGGCCAACGGTGCAAAATGATGACCCGTGTAGATGGAGGGTGGCGACGGACCCGACGAGGGTTTATCATAATGATAGCCAGCGGGCTCAGCTCTCAGCGGCTGCACTGCGACCACAAAGAGCAGCAACATCCTAGGCAAATCCGTCTTCAATCGATGGAGAGACATCTGCAAGGAGACAGAGAGAGATGGGGAGCATGAGTATCTATAGCGCATTACACACACACACACACACACACTTTTATGACATCATAATAATAGTAATAATAGCAGCCAATCAATCTTATAAATGTTTAATGAGACGCACAAACGCAAACATAATTGATGAAAATCACTTTACGTTTGCTTTTTGCTGTTTACAGTTAACTTTTTTTATTTTAATCAACTCAACAAATAGGGTATGTTGGCTATTACATTAAGTTGGTTACTTTTTTCTTAAAAATTATATATAATTATAGTATTTTAATACAAATTGTTTTCATCTATGGCAGCACTTAATATAATGTAAAATATCTCAGTTTTTTGATACATTCTAAATGTTTTCGAATTAAAAAATTAGCACTTACAAAAATATTAAAAATATAAATATGCACAGCAGATTATTGTCCAGGTTTTATTCAGTTAACACAAAAAACACTGATCATCTATGAATATGTATAGATAAAAAAATATATATGCATATACATAAAATTAAATTTATCTTCTGCAAAAATGATATTTAAATTTTATCACTTCCTTTTCCAAAGCTATTTATTTATTTCGGACTAATTAAGTTGTGTGTAAAAACATATAATAAAATATAGTCAATTGGCAAGTCCAAATTGCTAATGGAACATAAACAAATTGAAAATATAATTTGTCTATGTTCCATTATTTTTTTATTATCATCATTTCATCATTATTTTTATTGACAAAACCTTTGTTTTTTTAATATGTGTTCACCCAAGGGAACATTGAGAGCAACTGATGATTGTAGAAACAATCACCAATATAGTTAACAGTCGCATAAAAAACACACAAGTCAAATTTAAACAACACAAAATTAATTGTTAGAGTATATTAAATTGAACATAGCCAACTTTTCTAATAAACAATTTGATTGATTGACTGTTTATTACATTTGTTAGGGTATTTGGAGGTTGTCAACGATTTAATAAATTGAGTTGAGCGTATTGCTTTTTGTTATTAAATTGATATAATTTGTGGCGCACGTTTACAGCTGCCACTGTTGCGAGTTGTCCGCAGCTGGAGCTGAAGTTGAGGCTGAAACTGAGGCTGAAACTGAGGCAGAAACTGAGGCTGAAACTGAGGCTGAAACTGAGGCTGGATTCGCGCTGTTTGACTCGTAATTGGCGTGATATTTCATGCATCGATTGTGTGTGTGTGTGTTGGTCGCATGTTGCCCAAGGCATAATCACAGCAATAACCACAAGTATAACCAATCGACATAATGAAGTGCAACTAATTAGCCGGGCAGAGTGAAGTGAACATAAGCATGGCTTAATTCAATTTAGCGAGCAGCCACAAACAAAGCCACATGCAAAGTTGTCGCTGGGCGGTCATCTAATCTTTGACTTAATGGGCCTATTTAAGAGCTGCCTCCTATTAACAACAGCTCGCTGGGTGGGTTGGTTGTGGGTGGCTGGTATTAACAAAAGCGAAATTCGCGGCGGCAGTCGACGACAGATGATATTAATCAACACGGTGTTTGGAGGGGGGCATTCAACAGTTGCCAAGCTGCCAAGTTGCAAGGTTCAACTTGCGGACTAGTTGCCAACTTGTGGCGTGTGGCCAGAATTACCTTTGTTGTTGCTGCTGCTGCTGCAGCTTTTCTTGTTGTTGTTGTTGTTTTAGGTTGCGCGTGGGCGTCAAGTCAGCTGCAGTTCATGGGAACATAATTCACTTAGTTGCCGTGTTTACATAAATGGCGCTTAATTAAGTTATTAACAGCAAAAGAGAAGAAAAAAAACACTAACATTGAACGTGGCTTGTTGTTGGGGTTAAAAGTTGATAAATTGTTTAAAATTTTTTTTGGGCTTTGTGATTCATAAGAATGCTTGATTACAGCAAGATAAAAATTGGTGAATGTACTCTGATTATTTGCCAGTCAGACTTCGTGAATTTTAAATTTTGTATTGCCTTTCAGTCAAAGTTCTTTTATTCAGTTGTCAATTAAGTTTTTTGATTTACTTCTTAGAATTATGCTTATTTAGTCAACAAGGAAAACTAATTAATAAATATAATACTCACTAATCATATTAAGTTTATACGGGGTGCGCCCTTGTCAATAACTTCTGATGTAATTTACAAGCTTACTTTCAATAGTTGACAGCTAATCGTCGAGTGCAATTGTTTATAAACAATTTAATTATAGGCCATTAAAAGTGGGCTTGGCGCTTGGGCCTTCCCGACAGGTTTTATAAACTTGAAATAAGCACTACAAATGAATATCTTTCTGCATCTCAAGATTTCCTATATATTTAGCCCACTTTTTTGTTTGCGCAGAATGTTATCCGAGTGTTATCTAAATTCCTAAATCCTATAAATATCAAGTTCTTTTTTTATCGGCAAATAACTTTGCCGGCAAGTTTGTTGCCTAAGTCTTTTGTTCTCTGCAGTCTATAAATCAGCTGCTACGCACAAAAAACAAAAATGCGAAAATACTTATATATATACATATATATATTTACATAGCTGGTCCAGCACAAATAGATTTGTAATAAATTATGCGCTTCCAGCTCCGTAATAAATCAATAAATGTGGCCAAACGCAACTTTTTGTGCAGTTTTTATTTCCTTTGCGTTTTTATTGTGCGTTTTTTTCCGCTTGAGTTCTGTTTTTATCTTCTTTTTTTTTTGTATACGCACCCAACGCATTTTTTTGTCTATGCAGCAGCCGCAGCGTGTGCCAAATACAACCGCATGCAACAACAACAACAACTACAACAGCTGACCACAGCGAGTCTTGCAACGCGCTCGTTACGACTGTCGCCTGTGTCCAGCGTTTAGAAATAAACCAAAATGAAAAAAAAACAAAACACACACACATGCCACAAGTGAATTGCGCCTCAAGCATTTAGCTTTGGACTTCTTGGGACAGTTTATGCAACAGTCGCGCAAACTGATATACACGATAAGCCTGGGACAGTAACAAAAAGCAAGCCATAATGGATGAGTCCAACATGGATTGATCTGCATGTGAACAAAATTGTTGAGAAAATTTTATAATCTGCATTAATTAATTTTAGTTTGAATTTTTAAAGTGACTTACATTTGTTTAATGGATGTTTATAGTTGTTGATTAGTTTTTTTTATTGATTAATATTTATTTGTGACTACTTCAAATTTCGCTTATTGATCTGCCCCCTGCTCACAATTTAGGCCAATGGTGACGATGATTCTATCTAATCAGTAAAAATATGACCAATTACCTACGAAGACTAATTTATTAATTAATATAATAGATCCACTTAGTTGTAGGTTGAAAATACTGGATAATTTTAAATTTAAACACTTTTAAATATTTTTAATTTATAGTCAACTCTTGTCTTAAGTTTATTTAATCAACTATTCAGTTGCCACCTTCGCTGACATTTGCCATTATATATGTATTTACTTAGTAAGTACTTTTCAAAATTGTGCTATCAAAATGGCAATTGCAACATGGAAACACCTATTTCCCTCCTCCAAACTGCTGCCTCTATGGCAGAGACAACCACTGTGTGTGTGTGTGCGGCATAGACTTGAAAGGCACTTGGCCAAAAGTCAGACCCGACCGCAGCAAGTCCAGCAAATCTAGTCTGAGATCTCTCTGGTCTCGGACTCTCAGGTCTCAATTCGCGTGCCCATTTCAAACTCAATGAATGAATTGCATTGATTGAGCGACGACGTCGCACGCACCTCGCTTCGTGCCTGGGACTGGTCCATAACAGCAACAACAAGAACCACATCAATATCCACATCCATTTAAGCATTTTTGAGTCTCTCTACGCGCTCGATAAATTTCGTTTTGTCGTTTGGATTTTCCATTTTCCACACGCTGCTCCTGCTCCGAACTGTGTCAAAACTGCGGCGTTTGATTTGTTGTTAACTTTTTCGTGGCACTCAGCTTTTTTTTCTTTTCATTTTTTTCTTTCATTTTTTTTCTCTATATTTCTTTTTAGGTGCGATTGCATCAGCAGCATAATCCCGGTTATGCAGTATATTGGGGACGGAAATTAGATTTTTGTGCAAATAATTAAAATCCTTTGATAGTACATTTTTTTTTTTGGGCGATTGCCGCTCACTTTGCGAACGCAGCCTTTGGGGCAAAGTCTGTCCAAGATTGGGTCGTAAAAATGCAATCACTGTGCGTGTATTAAGTTATGCGTTGTAATCAGGATGTCACGTCAATTGTGCAATGTCCAGAGAGATCTTGGGGCGGGGAACTGACTTCAAAGTGCGTCACTTTTATTAGCAGTTAAGTGCCACCATGGGTTGTTTTTCGGTGGGTTTGGGATATTACGCTCCATGAAACCAGTTTAATAAACTGGTATAATTTGGCAATGCTACTTAAGTTAGCCAAATACTAACTTGTCGCTCAGGAGGGTGTCGTAAATTGCCACGAAAACTCATTCATCTCACCGCATGGCAATAGCCGTTCTCAATTAATCATTTGGCTGCACATCCTCCCAAAAAATTCCACTGCAATCAGGCAACACGCATGTACCATAAAAAAAAAACGAACAAAATGCTAACATAATAATTAATGATCACAGCCAAAGAAAAAAGTATGACAACTGTTGCGTATACGCAACGTTAGACAACATCGAAAAAACAATCAAAAGTAAGACAAACACACAAACAATATAACGACTTGAGAGTACTCTATAAATTAGTCTTATCTGATCCTGATATATATCTAATTTTAAAGCCAATTGAAATTGTTGATATGTGTTTAATACACAAAAATTAACCTACAGCAATTGTGTAATTTCTGAATAAATTAGGTTTATTGCTTGTAAATCTTATTTTAATTTATTATTAAATGTAAATTTAATGACAGCTATAAATACTCAGTAAGTAAAATAGTAATAATATAAAATTATAATAATAATAATAATATTTATTGTTATTATATAATTTATTCTTTGGCAATATAATTTGTTATTTTGCGAGATTCAACAAATGCCAACTTTACTTAAATGAATCAGCTAAATATCAGCACATATTTTAAAATGTCTAAATGGGAATTCTTGAGTTTCTCCAAATGAGATAAACAAAAAATCAGCTAAACGGAAATAAATAAGCTCGAGTTAAGCATAGGCCTTCTAGGGGAGATTTAGATGCAATTAATAATAGCTTATAACTGAAGCTGACCTTGTCTAATTCGACTGCCTATATAATTACAGTGAATATGTATATTTATTAATATTTCAATTCGCTTAAAATGTAACTTAATTTGTTGTGTTTTATCATAGCTTTAATTCAAACTAATTTCCTGCTAACTTTATGACTTAGTTATCGAACTTTATTGCGATTAAGAGTAGCGTTTTGAACGACATGTTTTTAATTACCCGAACCACGCAGGCCTTTCGAATGCGTAAACTAGTTGGTCAGGCAACGCAGATTTTCAATTATAGCCATTGGTTGCTCCCGACACAGACCATAGCCATATAGCGAGAAGGTGGATAGCATTAGGGTGTGCCGGCATTTACAGTCTTGGCTGCCAGCTCAGCACCTACGATGCGGCAGTGGCAGCAACAGAAGTGGCTTTTAGCATTTGTGCCTGCAGGCGGCGTCATTCAAGAAAAATTTGCGTAAGCTGCTGCGTAATTCGAGTGCCGAGTGCCGAGTGCCTTTCCAAATGGCTTCCAATCTGGCATCAGCATCGGCATCGGCATCGACAACGGCATCGCCATCGCCAATCTGCCAGCCTCAGTGCGGACCAAGGCTGCGTGGCCAACACTTTGGTACGTTGCGGCTGGGATTGGGGCTAGTTAACCTGGTCTGTCGTCCCGACTTGGCTTGTTGTAATACGCGTCGCTCGACACACAACAAAATTGATTGACTTGAGGCGTTTTTAATTTTTTGTTGTTGGTTTTTTTTTTCTTTTTGTACGCATTTTGTTTGGTTCATTTTGCAGTTTCACGCCAAATGTGGTCGCATTAAAAACTTTGCTAATTGATGTTGCTCCGTTGCTTACAGCTTACAGCTTGTTGCACGTTGCGACAAGTTGTGGCGCGCTGCTCGTTGCTCGTTGCAACTGCTGCAACACTCCACAACTATCCAAAATTCGGGCAATGTTAACTCGTTTAATTGCCTCTGGGGTGCAGACACTCAAAGTGCCATTAAGAACGCTTCTCTAACAAGCAAACCGCAATTACAATCACATTTTAAATATATTTCCCAATTAATCCAACATTTTACATGCTTTTAATTGGCAAAGTATTTTTATTTTTGGTATAAAACAATATATTACACATTTAACTGTTATTAAATACTAGTTAGCCAGCAATTAAATTATTAAATATAAATTATTAAATGACCAAACTGAGAGCATGCATAACCATAAACTAGCTTTAATTTCATAATATTCACCAAAATTATGTTGCCCATAATTCTTTTGCCTACTCAAACTATGCATTAAAATAAACAAAAATATTTTTATGTGCTACTCAAATGGCCAGATTATGAATCTTTAAGTTACCTGAGATGTAATAAAAAAAGCGATTTAATCTGCACTGCCAAATCTAATCAAAAAAAAGCACAGAGTATGCTGAAGTTTAAATACCCTTTAATACACACATCAAATTTATGCAGAACATTTCCTTATAAGCAAACTAGTTTTTGATGAAGCTTTAACAGGCTATCAAGAATATGATATATGAAAATATTGTATATAAGAATAAATTAGTTAATTTCAGTCGCTTTTAATAAAGAATATGAAATATTAAAAAATATTGTATATAAGAATAAATTAGTTAAATTCAGTCGCTTTTAATAACCCGAAAAAATAATATTAATCCACCTAAGAATCAACGAATCTCTTTGTATTAAAGTTACTTCCTAATGCCTTTTGCTTATGTCTTAAAATTTGAATTATGTTTAAAAAAATAGTTTTCTTAATTTATAATAGATAAACACAATTAGTAACTATTAAACAACCCTCCAATTTCCTTACAGTTCATGGTGAACAGCAAAGTGCAGTTGCTTAAGATATTGACTATGTTTTTTTTTACATAGGAATTTGAATATAAAGTAACGCCTTGTGCTCAATAATTTGCAAGCAAGCCACGCCCACATGCGTTAGCCACTCGCACAAGTCCCAATTTGTAATGGAACATGCTAAAAAAAAAACATTGCGCAATAATTTGCATTAAATGACAGCCATAGACAAGCCGACTTGACCTGGTTAGCTGATAATAAAAATGCAGTCGATAGCCACGACAGGTGTTAACAGATTATAAACTGCTCACAAGATTCCATTTGGCCACTGCCAGCATAACGAAGACCCAACCAAGCAATAAATACGTTTGGATTAATCATGTTCTGAACTAAAAATAAATTTTATATCATTAAAAAAGAACACAACTTGTGGCAAGTCAAACAAGAATTTTGATTTAGCTACTTAAAATAAAAAAAAAAAATTCACAAGAATTTTTGTTCATATATTCAGCTTATGAGTTACAGTTGAATTAATAAATTTTAAGCATTTATTTTTTGCTTAAATATTTATCACATATAAATATATTTTATGCTTAATTTTACATTAAATATTTATCACCTATGAATATATTTTATGTTAAATTTTACATTTAATATTTCTCACATATGAATATATTTTATGTTAAATTTTACACATATAATATACATTTGCACAACTTTGCATACACAAAACTATTAACATAAATTAATGTTCTTTGCCTCAGACTTTAAATTAAACAAAGTTTGCCACAAAATAGACAGATAGAATATATATATATATAAGAATATATAAAATACTTAATCAAAGTAGATGAGAATTATTGAAGGAGAAGACGTTTGCCATTCGACACGCTGTCATTTCGAATGTCAAACTTGAGTTGCTACTAATTGCCCCAAAGTGTCAAGTAAATATTGTAAATGCTGTTGTTGTTGTTGTTGCTGCTGCTGCCGTTGCTGCTGCGATTGGTTGGTTGGGGCTGGTGGGGCACATTCTAGAGCCTGTGACATATCACGAACTTTGTTTTGTGAAATGCAAATTCAGGCAAATGATAAATTTGCATTGCGCTCGCATTCGAATTGAGTAATCACCACAGAGATTCGTAGAAATCGAAAGGCATGCGTGACTCGCCAAATAACTGACAAACCCAAAAAAAAAACTTTTGCCAAAATCGGACAAAACAACAAAACGATTGACTTACTGCCCAACTGAACCCGTCTTTGAACCCAGCTCAGCTCGACTAATACTCATAATCACCAAATAATTGAACTTTAAACTTGCCAACGCCGCAGGGCCATGTTAACAAAGAGCATTTTGTATAAATACAAGTTAAATAGATTTGATTGCTGAATGAATGTTAAGCAATCGACAATGAGATAAAAATGCTTCTGTGTCAATCAAAGTGATGAATAAACATCATTTTGTATGAAACATAATTTAATGCCAGGAAAAGCTGTTGAGTTCTTGGAATACACAAATCACATAAGGATAAGTTTACATCTCAGAAAATGTGACTTTTTGTATAGATTATTTTATAACAATCAACATTTTTTTGCCTAAAGTCAAAATAATTTTAAATTAGGTTTCCTCACCTAAAGACGACATAGTTTTCAAGCTTTCATAACGACCATGAAATCGTGACAAAGACTTTAATTTTAAAATGTATCCCATAGATGGAATCATGAGATATGACTGTAGGGTAAACTAAATTCTCAATGGGAATCCAAATCCCCCAAATAAGCAACTGAGCTGTGACTGAGTCTTAACGAATGCTGAAGGTTATTTCAGCTACTGAATTTGATTAATCCAATCGGATTCACAATCGAATTAACGAAGATTTTTAACAAAGATTAACTAAGTTTAGATCACCCGCTGGGCTCATCTTGATTTTCGATTGTGAACCGAACATATATTGTGGATTTTAATACAATTGCATTGAATGGATTTGTGTGCTCTCCCTTGTTATGGTTGTAATTGCATTTGTTTTGATTTCTGATTTGTTTACAATAAAGAATTGGATTTTATTTTGTGGCTGACTCTGCACTTATTGTTGTTGTTGTTACCGCTAAGCCCTTGTAATTGAACTTTGAACTCAATCGATGTTGGTTAATTTGTAGGCCAGTTCCAAATTGATTTCAATTGTTACACAACTAACAGCAAAAAACAGGGTACGCCCAGAAACCGAAGCAGGGGCCTTGAATGCACTTGAGATTAATGGAGATGCCTGGCAAGAGTTGCTCCAAAATGCGCCTTAGTTGTTAATATCAACCACATAAAAGGCAATAACTTGAGTCGCTCTGCTGAGACACAATTAATGTCGTTTAGTTTCACTTGAGTCTGTCTGCTAATGCACTTTTTTATTGTGGTTTTTTTTGTTGTGCTTTGACTTGGCTCGCAAATGTCAATCAGACCCCGTACGCATTTCTAGGCGCAGTCTGGCATGTGGCATGGCTCGCCCTGCCCCAAGCCCCAAGCCTCTCAGCTGTTGCCAGCTGATGTTAGAATTGACTGGCAATGCGTCGACTTCATTAAGATAAATATCTGTGTTGGCTGTTCTATTTGCTGTCATAGCTCAGTGTACATATTGCCAAACAGTGTACAAGATAACCTCAGCCAGATATAATAGTTTTTTATTTACCCTTACATATTTTCTAACTTTTTGTAATATTATTTTACATGCAAATAAAGCAGTAACATAAATGTCGATTATATACTTTCGACTTAATCTAAGCCAAACTTTATTTCAAAGGAATTTGTAATCTTTTATTACGCCATATTTTGATCGCATTCAAATTGACTTTTAAATACGTTTTTAACAATTAATTTAAACTTATGAGTTTTTGCGAAACTCTTGTGGCGAAAAATTATAAAATGTTTGTTTTGTTTTTGGGACATTTTTTTATGTCGTATTCAAATTGAATTATTTCTTTCTTCAGCGTTTAAAATTTTGCAACATCTATATACATATATTTGGGTTGATAAGAAAGGGATTGTCAACATGCTTATTATGTATTTAAGTCGCTACCTTTTATAGTCAATGGGAACATGTCATTTGACTCTATTATGCCGGATAAGACGAATATTGAATTAATTTCGGTTCGTTAACTTGCAGTCGTTACGCATTAATCGCATTGTAAATGGCGTTAATTAAAGTGATTGAAATGCATATTAAAAACAGTTCAAACAGAAAGATAAACAAACATAATAAGCAAATCTTTTGTTCCAAAACTTTAAAATATCTGATGCGTTGGATAATTTAGCTTGTGTTTGGTTTGACAGACCCTGACCAGACCATTAAATTGTATATCAAATAATCAGAATTGTATCACATTCTCAAGTCCAAGCTCAAATATAACCGTGGCATTTTTTTTGTTGCTGTTTGCTGTTTTTTGCACACAATTAAAAGTCGTGGGAATCGAATTTGTATATGCAAATTAAATACATGTTCGTTTTTTGGCGAAGTTTTAGTTGTTGGCTAGTTTTAGCATTGTGTTGCTTTGTGCTAGGCCAATGTCAAAATGTAATTATTAAATAAAGACAAAAACAAACCAAAAAGTTACTTTCAAGACGGAAGTGAATGTGTGTTCGGATGGCACAAACAGAATTTTTACAATCCATCAAATTTTAATGTGCATCGATTTGCAATCAAAGGACTTAGGCAACAAACTTGCTGCAAAGTTATATTTGATAGCTCAATAAATATTTGCACATACTTCAAATGTCGTTAAGTGAAATGCGTTAAGCAGTTAACACGTTGCAATTGTAACTGAATATGTGTAAGAGCCAGTAAATGTTTATCGACTGGAATATACATGAATTATTCATTAGACCGGGAGTTCGGGTGTCCCGAGTATCAAGACTCTGTTGGCTTAAATGATATTTGGAACATTTTGAGTCCACACTTTCCGAGCATTTGTTCGCCTTGGTGTTTGACAATCTGTCGCTCGCAGCTCGTATTGTATGTTAATTTGTGTTCATTACAAGCAAACTGTTGTTGTTGTTTTTGTTGTTGTTGGACCTACCGCAGCTGCGGCTCAAAATGGCTTATTCAGCTCAATTTCATTTGAATCTCGAATCGGGATCCGAATTTGACATTTTAAATTTCAATTTAGCAACTTCACTTCATCGTTTCGCATTTGCCATGCTTTGTGCGCTCAATTAAAATTAATATGCAAATTTGTCGAACTATCTTAGCTCTCTGGAGACAACTGACATCTGTCGGATTGATTAAAGTCAACTTTTAATGAATTGAATTGAAATCAAAACTGATTATTGTAATTGCTAACTTTTACTGGTTTCATTGTAAAGAGAAATCTGGAATTTGCAGAAACACATAAATCAAGTTGACATTGTTGTTTAAACAAAGCAGAAACCTGATCTAGAATATCGCACAATGTGTTGCAATAAATTAAGTACTTAACATGTCCATAATAAATACACAGTTTATACATTGATGACATTTCAAAATTGTATCTTTTTTTTGCATTACCCGAGCTCAAATATGATCAGGTTATATTTATAATTTTATTACATATTTTTGCAAAGAATTGACATGTTTTATTTAAAGCTTAGAAAAAAAAACTTGATTTTGTATAATGTTCGCGGTTTGTTATTAAGCAACTTTTTGTATCTTCTTAAAAAACACAAAGACTTCTTAAACGAATGAAAAATTTACTTGTTTACTTTTTTGATTAACCGCATTTTATTTTAATTTAATTAATTGTTCAACCATTTCTATCTATCAAAATATAGTGTGATATATTTGTAGAAGCTCCAAAATGCACAGAAAACTCACCTTCAAAATTTATTATAACAATTTATATCCGCACTAAAATATATATAATCCAAATATAATGTATACGTCGCCGCTGCAAATGCAAATTTATACTTATGTTAATTTTCATATAGGAAATAATATATATAAAATTATCGGCAATTGTTATTGTTTTGCATAAAGCACATGCAGATTATAAACATTATTTATTATTTGTGTATAATAATCCAGCAATAAGGATGTGTCGAATACAGCAGCTTATTGAGTATACATTCAACACCTACACTTCACTTCCGCGCCGTATTCGATTAAGGTCTATTCGATAATAATAATGGCAATAAGTTTTTGTCGCGCACGCGATGCTTTCGGTCTGAAGCCGTTTGCTCCACTGAACCACTTTTTATGCAACGCCAAGTTGAAGTAGCCAGCGACTCGATCAGCTTTGATCCGTCTCCAACGCAACCAACGAAGTGGAGGCTTAACTCTCAACCGAAGCTGCGGCCGAAATGGAAGCGAATGCCGAAGCTGTCCAGGCCCCAAACGAAGATTTTAGCGACGTCTGGTTTGTGTCTCGACTGAGCGCGTCCACAACTTATGCAAACAAGTAGTAGAATTGAATGCATTTGATTATCATCTTTATGCGAGCTGCTGCCCATGGCCTTTGTTTCACTGAAATTAATTTGCAAAATAACAACAAAGAAAAACGAGATTGGATTTTTGGCAAGCATTGCGCGGCCAATCGATAAGCCACGTTAGCTGTTAGTGCGAGACAACTTTGCATATTGTTTATGGGCGTTTGGATAAATCATTTCCAAATTAGTCATAAATTGCAAACCAAACTCCATAATACACGTATCGCCAGTGGCGCTATGAAATTGGCAAACAATTCATTTTTCAGCTGCACGTTCCGTTTTTTTTTTTTTGATTATAGAAATCATAAATTCAATTTAATAACTATATTCGAGCAATGGCAAGTGGAATTCTTAAAGCTGCTCATAGAAACGCCCCGCTTTTGGCTCGCTGCATTATCAAGTCATAAACAATAACAAAGTGGCAGACTGTGCATGTTAAATTTCATAATCACTTAAAGTTGTAGCATAATTTTCTGTTCGACATCTGCATGGATTGCATGGGGCATGTCGCTCGATCAGCAATGTTGTTGTTGTTGTTGTTGTGGTTGTCAGCCACAACAAACTCAATGGGTCGCACCAAAGTGAGTGTGAATTATTGCACTTTGTCTAAACACGATTTCACTGGGCTCGAGCTCAAGTATTGGCAGCTTAGGCCTGAGCAATTGACAAAATATGCTCCAAATATGGGAGTAGTACACACGTACATATATAAGTCACTTCAGTCACTTCAGCCGGAATATGGTCAGGCGAATTGTGGAGCCACGCCAAGCTAAATGTTATCTAAATGGCATTCATTTCACTCTTGCCTAAACTTTGACAAGCCTCTCCACAAAAAGGTTATGCAATTTTAGCCAGACAGCCAAATGATGCCAGCAACTAATTATTATTATTCAGTGAGTGTCAATGCTTCTTAGGATTGTATTACAATTTGTGTAAGTCTGGTAATATCTACTTAAGAATATTTATAATTTTTGTATTATAATTAATTTTACTTACTTTTAAATTATAGCCAGAAATGTTGGGCTATTCAATTGACGCCCAAATACTTTTGGAAGAGCATCTACGCTTCGAGTCAGCGTTAGAAATTATTAGTTATATATATCATAAATATATTCGTCATGCTATTGTCAACTTTTATATACATTTCTATGGTTGAGGAACTTGCTTTTGGCTAAAATGCCGAACCAGTTTTTTGCCTAATTTGATTGATATTCTTTTGTGTCTGTTAAAGTGTCAGTGTCACTTTGAAATAGTCTTTTGAAAAACGATTGCGATTTCCTGTTTCATTTGAATAGCAATGCCGAAAAATCAGCAAAATACAACAAATTTGATCATTTCAACGCCAACCATTTATCAACCCATCATTTAACACCCGACAGACAGCGGGTCCATAGAGATCTGTAGACCACCCTGAGTAATGTCTTGTCAAATGGCTGACAAGTCAATTGACGCTGATGTTGACGCTTTTTGTTTGCTTCCACCGCCTTTTGGTGGCTAATGCGATCCAGACACGCAAAGCCTGAAAGTCATCGTCAAATAATTCCCACCGAAAACAGTCAACTTTAATAACACCAACAACAGCAACAACAAGAGGCACGTTTACAGCAAATAAAATTAGCTGCCTGTCTTAGTAATTGCGGCACGGCCAAAGACAACAGCTAGCCAAGTTAGCCAAGTTACCAACAATCACCAACCACGACGACGATGACGACGTGGACGTGAGCCCAGGCTGGCTCTGCGGCTGAGGTTTGAGCCTGTATTCTGCTTTTGGTAAGAAGAACGAGGGATGGAAAACATATTGTCCATTAAACTTTCAAAGTTCTGTAATTGAATCTGACTATGAAATATGAACCACAATTTGTATTCAGCTATGACTAAGAAACTTGTCTTTTTGGCGTAGCCACAAATAAATAATATAAATTATAATGAAATCACTTTTGAATTGTTGCTTAAGCTGTTTCAAATAAATATAAATAAAAAAGAACCGCATTTTTAAAACGAGCTCTTCATCTTCATATTAATTTAAAACCCATTAAAATTTATTCATAAACGTCATTTTTCAAAGCAACCGGCTACTTTAAAGGAGAAGTAGAAACATTTGTAATCTTCAATTAATTATTAATTTTGTTTCTTTTAAGGAAATTAAACTAGTCTTTTCCATAAAATGCAGAGAGTAAAAAGGTTTCTTGACCCTGTACAAGATTAATTTTTCGTATTTAGACCGAAAGTTTTTGGCGGAAATTGAAAAATGTTTTACCAAAACATTTTTAATGAAAAATAGTGACAAAGCAAAATGCGTTCGACGATAACGCCTGACTCGGAGATACCCTGTACCAAAAGGGAGGGTAAGAGGCTGTCAATTATCCAGTTAAAAATGCGTATTTACCTATTAAAATAAAATTTTAGCAATTTTAAAATTGATCCTTTTATATTGAAGTAAAATTTTTACGACAAATAGTAAAAACATATATTTTATATTCAGTTTGTAGAAGATGATTGGAACTAGTTCACTTACTTGGCACTTGAATGTTTTGAGTGGGTTTTGCATTTGAGGAAAAGAACAACAAAACCGGAGAACTTTTTATTTTGGCTGGCCAACTCGTGCAACGCTAGCTGTCTTGGCCATGTTGCAATTAACTGCCAACTAAACAGCAATTGGCCACAATTATTATTATTATCATTTTCGTACGGTTATTTTTGCAATGTTTTTGTGTTTTGCGACTTTTGCAGTTCTCGTTGTTGTTATTGTTGTTGTTGTTGGCAGCAGCAGCAGCATTTGGTAATTGTTTTTGGCATGTTTACCATTTTGGTTAGCTGGGCTTTGGCCCGTACATTTATTTATTTATGTGCACTTGGGCCATATTAAGCATGTGTCTACTACCAATGCGATTTACTCCACTCGCCTTGCTGGCTACTGTTTGTTTTGGCTGCATTGGGTGCGTGGATACACATGGAGTAGTCGGAGATTTAGATACAGATTCCGCTTTAGCCATCGGTTACCGCCAATGACCTTAATTCGCAATGGTCATAGCTCGTTTTTCTTCTGGCTCCGCCAATTTGCAGCACATATTTCACATTCGGCTCAGATCAATTCAGAGTTCAAATGCTGTTTGGTTTCTATGTCATTTGTTAGTCGCACAGCGTGTGGGCCACTTGCGGATCTAAACAGTTTGCAGAAAATATTCTATATATGAAGTGAGTCGCAAAAACATTGATTACAACAATAATAGCTTTATTTTTTAGGAGTATCTAAGCATAGGTGATATCAGATGGAAAATACATGACTTGTTCGTTTATGTTTTTGTGTTACATATTGCAAAAATTGCATCTTAAATATATCATCATCATTTAGTCTAACATATTTTGTTTAATATTTTAAAAATATTTTCACGGTATGTGTATATTTGCACTATTTCAACCAGGAACTGCCCATTTATACATGTATTGTTAACTCGATAATCCATTCTTAAAAGGAGTGCTTAAATATTGATGCTACGTTTACATATTTTTTTTTAGTTTGAGCAAATATAATTTACAATTTATTTCTTTTCGTTATTATAATGCACTTTTTTGTGAATAAATACTAAGCCTGTTAATCAAGCTCTTAATATTTGTATGCATATAGTAAGGAAAAGAAGTGTTTTAAATATATTTAGGTTTATGTTTTTTTGCAAATCATTTGCACTTAAATAAATATTACTTAAGTATATTTAATTGTTTGTGTTCAGGAGTTTAAATAAAAGTTTTGATCTCGAAGGCTTAACTCTAATTTATTATTGTAAACTGTAAATACAAATGCAATATTTAATATTGGGTTAGATATATAATGGTATATTTGATTTGATTAGGTAAAACATTTTCAAATTTGAGGTACTTTAAATTACTGCCATAATTCGGACCTTTCGGACCTGCTCATTGTCTGCCTTTGTCTGCCTGATTTGAGCCACTCGAATCAATCGCATAACTCGAATAGTTCGAATTTATTCGATTCATTCGATTAACGCCCAATTGCAATTAGTCTGTTTCTCACTCTGTCTCCCTCTGTCTCACACACACATTGTCACTGCCTCTCTGTCTGCCACACTCCATGTGTAACGCTCAATGATACAGCGGATGTCGCTCTCGGAACTCTAGATTCTCATCCTCATCGCTGACATACATGCGGGTCAAGTCCGAAGCCACTGAAACATTGTCGCTGCTGCGATAAGAATTGAAGATGTTAAAGACATCGGCAAACATTAGCAAACATTACGGTATTAACTTGTAACACACAAAACAAAACAACAACAACATTTATGAAGAACCCTGCAAGTAATTTGCATCCCAAATCAAGTCACGCCTTTAACGGCAGCCACCATAAAAACAAATAATATTTGAGCTCGACATTCAACCGCCTCCAATTTTGGATTGAAAATTCGAATTCGCCTTAAATTGAATAATTGCCCGCCATAAATTTATGTGAGACACTGTTAAAAAAAATGCTTGGCATGCTCCCAGCTCCCCAGCCGACAGGGCGACGATCGCTTGATCAATTGGTGAACCATTGGCTATTGGTTATTGGATTGACAGCTTGACATTCTGTCAACATCTCAAATTCTTTCGGATTTTGGATTTTTGTTTTTTGTTTTTTTTTTCATTTGCGCAACGTGTCTTGTTGTCAATTAGTTGACCGATCTGCTCTTGGCATAGTGTCTAGTCCCATTCTCAAACAGCTGCCCGAGCTGCCTAACTCACTCACTTTGCCATCTCGTTTCCATAGACAGAAGCCACCATAGCAATGTACTCCCGATCCAAGTTGCTGGCCCGCGCAAAGTGTGCACCCGTCACATCCAGCCGTTCAAACGATGACTTCATCTCCGCATCCGAGGTGCACATCAATGCACCGGCAATGGATTGCGATGACACAGTGCCACCACAGCCGGAGCTGTTGCTGTTCTCGTTATGTGATGCCGAGTAGCCCATTTTGGTTAGGCTGGCCAGTGTACTGGTCGGATTCGCCACAGACAACAATGTCTGCGATGGCTGAGATGCGGAGCAATTTGATTTGCCCATGCCCTCATCATCGGCCGTCAAAGTAGTGGAACTGACGCTGTAAATAAAAAAAAGAAGAAAAGATTTAAGTATAAATTTGATTAATGTAAGAAATTTAATTTAGGATTTTTAATGTGATTTAAGCTGCTTGAAGAACATAAAAAAAAAAAAAAAAAAAAAAGAGTACATCAAACTATAAACAATAAAGGATTTTGTCTACAATTTAAAAGACTTTTAAACAGCCATAAACATTATTCCGACAACTAATTTTTGCTCAGTCACGTTAGACTTGGCAGCTCATCTAAGCAGCCCATCTCAGTGCAGAACAGCAAAAGAACACAAAAGAGCCATATTATTTTTGGACTCTTACAACATAAATCGTTGTTCAATTAACCCTTTGCTAGTTTGGCTCATATATATTCTCACACCCTGTGGCCAGGCCCAGTGGCAGTGAGTCAGCGGCAGCGGCGGCTCAAAAACTTGTTTATTTAATAATTAAAATGATTTATGCGACTGATTGATGTGGTGCAGTGCACTGTGCACCGCCAAACACACCACAATACAGTCAAAATGGTGTCCATGTTTGTGTGCTTGTTGTGCTTAATGCCTCCTCGTCAGTTGGCTGCTCATAAATTGCAGCAGCCATAAAGCAAAATGTTAACAACATTGTGGCCAAACCCAAAAAAAAAAAACATGCGCCCCATAGAAGGTCGCCAGTTGAACCCACAGTTGCAGTGAGCATTAGATTTGGCGTTTGTTTGACCAACTCTTCTGCCTTCCTCCCTGCCTGCTGCCGACTACAATAGAATGCAATTCCAACTTCAGACAGACATGGCGGACATGGACAAAGAGTCAACCCACACCGGGACACTCAACTACTGGGTATATATTTATTGTTTGGCTTTGGCTTCCTTGTGGGCCGCACATGAAAATGTCAATTTCAATTTTCGCCTGGCGTCACAGATAATTACTTTGGAAAATTGCATTTTTGTTAACGCCCACGTGCCGCAGGCACACAAAAAATAAGTGTTTGCCTAGTGACGCCTTTTTGTGTTTAAAAACCTATTAAATAAAATCAACAACAATGGCCACGAAGTGAATGCACCTAAAGCTGAGATTTTTGCCTCAAGTAAATGCGAATTATACGCACATTTTTGTAGAAAAGTCTTAGTTTTGGCTGAGAGATGAAGAGTTTTTTAATTAATGTTTCTCACTTGATTGACATTCACTTTTGGCAGTATTAGTACTGGTTAGGTGTCTGTTTCGAGTTTTGGTGAATAAGTTATTTTATTCGATAAAAAAATTCAATGATTTTGGTTGTTTTCACAGATTCCGCATGCCAAAATGCTTATTGTCGCCAATTGAAACCTGTCGCCTGCATTCTTAATAGAACCACATGTTGAGTTAGTTCAACCGATTAGTTAAAAGATTACTGGGGAAACGATTGGCATAGAACTTGTTTGCCATTTCACGAATCGCGGGAAGCGTTCCAAGCACGCATCTCCAGCTGCTGTTGATAATCCGGCCTTTGACCATCGGACAACTTGACTCGACTTGACTTTTACTTTCCGCGTGCTCCGACCAAAAGCCAAAAAGATCCACAAACTCGTTTCACATTAATGCTAAATTGCAGCAGAGTATCTCAAACAATAAATAAAATATCAACAAAAATATTTCACATGCCAGCGCAAAAGACTATTTTCGGGCTAAGAAAAACAAAACTGGTTCAGATATCTCACTACAACTTTTGCTATTTCTCATGGGATTCATAGATCCGTTATAGCGGCTGCGTACCTTAGAGATGAGGATACAGTTCAGTACAGTAAAACCTGCTAAATGTCTTTAAGTGTTTTTTTTTTTTTGATTTTTGTCGGTTGCTTTGACTTGGTCCAATGCATTGTTGTCTTCAGATTATTTATATTCGTAGTTTTTACAAATGCCCCCGTTTAATTACTATTTATCAGCATTGGTCGATTGTTAGTTGGTAATTGGCAATTATCATCAATGGCTAACAAGCGTTGATTAAATATCTTAAGGCTTGTCTAATTTTCTACACTGAGCGAAAATCTTTCTCCAATCAAGTACAATAATAAAATGTTCTTTTTATTGTAAAAAAAACATATTTTGTTTGCTATAGGCGTTAAAAATGTTATACAATTAATTTATAAATATATTTCCTTATTATTATTTCAATAAATTTATATAAAAATAGTTAATTAGATTAATTTTAAATACTTAACATTCTTTAGTTTATGCCTATTTTAATAATACTTTAGTGCCAAGTGTAGCATTTGAGTGTTTTTTTTTTATTGAAATGGCTGAGCTAGTTAAAGCGGGTTAATTATTTGGCTCCGCCTAATGATTTCATATTAATATTGATATTTTTGCTACCGTCCGCAGTGCTGCACTGAACGGGTATCCATCAGATACAAGATTCAAATGCGGAGCGTGCTAATCGCGATGACTTCATTTCATGTCGCACTGGGTGCGCTGCCGACAGAGGTCGGACGGGCAATGTATCTCATGGACAACATTGATTTGAATTCGGTTTCAGATTCAAACAACCGATGTTGAAACTATACAAAAAAAGGTGTCAAAACGACAAGACTGTTCGCCCCTAAAGAAATCTGAAAAATGGCAATTGGCGACTTATGAATGCACTGGTTTCTAACAATATCTCGAATTTATGCCACATCATAATTTAATTTAAATAATTTAAATAAAATTATAGAGTTTCTATCTGAAATATTTTAAAGTTACTTTTCTTAAATTTATTTATAAATAGTTAAACATTTGCGCCTTAAAAATGTGCTAATATTTACAACAAAGTATCTCAAAAATCAGTAAACTCTTGCTGAAGAGTTTTGAATACATTAAAATGGACCTAAATAATTTACTTAATTTTCTGGTTAGTCTTGCAAAATGTCGATTTGTTAAGCGGTTTTTGTTTGCTACCCACAGTGATACCTCAAATCTGAAACACCATATGAATCATTTTAATCGGATTCAAAGAGTTTTGAGTCATCTCTCCACCTGTTTGCAAGTAAGTAGCCTGTTCAAGCCAAACAATGCTCCCACAATAGTAGTGAACTTATCATCGATCTTAAGTTTATGTACCAGACCAAATATCAAATGCAAGCACAACTGCAAAATGAATACAACTATCATAAACTGTACGCAAAATGTCGTTCAACATAACCAGCAGGCGATCGTGTGAGGTCCAAAAGGCACACAGATGCAAGCAAATAGATAGGCAAACACACACACACACATATACATATACATATGGATAATACCGAAAACGGATGAACAGGCTTATGAATTTAGCGACAGGGAGGCAATTCTAGTCCATCGTACAAACTGGGCTCCACAGCCAAAACAAAACAATGGCCAACCGTGCCTGACATTTACAATAGTGCGAGAGCTGCGAGAGTTGCAAGTTGCAAGTTGCAAGTTGCGCGAGTTGCAACCTGGCGGGTCGGCTACAACTGTCAACACACGAAAGTAAATGTGGTGTGCCTTTGGGGTCTTAAAGTTCATAAATTGCATTTTGAGGGCGCCATGTAAACAATATGTTGCAGACGGCTGCCGTGTGCCATAAATCTGAGCTGGTTGTTTTTTTTTCTATCTGTTTTTTTTCTTTTGTTTTGTTTTTTTTTTCTTCAGTTTTGGAGCGCTTTTGTCTTGGCACTTACCAATCGCTAATATCTGTAGCTGAACTCGGTCGCTGATTACATTTGCTGCGCATGACCACCTGCAGCCAGTTGGGCACCGGTGGTGTCGGATCCGGCGTATATCTGCTAGAATAAAATCAATTAATTAGTTAATTATTTAATTCATTTGCATTCTAATTCTGTTTAGCTACGCACCTGATGATGGAGTTGCAATGCTTGGCCTTGGGCACCGCAAAGATGTCAGTGCAAGAGGATATTGAGGATGCTGCTGCTGCGGCCTTCTCCACAGCTGTATCCACTTCGGGAATGACGGGCAGCTCATCGCATTCAATGAGATCGGTCTCCAAACTGCTCATGGATATCAGTGAATTGCGTGGACCCGTATTGTGATAGCCGGATGAATCGCTCAATGAGGCCGTATCGTCCAGGTCGCTGGGATCGAACTTCAGTGTCACTATAAGAGCCGAAGATGAGGAGAAAGAGAGAGAAAGGCACAGAGCATATCGAAATACACCAAATGACACAGACACACACACAGTGAGATAGATGTTGAGAGATTCGATCATGGATCCAGGAATATTTGGTGGGGTTTCATTTTTTTTTTTTTAATTTGATTTGAATTGATTTATTTTTTGTTATACCCAAAAAACCATTGAAAATGGCCTAAAGGGTATAAATGAAATTGTTTTTTGTTTTTGCAAATGCGACAAGAGTCGGTTGAGAGGAATGGATGGGGATTTGGAATTGGGGATTTGGGGGGCGATATTCCCATAATCAAAATTTGTGTCGTCGACAAAGAGAGCAAAAATTATTGATAACGGTATATACATCACCTTTTTCAATTTGATAGAGTGGTTAGGGTTTAACTCACGTTTATCCAAAGATCCCAGTTTCTTAGCCAGACCATATAACGTCTCTGGCGTCCAATGGTCTGGTATGCGGGCAAAGATCGAACCCGCATCCGCCGGCAACTGAATGCCCAACTTATGGAGCAGCAGCACAAACGGCTGATAGAGCATCGTTGTCGACTGCTCGTTGTTCCACTGCACCACCGGCACAGATTTGTGCTTGAAAATACAATGATAGGCCACCGGCTCCATGATGGGATCCACCTCGGGAAACATGGTGGTGCACTTCATCATCAACTTGATGTAGCAACACTCCAGCAGCAGTTTCTGCAGCCACACCAAATGGTGCGACTTGTTCTCCTTAATAATCAAATCGCGCAGAATCTGCATACAAAAAAATTATTTGCCATTTAGTATATATAGCTATATATATAGACTCCCTCCCTTAACTCACCTGCACATCATCCGAGGGTTTGCCATAGGCGCTTTCCTTAATGTCTATGCCGGATTCGGTTGAGGCCGATGAGGGCGTGGTCAGCAGCGTACGCTGATATTCGGCATCCTCAAACCTCATCAGATCGTCGTACTCCAGCAATGTTATGATATCCTAATTAAAAACCCACTCGATTAATATGATTCACAATTTTATAATAAAGCCTGTTGCATTACCTGTTGCAACAACTGTTGGATAACTGCAATTCTGGTCTTGATCTTGTTGCCATTGTTGCTGAAGAGCTTTACGATTTTGCCAACAGCATCGCTAGTCTTCTTGCTCTGCACATAATACCAGTAAAGTGTGTCCATCTCCTCCTGCGACCAGGTACTATAAAATATAATTAAATTTTACACATTAGTATAATACTAGAAAAATTCAAGGAAAAACAATATTAACTTTTGGGATAAGAAATTAAGCAATTAAGATTCGTTTTGACAAATTAATCCTATGATAAATAAATCATGACAACTAATAAATATTCGTATTTAGTGCAAACTAATTCGACATTCAAAAATTTAGCCAAACTGCTATACTAAATTAAGGTAATAATATAAAATAGAAAACATCACAAATTTCGGAATAAAACTCCTAAAAAATCTTTAAAATAGACTTGACCGATATTACTTTAAACATCAAAGTAAAATATATTTCTCAAAAAAAAAAAATAGAACAGTTTTCCAATACATAATCTAAACTAATTAAAAAACCTAGTAAAGCAAACAAAATTCCTTTATTTATTCCAATTGCCATGTTTTCCCGATTAGGAATATATTTTGAATGAGAACTCACCATAAAGTATGTTCCTGATTGTGTTCCTTGGTCATTTCGGTTAACGAAGTAGTTGGTAGAGTCAACGGTGATTTGGGCGGTGTGTTCATAAATTTGTGTATAACATACTCGATTAGATCGGACCAATCCTGTAACATCAAATACAATATAAGTAAAGTAAATCCTTAAATGTGACTTTTAAGTTGAGCTTACATCGCATAACCCATAGTCGGCCTCCCAGATGCGAGAGTAGGTCTTCAGTATAATAGGCTGAAAGAGGACGCCAATCTGGTCCAGATCGCCACCAATGTGATGCATCATGGTAAAGATGCAGTCGTTAACAAATTCACCATTATTGTTAAAATCCTCCAGCAGAATGCCATAGTAGTGCATCACCTCCAAAGTGGCAAATCTAAGTAGCCAAAAAAAATAAAGATTTAAAAACCATAAATATTTTCGATTAATTTCTGCCAACTCACTGTGAGATGTGATTCGCTATTCCAATAGTATGACCGCCTTCCAATTTGCCAGCACTGTCCAAAATCAGCAACAGAATGTGATTGGTCACGACCAGATCCTGCAGATATTGCTTGGAATGGATGCTGGGATTGAAGCGACGCAGCAACAAAACAAACAAACAGCGCAAATCCGTAGTGGAGGCAATCTGCAGCTGGAGTTGCCGCAAACGATCGCGATCATCCTCGCTGAGATGGCTGATCTTGCTGTAGGTCTCGATGGCTTGCAGGAATTCCCGTATAGCGGTTACCACCAGGTGCATGCGACGCAAATAGGGCCTCAGATCGCTGCCCTCCTGTCGCGCATTCAGCTCCAGTTGCTCACAAAGATTGACACCCTCATAGGTCAGATAACTGATGACATTGTAATTGAGGATGGTATCAATATGTTCCATGTCCAGCTCCAGTTGTGCGGCAAATTTGAGGAAGTATGTGACCAGCCAAAAGAAATGCGAAGTATCAATGGGCATCTGTTTTGGAATAGAGTTCTTAGTAAACCTTCTTTCAAGTCTTATAAATGAATACCTACCGCATTACATAATAGCTGAGAGTGGAGCAGCTCCACCAGAAAATTGTAGCCTTTGAGCAGAAAATCGACGGTGAATTCCTTGAGTAAATTCGAAATGTCATCATCAGTGGGCGTGTGCTGTACCAGACCCTTCATGTTAATGCTATTGATAGGATAAGGGATTTACTTAAATTATTAATTTTTAACATATTTATATATTTTTAATAATTACAGGCTGCTCTTGCTGCGCTTCACCAGCTTCTTGCGACGCAGTTCCTTTTTGTCCATGGGTGCGTCCATCAAGTTGCGTGGTTTGTTCCGTGGCTTCATATTGCACGGCGGCTTCTGATGCGCCGGCTTGCCCTGTGGTCCATCGTCATCGTTGCTGGATGTGGATATGGACTCCTGGTTCTCTACCTGCGTGGCATAGCCACAATCGGAGAGCTCGGACTGCGAGGAGGGACACTCTCGCTTCTGCGGACAGCATTTGCCCTTCGTCAGATGCAGTTGACCGGCATGCGGTGACTTCTGGCCCAATTTGACCGCAGAAATGCTTGGATGGGATGTGTAGCTGTCGGACAGCATATCCTCCAATGTGGTGCGTCGTAGGTGCAGCGGTGCAGGTGGCTTGAAGGGCTCGTAACTTTGGGTATCTAAGACTATTGGTGTTGCGTATGGTGGCGCATTGGTAGTGCTGTTGACATTGTCAGCTGGTTGTGTAAGATCCAAGGGTACCGAGTTGCGGGCGCTCTGCTTCTGCTCGTAATTCCGAACCCGTTCCTCGTAGCTGTTCTCATTCATATCCTCCTCCTCCTCCTCCTCTTCCTTTTTGATTTGCCGTTGCTGTTCCGTCAGCTGGCTCATATCGCTGGCCGATTCGGTGTTGGCCTTCTTTTCTTTTTCCGCCGACACCCTATTCATGGCATTCTGATACTCATGCCCCTTCCGGCTAACTTCGTGCAGCGTGGCCTCGGTGCCATCGCGCAGTGCCTGTCGCCGCTCCTCGCAGCCCTCCTTCTTGCCGCTCATGCCATTGTCCGAGGAGTCAGAGGTGGGATCTGAGGTGAGCATGGGACTGGAGTCGCCACTACCCTGTTTCGGTGGCGATGTATTGCTCTCATTGTCCTCCGAGCTCTCCGACAAAGAGGCCTCGAACCACAGATTTAATAGCTTCTGCAGGGTGCTTACATGCTGATCCTTGTATATCAAAGCGATCAGCTGGACCATGGTCACACCCCAGTTGGCACGCTGCGGACAGGTCATCAGATAGAGCATCAGCTTGTCAATGCTCTGGATGAATAGGTTCCACAATATGGTGTTCTGCATCGATCCCTGATGGCCACTGTTTGACTGCAGCATCATTTCCGGTATATGCAAAATGTTGCGCAACAGCAACAGACAATTGTTGATTCGGTCGCATTTCTGTGCCGATAGTTTTGATTCCGATTCCAGGGTGTGCTTCACATACTCAATGACGCTCTTGGTGACCTTCGGATCGGTGAAGGCCTCTTTGCAATTGTAGAGCAACTTGTTCAGCTCAAAAATGGTGTGACGACCCACCTCGGTGCGGTACATCACATCCACGGAGAAGAGGCATTCCACTGGCACGGTGAGATTCACCAAGATGCGTATGACCGACTCCAGCACTGCATCATCCTTGGCATTTTCCAGCAATGGTACCAAATCGGATCGCACGTTCTGACCAAAGCCGATGGCGCGCCGAAAGGTGCGCAATGTTTGATCCTCAAACGTTAACTTATGGTTAATCTCCTCCAGAATAGCTACAAGGAAAATATATTTAAATTCCCTAATGATATTTGTATTCTATGCCCACTTACCTAACGCATTGGGACTGACTACGTAGGTGTCGCCCTCGAAGGATCCCAGCGAGGAGAAGACACTATGCAACTGGGGCGTTACAAGTAAATAATCCATAACAGTTTATTACTTTTTTATGTGATTCTTGTCTAGTTTATTAAAGTTAAACTCGTTGTAAAGTTTGTTATTCTTCAGCAGCGAATTGTGGCACATTGTCAGATCATAAATCGACCTTCTTTACAATGTATTGAAAGTAGTAAATGAAAAGCGGTGCTTCTGGTTCTGCAAAGATTAAAATTTGAGAAAAATAATTATGAAAAAAATTATTTAAAAACATATATTTAATTTAACTTAATAATATTTATTCTAAGTATTAATCAGATGCGAAAATCCGTAAACCAAAATGGTTCAATAAAGTTTTGTTTATAAAATAAACTCTCGATTATAATAAACAAATTAAGTTTATTGACTTGATTGATAATTGCCTAAAAAAAACAATATTATCTTGCTGACTATGCATTTATGATAAGCTCCGAATGAATTTCCTAGTCAAGACAGCTCGACTTGAGCATTGTAAGCAAAATGAATATAATTATATTTATAATAATTTAATATAATTACTATTTAAATGCCATTTAATTTTCTATATTACAATTACCTAGGCAATTCAATGAATCAATAAATATTTACATTCATTATGCAAAAAGTGTGAATCATTTCCGATGCGAATTACACAACAAAGAATGTTTACGCTTATGACAAAAAAGCTGGCCAAAAATAGAAATTCGAGCTGTCCACAGTGAGCTGCATGTGACCAATACCATTAAACGCTGAGTCTCACACTTGTAATTGCACCCCGGCACCCCCCCATCGACTGAACCGTATTCGCTGCATGCAGGATAAAACGATAACATGCACCATGGCAACACGTGTCAATACAAGGTGTATTGCCTCAATGTAAACTGCACCATATACAGATTTACTGAAGAGGGGTTGGTGGGGCAATCAGCAACAATGCTCGACCAAGCGTAATAAAAAAAAGAGAACAACAAAAAAAGAGGGGGGGGGGGGGGCACAGTTAAGCAACAACAAAGTCAATTGAAGCATAAGCATTGACAGATATTCACAGGCATCCGCAGTCAGCATGTGACTTACACACACACAAACAAACACACACACACACTAGCACAATAACCTACAACAACAATAAATTGTGCTTTGATTGTGTAAACGTCTCAGCTGTAAATGGTTTTGCTTCCCCTTTGTGTTATGTGCTCTTGTTTTGTCACTGAGAGAAATGGCTCAGTTTTTTGTGGTCATGGCCTTTGTACAATTTCCACGAAGCTTTACAAATGCCAGCAACTGTTAATTGTTTTCACTGAATGCTTTGTGTTGCATACTTTTAGGTGCTTTTCTAAATGGCAAGCGCTAAAAATATAAGTGACAGTAATTATTTTTAGGTCATATTGACGGTATTTTAGTACACGTGAATTGACAACTCATTAACGTATGGCTACACACAAAAGGGTCATCAATAAGGGAAATAAGTGCAGATATAATAATTATTTCTGTAGCTGAGTATGACATTTAACGTGCATTTTATTTGAGATGATACAAATAAATAATTGAACATTAAAACAGAAAATATCGAAGAAATATATATATTTTTTTACATTTTTGTTAATTTGCTGAAATCTACATTTTTGTACAGAGTTCAAAATATTATAATATCTTTGTATCTTTTAAACAAATTTTATCGACATGAAAAAATTCGGAAATATATATATATGGCTAAGAATATTTGAATGCCACAACTTTAATTGATTGATTCTATTGGAGCTAAATGATATTGGAAACGTCGTATTTATGAATTCATATTCGACCGATTTTTCCTATGAAAGCTTTCGTGACAAAATTATAATATACATAATACAATAAAAAAGCTCGAATTTTTGGTATTTTGGTAATATTTCATAAAGAAATATAAATGTAAATTTTAGTTTTATTTTTTGTTAATAAATTATGGGCACATTTTTAATGTTCCCAAATTTCCATTTATATCTATTGGTATCTCTGTGTAATAAAACAATTTTGAGAGCTTTTTTGAGACACAACCCCATTTCCCATTTCCGCTGGCAGTTATGAAACCAAGTACACTGACAAAGACGGCTTACATAAAATCTGATTTGCAAACTAGACAAATAAAATAACAAATGATATGCGAATTGTGTTCGTGTTGGTCAACCTAATCAAAATGCATTGTCATTCTTTCGCAAATATAAAGGAAATTTCATTCAAAAGTGCTGGTGAATATTTAACCTGCGGAACACGAGGCAAAATAGTTTCTTCTATGGTCCTAAAAAAAAAAAAAATACTCACTCGTCTATGAAATATACAATAAAGACTATCGATTGGCCAAATTTGTAATGCAAAGTGGACCAAAGTAAAAGTAAACATATTTCCTAGCTGTTAAGACAAGATGGCGCATTTAGCAACCACTTTCCTGGGGAGGGGAACGTCAAAAACAGACCTACAACAAATCCCACTGAAATTACAGTTAGCGAAGAATAAATACCCTTGCCGAACTTATCAACTGATATATATAAATAGAATATACGACTGTTATTTGAAATATACTTAAATCAGGTAAACCGTTTGGGCGATACAATTATTGTACTATTTTTATTTAAGAGTAATTATTTCAAATTGGTCTAATAGAAAAACGCTTCTGTGGGTGGTTCAACTGAAGTTGTATAAGAATACAATATTGTATTACTTAAGAAAAACAACTCATCAGGATTATTATTAAATGACGTACAGCCAAATTAAAAGTAGAGGAACACAAATTAAATAAAAATATTCAATTATATATCTAACAAATGTATAACTGATTTTAAAGACGTTTAATGTTAATGCCATTATCAAAAAGTGTTATTTGCTTTACCGTCAAATTAATCACCTGTTTTTTCGCTTAGCTGATTAGAATTTATTTAAGTGTATATATCAATATCTAGAGTCGCCCCAAGTTTAAGTTATATAATGATTACTAAATGTCCTATTTTTTGTCGCATTGGTTGTGCAACAAACGCCGCAAAAAGTCGTCACAACGCCCCTTTTGGACGCAATGCTTTCTCAGCAAATATTTAGTTTTGAACTTGGCGCGTTGAGCCCAAAAAGCTTCTCAAAACTCAGCTTTCGCTCAGAGCTTTGCTCGGTGTGCTACGGCATTGCTAACTGTATTAAGTTGTGGGCCAATGATGCTTGCAACATGCTACTTCATTGACACTTAGCTGATTTGCTTACCCAATTACTTTTAAGTCGAATATTATTCCACAGCGGCAGAATTGTTCTTTTTCGTACATAGTAATTTGGTGATTGCTCAAAGCGTTTTAAGTATTTTGTTTGAAGAAACACTTCTGAATAAACACTTGTTATTTATATTTGAGTTGCTATGAAGACACAATGTTGTATAATTGAATTTTGATAAGATTTTGTAAATTATTGAAATTCATTTATTTGTATTTTTTTTTTCTTTCTTACACATACACAGGCATTGCATTTTTAATTAGATGTCGTTTTGCATGATTAGTGTATTCTACGTATTTAAACTTACGTAAAATGCAAAAAACAATAGCATCGAAACAAATTTGCACATTTATTAATTGCCGTGTAAACGAAGGGAAGTAGAAAAACAACATAGTATTATTCACTAGCACCAATACACACAGAGGCTACACACATACACACTTACAAAACTAATACCTCAACAGCAATTTATTGCTAAGTATATTGCGCACAATTACGTATATTGGCCCAGAGCAAATCTTTGCAGCCTTCCACACAATGATCTTATTATTAATTTGAAGTACTTCACATACCACAATTTTTGTTACTCAGCTGTTAATAGTTCTTTGACTTTGATTCAATAACAATAATATTATGATAATATATTTATTTTAGAGGACGCGAACACGAACCGTTTGCTTCAAGCGCACAAAGTTGAATGCTCAATGTTTTTGATTCTGTGCTCGAGCACAGGTCGAGAATGCAACGGACAAGCTCCGGGCTCACAAACACTGACGCGTGCTAGATTCCCCATTCACATTGCATTCGCATGAGACGCAAAAGCTTCCATCCACAAGTTGTCGGCAATGCCGGCCCCTTCGACTCCGCATTTCTATATATGTGTGCCAAAGCTCTTGTTGTCTAACTTGTTGCCTCTCGCTCTGGCTTGCGACCGGCTTCAGTGATTAAATTTTGCTCACGTGTATGCTCAACGTGCGGCACGTTTGTTTGCCTCTTGCTTGCTGTGCTCGTCTCTGTTCGTGCTCAACATGTGTGAGTGCAATGCAAACACAAGAATCACAGCGGCATACCGTTAAGCGCTTGCAATCTACACTTTTGTTGTTGTTGCTGTTGTTGTTGTTGTTATTGCTTACAGCTCGCTGCTGAGATGAACGCTCTATTGATTCTCGATGTGGTGGTTCTGATAGATAAGCTGTGGTGGTGTTTGGAGGGTGTTGGGGGTGTCACTCACACAATAAAATTGCGATGACTTTTGTTGCCTAACCGTCTTTGTCTGTGTGCTGTTTTTACACAACATTCACACAACAATTGCTCGTTTAACGCGGCGTATGCGCAATGCCATGCAGAGATTTGTAGAATACAGCTTCGACTAGCGGTCAGCGGCACCAGCCACGAGCACGTAGCTCCACACGACAGCGACAGCACTTATGACGACAAACCCCCCGAAATTGGCCACATAATCCACTGGAAAATAAAACCAAAAACGAAAGTCTGACGATCGGCGCAACGTTCATTTTTCTGAATATGCACTTGCGTTGGAAATTTAAAAAAAACATACTTGCAATGCGAATTTCACACTCTGTATATTACATAATCAAATTGAGTGTGCCAGAGTATGTGTGTGTCTGTGTGTGATTGTGTTTAACTATTATCATTATCAGGTTCAGGGCCAAAGTGCTGGGTGTTAAATAGCTTAACAAATCATTCACATGTTTCCACATTTACGTCTAAATAATATTATACAAGATAATTTCTAACTTATACATTCAAGAAAGATGTTATTTATAATTTATAAATAGTATTTAAAAAAAAAGGATTTAATTAATATAGGGAAAATATCTTAATCAGAAATACTTTTCTTTTTAAATTAATTACAGGTTTGACAAAGTTAAGTTTAAAATGGTAGCTAATTGGTATTTTTAGCCTATTTGTAGTATAACTATAATAATAATAATAATAATAATAATAATAATAATAATAATAATAATAATAATAATAATAATAATAATAATAATAATAATAATAATAATAATTATAATAATAATAATAATAATAATAATAATAATAATAATAATAATAATAATAATAATAACAAACAAACTGTACATCAACCAAAGAATATACTAAATAATTTGTAGCACTAATCATTCTAGCAGTAACAGTAAAATGTAGCAAAGAAAAGCTTAAGTTGCCATATCACTTAAAAGCACACACAAATGTGAGTAAAAAAAAAAATCACAACTGTTACCTAAGTGAAATTTGGTATAAGATGAAACTGTTCCGTTATACAAAAGCAGTTAATCCAAGCCGTTATGAAATGCTTCAGACAATTTACCTTTTTGTATACAAAAGATTAATTGAGTACATGTAAATGTAATCAGAGATTGCAAAACACCTGTTTGAGCAGGCCTCAGCGAATACAATCAGTATTAAAATCACAAAACGATGAGGGAGCCAAATTGTACAGGACGCACGGTCCTCGCTCACCTTTTGCATGCCCCAGGGGCAAACTGCTGTCAGTGCAACGCGACCCGCCGCTCGTCATCCGCATGTCAAGCTGTGAGCAGTGCAAAAAATGTCGCATGTTTGCGTGCCGGCTGTGCGTGTAACGTGCAACTGCCGTGTGGCATTTACTGATTACTTTACCAACGTGTTCAGTAATTGTTGATCGTCATACAAAACAACGTTTAAAAACTAGAATTATTGAAATTAGAGGGTTGATACTAAATTTCATCAATGAAAAAAGCTTTGTATTTCTTTTTAAGAGAAATAGGTTTTTGAAAAAAAATCGTATTTAAAAAAATAATAATTAAATAAGGTCAAAGGATTTTGTAATTGATAAATTTGATTCCTAAACTTAAAGGATGTAAAAAGGCAAAACTAAAAGAGATTCTGGTTATCAGGATTTTTTTCTTTTAAAGTGATTTTTAAATGTTAGTTTAAATATTTTGTTCTAAGTGTAGCTAAATGCCGCTGTGCTCCTTGATCCAATCACGTGCATAGACAACTCTGGCATAGACGCCCGGATAATCTGGCTTTGCGCAGCCATAACCCCATGAGACCACGCCCACTAGAATGCCCGCCTCATTTACCATTGGACCGCCAGAGTCACCCTGGCAGGCATCCTTGCCACCCGCCATGTAACCAGCACAAATCATGCGCTCCGTAATGCCGCCGTATTGTTTGTATTTGTCACTGCATATCTGCTGATTGACCAGCGGCACCTGCACCTGACGCAGCCACTCACGGGTCTCCAGCAGACTCTGAGTGTTGCCCCAGCCGGTGACATAGCACGGATCACCGTCCATAAACATTTGCTCCGCCTCCGGCAGCTTGATGGCCTTCTTCGTCTCATCAAATTCGATGGGTTTCTCCAACTGCAGCAGTGAGAAATCGAAATCCACATTGGTATAGTTGAACTTCTCGTGCTGCACAATCTTCTGCACGCGCAACAGTTGTCCACGTCGCGAGGACTCCGAGCTGCCCAGACGCACCTTTAAGCGATCCGCTGTTTTACCACTGCATAAGGGCAAGGTTTGCGTTAAATTGGAGCGCTTACATTGAGAATCCTCTTAGCTACTTACTAGGTGCAATGGGCCGCTGTTAAAATCCATTGCTCAGAGATCAGGGAGCCACCGCAAATGTGAGATGATGTTTGCAACGAGATTTGATGCGGTGCATTCGTTATGTTTATACGTTGTCCACCCACAATGCGGCCATCGAGACGTGGCTGCGTCCTCCACAGCTCGTCGAGCAGCGAACGTTGCCGCTTCACAGGATCTGGTATCAAACAGACGCCGCCCAGGACCATAGCGCTGCTCTGCAGCAGTAGAACTAACACCAATTTTAATGTCAACATTGTGAGTTGGCTTTTCAATGGAGACCACGAGTTTTATAGGCACGGCCCAGACCATGAATGGCGGCCTCTACTAGCGATAGTCACCCACTGAGCAAACAAACCCGCTGGGACGCTATCTTCCCAGCCAACAATTGACACCGTAAACTAATAGTAAAATTAAAAACAAACTTTTATTTATTTAATTGGGTCAAGAGTACTTAAGCATAGTAGATTTTATTTTATGTTAAGGCTCGCAAATACTATTTAAAAGAATTTCTAATTGTTATTAGTTTAATCATTTTTATTTAACGTGATTTAGCCAATACACCAACCTATTTCGTACTACTGGTGCGTGCACTTGCTATCCGAAACAGCAAAGAAATCGATTTAATTTAATTTTTATCTCCATTTTCAGTTTTAGTTTTTGTGTATTTGCATTATTTGAATAGCTAACAATTGTTTTACAATGTTTCAAGTTTAGAGTTAATAAATTATAAAGTTGCGTGGTTTAAGGAAAAATGTCGCATGTCTATTCTACAACATAGATCAGATTGCGCCCCAGTTCGGTCACTTTACCCGCCTGATTGATGCTCACTTGCTTCGCCGCCACATCGATAACGAAGTTGCCATCGGTGAGCTGAGCTTTGCCAGTCTTGTAGTCCTGGAACGTGGGCACTTTACGTGGACCCAGTAGAGGATCCTCATAGCGCCAAATTTGCAGCGTAGACACATCTGATTTGAGGTTTAAAATCTTGGCCAGCTTTTGGCGCAGCGACTCAACAGTGTCACCCTCGGATATGATGGTGTTCACCTGGAAGAGTGAAGAGCGCTCTGTGGGGTTGACAAGCTCAACGCTGACATGCGGCGCAACGCTGAAGCAGATAAAGGGCGAGCCAGGACGAACCTCTTCACGTGTCTTTTCGGGCGCCGAGGGATCGTCAGTATACTTAATTTCCAGATTGTCCAGCTGGGCAGGAAGAATTGATGGGTATTATTAAAGTAATGTTATTGGCTAATCTACACACAATCAATATCTACTCACATCCAAAGTGTTCCTCAGATACTCCAGATTGTTAAGCAGCACCTGACGCTCATCGAACTCCAAAGTGACAGCCAGCGCGGCGACTCCCTTGCCGCCCGTCTCCACCTTCTCGCGTATCATTTGTGCAAATGGCATCACACGCTTCATGAACTTCTTCAGCTCGGCCTTCTGCTGCAGCGTTGCTGAGATAACCTTGTTATCGGGCAGTGATTTACTCTCCTTGTTGTACAGCTCTCGCAATGTGTCGAGAACGCAACACTGCCAGGGCGGATATGTTTTGGCCACCCAAACGAGACCGCGATTGGGTTTGGCAGTTTGTGTCAAGTCCACAGCCTTCTCTTTGCCACCCTTGCCCTTGACGTGCAGCAGATTCTTAAGGTTGAGACGGAAGGAGTGGGCTGATTCCATCAGATAGTCGGAGCACATAATATCATGCTCATTGATGGCACCGATCTCAGGCCAAAGGGCGTGCACAATGGACTCCTTGTTGCCTAGCAATCCCCAGACGTGTTCCGCCACGTGCGGACAAATTGGAGCCATTAGCAGCGCCTGACGACGAATGAATTCCATGATTAGATCCACATGCATGCCCTTAGCTCCACACAGTTCGCGGTACTTGTCGCGTGCCAGCTGAAGCTCATAGAACCCACTGCGCAGCCCCTCCTTGAACAGCATGCGACGATAGTTGTCATCCGTCTGCTGTGTCTTCAGATTTATCTCACTGAGGAAGACTTGATCATTGAAAGTTTTGGCTGCATCGCTGCGCAAGCTGTTGCGTGTGGCAAGCATCTCTTTGACCCACTCAATGAACGTGTACAACCGGAGAATGCCCGCATCCGCTGTGCTCTCCACGAAATTGGCATCCTCGATGCTGTCGCCAGCATCGGCCAGGGCCACTCGCATACCATCGGCCGAGAATTTCTCGATGGCCTCGTGAAGCGTTAGGAAATTACCATCCGATTTGGACATCTTCATCGAGTTGAGCAACAACAGGCCATTGACGCGCATACCCTTGGGCCACTTCGTCTCATCGTTGGGCCAAATGGCAGCATGATTATACAAGCAGAACGTCAAGTGGTTCTGTATCAAATCCTTGCCAGTCACACGCAAGTCCAATGGATACCAGTACTCAAACTCGCGTCGCATCACAGCCAAATGCTCTGCCTTGATGCTTGACTTCTTGGGCAGCGGTGTCTCCTTAAAGAATATATAGTCCCAAACTTCGGCGGTCATATCAGCGGGTTTGATGCCTACAAAGAAGGTGACAATTAGTTGCATTATAAGCTATGTTCCAAACTGTAGTTTGCACTTACCAAATGGTCCCGGCGTCTCACCGCGGAATGAGCCGCCTTGCAGCAAATGGCAGACCGTGTAAAAAGCCATATATATGGTTGAGTCCGATAGGGATTCAATAAGCCATTGCTCGTCCCAGGGCAGCTTAGTGCCCAGGCCGTATGTGCGCGAGCAGGCGTACTCGTGCAACCAGTTCAGAATGGCCTCAAAATTGTTACGCGCCTCTTCATGGAACGTTTCCATGTCCTGCAATATTTTAGTGGCCTGTGCCTGCCATTCTGGTTCGCCGTAGTTGAGATACCATTGGTTGCACAGTGCAACCACGCACTCATCCGCTGAGCGTGACATAATCGTCTTCTCGGGTTCATAGTAAATATCCGCCTCCTTGGCATCGATAAGACGTTTTTGCAAGTCCTTCTTGATGTCCTGAATTTTGCGTCCCGTAAACTCGCCCACCAGCATGACGCCATCATAGAAGCCTGTTGAATAGGAATTAACATTTTTGTATTTATTTATTTAATACCTTATTGACCACACTTACTTTTCAAATAGCACATCTCCTTGGCCTCGGCCAGTTTGTCCTTGTCGTTTTGCGACTGAATCTTTAAGGTATCGTAGGCATGCACAGCACTCAGTGTGCCCAGCGTGGGCACATCGATGATGGGGATGGGCTCATATGGGAGCACCATCTCATCTTTCAGTCCGTACTTTTGACGGAATGCCTCCTTCTTCTGCAAATCCACAAGGGCGGCATAGTCATCGGGTGAATCCGATGGCACTGACGTCACCACGCCTGTTCCCTTATCCGCCTTAATGCTCAGCATAGGCAGTGTGTATATTGTTTTGTGAGTGGTCAGCGGTGCCGATAACGGTACACCCAACAGCTCCTGACCCGTTACCTCGGCCAGCACAACAATGTTTCCCTCCTCGGCAGTGAAACCCTGATAGGCCATGTTGCGTGCAGCACGACGCGTGCTTATCCACACCTCGTTATCCCGTGTAGTCTGCCAAGCAATGTACTTAATGTCCGGATGCAGCCAGCAATTGGTTTGGCCATACATCGTCTCCGGACGCAAAGTTGCAGCCACCATATAAATGGGCTGTTTGATGGCACTACAACAAGCAAAAAATATTTATTTGTGCATTATAAAAAGGACAACTCGACGCACCTCAGAGCCTTGGGTGACTCCAGCACTTTCATCTTGATGAGGGTGTATTCCTGGGGACCAACGCCTTCACCCGTGGAGCGATCGTGATCCATGCAGGGCTGTCCATCCTTGGGCGAATAGATAGTATACCGCTTGCCATACATAATCTTGCCGCGCTGCTTCAAATGATTGAACTGCCAGCGGACAAACGAGTCGAAATAGGGATTGGCATCTGTGGTTATGAATGTGCGACGCCAATCGACGTGGACACCGACGCGCTTGAGATCCTCACGGGCCAGCGGTGGGAAGTAGTCAAGCCAATGCTCGGCATTGGCAAACTGCTTAATATCCTCATCCTGCAGGCCCAGGCTCTGCATGATCTGCCATTGATATTTGGCAGTGCCGGCTTTGGCCACAGCTTTGCTCTTCTTACCCTTCGATTTGTCCTTGGGCACCTCGGACTGCGACTCCACCTCTACGGGCGCCTCCTCTTGCTGCGTGGGAAACTTGGGTGGATAGCCAAACATTTCCATCTCACGGGCAAGCTTATCGGCGCAAGCCTTGATCGGCATCCCGGTGCAATGGAAACCGAACGGCCACAGCACACGACGTCCCTTGAGGCGTTGGTAGCGCACCGCGTACTCCGCCTTGGTAAGGGAGAATGTGTGGCCCAAGTGCAGGCGGCCATTCATATACGGAAACGGAAACGTAACGAAGAACTTTTCACCCTGTCGCTTTTTGAGCGCCGTCGGTGCATCCGTTTCGTGCACTCGCTCCAACTCCCAGCGCTGTTGCACTTCGAGTTCGATTTTCTGCAGGTATTCCACCTTGAAGGTGCCTTTGCGCTCCACATTTGCCTAATTATGCACAAATTATAAAAACCGAATTAATGTCTTCAATCTGGGCAAATATTGCATCAGTATTTGCGGCAAAATTGTTTTTGATATCGTCACCCCAACAAGCAAATGTACTTTGTCGGCAGTGATTCTAAATGCTATTATTTACCATTTTGCACTGTTTGCGTATGCAACCGACAACAAATTCACTGAATACTTATGTGAATAATACGAATTGGTCAACAAATTGCAAATTGCAACGTGTTTAACTCGCAGCGGCGGCTAAAAGGTAACTATCGTTCGGCCTATCGAAGTTTACGTGTACTGCTTATCGATATTTGGATGTGCTAAACTTGAATTGAGCTAAACGGTTTGTCAACTGTTGGGCAACTGTGTTGCGCATTTTAATTCAACTTGTATTGGATATCGCGAACCGATTGTATGTCATGTATCGATATTTTCAGTCCACTTAACCTAATTTTTTTTTATTAGGTGAAAAATTTTTAGGTTTAGACTAATATTAGCTGAATAAGTTATTTTTTGTTGGTGTTATTAAATTAGAAAATGCGGCCGGTGTTTGCATTCTTGTTACTGGCCCTTTTATGCGCTTGTCAACTCAACACTGCAAACAATGTGAACGACGAAGACGACATCGACAATGATTTTGCCGAGTTTGACGATGACTTTGTGGAAGCCACATTCGAAACGGCAGAGAATGCCGACTCATCCCGGCACTCTGCTGACGCTGACAGCCCAGACTGGGAAACCCTAGATGAGCCCAAAAAGCGTACCGTGGAAATCGACGAAGACGATGACGGTATAGTTGAGAATGACGACGAATTCGAGCACTTTCAGGACGAGGAGGAATTCGAAGGATACGACCCTGGAGACTCAATGGAGCCGCCAATCGATCAAAGATCAGAGCCCAAACTGAAGATCCCCGATATACCTTTACATTTCCGCACACACTGGGATTCGTACTGGATGGAAATGTTAATGGTGGCCGGTCTTATAGCATACTTTGCCAACTTCTTTGCGGGTAAGGCGAAAAATGCGCGTCTGGCGCAGCTTTGGCTCAGCACGCACAAGGCGCTGCTGGACGAGAACTTTGCGCTGGTCGGCGACGATGGCAAAATGGAGAATGAGAATCCGGGTCTGATCAAGGAGAGCGAGAGTCTGTACACACTCTGGTGCTCCGGTCGCACATGCTGCGAGGGCATGCTTGTGGAACTGAAGATGATCAAACGACAAGATTTGGCATCGCTCATTGCGGGTCTAATGCGACCACAATTGGATCAGGTGCATATCAAAATAGATTTGACACGCGGCCTAATGGACTCATTCGTGTTTGCCGTAGGCAGCAAAAAGACAATAACCAAGGTGTTCAAGGAGTATACAGATTTGGTAAGTGATTCACTTTTGAATATGGCCTGTACTTTGTCTATCATTTTGCTCTCTTTGCAGACGAAGTTTTGTAGTTTAGTTGCCAAGCCAGAGGATCGCTTTAATGTGCCTAGTGGGTTTGCCGTGCTTTCCGAAATATCGGAGACCACATCCGCCATACTCGAGTCACGTGTTATTACCGCACTTAATAAATACCAAAGCTATATCGATTACCTTCACATTTCGGATCAGTTCAGTGGCCAAGTGCCTCAGGAGGAGAGCAGCACACTGAAGCAGCCGGAGACAAGGCCCGTTCTGTTAGCCGGCTTCAATCTGCCCAAGCATGCCGAAATGGAGACCATTAAACCCCTGTTATTGTTGATCTTTTATCTAATGGAACGCTTGAAGACCTATCGCATGTCGAAGGAGGTAAATTCGCACACACTTCTTGCCATTGTATCATATCTTAAAACACTGTTCGTTTGCAGGCCAAGGCAAAGGCTGATAAGAATCGCTTGCGTGTCGAGGAGGAGTTCCTCAAGAGCACTCATGCCGCACGCGCCGAGGCAGCTGCTCAGCGCCGCGAGGACAAGCGTAAGCAGGAGAAAGAGCGCGTGCTCGCCGAGGAGGATCCAGAGAAGCAGCGCCGCTGGGAGGCCAAGGAGCAGAAGCGCCAAGCCAAAAGGAATGCACCCAAAATGAAGCGTTTGGCTGTCAAATCCTTGTAGATTTTTGTTGCACTCTGTCGTGCCATCTATTTGCGTTCGCTCATCCGTAGTTCTGTTTGCGGTTATTTCTTAAATATGCCACATTAAAGCAATAAAATATTTGTTTCCTATTGAGCGCCAAAAAACACCACTGATATATATTCATTATTTCACGACACACGAAGCAGCTCTGTTCGGGACCTTTGTTTAAAATATATAGATCTATATATAGATCTCACTTCGCCACTTTGAAGTAATTTGCATCACGCCTAATTTATGCATAATTAAAACTTTCCCCAAGCGAATTTTAAATTTATCGTATTTTTCAGGTCATCTATAATTCTTACTAAAAGATCATTTAAAAGGATTTTTAAACATTAATCAAGGTATCCATTGGGCGAAATCGGTATAATTATTTTTATTAATTTAAGTAGCAATCGAACATTGGACATCGAGACAAACATCGGGGTTTATTGAGACTATTGACAGCTGGCTTGGATTTGGGTTTTAGAAAAGGGTACAAAATAGTTTTGGAATCGTTTAACATTTGACTGGGAAGCAATTCTCATTGGACACGTAGGCAATGTGATTGCGTAGCGTTTTGATTTGCTTCTGGGCGGCATCAAAGCTGTAGGAGAGTGTGTTGAGTTGGCCCTGCATCTCGCGGATGACTGCCTCGCGATCGTTGACGGACAGCGATGCGGTTGCACGGCATTGGGCCAGCTCCTTTTCGAGGCGATTGATTTGCTGCTGTTGCTGGGCTTTGATCATCTCGGCGCGCTCCTTGGTGCCAGCTATTATCTTGGCAGATTCGGTGCGCAGCGTGTCCAGATCGTCCTGTGTGGTCTTCAGTTGCTCGCAGAAGAGATCTCGCTGGCGGAGCAGCTCTTCAATCTCGTTGCGCGCTTGGTTCAGATCCAGCTGGCACTGGCCAAGCTGTGGACTTAGATCTTGTACGGGATTCTCCAGCTGTACCTTGCAGCCCTTCAGCTCTTTGCAGACAACGATCAGTTTACTCTGCAGATCATCCTTCTCCTTGCACACCTGAGCCAATTTCAATTGCTCGTTCTCCAGCAGCTTGGGAAAATGGAGCAGCTCGTTCAGCTTCTCCTGGAACTTGGAGCGTATCTCCTTTACCTCCGTATTAATTTGCTGCTCGATGCGCTTGTTGTTCATGTTGAGCTTTTCCAGTGATACACACTGCTCCTCGACCTTCTGCTGAGCCAGCATATACTTGTTGCGATAGTCCTCCAGCTGCTGTGACTGCTCCTTCATGATGCACTTGAATTCCAGCTGCTCCTCCTTCAGCTCGTTGACACGTGCCCGCAGCAGATTCAGTTCAGCGGCATCTGCATCAGAGATGCCCTTGGACGCACCACATCCGCCCATGAAACCCTTCATACTAAGAGTATATAAAATACATATTTGTATATCAAATTATTACATCAACTATATCAAGGATTAAGCCAACTTGCTTACCGTTTCTCCAATTCCTTCATTTGGCAATCCTTACGCTGATATTGGGTGAGCAGACGGCCGTAGTTTTCCTTCATCTTTTCAAACTGGTCAGCTTTGGTGTTGCGTTTGCCACCGCAAATGACGAGCGGATCGGGATCCTCCTGACATGGCTTCCGCGATGGACAAGGCGGAGGGTGTGGCTCACCGTAATCATCGTCCTCATCATCGTCATCATCAAAGGGACAGGAGGGCAGCTGCCTTGATGACTCACGCTTGCTAACCTCAGTGAGCAGCTTTTTTACCGAGCACTGCATGCAGACAATGCGACGCTTCAGCTTGTCCAGCGATTCACTTTTAGTGCATGGAGGTGGGCACGGTGGTGGGCAGGGTGCTGGACGATTTTGTTGGCAGGGTGACACACTACGTTTCTTCGATTGTCGACATGGTGGTGGTGAATACGTTGGACACGGTCCTTGAATGCTACTGCTGCTTTCCGCACATGACGTTTGTGGTTGGGCATTACATGGTCCCGGATTGCAAACGTGTTTCGGCTTGGATTTGGAGGCCATGATGGCGCATGCGATTTTTTGCATCATTTTCAAGTCCTCGGGGCAGGCGCCCTTCATCTTTTCCATGGCCTTGCTAAGCGCCTTAATAAGCCGATCCTCCTGGCCCTCCACTTGGCAAAAACTGGAGGCGCCATCGTCGCTGCATTCGGTCGCGTTACTATCGGCCACCGGACCGCCACAGGTACCCACACAATACGGCGATATGTTGTCCTCGTCCATGGTGGTTGTCATATTGACCTCCCGATAATGGCGATGCGATCCAAAGTTCTGCAGCTTCACTGCCTGGTTCATCATTATGTGCAACTTGATGTTCTCCTGCTCCATGCAGATGCGCAGACGTTTGATTTCGCGCATCTCGTTGCGTGTCTTACAGGTCTTGCCGCACATGTCCATCACCTGCGTCTTGATGTCCTGTATGATCCGGTTCTGGCAGTCGATCTCCTTGATCAGCGCCAGATATTCCATGTACATGCGTTTCTGCTCGGGATTATCAGAGGATTCGCCAAGTCGCGAGAATAGATCATCCTCAATGTCCTCTTCCATGCCGCCCTCATCCATTCCGGCCATCGTTGCCTCCTCCTCCTCATAGTCCTGTTCCTCTCCATCATTTTCAGCCATGTTGTTCGTTTAAGTTTATAACTTTCACAAGATGCTTTTGCTTGGTTTCGGGATGATTTTGCTTAATTAACTTCACTCGAATTTGGGAAAAAAAGGAATACAATTTTGTCAAGTTTTTCTAGAATTGGTAACTATAAATTTTTTTTTTGCATTTGTTGTTTTAGACAACTAAAATGAACTGACCCGATTTTAAATGCTTTTTGACTTCCACATAAATTTTTGTCATAGCCTACTTCCATGGAAAACCTGGTCGGAAATTAGTTTAAGTCAACTGCATATTTTTAATCGAATTTAATTTAAATAAATAATAAATGCAATATTGTAAATAATATTTAATTTGATAATTATTTGACATTATTAAGTAACTTAAAAATGGAGTAACTTGTTTAAATCAATGCGATTTGTCTCTGAGACCAACAAAATAAATACGAATCGATATGTTCAAAAACTAAAACACATAACACAAATCTTAAGATTTCCCAGCATTGCCACTTTTTGTACTGGAAAAATAGAATTATTTTTTGAAATTCTTAAGTTTAGTAGGCCTTTACTAAAACTTTCTCTATTAATACAATCGAATTGTTTAACCCAAAACAATTATTAATTTCCATAAAAAAATATCTGTTGTTAATAAAACCGTAGAAAAATTCTTGTAAATGTTAAACGGTCAAAAGTGTGTAACGTCAATGTTGATTCATTCGGAGGAGGATAATGTGAGCGGCAAGAAAATGATGAACCTGGACAAGAACAGCTACAGCAGCCAATACCAACTAGCATCCTTGCCTGGCGAGGACAACAACACAAGATGTGCCTTTGGGGATGATGATCTGGGACTCGATGTAGATCAGTTTGGCTTAGGGGACGATGAGCTGCCAAAGAGGCCACAAATCGCGCAGGGCGATGAGATTGGCGCCAAGCTGAAGCATGAGCTGTCCAAGTACAAGCAGGAGCTGGAGGAGTACAATGAGACAACAAGGGATCTGGAGAAGAAGTACATGAAGATCAATCACGAACTGTGTGAAATGCAGCAGAACCACGATCAGTTTTCGGACCGTCGCAGCGAAATGGATGTGGAGGAGAGTGGAACACTTCAAGGTTATTCACCCTCATCCACAACCAGCATCGGTTCGGAGGTGACGGTTAAGCGCAAGAGTTCCAATTTATTTCATAGCAACAGCAGTTTCCTGGAGGCACCTAGTTCACAGATTGACAGGGTGTATTCCAGTCGATATACTGAGGATACACCAATCAATCGGTTACCGCGACGCGGTAAGCGTATGGAGGATCAGGAGAATGATCCAACAACACTGAAGCAAATGTTTCATGTGCTCAAGGATGTGATCAATACGCAGCAGGATAACAGGCGTAAAACCGCATATGAACGGGAGAACGGTGAATTCAACCAGCTCCATACGACCATTAAGGATCTGAAGAGCGAGCAATTGGAGTTCCGTAACATAATACGGCATCAGCAGGATCGCATCACAGATTATCACACGCGCTGTGTGAAGGCGCACGATATAATGAAGACGCAGAAGCACGAGATTGATAAGCTGCACGTGAACAACAATGAGCTGGAGTCGAGCATCTTCCATGACATCGATACCCTGCGCGCCAAGATCGACAGAAAGCTGAAGAGTGTTGCCCAGCTGCCGCAGCTGATGCGCGAGGAGCGCAAAAAATATGAGAAAGCTTTGCGAGACAATTGCCTAATGGCCGGGAAGATACAGTTGCTCCAAAAGGAGGCAATTCAGCTGAAAGCGAAAATCGATGAGCTTGGCAAGCGTAAGTTGATCACCGTTAATCGCCTGAAGGCGGCCGAGCGAGATCTGAAGATCTTCAAGAACTACAATGCCACCCTGAAGACAGAGAAGCGATGCATCGCCGACGAACTGGCCACGATGAGGGCCCAAATGGATTCGCTGCAGGTGGCCAGCAAGCGACAATTGTCGCGTCATCGCGACCAGACGGAGAAGCAGCGCCGAGAGCTGCAGAAACGCATCTTCGATCTGGAACTGAAGCTCAGCAGTAGCAAAAAGGCCACATCCAGTCACATTCAGGATCGGGACAGTCTGATTGCCGAACTGCAGACTCAACTGCATACGTTGGTCCACAATTTCGAGGTATCCCAGAAGCACATACGCGTCCTGCGGAGCCACATCCACTCCATGACCAGCGGGGGTGCAGTTAGTAGCACTGCTGCTGTTGCCGGTGCCGGCGCTGCTGCTCCCAACAGAGGAGCTCATCCGCTTTCTAACAGTGAGCCGAACGTGACGAGAACGAAACTTACTTGACTCACGCAAAATGCGGATGCGCCACACGCATGTTGCCATTGACCGGTTCAAGCAACGTGAGGATTTGGCCGAGAGGAATCCTATCTAGACCATATAATCAAATTGCTTGTAGCCTGTGGTGGCAACTGTTGTTATTCGTATCGTTCCCGTCTCATTTTATTTGAAATCTTTTGGTTATAAATTGTTGTAAAATTTAAATGCAAATTTTAATTGTAAGGTGAAATTGCTCAATGTTATGTCATCGATAGAGTCTTGGAAAGCATTTCTAGGAAGTTAAATATTAAGAAATTCAAAATTAAATATTATTATAAAATATTAATTGTTTTTTCAAATATACAAATTTTGAAAAAGTACTTTAAACATTTGCCAAATATTAAATTAATGGGGTAACGCATTTTGAAGGCCTGTTTTATTAATGAACATGTTTGCCCTTATCTTCAGAGTCAAGGGTTCTTCTCGATCTGACGCCACATGCCCAGTGGATGACCAACAATTAGTAATCAAAATTTAATTCAAATAAGTTGTGTAAACAATAATCGGATTCTCGAGAAATCTCGACACACACAGCCACAGCTGATGCACAGAAACCGCACCCGATTGTTCAGTTAGAGATGTATAAATTTGTATGTACCTGGTAAATATAAACAGCCTCTGATTTTGAGTGGTCTCTGTGCGAAAAGTGTGTTGTCAGAAGAGGAGCAGCCGGGGGATCGGCTATGGAGACGAAGACGATGTTGACAGCTGTGCTAAGAAGTGCGCAGTATGGAACTTAAATAGGAAGCGCCGTCGGAGAGCGCCAACGGAATAGCTAAATATATAACAACTGAGAAATCATATATAGCGAAATCTATATATTCACACACTGTAGCACAAATCCCGTTCAATGTAAACATTACTCATCTTAATTTAAATATTGTGCTTATTAAAAAATAAAAATTATGTAATATGATTATAAATTTGTTACTTGCAAATTTAAATAAATATAAACTAATTGCAAATAATCTATTATGTTAAATTGAGAAATCATATACTGAAATAAGTCAAACAAACTGAAAAATGAATTAAATTAAATATAAATTCAAATTTAAATATTAATCACATTAAAACAATAAATAAAAAGAAAAGTTTTAATTATTAACTAAATTATCAAACAATGGACTTTTTCTGCTAATTTCATAGATTGAACTAAATGGTAATCCCAATCAATATTATAATTAATTTAATATAATATATTTTTTTTCATACACTCTTCTTTAAAAATGTCACCAAATGAATTAACTTTTTCTTTTTTGCTATATGTTTTAATTAATTTGAATTAACAAAAACAAAGCTTTGCTTACAAACTGCAGACAAAGACAACGATTGTACTGATTTTTTTTTTTAATCATTTATTTAGTTTTTGTTGCTGTGCACAGCTGGTGGGAACGGCGGGGAATGCTGACGCTGACCTGCCGCGCGCTCTTATTGAGCAGAGGAGAGCAGAGCAGATTAGAGCAGCTCCCAAGGTGCGACGTCTTTCCCCAATGTGAGGGCCGCACAGTTGAGTATTCGCACACGACGCGAGCGGGCTGCCAAGAGTTGAAGATGCGCCACGCTTCACTGGCTAGCTGGTATGCCAGCAACACGCCGATGACGCACTGCAGCACACTGTTGCTGTTGTTGTGCTTGATGCTGTCGCACGTGCGGGCAAACGACACTAACAATAATAATAATAATAATTATACTAATAATAATGCAGATGAACTGTGCAGCATACGCGCCACGTTATATGTGACACCGGCGGAGCAGCGCAGTAATAAGGACTTCGGTCTGCCGCTGGACATTGACTGCGCCGGCGCCAACAACAAGAGCAGCAGCATCGCAAGCAACTTTGATTTGAGCGCGCAGCGTGTTGCGGGCAAGCGGCATGTGCTCCTAGATGGCAGTCAGACGCCACCGTTGGCCGTTGCCAGCTATGGACTGGAGTATTTGGACAACTGTGCCCAGCTGCAAACCATTGAGATTGTGCATTTTGTGATGGATGCCAGCCTGACGCTGAGCTGCAATGGCCACCAGTTGGACAACCTGCAGGCGGTCAGCCTGCGCCACAATGAGCTTGGCTTACTGAGTGGACAAAGCTTTGGGATGTTGCCGCACTTGAAGCAACTCCAGCTGGAGGACAACTCGCTGCGCCTGCTGGAAACGCTCAGCGGCGGTGCGGAGGTGCAGCAATTGATAATCCGAAGAGAGCGACTGCTATCTTTAAGGCAGGACAAAATCTTTAAGGAGCTGAAGAAATTAAAGAGCTTGGAGCTGACAGAACTGAAGCTGGTTGAGACTGAGTTTCTGGAGGAGCTGCCGGGTCAGTTGGAGGAACTTCTCGTCCAGCAAACGCCGATTGTGCCTCGCCAGCTGAAGCTCGACAACAGCAGCGATCATCTGGTTAATTTGACCCTGGTTCAATGTGAGCTGAATTTGTTTGAGCTGGAGCCAATGGAAGAATCCAAGCTGATGCATTTAAATCTAAGTGGGAATGCCTTGAGGCATTTACAAGTAAATTCAAGTTCCCTACTCAGTCTGGATCTCAGCAGGAATTATTTGAGGAGTCTGAGCAGCAGCTGGTTCGCAATGTTGCCGCAGCTGCAAACGCTGCTGTTGCAGGGGAATCAGTTGCAACGGATCTCCTGGACGCAGCTGGTACAGTTGGCGCCGCTAAGTCTGATCGAATTGGATTTGAGTGGCAACAAGTTGCTGCGACTTGATGACACCGCCCGAGCTCGCTGGTATCAGCCACAGCTGCACATCAAAATCGATGATAATCCCTGGAGCTGTCAATGGTTGCTCAACTTTTCACATGCACAGCCGCAGCTCTTTCGATTGTTCCGCTATGCCAAATACATATCACACATCAATGTGAATGGACTCAGTTGCAAGCCAGAGCTGGCCGAGAAGCAGCCTCCGATTGGATTTATAGATCCCACAGGAGAAAGTGCCACGAATCGCAGTCAACAGTTGCTGCACCGCAATGCACTCCTGAATGTCTCCAGTCATACGGTGCTCTTTGGCAATCCCATCAACCAGTCGCACAGCCAGAGAGCGGAGGCACTCATCATAGTGTTCATGCTGCCGTTGGGCATTGCGCTGCTATTCCTGCTGCTGTATCTGTATCTGCATTGCGAACGATTGTTCCATTGGTCCTATTACTCCGGTGGATTGCCCTGCTTTGCGGGCAACAAGTCGGGGACAAGTCAACGCTTTGTGGATCATATTGATATTGTGCGTTATCCGATGTCCAATGGGAATAGCACTGCTAGCGTCGCCGGGGATCTGGAACCGCAGACGGATGGCTATGAGACGCCACTAAATGGCGCCACCTCCATTTGCAATTGCGCCGGGCACCGGCAAACGCAGTGCTCGCGTAGCCATCACGTCACATACGAAGTGATGCCCACGGAGATGCCATATCAGTTGTACGCAGAGATCAAGGATAAGCCAGACGTTGATGGTGCGGATCAGAAGCTTGAGGAGACGCATGCCTCAACTGCGCCCATCTACGATCGGTTGACGTTCGAGGAGGAGCAGCCGCTGGATGTCTAGCAGTAAAATTTATATAAATTATTTAAAATATATATTGGTAAGTTGGAAATTAGAAATTAGAAGATTTTCCCTTACTTATAATTGGATCCATGCTATACTTAGTGATATCGTTGAATTCCTTACTCCCTCAGGGAACTTATGAAATTTCTTACATTTTTATTTTCTTAAAATACATTTAACATTTGCTTACAGTATTTTATTATTTATTGCATATCCGGTTATTTAGAGAAACGTTATCTTTCTAGGATTCAGTTATTAGAAAATCGCATTGGCAAAAAAAATTTAAATGTCAAGAATTAAAATTTAAAATTTTAAAAGAAATTATTTTTACTATGAAATTGGTTGAAGCATCTTTCGCTTATATAGCAACAAATCTTTCGTTTCAGATATGAGTCTAATCTATCTTGACAGCTGGTGCAAATGGTGAGGATTACTCCTTCTACCAGATTTGGCAAGGATTATTATGTTTGTACGTCTTATTGTTGTTTGGAGTGTATAAGTCTAATTAAAGTTAATCATTCATTTACGATATATGCATCAATGTTTGTTGTTATTAGTTTTCAGGAGCTCTCCTGCTTTTGGAAGCAACAACAATGCGTCGAATTATATTTGGCGTCTTCTTGGCCGGTTTGATATCCTGGACAACAGGGTTCTCATTCTCCTTGCTGTCCGGTGGTGGAGAGCATACGTCCGGACTCAGATTGTGAACAGTGGGAGCATTGCTGCTAAATTGCACATTTTTCTGTGTATCAGCAAATAAATCGCGCTTTTTTGTTAGTATGGAACGCACTGCATTCAGATCGATGGGTTCAATGCCGGCTTTAGCTCTAACTGGTGTTCCCTTGCGCAACGGTTTCGCCTCGACAATCGTATCAATCTCAATCGGTTCCACCTTGGGCTGAACTGGTGTTCCCTTGCGCTGAGGTTTGGCGGGCGTCAGAGCTACTACATCGTCCTCCGCAATCTCGGTTTTAGTCTCTGTCAAAGCGAGTGTGTCCTCCTCGGCCTCAGATTTGGGCGATTGCAGCAGCTGATGCTCGCTTTTTACTTTGATTTTGCCAAAGTGCTCCTTGACGGGCGTGCCCTTTTTAATGGGCTTGGCAGCGATGTCTAACTGTTCCATGGCCTCAGTCAGCATCTCCTCGGTCTTGATGTTGCACACCTCCAGCTGTGCAGCTGTGTGCGGTTCCTTGGGCTCCCGTTTTACTTTCATTAAACCCAAGACGGGTCGACTTTCCATCTGTTTAGTATTGAGCGGCGTCACAATGACATCAGTTTGCAATTTAACGCACACAGCTGGTGTTCTGACTGGTGTATCCAAAACTATGATCTCAGCTTGAGTGGTTGCGCTTGTTAAATTCAATGCTGCTTGTGTTGGGGGTGTGACAATGCGTGGCAAGGCTGCCTGCAGCTGCGACTCCTTAATGTCAAACTCCATGGCGTGAATGGGTTTGAAGGTAATCTTGTGCTCCATGAGCAGATTCTCGCGATCAATGAGCACACAGCGTGATTTCAATGATTCAAAGCGCCAGCTGTTAAAATAACAAATATATTAAAAGTGATTCAGTGCCAGGTGATAATAAATTAAAATGCACCTACCGCGCCATCTCCTGTTGCACGTTACGCATCTGCTCCTCGACGGTGGCCTTTTGGATGTGCATGCTGTGCAGTTGTGACTTCAGCTCGTCGGTTTCGCGTCTAAATGGAATGGGAATGAAGTAAACTAAATCTAAACGCATCCTACACTAACTAGCACAATCAACTACAACAAAAACAATCTGTAGCTGGTGAAGCTGAGCAATTGATTGCCAAGTTTAGCAACTATATGGCCAAAACCTGCGGCCAACTCATACTTGCAGAAATCCAGCATGGAATCGAGCCAAGTCACCGACTTCTGGCTAGCCAGCTCCCTCAAACGCTCCTGCGACACATTCAAATTGCGCTCCAGTTTCGCATTCTGCTGCAGCAGCTGTCGAATGCGTTCATTGAGCTTATCTGAAATGTTAAATTAAGCATCAGATTGAGCTCCAAATGAAATATTGAGTATTCCGGTTTGGACTCACTCTGATAGGTTTTGTCGGCGCTGCAAAAGATGGTGCTGCATGCCTGCAGCTCTGTGTGCATGGCAATGTTCTCCCGCTTCAAGCGATGTATCTCAAATTTGCTCTCATTGAATATCTTTTTCATGTCCAAATAGCTCTTCTTCTGGCTAACCAGCATTTGCTTCATCACCTGCCGCTGATCATCAACCTCGGCAAACAGTGAATTACCCTTCCGATCTGCAAGCGAAAAATAGTCTTGAGTTTTATATTTACAGGGAGATATCAAGAGATTGTTTAGTGACCATCATGTTCGGGTGCACTGCTGAGTAGTGCTATTTTGGCATTGGCATCCACCAGCTGCTCCTGTGCACTCTCCAATAGCTGCAGCTTCTCCTCGAGATCATCGCGCTTGAAACGCATATTCTCCTCCAGACAGCTAACCTGATCCTTCAGTATCTCAATAGTTTTCTGTTCAAGTGGAGCACATAAGTAGTTGTTTGATGTTAATGTTTAAAAAGGACGCACCTCCTGCTCGGCCAAGGCAAAGGTATTTTGCACTTTGGCATCCTCGTATTCGGCCAACTTTTGCATTAGCTCCGCATTCTCCAGCTCCAGTATGTTCAAACGTGAGGCAGACTCATCATGCGAGCTGTTTGCCTTCAGCGTCGCATTCAACTCCAGATCACGCGTGGCACTCTCCAGTTTCGTTTTTAGGGTGAACGTCTCTTCAACCTTGACGTCGTAATCCTGTTGCAGAATTTCCTGCTCCAGTTGAAGACTTTTGTATTTGCGTCGCACCTCTTCCAATTCCTGTAACATGCGGCCATCGGTACTGGGACAAGCGACCTGCGCTTGAGCACCGAGATGCTCCAGCTCCTGAGTTAAATACTTCTCGGCGGCCACGGAAGTGTCCAAACTGCGTTTGAGCTCGTGGATGCGTTGTGCATCGTCCTCGCTGCGCTCCTTTAACTGCTGATGACGCTCATGGAGTATTTTATACTCTTCGACAATGTCATCGATGCTGAGTGCGCTTAAATCTAAGTTATTGTACATTTTGATTGCACTAAATAAAGCGTTGTTTCCTATACGGCTTTAAATTTTTGAATTAATTGTACAAAAGAGACGCTTTGGCAAGGTTGCGTGCTAAAGTTGTATCGATACTTTGTTTGAATGAGTACTCTATACCGATAATTTATTCGTCGATAGCACTTTTGTAAATGCGGTTTCGATTTAACTAGCGCCATCTGTTGATTATTTATTGAGCGCTAAAATCAATATATTTAAAACTGATTTAAAATGCGTGACGATTTAATAGTTGATTAATATTATATATTATAAATCATACTCACTAAAATACTTTATTTAAGATCTGCATAATTGCACATGCTGGCTAAGCGCATGCGTTACACACTGTTATGGTTATTGTGGTTGTCATGGAGATTTAATGAGTGTAAAAGACAAACTTTTAGTAATTTTCAACAAATACTTCGAACCAGACACAAAATGCAAGAAGATTCAGTGGAAAAAACGCAACAATTGCAAAATTTTCAATCCGATGATTTGCTGGAAAAGCTAAAACTACTCAACTATGAGAAGCATTTGCTGAGAGAATACAAATTGAAGCCTTTGTCTCGTTTCTACTTCGTCAAGGCCACAAATCCTGGCGAGCAATTCTTCATGTTCACCCTAATCTGCTGGTGGCTGTGCAAGAAACTGGGCAAGGAGATGGACAAGCCGCAGGAATACGATGATCCCAACACGGTCATAGCCAAGATTATACAAATGCTTGAGGAAATTGTAAGTGTGAATGATGAAATTGGAATAAGAGCAACAATTACAAGGGAGAAAATCATTCATAATTTTTAGCACAACTTTTATTACTTATCTTTTCATCTTCCATTTGTAGGACGTGCCCGTTGATTTTGCGCCCAATAAGCTGATCCGTGGGGCTGGTCCAATTTGTCTCATGGTGCTGGATATTTTGGCCACGCAGGCGGTGAAGCTGATTAAGGTGAATTATCAGCGGGTGCACATTGCCCAGGAGGAGGAGTTCGTGGGCGACTATTTGGAAGACAATGCCGAGATCATATTGGAGAAATTAGAGGATGAACAAAATGCAGCTGCACTTAGTGATGACAGCGATCTCGAGCTGGAGGCGCACAATTTCAAGCAGCTAAATTGGCTGAATCGCCAGAAGCGCTCCATGGGCGGCAATATGGCCGAGGATCAGAATCATGAGCTCAACGCTCAGCGGCTTAGCGATCATCAGGAGTGGCGCTTGGAACTGGAACGGGTACTGCAGCAGCTGAAAGTGTGTGTCAAGGCCGATGCTCGGGACTGGCGCACCCACATCACCCAAATGGAGGCGCTCAATGCGGGCATCTCCAATGTGGCGGAGACAACACAGACGCAACTCAAGAAATTGCACAGTGAGTTTACGTTCAGCCTGGAGAAGATCGAGAGCCGCGAGAAACATCTGAACAATGAGCTCCAACAGCTCATTCAGCAGTATAAGGAGCTCTCCATTGAGCTATCCACGGTGCAATACGCCCAAACACAGCTCCAAGCCGACTCCGAGAAGCAACTAAACCAACTCAACGAGGTGATGGCCGAGCAAGAGCTCAAGAAACAGGAAATGGAGCGACGCGGCCAGGTCATGTCCGATGGAAGTAAGTCAGATGGAAGCTCGAATCTGAGCAGCTCATAAATTGGACAAAGTGAACAACTAAGGATAGAAATATTAGCTTCCAAATGTTTTAATTTGAGTTTTCCGACTGTATCATTGCTCCATATTTTAATGTCCTTGGAGGATGTACAATAATTGAAGGAGATATAAAATATCTGCAGTATACCTTTCTCAGTTTTAGGATCATCTTTATGATAGTAGAGATAGTACATCTATCGGAGATAGATAAGAACTATCTGATAAGTTCTTGTCATAAAAAACAAAATCAAAACAAGTAGTTCTGGATCAAAAGGGCGCCCAAACTTTCCTGTCATCAAAACTGAACAGATTTAAAAAAGATATGTGTTTATTATTATTGTTTAGTCTCTAGACTTAAACTGCATTTAAAATGCTTATCAAAATTAATTATAAAATTTATGTCGCAGAAAGACAATTTCCCCAACCATAGCTTAGCCAAAACTAAACCGATTTTCTAAAAGAACATCCTTTTTATAAAGCCTAAAAATGACGCATCGATTTTCCTAAAATCTCTTAAACTTATTTTTCACAGACTGATATTTTGCGAGGTATTTGATTAGTTTGTAAGACTGCTCTGATTCAAAGTAAATTTCTTGCTCACTATTTGAGCAGATTTTCCAGTTGCAAATACATATTTGCTAAATATTGCTCAGGGTTTCCCACTCCACATGTAAATTTTCACATTCATCATCTAATCCAAAATCTTTCACTTTGCAGGCTCTGTGCAGCAGATCAAGAAATCGATTGTCAAGCTAAAGGATGACATTGCTCAACTTAATCTGGAGGTGGCTCTGCTGGTGCATGCCCACGATCAGGATATTGTGCGTCAAACGCTCGGCGCTGCTGAGCAGCTCAACAACTGATAACCGATAAGAGAATGAATATATATTTATATATATATATGTTTGTGTATGTGTGTATATAGGAGTTGTATTTAGCATATGAATGAGATCTGCGGTCTCTGCCATATTTCACACTTTGTTATGGGTGCGTGTTGTTGCGTCTTGTTTACACCCAGTTCGATGCGTATCACAATCAGTTCAGTTCGATGGGTAGGGGTAGGTGTAGCGGTCGGGAATGGGAACGTGATCGGGATCGGGAGGTAGACCACCAACGTTGCCCCGCCCCGTCGACGAGTGTTTGATTTGATTGCCGCCGAGTGCTGATAAGCATCGTAATTGGTTGCTAAGCCAATAGGGCGGTCAATTATCACCGCCATGTTATCTACACTTCACACACTAACACACACTTAGGGACACGCGTGTCCTGCACTGATCAGATAAGCAGGCCACGTCTCATTATCGTCCATCGTAGATGAGAAGATGCCGCAACTACCACATAACCTAACCACATAAACTCACCTAACCAAACCAATCCGACAACCAAAAACCAAACCAAAGCAAACCTAGGATGAAACCGCGAAAACCCCGAGCTATCCGTAGGTGTTGCAACCCTCTACCCTCTACCCTCTCGCGACCTGCCTCTCCCTCTCACCTTCTCTCCTCTCACCTATCTCCTCTCCCTGTCTCAGGGCGCACGCGCAAAGCGTTTTGTTTGCCCACTTGGTCGGCTTATCAGCCCAAATCCCAATTGCTAGCCAGGCACACACCAACTTGTTCTGATTTTCGCTGCGGCTAGCCAAAGGTGCTAAAAGGTTTTCCCAAAAAAAATAAATAAAAGAAAATAAAAATACCTTGCACTCGTCGTGGTTTTTCCAACAATCCTTGAAATAGTTGTGCGTAAGCCAACAAACTAGCAAGCAAACCCTATGTTGAAAACCTTTCTTTACCTCTGTAAAAATATACGTGTTTTTTACTTATTTTAACTATTCGTTAGTGTTGATCAAAACGAGAACAAAATAACATATAATAATATATAATAAATATGATGCTGATGATATTTAAATAAGTTAGTACAGCTCAAATCTTTTCTTAAGACATAAAGAAGAATATAGAGAATTTCAGTAAGAAATATATTAAATTAAAATCCTTTAGATTTAAGTGAAATATTTTTCATTTATAAAATTCCACAATCTTAATGCATTAATTGAATTTACAAAATATTTTATCTATAAGCTTGGCTAATTTAATATGAATAATATTTGACATTCCTTTTATAAGCATTTGAAATATTATATACATTTTACTACATTTACAATTTGTTACGCAAAAATGGCAGTAATGCTAATTTAGTAATAATCGTAAATAAAATACGAGATGGATAAATATAATTATGAATTATTATTTAATATATATAATATTTAAGCCACTGTACTCTAGAAAACCAAATTACAGATACAAATGCGGATTTTATGATTTGGCAGAAAGAAAAAAAGTTCTTGATTTTTTTTATTGATAATTGACGAATGTGAGAAGCTGAATGTACAGCGAAATCAAGAAAATTTCAATTAATTTCGCATATATCTCGCAGCCACTCTCCCTATCTCCCTATCTCTCTCCCTCCACCTCTCCCGCTCTCACTATCTCGCTCGCTCTCTCGTTGTTGCTGTCTCGCGCGCACTCACGCTGATTGTCGCTGTCTGACTGTGTCTATCTCTGTTTGTGGCATGCAAAATAGTAGATCAAGTCAAAAGTCATTTTGTGGCTCTTTTCGCTTGCTTGGCATAAATTGCATTATTATTAGGCTTATTTGATATGCGCCGACGACCGAAAAGCTGCAGTGAAATTGCAAAGCGAACAACAACAACAACAACAACAACAACAACAACAATAACAACAACAACAACAAACAACTGACTGTAGCATTAAACTTGTTGTTGCTCCAAAAGCCAAAAGCAACTACTGTTCATTTCCCACGGTAGGATTCGGATGCCATTCCACTGAGTGAGTGGCAGGCAACTCGCGACTTGCGACTTGCGACTCGCCAACTCGCTCTGGGGCTGGTTTTTTCTTTTTTTTTTTCTTCTTATATATATATTTTTTGTTTTTGGTTTTGGTTTTGTTTTGTTTTTGGCCACAGCAAGTCAGAGTCGAGAGTCGAGAGGCGAGAGTCTCGAGAGTCGTCTCTGAGTCGGGCAGCAACTACGACTTTAACTCCGACTCCAACTCCGACTCGGGCTCGTCTCTCATTGTGTGGCGCTGCTGTGGCAGCGGTGGGAGGCAGCTGGAACTGAACTGGGAGCTGGAAGTTGGAGCAGCTGGATAAGAGCGAGTACGCAGATGAGTTTCATTTTCTCATTGTTTGGCACGACCAAACTTGCAAGCTGCCCCCAAAATACAACAACAACAACAACAACAACAATCAGTAGAAACCTGTTGCCCGCTTCAGCTTTACGTTGAATGAACAAATTTGTGTTCAGTTTTTTTTGGCCGCTGGCTAAAAAGCATTTGCTGAGCATAAATCGTGATTTGGCCACAGTTGGCCCGAGAGAGCCAAAGATAGTTAACTCAAAGACAACAAAACAGTGCCCATTCCCATACCCTACATATGTATGTATATAACTCGTATGTATACATATCTACACAACGCATTGACGCCACCTACAAAGCCAAAAACATATATTTTGTTGTATTATTTATGATCTAATACAATGTTCACAAAAAGCCCCAAAGAATTTCATTCATTTTCGTAAGTTCATTGAAGAGATTCCTTTTGTTTTGTTTGGTTTGGTTTGTCATGTTGTCAACATTTGTTGCCTTCTGACCGCTCGCTGTGCTCGTTATCAACCGTCCCGCAATCCCAATCCCGCTGCTCTCTCTCCATATATATCCCTCAGTATATATATATAGCCATTTCTGTCGGAACATCGATTTAAATGCAAATCAAAGTAATAAAACATTTTTTTTTTTCTTGATCTTTTCACTCGTTTTTTGTTACCGATACCAGCCACGATTAATTTCAAATTCAATTTGTTCAAGCGGCACTGAAATGGAGATGAAGCTGAATCTGAAGCTGGAGCTGGAGCTGGTGACACCTACGCCACAACTGCAGTCACCTCCATAGTCATAGCAACAACACCTCAGCTGCCAAGTTTTATTATTATTTTCTGTTTTTGGAATTGTTTTTTTTTATTCTTCCTTTTTTTTTAGCTTTGTATGTTTTGTTTGATGGCTCTAAATCAACGGAAGTTCATGTGGCGCTTAGCACATGAAAATCGATCGTAAATCTTATTTCACAGCTTGGCAGCTTTCTAAACATCTCAGATATATCAGAGAGAGAGACACGAGTAATGCGGGGGATTGCATTTTGGTTTTAGTTGATAATAAAACTGTTGAGCATTGACTTTTGTGGCCAAAACCCTTTATTTTTTATTTGTATCTGCCACACATGGTATTTTCATTTGCAAGCCAATGCATAAAAATTGATGTTCGTTAAACTGTTTATTTCATTGAATTTAAATGGCTTTAATATGGGTTTGTTCGAGTTGGTTTTGATAATGTTTTACTTAAATTAATTAAGAGACATATTACTTATTTCTACAAAATATATCTTTATAACATGTCGGGAGAGTTCTATTAGAAGAACCCTGATGGCAGTTTGTTCAATATTAACATAATTTTTAGTTATCATAATTTGAAGTCTGAATTTGTACAAGTTTTTCAATAATATTTCAGATTAAGTTGTACATAAATTACAAGACTATATCTTTATATACATATATCTTTATATTTATCAGCTGAAACTGATCAAGACTATACTTTCTTTATATACTTTTGCACAACTTCGTTAGACTCTTTTCCAAAATTTCAATGTGTTTGATCTATCAAATCTTAATACAAAAATCGTTTACTAATTTCTGTTGAATATGTAAATAGTGTTTATTATAAGAGGTATATTTCAATATGAATAAATTTATAATTATCAGTAAAATAAACTTTTGATATCCCTAATTATATCCTCTACTTGAGCACACATTCCCACTCCTCAAATGATGCTCGATTCTGCATATTTTTGCTTTGGGCGTTGCACGGTGCTCAAAAGTATTAAGTTTCATTAATTTCCACAATGAAAAAAAAAAACAGAAGAACAACAAACAAACGCAACAACAAAGGTGAATGGGTTAAAACAAATAAAGAACACAAAATTTGTTAAAAATTATAATTTCATACGGCAGCGATGCGGTCGCATAAATTTCAACTCTGGCAGCGAAGACAGCAAACAATGCGAAAACGAGAGACAAAGTTGGAGACGTGGGCGTTATATATATATATATATATATATATATATATATATATGAGATGTGTTTTGTGTCTTTATAAGACTGAAACTGGACCGCTGATCGAGCCAGATCGAGGTGCGTTGTCAACAGCTGCAACAATCAGCCAATTTCCAACTGACAACGAAGATGACGAACTTTTTTTTTGTTTACGGTGATGATTGCCTCACGGTAGTTGCTGGCGCAGAGTTGCCAGGCATATTCATTCAAGGTGCCGGCCAAATTGGTGTGCTTGCCTCCTAAAAAGCTTGATTTATTTTGCTTAGCTACGCTGTGAATCCATCTGCATAAATTTGAATTATGTACGATCGTAAATTTACTGCCAGACTTGAAGATTATTTGTTGTTGTATGTATCTCTATGTTTGAACAGTTAGCTGCCGTTATAGCGACACGATCCATCAATGAATTCGGAACTCAATGAACTCGTACTATGTCCATAAAAAAAACCTATCGTCCATAAAGCGCTATCCATCGTTGATCGTTGAGCAGCTTCCCCCTTGTCCAAATTCGACTCATTTCGTATGCAATTTAGTTTGTATGTTAATTTTTATGATATTTTTGATGTTGCTGTCTATGGTTTCCAGTTTCCAGTATTTCTGTGTGTGTGTCCATTGTGTTTTATTTAATTTTAATTTTTATTTCGTAAATTTTAAATTTGTTGTCACTTCTGTAGGAGCGCAAAAGATTTTTCCATTGTTCGCTCAATTCTAAAGCGACAAGAAAAAAAAAAAAAACTAATACCGAATTCGAAATTGATTTCGTTTGTTTTTTATTATAATTGGGTGCGGTGCGGTAGTGTTTTTTTCTTCTTGTTTTTGTCTCTCTTCATATATGTATCTATTTATTATTTTCTGCAGAATCGCGTCTGAGTCGCTGTCATTGTAGAGAGCATTCAATAAAAAAAGAACATCAAACAAAAAAAATACCTTTTTATGAATAGCTTTTTGCATATTTTATATTTTACAATGAGTGTATTTTATTTGTGGGTGCGAGGGGGATGGAGTCGCTTTTATTGACTTAAAATTGAAAATTAATAAAATTTATGGCTTATTTGGAATTCTCGTGGCCTATTAATTTGCCATATATATGGTAGGCAAGGTGTGTGGCAAAGCTAACTGGAAATCGGTGGCACATACACAGCGAGAAAATTAAACAGCTGAAACAATTGTATTCGAGCAGGTAAATATATAAAAAACATAATAATATTGTAATATAATTTCGTAAATGTTGCATTTTATTTTAATTTAAACTTGACTTTAAATGTTACTTATTTTATTCATCGTTATGAACTTTTTTGGAATTGCACAATTAAATGTAATCAAAAGATTTAATATTATATCACACGGCTCTTAAGGCCAACTGCAACCTGATTGCCACTTTATATAAGATAAGGCCGTATTAAAATTTATAATAAACTTGGGATAAGTTCGATTTTATTGTTTAAACTTCAGCAACTGTCATTTATATGTACATATATAGTATATTTAAATGTGCCTGCAGTTGATTACTAAGAAATTGCCACTTGACGGTCTGAAAAAAAATGATTTGCTCATCTGCTTAATTGGATATGTACAAGTGTTGACCAATATATGGAATAAAGCCATCAAAATCGAATCGAAGTGGATTTCGCTGAGTTTCACAAGGAGAAACAATTTAACCATTTTTTCTTTCTTAAGCTTTATTGATGCTTTATGTCAATGCTTGGCAGCTGCGCAATGCGAAAACTTAATTAAAAAATACAATAGCAGGCACCAAAAACAAAAAGAATAATAAAAAATCAGCGGCTATCCTTTTTTGGGCCACTTAATTAAAATAACAAAAGGCGCAGAGTTGTGTAAAATTAACGAACTTTTTCTTATCTTTCTCAGCTTATATGTATGAGTTAATTTATATATTTTTTTCTTTTTTTGTTTTTTCGTTTTGTGAATGAAGCGTTTAGTTCATTGAGCAGAAGACGAGGCGAAGAAAATGAAAGGCAATCAGTTAGAGCAGTCAGCGAGATAAACAGACAATAAATATGAGCTCGGCCCTTTTGCGGCGCATTACTAAAATGTATTTCGGTATTTTTACATTTTTTCATTATTCTTCTCTACTCTCGTTTTGTGTGTGTTTCTTCATGTTATTTGGTTGTTTGCTGGGCACAAAGAGGCCACACAGCGACAAAAATACAAAACTAAAAACAAAAAATAAACGAAGAACGAAATTCAAGAGTTTCCCATGGCGGCACACACACATACACACACAGAGAAACACACGCACACAAAATGGAGCCGCAACAGCTAACAAAGTTGGCAGCGCAGTCAATGCGGCGTATGCGTAATACGGCTGCTTGGCTCACTGCCACTGGTTTTCAGCACACACACACACACACACGAAAACACACACACACAAAGAGACAAGCGTATGCGAGAGGCGAGAGACACACGAGAAACGGGTTAAGGGCAGGCAGCAACTGACAGTTGAGCGCCAGCAGCGACGCAAACGCTGCTGCCATTGGCCGCCCAAAAGCGCCACAAGGCAACGCCCACTTAACAACTGAGCATGTGTGTCTGTCTGTGTGTGTTTGCGCACGTGTGTGTAAAAAAGAAAGTTGTCTGCGTTGCACAGCAGCTAGATGACAACCAGCAGCTGCATAACAGAGACAGCACTACTTGAACGCTTGTGCTAGAGCGAGAGAGCGTGCCAACTAAGCTTTTTTCCCTCAAGCACAGCTCTTTTGCATATACTCACATATATATTGTGTGTGTGTGTATTTTGCGCACGCTCTTAATTAAATTGTAAACCTTTTAGTCTTTTGTTGGTTTGGTTTCGGCGGGCGTGGGCGCATTTAGGTTTAATTAACAGGGCTGCACGCAACGCCCCAGCAGAGTGCTCAAATAAAAAATAAAAAAACTTTACTCACCTGCTCTCGCGCGCGCACACACATACGCACACACCGAGAGCGAGAAAGAGAGAGAAAGAGAGATGTGCGGTGGCCGCTCTCATCCAATCAGCGCACGTTGCGCTCACTCAAACTTGTTTTTACGCTCAATTGTGCTAGAGCGAGACGGTGCAGAGACAATTGAATGCGAGCAGCGAGCAACAAGCAGCAGCGAGCAGCAGCAGCAGCAGAAGCTGTTTTATGCTCTTGTTGTTGTTATTTTTGCTGTTGTTGCTGTTTCAACACAGGCAGCTGTTAAACCCATCAAGCTGAAGTTTCGATCGTAACTTTGCAGTTGACTCTCGCGCACAGAAGCGTTCGGAAGTGAAATATATTTTATTAATAATATTAGCAGACGAGCGCTGCTTACCAGCTTTCCCCCCAGAGTCTGTGTTAATGCTTTTTTTGTGAAATACAATTTGGAGAGACGAACAAAACTCAACGTGAAAAACGCAGCAAGAAAATAATCGCAATTAACAATTTTGTTCTAATTTGACGAATTGCGGAGTAACAAAATAATCAAAGACAATAAGGTAAGCAGACGCCATTTTGTTAGATGTTGCCATTTTGTGGCTACTGTTGAAAGCTGCCGCACTTACGCAGCAGCAGCAGTAACTATAAAGAGAGAGGGAGACGGAGAGAAACGACGAGCAAGTGCGCTTAGAGCGCTACTCGTCTTGCGCATGCGCAGTAGCCGAAGCTTATAAGAACTTGCTTCGGCTACTGGTCTTGAGCTTCTCCTTCGTGTCACGAATGCACCGACTTCGTCTTCGTCTTTCGTACGCGTCTTCGGCTTTCAGCGCTCGTGCTTGACCAGTTAGAAAGAAGAGCTAGGCAGAGCTCCGACTTCTGCTGCTGTGGCACTACAGTAGTCCGATGACTCACACACACACACACACACAAACACACACACATTTACATACACTACTGTATTGAGCCGCACTCAACACACACACACACACACAAACACATTGAAACGCCTTGGTATTGACTGCGTCGTCGCCGCTTCCTCAACTTGCCAGCAGCGACGCAAGCAGCAGCAGCAGCGGCAGCAGCTCGGCAGCAGCAGCAACAGAGTTGACTACTATTTCTTTCAGTTATTAGTAGCATTCATTCATTCAACTTTGTGCCGCGCAAGCGTGCGTAGTTCCTCAGTTCCTTCGCGAGTACCTTTTTCAAGCAAAATAAAAAAGAAGAAGAATTATCTATATACATAAATAATAATAAGTGATCAACACATTCAATTATTTAACACACTTACACACAAACTTACATGCCAGGCAATTACGCTACGTGACTTTAATGCAATCGTCGCCCAGTTGTCGTCGCGTTAATTCCAGTGATTAGCCGCAGTAGCAGCAACAGCAGCAAAGCAGAAGCAGCAGCAGCAGTAGCCTCAGCACTTTACACGTATTCCCATTGGGTAAGTTGGTTTCTCTTCGTTTCGTTTTCGTTTCGTTTTAGTTTTTTTTTTTTGCCTATGCGCTTGCGCAGTTACGCAAACGTCGCCATTGCTATGGCCCTGACTGCGCAGTCAGCGTCGCAACTAGGCGACGGCGTCGCACAGTAGCCAATTGTTGGCGCTTATGTTCTACTACTCCTCTTCTTCTTCTCCGTCGTCGTCGTCGTTCTTGTTTTTCTCGTTCTTCGTGTGTGTTTACTTGGCTACCAGTTTTACGCGCTTTCATTGGCCCAAACCGAAATGTGCGTGAGCGCCTCTCTCTCACTATCTCCCTTTATGTGTGTGCGTGTGTTTAAAGTAATTGTCAATGGCGTTCGTTGAGCTTTTTTCGCCTGCTTATTTAGGGGTCACACAAAATGGCGACCATAACGGAATATCCATTATGCCAATTGGGAATTCGTGAGTGGGGAAAGCAGGCTATAGAACAGTCTTATAAAAGCTCAATTTACGCATAATTCACATTTTGTCCGAACATTTCTAGAATTATGACACTTATTCTCATTATAGCCAGTCAAAAAAGTGAAGCTCTTATTTTAAATACTTAAACTATTTTTACTTTTTATTAACATATTAATTTCATTTATTAAAAACCATTGAGTATAAATAATTAAAATTAATTAGTATTTTTCTTAATAACACTTTAATGTTAATCTTATGGCAAAATGCCGTCGGCATCTCTGCACTTCATGACTTATGGCTTTTACTGTGTTCAAGCTGCAAGCGCATGAGTCAGCACAACTTAGTCAATTTCTTATAAACGATCAAGGTCTGTGCGAGGTTAAACGAACTGCCAAACGCACAAATCGAGTCACATACACAACCGCAAATGAATTGTTGCCTAAGAGAGTGCCTTGCCACACAGATCATCAATTCGATTTCGCTTAAACTAAGCACTGACTCACGCATATTGCGTAAACTTAAAAAAAAAAAAACTTAAAAAAAAAAACACTTTTGCTGCATGAGTTGAACAAATGAAATATTCGGGTTTTCTAAAGTTATAGATTTCTACGAATTAATTGTTGTTTCTACTAATCACCGTCGCTAAGATTCTGTGAATTTAATTTTGTTTCTAATATATTTGGTATATTCTAAAAACCACATAAAATAATGTATACAAGTCGTTAAGCTTAAAATGTGTGTTCTTCACATAAATGCTAATTTTAAAGCAAAGCGTTTATATTTGCAAGTCATCACTGTCATTTTACAATCTCAATTTTTGCTGGCATATTATTAGACTCCTCCAAAATAGGCCAAGGTGAGTTCGTCCTTTGGGACCACACGCTGTGCGCCACCAATTAGGCACAAATTAGTTAGGCTAACGACTTAAAGGACATTTGGCAACTTGCGTGAAGGATGCCAGTCTTCGGTAACTGATTCCGTCTAGCTGTCTGTCACAACCGATCATGCAACCACCGCTTGGCACTTGCAACATAGTGCGTGTGTTTTCCCACACCCAGCGCTGTTGTAGGCCGGGGGTGAATCTATCTTACAGATAGATTCGCGTCGCTGTCAAGTATCTTTTGTGGTTAGGTGTTGGCTGCTTGTCTTCTGACGTCCTTTTATTTCCTTTTCAATTTTCTATGTTGTGTCCAGTTTCGCGCGCCTTTTGCTCCTCGAGCTGCCCATTGTTCTCATTCTGGTGACTACTTGAAGAGACTAATTGTTGTTGGCCACGTCGCTTTATTTTTCTCGAGAATTCTGCGCCATTAGCACAATTAGATTCGTATCAAAATCGTTTTCGGTGCCTTTGTCCTTTTCATTTATACGTTCGGCTTATTGTCATTTTTTTCTCCACATTTCGGCTGTAATTTTTAATGACACCTTGCCAACTCACTGTCCGCCTACAAAAAAGGAAAAAAAAAAACTATATATATAAGAAAGGGAATATGAAAAAATAAAGGCCATTGGTAAGTGTGGTAATCGCTTTTGACCATGTCTGCATTTGGTCTGTACCAAGAGCCCTTAACAGCGCAACGTGTGTGTCACTCGTACAGTCTCCCCCACCTCTCACTCGCCCTCTCTCTCTCTCTCTCTATGTATACAGATCTTCCCGTCTCGCTCTCGCTGTGTGCTGCAGTTGCTTTTTAGATCCTTGCCTTATCGGCGTGTACCGCTACACATTATCGCTGGGCCGGGGTGTTAAACTGTAACTCTTCGGCCCGTATTTTTCTCTCTTTATTTTCCTGGAAGGCGCTGGCGCACTCACACTTATACAAACACACACAGACACATACACACAGCCGATTTAGATACGATGCCCGATTTCTTGTGTGTTGCCATTTTTGGTGCAAATCTAATTTCACGCAGCATTAACGCCTTTCGCATGCCCTTCACAAAGACTCAACTGCATCTTCTTCTGCCCTCCACAAACACACACACACAGGCACACGCACACCCCGTCTGAGTTTCATGCTGTGCGTGTTGCTGGCTTGATGGTATGGTGTATGGCTTGATCTTTCACTATATATATATATATATATATATCGGCCGTATCTCTCTGAGACCACTCGTTGCGCTGTGTGTACAAAACACTAATTATTTTCACTTCGGATTAATGGGATTAGCTGCATGTTGTACAACAGTTTATTATACAATATTTTGTACGACTCACAAGTATTTATGTCTGTAGATAAGTCTGTGTGGTCTACCTTCCCGATCTGTGGGTGTCACTCTCTTTTTTTTTGGCTTCAGCTAACGCTAAGCGGCTTAGCCAGTTGGCAAACAACAACAGTTGGTAAACAGTTTGGCTAACACCAAAGCGATTATTAACAACTTGACACTGGCTTTGAAAATGCTATGTGCTGCATGTATTCTGTGGTATAAAGTACCAGATACTTTAATATAATAAGAATGCAATATATCAAAGATCAAAGATGTCATTAACAGAGATGTTTTCTACAAACTCTACAAAAGTAAAGCCTTAAAATGTTTTTGAGTTATTTGATATTTAGATGTTAGATTTAAATATTAACATATACTGTTCATTAGTTTAGGCCATTTTAGTTCTTACTACAATTTATAAGCAGAAAAAAAAACTCATCTATCGAAACCAAAATGCTTAGCATCTTTGAAAATTTTTTTATTTAAAATTATACAATTGATTGGCAATAATCTGACTCGATTTCAGCCACACATAATAACTTTAAATATTAGACAAGCATTTAAATATAATATTTATATATTTAATTAAAGTATGCATACAAAAGTACCATTAAAAATGTGAAACCCAAGTCGAACATCGGCAAATAAAACCAACTTGAAAGAATTAGTTGTATTTAAGTGGATCTTCACCGATTATGGCACTTATAAAAATATATATATATATATTATATACAGGGCCATTCAAATGTTGTATGGAGATAAATGAGTTTAACAACTTCTTAAAGCCATTCAGGCAACTTAAATAAAGTGCTTAGGCACAGCCGTTAGCCATGGCTAATGCTGCTCCATTTAGGCCCACGCCAAAGCATGTCCAAAGAAGAGCTCAGAAAAAAAAGAAAGAAAACATAGTGGAATTGGATGCAGATGCAGCACATCGTAGCCGAATCCATATCGAATCCCATGGCCTTATGCCTTATGCAGGCGCCCTGTGTCGCATGATTAACGGCGTTAAAATGCCAATGTGACGCCACATTGTGTACACAAATTAACATGGAGCATTGGAGCTGAAGTTGGGGTTTGAAGTTGGAGTTGGAGACTACGACTCCATCTGCCAGCGCTAACCTGGACGCCAAAAGTCAGTGTTATAATTTGAATATGTTTAGTGGGCATTAATGTTATAATGACAATAACTACGTAGCGTCTGCGCCTGCTTGCAACACCCGCTGTGACGTTTGCCTTTTGTTGTCAACGTTTTTGCCCCCAGCCACAAAAAACTCCAAAGAGTTCCAGCTGCGAACGCTCGCAAAGTCGTTTGTGAGATTCAAAAAAAAAAAGAGAAGAAAAGAAAAGAAAAAAAAAACAACTCTACATACTACATATAAATAAATATTGAAATCGGGGCTTGCCGAGAGACGTTGTCGCTACCAGTCAGCGCAGCCTTTTGTTTAACCAGAAAAACTCTTCGTATCCCAATTCCAATGCCAAAGAATGTATGGCATAACATTAAGGGACTGACGCGTATTTATATATACACATGTTCATATGCATATATATATATATATGCAACATCCAGCGGCGCCGAAATGACAAAAATAAAATTACATAAAAAATAACAGTTATTAACTACCGAGCAGAACCCAAATGTTGCCACCAAAATCAACCTGGCATAAATTTAACATCCAGTTTTGTGAGTCGCAGGCGCCAATTAAAAATAAACTTGTTACAGCGCCAGTTTAATGAAGCGACTCAAATATGGCAACTGTCTGCCACAGCGATCGACACCGTTTGCCACAGAGAGGCATAAACACTCGCCGAGTGCATTTTCGACGCCTTTCAGTGTCTTTATTATACCCTCAGTTGTCCTATGTAAACTAAGCTGTTCGCCTAGCCACGATCATTAAACTTCGTAGATGGTCTTCCTATGGCAGACGATGCGTTTTTATGTTGATTTCATTACAATCGCATCATTATATTCCTTGGCTTTCATTGCTGGAATGCAGTTCTAGATTTGGCCTTAGCGTGAATTTTTACATATTTATTTTGGCAAGCGTCTATGAGAAATAACAAGTTTTAAATTGAGTAAGGGGAATTAATTCTATTATTTTTATTTGATTTGGGTTAGCAAATGAAAATGAGAATATGTTGATGAATGAGTTGAATATTATTTTCCACAACTTATTACAAATATTATTAGCGTTTAGTTTTTTTTTTTAAAGAGTATGCAAGTTTCGTATAATTAATTTTTTTTGTTGTTGCTAATTGAACAATTGTGTTGCGGAAGTACAGTTGACAACAAATAACGGCAGCTGATGACAGTGAAACTGATACCGAATCGGGTCAACAAACAATGCGCAAAGTTGGCATTAACACACAACACCAACAACAATAACAACAAAAAGAAGAAGAATTTTAATGGAAAAAATAAAATAAAACACAAAAAAAAACCAAGTCACAAGTTGTCGTTTAAGACAAATTATAAGCGAAGGTTAGCAACTGAAACTGGGCGGCTGGTGATTTGTAAATGTCAACACCACCACCAAGATCGTTGTTGTTGTTGCTTTTGGGCCAGCAGCGGTTGCGGCTTTAATGAGTCATTTTCAATTTCATGTTGTGTGATTTAAGTTGACGACTTGTTGTTTTTGTTGTTGTCGCTGTTATTGTTATTATTGTTGCTGTTGTTGTCATGGTATTTTCGCTCAAATTTATTGGCACATAAAAGATGTCGCAGGCGTTGCTAACTTTATTTAACTTTGTTTCATGTCTGTATACGTTTTTTGTTTTTTTCTTCTTTTAGGTGTTTGCCTTAAAGTGCGCCATAAACTAAAAGGCAACGGCAACAACAGCAGCTGGAGAGACGGCCCACCCAAAACGCCTACAACAACACGGAGAAATCACAAAAACAGCCAACAGCCAACGAGCAATAGCCAACGAGCGTGTGACAAGAAGAAAAAGCCGTAAAGTCAGCAGCAGCGTTGCCACATTTTAACAGTTAGAGAAAAGAAAAAGAACTTGTGTATTTGTATTTGTTATCTGCAATAGCAATAGAGATAGCGATTGCGCTTTGAGTACCGTTAACAGCGTCCAAGCATTTGCGCTCATTGCACACAGCAAAGCTCAAAGCTTCAGCAACAGCAACAACAACAACAGTCAACTGAGTGCAAGAGATCGAGTAAACAGAGCGACAAAACCGAGAGTGCACAAAACACAGAGAGCGAGAGAGAGAGAGAGAGAGAGTTCTGTGTATGTGTGACAACAACCACAGCAACTTCACCCACTGATTGTGTGAGCATTGAGCGCACGTAGGCAAACGACACAGAAAAATAAAACAGAAAAAAAACGAAAAAAGAGGGAAAATATATCGTCTGTCAAAATGTTTGCTGTAATGCGAATCGACAACGATGACTGCCGGTCGGATTTCCGTCGCAAGATGCGTCCAAAGTGTGAGTTCATTTGCAAGTATTGCCAGCGGCGTTTCACCAAGCCATACAATCTGATGATACACGAGCGCACGCACAAATCCCCAGAGATAACATACTCCTGTGAGGTCTGCGGCAAATACTTCAAGCAACGTGATAATCTCCGTCAGCATAGGTGAGTTTCACAACAAAAACTACAAAAAAACAGCAGCAGAATACATACCATTTTCATATTCATAAACTTCAACATATTGTACAGATCTACATACGTTTATGTATGTGTGTGTGGTGCTTAATTTTTTATTTTTTTAGAATAAAAATAGCACTCAAATGATTTAATTGTGCATGCAAAAAAAAACGAACAATTATTTTGGTGTTGGTTGCAATACATATTTTTGGTTCTGAGTGAAAATTACATGTATATATAGAACAGTCTGGCAAATATTTAAATATATATAGTTTTTCTGTTCAGTTAATAGACTTGTATGATTTATTACTAGTAGAAATTACTTTCATAAGTTTTCATGGAGCTGAACGCTTTCCAGTTCTTTGTATTTAAAATCATTAAAGTAAATAAAATTATAGCGATGGTATTTATATTGCTCTTTTGATAAAGAAAAATTATGAAATTCATTACTTATCAATAATAGCAAAATTTGAAATATGTCAAAAATATTAACTTATGTAGTATGCATAAATTTGTGAAATGCAAAAATAGATAAGTCTAAAGATATTTTGTATATATATGAAAGTTTGTTATAAGCTGGGTTACCGTTTAACATATTTCATTTATGAAAGCTCTTGAATATATATGGAAAAGCTCCTACACACGCACACACATATCATTTCAAGCACACATACACATACTATACATAAAAACACATCGATATCATATAGGGAATAATGTTTCATCTGATTATTATTAAGACTATTTTTCACAACACAACTCTACTACATCACTATTTTGTTTTTCTATTTTCTCTTTTATTTGTAGATGTAGTCAGTGTGTTTGGCGATAAGCTAAAATACAGAAAAAAAATAAAACAAAAAAATATATAAAACCAACACACAGCAATATAAAATATATATAAAAAAAACACCATCAGATATATATAAAGCACCGCAGCACCAACAGCAAAAGCAACAATCGCACGCAATATCACAAATATTTTATAGAAAACAAAAAAGAAGAAAAACAAAAATCAAGAGCAAGGGGCAACTGTCTTATAAATATAGAGCTATCGATATATATATGTTGGTAATCGGTAATCGGCCGCCGCAGCAAAGAACACCAAACAGCAATCACAGCATTTTTCCAACTCAAACACGCCTACCGCCCACCCTCATGCACTGCACAAAAAACACGCTTACTACCAGATCCAATCGACATCAGCAGCAGCAGCCGCAGTCGGAGGCGCAGCATCAGCAACGGCAGCTGCAACAGGCAGCTGCAACAAGTGCAACAACAGCGATAAACATCGGAATGCAATCGGGTGTTGGTTTAATCGATAATTCGCTTATGTTTATTATACGGTTTGGCTGTCATTTTCTTCTTCTTCAATTAATAATTAATGGTCTATCGAAACGTGCACTTGCCACGCCCACCAAATGTTGCGCAGGCGCAGCACCAGCACTAACAACAACAACAACAGAGCAACAACAACAACAACAACTTACAATAATCTTTGCAGAAATTCACACATGGACACCTGTGGGCGTGCCTACAACAAGTAGTAACAGCAATCAATACATGTGCAACATGCAACATGCAATATGCCTCAGCATCATTTCAAAGTTAGCTTTGTTTATGGAAAGCGCAATTAAGCTCAAGCTTCTTGTGCTTTCCCCGGCCAACAATAAAGCAAAACATTGAGTGCCTAACAACATTCAACAATACTTCAATCATCCATGCAATCAATCAATCCATCAATCAATATTTAATCAACAGCTGCAATTCTCTTGCCTTTTAACTCGGAACTTGTGCGATCCTCTCGCTCTTATTAATAATACAATTAATTACAATTTAATAATAAAACAACAATATAAATTTTAAGTATTTTTATTTTAAAATCACAAAAATAAAACAAACAAACAAACACGTTGAAAATGTATTACATAAAATTTATAATAATATTAAATAATAATAAAAACAAAAACTATTAAACTATGTAATGAATGATATATGCATTGTTTTGTTTAAGTTTACCAATTAAAGATGTAAACATCAAAATGAAAAACATTAAAATATATATACAAAAAAAAAAGAAAAAAAAATTCATTTGAAAGCATGAAAAAGATTTTATTTGGATTGCGATGCAATAAGATTGTAAATGTTTTGCTATTTATATGAAAATAAAACGAAAAGAAAATCGAAAAATACACAGAGAGAAACCCATACGCAATATGTATTACATGCAGCGGGCCACGCCCACAAAGGGTTTGGGGGCGGGCTTGTGGGTATTGCTGGCATCGTCTGCATGCACATATAAATAAATAAATAATAAAATTAATAATAATAATAATCATAATAATAATAATAATATTTTATTTTAATGTTTTTAATATGTATGATGACTTTTTTGTTTTTATTTTTGGCATTTATGGTAAAAACAAAAAAACAATAAGTAAATAAATAAACATATTTATACAATGTAAACTTTTAAAATGTTTTTTTTATTTCTTTGTGGCTGCAACATTGCTGTGAAGTGAGTAAGTATGTTGTGCCTGTGAGTGTGTGTGTGTGTGTGTATGTTTGGCCGTGTAATTTTATAAAACATAGCAATTTTGTTAAACGATTAGGTAATCGATTAAACGTGCTGTTTAATAATATTTAATTTAATGATTGACTTAATAGTTAATGCATTTATGCATGCTCTTGACGTGTATGTGCTTCTGTTAGCCAAGTGCAAACAATTAATTCATCCAAAGTCATCTCCATTACACCTCTTTTCTCGAATAAATAAATGAATATAAATATATTCGTTGAGTGCAAATGATTGATGTGTAATTAAGAGTTGAGGGCTGTGCAATTACTTTTTTTTTTCAGATCTTTAAAAACTAATAGTTATTTATTGATAATTTTTCTAGGCTATTTTGGTTTTCTATATTTTTGTCTAGATTTATTTATTTACTTAAAAATTTTTATATAGACATTTTTGCAAAAATATCTCTAGCGGGTAAGGTCTTAAGTTAGATGTAGCCTGAATAAATTATATTAAAAATATTTATAAAAGATTTCAAATGTCGGGAGAAACATGAGATAGTTTAATAAATTAAAATATAAATATTTAATAAATTTAGAAAGTATGAAGAACTTGACTAGGAGATGCCCAGAACACAGCTGTTAAACAAATTGTTATCAATTAAATTTATTTTTATCTTTACAATGTTATATTTTATTGATATCGAAAAGCGATTGGCATCGCAGCTTTCAATAAAATGAATTAATGTTAAATAATAATTGTTAAAAAAAATTTGGTAAACAAAAATTTTAAGTATTTTGCTTCAAAAAAAAAAAAGACATACTTTATGGGGTCCGAGGTTTTTTTTTTTGCCTGTTAACTGCTTTAGCTCAACTTTGTTATAGACTCTTCCCATTTCAGGATATGTAAATGGTTAAAGCACTAATAAATAAAACTAAACAGAAACTTAAAAGTTAAAATCGATAATAAATCCATTTATATTATATTTAATGTATACCATACATGTTCTATTACAAAATAATTAATTTCTATTCTGCCAGATGGTGGACTGATTCTGCCCCATTCCCCCTCACACACACAAACAGTTGTAATTGCATTTGTGAGTGTGTGTGTGTGTGCCTGTGTGTGTGTGTGTATGAGTTAGTTTTATCTTCCGCATTGCACTATTTACTATCATTATCATTGACCATTTATATGCATTCACCCCTAGACACACATCATTAAATGCGCCATTAAGTCCATCCCGTACCCACACTCCTTTCGGCAACCGCCCCACCCCCGCACCATACACTTCTTGTAGAACTGTTACCTTTGTCGGCTCAATTGACCCCCGTGTGAGGCAGCGAACCTTTAACAAATTAGTAAGAACGACGGAGGGAATTTCACATTGCAAGCGGGTGTCATAAATCATTGGTGTTAGTTGCCACACGCTGCGCTTCGTGTTAATTAAATATTGACTATGTTTTGATAAGCCGTAACATTGCCGCATCCAATTTTCCCAAATGAGCAGACCAAATTTAAATGTGCCCAGTTGGCACTTGGGCCACGTTGCACGTTGCACGGCAGGATGCGCCACACTTGGACTCGGACTCCGACTCCGACATTGGTTCAAATGCAAACTGGCAGCCGATAATGAAAGCGTTTCCAAATGCGAAACGAATGCCAAGACGGCTACTGTAGCGAGTGTGTGTGCGTTTGTGTGTGTATTTGTGTGTGTGTATGTGGATTGTGTCTCAGGATGCAGCGCGCTGCAGCAACCGCATGTGGTCGCACTCTGTGGACTGTGGAGGCACGTGTGGTTTTCCGGCTAACCGCGCTCCGCTCGCCGCTCGCCGCACTCCGATCGCCGATCTTGGCTTAGGCTGCCGCTTCCTGCTGCTGCTTATGGTATTAAAACTAAACTGTTTCCACCTACCCGCAAAAAAGGACGACAACTGGCGCAGTTTGACTTCTGCAATGTTTGCACAACCAAACACACACACACAGACACACACGCACACTCGCTGGCTCCGCACACACGCACAGTGGAACTGGCCAAATCTGTGTTGCGGCTGCGTGCTGCGTTTTTGGCCACCACCCGTTGCTTTTGTTGGCTTAGACGCAGCTCTCAATCTTACCAGTCAAAGTCTCCTCTCCCTCTCTCCCTCTCTCCCTCTCTCTCACTCTCTCCCACCCACTCGCTGTGCGCTCTGTGGCCATCCTTCAGACCGCCTTATCAATTGCGGCCATCAAAGTTGCTGATTCAACACTTCAGTAGCCCAATCTTAACATCCGGCTTTATTTAGTATTGCTCAGCTTTTAGCTACACATTTTATTTTATTGACTACGTGATTCATGCAGCACTTGCCGGACATTTTTTGCATTTGGCCAACTTCTGTTGCCACATCGTAAGCATGGTAAATAGACGTCAGCATTTGACTCATCTCGGCGACTTTCTAAGCAAAGCGACATTCTCACAAATCTCAGCGACTCAACAATATTTGGCAACAGTTTAACGGGTTTCAATTGCCCCGCTTCAAGGTGTGACGTCTTCAGGCTCCAGCCTCCGACTCCGACTCGCACCTGAGGCGACCTGAAGCTGTCTAACTCATTTGATGTCATTAGCTGATAAGCGCTGCTGATACACTAACCCTAAGCATAAATGACTATACAAGAAATTAAAAAATATTTCAATATTTATAAAAAAAAAATATAAAATTAATAAATAAAAAACTTGACATGAAGTCAGCGCAAAACATATATTAATTATAGAATAAGCTTGCCCAACAAATAATTTTTATAATTAATCACACGATTTTTAGTTGCATATAAACAAAAAGTTCACTTCGTCAATAATGGAATTAATAAAATAAAATAATTCAAAAACAAACACATGCTGAATTTTTTTTTTAATTTTTAAAACATATAAACAGATAATTGAAATTGTTTTTTTTTTGTACCATTTAACAAGAATTATTAAACAGCTTCCTAAATTATGTTTTAATACAGTCAAAAAGTAACCTTTGAAAAATTAATATAACCAAAAAGTTCACTTTGTCAATTATGGAATTAATAAAATAAAATAATTAAAAAACAAACATATGCCCGAAATTTTTATTTAATTTTTAAAAACATATAAACACAAAATTGAAAGTGTTTCTTTTTATACCATTAAACAACTTCTTTAATTATTTTTCAATACAGTCAAAGAGTAACCTTTAAAAAATGCAGTTGTTATTAATTCCTTAACTAAACTAAGCTTAAGGGCAATATTAACTCACAACTAAAAAAAAATAAATACTTAGCCTCGACTTTTGCCATTTAAGCTATTGACAGATTAAATTTATTTACCCGTTTAAAGAGCATTCAAAATTCGCTATTCACACGAGGCTCATTAATTCCGTTTAATTTATACGTAATATCTGACAGAGGCAAAGTCTGGAACTGTGGAGGCAGTCGGGCAAGCAGTCATAGCTATGGCCCATAGTCTCTGTGGATGAGATAGCATCTGGGGCGACGTATTGGAATGCTCCACCTTGTTGTCAACACGTAGCATCGCATAATTTTGCTTTTACTGTTAAGAGACGACGACGCCTCCGTCTGCCCGTCCGGTTGTCTGTCGTCATTTGTTGGACTGGGAGCCGCTCCTGTGTCGCTGTGGGCTGCAATTAAAAAAGCGCAACTACCACAAAAATGTACAGAGCAAAATCCCAAAAAAAAGAGAAGCAAGGCAGCAGTAGGCAACTTGCAACTGGTACCCAGAATGAGACCCAGCTTCAGCTCGAGCTGCAGAGTGCGGCACGTACAACGTGCGGCTATTTGTCTGCTTTGTTGTTACTCGTGTTTGTTCCTGCTGTTGTTGCTGTTGTTGCCGGCATTGTGACTGGCCAAAGATTTGTGGGCCAAAAAAGAAAACACACAAAATAAAACACACCAGGCAAACAGACGCAACGGTTCCGCTGCCAGTGTCTGTGGCACTGTGGAACTGTAGAACTGTGCTGCATGCCCGCTGCCTGTCGCTTTTAATCTAGCAAAGCAATCGTTGAATGCCACTAAACTTTTCACCACAACTTATATCAATTGTCGTCCAATGTACGACGTCAACGCGCCTCTGATATATTGGATCTAAAAGTGATCGTAATCGCAAAGCGGAGCAGGCCCAGCCCAGCTCGGCCCCAAGACCAGGACACCAGACCAACTGTCGGGGCCAACTCTCCAATCTCTCACTCCAGCAAACCAATTCTGATTCTCGAGAGTCTGCATAAGTGTGTGTGTGTGTGTCTGTGTGTGTTGGCCCGTTTGGCCAACAGTTAAGGGACCAATTTGTCCTCGACGGCGGCTATCACAAATTTCAACATGATCGCGAACGGATCGCGAATGCATCGCATTGCACTGTGGAATGCACATTATATATGTATGTGTTGAAGTGTGTGTGTGTGTGTATGTGTGTTTAGGCACCTTTGCGGAAATTGTGGGGCATTTTTCACTGAATTTCATTGGCATTTTTATCGATTTTTAAAGAACTTATCAATAGAGTTCACATTCTCCATTTCTGAACCGTTTTTTTTTTTTGTGTGATCTGTAAATTAATTTTGTTCTTATTCTGTATTTTATTTACTGTAGTTTTCAAGCAATTATTTTATTTTTTTTAATTATTTTATTATTGTCTTAACAGACAGTTGATAATTAAAACAATTTTGAGCCATTTTGAGCAGAATTATTTATTTAAAAAATTTTATCTGATGGGCAATTCTATAAATTATAAACAAATGATGATATTTGCATAATCTTGAAATTATACAACTTGGTTTCTGCTTTTTTTTGTTACAACTTTCCAGCAAAATGAGGTAGTGCCCTATATCGAAATGCGGTTTAAAAACTTAAATTTAATTAATACTTTGGTATACAAATACTGTAGACTACCCCAACAATACGTATTGTTTGGGGTAAGTTATTGTGATAAAATATAAATTTAAATATATACAGATATAAAAGAATAAATTGCGAAACCTGTTGTTTGATAATTGAATTAACATATCTTAAAAATGAGTTTTGAAATATTTATGGGTCATTTATTATACTATTTTAATGCTTATGTAGGAATAAAAAAAGAGAATGCTTTGTTGGATTTTTATTAACAATTACGAATATATTTTATTTAAGCTAATTTATTTAATTTATTGGCTTATGTAATGTATTTTATTTTTTAATTTAAATTACATATTTAATTATGAAATAAATATGAAATATTCATATATAGAAGTAATTATTAAGATATAAATTTATTTAATTTATTGGTTTAAATAATGTATTTTATTTTTAAATATAAATTAAATATTTAATAATGAAATATTCATATATAGCAGTAATTATTAAAATATAAATAATTATTACAAACCCAACCCAAAAAATTGGTGTAATTTCAACTTATGCAATGCTGTTGTCCAGTGTCTCCAGAGCCTTGGCCCTGACCCAACTCGGAGTAAGTTAAGCCGCCTGGCAGTTGGTGTCCTGTGCTTGCCCGCTGATCTGCCTACCGAGTTAGCATTAATTTATGAAGTGATGATGACAAGTGGGATAACGGGGTCATTTCGCGCTTAATGTCGCCAACACGTAAAATGATTTGCATCGAAGTGAGCCCCAACTGGCAAAAGCCCCCCAAAAGCCCAATGTCGCGTAATTTTAGAGCCTGTCGCAAGGCTGACTGAGGATGACTTGGACTTGGGATTGTGTGTCCGCTGCTGGCTTCAATCTTTCGCTCTCTCTCAGCTGCAGTTGCAGCTAACCAGCTGCAGATCTGCAGCGAGAACTTATCGCTGCCGCCCGATCATAACAACACATTTTAAAGGGCTTAAGAGGCGGCTTCATCGTCATCTTCATCGTTGTTGTTGTTGGAGTCGGAGTCGGAGTCGTCGGTTGCAGCCGAAGCTGACATAAGCAGACCGCAAACGTGACAGCTCACTTCACCCAGTGACAGTTTGGGGGCTTTCTACTTATAGCCAACGTTGCTCCACTCTGCGGCAATTGCTTCAATAATATTCCTAATTTGGCACTTAAATGCGTCGATGGAGGCGAGAGAGAGAGAGGATAGAGACGTGGCACGGTCTGCAATGGGATATCCAGCGAATGGGCAACTTATTTATTTATTTCTCTCTCTTTTTCTTCTGTTTTGTTTGGTTTTCTTTTGGTTTTTTTTTTTGTCTTTTGGTCAACTGTGGTCTGCTGGTCTTTGCGCCGTGTGCGTTGACATAAATCAAGCGACTTCCAACTTTTATCACGATCTCCTAAATAAGGCGATGCGGCCTGAAATCCGCTTCATACATTACACGCCGCCGTCGCAATCGCTAAGTAAGCTATCATCAGGCTCCGTTCCCGTCCAGGCGAATCTCTCTGTCAGAGTGGGCCAGGAGTGTCACCGCTGCTGCTGGACCTGGTCAGCCAAAACAGATCTCTTCTCGTTGCTGCTGCTGCTGCTGCTGTTGCAAGTTTGCTTGCTGCCTCGTAAAATGCGTGCGCGCGTTGCGCGCTTCTTTTAATGACAGTTTGAAGTTGCGGTCAACTGGACAATTTCTTTCCCTTTTTGCCCTAGCCAAGGATAACTTGACTATTTCATTATGTTTGAAACAGTAGGAAAATGAAATGTTTAAGCATATAGATAGTAAAAATACTCAATATAATAACAACATTTCGATATCTCTTTCATATATATATTTATTTTGGTTCAGCATTAATATCTAAATTTATTATTATTATTATTGATTTATCACTGAATAATTAATATATCAACAGTTAAAGTTAAAACTGACAAACCATTCGAAATTGGTTGGACACAATTAATTAATCAATTCAGCTTTGAGCAAGTTGAAGCACTTTCAAAAATTAGCTAAACACATAAAAATCACACTCAAATAAAAAATATTTTAAAATTCAGTATGAGTCATGCAATTTATTTTTTATTTAAATCTATACAAAGTGAATTGAATACATTTAAATGTAGCTTAACTGTTCTCAAAATAAATCAAATATTTATAATATAAAAAACAGGTTTCTAGCAGAAAGAAATTAAAATAAATAAAATTAAATGTTTTTGTTTCGGTTGCTACAAATTAAACTTGTTTAACCTATATAAGCCAAGTATTTTGTTTTTTTTGTCATTGGTTTAAAAAGTGTATTAGCCGATTCGTAGTGTGGAAATTGTGGTTTTCTTGCTTGTTTTCCTCAGTTGCCGTCTTGTGGCGAATTGTTCACTGAGTTTTAGCAAATGCGATTAAAATGTCAGAGAGACTTTGGCGACGGCCGCGTGTGAAGCAAATGTGGCGCAAATGTTGTTGGCCGTCTGTCAACGGGCCTTGAAGGCACAGACTCTAGGCATGTTATGTTGCAAACTACCTTACCCACCCGCCCCGCACCGCACCGCACCGCCCACCAACACCGCGCACAACCGTGTAAATTGTAAATGTCTGGGCGGCAAGCCTTGCATGTTAAGCTCCGAGCGAGAGAAATGAGCGGAAGGGTAGGAGAGGGGTGGTTGGGGGGTAGCAGAGGCTAAGCCAGAGGCTCTTTGCATAATGATGACATTCCGCCGCGTATTTGATTAAGAATTTTGACAGGCGACATAGTGTCGCTTTGATGGCCACCCAGGCCATGCATATCCGATGTCAGCGATCCCGATTCCGATGCCCGATCTCCAATACCCAATCCGCAAGCCCGCCGTACCTCAACCTGAACCTGAACCCGAATACCGCTGCCCGGCAGAGTCTCTGTCTCTGACTCTGTCGTTTTAATCAACAGCGCTGATCAATAACAATCAACATGTTTGCTGATAATTTTGCCCAGACGACAGTCGACAGTCCCTTCTGCTTCCAGCTTCGCAGCCCCTCCGACTCCTTGACTCCCTTTTGAGCCTGCTGCTCCCTCTCGAGGCTTGTAGGTGGCGTTCCTTTTTTTCTTCTGCTGTTTTTTTTTTAATTTTTTGCGTTTTTTGACTCACTTTGCGGTGCATTCTTTTTAATGGTTTGATTGATGGCTGGCAGTTTTGTTGATCTTGCTGCCTTGAATTTGTCAGCAAATTTGTCAGCCACGGGGGGACGCCACGCAAAGCGTTAACTGGTTTTCTTCTCCTTTTTTTTGGGTATTTTTTGGGGTACTAAGTGAATCACTGGCCAAAGCATTTCTTGCGTGAAATGTGGCGAAAGTAAGTTGACGACTTGTAATCAACTGGAAAGTTTAACTGACTCTTTGGGAAAGTCAGCTATTAGAACTGGCCTAGACACTGATTCAGGCAATAAATTTGAATTTGTTATTTTAACAAGCTTATCAAAGATACTTGTTAAAATTATGTTTTACTATTATTTCTTTAATTTTAACATTTAATTAAAATTTATTTTCTTTTAACATTAAATATCAAAGTGCACATTAAATAAATATATAAATAAATATTTAATTTTACATAATTAAGATCGGCCGCAAGAAAAAAATTTAAGTTCTTATAAATATAATATAAAAAAAAAACATTAAATTAAAAGTCTTCTTTTGTAGTTCTAATTCAAAAACATTTTAAACTATTTTACAAAATTCTTTGTTCTTAAAAATTCGGAGAACCAACTTTGATGCTTTTTGCCAAGTAGTTAGCCAAAATGTGGCAGTTGTTAATGATTGGTTTACAGCTACGACCACACATTAAAATAACTATAGGCTTAGATCGAAATAACTGAACTGAACTGGAAACTGAAACTGCGCCCACAACCGATTTAGGAGACGAGAGTGGAGAGCATTACCAAATCTGGACAAGGCCAAAGATAATTTGCAACAATTTGCGTCGCCCCAAAAACAGACAGAGAGCAGAGCACAAAAGGCGAACACAAAATGTTGTTTAATAATTTAATTTGCCACAATTTAGCAGCGTTTATCAAAATCAAGAGCCATAGAAAGTCAAAAAAAAGGGACTCCATCTATGCGATGTCAGATAACTGAAACTCAAAACCAAAAAAAAAAAAACACCAAATAAAAAACGACTGAAAAACTGTGGGATTGAAAACTCGGATTACGATGCAGATAAACGGGCTACCTAAGTGAACGGCATGCAGGAACGTGATCAGCCCAATTTTAACGCCCATCCAAAACTGACGATGCTACCAGGAGAGACCTAAGTCTCTCCGACACACACACGCACACACACACACACAAAACTGTTCATTTCTACGAAATGTGGTGGGCGCATTGTTGAGTCCACAGCCAGAGTCAGAGTCGGAGTCAGAGTGAGAATCCAAGTCCAAGTCCGAGTCGGAGTCAAAGTCAGAGTCCGTCATTTGGTCAGTGCGAGTGCAGCCTATTATTAAATTGTCAAAAGGTCGAGAAATATATGTATGTGTGGAGAGTAGCGTACACCAATGCTGAACCCTTTGCCAGGGTCAGGCAACAGCGTCTGCCATCATTCGACGTTCAGCAACCAACATCCAACTCCAACTCCATCTCCATTCTCCACCTCCACTGTTCGTCTACGACGCGCGTATCAGAAGCAAATCGAGCTAATTGGGGCAACGGGGCAACAAATACGTGCATCCCTCGTGCGGGGACCATGAGCGAGGGGTGGGCAGAGGGCCGTGTAGTGGGGGTGTGGCAAGCTGCACATTAAGACAATATGGTCTGGAGCATCATCATCATCGGGTATATCGGGTATGGATGGTCCTGCTACAACATTTTGTTTATTTTGTGTGTTAGGCCGTGTGAATTTTCAAAGGCTCAGGGCTAAAATGAAAATGAAAAGCAACAGCAACAACAACAACAACAACAACTGCTCTCGAAATTCCAAAACTGTATATGGGGTAAGGGTTAGCGGGCCCAGGGGTACTCTTGCGCTCTCGATTAGCGTCGTCTGCCGCCGCTTCTGCTGCTGTTGCCGCTGTTCCTGAGCAAATGGTGGGCGTATCGCGGCATTTATTACAGCCAATGTTACAATTTGTGGCTTTCGGATTTATGCGTTTATTCAGGCAGCGCCCCAAAAAATGCCAGCAGGCAACTTATGACTCGGACAGGGGATAGCTGGGGCAACCAGGGGTAAACCGTTCCAACGACTAACCGTTCGCTAAGCTACCGAAAGCGCGGACTCTGCCGCCGTTGCCGCCTGCTGTCTGATTGATTTCTGGGAATCGGACACACAACTCCGCACACACAGTGCCACACAGCACCGAAACAGACGCAGGCACACACAGACACACTCGTCCACAACAAAGTTATGATTAAATGTGTTTTGGGTGGATCAAAATCAACAACAACAACTGCAACAGCAGCCAGCAGCTTGCAACAGCAGCAGCAGCAAAATTGTTAGAGCTATGCGCGGTGGCAAGTGTTATCATTATTTTGGTCAGCTCTATTATTAATTAGCTGGGCAACTGGGATAGGTTTTTGGAACTGATTCTATGCCAAGCCAAATTGCGTCTGAGCAATGGGTGAGAACTGAAAAGCTTTTCAATTGCTTTATTGATGGAGTGATGAGAACGATTTATAAAGTAGACTTTAAAAAACTCATTTTTTAAATCAAATATTTAATTGTCAAACTGAAAAATGATGAGAAAGATTTGAAAATGCGACTCTAATAAATTAAATCTGTGGTAAAAGGTTTACTTGTTAGTGAAAATCATAAAACATTAACCAAATTCCGATTACTATTCAAATAATTAAATTAAATAAATTTAATAAATGCATTTAATCAGAGAAAGTAAAAACAAAAACTAAAAACACTTTAATTACTCGATTAATAACTAAGTCAACTAATATAAATTAATTGTTATCGATTTTTAATTAAATTAATTTTACTAAATGCATTTAATTAGCAAAAGTAAAAAAAAAACCAAAAACACTTTAATTACACAATTAATAACTAAGTAAACTAATATAAATAAATGATTATCGATTTTTAATTAAATTAATTTTAATAAATGCATTTAATCAGCGAAAGTAAAAACAAAAACAAAAAACACTTTAATTACACGATTAATAATTAAGTAAACTAATATAAATAAGTGATTATCGATTTTTAATTAAATTAATTTTAATAAATGCATTTAATCAGCGAAAGTAAAAACAAACCACAAAAACACTTTAATTACACGATTAATAACTAAGTAAACTAATATAAATAAATTATTATCGATTTTTAATTAAATTAATTTTAATAAATGCATTTAATTAGCAAAAGTAAAAAAAAAAACCAAAAACACTTTAATTACACGATTAATAATTAAGTAAACTAATATAAATAAATGATTATCGATTTTTAATCAATGTAATTCAACGTTTATCATATTAATGTGTTATCAATTTAATCATCTATCACTTATTAATCGATTGTGTGTGTGTCTAATAATATTTCATTATTATCTAGATTAAATAGTGCTTATCCACACTATATGGCTCATATCTATAGCAACGAAATATAATCGGTTAGAAATATATTTATAATTTTTGGGTTTTGTTTAACTCTTTTTTTTTGTGGCTAACAAAACAGCAGCTACATTTGACCCATTTAAAATGGAATACGATTAGTCATGCCGCTTTATGAAAATTTCCATATTTAAATGGACAAATCAATTGCTAATTAAGCAGGCAGTCGGGGCAGGCGGGGCAGTCATTCCAATAAGAGCCGTTCCCAGGCCCGACAGACGGTAGCATGTTGTCAGACGGATGATCTGATAATGCTACCCAAAGGCTGCAATTAAAATGTGATCAGCAGGCGACAACGGATTCTCTTTAGCTCTGACTAAGACGGCAGCTGACTAAGCTGGCCAATTGACTAACTTAACGGGAAATTAACATAAAGCCAACAAATGGCCACTCAGCTTGGAGAATTAACGATGCCAATTGACACACATTTCAACGGGAGACCCCATACAGTGAGAGTGACAAAGAGTGCAGAGAAGGAGTAGGAGAGTGAGACGGGGGGAAGAGGAGGGGAGAACTGTGTTGCATAAGCTGAGGCATCCCGATCTAATCGATTATAAATGTGCCTAGCAATGTGCGATTAAAATAAATTGCAAAATCCCAGGCGCAGCGCTTAAGTTTCATAATTAATTCAACAGTTTCCAACGACGACAACAACAACAACAACAACAAAAATCATTAACATTAAACTGAAGAGTAGCCGCAGCTCGCATAGTGATTCACTAACCGGCCCCCCGTTTTGTCCCCTCCCCCCACAGCCCGTTTCGCCTGGTTGTCAACTCTTGTCGCCCATATAAAAAGGGGTAAAAAAACGCGTATAAAAAAGAGTCAGCGGCTGTGGCTCGTTTCATAAACTCTTGTCAAGCTATCGCCAGCTTCTCGTCCACAGGCCCAACCATATCCACAGCCACATCCACATCCACAGCCACATTTACGTCCACATTCGGTTCGTTGTCGTAAAATCGCTGGCAACACCTAGAAAGCAAAGGCAGCGCGCTGCTTATGAGTGTATTTTCCAGAGGTGTCAGGAAACAACTTGTCGGAATGCATCTAACAAGGAATTCGATTTTGCCAGGCGTTCCAGTTGCTTGGTTGGTTGGTTGGCTGGCTGGCTGGTCACTCTGTCGGTCAGTTGTGTCCGTCTTTATGTCGATCCGCCCGTCGGGCTAATGGCACGTTGCATGTTTTACCACGCTTGATGACATGAATGGGCGCGGGCCCAGACAACAATCCACGCACACACTCACACACACACACTCTGACACACACACTCCAGATATGCAGCTCCATTTTGCTTCCCTGTTTGCTGTTCGCTTGTTCGTTCATTTGATAGTTCCTTGGTTCGTTTCAGTTGGTTCGGCTCATTTGGTTCGTTGTTCGCTTGACTCCTTCGTGAGTTGTGTTTTAGTTGCATTATGCAAACATTGTGTAATATTATCGATTAATATAGTTCTTGGATTAGATTGGATGGCTGCCTAAGTGCAGTGGGAAATTATGGAAGAGGCACTTCTCGAATTATATAAAAATGTATGTTTAAGTTTGATTATTAATTTAGGTATTCCTTTACTCAACTTCTTAGTTCATAATTAAATAAATTTATTATTATTAATATAAATATTTAAAACGAGTGCAAATATTAAAAAGATTCTTTAGACTTGTTTAATTTTCAAAGATAAAAATAAAAGTAATTTTAATTTAATATTTATTACGCAATTTAATATTTAAAACGAATTTAGATAGTACTCAAAATCAGTTTCTTAATTTTTTTTTTAGCAAGTGCATAAATAATATTTGCAAATAATGTTAAATTAATATTATTTAAATTAAAAAGTAATATTTCTCACTCAAAACGTAATTTAAAATTACTCATTATAAATCACAAAGAAATAGTTTTGTAGCTCATGCAAATATTTTTCTAGCCGAAACCTTTTCAAACTTAAAGTTTTGCCCAAAGTGCGTGAGACAGGGAAGACGCACAATGCGTGTTGGAGAGAGCGAGATAGCGAGATAGCTTATTGTTAATAGCAGCCCAAAATGATTGAATCAACGTGGCAGAAATCTTTCGTGCTTACACACACACACACACACAAACGCACACACACACACGGAAAGAGGTTAAGGAGGCATGTCGAATGGAGCAGGCAAAAATTGTTGGAATTTTTGTTAATTTGTAGGACGACATTTTGGCTGCCCCTGTTGTCTTTAATGGTGATGAAGGTGATCATATTGAATTTGCATACAATCTACACTGCGCTACACAAAACGGGCATGTGTGCAGATCGAAAAGGGTTTAACATAGATTATAGATAGCTGCCAAGGATTTTCCGATTGAAAACATTTTTTTTACAATTTTAATTAATCAGCGACTCAATTTTAAAGTTGGTAGAGAAATTAATTAAATGATCTAATAATTTTTTGAGCATGTTTGAGCTTGTAAGTATTTCAACGCTTCGCTAGAAAATTTGTTAGAGATCTTGAAAATCAGTAAGATTTCTCCAATTATTGATCCATACATTTTAATATGTTTTTGGTGTTCTTTTCATTGTTATTGTACACTTCCTAATTGCAGCTCTTTTTTTTGTTTTTTTGTTATGAGCACAAGCTTTGTGTCAATGTATCGATTAATTTATGGCATTGTTTTCTACAGCTCATATATCGATCACACTGATCACACTTCGAACTTCATTCATCCATTTACTTTGTTTCAATTTTGTTGTTGTTGGTTTTTGATGGTTTACAGCTTGCGAGCTTGTCACCACTTTCCTGGGCAATTTGTACGCATTTTCAATGGTGGCGGCATATTGAAACTTGTGTATCTTGCAATAACAACAACAGCAGCAACAACAGCAACAACAACAACAACATGGTCAATACAACAACATACTCGTAGGTGTTTATAATGTACACTTTCTTGTTGTTGGGCGTTCGATCGAATCGAATCCGCATCGCACCAGGCCAAAAACGAGCGAGTTGAGTGTGAAGCGATTTTTAAGTTGCTGTTGCGCATTTTCGCAGTTTACTTTTTGGACATTAAAACATCCGTTTACATAGTATTCCCATTAGCAGTGCTCTTGTCTGAGTTTTGCGACGTCTTGTCTGTCCACAATGTTGTCGTTGATGTTGCTCTTGTTGTTGTCTTGGTTGTCGTATTTTTTTTTTTTTTTGGTTGAGCTCGTTGTTCGATCCTCAATTCGCCTTGTCTTGGACACGCGACAATCTTTTGGGGGATAAGCCTCGATCCATTCGTGGCTCGTTTCCACAGTTTCTCAGTTGAAACAAAAGCAAAATTAAATTGTTATGAGCACAAGTTTTCGATATAAGTTATGCGGTTGCCCCTACTTAACACATATTTATGGCGCGTGCAGCGGTAGCCCAGATTTTTCAGATACTCTTCATTTGGGTTTTGTGGCATGGACCCAATGTTGTAAATTACGTGGTTAATTGGCGTTGAGTCAGCGCGCCTGGAATGCGATCATCAAACTTTAATTTGTATTTTTTCGCCAAATGGCTCTCAATTGATGGGGTTAATCATATTATTCTCGGACATTCCAAAATCAACTCACATTCGGATTTTTAGTAAAATACGATTTGGTATTTAAAGTATTTAATAGATAAAATGCGAATATATGTAAAAATATATTGTTAATTAATTAAATAAAGGTGAAAATTATAGCAAAAATCATTTAGACTCAACTATTAATATTTATTTATTTTACTTTATTATTAAATTTTAATAGCAGACACAGAAAACATATACCCTGCATTACTGTTGCGTCGGGTATCTGATCAGATCAGTTATATAATTATTTCTGTGAGCACCTTTCCAATGCCAACCAGACTTAATTAAATATCGCTGACATTTATCGAGTCTCGTGAAGCTGTGGCATGCCACTTAACCGATAAAAGTGGGTGCATATAAAAACCGCATGCACCACGAACCCCACCAAATAACGTACACAAACTTGAACCCAAATCCGAACCAGAACCCGAACCCCGGACCCGAACTCGAATCAGAATCAAATACCGCAAATCTGTCAAATATAAATCACCGAAAGCTCGCCTCGTCCCCTAGCCGAGGATCAGCAGCCCATCTCATTTCAGCTCATTTCAACTCATTCCAGCTCATTCCAGCTCACTCCACTTTTGGGTGGGAGGGGCGGCAGAGGAGTGGGGAGTGGGAAGCCTGCGTCTGAGGCACCAATAAAAACCGAAATTGGCTAACTGGCTGGCGGCTGTGCAGGAATGTTTAATGATGTATAAAGCATGTTAGAGTTTATCTTTATGGTGGCGTTCCTTTACCAATAAAATAAAGCCAAAAACAAAAAGAGTAAAAGTATTTTCAAAATTTGTCTCGATGCAGCGTTTTGAATTTATGGCGCTCGATGCTATCAAAACAAACACAAAAAAAAAAAAATATGCGAAAGCGTTGCAGTAATCAAATCTAACCGACTGTGGAATACTCTGAAAACTGTTAAAATGTTGATAAATTGTAGTTGGGTTTGGCCTTAGAAAAAAGGCATTATTTATTTTAAATTTAAAATTTTTTATTCTAGCGTATATCTTGTAAATCTATATCTAGCAAACCCGATGTGGGCGTGGCCAGGAATTTATTATACCCATTTTTAAAGGTCGTCTGCAGCGCCTGTTTAATCTCCCAGTCCGGTCATTCGGTATTAGAGTCTCAATATACCCAAGAAATGCTTAAAGGACAAGTCAAAACTTTCTAGATCCGCAGTTTTGTCAAACTTTATCAAATTTCCAAAAGCTGTGCTTTGATCTCTAAACTAAATCAACTTTCATAGTTGGAGACAATATTCTGTATTGATTTTCACGTTAAAATTATACTCCAAATGGTAAGCAATTTTCATTTTTATAACTTTTGAAAACGCAATTCTGAATCGATTTTCATTTTAAAAATTTGATCTTAGAAACTAACCTTATCAAATGTGATACGGTTTCAAAAACCACGAGAGAAATGAAGATTTTTAAAATAGGTCATCTGCCTTCTTAATTTTTAATTTTTTTGAGAAGTTATAGTCTTATAAACAGAAAGTCAGTTTGATAATAATTGATCAAATTAAGTATACTCTTCTACCACATTTACACAGATAGTGTATAAGTTTTGTGAAATAAATTCGATCTTGTCGCGACTGTTTCTTCTATTCAGCTTGTAGTTGGGTATTGCTAATTAAGTGCCTATTATCAATATTATTAATCAGATATTGTCAAAGTCATCGTTGCTTTTCGGAAAGTGTGCCATGTTTGTGACGTGTTATCGAAATTGTTGAAATCGTTATCATTGAGTTTATTGTGAGCGGCATATATTGAATCTAAATTTCTTTATTATTTATTGGTTTATCGGCACAAGTTCAAACTACTGGAATTGAAATTTCTACAAAAAATTGCGAGTGCATAAACTGGTCATTCAAAATGTGGGAAAAAAAGAATATAATAAATAAAAGTAAAAAAAAATCCTGAAAGTTATGAATATATATAAATATATACAATATATAAAATATACAAATTTCATGAGTTTATACTTGTTGGATAATGCTTAGATTGCAATTAACCAATTGACAAACAAATTTTTCTGTCATACTAAATTTTTAATTTCTTATTTAAAAAGTGTAAGAAATTTATTAAAGGAAAATGAAATGCACAAAATCTTCTAGTCGACTAAAAGACCAAAAATGTTGTTTTTTTTTTATTTGCTATGTTTTTATTTGCAGTTGGCATATCAAAAATTTTTTATGACTGCTATTTGAAATATGATTAAATAAAGATTTGGGAAATGGCAAATTTGAGCGAAAATTGATAAAACTGATAAATCTGATACTGTGTATTATGTTGGGGTTGGCCAGCGGCGATTTTTTTTCCATACAAATTAATCGGAGCATACGTGGCGAAAAGAAAGCACTTTTTTTATTTTTAAAGTCTTATAAATTGAAAGCAACTTGTAAAGTGGCTTATCTTAATTCTAGATTTTCCTTCTTTTCTACTTCTCTGTCTCTGTCCCTCTTTTTCTTTTCTTTCTTTTATTTTCTTTTCTTTTCCTTAAGTGATAACTAACACTTTCTCCTCTCTATTACCACCCACATCTGGTCAGGTAATACATAATCATGGCTCCATCATTTTGGCATAGGTTGTGTTGTTGCTGTTATTATTGTTGTTGTTGTTGTTGTCACAATATTTGTGGGCAAGGCACGCATTGCCATCGATCGGTTGGGCTTCATCATGTCGCATAAATAATAATCAAAAGTAACATTTTCTATAACGCCGATCACCGCCAGCTAGCCACCCACACGGAGCCACAATTCCCTGGCTCGTCGAACCCGCATGTTAGGCAAGACCAAGACCATGTACCACACACACACACATATATATATATATATATATATATATATGAATATAAGTATATATTGTACAACAAAGTAGCCGGCCGGCCACTTGAGAAACAGTCGAAATTTATGGCGCAAAGTACAGTGCCCGATTGTCACCCATGAAAGCTGTGCAGCAGAGAAGGAGAGGGGAGTGGCCTGGGTAGAAGAGGTGGCTTGGTGGCAACCAGTTTAAATAATGCTCAGTGCTCAGTTGGAGCAGTTGGTGCCGTTGAGGGGACTCTGTGCAGATTAGTCACATGTCAGTTTCAATTATCGTCGAGTCAATTTGTTGAAAGGCCGCAGCACATATGCAGCTTATAAGGCAAAAGGCAGCCATTCGGCTGTGATGGGTACAGGGGCGGGGCGGGGGGAGGGATATGGGACGATGGAGGAGTCAATCGATACCGCGCGATTCGAATCCGGGGCGATTTTCGCTTGAAATATTCCAACTGCGCTCGCCGCCGCGGGGGGAACAGAAAATGGAACTTGGAGCCTTTTGGCTGGAGCTGGAGCTGGAGCTGGCCAGGAGCCACCAAGCGCGTCTGATTATCGGCAGGACAACAACGAAGAAGTCGCAACGTTGGCATAGGGCATAACTCAGATGCTCTGCTATGATAATTTCCAATAAGACAGAGTGAATGAGAGAGAGGGGGTAGGGGGCACAAAGGGGCAGACAGAGGCAGTTGCACGGTTTGAAATTGATGATGTTGGGTATGTTTGGAGTCAGCTTGTTTACACAATTCAGCGCACATTGAGGTCGGTGGTGGTGATAGTGATGGTGATGGTGGTGGTGGTGGTGCTCTTTTTGTTGTGGTGTCTTGTAGAGCTCTTGGCCAGCAAGGAATTTATTGTTGTTGCTGGCCATTGCCATCAAAGAGGCGCCGAACTGTATATCAAGATCAAGATTGAAATCAAAGCGATGTGTCGCAGGCCAAAGATGCTAGATTTTCAGCTAGACAAAATGCCAGATCAATAGATACAAATAACAACAACAGCAGCATTATATAATTATCATCATCATTATGATCATTAGCATTACCATCCAGTATCAACAGTGTCACCCAATTCACGTACGCGCTTTGTTTTTTTCTGCTTGGCTCACGTACGATTGCTATTTGTTCGGGTTGACAAATTGGTATTTGTATCCGTGAGATATACACCGGTGTCTGTGCCTGGAGCCTGGGCCAAAAGCGTGTCAACACATTGTCTGCACCTCGGTGACTGTGACTCTGCCTCTGCCTCTCTGCCTCTTAGCCAGCTGCCTGCCTCATTTGTCAGCTAGCTGCTGAAGCTTTGCTTTTTTATTTTGCTTTGTTTTGTTTTCTTCTTTTTTTGTTTGCTTTCCTTTGGCTTGAATGCTTGGCCATTTGTCTTAATGGCTCAATGTAATCGCTGAGTTTTTCCCCAGTTTCCCAGCCAGTTGCAATCCCACGCATCACGCAATTGACATTGGCCCTGGCTCTGGGACTTTGTCACCTTTTATATTCATTGCCATTGTGTTGCTCAGGCTTTGACTCTTGCTCCGACTTCGACTCCGTCTCCGTCTCCAACTCCTACTCCGGCTCTGACTGCACCGCTAATGCGAAATGTTAATCTGCTGCTTTACAACAATGTCTGCGGTTCAAGCTTATTGAATTTCGAATAGATCGTAGTTCCGGTGATTTTTTCTTTTCATTTTTTTTTTTTGTGGTTTAGCGTTGTGTGAGAATTGTGGTTGGGTTCGCGGAAGCGGATACTGGCCACTGATGAGGGCAACCATGGCTGATGACTAATGATCATCCTGATCGATATGTGAACTTTTTTTTTGCCTGGACAAAGAGGTATTTAGAAATGGGAATAAAACAAGAAGAGTTTAAAAAATCAACTCAAATATTCCTAACTCAATTGATAGCCAAATTGTGATTTTAAATTAATAAATTATAAACTTCATATTTTATTATAAATATTAACAAATTAATTGCTATTTCTAAAAATACAAAAATTAATTAATAATTAATAATAATAAATCATAATTATTGCAATCAAATTAGAACATTTTTTATGCTTTAAATCTTAGACTTTGTTTCTGAAATACTCAGCTAAAATTGAAATATTAAAAAAATCTAAATTTTTCTCTTATGTTATTTTTTTTATAAATTTTTATTTAGTTAGAAGACATGGAGATAATCCATTGCCAAACTGAGCAGCAGCAAATGCAGCCACTTTCGCCAATTCCCAATGGAAGCGATCGCTTTGAAGGCATTAAGCCAACAGCTGGTGGCAAAGGGGAGAAGAAGTAAAAGAAGAGGAAAACAGTCGCCAAGCAAATGATTACCAATTTCTTCACACAATTCATGCATAAAAATAATTCCCAATTAGCTGTATTCCCCATAAGGCCAAAAAGTAAACTGGCAGGCAGGCAGGCCAAGCAGGCCAGCAGCAGGCAGGCGCCTTGTGGATTGTGGCGTTAAAATGCCACAGCGGTAAAAATAATAATAATCGTAAAAAGGCGACGTGCCACAGAGAGAGAGCGAGAGAGAAAGAGAGAGATAGATGGAGAGAGATACCTAAACTCAAAGACGGAACCCAAAGCCAAAACGCATAACTGTGGGCAGTTGTTGTGCGAGTGCGACATGATGTTGATATGTTAACAAGACACCCGAGAGTGCCAAGTGGTGTGTGAGCTAAGCTGCTGCTGCCCCCTGCCCCTTGCCCCTTGCCAACATACCGCCGCCTACCCTGATGATGACGATGATCAACTCAACAGTGAGTCGGAGTCGGAGTCGTAGTCGGAATCAGAGTCTGGGACTCAGTCACTGTCACAGTTGGCATCATATAATAAACCTCACACACACACATATATATATATATATACATATATATATATACCTTAATCCGGTAGCGATGTTTGGCATATGTGAATGAATGTTTGTTTTTGCGAATGCGCCAAGGATAACAAGCCTCATCCAAGTGCCAAGTGTGTGACTGTCCAAGAATCATTTAATATGCGCATATATACCCAAAAGCGATCTCTTCCTCTCTCGGTCAGAGATCAGTGGAAACCACACAAGACAAAAATGTTATGACCTTAAGTTTATTTTTGTGTGTGTGTTGAATTTTTTTATGCTGTTTTTTTTTTTTATTCTAAAAATGCGCTTTGATTTATTTTTATTGATGAGCATATAAAAGCTGAGCACGATTGGGACACAGTAGTAGTAGTAGAAGTCGTAGTTGCCTGGTAGTAGTCATCGCCCAACAGCGGGGGGGAAAAACAGCCAAGAGTCAGCCAAGAGTCCAGATCCCAGCAACGGTCTCACAGAGAACTTCACTTCACTTCACGCTGTGTGAACGACATTTTCGTATATGTATTCAGATATTCGGTTATTTGGTTAGTCTCGTATGGGGGCTGTTCGTTAAGGATTCCCTCCTACATTTCATAATTCACGGAATATTATTATTTCAGCTGCCGAACAATGTGTTCGGAGATGTTTCGGGGCCTTGGCCCTTGGCCTGTCATTTGCCTGCCTCACAATATATATTCTCATTAAAATTGTGCTTTTTTGGTGCTTCTTGTCGTCATCGTCGACGGAAGGTGTCCCTGCTTGGGCGCCGAATTCGAGACTATTGACCAGCCACCACGCCCACCCCCCGTGGTTTTGCTTCCGTTGGAGACGCCACTGTGGCGTGTCTGCCTCTCACTTCAATACCCCACTTCTCCTCCGGCCAACAGCAAAACGTATGCGACTCGGTGGAAATCTGAAATCAAAGCTTAACGCTGTTTATGTGCAAATGTCGAAACAAAGATATTTCTTTAAATTGATAAAGATTAACCATAAACAATGAGGCATGCAACAGAGCGACAAGCTCCAATCTCCAACCATCTGCGGCAAGTGGCTGTCTGCGGGGCGCATAGCTATGCCTGAGCAAAAATCGGAATCCAAAACGAAATCTTTGCTGCCCACATTATGCGATATATTTTATGGAATTTGGTGGCAAATTCGCATTATCTGTTTATCTTAATTGTTTATTTTCCGCAAGAAATTGACTTAAGCCAATGTTATAGTTCAAGGCCTGATTTATAGTAAATATAGCAATAAAACGCAATATCAGCTGACTTTATTAATTGATATAGTCTTAGCTGTTTTCGATAAGTTCAACCTAAGAAAAATATTCTAATCAAAATTGTGTTTTCTAACTTAAAAATCAATATTAATTTTGAGGCGGAAAACTTGCAAAAATCTTTTGTTTTTTAAAATCTATAAATTTAAGTAGTAAATAAGAAATATATCCAGTATTAATGTGAAAACCTAACACTTACTAAAATATTTAGTTATAAAAAATCCATTTATTTAAATAGTAAATAAAAAATATATATATTATATTATTATCCAGATTTAATTTAGAGGCCAAACACTAACTAAAACTTTTTGTTTTTAAAAATGCATATGTATATATATAAATTATGAAAAAATATATATATTATAATCCAGTATTAATTTAGAGGGTAAAAACTAACTATAACCTTTTGTAAGAAATATATATTATAATCCAGTATTAATTTAAGCGCTAAACACTTACTAAAACCAAAAAAATCCATATTAAATAGTAAATAAAAAATATATTTTTTAATCCAGTGGAGGCGGAACACTTACTAAAACTATTTGTTCATGAAAATTCACATTTTTATATATTAAATTAAAAAATATATATTTGGTTGAATTTGGTTAAATTAAAAAATATATATTTATAATGTAGAGATATTATCGCAATGGCTGTGCAAAATTTAAAAATGATTTTAAGCCAATTTTTGCAGAATTATAAAATTGATTTATTATTAAATTGATCAGATAACTATTAAAATTCTAGTTGGTTTCAGAATAATGCGAATTCCACATTTTAAATGTGCATTTCAATAGGTGAACACCTGTATTATCTTGATTTGAGTAAATTATATTCTAAAGTGAATCCAAGCGAGTTTCATTCACGGAAAGCGTGAAGATCTGGCCTCGATCTCGTAGCGTCCAAGTCCAAGTTTGCACCGGATGTGGGCGTTAGCTGGCATGTAATCTGATCCCTGACAAATCGGTCTATTAGAATCGTCGAAGACTGTGTTGAAATATTTGTCGCATGCAACGGCGATGGCGATGGAGTAGAAGAAGAAGAAGATGCCGCCAAATGGACGCTGCACATGGCGCAGTCAAACGGCGTAGGTGGCGCAGGGCAAATGTGCATTGGGCTTGGGACTTGGACTGGGTCTGGGTCTGCAGCTGGGTGCATAACCCATGAGCTTGCCGCAACTCATGAGTAGTTTTTTTTTTGTATTTTTCTTCTTTTTTTTGCAGGCGCAGTCGAAGGGAAAACCTCGGCGCAAGTCTTTACCACAGTTTCTGGCGGCGCGTGTGCCTAGCCCTTATTTTAGTTTGGGCTTTGGTTTTGGCTTTTTTTTCTCCGTTTTTTTCAGTTTTTTTTCTCCGTTTTTTTTTTTTTGATTTTATGAGGCGCAAGTGGCGACGTTTTGTGGTTGCGAGGCAGACGTTGGCTAAAATGTTGCACGTTGCTGGTGGCGGCTTCAAGTTGGAGTTGGACTGAAGCGGCGCCGCAGCAATTCATAAACGTGGGCGATTGATTCTCGTACCTCATGGCCTCATCCTCATCGGGGCAGTGCTGTGTTTTTCTTGCCAAAGCCACAGCTTCAGCTTTTGGGGCTTTGGCTTTGCCACTAAGGCTCGGCAAATGGCCCGCGGCATTGCGATTGAACTTCAAGTTATGATCGTCGTCGCAACTACAACAACAACAACAGCAACAACCATAGCAACAGTAAGTACAACAACCACAGTGCCCACATTGATGGACGTTCGCTCACGAACGAACTTGGCTACAACAACAACAACAACAACAACAACACACGCTGTTACCACTTATTGATGGCACATTGTGATGCTGATGCGTTCGCTCCACAACTTCAAGACCCGGCGACGACCCAACTTCCCCTCCCTTTCCCATACCCATCCCCCTCCCAGCCCACTTCACCACCCCTGCACACTTCACTCATGAGCACGTCGAATAGAGGCGTTCTACTCAAATGTATGATACCCACCCACGAGCTGAGCCAAAGCCCAAGTCCCAAACTATGATGATGACTGCGACTTGTGACTCTCTCTGTCTGACTGTGTGTGTGTTTGTATGTGTCTGTGTGTGTGTGTTTGGCATGCTGGGCTCTGCCCTACCCTGCCGTCGCTCCGCTCAATCCCGCTCGGATTTAGCCTCAAGTTGATGTTGCTTAAGGTGCATCCATGAAGCCTAACTCTCGAGCAAGCGCCCCATGCATTCATTTTAAGAGCGGTTTGGCTTCATTTTTTTTTTTTTTTTTTTTCAGTTTATTTATTTTTTTTGGGCCCAAAGACAATGCAAAATTAAGCGTTTCCTTTATTGTTGTTGCTGTTCGTTGCCTTTGTATTACTTTAAGGTGTGCTCCAGGTAATAATTTAGTTAAATCATATTTTCGGCAAAAAAAAAACATACAACAACAATAACAACAAGCCGACAACTGCTTTACACTGCAGTTAAAATTATTTGCCTTTAACACTCACTCACCTAGTCAGCGCCGCCTATCCGACGGGGTCTTGACTCTCGGACCCTAACTCCATGAATGGCGCAACATTGTTGAACCCCCTCAAAAAAAAAAAAAAAACTACAACATGTGTCGGAACTATGCTGAAAACGACATCAAATCAAATTTGAAAACAGTTTATGACGTTTGACGTTTAGTACAAATTTACCAATGGGTTCGTTTTTCATAATGGCTTCATTTTTCTCGACTACCCTTAGGCTTCAGACCCATGGAGTGGATTCTGTGTGGTGTTAATTCTTTGCTATGTTTTTAAATTTAAGTAGGGCTATTTTTTTATATTTCTGTAAACATAGATTTACTAACTTACAGTTTACTGATGTAGACCAAAACGATAAATGATTTTATTTTTCAATTTAATCAAAAATATTTAGAGAATATAAAAAAATTGCATTATTTAAAAGTAAGAAAATTACACAAATATATAATTTTAATTCCACTTTTTTTTTGGTAGTTACTCATTACAGTTTCCCTCCTTAGCAACTAACAAATATTAAATCAATCACTTTATTTCCTTACAATACTGAATAATTGCATTTTTGAGATATTTTAAATAAAGTTAAATAATGTTTGTAAAGTTTAATATTTTAGTTGAATCTGTGTTCCTAAAAAAACAACGAATAGAAAATAATTCCTGTAATAAATTAAGTTATTAAAAGATCGGTCCGGTTTCGGTTTAATTTCTTATTATATGTTTTTAAATATTGAAAATTTATTGCGCATTAAAAATAATTTTTGAAATATTCTAGTCAGCTAGCTGATCCAAGATATATATATATATATGTTAAATTGAACGGCAACAACATCACCAGGCAAACGCGTCTATCTCATCTCTGTTTAAGCCTAATTCATAGCACCTACCAGAGTCCCAGATATGTATAATCATAATTCTTGTAGTGGTTGAGTGTCTTCTTTTATAACCATATATAAAAATAGACGAAAACAAAGCATACACAAATTTTTGGCATGTCGTAAATAATCGTTATAAATACTATCATATTGGATGAGGCAGCAACAAGCAGCAAGCAGCAGCAGCAGCAGCAACCACATAGAGCTACCTCCTCAGCTTTTGCTTGCCGCTTGTCTTGTCTAACGATAAATTACAGTTAGAGCTGTACCTACCGTATACGCCGGCGACAGATGCCAAAACAGTGGATCCCCAAAAGATATGTGGAAACTGAGCCACGTTTCGAGCATTTTTAAGGTGTGACCAAAAAGCGAACGAAACTCGTAATTTTTTAAATTAGCATTTTTTTTTTTTTATTCATCTTTCTTGCTCTCTGTGACTTTTTTTTCTTCAGCCAAAACAGACGATCGGTTTTATTTTACGTGGTGGAGCGCGCCGCGTTGTCATAAAACCAAATTTACAAATTGTCCCCCACCCAAAAAAAAAAAAAGAGAGCCCAAAGCACACAAAGAATCAACTCATATGAAGGCTATGGCTGTGGCGACATAGACATCATCGACATCATCAGGCTGGAGCTGAAGATGGAGCTGATGCTGAAGCTGAAGCTGGAGTCGGGCTTGTTGCAATAAACTCATCAATAAATTGCCGTCTGTTGCTTATATTGCGGTTCTCGCGTTGGTTATATGACGCCACAAGAGAGAGAGAGGAAAGACAACAACAACAATAACAACAAGAACAACGCACTTGATGATGTGTTGTCCCCGATCTTTACCAAGTCGCATCTTTCCGGCTGGCCGCGATCCGTTTCGGGTGGCCTTTCTTTCTTGGTTGATGAAGCGCGTGGCTAAGTGGATTTGTGTGTTCGATGGTGCGAGAAAAATGTTTATTGTTTCAACATTGTTATCAACCTTAAATAAACACAGTCCCCAAGACCAATCCTCTCCAGTGCCCACTCTGTGGTCAATTTTTGATTTCTAATTTGTTTACATTCAAAGAAGCAACAAAAATTATTATGCTAGATGGCTGCAAACACTCAAAACAGTTGCTTGGTTTCATCTCTACCAACTGACCAACCGGAAGAGCCATAAACATTCACACTCACACACACACACTCATACACACATTAGTGATTATTCTTTTCGACACTTCTCTTTTTTTCTTTTTGGTATTTGCTCTTATCGCTTGACCACAAATTTCATTCATTTTGTTCGCCCCTTGAATTTGTCTGAATTTGCTCAGAATTTATTAGTACAAAGAAGGCGCGTGTTTGCATCATCAATCAGTTAGGAGCAGCAGTGGTGTTGCCCTGGCTTAGTAGATGCGATGATGCCCACCGACTTATAGAGGTAGCCCACAACAACATCTTTCACGCTTCTCGCGCGCCTTACAAATTAATTTCGTTAACTTGGCTCGTTGCCTGGATTATAGCTTTGGTTGAGTTATCTTTTTTTTTAGGAAGCCGATGACATAAACAACCAAAGGATACTCGCTTAGTCATACCTTTTTCTAGGGGACCATATTTTAGCTTTAAGATTTGGAGCTAATAAAGATTTAAAAAGTTTAAGAAATCTTCAATTTTTTAAATAATTTTTGGGTAACAAGACATGAATAAAGACCGAAGATATTAAACAAAAAAATTAGTTTATTGAGAAATGGTTTTATTCTTTACTATCCATAAATTGAGCAATAATTTTTTAGTTTTAATTCTTGTTAATACAAAATAAGTAAAAATTTATTATAAGATCAAATGCAACTTAAGAAGAAAATAAAAAATAAATATAACCTGAAGATATTAAACAAAAAATATTAGTTTAATAAATTAATCAATAACTCTTTTATTAAATTGGCTAAAACTATTACAAAATAAGTAAAAATTGATTAGAAGATCAAAAGCAACTTAAGAAGAAAATAAAAATTATTTAACATAACTAAAAAAAATAAATTCCTAAAACATTTGGGAAATTTATATATGTGTATGATTTATATATTATATTTATATTATATATTTATAATTATAGTCTTAACTGTGCATTGAATTGAAAATATCCCCTTTATTTTGTATGCCAGCTATTTCAAAACTTGTCTCTGACAGTTTGAATTCAATTCTTTATTGCCTTCAAAAACACTTAGCTAACTCTTTTTCCATTTATTTACTGTGACACGGAGAATGCTCATTTGTCAGTTGATTTGGTTCCAGTTTCCATGATTCTACTCCTGCTGCTGCTGCTTTGGGCCTGGTCATAACTAAGCTGACAGTTGTGACATTATGGCGCTCAATTTATGCCTAATTAGGTTGAGCTATGTCAACGATTACGACACCTAATAACAAAGCGCATTCAGCTACAGATGCAGATACAGATGCAGATGCAGATACAGATACAGATATGGATAGACTCGGAATCAAACGCTCGGAGAGAGAGGCGCAGCTAAGCCGATGCGGACGAGCGATAAGCCAACCAAAGTAGTCCCAGTTTCCAGACTGATGGCTGCTTCTTAAAACCCAACAGATGCACTCAGCAACTAGAGAGGGGGGAAAGGACTCAAAAAGAGTGAGAGAGGGGGGAGAGAGAGAGTGACTGAATGATGGGCCCTTTTTTTGTCGACTCAATTACGGTTATGTAAGCCCATTGAGTGTGCGAAAGATCAGCGATGCATATAACCAGAAGTATTTATATATATATATATATATATCCGGGTTAGCCAAGCGGGCTGCCGCTGACAGTTAACGGTGCCCGCAAAGTGCCCATTTTGAGTGGTGGCCCAGGACATGCAACTATAGATACATTTCACACTTATCAGCACACCGGGTTTGCCGTTAGCCGGCACCCAAAAAACGGGTCACAAATTGCTGCCTGTCGCCGTCGCTTGTCCTTGCCTTGTTTTTGTTGTTTATTAGCTTCATAATATGTGCCCAGTTTGGAGTGGGTTTTAGGGTTTACAATGATATCATTTATAGAGATGGTGGTTGAAGCATTTCGGGTAGGCGTGGCCCGGTATAGATTACATGCGAAACAGTTGCTGCTAATGGGCCTGCTGCTGTGGCAGGGTTAGTTCTGTTTGTTGTTCCTCCCTGCCCCTGTGGCAATGGCAACCATGCTGTGATAATTAAATCAACATTTGGGGCGGGCAAAGCGCGTTAAATGTTTTGAAGTTCGTTTTGATTGCCGTTTATCGTTCATCATTTATCGCTTTTGGCGATATACTTTTTCGTGGGGTGCTCCATGCTTTATCTGTTATCTAAATCTCTGTAAAAAATAAACAACCTATTTTTGCATATCTTAAATGAAAATCTGACTTTGTCTTTGAAGTAGAGCTACTTATGTAAATATTATGTAGAGAATCTGTGATTTTTTACACGTGTTTTACTATCGAAGAAGAAGCAGACATTTTATCTTGTTTTAAACTTGGCCTTTATTCATTTGTTCTACTTTTTTAAGCATTTTGCAGTGTTGGAAAAACTAGTCAAATTTTAACAGAAAAGTGAAAAGGGAAATGCTCGCAGTTTGTGTGTCGATGGGTTGATGTGCAAATAGCCAAAAAGATTTCACTAATGGCCCATTAATCACTTGTCCAAATATGCGACTGGCATTAAAGAACCAAGCCGACCATATTCACATGGAAAAACGTTGAAAAAATCCCACACATTGCTAATCCTTAAATACACAACTCAGTTTGTAGACCAGTCCTAAAAACGAAGAAGAACATTAAAAAAAAAATAATATTTCGTAAATGTGACATTTTTTACTTGAAGATTGCGCTAACACAAAGCAACAGAGAGAGAGAGAGGGAGAGAGAGAATAAGTGGGGGAGAGAGAGAGAGAGAGAGTGCAAACTAAACGGAAATTTACAACGCCGACAGTTGACGGCTATTACAACACCTTGGCCAAAGAGACAGACACATAACTCTATATTTGTTGACAAATAAATACTAGAGAGAAAGCGAGAAAGAGATAGAGAGAGGGTAGAGAATGGGGCAGACTGCTCAACCCAGCGAACGATATCCGTGCAAAGCAATCTTGTCACTAAATTATGACGTTAATGACAAATTGACGGCAAAAACGCCTTTGAAGTTTTGTGTTGTTGTTGTTTGATTGTTTTTTTTTGGCTCTAATCAAGCCGACTACCGCCGAGCCAACACTGAAGTGGGTGGTGTTGGGAGGCTACACTGTGGCTACTTGCAAATGATTTTCGTTTAATTTGAACTGCATTGCCAGGGCCCCATCAATTAGTCGTAGAGCTGTTATCAGCAAAAGTCGTATATATATATATATATAGCTATATAGGTGGTCTCTCTCGTTCTGTCTCTCTTTTGGAGATAAGCTGCTCCACTATCTGGCCTGTTGCTCTATTCTGTTTGATGATTATGTGTAGTACACAACTCGTTGCCAGCGACTGCTCCGTGCTACGTGCCGCGAACTTGTCAAACAAGCCGAGGGCAAATACTGACGAGCAGCACACACACACACACACAGAGAAAAAGAGTGTGATTATCCAAAAAGAGAGAAAAGGAAAATGCGGTGCTCCATTGCCTGTCAATTATATTGTAGAAACTAATCTCAACCTGAAATACTTAGCCGTATAACATTTGTCACATTTGTTTACATTTGCGCCCTGAGTGTCATAAAAAAATGCGACCCAACAACCGAGTCGGCTGCATCAAGGCAGTTATAGGGTATATATATATATTTAGAAGGTACTACAAAAACACACACATATATTATATATATATATTTATATTTGTTTGAGTGTGTACACACACGCTTTGGCCTTCCATCCATAATGCCTGGCCAAGCTTTGCCGTCGGCACAAACTGCACCATCCAATAAAATCTAATTACCTCTCCGAGGGAACACTGTATAAACACGGCGTAATCAAGGCCTATCTATTCATTTGCACGAGTTTCGGCAGCTTTTCTTCTCCAGAGTGACAGAGTTGACTATTTGGCTGCAAGTTCCAGAAATTTGTGCCTCTCCTTCCTCCATGGGCGATTGGCGTTGGCAAATCTGTTTTTAAGCTGTTTCCAAGCAGAGGTAAGGAAACAAGTTAAAAAGTCAATTTTTTTTTAAGAAATGTGCAAGACAACTTAATAATTTTTTAGCTTTCAGCTGAATTTTTATTCAATTTACAAACTTGCTTAGAAACTGTTCTTTAGAAAAAGACTTAATTTAATTTAGTTTGTCTAAAATAAAATATGTTTAATTGCTACACTTCTCAAATAGAAATCGCAGATCAGAAAATATCTTAAAACCATTTTGTGCTCTTTGGATAATTATTGTGTTGACCTTGGATGCGGCTGTAGCTCAGTTAATTCACAGATAATTGCAATGCCCCCAATAGACTCCTTGTTAAACAATTTTACAGCATGCAACAGCCATGTCTAAAGGCTTTTCCCGCCTATTCCTGTTGTGGCCGGAACGGGTTGCTAACACGTTTGCCCGGCCAAAAACACATTGCGTCTTCCTTTGGCTGTCCATCAACTTGGTGTGTGTGCCTCCAATATATAAAAACGTTTACGATACGACACCTAATTAGGCACAAGAACGCCGCATAATTTACGTTTCGTCAAACGTTGACGCAGTAACTCCTCAAAGCTGAAGTCCAACTCTGAGTTGGAGTTGCAGTTTGTGTCTTTTTTTTGCTGTTGGTGTTGGGGATGATACAAGGGGAGTGGAAACGTCAGCGGCTGTCTCTGGTTGACCTACACTCGAAATAAAACAGATTTTTATTCCCAGTTTGACCCCGTGCAAAATACATTTCAATTGGAAAATCTGATTTTACTTCAAAATTTAGGTATAAATTCCAAGTAAAAAAAAAATGTATTTTGTGACAAAATTTACACTTAATGCAAATTGTAAAAAAAACTACAAAATTCGTTTGAATGTGCAAAATTTACTTTGAAACAATTCTATTTGTTGATCTTTCTTAATTTTGCTAACATGAAATTGTATCTAATTTTTTTTGAGTGTACGTACATCAGCGCTGTGCAAACATGAATTCGTTACCTATTGAGGTGCCGTCACTATTGACGCTTTGACTGCTTGTCGGGGTTGGTGGGGCCTCCCTCGGGCACAGACATACATACATCAAATCATAAAGCAAATGGTGCCGACAACTAACTGGCCTGCCCAGACCAGACGTTCATATAGCCATGCCAGCTTCATGACATTTACATTCACATTCACCCAAAACTCAACAGTAACAACAAATACAACAACAACAACAACAATAACAAGAACGTTCCGCTTTTTGCGTTGGTTCCGGGAAACGCAACAAAATTTCACAAGCACAACGAAAATATTTTCAACTCTTGCGAGCAACTTCAAAGAAACAAAACCAAACCAAAACTTAAAAAAAAGATACTTGCCACGCCTCGACACTAGACAACATTGTTGTTGTTGCAGATCGAACTGTTGCTGTTGCTGCTGCTGATGTTGCTGGTTAGTGATGGGCTTATTAGAGTCAGCCGGCTGCGAGAGAGTGGAATGGCGTCCAGGCCAAAAAAATTCACTCTGGACATTGTCAATGGGGCGTTGCGGAAACCTCAAAGCGAAATTTAGTGCGCTCACTCCTAGTCTCGCTGTAGCTGTTTCTCTGGCTTTATGACGACAATGCGTTTGCTGTCATAATTATTAGTCAAACACAAACAATGAATTTCATAATTTTCCCATCAATATACGAGCACCGGCCCGGGCTCAGGTTCAAGCCCAGGCCCAGGCACAGGCCCATGCCCAGCGTTCAATGTTTAAACATCCGCTCGCCCGCACGCGCCTCGAACCGCTTCAGCTCGTACCTCTTGGTACTCGAAGCTGGAGCTGGAGTTGGAGTCGGACTTGGAATTGGAGTTGAAGCTGGAAATGAAGCCGTCGCGCATAAAGTGTGAAATTGCCGGCAATTCGCAGAGACGCTGCTTCAAACTGTAACCCAAGCTGAGGGAAGAGCAGCCATTCCAGCTGGAGTCTGTCGTCGATGCACTTAAAAAATATATAAAAAATATAATATATATATAAAATAAAAATATATATATACATATGAAATATTATCAAATTTAAGTAACATATTTTTGGATTTAATATTTCAGAAATTAAAAAATCTAATATATAAATATAAAAATGGAGAATTCATAAACATTTTGCAGCGCCGAAGTTATTTTTTTAATAAATTGCATTGCTTAATATATTTAAATTTTTTTCGAATTTTTTTTTTCGATTTACTTTCTAAATATATTCGATATTATTTTCTTGTTTTGTAGAAATGTTTTTGGAACAGTCAATTAAATTGTTTTTTTATAAGCATTTTGCTTAGCTGAAATTAGTCATAACAAGATCAGTTTTGTAAAGTTTTATTCATCTTTTTTTCAAGTGTAGCCTAAAGTCTGTCCGCTGTTGAGCTCTTTGGCTAATGGCCCAAAACGTTGTCGGTACTGGGACATGTCTCGTTCCGTGCTTGTTCCATTGAATAGAACAATATCCGCGTAAATATTTGCAGAGAGCAGCGTGCGCAGTTCGTGTTTAACTGTTGCCAACAGCAAGTGAAGAGTTAACGGTTAGTGGGAAGAGGGGGAGATGGGGGCAAGGGGGTGGTCTTAAGCTGGTCAAGAGCTGTGTACCATAATTGTTGTTTGATCGTTGTAATTGGTTTGTTGAAGCTGGCGCAGGAAATGCAACAACTTTGTGTCGTTCCAGGCGGCTCCACATTGATCCGTTTAACTATTGACAAACGCCGAAAGAGACGGCAACAACGAGCTGAACCAGAAAGAGACGGAACTACTTTTTTTTTTAACACAGCTGTCGGCATCAGCTTTTGAACTTGCAACGTTTTTGTGTTGTCGATCATAAAAGAAATGATGGTTAACATTGTGGCAACTCGAGCTGGCAGCTGGCCACAATTCCGCAAAAGCCTCTCGCGCTGGGAACCCAACTCTCGGCCATGTGGGTATTCCATCACCTGGGTGGGCGTTACGACAATGATAGCGCCTGCTCCACAAATCGTGTCTTGTTGGCTTGTTCAACATTGTTTGGCTAGGCGATAAGGTTCATTTGTCCCAACTGCTAGAAACTTCTGGTGGGAAAATAGTCAAGTCGAGCCGAGAAGTCGCTTTGTCTCTTTGTCGCTTTGTCTCTTTGTCTCTTTGCTCATGTTGTCTCTGTTCATTGGTGTTGTCAAAGGCTTGTTTGGACTGTGGATGGAGTATGTACACCTTAATGGTACATTAATTGCCCTTGTTGGCACTCGAGCGATAAACATCGCTACAAATATTTGATTTCTCGTTTGCTACAAGTGTTTAAATAGTGTTAACTACATGTGAGAAACTACAACTTGAGGGTTGGGGGTGTAAATGGCATGGAAACCGGGTCAGCACGGGATGCACAAGAGGTGCGCAACAGGAAGCACTCGAGAATACTTCGGAAATTGAGCAAAAGGATGTTGGTTTCCAATGAAATCACCACAGAACATTTCCCAAATGTTTCTCAATTTGATTTCATTACCAATAATTTTAAAATAATTGAAAGTCGGAATAGTTTAATTTAAAAGTAAATTTATTAATTCTTGTAAAATTATCAGTTATTCACAGAGAAGCATTTCTCGATATTGTCGAACTTAGAGAAGTTAATTAAGGAATAATACAATAGTTCATCAACTGATATTCAGATATTTTTATTGATCCCTCGCAGGACATCAAACTTCAATTAAAAGTTTCCGAGATATATTTTTTTAGAGTTTATTTTCAGATTTCCCACAGTTTCTTTTAGACAATAAAAAATAAAACACTTTAGATAAATGAGTTTCCATTAAGCTATTTTATTCGAAACTACGATAAAAGTCCACAATTTACTTATAGCTATAGTATTAAATGTATATCCAAATAAAGTCAAACTTTCGTACTACCAGCTAAAAAATATAATTAGCTTAATTAACTTTATTTAGTCACAAACTAAAACTAAAATTAAATGCTGTAAGCTGGAAGCAACTTGAAGGCATCGAGTACAAGCAACACAGATCAGACACATATTGTGGAGGGATTCGAATTCTTGAGAGCTGCAAATGAGATTTAAAAGGGATCCTTTCTTCGGGGAGACAGAGAGGTCGGGAAGTGGAGCTGGATTCAATCGCTGACGGCAACCAAGTCACGTGTGCTTGATGGAGTTGGCGCTACTGCGACTGTTGAGCTGGGCAGCACCATGGAGACACCCAGATCGGAGCTGGAACCGTTGCTGGTGCTGCCACCAAATAGATCAGCCAATCCACCGCCCATGCCACCCGTTGCCGATAGATTGTGCGTGAGACTGTGACGCCTCAGATCACAGTTGCGCCGAAACACTTTGCCGCACGAGGAGCAATTGTAGGGCTTGATGTCCGTGTGCGTGAGTAAGTGCGTCTTTAAATTTGAACGCTGATTGAAGGAGCGATTGCAAACGGGACACTTGTGCGGCGACTCCTCCATATGCAGTATCTTGTGGACGGCCAAAGTGCGCGACTGACAGAAACCCTTGCCGCATTCGGCGCACTTGAAGGGTTTCTCCTTGGAATGGATGTATCTGTGGCAAAAGAGTAAGAAAATAAGAATAAGAAAATGGTAATAAGATTTTCATATATTTAAGTTCCTGAAGCTTAATCAAATTTTACGTTAATCGATTAAATATTAACAAAAATGGTAGGTTTTGGAATTGACTTATTTAAATTAGTTTTAAATTTTTTAAATTTAATTTCTCTTTTTTAATCAATTAGAAATCATCTGAGATATTTTAAGCCATATTTTTTTTTAGCTTTAGAGATTATTATCGTCCACATAAATATTATTAATGTTCCGAAAAGATAACTAAAAGTGATTAAATATGTCTCACCTATGATCTCTGAGATGATCCTGACGCCTGAAAGCCTTGCCGCATATATCGCAGGAGTAGGGACGCTCATCCGTGTGGGTGCGTTCGTGGATGAGCAGATTGTAGGACTTGGTGAACTGGCGATTGCAAAACTTGCAAATGAACTGCTTCTTGGAGCGCTGAGCTGCAGCTGCTGTTGAGCTATTTGCCGCATCCTCTGCACCAGCAGCACCACCTCCAGCAGCAGAAATGACACTCAGCTTGTCCTGGTACATGGTGGCCTGGAGCGAGTGCAACGATGTATCCGTTTCCGTGGCGCCAAAGCTGTTCGGATTGAAGATGAAACTGCCATAGCTGCTGTCCAAGTCGCCCGCCTCAAAGGACAACGCATCCTCGCCGTCGAGCAGCGGCAAATCGCATTCGGCGGCCAATTCAGCGGCGGTGGCACAATCCAAAGCTGCCTGCTGATTGGCAGCCGCAGCGGCAGCGGCAGCAGCAGCTGCAACAGCGGCGCTAACGGTACTTATCGATGGAAGCGGTGGAATGCATTTCGATGTGCTTCCACTCCCGCTGTTGTTGTTGCTATTAGTATTGTTGTTGTTGCTAGTGTTGCTGTTGCTGCTAGTGTTGTTGTTGCTGCTGCTGGCGTTGGGTGAACTGACAACGGCTGTGCACACGCTGGAGGCGCTCGAAGAGCTGCTGGACTTGAGCTCTATGCTGGCCAAATCAATAAGTGTTGGCAATGTTGCATTCTGCTCGGCATCGCTGTTATTGCTGCTGTTGCTGTTGTTGCTGCTAAGCGTGCTGTTGTTGCTGTTGCCATTGCTGCCGCTGCTGTTGTTATTGTTGTTGTTGTTGTTGCTGCTGTTGCTGTTGCTACTAAAGCGAAACACATCCGATTTGCCAGTGAGACGCTGCAGTGCCAAATACGATTCGAGCGCCTGCAAATTGAGTGCTGCTGCTGCCGCTGAATTTGCCGGCAGCAATGCCGCCTGCTGCAGGCTGCTGACCATGGTGCCCTGCAGTGAGAGGACGACAGCAGCAGCTGCTGCCAGATCATTGGTTGCCGCAGCCGCTGTTGCTGTTGCAGCCGCCATTGCTGCTGCACTGGATTTTGTAGCAGCGGCAACTGTTGCTGTTGTTGCTGCTGCAGTTACAGATGTTGCTGTTGCGTTAGTTGCTGATTTGCCGGATGCTGCTGCTGCCACTGCTGCTGCTGCAGCTGGTGATTGCTGTTCGGCTTCTGTCTTCTGCTGACTGCACTTGAGCTGCTGCTCCACGTTTGTTGTTGTTGTCATTGCTGTTTGCCGCTTGTTGCTGTTGCTGTTGCTCTGATTGCTTCGGCTGCTGGCTGTTGCTGTTGTTTCTATTGGAAGTGACTTATTATTGCAAGCGTCCGCTGCAGTTGCTGTTGTGGTTGTTGTTGCTGTTGTTTTGCCTCGCTGTGGCAACGTTTGCATGGTGTTGGTCTTCTTATTGTTGTTGTTGTTGTTGTTGTTGCTGCTGCTGTTGGTGCTGTTGCTGTTGTTGTCGTGCTTGCCAGCTGCCGCAGCGGCAGTCAATTGCTTCGCTGCGTCCATAAAAAGAGCCAAATGCACTGAACCACTGATCCACGCACACACAGCAGGATATCGAGGCAGAGTCTTCTTCGCCCGTGGGCACAAAGATGCAACGCCTGCTGTTGTTGTTGTTGTTATTGTTGTTGATGTGCTGGATTCGTTTTTTTTTGTTGTATTTTTTTTTTATTGTTTGGCGCACCTACGCAGGTCTTGTGGCTGGATTGTCCGTGGTTTCTGCTTTTTGGCTTTTGACTTTGCACATGAATATTAAAAACCACACGCCATCATAAATCACGCCTTAGTCACGCTTTCAAAAGTCATAAAAATCGAATTTGACGTTCCAAACGGCAAACAGGAAAAAAACAACAAACACACACACACAACACCAAACTCAAACAACAACAAACCAATTCGCAGCACTGCCAGAAGGGTGGTGGGGTGTGGGGGGGTAGCGAGGAGGCGGGGGTTCCCGAACTACACACCTCTGGCGAGTGGATCAAATGACGTCGAACACGCGCTTCAAAAACTTTCAAAGCTTGTTGGCCCACACAAAGAAACAGTTTTATTTTGTTGTTTTTGTGGGCGTTATTGTCACAAAAACACTGAGTTGAGTTGAGTTGTCAGTCTTCAAAGCTTGAAAAGCACAATTAGAATCTATTCGCACAGTTTCTGGGCGGTGTTTCCGTTCTTGACACCAGCTTCAGCACTTCCGTGAATAAATATATGTTTATGCGTGTATTTATAATGTATAATTTGTTTTTATTGAAAACCCAGGGGCGGATTTAACTGCTTTTTGCTGCTGTTGCTGCTGTGCGATCAGCCGACGTGCCGTGTGCGCTGCACAATATTGGTAAAAGATCACGGAATAACTAAAAGTCCATTGCTCTGCGAGCGGCGCGCGGACCTGGGACCTGCGCTCACTTGTTGCCTTTTCGCCTGACCAAAACTGGCTCTCTCTCACTAACACATCCGCAGTAGCAGCAGCAGCAGCAGCATTAACAGAGCGCACTCAAACTCAAGCCAGCTGAGTGAGAGTGCGAGAGCGCAACAGGCACGCGATCAATTTATACAGAGAGAGAGAGAGCGAGAGAGGTCGAACTAGCTGAGAGCAAGAGCACGCGTGAGCACAACCAGGTGCCCAGTAGAGGTGCAAACGAAACACGTTTTGTGTCTTGCGGTGGTGAGTTAAGTGTTGTCATCTCTTGAGCACACACACACACACACGCACGCACGCGTACGCACACACACACACACATTGCAGAGAGCGCGATCACTTACACATACATGCGCACAATGCTAACCGGTTATTGGCGCTCGCAGTTGTTGTTAATATGGCAAACGCTTATTTTTGAGTGGGTGTTCTTTCACAATTGCTTTAGAAGTAATCGTTGCGGCTGTTGTTGTTGTTGTTGTTGTTATTGTTGCTGCGGTGCCCATAAATTGCCATTTGTTGTTTGATTATTTACTTAGCTATGCATTTGGCTTTTTTTTTTACAGTTTGCTTATGAGTTTCACTTTTTCAAACTCACTATGATTGTCAGTTTTTATTTCTCCGTTTTATTTTAAATAATTTTGGTGGCAATTATTCGCTGGTATCTCTTTATTTTGATGTGCAAATTCAGGCCTGTTTGACTGCACCTTTCGAGAACTTGCTGGTAAATTCTCACAAATCGCTGATAGCCTTGCCTGATTGCACTTGACGATCGTAGCGAGAGACTTGTTTTGTAAAATTTGTGTTGAATTGGCATGACTATCATATGGGAATGTAGTTATGTAATTGCGACTTGCAGCTTTAAGGGGTGTGCATGTAGACTCTAGATTTTAATTTAACTAATAATATTAATTTAAAAAAACATATCGTTAATAACATCATAGTTGCGATAATCTCTTATTTCCAAATGGAATTATTTTTTTTGAATTTATTTTAGCTTAAATGTGCTCATAGCTTTTATGAGTTCTTATCAATTGTCTCTTTGAAATCAGAAATTTTCCACAAATAATAAAGCAATAAGTATATGCTTAGAGGCAATAGAAATATACTAAAAATAAACAGATTACGTAGAAAATTATAAATTTCGAATACCAAATAACTTACTTTCCTATTGTCAATTAAAAAAAAAAACCTAATGCAAAGAGCACATGTTTTAAGTACTATTATATTTTATTATTGTTATAAATAATAATCTTCATAACAGTAAAAATGTGTATTATTTGGTTATTGTAATTCTTTATAAAAGTAGTTGTATACTTTAACTGCTTCTCCGTAAGTAATTAAGATCGGCACTGATAGAGGGACCCACAAATCTACAGTTTTATTCGATTGGGTTGGTTTACAATTTACAAATTTATTCGAAGATCAATCGTTAATCGAATGTGGATGTGAAAAACAATGCAATGCTAGTCGGATGACAATTATATTTTAGCCACTCCCCTGGCCACCTTTTCCAATTATTACAGATGCTTTGCTGAAATTTATTTATGACTATTATTCTTATTGGCATAAAAAAAATAAATATATATATATAAATTATAAGATTTAAATTAATAAACTAATTTGTAATAAATTTGACTATTTATTTATGGGGTACACATATTATTTTTATAATTTTATTATAATAAGAAACAAAATTTGGCTTACGATGCAGTTGCTAAAGTTCCCTAAATGTCTTGTAAGATTCGAATTAAAATATTAACAAGTACCAATAATTTTTAGAAGTGTAATAACCTGCTAGCTGATGCCCATTAGCGAACGCGTTGATTTCTTAAGCCTTAGGCGCTACCCCCAACCACACAGCGTTTCCCTTCTCCCTTCCTTTTACCCTACGACTGCAGCTACAACTCATTGGAATAATTTTGCTGGCACGTCATGGAAATGCACACGCCCCACAGATGCAGATGCAGTTGCAGTTGCAGTTGCCTCGATAAGTCCATGGAGGAGGAGAAGGAGGGAGTAGGACAGCGTAAGAGTTGAAGTCACAGTCACAGCTGCAAATCCAACGCCCAGAATTGAGCACGACTGAGACTTGAACTTGGGATTGAAGCTTCAGTTTGCGTTCCAAGTTTTCAACTGTCAATTATTTCTGTATGCATACAGCTTTTGACTGTGGGACTCGCTCAGAGATACACAGAGTTGCTGGAATGCACATACATACATAAATACATAAACATATAATACATAAATGGGTGTGCGTGTGTGTGCGTGTGTATTCTTGGAGGTTGTGTGCATTTTAATGCGCTAAACGGCTCAAGTAAATGACCAATAATCATGGGAGCTGCTTGCTTCGGCTGCCGGTTGGTCAGCTCCAACTCCAACTCCAACTACAATTCCAACTTCATCTTTTCAACTTCAGTTTCACGTTTGCAGTCGGCACTGCAATTTATTTTTGCATTAAATTGCAATTTGGCCGCAAACCTGCGAGGGGCAATGCACAGTTTTTTTTGCCATTTATGCATTTATACAGATATTATCATGATTAATAATGCACAAACATGTCATACGCTCGTTTCGTGTGTGTTTGATTGGAACGCATTAGGAGCGCATCCCGTAATGATCGCAGCAGCAGCAGCAGTGCAGCCCCAAGATCACCACAGCCAAACAAGCAAACTGGACAAGTTTTTTTTTTGTTTTTGGGGAAAGGAGCAAGGAGTCTTTTTGGTTTTGGTTGGTTGGCTTGGCAGTCTGCAGTCAATCGTCCCACGGTAGCAATTATGTCGCTTAGTGCGCCCAAACGTTCGCTTATGATGATCATTGCGGTGTCGGCGCCTTCAAAAGATTAGCGATCGACTGCAGCAGCGACTACATTCCAAGGTAAACTCCATGCGCCTTTAATATTGACACAAGCTTCCTTTAAATGGCTTTACTGGCTGCTGCTGCTGCTGCTGCTTCCTCGCCCTCTCTCTGTCTCTCTCCCACTCTCTCTCTCTCTTTTCTCTCTTTCGCTCTCTCGCTTTCTCTCTTTCGCTCTGTGTGCCTTCCTCTCAAAGTCGTTATATTTCGATAGTCGCGCTTTTAAATGCGCATTTCCTGTGCCTTTCTGTCAGGGACACACGATCGACGATGAGATCCACATCCAGGTTAAAGATGCGACTAGTTGCTCCGTCTCAAGGCAAATGGTACATGATTTCAAATTTCAAGTACCAGTTTACATATACACTCAGAAAAACATTTGCCATTGAGTTGAAGAAATTGCTTAAAATTCTATTTCAATTTAAAGATTATTTAACCAATTAATTTTTACCTTCAGCAATTTATATATTTTTTCTGCTTAGTGCTTTTAGTAACTATGTATTAAAATATATACATAATATATATAATTCTTATGTATTTACCTAAATTTATAGATTTTTCCTTTTAGTGTAGAACGTACGGCTAGCAAAAACCAGTCATCCGCTCCGTTCGAGTATCGAGTCTTCAGTCTTGGCTCTGAATCTGAATCTGAGTCTCGAGCCAGAGCCAGAGCCTGGGTCTGGGTCTGGGACTGGGCACGGGAATGCCTTGCAGCCTTACACCATCTGTCACAGGGAAAGGCGCGCATTCAGATCGGCAATAAGAATGCGCTAAACTTGATTCCTTAACGCTGTGCGCGCATGCGTGGGCTGGAATTACATGATCACGATCAGCGATAAAACTTGATGTTGTACATGGCCGGCAAACGGGGACAACCGGCAGAAGGGGCCAGCCAACCACCAAACAGGGACAACGGCAAACAACGAGGGGCAAGGATAAGAGCTGAGAGACAACTAACTTCACTGGAGCCCATGGGCCAAACAAAATGTCGCAAAACATTACACAAATACACAAGTAAAACTCTGAAACGCAGGTTGATCAACAGCTGCAAATTAACGGCAGTTTTTAATTTAATATTTCATTTTACTATATATAATATGTGCCCAACAAATATTGACATCGGGACCTCAACAATATATGGAATTGACCAGGGTCTTTAATATTGAAAATTTATCCGATTTAAAAGTTTTCCTAGGTTATGTTATATTATACATTTGCAATAGTTTTATTATATCTATTGCCCATATATGCTAGGACAAATCTGATACTAATGATTAATACCAGAATTCATCTATATGATAAAACGACGGGTTTCGACATAAGAACTGCCTGGAAGGTTTATAAATTTTTTAGGATTTAGGAAACAGTCAGTAGATAGTAGAACAAATATGGTCAATTCGACTCGGCTAGTGATGATGCTAACTTTACCGATTTAAGCTCAAAACATGTATCCTGGGAAAACCGTTCAATTTTGGCTATATCAAAATAAAATAAATACTCTGTGCAAGTTTTTACAACTGCCATATTATAATAAAAATAATTCATATTTAAGGAAGAGAATAAAACAACAGTACAATAAAACAATAATATAAAATTACTAAAAATTATTTATTTTCAAAATTAGTATATATTAGAATTTAACATAAAAATCTATAAAATAAAATTCAGAATCAAGGAGGCTTTGCATTTACTGTCTTTCGTCACTTTAAAGTATAAAAACTTAGGAAATAAATTTCTCATTTAATTTTGCGTCTCGATTGTGAGAAGTACAGAAAATAAAGAATTTAAATATATTTTTGTAAGTATTGTGTAAAAAATGTATATTCTGAAAATGGAGTTGTTCGTAATAAAATAAATTTTTTATATTTGCAGGGACACCGAATTAAAGAAAAAATGAATCCAAAGAAACGAGTGGCTCACAAGAATGCTAATCTTGCAAAACTTCTAACTGCTGATAGAACCAGGAAATTCCGTGTGCCTGATCTTCCATCATCCCGCATTCCAGTTCGCTCAAAAACTAAGCCCAAAACACCCTTGGTTCAGCAACAGAAGAAGTTTTTGGGCGTAGGAGCAGCAGGCAAGCAAACAAATGAAAGTTTGAAGACGCCAAACCAAAAGATTGACCAGAAGAATATTGCTGCAGGCAACCGTTCAGGGGCCGACACACCTAGGAAATTCCGTGTGCCTAAGCTGTCAGCAAGACTCCCAAAAGTGGAACCAAAAATCGTTCCTCAAACAAGCACACTTGCAGTGTCAAAAATCCCATTGCCTCAGCAGCAGCAGCAAAAGAAAGAGTTTTTGGGAGTAAATGGTGGCAAGCGCAGAATTGAAAATGGGGAGACTCAAAAGCAAAAGTTGAGCCAGAAGCGTCAACAAAAGAATACACGGATGGAGTGGTTGGAATGGATGGTCCCGACAAACAAAATGTGCAATAGGCGCAAAATGTCTATTAAATTGGACAAAATTCGTCTCGAGAATCTTTTGACACAGATTAATAGTGATCCGCCGCCAATCTGGGATGTAGCTTTCATCATGTGGCGGGAGGTGGATGTCTTGGAACGCCGAATAGAGGCATTTGAAAAAGACCAAGTCGAGGCAGAAAAATCGGCTAAGTGACGAAAATGAATTATCTGGCAGCTATGTGATATAGATTAAAAAACTTCATTCTCTGTTTTTTTTTTGGAAATAAATAAATGTGTTTTGGTTGCAGAATGATAACAATTAATTACACCATTTTCGGTCAGTTAATATTATAATAGATTAGGAATTAACTTATTTTCCCCCAAGGTCATCGAATCATAGTTTTTTTTTTCGTTTTCCCTAGGATATCCAAAGTATCTATATAGATGTCATATTATGCAATTGATTTAGTAGCTTGAAGAACTTCTTACATTTCAATTCTTCATATACACAAATTGAATTTAAATTTACATTTGAATCATTTTAATGTGCCAATTCAACAAAAAAATAAATGTAGTAAAAGTTTTCCGTCCATCTTAAAATTGTAATTAGTTTTTTGTTGCAACATGGTGAAATCACAAATCTAATCTGATGACCATTAAAAGTACTAGTCTCCTATAAATTCGGAAGGCAACTGTTTTGCCATAGAGTCTATATGAATATCGAAGCATTTGTGCCTTGACATATGTGGTTTGTCAAATGTCTGTCAAATTTCCTGATTGCTGTCTTATAATTTGATTTTGATTGTGTTGCGCCGCTTGTCATCTTTCCGATCGAAAATATTAATCTGCTTTGGTTGTGTCGCACATGTCGGTCAGTCCAAAGAAAAGTAAAAGTCATAACACACATTCTATGGCAGCGATAAGATCGACTATCGAAGATCTTGGCCCTGGCCCATTGCTATTGTTTGGCGTGACTTTTTATTGGTACGACGAGTAATTACCAGGGGCGTTTGTTCCCAGTTCCCAGTACACAATTCCCGGTAACAGCCGGCAGTGGCAAAGGCAGCAGCAGCAGCAGCAGCCGCTGTTCATTAGCCGCAGGCGTTGCCGCTGATTGGAACAACTAATCCCTGTCCCATTCCTAGTCCCCGTCCCCGTCCCATTTTCAGTCCCTGACGCTGCCGTCAAGATTAGGTGCTGCCTTATTTCTTCCACTTCTGCTTACAATTATCATTTTTATTTCGTTTATTTTTTTGTCAGTTCAGTTTTCTGTTGAAATAGGCGTCTTGGTAGTCGATTCTGTGGTTGGCACGCACAGCCGTGACAATTAGTGTTTGGGGGTTTTGGCCCAAACATTTTTTTCTCGATTTTTGGTTGTTCGATTTTTAATTTTTATTTTTTTCCTTCGTAGCTGTGACGCAGATCTCTTATCGTTTTTCGTGTGCAACGCGGCGAGGAATTGACATATTCACTTGGTAATACGATCTATTGAAAAGAATTGAGGCCTTGTGCCGGCTGCTTTTTTTGAAGGTTACATTTCTTGTGACAAACAATGGAGGAGAAATCATAATTACAATGGATTAGGAAATATTAAAATTTTGCTCTTTGATGTGCGCCGTTGATCATTTTTTTGGATTCAAATACTTGAGATCTTGTGTTTGTTGTTGTTGTTGTTGTTGCGTTTGTTGTCTTATGTTGACGTTGTTCTTGAGCCGAGTGAGCAAACAACAAATGAGTTGGCGCATGGACAAAGATCTTAAGCAAATAGCAGAGTGTTGTCGAAGTTGGACAAAGGGAATTATCCATAGAAAGAGTGGGAGGGCAGTAAAGTGAGTGTGAGCTGTACTTGAACTCGAATCGAAGGTGAATTTGATCACTTTTAGCAATAGTTGCAAAATATTTTAGAAAATATCTTTCGAATTTGACAGCAATATGGCACAAATCAACTGTAAAATATTTATAAATAAAAATATATCTGAACTTATCAGTGCCATAAATTTCTCAAATTTTTAGAAGCAATTTTTCTTTGCTAATAAATATTACTATACTAAAAAAAAACTACATTTAAATTTGGAAAACCAATTATTCGTTTCGTAAACTAAAAATTAGAATGGTTTTGCTTACTTTTAAAAAAAGAATTATATTTATTTTAATTAGTAACATATCTGAAAATCACTGAGAACACTAACTTTATTTTTACTCTATACTTTCATTTATTCAGCTCTCTACTTATAATTTTCTTGTTTCCTAAGTCGAAATGCAAACAAATTGAGCAGTTGCCAAGCTAAATAAAATTGTAACTGTAATTTTAGCTGCCAATTTTAAAACGATTTGGCCATGTCGAAAGTGATTAAACATCGCACCAAACGAAGCAAAACCGAACCCGAAGCCCAGTGTGAATGTGAAACATTTCTAGAGGCCCTTCCTCAAACATTCCATGAATGATTTGCGTGCCTTCCACGCAACAGCAGCATTAACAACAACAACAACAACAATAGCAACAACAACAAGCTAAATGAACTAAGGACGGTTTGGAAATCAAATCGAAGCCATCTGGCCAAAAAAAGCGTCGTGGGAATCAGTTCAATATAATTTGCATGGGCAAATAAGAGTTGAAAGTGTGGTTCGGGCTTTTGGACTCTCGATTGCAATTCTGTGGATTGCGAATGTCAATTAATTGCAAACAAAACGGAGTAAAATTTGCCAATGAAATTTGCACAACAACAATAACAATGGAAAATTGTTGCAATTTTCTCGCGGCTGTCGGTCAGGTCAGCAGTAGAAGGAAGTAGTGCCGAATTATTGAGTGGCTGACTGACTGTCTGACAGACAGACTGACTGACTGCCTGCCAGCTTGGCCAGCTTGGCCAGCCTGCCTGTGATGATGTGATGTGAGTGTTCCTCCGGTTCCTCCACGACATGAAACACTCACCAGCTGAGTGACAGCCGAAGCATTTTGTTGTGCATCGCTGACCGTTTGGAATGCACATCGGTCGACTCTAAACATATGTCCAATGACCCGATACTCCCTGCACGGGTGTATCAGTATCGGTATTGCAATCGGTTTGGCCGATTGGGGCGCCATTCGTGCTCACTGCTGTTGCTCCGTTGCTCCGTTGCCGCTGTCCAAAGAAGGCCCAAAATGGTCAAATTGATGCACTCGATTTAACGTGCCTCTGATTGAGCTAATGGCAGAGGCGACTACGTGAGAAAGAAATAAATTTCAATTTCGCATTCGCATTGGCATTGGGTCAACATCGACATCAGCGGCAAAACACATCAAATTACGTTTACACAGAATTGGTTAATATATCGTCTGGTAATGGAGTTGGCCTTAATGCAATAGTTTGGCCTTAAGAACGCATAAAGAGCAAAAGAGAGAGAGAGAGACAGAGACATATAGATATAGTAATTATCTTCTCAAGTAGCTCATTAACAGTTCTTTATCATAATGATTATTGGTTTACTCTAAGAACACATCTCTGTGAAGGCCGTCGGACTCGAGATTAATATTACCTGTAATCTAATCTTTTTAAACATTTGATTTTTCTACATTAATCATGATTATTTTATGCGGATAATTTGTTTTTTGCTTAGACATTTTTTTCATCTTTTTTGCTTAGTATCTTATATATATATATATATCATTCTGAACCAATTTGGCAACCGGATATGGGAAGAGTGCAGACTACCAATCAGTAGACGTTGTGACAAGGTTTATGTGGCACTCGGATTGTTGGGGATCAACCACCCCCTATGGTGCGTTATGATTGTTCTATTGGCAACTCATTTCCTGCTGCCCGACATACACTTTCGATTTCCGAGGATACCGACTACGATGAGACTGCCAACACAATGCGAATACACAAATTAATATAAAAAAAAATAAAGACTGTCTGAACTGGGGAGGCCTTTAATCATTTTTAGCTGCGCTCTGGCCAAAGTAGAGCACCGCAAAGCATCCCAAAGAGCAGGAAGGAAAGAACCAGTCAAAAGCTGTAAAGCGTGGCAAATATACGCTTAATTGGCTGTGGTGCCAGCCAAATAAGAGAGATACCCCAGTCACCAGATCCCCAGATCCCAGATCCCAGACTCGGGCTAGCCGCATTCAGCTCCAGTGCAATAAAATGCAAATTAAACGAATGGAGGCCGGGTAGGCACATTTATTTACTTAGAACCTCCTGCTGTGCTTCCGAATTAAGTTTAAGCCCGGAGGCTAAAAATGCAAAAATGAGTTTTACTAATTTCTTAACTTGCAGCCAACTTGATGGACATGCCACAGGGGCACAAGGTGAGGCAGTAGAGTTGTTTGTGTTTTTTTTTTTGCTTATTCTCCATTTCTTGCAGTAACTGAATCTTAATCCTTACATAAATCGATTTTAAATGAGTTTCTTGTGGTTCAAAGGCATAATCAAAAAATGAAAACGGCGCATGCAAATCTGCTGAAGCGCAAAAAAGCTGAAGAATTCTGCTTGTCTTGTGATTTCGGTAGCGCACCAAAAAAAAACTCCATGGTCACTCCCACCTGACTGCCGAAAAAGCGCCCGAAGGACGACGACGACGACGACGACGACGAAGTCGAGACGCATCTTCGGCATGCGTTGAAAGTGGGGCGTGCGCCGTTTAGTATGCAAAGTGGCCAATGGGCCGTACCCCCGACTTTACCTGCTGCTGCCCCGATTCCCCTTTTATTTTTCTTAACGTTTTTTTTTACGTTTTTTTCTTAAAAGCAAATGAGTTATGACTTGGACATGGCATACGGCCGAGCGTCGGCCTCGACTCGTTTGCATATTTTAGGCCACCGTTTAATTAAAGGTTCCACAATTTCTGAACATTTGAAACAGGGCACGAGCACGAGGGTCTGTCAAGAGCTCGCGACTCGCCCATAACACTTCAACTCCAAGCTGAAGACTTTAAGAACTGGAGCTGAAGCCTCCAGCTGAAAGAGTGTGTGTGTGCATGTGTGTGTGTGTGTGTGTGCAACGGCGGCTTTTGTGCTCTCAAGAACCTGCCAATCTCCGTGTTCAGGGGGATCTGTGAAGTAGGCGATGGTTGCCCTGTTATTTTAACTCAGACACGCACTTCTTACTCCCATATCATGTGAGATTTCAAATCAATAACCATAACTTTGGGATCTCTAAATAACTCTATTGTGCGGCGCTCAAGTTTTCTCGGAACTGCTGGAAAATACACTCTTCATGTAGAAATGCAGCCATCGATTGAACGAGCTGATCCGTTGATGCTGCGGGTGTCGTCGTCGTCTGGGTGGCTTCACAATAAAGTCTAAATCTTTTGGTCTCCCCTCACCCAAAAGATCTCCGCTTAATACTACTTCTATCTATCGACTATTAGCGCTGCTGCCTGTCGTGCATTTTATTGTTTCTCCTCTCATAATTTATACCCAGCGACACCTTTTTGGCTGCGGAGCAAGAGAAACCGAAACCGAAACTGAAACAGAACCTGAACCTGAACCTGTTTATCACACGCATTAGATCGCAACGCAATGCCATCAATATACTTATTTTTTTCAGCTGCAGCAGCTGCTGCTGCTAGTTGCGGAGACGCCACAAAGATGCACCTTTATGTAAGTCAAGACAACAAAAATTAAATAAAATATAAAGGTAAATGGTAAATGGTAAAGGGGAAAAAGTCCAACATCGAACAACGCCTTTTGTTCGCTGCTCTATAAATTCAAGTGGATATCAATAATAAATTTCACTAATTTCTGTCATTCCACTCAAGGGCTACAAGCCAACAACAACAACAGCAACAATCGCTCGAGCTGCTCTATGAGGCATAGCCACGGGCACAGGCCCAAACCCAAACCCAAACTCAGACAGAGACTCAGTTTCAGACCCCTGCATCCCTCTCTTGCTGTCTCTCTCTATTGATGTTGCTGTTGTTGCTGTTGTTGTTGTTGCTGGCGTTGTTTGCTGCCTGTAAGTCTGTGTGTTAATGTCTTGCTTTTAACCACTTCATTGTTCGGCGTCAAAGGTTAAGAGTCTCGCATGTTGTTGTCCATGGCTGTCGCCATCGTTGCCAGTTGTCTGCAGCATCAACATCAGCAGCAGCAGCACCAGCAGCAGCAGCAGCCACAGTCACAGCAACAGCAGCAGCGCCGCCAGCAACATTTGCCGCAGTGCCAGAGCAAAAACTTAAGCCATATAGATACGACCTCGCCCTCATCCCCTCGCCCCCCCGCTCAACATGGACAGATACATGTACATATGTATTTTGCGCTTTTGTAGTTATTTGTCTTGATTTTTATTATATGGTTTTTGTTTCGAGTTGTGTTGCTGTTGTTGTTGTTGTTGTTGTTGTTATTTATCTTTGTATTATTTTCATTTTTATACACATCATTTGATTTCATTTCATTTCTTGACTGCTGCCGTTGTCGTTGCCGTTGTTGTTGTTGCTTGTTGTTGTTGCTTGTTGCATGTTGGGTTTTCTTAGTTATTGTTGTTATTCTTTAAATGCGCCTCAAAATGCAATTGTTGTGCATCCATTCAGCTTGAATTGTATTCGATCTTTTGGTGGGTTTTAATGGGTTTGGTTTTACATGCATTCGATCGCTTTAAGAGGTGATTGTCAAAGAAAATTGATGAGTTTTGGGGTTAGCTGTAAAAGGGGGGAGGAAAGAGTATTCCATGAAATTTATCAATGGAACTCTATAAAAAATGTTAACAAATACTTGAACCGTTATATTGGCATGATAAACCATAATTTAAATGCCTTACATAAAATCTATTGACAATGATTATGTGCATATATTGAATTAAATTTTTAATAACTAAACAAAATTTGTAAAAAATAGGTTTTTTTTATTAATAAATATTAAAAATAAATAAACATAAATATAAATATTAATTAATAAATATTAATAATATTTCTTCCAATAATATAATAATAAGATTATAATAAAAATAAAAATTGTAAAAGATAGGTTTTTTAATTAATAAATATTAAAAATAAATAAAAATAAATATAAATATTAATTTATAAATATTAATAATATTTCTGTCAATAATATAATAAGAATATAATAAAAATAAAAAATAAAATAATATAATCTGTAGAATTGTTTCACTTTAATCTTAATTTGTACCGCTACAGTAGCTGGTATCAGCCTGATTCCTTTGATGATCTCGCAATTAATTTGTTGAATTTGGTAACAATGCATTCGCAAATCATGCTGCTTACTCCAAACTCATCTCTGGGCACCTTGAGATGTGTTGCCCGACTGTCTGCCAAGTAACTTCAATTATGTGCCGAACCAAGGCGAACCGAACCGAATTCCCCTTTACTCGACTCGGCAAAATGACGAAACATTTTTCCCATTCGATATTTGTTTTTTTTTTTATATTTTGGGATGCCATAAACAATGGATTATCTAACCACTTTACAAAGTGCGTGAAAACACTGACAAAGCGCAGACACTTGTGGAGGAGTCGGAATCGCATGGAAACTCATTCCCATTGTGCCCATGCTCATTGTTAGACAGCTGGATGATCACAATGCCAAACAATTAATGTGCTTATTGTTGGTTATCGCAGCGCTCTCAATTTTTCCAAACTATCCGTGGATAGCATTATGTGAAAGTATTTTTATTTGAACAAAGGGGGCGAACAACACAAGAAACACTCGACAGAAGTCAATTCTAATCGAATTGTTTTCTAAATAGAATGATGGCAACTTATTCCCTGGAATCGCATTCAATAAATTGTGGGAATCTGTGCAGGGACACGACACGCACTGGCAGAGTAAAAGAGACAGAATGAGAGAGATGGATAAATGTTCTGGTTTATAATGCCATAATAAACTGAAACTGAAACTGAAACTGCAGCAAAGTGAAAAATTACCTTAGCGCTGTTAAGCACAGCCACTAAAACGTTTAACTTGGCTTTCGAGACTAATGGTTTGGGGTTCCAATTTGTATACGGTCCTCCAAACGCTACCTTGGTGGACTTTCATCAAAGAATTTTCGGTGTTGTTTCGCATAGCCATAAACATATTGTTGTTGTTGTCCATTGGGTTTAGCTGTCTGGTAATTTTGGTAGCATCAGGCATCCATATCCAAATGTTGCTGTTAACTCTTCTTGCATGTGAAACGTTTACGTGCTGGCATCCTACACACACACACACACACAGGATCATCGACATCGGCATATCCACAACGAAGATCAACCCATACCCCAAACCAAAATTCCCTAAACTTGCCATCTCAGTGGAAAGAAAGGTGCACACAACGCATTCTTTTCCTTCAAAATTACAACATTATTATTATTGCTGTGCTTGTTGTTGTTGTTGTTGTTGTCGATGCAAAGCGTGGCTTATGGTTTACCAGTTGATGTTGTTGCCTGCCAAATCCTGAGAAATTTGATTGAAGTTTAAAAGGCTTAAGAGCGCAGCCAACTACCATTTCGAAGTTCTGTGCGATTTCAGTTGCCATTCGTTTTATTGCCGGCATTATTATCATTCCTCATCGTTTGTTGTTCTTTCGGCTCTTCGCAGCGGCTTGTGAATTTGAATACTTAATTTTCTCTGCCTCCCTTTCCCCCTTCTTTGCTCTCTCTTTCATTTCAACAGACTTTAAAAAGGTCACAGTTCAAGCGCGTGCAGCGGTCGCAATGTGAGAAGTTTTAGTTTTGCTTTTGATTACCAACTGACAGAAGCCATTGGCAAAATTTCGCAGTTTCAAGTTTTCTTTTATTTGTTAATTAAATTGATTTTTTTCTTTAGAGTTTCAACGAAAAGACACTTGGTAAAAAGGGGAATTTATTATATTTATTCCCTACTTAACTAAACTATAATGACAGAAGCCAATGGCAACTTTCGCAGTTTCAAGTTTTCTTTTATTTGTTAATTAAATTGATTTTTTTTTCTTAAGAGTTCCAACGAAAAAAACACTTGGTAAAAAGGCGAATATTTTATTTATTTCCTACTTAACTAAACTATACTGATACACTTTAGAGAGTGACAGAAGCCATTGGCAACTTTCGCAGTTTCAGCTTTTCTTTTATTTCTTTATTAAATTAATTTTTTTTCTTAATAGTTTAAACGAAAAAACACTTGTTAAAAAGGGGAGTATTTTATATATTCCCTACTTAACTATGCTAAACTATAATGATACACCTTAGAGACTGGTAAATGCTTTAAGAATTGATATTCTAATTTGAACATATAAATAAATATTTAAGTTATATTCAAATAATGATATTTTTTACTAAACAAACCTAATACTTTTCACAATTACATCTTACTAAAAAAAAACCCAAATCCCTTAATACATTCGGATCGCTTTGATGTAAACTAGATATTTATCTTTTTAACTATTCTATTCGCTTTCCACACTATTTTGTCTTGATTTCATTGGATTCTTACAACCCAAAATTCACTTGTTTCCTTTGAGACAAAAAAAAAAAAAAACCGCCTAGCACATCATACGATTTTTGGGTATTTTTTTTATTTCGTGTTTTTTCGACCATCATTTGATTTATGCGCACCTCCACATGCGCCTATATATCACTGCGACTAGTACGGCGATATATCACAAACGTATCCATCAGCCATGAAATATTGCGGCTCCTCGGCGCTCTTCCCCCACCTCTCCGCGTGTATGTCCGTCTCTGTCTGTTTTGTGTGTGTGTTTGTGTCTCTGTCGCTCTTTTGATGGCTCCCCCACATGGCAAAGATAAATTCCACGCCCGATATTATCGTTGGCCACACAATGGCAAATGCCGATACAAAATTTATAGCCCACCCGGTCATAGACATCGGACATGGACCCATTGAAATGATATCAGACTTGTCGCTGCTCCCCTTCGTCCCTTTACCACATCTGCATTTAAGTTTTGTATATTTTTTATAGATACATTTTTGTTGTTATTACTGAGGTGGCTTTGATGGTCAATTAAAATGGGCTGTTATTATGGACGGACGAGGTGCGATATAAGTGCGATAAATGTCTGAATGGTCTCCGTGTGGAAATCTGTTTTTGTTCTCTTAATAAAAGAAAGCGTTCTTTTTACGAGACTTATGACAGATAAGCCTTTCAAATCTAATGCGTCTGCTGTGGCTCATTAAACTGGAGGAGAAGCCGAAGAACTTCTGCATTGCTGCCGTTGTTGTTGTGGTTGTTGTGGTTGTTGTCATTTCACAGGTGTGTGCGAAGTAGTTGCAGTTCCAGTTGGGTACCAATAAAGTAGTTAAGTGCCTACCCTGGAAATCCAAGTTGCGTGTCGAGCGATGAGAAGAAGCTCAACTTGAAATTGTTACCGCGACCTACCGGCTCCAAAATGATGTCCATCTGCAGGAACATTAGCAGCAGCAGCAGCAGCAGCAGCATCTGCGGCAGCCGCATCGTCATCATCAGTTAAATGAAATGATTGAAGCTGAATTGAAGTCTTTAGTCAGCGGAACACGCAAGGCAACAATTGGCCACAGCAGCAGCGGCTTATTCCACTGATAAGCTGTCAGTGGAAACCATTGGCTGGTCAGTGATCCGTGCCTGGCAGTCGCTTCATTAATCACAACATCATGCGAATTTCTTTGGAAGAGGAGAGACTTTTCGCGGCGCTGCAGCGCACTCAATTTGCATGCGCCCAAATTGCGCATACGCCGCGTTGACCCCGCATAGAATTCTACCGATCCCCCGCTCCCCCGATTCCTCCCCCCCACATAATGTGCCATATCACAAATTTATGTAGTCAGGCCAAGAGTCTACATGCTGTGTGTGACTGGCTGCAGAAAGCTCAGCAGTCGATGGGTAAAACATGGACTCGACTCCATCTCTGTGTTTTGGAGACGGGATCGACGAGAGCGTTTTATTATTTTGGCTGGGGAGTTGCTGCTGCTGCTGTAGCTGCCGCTGCTGCTGCTACTTCGGAATGTGCAGCGTCATTATTTTTATGATTGTTCAGGTATACAAAATGCTCTCGGTGCTTTATGAACTCCGGTCGAGCGGTCGATCGATCCGCTCCATCTACACAATATATTTTCTTTAGTCAATCGAAGTTGTCGATGTGACTTTTATATGCCACTCAAGCGTTGTTGTTGTTGTTGTTGTCTATCAGCGGTGCGGGTGTTAAAGACCACTGAAGACAATTGTTATTTTTAATATCATTGTTGGCACATTTGCTGTTATTGCTGTTGTTGCTGTTGTTGCTTTTGTTACTGTTGCGTTTGCCGTTGAGAGCATTCACTGTAAAACTCAACATACAACATACAACACTCAGTCACACTTGGACTCTGACTCCGGCTCTGTTATTGTAAGCCATGTCTAGTGATATGATTTCATATTGTGCTTTGCAGCTTTTTTTTAACTTTCAGAGGAGGCCGACGACGCCGACAACGATGACAACTCCGCCGCCAACGTTGCCAGTTGGAATCCTATATTGCAATGCGGAATCAACATAGAAGTCGACCATGTGAAGATCGGGATGCTATATTGGTTATAGAAAATGGGGTAAATAATATTTGATATATTAGGAAATAATAATAATAAAATAAATAAAGAATAAGAATTATATAAAGTAATTTTAATTTCAATTATTAATTTTGTCTGCACATTTCTTTTCAATTAGTTTGGGAGATCATAGCTAAAAAAAATATATCAAAAATTACAAATATTGTGAAACTTAATTGAATTGAAAATCAATTAAATTTGTAACAGTTTTTAAATAATCATACAAAACCGGACGATTAAATAATCTATTAAAATTGAATTAGGATTATATAAGGTAATTTTAATTTCAATTATTAATTTTGTCTGCACATATTTGTTTAATCAGTTTGGGATATTGTGATATTGTGAAACTTAACTTAAACTAATTAAAAATCATTCAAGTTTGTAGTAAATTGTAGATTAAACAATCATATAAAACATGACGATTAAATAATCTATTAAAATTAAGTGAAGATTATATAAAGTAGTTTTAATTTAAATTTTTAATTGTGTTTTCACATATTAGTTTAATCATATTGGAATATCATAGTTAAGAAAATATGTAAAAAAAAAATACAAAAATTTGTAGTAGGATTTAACTACTCATAAAAAAACCTGACGATTAATTTATCTATTAAAATTGTCATAATTAAATGTTATTTGAGTATATATTTAATTTGTAATACTTTTACAGGTTTTCTAATCGCTTCAATCTTAAAAACTCTTTAAGGTTGTCATCTAATAGTCGTCACTTCATTGTGAGTGCCATTAAGCATTCAACTGGGTAATAAAATAAATACAAAATATTCAGTTTTGGCAGAGTGGCCAGCTTATCAGGGGATAAAACAAAAGATCAGATCGGCTATGTAAATCAGGCATTAAAATTGGAGACCACCCAAAACTGGAAGTGTCAACCAGAGATCAAAAGCAATTTGCATTTGCATCGAGGAGACATCAACAAAGTGATTTAAATATATAAGACTGGTTGAGACACACATTTTCGCTCAGTGTTTAATTAAGTGTTTGTTGATTTGTTGTCGATCATTGAAATGCGAAGCTAAAACGCCTCCGAGCTGACTCCGGAAGACTTGAATACGTATTTTATGTGAGGCAAACGCATAAAAATCGCTGAAATTCAGTAATCAAAAAAAATTTAGACATTCTGTCGCTGCGGTCGTCGCTGATAAACCCAAGTCGTTGCAACTCCAAGACAAGCAATGAAACTGCCCACACAGACGACACACAAAGTGGCAACAGGCACAGGCAGAGGCAGAGGCAGAGGATGAGGCAGAGAGATGAGGATGAGGCAGCTGATGATAATGATGATGATGCTGGCGGTTGTTGGTTCGTGGTTTTAGTGTTGCTTGCTGTAAGTTGTCTACCTTCCCCCTCCCTGCGCACCCGCCCTTCCAACAGCACCACAACTGACCGCAGCCACAATTATCAAGTGTGAAAACCAGCGAATAACAAATTAAGCGAGTGATACCACGTCAAGAACTTCAACTCGGGACTCGGGACTCGGGACTCGGGGACTCGAACTCGAACTCGAAATTCAGCTGGTAAATGTATTGAATGTATTTGGACATGGAACACCACAAAAACAGTAAAAGAGAGCCGAGCCGAGTCGAGCAGAGTGGAGTCAGTGCCGCGTCGGGGCACTACTCCGATATCAGTTTTATGGGTGGCCCACATGTCGAGGGCCATAAAGTAGAAAATTATCACCTTTTAAATTGAAGAATCCAAACAAATTGAAACGGATATCGTGTTTAAGTGCTATCGACATCACTTCTATTAGCCCAGGCCCAAGGAAGATGACCGTTTTCCCAATGCCCAATGCCCGTTGCCAATGGCAATGCCAGCAGTGACATCTCTCAGGTCCCAGTCCACACACGGTTACATGACTCTCCTTAACAGCCAACACTCACCCTCTCCCACTTCCACTCTTTCTCACTCGCTCTCTCTCTCTCTCTCTCTCTCTCTCTCTCTCTCTCACTCTTTCTCTCTTTCCAATTCCAAGCCAATTAAAAAGCATAAGTAAAAAAAAAAAATCAAGAAGAATCGTTGAAGAAACCGCATCGAAATGCGTGGGTTTTGAACTTGAATCGTGATCGGGTTCGGGTTCGGTTTCGGTTTCCCAATGGAAGCCTAGGCCCATTAGCCAAAAGGTGTAGGCTGCTGTAACTCTGTGTGTAAGTGTATGTGCGTGTGTGTGTGTTGTGTTTGTTGTGCATTCAAATTCGCAGCAGGATGTGTTCGCTATTTGAATTGCTGGACATGTCATGGACACTTGTTGCTTCAGTTGGCAATTATGCTGCATTACGTGCTCAGTTGACAGTTTGGTGACTGCGTCTTGGCCATTGATATCGAGCTATGGGCCTAATTGAACTACCTACCACCTGCCTGGCCATGTCATAGCCCCAGCAGCAGCAGCCAACTCTATGGTTCATGGCTCGTCCTCGATCAGTGATCAGCAGCAGCAGCAGCGGCAGCGGCAGACCCGTGGCCATGGGTCGTCGGGGCAAGGCAGACAGCAGGCCATGCCAGGCAATGGCAGGCTGGCAGCAGTTGCAACTGCAGCCGCAACCGCAACCGCCTCAGTCTCCAAAGTTCCCCAAGTCCAGGTCCCGCCATAAATGCTCGCTCCGTGGGAAATGGCGTGTGCCCTCGAGCGTGTGCCGACCAATTTGACTCCTCGCGAACTGGCAAAAATACGAAGGTAATAATTCACAAAAAAATATTTGTAGAAACTTGCATGGGAACAATCGCGTTGGACGTTGATTTCTCGAAAAGCATTCGGCTCCAGTCCAAAAGACTCGACTCCAACATCATGTAAGACTCGCTCTGGACATGATTTTCTGCTTGTATAAGTGTGTGTGTGTGTGTTTGTGTGTTGTGTGTGTGTGTAAAGTGGCTGCTCAGTTTATCGGGCCAGGGCTGCATCAGTTGCAAGCACACAGATCGAAGGTGGAGTCAGCTTTTTGGGGCGTGTGCAACTGCTGCATTTTCCCTTTTTTTTACCCAGTTGTTGACGGTGGAGAAAAGGAGAGTTTATATCTGAAAGATTCAGTTTGTGTGCCTTTAATGAGCTAACTTTACAGTTCAAATATATTTAAGGTACTCTTTATATATTTGTATAAGTCAAGCTTTAAGTTTTTTTCTTTACATATTCATTTTTTCAGGCTTAAGCGATTTTTCTATAATTAATCTGTAATATTATTGATTTGAATTGTATTTGTTAGAAGAATACAATTATTAACATAAAAAATTTAAAGTTTCATTAACTTTATAATCAATTTCTATTTTACAATAATTTAAATGTAAAGTTACTGAAATTTGTATTTAAATTACACAATTTTAATTAGATTAGTTTTTTATAAAACATTTCCACAGTAATTAAACATTTTCATTCACTTGCAAATATTTTATTAATTTATATTACTGAAACTAAAAACAAATTACACAATTAACAAGATTGGATTTTAATTAAATATTTCCACAGTTAATAAACATTTTCATTCACTTGCAAGTTTTGTTTTTATTAATTTGTGTTTGATATTAAAAGGATCATTTTTAATTTCATTATGAGCCGCATAAACCCTGCTTCTGAAACGTGGCCGAAAGCTTTGGCCCCACTTGACTTGACTACCAAAAAAAAAAGCTTATTGCCAAGCTGCGCTCAACACGCCCCCGTTTATGTCCCGAAATAGTACGCCCCCTGTCTGCCGCTCCACAAGCCTGCCGCCCGCCCGCCAGTCAGTCCGCCACAGCCACTGACTAAGTGCGAATCTGTGGCGCAATCAGTTGGCAAGTCTCGACAGCGACGGCGACGACGGCGACGACGACGACGACGACGGTTGACTGGCATAGTTTTTGAATTTATTTCGCCAGGTCTTTCAATGCGAACGTCAGACGAACTGGTCGGGTCACGTCCACTGTCTGCTGGGACTGCTCAAGCTGCTGCTGCTGCTGCTGCTGATGATGATGATGGCGATGCTGCCACAGTTGCTGCTGCTGCCACAGTTGCTGCTGCTGCTGCCGTTAAAGAAGGCGAGTAGGTGGATCGTACGTTTGCTTACTAACTGCCGTGGTCAAAATGTTTATCAACTTTAATATTAAATTGTATGCCAGGCCATGCCGAGTCGAGTCTGCTTGCAAAACCATAAAGCCGCAAATTCCGGCTCCTCCACTCCTCCCCCAACCACACGAACCAACGCAGCTGAACTGGCTGCCAACCGCACCGCCCGCAATTGCCGGCAATCAGATGTGTTGTTGCCATTGCCAGCTTTGGTTGTTGCTGTGCCTTGTGCAGCCGGTCAGCCGTTCAGCAATGCCTGGAAACCCGCCCTCCACGCGTTTTGGTGCTCCGCGTGCAGCTTTCGTGCTGCACATGGCCGGCGGCCAAATTTGTCGCACGTTGCTTGTATTTTTAAACCATGAGAAAATCCTTTGGCGCTAATAGCCCGAATTCCTTGTGCTTAACATAAAAATCGCCTCATGCTGCACTGCATCATCATGCAATATAGCCTCGCTGTGTTTTTTTTTTCTTTTAAATTAGTTAGTTGCTCCTACGAAGCAGGGGGCAAGGGGTAGTTCATGCTACGCATATGTTGCGCATACGCAACTAAGCTTTGGTTGCAACATTTTGTTGCCTGTTCATGTGAAAATGGACAAACGGTTCTAAGCCGAAAGCAGCTCATGTTTGCAGTATTAAAACCTGGGAGATTGCTTTGCAGTCCACGATTTCCCCCTCTACAGTTTTGGATTTGGTGTCTAGCTAATTTATGCATCATATCGCTTGCTGCGTAAAGCCTCGGGGCACTGGAAACTGCCAAAAGATTTGCAGCAACTGTGAGCAAAAAGCAGTTTTTAGATTGAGGAAGTTTTACATTGTTCAAACTTGGGAGAAAGTTGCAATTAATTCGTGGGAATTGATAAGCTTTTCAATTTTCTTTATTTACAATTTATTTATTACATTTTGTAATATATTTTTATTTTATATTTCGATATCTGCACGATAACTGATAAGATGAGGAATTAAAAGATAATTCATTTTTTGTTTGTAGAAACATTAGATAAAAATTCAACTTTACTCAAAAAATTTTGAGCAAAGTCCAATTATTCCATGATGATTAAAATATTTATGCATTTTATGTTTTCTCATATAGATATATATATATATATAATGTAGATTAACAATTATTTTTTTTAGGGTTGGGAAAAGCATTATTCATAATTTTTGATAAAATCATATATGCAATTTATTCGTTCCCATCAAAATTAATATAATATAGATTAACAATTATTTATTTATTGAGGAGTGTTAAGAAAAGCATAAACCAACTCCTACAAAACTTAGTCAAATCTATTTAAAACATCCGAAGGATTTATTGATATCTAAAGTCAGCACACAAAATCTCATTTGTATCTTAATTAATGGAATACAAAAGACTTCAAATTCACTGGAAGTGCCTGATATTAATCAAATAATTTTTGTGCCGATTCATGGTTTCCAGATTCCAGCTCAACTCAAGTTTACACATAATTTGCCAAATTTTCAACGCGTTTACAAATCCCCCTCAAAATGATCACTGATAATTAGCATATGATAATGATCAGTTGGCGGCTTTCATGAGCAGCTCCAAAATCGATGGCGACACTCAGAAGTGCACAGACAAATGCCAAAATTGTTGTTAACAAATTAACGTAGAAAGCGCAACGAACCCAAACCTCAAGCCTCCATACCCGGCCCCCGCGTCCCGGGGCCAAGCCCGAGTCCAAAGACGCAGCGGGAATGACGTCGGCACCGTCACCCACCCAAAAAGCCAGAAATGCCAAGCGCTGTCGATGCGATGATGACGCTGACGTTGATGCCGGGGGACACCCCGGTGCGCAGAACCCAATCCACCATACCCAGAAAAACCGAGCAACAGACCAAGCACAGACCCCATGCCCAGTTCTCAGTGATCAACGCTCAGTGCTCAGTGCTCAGTGCTCAGTTGCCCGGCTCCAGGTTCGTCTTGGAGTGCATGTCAGAGGCTTGTAAACGTGAATAAACATAATTTGTAGGCACGTACTGCAGCCAAACGCCAACGCCAACGCCAATGAAAGATCGGGGATCAGGGATGAGGCTGCGGCTGGGTATGGGATGGAGACACACCACAGACATATGTAAATGTCGGGGCGTTAAATCGGTGCATAGAAGATGATGCTGTGCTATAGTTACACTGCGCAAAAAACTGCCATGATTTCCGGTGTAAAACTGGCAACAATTAGAAACTAATATCTGAAATATCTGAATAAAAGTTATATATATATATATAATTAGATAACTTTATATGATTACCTTAATTATAATTAGCAAGAGATTAATTTTAAATTTAAATTGTAAAGCGGACAACAATTAGAAACTAAAAATATATAATTATATTTAAAAAATTATCTGTTTTAACTTGATATTAATTAGCAATAGATTAATCATTTTAAATTGCATATAAATTTAATATCTATTGTAAACTGTAATTTAAATTAGATAAAAGTCTGAATGAACAATGGCATTGTGCTCAGTGTATGCGAGTGGTTCGGGAACCTGACGTACTACACCCAAACACCGCTAACCGTTTATGGGCATGAAATATCGTTTGGCATAGCGCATGATCATTGTTCGGCCAAACCAGACGAACGATGCTCAAACCGAGAGCTGAGCCGAGCCGAGTGGAGCCAAGTCAAGTCGAGTTGAGTTGTGTATTACGCCCGCTCCGAGCATGTGAAGAAGATGGGGTATGGGATGGTATGGTATGGTTTTTTGTTGTAGGTGTGCGAGCTAAAAAAGAAAGATTCACATTCTTATGATTAATGATCAGGCAACCTGGCAGCGCTGGGCTGCCCAAGGAATTTCAACATAACTACTTTGTGCTCAGATACAAATCGTTATTACACATTAAATGTTCCCAGTGAGTGGTTAATCAACAGCGAGCGAAGGAATTGAATGTGTGGCGGAATGCCGTGTACAGATGATGAAGATGAGGGGGGGAGAGTACGAGGGGTCGTTCATAAGGTATATATATATATTTGGTTTTTTTTTCAGGGTCAGTTTCGGTGCGCGGGTGTTTTTGGGCTTTTGAACTGTTGAGCTGCCAGCGTGTAAATCAATTGAAAATAATTTGTTACTTTTAATAATAAGTGAAAGAAGCTGTGCCGCGGACATGAAGCGTGTGCACGGCGAAGGGGGGGAGATGTGGATGTGGATGTGCATGTTGGATGGGTTTGGGGAGCTTGGGAAATGCGGCTCAGCTTGTGTAATTGATCATGTGTTGTGTGTTGTTCCATGTGCAAGATGCCAAACAAACAAAAACAAATAAATATGAAGCCAGTGCCAGGGCCAGTGCCAGTGCCAGACATGGAGACTCTGCGAGGCACTGCAACATTTGTTGTACCATAATCGATGAAATCAATCGATCATTTGGCAGTCACAGAAGACGTAGATCCATTGCCATTTCCATTGTTTTCACTTTTTCCTTTTTTTTCCCCCCCTGTTTCTTCATTTACTTTTTACGAACTGCTCGAAGTTTGACGGATGAGAGGATGCGTCTGCGGTGGGTCCATATGAATCACTCGGTTGTTGTTCTTTTTTAATTTCGGTTTTTTAGCTTTAGCAAAAGCTTTACGGGAAGCGCCACATGTCGTCGCCAATGGGTTTCAGTTCCTTGTAATACAAACAAATAAATTTTGTGTTTATTGTCGTGGTTGTTGCTGTTGTTGTTGCTGTTGCTCCGGCAAGTCGCTTATAATGTCTTATTTATATCGGATTATTGCTATCACACCATTTTCAAGTGTGCCCAGCTCAAAGTGACCACCATCAGCGTCAGGCGTCAACGCCAACGGGCGCATTAAAATGTCAAAGAACAGAGAATGGAGAATGGAGAATGGGTTTGGGATTGGGAATGGGTATGGTATTGGTAATGGGAATGGGAATAAAATGAAACGCATGCACACAAGTGAAAAGCGATACAAACAAAAGCCTTGTTGCCTCCTCAAGACTGCCATCTATACACTTGCAAAAAATAAAATAGTTTTTTTTTCTTTCCAAATTCGATTTTAACTAATAAAAAATTTGCTATGAACATAGAATTTTTATTGATTTTACTTTTACAGAAATTATTTATTTTAGTCATAAAGAAAATATTTTGAACTTTCTTCTATAATAAATATATAACATTTTTGTATGTTACTTTTTTTTAGAATTCAATTTCTATTTTTTGAACCTAGAATTCTCATTGAGTTTACCTTTACAGAAATTATTTATTTTAGTCATAAGGAAAATATTTTGGACTTTCTTCTATAATAAATACATAACATTTTTGTATGTTATTTTTTTTTTTAATTCAGTTTCTATTTTTTTAACCTAGAATTTTCATTTATTTTACCTTTACAGAAATTATTTATTTTAGTCATAAGGAAACTATTTTGAAGTTTCTTCTATAATAAATACAACACATTTTTGTATGTTATTTTTTTTTTAATTCATTTTCTATTTTTTTAACCTAGAATTCTCAATGATTTAACATTTTCAGAAATTATTTATTTTAGTCATAAGGAAACTATTTCTTCTATAATAAATATATAACATTTTTGTATGTTATTTTTGTTTTAAATTTAATTTCTGCAAAATTCATTGAATTCGATTGCTTAATTTCTCGTTGTGTACAAACTCCTTGACTCTGACACCTTGGACGCGTTTGCCTGGTGGCTGGTACTAAGTCTGCGACTGAGACTATTGGATGTTTAATCTACAGTGTTGCTTGTTGTTGTTGTTTTGTCTTTTGCTGGCCACAACAACAGACACAACACAGACAACGGCAGACAAGAGACAATCAACGGACATTCAGCGATGCACTAGAAGAACGCCTTGGGGACAAGGTGCGGGTTCCTCGTCCCTCAATCCTCGTCGCTCGTCTACGTTTTCATTCTCGTTCTCGCTGTGTAATTCAATTAAGTTCTCAATAAGTGCTTGGCTAACACACACACACACACACATACGTTCACACACAGTGCCATAGGAGATGTGTATTAGAGGGATGGGGTATAGAGAGATTCGGAGACCTCCCTAGTTAGTTTACAATAAAATTGATCGCTCTTTTAGCCGTTGCTCAACGGCGTTTTCGGGTTACAAATTTTCCAAAACTGATTTGTGCCCAGCGATAAATTCAGCAACTAATTGACAGTCCCTTGTCAGGGTTCAGTTTCGTCGGTCTTAGGTTTAGGCCCGGCTGGTGTGTAAGGTGTCAATTAATGCCCAGTGCCCTGATTGAGACCTGGCGATAAGCCAGCACGCATACCGATTAAATTGTTAGAGCAATTCGTATTGTTTGCCCTCTGGCTCTCATTGGGGTTTCTCACTCTCCGTTCAAATAAGTTATATATTTAAAACACCTATGTAGTCAAAACAAAAGTGTCAAAATAGCAGATAGATAACCAGCTGACAGAGCGATCCGGATAGCAACCGGGCAACGGGTTCCAATAAAATATTAACTAAGAACACCCAGCGAGATGTTCCGAGACGTCTGGAACCCTCGCAGTAACAGTAACTGTGACATTTCCCTTAGTTAAGTGAGTTATACAAGTATCTTCAAGTATCTCGAAATAAGTATCACTTAGTGTATGTGTGTGTGTGTGCGAGTGTGTGTGTGTGTGTGTGTGTGTGTGCGAGTGGGGCTTGGCTGCTAAGTAAGAACGCGTGTAATGCAATTAGGGGCCGACAACAGTGTCAAGTTGTGGCATGTGCAACTACTGTGCGGAAAGTGTGTAAAGTGGTAAGGAAATAAAGCTTGAGAAAATCTGTAGGTTTTCACTTTAAGTCAATTTTCCATTTTAATTTTTAATGTTGACATAGAAAACTATTTGAAAAAGATTTAAAAAATAACTTCTGCTATAATATAAAATTATTTAATAGTAATATAAAAATGATTATAAAATATTCCGCCAAATCAGAAGTCTACCAACTTTAATTTTTTATTACCAGTTTAAGTTGCCACTTAAGTTGTAATTAACATTGGTTTAAAACAAATTATTTGATGGAGTAAAATATATATATTTATTTTTTTTTTTATTGTTTTTTTCTACTTTTTTTTTTTTGATGAAGCCAAGTGACTTGGCGGCGCTTTTTTGTCATTGGGTTAGGCGGGCGTCGGCATATCAAATGGTACCAGATGACAGCATCGACAATGTACAATTATCGGAGACAAGTTTTGGGCTTGGCCCACTTGAGCAACAAGTTGAGTCGCGCTGTGGCCAGGCCATGGATGCCATGCCATGTTGCTGTCATCATCATCTCTAATCATTTTTGCGTCGCTCGCTTGGCTCGTGATTGTGATCATGGACAACAACTTGACGCCGAGCACCACTCGATGGCTGGTCGCCGGATGGCTGTCCACGGAGTCTGTCTCTAGAGTAAAAATGGCGTTCATTTTCTAATGTGGCTGTTGGCCATTTGCTGTGGCATTATTATTATTATTGAATGGCGGCAAATCGATTTGCAACGTTTTAATTGCCGCCCAAATTGAGCCGAGAGGCAACTTCATTTTAGGACCATTCCGAATTCAGGGTGGTCACAAGGCCACTTGGAGTGCGAACGTGCCCCGGACGCCGAATCATGTTAACAGTTCCAGGGTCATATCATTAAGCATGCCAGCGAGCTGGCAAACAGTCAAACAGTCCCCGGGGGTAGCTGCCATCGAGCCATAGAGCCATAGAGGCTTGCTGCTCGGAGGGGTGCATCTGGGCTGCTGGGCAGCAAATGGCTCACTTTTGGCAGACGTTGTCCACTGCTGCCTGCTGCTTAATCAGCCGAATGTCGACAACAGGGGCAGTGGCAGGGGCAGAGACAGGGGCAGGGGTAGGGACAAGGGGCATAAGAAGATGCCACCCTAGTTGCGGAACCGATGCGTTTAATTGTGGCCTAAAAACGACACACAAACACACACACACACACACACACGCAAATACTGGTTGGCTGACACTGAGTGAAGGCGACAATATATCCATCAATCTGAGCTCACAGGATAACACGCTATCCTCCATCCTTGTCTGGCCTGTCCTGTCCTCTCCTGTCCTGTCCTTTCCCGGCCGCCCGCTGTGACTTTCACAAAATATTTTGGTTGTACGCAGTGCGGATTCGTGCAATTATGGGCCTGTTTGTGGACAATGTGTGTCGAATGCTACGACATGAACCGGGCCACAGACTAGCATCCTCGCATCCACATATCCTGTGGTGAACTGTTGCCAAACACACACACAGATATCCAGGCGACTGCAAAGCAACAAGTTCTATGGTTGACCAAAAGATAAGACCAAAAAAATACAAAAATAGACAGTTCCTCGCTGTGTTTGCTGGCCAACCCACTGGCCAAGAGAGCGAGCCGCAGGCTGTCCACATTGAAATGTCTGTGGCACTGGGCGTGCCAGGAGGGCGCGTCCCGGTATACTTGTCCGGTTGACCGGTTGCCACCTAGGACGCCACAGCTGAGCCGCAATGTAGACGTCAATATTTTTATGCACTTCCTGATGCCTTATTCCATTCCATTTTGCATGTTGCCACAGTTGACAGTTGGCAGTTGAGTGTCCAAAATCAATTGTACATGGCCATAATGGCAGTGTCATCAGAGGAAAATAAATAAATGAATAAAGGAAAACTGAGGCAGCAAATGAGCTGGCAGCTGGACCAATCAAGGGAAGGTAACAACAACAAACAAGCTATATTTCTGCATCAGTTTGTGGCATGCGGGGCAGACACTGTTGCCATTATCAACCCCTAGAAGAAAGGTACAGCCTTAACCTCAATTAAAGACAAAACCAAAGATAGCCATCTCAGCTGAGATGCCATTCCTATAATTCCTGGTACTGCGCGTGCTAATGGCAAAGAAGTTGACTTCAGTTCTTGATCCAGAAATCGAACCCACAATTGTCCACAATTGTCCACAATTGTCTCGATCTTTGCCATTTGGCACGTTCCCAACCACTGTGCCGATTTCTATGGATTTCTGAAGAATGCCTGACAACAATTTAAAACATGGCAATTCCAGTCACAACCAAATAACAACATTTTCAATACAAAATGCGAACATCAAAATTCAAGAGTTATCATAAATTAATTTCTGTGACAGTTTCAGTCTAAACCAGTTGCCTTATTCAGCAATTTGGCCACTTAATTGGAAACTTGGAAATTAATAGTCGCTTAAAATATGATGTGTTTTTGAGTTATGCATTTACCTAATATAAGTTGACAAAATTTCCAACTAAAACAATAACTGGAAAAAAATTAAATTAAATTTTTGGTTAGACAAGCTGCAAAATATGTGAAATATTTGCGATTTAAATTTACTTCATTCGTTAAATAAATATGCATAAATAAATGAATTTATTGTTTAAAAAAATTTATTTTTTAGTTATAGCGTTTTCACGGAATTCATCATTATAATATATACTATTAATATTTTATTTTAAAAACACATAAACAAATATTTTTATACATTACTAAAAATGTACAATTTTAATAAATGCAATTCAAGCTAAAATTAAAATCTTGCAATTTAAAGCAAATTTAAGTAATGATTAATTTTCCAAATAAAAAAAAATTCCATTGAAATCTAAAAATTTTCCAGCTTGCTTGTTTGCTTTTAATTTAAGATTTGTGTTTATTCAGCACCATTAAAAACTTAAACATTATCTAGAAAAGCTGTTTTTATTTCAAGTCAATTAAATTTACAACCGTCTTTCGTGTAACTCAATTTACCTCTATAAATCCATTGGTAAGACAGTTCTAGAAATTGAGATACCAGAAAAATCCCCAATTTCCATAAGCTTTACCCAGAAATTAGCGATAATATGGTAAAATAGTCAAATAAATACCAGTTTTTGCAATTACTCATAATTCACATATATTTTTCTTATCATAGTAAATACATAATTAATTCTAAATCTAGACTAAACTTAGATAATGAGATCGTTGTTGTGTCAGCCTACAAATATACATTACTATATAAATATATATATGTATATATATAAGTCGTGTGAAACAAGCATAACAATTAACTAAAATTAACAAAGCATGGATTGGTTTAATATTTATATGTATTTTTTATAATATTCAATTAAAACAAACAAATAATTAAATACAGTCTTTGAAAATAACCGATGGAGGTCTGAGGTTTTCTCTGGGAATTGGTATTGGTGTATTACAAACTGAATGCAGCTACTACTGGCTATAAGGTACATACGATTATATAACTAATTGTGATACTCCATTGATACTTAAAATATATACTTTTATATATATTATATTATAGGTTGGCAAGAGTAATCCTCTGCCGTATTTTGGAATGGTTTTGTAGGAGGCGCTTTTATCGCAATACATTTAACTAATTTGCTTCCTTTCTTTAATTATATATTTATTTATTTTTTTCCTTTGGCATTTTGCAGTTGATAGCGCCAATGCGATAGCTATATAAGATTGGGTTTATATAGCTTCGATTGGGGCTCGTTGTGACTGTGATCCCGTTCTCTTCCTGAACTGGCTGTGGTTCACTGGGTTGGGTTGGTTTGGGCGAAGACGGCGATGACGAGTTGCGTGTGGGCGTGTCCCTCTCGACTCGAGCTGAGCTGAGCTGCGACTGCGACGATTGCGTCTCCAGTCCAGGCAGTTCCCATGCCTGGCGGCGCTCAGCATTCTGGGATGTGTGCGTTGCATCCGGAACGTATAAAACCAATAAAGTTCCGACGAGCTGCTCAATCTATCTGCTCATGATCTCGTCAATGGTGAAGCCCAGCATGCGCTTCGGTCGCTCCACCGTAGCACCACCCGACGACGAAGACAGATCCAAGGCTGGTGGCTGAGCAATTGGAGATGCCACTAAAGCGGCAACTGCTGGCGGGGCTGCAGCTGCTGCCTGGGCAGCTGTTGCCGACTCGCTGTGACTCTGCAGATGACTCTTGAGATTGGCACGCTGATTGAAGCTACGCTGGCAGATGGGACACTTATGTGGACCCTCCTCCAAGTGGGTAACCTTGTGCACGGCCAGCGTGCGCGACTGGCAGAAGCCCTTGCCGCAGTCATTGCACTTGAATGGCTTCTCCTTGGAGTGAATATAGCGATGATCACGCAAATGATCCTGGCGCCTAAACGCCTTGCCGCATATATCGCAGGAGTAGGGACGCTCATCGGTGTGGGTGCGTTCGTGGATGAGCAGATTGTAGGATTTGGTGAACTGCCGATTGCAGTATTTGCAGATGAATTGCTTCTTGGGGCGACTGCTGCCCGTTGTGGCACCTGCTCCTCCTGCCGCACTGCTCAGCTTCAGATTGGGCATGACGCCAAAATGGCGAGCTGCGGCGTGCAGGGTATGCAGTCCAGCGGGATAAGGACGCACATGGGCATGAGCATGAGCATGATGATGGTGCGGATGATGTGGATGCGCGTGAGGATGGGGATGTGAATGCGAATGCGGATGATGGTGATGCACTGCAGCGGCAGCTGCTACCTGTTGTTGTTGTTGCTGCTGTTGTTGCTGCTGCTGGTGCTGCTGATAGATGGCCGCATTGCGTATCCACTGGTTCATGAGCAACGCCTGCTGATGCACTGCAACAGGATCGGCATTGGCTCCAGCATAAACCGGATAGTGGGCATGTGGATGCTGCTGTTGTTGCATCTGAAGCCAGAGGCGATGCTGCTGCTGTTGTTGCTGCTGCTGTTGTTGTTGATGCTGCTGCTGTTGTTGCTGCTGTTGCTGATAATGCGCCATGTGTCGCATATGCAGTTGCGTTGCCACCGACTCCTCAGCAGTGGCTGTGGTTGAGCTGGTCGAGTTGCCAGTCGAACGACGCAGCGGCTCCTCGGTTGGCGTATGCGGTGGAGTCAACATGGGAGATAAGCTGCTTTCACGCTCCTCTTTAATGACAATGAAATCCTCCTCAGCAAAGTCTACAAGGAAACGAAAATAAATTCATCAGTTTAGTTTAATTGTACTCCAAGAATTGCTCAAGCTGAATGCTCAATAAATCCAGTTAATTTGCATTTGCCGTCGGCTTTTCATTTTGCGGTTGCTTACCTTGTTCTCTGCTTATGTTGAGCTCGTCGTCCACGGTTATGTTGCTGATGGGCGAGGCGGATGTGGAAGACATATTCCCTTTTGTTTTTCTTGGGTTTTGTGGAACAGTTTATGTTGTTTAGTATGTTGTTAGCACTGTTTGATTTGGTTGTTGCACTTTCGTCACTTTGCACTTAATGTTTTTTTCTTTTTTGTTTAACTTGTTTCGTTGCTTTGGTTTTGCTTTACGTCTTTTGTGGTGTCTGTGTGCGTGTGTATCGCTGTGTGTATTGCGCTCTTCTCTTTGCTGCGACGTGCCCACGACAACGTCTCAACTCAAACTGAATTCTGTTTTCGTTTTTCGCTCTCCGACTCAAACTCGTGAAAATAATGTTCGAAGCGACGGCTCAACTTGTGTTTATCAAGCGCTCTTTAGCCCTCTCGCTCTCTCTCGCTGTCCTTTTCTCTCTCTGTTTAACTGATAGTATGCGTGCGTGTGTGTGTGTGTGTTGAGTGAAGTGACTTCTGCTGTAGCTGTGGCTGTTGCTGCTGCTGCTGCTGTTACTGCTGCCGCTGCTGCTGCTGCTGCTGCTGTAGCTGTGAGTAGCGCTCGTTAATAACTGAATGCAACTGCGGCTTCGTCGACCGGTTTTGAAGCGAACCAACAGCAGCTGCCTGTAGTCGTGGTTGTTGTTGCTGCTGCTGTTGTTGTTGTTGTCGGGGTTGGAATTTATTTGGAAATGGCAGATACGTACACGCCTACCTGCTGCCCCATGATGCGCCCTGATTGGCTGATTTCAACTCCCAGCGGCTGCCGTATCTGTATCGCTTTTTTTTTTTGTTCTTATGCGTTATATTTGTTGTTGCTGTTGTCTGCACTCTGCGCGCGTGTTTGGCATCGCACTGGGAGACTCCACTCGTCCACTCGTTCTCTGCTGTCTTCTGTCTGCTGTCCGCTGTCCGCTCTCTGCTCACTGGCAGTAAACAAGCGGAAACTGTTTGCCTGATGGTCGGACGCTGTTGTCGGCTGCCGTTGCTGCTGCTGTCGCTGCTGCTGACGTTGCTGCTGACGTTGCTGCTGTTGGTGCTGCTGGCTGGCAGGCCGGAGTCGACCCGCATCCCACCCAGGCGCATGCCCCGGCCAGCTGGGCCTGGGTGTCCTGCTCCTGCTCCTGATCCGGCTGCTGCTGCTGTTGTTGCTGTTGCTGCTGACGTTGTTGCCGTTGTTGTTCGTGCTGTTTTGCACATTTTTTTTGTTGTTCTGCCTCGCCCCAGGATATTGTAATCTATTGTCCCTTTCGCATGTATGTGTGCGTGCGCCTGATTCGATTTCATTTAAATTTTAATTTACCACACAAATCAGAAATAAGACTGCCTCCCACGTTTTACGCTTTTACACTTTAAACACCAAATTCAATTAGCCACATCAAAGCAAATATTGGGCTAAACTCAATTTTGTTGGAAAGCATGATTGCGTATCGCCTTTCCGTCCTATCATTTATGCAGATATTCAGAATGATTTAACTTTACATACACCATTTTCAGTCGAACATCCCAAATTATGTATATTAAAAAGCATATTTCGGGCCTTGATAATACAGCGATAAATAAAGAATTCATTAAAACTCAAATTGCGTTTTTTTCTCTAATCCAAACTCCGTTGATTAAATAAGTTATCAAAGTGCACCTTCCGTTTCCTATTCAAAAAATTACCTTTAGTGTGTTTCATATTTGAAATGCTTTAAAGTATATACTTAAGAGGAGTTTATAAATTTGTATAGGCACATATAACTAATTGAATTACCAGCAAAGAGTTAAGTAGCGGCACTTTACAAATTCCGCACAAGAGAAGCAGAAAACAACAGCATCTGATTCAATTTTCTGTAATTGTACAGCTAAAATGATTATATATAATGATTTTTCGCTAGATGGTCATTATTTAATATGCAAAATTGATATAATGGATTTGCCGTAATGCACAAATTAGCCTTAACAAATTGCAACACTCAAAGAAGAAAACATTTATTAAAGAAAGATTTTTCTTTTTTTTTATTGATAACACATATATTGCCATCAAATACAAATTACTTGGATATGAATTATATGTTTAAAACACTTAAATATTTCGCTACGATTTAACAATGTTTTAACAAGTGTTCAGAATAAAATAATATAAAATATATTATATACTATAAAATACTTCTAATCAAGCACTCAAAATGAATTTTTATTTACATTTGACTGTTATCGGCAGAGATTTTTTCATTAAATTAACTTTACGGAATCATTTTTTATTTTTCTTATCTAACTAGCAATAGTTTCATTACTTAATATCCACTTTAAAATTTTAAATTTATATTCACACAAATGTTGTGGAATTTTCCAAGTGCTGTTTCTGATTATAAAACTATTTATAGGTATGTACTTATTTTAAATGGTAAACAAACAATCAATTTGCATATGTAGAAATTTAAAATTGTATTTATTATTTTTTTCATTAAACATCTAATAGACATTCTCGAGTTTTCCAATTTTCCCACAAAGATTTCTTTCCTGGGTTTACCACACATTAACAAATGCTGCAAATCCATCAATTAAACAACAATTTTCCCATGGGATATTATTATAGGTTTAACCCAAAAGCAAACACCGACTTAGTCCTGGACTAAGAGCAGGACTAAGCAAGGATATTTGTGAAGCTTAGTGCCACACTTACGGTGACTTATGGCAAAAGTCACTACTGTGCCGACGAAAGCCAATTACAAAATATTTACCCAACAATTTTTCGGCAATTTTCCCAATTCCTTAAAACAACAGACAAATGCAAAGTCAACCGGCTAAATCAAATATCCTGGCCGAAAAAAAAAACCAAAAAAAAATTCCCGACTTGACGTCCGACGCGTGTGTGTGTGACAGTTGCTAGTTGTTGTTGTTGTTGTTGTTGTTGTTGTTGTACTTAGTGTTCTGTTTCTGTCTTGGCAATGGCAGCTTTCTTGGCCGCTTGGCAACTGGCAACTCGCCGCTGTTGACACTTGTCAAACAGTCGGCGAACTTTTCCATTTCAAAGAGGTTCCCATAGCCAATCCCGACTGCACGCGCAGTAATTAACATCATGTCATAAGTGTACAAAAGCAAATAAATAAATAGATAAAAACACAAACAGTCGGATAGTCAGACTTAGACTCAGACTCGCATATGAGTCACATGAAAGACACAGGCCGAATATTTCCCATCACACACACACAAACACTCGCACACCAACTGTCAACTTCCTGCTAGTCCAACACTCGACACATGCATAAAGGATTAACTTAACAAACACACACGCACACACTTACACACATCTGCTGTTCAGTATTTGCATATATTTATTTCGACTCGAAATCTGCTACTCGCAACACGGAAACGGAAACCAGCCAACTCGACTTAGCCAGCATCATAAAAAGAAGCAGAAAGAGAGAGAGAGAGAGATAGAGAGTGAGACTGACTACGTAGGACCTGACCAAGGATAGCATCCTAAAATGCTGCACTAATAAAGAAGTCATTATGCCATAAAACCATAAAAACGGCCAAAAAGAACTGCTCGACTGCTCGACATTAGTAGCCCTGCTGCCTGCTCCGGGTTTTTGTTCTTGCCTCGAGGGCACAAAAAATGTAGAGCGTAAAAAATATAACAACGAGAGCAGCAAAAAACAAAATCATCATAAAATCTAAAATGACAACTTGCTTGGCTTTTTCCTCTACTTCTTCTTCTTCTCACATATATTTTTTTCTTGAACCATAAAAACTGTAGCAGTTTCGCAGAAGTCCCTTGGTCTTGCCCTGGTTTTTAGCAATTTTTCACAAATTTTTGTACATTTCTCATGCTTTCTTTATGATTTCATATTGTTCCTAATTGTTTTTATTTTATTTTTTTTATATATATTTCGCAGAAAAAAATTAGATTTTTTAGTGCAAAGTACTTTTGTTCAAAATTTGAAATGCTAATGTTTCAAATTTTGAGTTGCCCATATGCTTTTTGTAACTTTTTAGAGCTCATGTTTTTTTTTACGCAAAAATTCTTTCTTCTTATTTATGAATTTGCTGTGCCTGCGATTTTAAATATTTGACTTTTAAGAGGTGGTAAGTATTTTTAGAGCATCTGGAATGACCTTCAATTATTTCTATGAAGTCTTTTCTATAAATCGGCATTATGAATTTTCGAATTCTGTACTTAGAAATAGCTTAGCAATAAAACATATAAATTTTATCGTACCATTTATTTTAATCAAAATTATAACTAACAATAAATTAAACAAGAATTTAATTTTGATTTTATTTTAAAGTTAATTTCTACAAATTTGGGAACTTTCTACAATTATAGGATTTCCGTAACATCAAGCAAAGTATACCAAATTTTATGCTGTTTTAACTTTCAACCAAATTTCCGTACTTTTGCAACTTCCTTCAAGGCAAAATGGAAAAGTAATTTTACAAAACAGAAGAAAATAATACAAAAAGTATGGAAAAGCAAAAATGCTTCCAATGAAAATTGAAACGAAGAGAAATTCTCCAATGGCAAAAAGTAAAAGTCGAAAAATTGTCTCAGGCCTTGAGAATTGAGAGTTGAGCATGAAATGCATTTCATAATTAGGTAAATATGCGCTTTATGGCAATAGAAGTTATATGGTAAATGTAGTTTATATTGTGAAGGGATGTGCCAAAAGTAAAAGTCAAGGTTTGACGGGTGCATTTTGGCCATTGTTGCGATTCGCATTGCTTGCGAAAAGTATCTAAACACACCATAAACGTGTCACGCCCGCGACTTTCGAGCGGGCCATAATATCGGCGAATGGCCATAAAAATGGCCAAGGACATCGTTGGGCAACGACATGACCAAAAACCAAAACATTGGTCCAGTCCAAAAGTGGGCAAGCGAGCAGAAAAGGGGTGTACCCTTTACCAGCGTAATTAAACGGGGTTTGCTCAGGTAGCCAGGCTTGAGCTGGCTGCTGCTGTCCTGTGCCAGGACTCCCGGAACCCTTAAACCTAACCCTAAAATGTGCTTCAATCGGTGATCGTTGCGCTCTCATTGTGTGCATCTTGTGGTGGGCGCGACGCACTTTTACTCCTTGCCTTGCCTCGTCTTGCCTTGTTAGTTACCTGGAAAAATGGCAAACTCTCCGCTTGAAGCAAAGGTGTAGCCTGTAGCCGGGGCAGGATTAAGCCAGTCCTTGCTGTGAGTATGTGTGTGTGTGTGTGCTGTTGAGACTTGTAATTTCAGCGTTGTATCTTGTTTTTGGTTTTTGGTTTTGTAGCTGTAGCGAATCTCGAAAGGGTGAAAAACGGGTTGTATTTATTTGCCAAAATAATTAGATTAATCCCCAGGATTCGAGCAGCGTGCAATTACTGGTCAAATTAGCACTGCAACAGCAACTCCTCCCACCAACCGCCCCTTGCCCCGCAGCTACTTAATGCAACGTTTTGCCCTTATCGCAAAACTCTTTGTGACCTGGCTCTGTTAGTGGTCATAAAATTGCCTCGCCTGATAAGCACAAACAACATAATATTAATGTCGCCAAATCGTATATATATATATGTATAAGGAAAAATAAACTCAGGTGGGGTATGGGCGAGTCTAGGTGTGGAGCAGACAACAACAACAAGAAAAACACCGTTTTTTTTATGACTTCAGTGACTTTGATTTTAGCCGCCGCGTTTGTCATAAACTTCAGCGACTTTCATATTTAGCCGGCTGTTGATTTTCATATATCTTTTAACGTTGTTTTTGCTTTTCATCTTTTTTTTTATGCCTTATTTGCGTTTGTGATTTGGCAATATGGCGGCACACAAGGGCGGCAAATGGCGGCGGCGACGGCGGCGGCGGCAACAAAAGCACGCTGGCATCCAATCAAAATGCGTGTCACCCACCCTACCCTACCCAACCCGTCCCCTGCCGTCCCATCCCGTTCAAAACACCCCCGCTGAAACGACGCATTGATTAATGTGCGCCGTTAGCAAAAAAAAAAAGGCCTAATTGATTTGGCCTGAACGCGCTTTTGGCCTGTCTCATCGACTCTTTTCAATTTTCGGACATATTTTTGAGCTCCCGTCGAGCTGTTGATCTATTGAACTGGTTGTCTGTCTAATTAAAGCGCTATTAATGATACCGCCCACCCATTGATAGGCGATAGTGTGTGTGTGTGTGTGTGAGAGAGAGAGGGACGGAGGGAGGGAGAGAGACGCGTAGTGGACCCCCAAAGGGCATATCGCTTACAGCTCTAATCAGCGAGTAAGCACCGCCAGAAATCCAATCCAAGTGTGTAATTAATAATCCTCTGTTGAGCATTGGTTTTCCAGTGAAGTAAAGTATTCAAATTACGGGGCGACGAAAAGTGTGAAAATGCGTTTGAATGCGACATTGAAAGACAAGACCAGAGCTGGCATAACATCCACTGATTTATGACTGCAAACATGTGCGACCCACCAGATCCTCTGGCGCGTCCTTCAGCGCCACTTCAGCGCACTCTTCGAGTGTCAAGCACTTTTGACCGGAGACTCCTCCAGCGTTCGATCCGATTTCATCATATTGTTGGTTATATTTGGTCACTTGGTATGTTTACAGTGCGGCGCTATTCATAAATTATGTAATGCACCACGATGCTGCCGCCTCCGCCTCCTCTCCTCCTCCTCCTCCTCTCCTCGTACAACTCCACAAGAACAAGAAAACCAACAAACAACAAATTTCTTCTGCGTAACCCGATGCTAAAATCCTTTGTCGATAACAATTTCTGGAAATTTTCTTGGACTTTGTTTACATATTCCATGAGACTAATTGTCGCGAGTCCTGACAGTTGTACACAAAATTTTTGGTATTTTCTTTGGAGCTGCAGATCCTTCAAGCAGCACAGAATAAATGGCTATCCAAAGCAGCATAATCTATTAACTGGCCAATCACTAGAAGAGAAATCCAAGCAATCCATCGTTCCTTGGGTGGTCTTTCAGTTTATTGTTGCATTTGCATTTTCAAGTGGATTTGCTCCCAGCACATTTTGCAGTTGCACTTTTACGACTAACTACATAAATGCTTAGAGCTAATGTGCATTTCGAGGAATCAATTCCAAAGAGGCTGCTAAACGGTAGTTCCACGGCTTCAATGTTCGAGTGGTTTCCCGTAGATTTCCCTATTCCGCCGCACTGCTGTCAGAAACTTCAGAATGTTTGGTTTCGTTTTGACAACACTTTGGAAAAGCAGCCAAGGATTTGGGTTTCAAAAATACTGAAAACCCAATTTGGGGAATGAGTTCAACTATTATCATCTAAATTGTAAACAGAAATTCCAAGCAACATCTGAAGTAAAATCTGAGCATCTGCAGTATTTGAGTATTTTAATATTTATTTTAATATATATGTAATGAAAGGAAATTTAAATATTTGGTAATCTGCCTGAAAACATATTTTTACATAGACGTAGCCACTTTGGGGAAGCTGTGAAATTTTCTGTTCCAGCTCCAAAATTCTATTTCTCAACTTAACATTTTTTAATCTTTTGGATTTATTCATTTGAATTCAATCGATTTATTTTCGCACTAGTTTCGGTTAAACCCATGGATGTATATATAAAATTGTGATAAAATAAAAATAAATGATAAAAAAATTAATAATAATAAGATCTTATTTCTGTATTTACTCTACTTTATAACTTCATTCAAGATTGCTGTGAGGAACGATCAGTAGGCGACTGTAAATTACATACTCTCAAGGAAGACTGCTGTAAATTTCATCGAATAAAAAATCGTGTCGATAAAAATAAATAATAATAATATGGACTATATATTCAACAGAAAGATTCATGCAAATTGTAAAAGATTTTAGTTTCCAAACCAAGCAATTCCTGCAATGGGATTAAATTCGCTGTTAAAATTTAACTACAAAGTTGTCCAAACTTGGCAAATAATATTATTTTTTGGTGACTGAAATTATAATTGAATAATGCAGGTATGTAAACCATAATTGTTTTCCAACTTAATTAGACAACACAGTTACTTTTTGCAAAAAAATTTAATTACTTTACAAATTGCTTAATTACTTTAATGTGCAACTAATCGAGGCACGTAGTTTGTTTGGTTAACCCAACAATTTTGTGTTCGTTTTCAGGAACTGTGTGGATTCTCGTTGAGATAGCCTGCTGCTAAATAGATACAAATAATTATCTGTTTTGGCAAATAGCTGAACTGAAATCAGAGAGTGTCCTTAAAATATCCAATTGCAATTACGCATATCCTTGAGCCATGTATGCAACGGGAGGGGGCACGAGGTTAGCCCAAGCAGCCAGAAATGCTGGGTTTTTGCCAGGCGAGCGCAACGAATCTGCAACACATACAGAGAGGCAGAGAGAGAGAGAGATGGAGAGCGAGAGAGAGAGAGAGAGAGTTCTTCTTGTGCAGAGTTCTTCAGATTAGGATAGTCTGAAGTGGAATCTGCACGGGACTAATGTTGTGATTAGCATCTGCGTTGACAAACACAGTGAGCGGTCCCAAGGCGAGATGAGCCGATGCGTGGTAAGATGACCAGCATTGCCTTGGAACCTTGTCCCCCACCCAAGATGAATAATTATAGCTGATCTTTATGTGCTTGCCGGCTCCTTGCTGCGACCGTTAATGGGTGCGCGTACCTTGTGCCTCACGAGAGAGAAGCTGGAGCGTTGTCATTCTTCTTGTTGTTGGTCTTCTTCTTCTTCTTGTGTATACCTGCGGCGTTTTGGCATTCCGAAAATTCCATTTTTCCTTCAATTGATGCGCTCAGTGAGTCGTCGCATTGTTAGACAAAACGAATTCACGCGTATTCCGCCGAAACCCGCTAATGGTCACAGCGTCCTCCTTCGCCTGCCTCCTGCGTTGCAAGTTGTGGAAGTTGTGTGTGTTGTGTGTGTTGTGTGTGCTGTGTGTGTTGTGTGTTTCGCCTTCACCTTGGCCTCCGCCTGTGTTATTAATGATGGAAATTTGAAAATACAGAAGGTTCAATAATTGCAACATCATTGTGCGCGATGAGCGATGCCTTTGCCTCAAAATGCGCGAGAGCGAGACAGAAAATAAGTGCCACAAAACTTGGACTGGGCCTTTTGCACTGGCTTTGCTTGAAAATCAGTGACTTTGTCTCAATAACAATGCTCTAAACAAATTGCCGACTTGTGCCTACACTCGCAAAAAAACAAATATTTTTAGAAAATATAACGAAAAAATGTTTAAATTTGCATTAAAATATTTTTTATTTCTGGCTTATTTAAAAAAACACATTTCCATAAAAGAAACTAATTTTCTAAAAAGTGAAAGAATTTTAAAATATAACTTTGATTTTGATAATTAATTTCTGCTATTTTTGTTAGATTTATGTATAAAATTCTAGCAAAAAATTTAGATTTTTATTAAAAAATAATAAATAGAAAAACAAACATAATCAAAAGTTGTTTTTTCTAAGTGTATTTGTAGCAGCTTCTACTGCACACTTTTAGAGAGTAAACGAAAGAGTGAGAGCGAGATGGAGAGAGAGTGAAGGAAAGAGATAGAGAGAGAGGAATCGCAGCCAACACGCGTGTCCCTGGCTGCCATTTTTCCATGCCCAAGCGACAGCCACTCACAATGCAAGTGAAGATCAGCGAAAGAGAATCGTTTTATTGCCACATTTATGTGTCGAATACCTGACGACTGCCACTCTGCCTCCCTTCTGCTTCCTCCTACTCCTACTACTTCTGCTGCTCGATCGGCAGCACTGCATTTATATTGCAGCAATTTCGTATCAATTGAATGTTTTCCACGAATCCGCATCGGCCATAAAGCGCGTCGCGTGGAGTAGGAAGGACAATCCAAGCCAGAACAGCCAAGCAGCCATGCCACAAACAGAACCAGTACACGAAACCGACTACTTCTTCTTGGCTCGTTGAACATATATTCCCATTTCCATGTGCCATGTCTGTGTTTGCTGTTTATGCCAATTTTTATGCGCTTCACCTTCACTTTGGCCATTCCCAGTTCCCATTTCCCTTGCCATAACCATTCCCGTTTATTGGCCTCGGCCGGCGTCTTTTTGTCATCGCAAAATTCACGTGTAAAACATGCCTCAAGTTTTTGCCTTTCTCAGCTCTTGGCTGCTTTTGCAATGCGCGTGCCCGCGACTCCTTTTGCCCAGTTCCTCAACGTCCTCCAGGCAGTGCTGCGCACGCGCCTCTTTAGCCAAAATCAACAAAACACACGAATTGTTATTGACCCATTGTTGATTCCCTCGAATTGTAGGCGCACGAATCAACTTCCTGCCACTTAAACACCAAGCCAAACTTGCCGCATGACCTTGTCGTGAGGCAAGTTAAGACTTAGGGTGTTCTGGGTGCTATAAGCTTATCAAAGATTAGGTATGAAATTTACCAACTTGTGAGGAAATGTTTTGGATGGAAAAAATAATACAATTTCCATCTGTAACTTTCTCCTTATTTTCCATATGCAGCCAGTTCCAAGTCAGCATTTTATAAATTCAACAATATTTTATTAATAATTATCAGAAGTATTAACTCTATTTATACTATTCTATTTTCTAATATCTATCATTTCTACTACCTTTATCAATTGATTGTTAATCCGAGAGTTCCTGTTCCTCAAGTGCAGAAAAACCCGATTTGTCGTCATTTTGTTATAAAATAAGAAAAGTTTTCAAGTATCTTTAACTTATTTATAATCTAAAAAAAAATACTATCTATCGCTGCTATCTGTTTACCACATTATTAGTAATCAAGTTCTGTTTAAGCTCTGGCACTGGTTACACTGATGCCATAAGCTGTGCCACTCTAGAATTGGACAAACCTTTGATAAAAAGTATCTGAAATAGTTATTATAAACATTTTCCAGCAACTGTTTGAATTGAATTGTTATTACCTGTCGTCCACTCGAGTAGCCGATGGCAATTGCACCTGCACCCAGACAACAACATCGAGTGAATTCAAGTAGCTCGTGCACCTCTCCAGTTGCACATAGATATAGATTGTGGTGCAGTGGGCAGGCAGGAAACGGCAGCTCCAAACTCAACAGTGAACTGCAGCCAAAATCCACTCGAGAAATGTGCAGTTGCGGCAGTTATCTTTTGACAACTAGACAACTGGGAGAATTGAGAGCCGGCTACCCGTCATTGCCATTGTCCGGTGGCACGAGTTCGATAAGCAGCGGGAGACACCCATTCCCCGCCCCTATTTTGTCTTTGGCCAGACCTTAATTGGATCTAAGGCAAGCCACTGCGCCTGCTCTTGCTCCTGCTCCTGCTCCTTTGGGCAGCTGTTTGACTGCCCACTCCTGCTGCGCACACATGTTGACCTCTTATTGTGGACACATTGCTAATCCAGAGCATCGATGTGTCTACGCGTTTGGCGCTGCCAGGCGACAATCGAACAAACAGCCAGACAAATGGGCAAACAAATGCCCAACGTATGCGTCCTTAAACGCACCAAATTGGATCATAACTGCAAAATGTCGAAATCTGCACAAACAGCGCTCTAATTAAGTCCAGCAGCGACGAGGCCCATTAAAGGGACAAAGGATGTGAGCCATGAGCCCACAAAATAGCATCAGAAATCAGAATCTATCAACGTGCCCATAAAATGGGCATCCATTAAAATTGTACAAACTCTGTCAAATGATGTCATCGGATGATTCTCTATTGACCAAGTGTTGGTCTTTATATATTTGCCAATTTGTTACTTATAATGAAATCTATCTCAAATATATATATTGAAAATTATTGACTACAAGACAGTTCCAAAATTAGAAATTGACGTCAGCTAAATTTTGTAAATCTCAAAATCCACTTTGTATGTAAAACTTCTAATAAAGTAAGCTAAGATAGAGAAAACTATTATTTAATAATAATATTAATAATAATAATAATAATAATAGTGAAAGTATAAAATAAATACTTATTTACTTTAAGACAACAACTTAAATATAATTATTTAAGTAATTTTCTATAAACAATTGTCTTTAATTTTCTTTAAGTAAAGAAATGTAAAAATTGTCCAAATATATTTAATATATTTAATAATAATAATAATAGTAAAAAGTATAAAATAAATACTCATTTAATTTAAGACAATAACTTAACAATAATTATTAAAAAATTAATTTTTTGTCATTAATTTTCTTTAAGGTATTTTTTCGATATATTTTACCCAATTCCAAATGACACAAAAAAAAACCAGTGCAACACAAACAAAATTATTAAAAATCCATTTGTATTTGAAAAATTTATTCCACATACATGTTTAATATGTTTTGTAATGTATGTGATGTGTTTTCAGTGATATCGGGGCAATCTGTGAGTGTGTTTATAGAGGGGGCGTCGTTGGAACTACCGAGAGTCAGCTAACAGTCAGCCAGGCTGGCAGCAGGCAGTATAATGATTCCCATGGGCATCGGTCTTATCGCTGGGGCGAGCACTCTCTGCTCGGAGCCTGCTCACATTTAATTGCTCTGTTTGCTTAAATATAATTTTAAACACACACACTTTTTATTCTGCCCCCCTCTCTGTGCGCCCCCCCTTTGGTTTATCGTAAAAAACACTTACGAGCATTGTTAAAGGTTGGCAGTTTTGGCTCTTATCGAGTGCTTGTGGCCCAATCGGGGCACTCGATGTGTCGCCCTGAGAAGTGGGTCGTTGACAACGCCCACAATCGCAGACAAATCACACAATCACACACTTAATAAAACACCAAACAACACCAGCCTCTACCCTCCCCACCCCAAAAGTGGAGGCGCCTCAAGAGTGTGTCTGCACAAATCCCTCTTGTAATGCACTTTATTTTACAGTCAACAATCTTATGACCAGTTCCCCTTCAGTTCCCCTCCTGTCCCCTCTTTTCCAACTGCACTTGTTCGCATTTAGAGGCAGATGTATTTGCAGCTGCAGTTTGCCAGTTGAAATACATTTTGTCTGTCAATTACAATTCGACTCATCGCTTGCGGTTTCAATTATCGCCTCCTACTGTCCATTATCTATTATTTGTCGGGGCGTTGTTCAATTCCAAATATCTTAAGGCTTTTGCTTTGTGAAGTGCACAATTTTGGAGCGATACATTTGTCTATGACTGAAGAAATCAATTGATTTAGCAACTAAATTCATATTTCAGCTAATTAATTATCAATTAATTTAATAACAATATTTAACAGCAATTAGATGTAATTAACTAACTAATCAAACTTAATGCAAACTAGTCTAAATTGGTTTCTACAGATTTTAAAATAACTGATTAATTACCTGAAGCACTTTAAGATATAAGAAATAAGGCAATTTTGTTTTGGTATTTAATAAATAATTAAACTAAAAACTCTTTTTTGTTGAGTCTCTCGTAAAAATGTCGGATATTATAACTCTTTAAAAACTAAATCGATTTCCAAAAAACATTCTAAGCTAGTTGCCAAAGCATAGACAAAAATCTATTTCAATTTTAAAGCATATTTTTTAGTAAAAATTCAAAGTAAAATATGTTATTTCAAATCAAGTCCAATTATATTAATCATTAATCGACTACATATAACAAAACTTTGCAATCCCAAAATTTTATATTTGCTGATTCATTTTCAGCATAACAAATGAAATAATAAAAATTAGGGTAGAATATACTTCAGAATTCATAAACATTTAACAGATTAAGTGGCAGCTCAATTGATTTATATCAGAGCCCAAATCAAAGTCGCAGTTATTTGAATTATCTGCCAGTACATCCAGCACGTTTGAATTTTAACGGCGTTGCTAGCGCCATCTACACTTCGCTCTATTACAAGTTGACGGCGCTAGCAAAACAGTCAGACGCACGAAAAAAATGTAGCCCGCAAAGTATGCAATGAGCTTGTGCTGTAAAAAGCTTGCAGTGCAGAAGCACCTGAAAGTATGCAATACATTTGAAGTGTTGATCGATAACACTGCCAGTGTTGCCACAAGCATTGCATACTTGGTATTTAGAGCAAGTGCAATTGCAATTTAATACGCCAAACGGACAAGCAATGAGATTAACCACAACAACAATGGAAAATTGTGCAATTTCGCGATCATTATCAGTTCTGGTGTTAGGTAATCATGGAACTTTCGAACGTCGCTTTAACATTCAATCGAGAGCAGCGCAGCGATGGCGACGCGAACAGCAGACAGAAAAATCTTATCGTTAATTGTCTTTTATTGTGCGGTGTTAAGTGGGGCAAGTGGCGGGGCACGTGTTGCTACTGGTGTCGAGGCTGGCAATGTGTTGGCTGTGTTCCCCCACTTTGGCTACAGTCACTTTAAGGTGGCGCTGCCCATATTAAATGAACTCTCGCGACGCGGTCACCACTTGACTGTAATTTCATATGTGCGAAATCCGAGTGCGCCTCAATTGGCGAACTATGAGCAGCTGCTGCTGTCGAGTCCCACCGTGGATCAGACGAATACGACAATCAATGTGGTGCCACTGTCAGAGCACACGCCCACCAGATCCCTGTATGTGCTGCTCCAGGAATATTACGAACTCTATGGCAATGGGCAAATCTCGTGTGAGCTGCTCTATGCGAGTGGACATGTGCAAACGGTGCTGGAGCGGCACAAGCAGAAACCCTACGATCTACTGCTCACAGAGTACTTCAGCACAGACTGCCAGCTGGGCTTGGCAAAGCTGTTGGAGTTGCCCATCATTGGACTGAGCACCTGCGCATTGATGCCCTACTTTTACGATCGCATCGATCTGCCGGATACGCCCGCCTATGTCATGTCCGAGTTTGTGGGATTCCAGCAGCCACTGAGCTGGAGCGATCGACTCCTCAACTTTGCCCAGGCCAAGCTGTTGAAATTGATCTACAGACTGCACACGAATCGGGCTGATAATGCGCTGATCAAGCGTCATTTGAACATGGACATTGATGTGGCTGCAGTGGCGCGTAATCAGACGGCATTCATTTTGGGAAATCAACACTACTCCCACATGGGTAGTCGTCCGCACACGCCACAGTTCCTCGAGGTGGGCGGAGTGCATATCACCAAGGACACCCAGGCGGAGCTGGCTCCGAAAATTGTTCAATTCCTGGAACAGTCCAAGCAAGGCGTCATCTTCATTAGCTGGGGCTCCATGGTGCGCGCCTCCAGCATTGATGATGACAAACTGACGGCGATTATCCATGTGCTGCAGCAGCTGCCCTTCAATGTCATTTGGAAATGGGAGGCTGATGAGCCACCCAAACCACATCTGGATGCCAGCAAGTTTCTATTCGTGAAGTGGGCGCCGCAATCCGTGCTGCTGTGTAAGTTGAAAGAGTGATCCTCAAAGGAATACTTAACTCATGCCCTCTTAGGTCAGCCTCAGGTGCGTCTGTTCTGGTCCCATGCTGGTCTGCTGGGACTCACGGAGGCGCTGCACTGCGGCAAACCGCTGCTGATGACGCCCATCTACGGCGATCAGTTTCTGAATGCGTTTGCGGCACAGGATCGTGGCGTGGGCCTAAAACTGGACTATCAGCACATCAATGTGGAGACGCTGCAGCAGTCGCTGCAGGAGCTGAGTAAGCCAAGGTGCGTTAAAGATGGAGGAGGTGCTACTATATCACCTGGCTATATTATATATATATATTTTACAGTTATGCGGAGCGGGCTTTGAAACTATCTCAGGTGTTCAATCAACGTGAACGTTCGCCGTTGGAGACCGCAATTTGGAGCGTGGAACATGTGTTGCAACATGGCCAGCTGGCCATTGAGCTGATACGCTCATAGGGCATAGAGTTGAACTGGTTTATTTACCATTCACTGGACTCACTGGCAGTGATCGTAGCCGCACTGCTGCTGCTGCTGCTGCTCAGCTATCGTGCTCTGGCCAAAAGCCCAGCGCCGCCCAAGCCACAACGCATGTCCAGAAAGACTAGGAGATCAAATACATAGTTTTAATTGTGTAAACATAAAATAAAATCAGTTATTTTATAAAACTAATAACGTCCACGCTGCATGCAGTCGCGTCGGCATTCCTCGTAGGTGAGGAAATTGTTCTCCGTTGAGGCACAGCCCGTATAATAGAAGCTCTCACAATTGCCCGTCTCCTTGTTGTAGGCATAGCGCAGCTGCCTGCCACGACACAATCCCGGCGCCTTGGGCTGTTTGCAAGCTATCAAATGGAGACGGCAATTGGCTAGGATTTGTTACCGTTTCAACTATTCTTTTATAACTCACCGACTAATTGCTTGACTTGCTCTGGTGTTTGGGTCTCCAGGCGCAGACTTAAGCTCAACGATATGCACAAGATCAGGAACAGGCACATTAATCTCCAACTGGGCAACATGATTCTGTTTACGTGCCTTAAATTATTTTTTATTGTTAAAAAATACACATAACTTTTTTACGATTTCCGTCTTTTTCGCAGCAAAATTACGCTTTTTAAGTTTCTGAATTTTTTTCCGTTCCGGCTGATTTTAGACGTGCACGAATCCAACTATATGAACAGAATATTCTCCAAAAAGTGCTGAAGCTATTGCCAGATTTTGCTCGGCTTTCTCTGATTCTTTTTTTTTTGTAAATTATGGCTTAGATCTCGTTGCGCACGTAGCCAATTTTTGTGTTTTTCCATTTGACTTTTATTTGCAGCTTCTTTTTTTATGCAGCTGAATTGCATTCAGTTCTCATTGAGTGAAAACGTGAGTTTTGGCCAGAAAATCTTACGAACTTTTGAAGTGCTCAAATCCAGGAAGCGCAAACATGAGTCAAATATTTTCAAGAGAAGCAGAATTGATATAATCTTAACCTCAGATAATATCTCTGTTTGATATCATTTTATTTCTATCTCCAAAATAATAATAATTAAACAGTTTAATAAAGGCGCATAAATTTGTTATTTATTAAATTTCTAGCTGAATTTACTTAAAAAGAAGTCAATTTAAAAAAGGCGACGATTTGTACGCATTAAAATATATAGAAACAATGATTAACTAAGCCTAATGATTGAAGAATTAGAATTAGAATATAGATCCACAAATGCTTAGAGCCATTAAAAATGACAGACAATTTGTAGACAAACAAAGAAGTATAATTATTTTATGGTCATGAGGGTCTTGGTCATAGAATTTCTTAAACAATTTTGCTTACTTGACTATAAGGCAACCCGATTTGTATGTATATGGGTGTAGGGTGTAGGTGTTTGTGTGTTTGTGTGTGTGTTTGCACTTGGTACATTTAACAAATATTATTGTAATTTTTACATAGTTAGATAGAGAAAACAATTTACACAATGCACATGAGTTGATATGCATAGGAACCTACTTACAATTTCTATATTGTTCTCCAATGAACTAGAAAACATAGATTTCTCAATCTTTACATAATAATAGTTTATAAACTTGTTAATAAATTCATCTTGTTGCACAATTTTATTATGATCCCTCAGATCGCACTGTGACAATGAGCTGGTTTCTTGAGATGTTTCAATGTGTGTGTGTGTGTGTGGGAGTGTGTGTGAATATGGGCATTTAGTATGAGGACCCTAGACGATGCGACTGCTACTTTTGGGGCTCAGCTTTCGTCCATCAAGCCGGACCCTGACTATTGCTTTGGCGTACAAAAATGGCGCACTAATTAAGACCTTTCAGATGATTTCATCAACGTTATTTTTTTTTTTAACAAATTGTAGCAGCTGCGCAACTGAGTTCTCTAGAGAGAGAGAGAGAGAGAGAGACAGGCGAACAGAGAGCAGCGTCAATGAAATTCCCATTTGTCGGCAACATTTAGAAATCCTTGTCCCAACCGCTGACATCATCAGCTGGCGGTCCTTCCGGATCAGCCGGATAGTCATCGAAATTGGTTGTATCCACAACGCTCTTTACGCTCGGCTTAATTGGCGGCTCCAGCGAACCATTCTGCAGACCCCACCAGTAGAAGCCATCAAACCATCTGAATTGAATTGGAAATTACTGTATTAATAAGGAATTCGATTTTTGACAATATTTTACTGACTTGTGTTTCTGTATTTCGCTAATACCGCCTCGCTGATAGCCCAAGCGCTCGGCGGGATTATCGCGACAGAGTTTCTTGATCAGATTGCTGGCGTTGCGCGTAATGTTGCGCGGAAATTCGATGGCATCGATGCCCTTAAGTATTATGTTATAGGTACGCATCGGATCCGAGCCCGTAAACGGTGGAGTACCTGCAAAATTAAACAAAAATTCAGCAAGATAGTTAATTAAATTTAATTACCCTCTGCTTACCCGTTAGCAGCTCAAACATGAGCACACCGAGCGACCAGTAGTCGGCGCTAATGTCATGGCCACGATTCAATATCACCTCGGGTGCCACATATTCGGGCGTGCCACAGAATGTCCACGTTTTGCGGCCCGTTTGCAGTTTCTTGGCAAAGCCAAAGTCCACCAGTTTCACATAGCCCTTCTCGTCCAGCAACAGATTCTCCGGCTTCAGATCTCTGTAGATGATGTTGCGCGAGTGCAGATAGTCGAATGCCTCCACCACGCAGGCCGTGTAGAATCTCGTGGTGCCATCATCAAAGTTGCCCTTGTCCCGCAATATGGTCCACAGCTCACCGCCCAGGCAGCTCTCCATCAGCATGTACAGATATTTCTTGTCCTTAAAGGTCTTGAACAGCTTGACTATAAACTGACAGTTGGCCTCGCCCATGATCTCCTTCTCGGACATGATGTGCTGCTGCTGGCGCGTCTCCACAATCTGTGACTTCTTCATCTGCTTGAGGGCAAAGGAGCGCGAACTATCGCCATTCGTCTGCACCAGTTCCACGCGTCCAAAGCCACCCACACCCAGTGTGGCAATCACACGCAGATCTGTCAGATTTATGTCGCGGAACTCCTCATTGATTCTGTGCGCGAAAATAGCAACAAATTGTTAATAATCATTGTTATAACAAGATTTTGGCGTACTCACTTTCTGCGCTCCAAGACACCTTCGTCGTCATAGCGATGCTTGATCTCATCCAGACTCGAGATCAGCTGATTGAACGTCTCGCGATCAATGACCAAACAGCTGACACCCTCAGGGGATTCACATATAATGTTCGCTGTACGCATATCCTCACTGGGAACAAATTCGTTTAATTAGCTTGGATTTTTGATGCATTTCATTTGGGACTTACCCTTGCAGCGCTTTCTCGCCAAAGAAATCACCTTTGCCCAGCATTCGTATGAACTTCTCCTCCTGTGTGTCCTGCTGCTTGATCGTCACCCGCACCTTGCCCTTCGATATGATAAAGAAGGTGTCGCCACGTGCGCCCTGGCGCACAATATAATCACCGCGCTGATAGTGCGTCTCCTCCAGCACATCGGAGATTTTGATTAGAGTATCCTCGGCCAAGTCTTTGAAAATGGGTACGCTGAAATGGGGAATGCATTTTATGTGTTAAAATTCAGCTAATTTTACATAATTAAATAAAATGAGGGAAATGAAAACAGCGATTAAGATTTCGATTAAGTGTAAATTGTTTTTCGAATTTTTTAATTAAAGAAAACTATTATCACTAAAATCAGAAAGCTAATAAAAGTTTTCGCAGAATTCGTCGCCTAGGGAATTATTTTTTATTCTCTCACAAAGCATGTTTTTTTTTATTGCTATAATTATTTTTTTATGTTGCCTTTTAATTAGCCCATTATAGAAAATCTTTTTATTTTAAGCAGCTGTTAATAACACACATTAATATATATTGAAGATGCTTTCAATTTCCTCAAGATCTCCTTTCTCTCCCCATCCTACAGAAATCTCTAATTTCTAAATTATTACATGGAAAATAATGTTTCCTCGAAGATAATAAAAATAAATGTGTAGAAATGTATAAATTTCATTGCCCCGAGCAGTGCCTCAGTGCCTCAGCACTTTCGTAGCGTAACTTGTAAGGCCAATCATTCAACACGCCCCCAAATGGGGCACTTTCATTTTCGTTTTGGTGTAATATGCATTTTGCTTTTTTTCTATCAGTTTTTAATATCATCTTCTTTTTTTTGCGCAATTTCATGCTTCAAATGGGGCTCCATTAATGATGGCCAGTTGCACAAAAGTAAAAACAAGAAGACGGGCGGGGTGGGGCGGGTGTGTAAGGTGTGAGGTGTTGCAGAGACGCTGCTACCCTGCACACACACGGGCCAATTAAATGCGATTAATTTGTCGGTCAGTCACGGCGCCAGCTCTGGCAGAGATCAGAGTGTGGCTTATAGACCAAAACTGGTTGCCAACTTGTGCGCAAGTTTTGATGGAAAGCAAACAGAAAACATTTCTATGCGTTCGTTGGCCGCCACACGATCGATGTCTGTCCTGGCCGTCTGCCCGGTCCGCTCCGTCTGTCTGTCGATTCGTCTCATTTCTGAGCACTGCCCGTCATCATAATAGACGTATATGAGACGCCCATGACCATGACGCCGTCGTCTGATGTTTGATGTCTGAAGCTGTTTGCCCATTTCGCAAAGTGAAAGTTGCACACAAAAAAAAAATAAACACGTAGAAAAACAGAAAATCCAAAATAATAGTAAAAGAAAAATCCTTAAGTAAAGCGATTAATGTGCACATACCAAAAAAAATAAATATAAAAAAATGAAATAAATAACTTGGGCTGAAATGTTATAATTAAGTGCAAATACAAGCAACTAATTGCTGTTGTGGCACTTGCAACAGTTGCAACCAGTTAAACATTTTCGCTTGAGGAAATAAATATATATAAATTATATATATATATATAAAATATATCAAAGTGCCCACCTCTTGAGGAAGTCGGTGTACTCCGCCTGTCGGATGAGCCCGGTGCGCATCATGATCGTCTGGAAGCATTGACGCTCGATCGCCCACAGATTGCACTCGCTGATCGCTGTGATTGTCGCCGTCCTCTGGCAATTGTACAGAATCGCCAGCTCGCCCAGCACCTTGGCGCCGGACAGTGTGGAGAGATATTTACCCTCGCGTGAGACCTCGACGCGTCCATCTGAAACAAAAGGCACATTTTTTTTTTTGTTGAAGTTGATTGATTAAACACAGAATTGTAAAACGTGCATTTTGCATTGACTCAACAATTGAGAAAAAAAAACTATAAATGCAAAAAAAAAAAGTCGTCGATTTTTGAAGAGCGCTGCAAAATTAATAAATGTTTACAAAAACTAAAAGATTCATTTTTCTATATGCAAATAAAAAAGTCAATGGAATTTGTAAATTAATTCGAGTAATTTGAACAGTTTCTGTTCCACAGCAAAACACAAATCGTAAGCAATTTTTCAGTTTATCTCGCAGAAAAACATTTGAAACCTTTTCAAGAATTTATCAAGTTTTCGCTTAATTTGCAACTTCTTCAGTTGAGCAGAATCAAGATCAGTTTTCTATATATATATCATTTTTATATATATTTAAGATCTGCTGGTTTTTATCCAAACTTCGGCTAACAACACATAAGAATTAAAGCCACATTTTAATGGGGAAAATTAAAAAAATTAAAAACTCTCAAATCTTGAGCAGAGAAGATTAGCTGGTTGGCCACTCCTTACCACTGTTGACCTCCTCGTCGTCCTGTGCTGTTGAGGATTGCTCCTTGAGATTGCCGGTGCGACGTCGTCGCGCATAGGTGTGCACGGGCACAATGAGGCGTGGCCGCGGTATGCAGAAGCCTTCGCCATTGAGATCCTTGGAGCTGCCATTGCTGCTGGCCGCAGGCGAGATTTGTAGTTGCTGTTGCTGCAACTGCGGCTGCCTGATCACCAACTGTTGCTCCTCCTGCAGCTGTAATCCTTGCAGCGCCTGCTCTAAGCTGTGACGCCTCAACGCTGGCGTTTGTTTCGACTCGCGCGACTCTGTGGCACGACTAAAGGAGGCAGAGTGATTGGGCATACGAATGGTGGCATAGCGCTGAACACTTGTCTGGGATCGGCTGAGCGGCTTGAAGGCGCGCTGTTTTGTGACCACAACTGGAGGAGCCGGCGGTGGCTCTATGGGTGGTGGCAACATGCGCAGCAGCGGCTGCTGGCAGATGACTCGCTCCGGCCGTTGATCCTCGGCGGCGGAGGAGGAGAATGTGGAGTAGGCAGAGGAACTGTTGCTGATGTTGCCCTGTGGCAATTTGGCGGACAGCCTGGGCGGACGCAGCGTCACATAACTGGGATGGGGATGCGTTGCAAAGGGGGGCTGAGTTTGAGACTGATGTGAGTGGCGTGGCTGATGCTGCAACATGGTCTGTGAGCGACGCAACGAGGGCGGCTTCACAGACACCTGTTGGCGTGGGCGTGGCACACGCAGACGTTCCGTCGGATCCATTACATAATGATTGACAACACTAGCTTCCATTTGGGGTTGAGTATTTGCTTTAAATGGCTCCAGCTGTTGCTGCTTCGGCTGCTGCTGCTCCGACTGCTGCTGTTGATCCTGCTGCTCCTGCTCCTTGTCATCCTCAGCTATCCAGCCATTGTGCAGCTGTTGCTGCTTGTGATGCTGCAGCGCTGAGGGACGATAGCCATTCAGCTCCTTGATGGCGCTCACAATACGCCGATCCTTTGACTCCAGCTGCCTGATGCTCTCCAGCGTCATTTGATACTTGCTCAGAGCAGAGATGCCATTCAGCAGAAAGCTGCTGCTGCCATTATTATTGTTGTTGTTGTTGGCCACATTGCTCGGCTGCCGGCTGAGCTTGTTGGCCGTCGTCGTCGTCGTTGCAGCTGGTGTTATGGGCGTGGCAGTGGGTGCACTATGATGCTGATGATGCGCCTGCAGCCAGTTGGCCTCGTAGAGTGCACCCATCGCACTGTCGCTGTCCAGCGAGAGACTTGCGTCGACCGCTTTGCCCGGATAATGTTTAATTTTCATTTTGTTTTGGTAATTATTTTTTTGTTTGTTGTTGTTTTTTAGCTTAATTTCTTTTGGCCAGCGAATTTCACTGTTGGCCCAGCGATGACGACAAAGCTGACAAATTTGACGTGATTTGTTTTTTTTAGTTTAAATACGCGACTTGGCGACTTTCGTTGTTGTTGTTGTTGTTGATATTTGTAGTCATTTTTTGCATAACAAGCATGGCATGAAACTCGCGCTTGGAATTTTGAGGAGACAGAAAAACAAAATAAATATATATAAAAGCAACAATAAAGCAACACTTGGCACAACAACCAACAGCCTAATTGTATTTGCTTTTCTATTATTTATATTACCAAAGCGATTTGTTATTGTCATTGTTGTTGTTGTTTTTGCTGTTGTTGCTGTTGTCATTGTTATTATTGCTCATGTTGCAAACTTTCCAAGCTTGTCGCTTGCCTCACTCGCATATGTATTTTGTATATATGTATTTATATATGTATGTTTGTATGTATGTATGTAGCCTAAACAAAGTCAACTGCTCGTTTTGTTTTTTGTAAAAGCGAAGCTTAAAATCAAACCACATTCAAAACTGAGCAACAACTGTGCCAATATTTATGGACCACACTGTTTGCCTCCGTCTGCGTCTGCGTCTGCGTCTGTCTATCTCTTTCTCTCTTACACTCTCTCTCACTCTCTACCCCTTTCCACATCTCTTCAGCTTGAGCAAAGCGAAATGAAATAATAACAATTAGTCTTCGGTGTGAATTATTTTTGTTGCAATTTGAATATGCGTGTGAATGATTCAGTCGCGACTCTGTCAATAATTGGAAATAGCCCTGAATGTGTGAAATACGTCAACAAATGAACTAAATAAATTAGTAAATACAAATGAATAGATTAAAATTGAGCACATTCAAAAATATAATTCAACTGTTGACAACTGTTTAGCAAGCCATCATAGAAAATAGCCAAGTTAAACTAACTGTGAAAAGTAATTGGGAAATAATCGTTTTGTGTAATAATAATAATATTAATAATTTGTTAAAAGATCATTTAATACGAAAACTGTGCGCAACTTAAGGCAAAAGTAAATTAAACAACTTTTTGTGAAGTAGAACGTAACAAATTATTTTCAATGCATTATAAACAAAAAGAAATTGAACAATGCTGCCAACATTCAACTATTTTCAGGCCTAGGAAAATTTATGCATTAGTGAATACTTAACTTTCCAGTTTATAAGTCAACATGCAACTGCGGGTTTTAACATTATAAGAAATTTATATAATTGTTGTCATTTATTAGATGAAAGTAAAAATGATATTAAAATCATTTGTGGTTAATCGCAATACAGAAGAAAAGTTGACAGGCAATTGAAAAGAACCCACATGTGGAAACCCCCTGTAGTTTTCTGTGGGGAAATACCCCAAATATATTAAAAATAATTGAATGATATCGAGTGGAATTCTAGCTCAGTAAATTGCCAAAGACTAATATGCTACTTGAACTCAATATTTGAACTCTCGAGCGACCTCAAAAATATCTCATTTATACTTGAGCATGTGCAAGTGAGTAAGCCAGACAAAAAAAAAAACAGACACAAATAAATCATAAACAAAAACGAGGAAATAAAGTTAAAGAGTGTTGCTTGCCAGCAATTGGTGCGATCAATCAGTAAACAAATACAAATGTTTCTCATATTTGTTGTTTGCACCAAGTATTTGCGTAACAACAAAATAAAAACAACCAATTTTTGCAAGTGAATGGAAATATGTATTGCTTATCAGTGCAGCAGCTGATAAGAGAAGAGAGGCAACGCGAACTGACATCGACCGCTGACATAGGAGCCGCTAAACAAAACAAAAAAAAAATAATCATTGATTTCAAATCAATGGAAATATTTTGTATACAATTATTTTTGTTCGGTTTTTAAAAACTAGTTTGTTAATTGAAAGGCGCTGCCAAAAGGGGACATAGTTCAAAGAGTTTTCGATGAGCGTTGCTTGATGGCTGGCAGGGCGTGGTGGGGAGGCTAGGGAGTGGGGCAATGCGGAAATCCGTCACGCAATGCTAAACAAGTTGAACAAACAATCAGCAAATGCAGCTGGCCAAAAGATTTTGCAATGGCTTTAACGAAACAGCTGGGCAAGGTCAACAAGTTAGCTAAGCTGTTATATATCCGACACTCCACCTCCCTCCCCCATTTGCTGTTTCAACGGATTTGAATACATTCACAAGAATTTGCAAAGCTGTTTTGCAAAGCTCAACATTTGACTCTTTGCTGCGTCTATTTATAAATCGTAACGGTGTCTAAACCAGCGCTCAGATTATTTTGCGCTCACACTCTCTCTCTCTCTCTTCGTCTATTTCTCTCTCCTGCTGTGCCTCCCTTTTAGCGCGTCCGTCTTAATTAAAATGAAGTTAGTCACAGACAGTTGCTTATGTGCCAAGGGCAAAAGCTCCATCATTTTGTTTCACTTCATGTCTTGATTTTATTTTCTGCCTGACAGTCTGCAATTACACATAAAACAGCAGACAAATACGAAATCTTTTTCTTATGCATGCTCTCTGTCTCTGTCTTGCTTATGTCTCTTTTCCCCATCACAGTTGCACATTAAAAATTCCATTTGCTGAGTCACAGTGGCTGCTTAGTTTGACCGCATTTTTAATACATATTATTTCTTTGCTCATAATTTGTAATAATAAATATTCATAACTTCTGTTGTTTCCTGTCCTCATAAAGAAAGCTAAAATTAAATGACATTTGTAGGTAGTCAAGTTAAGATCGCATATCGATATTTAATTATTTTTTTTTTTTAGAATGTTGTCGAATCAGAATTATTGTGAGCTCATTTGCAACCGCTTTTAAATTGAACAATGGATAGCAACATCTTAAATGTATAGAAACTGGTATTCTATATGCCAAAGCAATAACAAGATCGCTTTATTGAAACCCCTAGATTATTTTTGATTATGTGTATTGGATATGTAAAACAGAATGAAATCTATTGTATCGATTTCAGTTAGCAACTTAGCAACAAGGAGGAGGGCAAATTAAATAAGATTTTATATACACACATATAAATATTTAATTATAATAAAACCTCTCATTATATTTCCCCTCAAGCTAAATCACTTAAATATCTCTCAAGTCTTTCTTAATTTATGTATACAAAAATGATTACCCGCTCTCAGTTTCATTTTCTTATGAATATTGCTCAGCCAATAAATCAATGTCAACGTTTGTCTAATCAATTAAAAAAAAGCGAAAGTTACGTAAATTCTAATCTAGTATTTTGTTTAATAAACTTGGATTCTTTGAAAACTATCGAAGTCATGTGATTGAAGTACATAAAAATACTTAAGATTGTAAACTTAACACCCAAATATAAAACAAAACTCACAAAAGTTTATCTTCCATTTATTTATTACACAAATTTTGAACTATTAAACGTTCCAAATGATAAATTCAATCAGTGATATATCCAAGAACTGATTACTACGTACTAAAACAGTAAAGAAAGCACTAACTCTCTGCTGATAAGATATATAAGTTTATTACCCTTAAGTACACAGTTAACGTGTGAGTAGAATGTGACAACCGCAACAACAGATGCCATTTGATCGCAACACAAGTGTAATACAAGAAATTTGATAATTTTTCGATGCACACACAAATATATATTTATAAATATATATATATTTATATATGTATGTGTGTTTTTAAGTGACCTCAAGTCAAATTGGTGTTCATTTTGAAAAAGGGAGCTCTGCTCATTTTTCTATGCAGCTGGCAGCAAGTTACTTAATCATTATTCAACCGAAAAGCGCTGCTCATTTGGCATACCGTAAGTTTAATGGTATCTTGTCTGCCTTAGAGCTACTGGGAAAGTGAGAGTTTCCCCCTTGGTGGAATCAGTGGATTCGTTTAATGAGCGTACTTCCCGCCTCAAGCTAAACGATCACTTGAGCCAAATGAGCGCTGTGCAACGAAGTGACGAAGTGAGGAAGAAGTCAAATGGGCCACAACACAGAATCCGATCGTAACAAAACGCACGACATTAACACACTTTTGATGCTTTTTTTGCTTTGTTGCTTTGTTTCTTGGTGTTTTTCGCTTTTTGCTATTTTATTTTACGCTTGGGTTGGGTCTTATAATTTTGTCATGCATTGTGACACACATTAAAGAGAGACCACTTTGACCCCACAAACATTTCATAGCTGTTAAGCTGTCTTGATGAATTTTTATAAAAGTTCTTCTCGTCTCTTTTCTGCCAGTGTATTTAGTCATCGGCTCACACTCGATCGACGGTTCTTTCTTGATTTCTTTTTGTCATCTCGAGTGGGAGGAGCCGCTTTGATTGTCTTTGTCTTTCGCACGATTTCTATTTTAATGTTGACTTTAAGTTTGATATGTTTTGCTTTGGCACTCAGATTTATGAAATGCTGGCCACGTCTTCCGCATTTCTTCATCTAAAAAATTTGTTGCAAAATCCGAAATACTTGTCGCTTCACATTCTTGCACGAATCGTACTCAGTACTCAGTAGCCACTATCTTAGCGAGTATATCAACTTTATTGTTTGCCAGAGTTAAGTTACGGTTTTTTGGTTTTTTTATTATTCGGGGTCTTTAATCTTTTTGGTTTTTGGTTCGCAGCGACATTTGGCATTTTTGTAATTCGTTTTTGTCTACACTTTGCGGACCAATGACCGACAAAATACAAATGCGAGAGGGCAGACAGACAACATGAAACAAATAGCAGCAACAAACAGCAACAACAGCAACAACAATAACAGCAACAACAATAATAACAACAACTGTGAAAAACCACAGAAACCGGAATTCTTCAAGTGATCTTTTGCGTTCAATCGACACAAAAATAAAAATGAAAAAAACCAAAAACAAAAAAAAAGATATATATATATATATATATATTTATATAAAGAGCAAATGTACTGTAACTCCAGCTATTGTCACACTCCCCGAGATCTACGAGCAGTCATTTCATTGGGCACGCCCACGGAATGCAAACAAGAAGGAGTTGCTTGATTTGTTTAATTCCGAGTACAAACCACACTTTCACTTTTGTTTTTTTAATTTGTGTTTGTTACTTTTCAAGAATTCTTCAAGCCAAAAGCGAATTCATAGAAACCGCTTTGCTACTCGTTGGCATTTCTACATAATTTCTGGTTTATAGCCGGGTTCCGATTTGGTGGTGTAAACACCACATGGGAAAATCATTTACTTGTTGTGGCACATTTTAGAATGGGAATGGGAAACAAAACAACGAAAACGAACGAAATGTTTATGTAATTGCCTTGTTTAAAATAGCGAAAAAAACATATTAAAGGCATTGTTATGTTATTGTGTGTGTTTGTTTTTGTATTATGTATATTTATATATAATTTTTTCTACTTTTTTGATATGCCCCTCTTTTATTATGGACTTTTGTTGTTGTAATATTCCACGCGCGACGAAGCGTGCATGCAGTATGCAAAAACAAAAAAACTGCAAGCGTCACGAACGCGACTCACGCACGACAACAAAACACGAGTTGTTTGCTATTGTTGTAATAATGTTTTGCCGGCCGAGCGCGCATGCGCCTCGCACGTTTACTTGCTACGCTGGCTGCTGAACGAATGATTGCTGTTGTGATTCAAGCAACCAGCGCGCAATATCAAGAGAGACAGACTTGAAAAGAGAGAGAGAGATACTAGTTGGGATGTGGGAGAGATCAGCAGCGCAGCAACACAGCTGAGCGACGCAATATCAATGAAGGTGTGAGAGTAAGTGAGAGTGACCATTTGGCAGAAAACGTGTACGCACTGAAGAGAGAGACAATTGTCACACACACACACAAACCCGCATATCCAGATGCAGATAAAGCGCAAGCGGAAACAAGTGCGTTGAGTAGATGAGGCAAGATCGATCCGCTGATCAGCTACACATCATTCATAGTTCAGTTTATTTGTATTTGTATTTTCTCCATTTGACATTCATTTTGTGATATTTTATTTGATTGTGTTATCAAAAAATTAAAATATGTATTATGTGGCTTATCGTTAAATACAACATTTAATAATAAATAAAATTGGAAATCATCTTCAACTATAAGAATATGGTATTTATATTCTTTGCTTCTTTGAATTTCTAATCGGTACATTTTTCGTTTATATGATATTAAAGCAAAAATATTTCTTCGAAATCAACTGTCGCTATTTGCGATGATAATTAAATAGACGCAAGCAGATTGACCTGTATTTTAATCAGTTCCAAAACATGTAAGTAAACGAATACCTTATCATAGTTTTTAACGCACGTAAATGTGCCTACTTCTTTATCGCAGTATTAAAACCTTAACTGTCATGAGCACAATTTTAATACCTTTCCGTCATTCATTCGTAGGCAGGGTATTTGGCTTGTTCACACGGCCGACACTCGTGATTTTTGCACATCTGTTGCTGCGATCATGTAAGTTGAGAGTTTCAATCGCGCTCTACCTCTCTGTCTGTGTATTTCCCCTGTCTCTATATTTGTAATACTGTGTTTGTGTGTGTGTGTGTGAGGGTAGCCTGCAGCAACAACAGCTGCCATGACATCTGTGTTTCTTCTTTTTTTCGGCTCCTCAGTAACTGGTAGCGGGCCTAGGAGCAAACGATATAGTCGATCGATGCAGCCGTCTTTCAAGTGCGGAGGTTGCACAGATTAAGGAAGCAACTGTCGGCTACGTTGCATGATCATCATCATCATAATGATTCATCGCTGAATTTCGTTATTGAGGAGGAAGCATAACTAAAACTTTCTTCTTCTTCCCATTTGGCGGCGCGTCGCCTTCCAGTTTTTAATTTGTGCATAATGCAATTAGCTCGTCAGCTGTCACAATTAAAATGTTTAATTAAGTCGGTCACGAAATGAACAGAAAATTGCGAGAACAAATGCCAATCCTAGGCTCGATTAAAAAAAAAAACAAATTCAATTTTTTCGCGTGCAATTATTTAAGACAACAATTGGTTGCAAGCGCACCCAGAAACATTAACAAACATGTAAGAATGCCACACAACTAGAGTGCAACGACGGCAAGTTTCTCTGTAACTAAGTCACGAAAACTCGAATGTAATAATTAGAGAACAGTTTTGGAAATTAATTATTAAATTTAATGACATCTTAAATAAGCAAGATTTTCTGTTAATAAATAAATCGAAATAAATCAGTTTTAAAACTTTTTTGGAAGAAGTAAACTAAATCGTTGCAGTTAAGCAATATATTATATGGGGCACTGAGTATCAAAGTGGAAAGGAAAATCGTAGTACTATGTTTAGGAGCAGTTGCCCAGCAGCTCTGCTGACATTTCGCTGGTATGGCAAACTTTTGAACTTCTCGCCGGATTGTGTGTGGGTGCAACCAAAAGACGCATGCGCATTTTTGGGAGGGCACAGCACAGCCAACTGGCAACATAAAGCACACAGCAGACAAGAGACAAGCAATTCCATGCAACAGCTGCGCATGTGCCGAGTTTAGCAGCAACAGTAGGCGCTACTTATCTGCCACGGCGAGTGGCGCGATCAGGAGACGGAACTGCCACAGCGAAAGCGGTGGGCGTCAGATAGAAACAGTCAGCAGAAATGAAGTGGGGAGTGTGTTCCACATGAAGCATGTAGCAACAGTTGAGGCAACATGCAATGAGTTGCATACCTACGGGCTGCTTAGGAAAGTGCTGCAACATCACTGGAGATAATCTGTTGCATACTTAGAGTCACAGTCAAACAAAAGGTAAATGCATTTGATTGATTAAACAATTTTAATAAAAAAAAAATGTATAAATAATGTAAGTATATAATAAAAAATTTACGCACCCATTTGAAATAAACATTTTCTGGTTAAAAGAAAACGTTTCAGCAAATTAAAAAACATTAAGGCTATTTTTTTCATAATCTGTTTTGCAGATTTCATCAAAAACGCCAATATCTTAACAGAGTTTGCTTAACACTGGAACTGAAAACGGTTTAACTTGAATTTAAAAAAAAACTTTGACTCCACTTAACAAAATAAATATCAATAAATATATCAATATATGAAATCAATCTAGCTGCCTCTGAAGTTGACAATATAATGAAATTGTAACTAATACTTTGAAAAGAGAACCTCACATATTTGAAAATAAATGTAACACATTTTTTCAAACTAAAAAATGTTTTCGATATGTTATAAATTCTTCAAACAATACGCTGTCAATCTCCCCCTGAAGGCGAATGCCGACGGGGTTTCAAATAGGTTTACTTAAAAATAAATAAAATACTTTCCCCTTAAGCCTAATAAGAGTATATTTTACACTCTTTTTTTTTTATTAAACAAATTGAATATAAAGCCATCGCCAACTAATTGTTAAGAAAACAAACATCAAATTATTTATGTATTTGATGTGGGTTTTCTGAGGTAATCCAATTTATGCCATTTATTTGAGTTATGGAATTTTTCCAATAATATACACATTACAAAGCTTGAACTATATAAAACCATATTAAATAATAAAAATGTAGTTATATGACTCACCTTCCATAACATATACAATGCTGCCGACATCTCCCTCCTTGATGATTAGATTTTTGGCTGGATATTTAACCGGATACATGCAATCGACAATTTCGCGTATTTGCGACAAGTCCAAATTCTTCATGAAATCGTTATCCAAAATGGCCGCTTTGATAAGTTCACGGGAGCTGCAAATTGATACAAAAGCATAAATATAAATATATTTAGATGTATGCTTGGCTGTCCTATTATAATAGATTAGTTACACACACACCAAATACGGTAAAAAATAACTGTCATTGGTTAGGTCCCAAAATGATCAGCTTGTCGTCTTAACAAGCATTCAGCGCACGCAACGCTGGACAAAGTCAGAAAAGCCCAATTAATTTCACGACTGACACATATAAATCGTTTTTTATCTATTTCGCCAGTTTGGCTTACAAGCAATCCAACAAGTAGCTGTCGTTGTACGACTACGAAAAAATATTTTTAAATTATATCAAAAAATTGCTACAAATTTGAAAATTTAATTCAGGCTGCGGCTTGGTGGGAGGGTAGGGTTATCTGTGGCCATGTCATGTTGCCAATGCCTGTAAATGTCAAATGGCTTTATCTGTCAGCGAATTTGACAGGCAACCAAGCCAGGCAGCAGGCAGCAGCCAGCTAAACTGACTTGGGTCGATTAATTAAAGCCAACTCTATCTTTTATATCGGGCGTAACCCGCCTGTCGTCGTCGTCATCGTCGAGGTGGCTCCGAGCTGTGGGCACTCAATTTGTTACATTTGCCAATGTTGCACGTTGCACGTTACACATGATCAGAGTGAGGAATTTCCGCTATCTAAGCACGATGTTGGTCACTGATGAGTTCCAGCCAGGGAACAAGCTGTGCTGCTAGTTTGGCAAGTACTCGACTTTTTGGCAGACACAACACTTACAATTAAAACATTAAAATTTATGAAAACTACAAGCTTCCCGATACATAACACTCATGCACCCAGCAGTCGTACACTGACAAAAATCTTGGACTAGATTTTAAATGTTTTGCCCGAGAAAACTGAAATGCTTGTAGATTTTTATGAAAGTAGACATAATAAATGGATTTGAATTAGCAGTTCTATTTAATTTAATTTGCTAGAAAAGTTTCTCGCTGTGTAGTTTTCGTTGGTGCATTTTGTAGCTGTTGCTGGTGCCTAGAAAGCGACCGAAGTTAATTTCGCCAGCTGCAAAGGCGACGTCTTTTTATATTTTGCGAATGGAAAATGCGTATTAGATTTCAACGCCCCAACCGATAGTTTATTTGGGCACCCGAAACGAGTTCGCTTTTAGGAGTTCCAAGTGCCATGGAGCTGTGGCAGCGATGCCATTGGTGCAACACCCGGGGCGCTTTACCAGCGCCACAAGTCGCATTCAACCATACCCTGCGACTAGGTGCAACATGGGGTATGTGAAAAATCAATTAAAAATAGAAACAATTTGGAGATGAAACTTGACAAATATTTATATAGATATCTTAGGTGATTTATCAGAACTAAGGGTAAATTTAAGAAAACGATTGATGTTAAGGAAATTTTTCCTAAAACCACGGTTCATTTTACACTTTAGTTGAGCAGCTAAAAATCAGCTAACTACTCAATTTAAAACTGTTATTCAATTAATTTTCTTAATTAAATAAAATCAATTAACATATCTGAACAAATTAGATTACTACTACGCAAACTTTTACATTTTCCAACCTATCTTTAACATAGCCTATCATTTTTTAACTACTATTATTAAACATTTTACAGGTAATTTTTGGAGTCGTCAGCTTGGCTTGTTGATGCAACATTTGTTATGCGTAAATTATCATTGGCACAGCACGCATAAATGCAAATGGTGTGCAATTTGTGTTACCCACGGTGCACGTTGCCGTTGGCGGCAGGGTGCCACTTTCTGGTCATGCCACCGCGGGCGAACCAAACAATTAATAGCTTCAATTAGACCTGTGGGGCGTGCTCGCAGCAATGGTAGTGTTCCAGTTGTCTATCGGAAGCTTTAACCACATTATATGACTATATTTGTGGGTAAATTTGATTTTATGTATGCCAAGGCATGCCAAGGCTGATACACTTCTCTCCCTCTCTCCTCCTCTTCTCTTCACGCAACCCCCCCCTTCTCAGGCTGAGCCACTAAATAGACGCCATTGTGGCGGAGCTGCACCTTTTCCAGAGAGTCTGCGAATTGCGGGTGCGTTCAATTATTTGAAGTTGACTTTATAGTAACATTGCTGCCACAATCCAGTCCAAATTGAAAGTGCAAATAGTTATTAGCAGCAGTTGAAAACCGCTGGACATGAAACCATAAACGCTGATCAGAGACAAGCCTGATAAATGAGTGTGTAATGTGAGATAATAAAGATTTCTCAAGGGGTTTTTCAAGTTAGGCGCGATTTGCAAGCAGCTCTCAACAACAATTTATGCATATTTCTCTAACTGTATTTAAAACCTACAAAAATCAGTTGGTTAATGTGTTGCATGAACAAACAGACAGATTTTAACTTAAGCCAGTTATTATATACATAAATAATTAAACAGACGGAATCGATTCTGATTTTGACCTTATGAAATTGGAAATACTTCCTTTTCCTGTTACATATTGTATTTTATGATTTTAATCATTTATAATAAATTTAGAGTTTACAAATGCCTAAAAAATCTTTATAAAAAAAACATGCCTTTTACTTAATTGATTCTATTTTTAATTTTCAGAAGATGTAAAACTAGAAATATATATCTCATAATTTTAAGAAACATCTTTAATATTCTGAGCCCTTACTTTCACATAAATATCTATAAATTCCATTGCATACCTAAAAGGTGCAATGTGCAATTATTCCAAATTTGTAAAATTATTTATAATTATTTTTAAGTCTATAAATAATCTTTATGCATAAGCTGAATAAAGATTTTAATGACTTCTGATCCAGACTCAGACTCGTATCTTCTAATTGGGGATTTTTTAATACGCTATTAAAATGCTTGATGACATCTGACAGATCAAAATGTATATAAAACGTGAACTGATAATTCTTTTCGTTTTGGATTGCTAATTACTAAAATTTGATTTATTACAACTTGGCATTTAATTAAAAACAATTTCGTGTTAATTACTTTATTGCTATCATTAAAATTAATTTGAATAGGTTTTTCTAGCTAATTCAAATTCAGAAATTTTCAATACTAATTTTTGTATTGCGATTAATAATTTATATTTAAATTTTTCAATTGTGATTATTCCATTTTTCTAAGCGTCGCTCTTGGCCATCTTTAAGCCTGCTTTTACAGCAAGTTCTTATGCGACCCCCTGGGACAGTAACACACACGCACACACACACACACGCACACACACGCACATACGCACGCAGCAGAGTTGACACAATTTCGCACAATTTGCTGGCATTATTTATTAGATGGCCACAATGCGGCATTAACAACGGCGTGCAAATGGCCCCAAAGACCACTTGGAGTGGAATGCCCCGTACTGCTGCAGCTTGTCTGGCCAATGTTCGGTCAGTCGTGTTGAGAGGCGAGAGTCGAGTGCATGTGGCACGTAGCAATAAGGCCCGCGGCGCATTTGATTTATGCCATGCAAGTGTCAAGAAATGTCCTGTTGCACATACGCGTTGCCAATGGCACAGATTGTAGTCATAGATAGAATGCACAGCCGAATTGGTCAACTGGTCATCCAGTTGCCAGTTTGCCAGTTGCCAGACGCCTTCGCCCCCGCCCCCTTTTGTCGCATTGAATTTGGCCATTAAAAGGCTGAATTGTTGACAACGCTTTGCCAGTCGGATTTCAATTTGCCGCGATTTTCAGCGATTGTGTCAGCAACTTGCGACTGGGCGCCAAATCGCATAAATTGCGTCTATCTAACAAATTTGCTGCATTATTTAATGCCAGATGCACATTTGTCACACAAAGACAAATATGCGTATGTAAATGCATTAAAATAGCCAACAATTGCAATCAATATGCAGATTTTAATCAAGATTATCATCAGAAGCTGTTTATTTAAAATCGCATTTTATTTGCCTAACTTATATCAGATTAAAGGCTTTTGATTTCTGCAACACAGCCCATATTAAGATTTTCTGAGTATATTTTTAAAATCAAATGAGTTGACAGAAAATAAATATAAACCATGAAATTTGATTGAATGGCAATTGTATTAATAGTTTTATTTTATTTATTTACTTAATGTCGGCTAATATAAGTCAACAGTAAAAAATAAAATATAGAAAATATTTATTCATTTAAAAAGAAAATTTTATGTTCACCTTAAAATAAAAAAGAGAGAAAATTCCATAAAATAATAAGAAAAAATAAAACGATGAATGTGCTTGTTTAATGACAAAGTTAGCCCAAAATTTGATTAATGGATGGGAAAACCACAAAGAGACAAAAAACAAAGAGTTTGATGCAATGCAAATATTTATAAAGCCACACGTTCAAATTTTTGTCAATTTTTGACAATGAATTTGGATACCACCAACTTAAAAATCTGAACAATATATATGAAATAATAACCAGCGAAATGGGCGCGCATATAGCCAGAAAAAAATAGCTAAAATAATACAGGAAATATCGATGTGCAAAACAAAAAAAATCTAAAAGAAATAAAAAATACATATTTATGTTTTCAAGGCAAAGAAAGCTGAAGAATGCAAACATATTGGCGGAAAATGCAAACAGAGGAAAAGCATTTAACGAGACCAATTTCCAGGCAGCCACCAAGTGTGAAAAACATGAACCCAAAGATTTCTGCAGAACATTAATAAATAAAACACTAAAAAAAATCGACCCACGTATTTGAAAATATATCTCAAAATCTGGACAAGAGAGTTTATTTTGTTATATATTAAATTTGGCTACACGATGAACATGTCTATATAAATAGCAGCTAATCGGATTAGGTTAATACGTTAATGACGGGATTTGAAATATATAGAATTAAATTAAATTAAAAACACTTGATAAACGAAATAATAAAAAGGGCCATTAAACAATAAACAGTTAGTAATAATTATTATTCTCTTATCTGACCCTTTAATGTATCTGATTCCATTAGACGTAAGCAAGTCTTAAAAGTTAAATAAAAAACATGAATAATTAATTTTGTAAATTCGCTTTTTACGCACTTGTAACAAAATATGGGCATTTCTGTTCCCTTGAAAAGTTGTCTAAAGAAATTGTTAAAAAATCAAAATTTTGCCACATGACGCAATTAAATCGTCTGCGACATGGCATATACATATATATAGTACTATATCTATATACATATGGTATAAAACACTGGCCAAGGCCATTTGGTTTGATTTGTGGGCGCTGGGGGACTGTGAACCCCAGCGACTGTCAGCACAATTTTCAATCAACTCATTTTGGGGCCAGTCGAAAGGCGCTGCTCATATTCAGATTATGATCGCCGCAGTGCGACGCTAATGAAGATCATTATCGGCATAGCCGACTATATATATTCGAGAGTTTAATACATATATATATATAAATGTATAGTCATAATACGCAGCTAATCTATAGCTAAGAGAAGCGCTGACTGATCTTTCACTCGCTGTAATCAGTCCTGTTCCAAATATCTCTAGCAATACTATATAAAATTGCTGGAGCAGACGCAGTGTAACCGAGTTGAAAAACCTTTCGACTTAGATTTTATAATGGGCTCCATATATAAATAATATTTAATTCAAAATTTATTCAAGCCGTGTTGCCATTGATAATTAGAAATGGGTTTTTTGAATTATAATTTAAATAAATAAAAATCGATGGTTACAAATAGAAAAATCTTGTTGAGTAACTTATTACTGAAAGTAAATTTTGTAATGAATTTAAATGAGATAAGCCAAGATGATTTTTAAGAAAAATTCTAGAACCATATTATTAAAGATTTCTAAATCTTTTCCCCTTTAGATAATCAGCCAGCACTTCTTAAATTTGTATATAAATTATAAATTACAAAAAATAAAATATATAAGTTATGTAAAAATGTTAATGAAGCGAATGGAAAAACCTAACAGATGTTTTGGAGTATTTCTATAAGGAATACAAGACTAATTTTTTAAGCAATTAAAAACTTTAGAACTTGCCTAGTAATATTCCATGTTTCTCATAATTATGTAAAAGAATTTTACAACTAATAACCAAATTTTCTCAACTTTTTTATGCGCGAAATAATTATGACTTTAAAGTAAAATCTTTCAATAAAATTTATTTTCCCTTTTTTTCACGTATAAACCAAAATAATTAACAGGAATTTTAGGAATTTCACTCACCGCTCATCCTTTTCGTATTTGGGCAGACTGACATGCTCGAGGAGCACCATGTTTTCACTTTGCGGCTCCGCAGAGATGCCCTGAGCACGTTGCCGCTGAAACGTTTGACCCGACTTTCGTGTGGCACCCGTGGCCGACGTTGGACCTGCTCCGGCGCCAGACCCGTTGCCAGCGTTGGGTGAAGTTGAACCGGCAGCGCTGCCCCTGCTGAAGGGGAAGACACTCTGGAATTTGTCCAGATGCGAGCGCAGTTCGGCAATTTCGTTGTCTTTGAACTGCAGGGCACGCTGCATTTCCTGGATTTTGAGCTCCTTGGCCTGAATGATTTGGATGAAGCGTTCCTCCTGCTGTGTGGCCGCCACATAGGCATTGCCCAGCATAAGCGTTGCATCGGCCATGCCAACCGGCGAGGGTGTGGCCGAGCTGCTGCCCGGCGTACAGCCAGAAATCCGCAAACCCTGCATATGCTGTGCCAGCGCCAAAGAACTGGGTGGCAGCTGCTGCTGCTGTTGTAGTTGTTGCTGCTGCTGTTGTTGTTGTTGTTGTTGCTGCTGTTGTTGTTGCTGCAGCTGATGTGGTTGGGTGGTGGGTGAGTGACAGGCGCCGGGTATGGGCACCGGCTGACTGGTCGGCGTCGGCTGATAGTGCACCGGCACTGGACTACCCGATGCTGTATAGACGCCCTGAGTCTGGGCCTGCAACTGTTGCAATTGCTGATAGCGCTGCTGCAACACCAGCTCCTGCTGATGCAGCAGACTGCGTTGATCTGTGTGCTGTGGCGTACCCGATGGCAGTGTGCCGTAGATCAACGTGTGCGTCAGCAAATCCGTATGGCAGGGTGGTGCGGGTGCGGGTATCAGGCGCAAACCCGCCGATGTCTGCTCCAAACCGAGATAGCCAATGCCACTGTGGGCTACGGGCAGCTGTACAATGCCGCCACTGCTCTGAGCAAAGCTATTATTATTAATATTATTGTTGTTGTTGTTGTTGACGATGTTCACCAGACCCAGGTCGGGCTGAAACTGATAGTTGGCATTCGGCTCCTGCTGCATGCTGACCGCTTTGCGCAAATTCGTATTCGAATTCGCTCTCGGAATTGGAATCGGAATCGGAATCAGAATCTTCGGCTGATCTTCGGCGCTGCTATGGCGCCGATAGCGTTGCTTTGCGTTGTTTACGCTGCTCGTTGAGGTTGTGGTTGTGGTGGTGGTGGTGCAGAGTGCTGTTGTTGTTGTTGTTGTTGTTTGTGTTGGTGTTTGTGCTGTTGGCGGCTGTTTGCGACTGTTCTCTGAGATGTCCGGCGGCTTGGCCTCGGTGTCGTCTCTGCTGATTATCGCTGGCTGCAGCTTCTGGTATTCGGCATAGACATTGACGGGTGGTGCCGGGGGTGGTGCGGTGATTGCGCTCGTCTCACTGTTGCTGCTGCACGTTGGCTCATTGGTGCCGCTGTTTGGTTGGTTGTGTTGTTGTTGGTTGCTGTTGCTGCTGTTGTTGTAGTTGCTGTTGTTGTTGGCTGGTCGCTTGGTGGCGAAGCACAGCCGATCAAAGCAAAAACGCATCCAGGCGGCTTTCTTTAAGAACCGCCGCCACGTGAAATTCGCTCAGTGGGTTAAACGCACACCTGTAATAAAAAGAAAGAGAGAAAGAGAGAAAGAGAGAAAGAGAGAGAGAGAAAGAGAACACGTGAATATTTGTTATAAGTGCATGAATCTTATCTGCAGCCAATCAGCAGCAGGCGTCGCAGCTGATTTACAGCATTTGCGATAAGCAAATAACAAAAACGCAACTTGTTAATTGAGTTGCCTTCAAACTGGACAAGTTTTTGAATTATTGTTCACTCAATTTCATGTTGCCTGTTGACATATAACACAACAGTGTAACTACCCCCACCCGCCACTCCCCTGGCCAACACAAAATCACGAACCTGAACCCAACCCAAATTCAAAACAATCGCTTTGCCTTAAACATGCTAAATATGTCCACCCACACAGATTAGCAGCAGCTGTTTTCAGTTTCCAAGAAAAAAAAAATATTATTTATATACGCAGTTTTTATTTATTTTATTAATTTGTTTTTGGGAAAACTTAAAAAAAGAGTGTTGAACTAAACGATACTCAGTTCATTTGGAAACACTATTTTGTAGAGAGAAAATGTCCATAGAAAAAAGTATTAATTTTCAGATTGTCATTACTGAAAATCTGAAGCGATTTTCAAAAGCAGGATTTATATTTTGAAACATATTTATCATTCGAGATTCATGTTTAACTTTGGTACTTAAAAACGTATCCAAAACGCACTCGATATTAAATATAGTTTCAATGACAGTAATTAACTTCCAGTTTATTAGTTTTATTACCTATTCGTATACCCATTTCACAGCATACCACCCACTGAAGAATTCATCTAGGTACAGGGTATTTGTATGGCTACCCAGAAATTACATGAGTTGGCCGCTATTCCAATATTTCTATTGCCGCTAAATGACTGCCACGCCTCAAGTCTTTCACGATAAGAGTGCGAGTTTGGTTTGTATCTTTTATTTTATCTAATTTTATTTATTTTTGTATTTATTATATGGATACGTCGATTCTCGTTTTTGCGTATGTTGTATTTGTTATGCGTGTAAAGAGTCCAAAATGCCAAGAACACAGCAAAGAAACTGGCACAGACAACTCTTGACATAATTCGGTTTTGCTGTTGGTTTTGGCTACGCTTAGACAATAATTCAATTTAGTTCAGTTCAGCTCGAATGAAATGAAAAGTCTAAAAATAAGACAAAATATATAAACACGGCAAAGGTGAACTATCATCGATTAGCAATCAGGTTTTTTTTTTGAGAAAAATTACGCGTGTGGGCTGGCAAACTGCGAAACGATGCGAAGATGCTAACAAACAATAACAAAAATAATAATAACACAAACAGAGGATAAACACAATATCAATGATGATTTTCAGTCGTTCAATCATCAGCTTGCCACGATGAGTGGCAAGAAGAATATGATGCGAGCAGAGATACAAAGTTGCCTTGATTCACATGAATTCAAGTGAAGAGCTCGCTGAAAAATTTGAAGTTTGCACTAAGAAAAATGTGCAACATATAAATATATTTCCTTTGACTCTATATTTATTCCTCACTGCACAATAATTTATTGTACAACCTCTTTTTCTCAGTGTCCCCACTTTACTTCAATGCCGTTTGCGTAGGTGTTAAATCTTTGAAAGTTGCCACTTGAAGATCGCTTCGAATAATAAAAGAATTTTATTTTTGCTCTTGGAAGCCACTTGAAAAACATGTTCTTCATAAATAATAACTATTATTTTATTTTAAAATAAACTAAATCTATTAAACATTATTCTTTATGTGCAATTGATAAGCTTAGAAATATTTTGTAGACTTTATTGGCCTCGCTGTTTTTGCTTGAATTATTAAGTGAAATATAATTTGTGATATATTTTTTTAAGGATTTGTTTTTTTAATGTAAATATTGTTATATTATACAAGTAATACGTCGATTAAAATATTTAGACATTAAATAATATATCTAGTGATTTTTGCTTGATTTATTAATCTGTATATCATTTCAAATATATTTGTTTTAGGTTTAGATAGTGTGATCTTTATGTGTAGGGTTGACTTAAGATCTTTGGAATATTATATTAATATTAATTAATATTAGGAATATTATATGGACTTTATTAATATAATCAAACTTTTTAAAACATAAACAAGTTTTTTTACTCATTATTTAGATGCCAGAAAAGTTTATAAATTATGTACTTTTGGAATAAATGTTACTAACAAACCCTAAAAAAGAGGTAGTTTTGCACACACAACAATCATTTATCTAAACAATTGACATATTTATCCAGCCATTAACTGTTATCAGCTGTATGCCAAACAGTGATCGGTCATTGAAACTAAACAGCTATGCAAAACGATCAAATTAAATCTAAATTACCATTTTAATGATCGCACATCGGATTAATTCTCGATTTGTATGCCAAGCCGGACTAACAATGCAAAAAGTGTAAAAAACGAGCAAATAAATATACAAAACACTTTAACACAATGGCAGAATCAAATGTGTGGCATTGAAAATAGGGGACGCCCCCAACACTTTCGTAGGTAGACAGACAATTAAAGCGCGTAATTGGGCGCAAAAAAAAAAGCTAAAATAAAGTTAAACAATACAAAAATAGCCGCCAAGAGACCGAAAAAGAACAACAAGTAGAATACCTCGACTAGCTGATACCCTGAAGTCAAAAGTAGTTTTTTTCAATATGTAAATTTTACTTGGATAATAAAATGTGTATTTTATATTAAAATAAACTTTATAATTGATCAATCAATTGTGAGGGTTTATTAGATAGTAATTAAAAATCAACATCTTTACAAATGTGTTTTTTTAATTGTTATCAGTAATTGATTTATATCTATTTTTGAGAAGAGAGGCTAGAAATGAAATCTGTTAAGGCTGATCAAGAATATATATAATGTCTTATATTACCTATATTAGCACAACCTGCTCACCCAATTTCCATGTGTTTAGAGTATAAAAATAAACACATTTTGTATAAAAGGAAAAGTGTTGGAAATAGTGAGAAATGAAAGCAATTGACACAAAAGCGCTGAAATTGCCGCATTATTTATAGAACAATTGACGGGCCACTCAAATAAAATATGGGAAATGTTCCATTGCTTTTCAATAAATATATCTATATATATAGTTATATAGAGAGCGACAGATATGTCTGTATATATCTAGATGGCCAATCTGCGGCGCTTTCGGGCCACTTAAGCGCAATTACGCGTGCAATTTGTTTTCATCTTGAGCACATAAATAATAAATACAAACTGGCTGTGTGGCGTATACGTAATATTTTAAATGATTTTATACTGTTATTGTCATTTAAATGATGCTCTCGCCCCGCATTCCCCCCTCTTTCAGCTTCTTCAGTCCGTGAGCGAGTGTGGCAATGCCAATGGAAACAGGTTCTTAACTTTAATAAGTATTATGAAAAAAAAAGTTTTAAATACAGTCGTCGCCCCTCCCCCCTCCCTCTCACTTAATGCCCATTGTTCCGTCAATAAAATGTGGAAGGCGCCTTGGAATGTCAACGATACCCAATCGAGGGTATTAACATCAATCGATCGTGAGTTCATTCATGCCACTCTGATAAGACCCCCATGATAAATATGGTAGCATTATTGACCGGCAACTGGAAAGCACAAACATATGTTGCAACCATATTGGGTAGTTTTTTTTTGGCGAGGCGTCTCGGAATAGGCAGTGTAAACAAATTAATCACGATTAGTCAAGGGGTTGACAGGGAGTGGATATGCAAATAATTGTATGGGAAAAGTGAGGAAAATATATATATGAACTGATTTTTAATTCGTCTATTTGCTAACCAATTAAATTCAATATAAACAAACATACACACACATATATATATATATATATTTAAATATCTGAATATAAGTTTGCTAATGACTCAGCACTTTAGATTTTAATGATTCGTTATGAGTCATTATTTCATAGATTGATCAGTCTATTATTAAGAAACAAAAAAGTGATTAACTGAGGAAATAAACGCATTTCAACAAGGAACTATTTCGTAAACATTAACAAATACGTGTAAAGATTGTACAAATATTATAACATGTAACTGTCGGAAAATTACAAATAAAATATATACTTAAACTCAATCAAACTGAGCAACGACAATTGGTAATTAGTTGACTTATGACCTGATTTAACTTTTCTTATCATTTCTTACATTAAAATTTTTAACTTTTGTCGATTCTGCGTTGTTGTTAATATAAAAAAAGTAAATTGAAGCTTTGATTAAAATAAAAAACTTGTTTTAAATATAACACATACATTTAAAATGTACATTTATATATTTAAAAGGATTATATTTATATTTTGATAGTAGCATTATATTATAAGAAATACATTTAGTTAATTAAGTAATAATTTTATTTTAAGAAACGCCATGTTATCATACATTTTATGACATCGTTACAAAATTCAATAAATTATCGCAAAAATAATAATCGCAACATATTTTTGTGAATGTTCAATGTGCATGTGCTGCACACATTTAATAATAGTGGAATCAGGTTATTAAAATCAGGCACGACGCGATTTATATTGAAATAAAATAAAAAGCACAATTAAGCAAGGTTTAATAAACACGTTACAAAATCGAACAATCTCAATATATATATTGTAGCTAATTGAACTACTTTTGCCAAACATGAATGTTAATTTGAATGCATGTTTTTGGATTTCCCGTTGCGATCATCAAAAGGCAACATTCCACTAATTATTGACAACATTCTTATGCGTATTCCTTGTATGGCAAACTAATGATTAAATTTACATTGGCCCCAAAAACTCAACTGAATTGTTTGATGCACAATTGACATATTTATATTTATTTTTTATTGTTTGTAGTTTCCTGATTGCATTTAACATTGCCATCGTCATCATCATTTGCTAATCAAAAGAGACAGCAAACAAAATGCCACAAGACAAGTGGATTGCATGCAACATGCATGATTTGATCGCCCTGTCAGTCTGTCCGAGCTGTCAGTCAACAAGTTAGCGACAAGATAAACACACAAACACAAACACACACACACAATCACACACAAACACACACATCTACATAGCTACGAGACACGAAAGCGAAGCATGCCAAAAATGCAGCTCATTCGAATCATTTAAACATAATTAAGCGGTTTGTCGGCCGTCCAATTTGGCGGGGGGAGGAGTAAGTTGTGTTTGGGGGGAGAGTGTGGAGGGAATTTAGGCTCCTCCTTGCTAACTCGCGAGCTCCTCCTTGCCTCTGTCAGCAGCACAAATTGAGACATCAATTGAAAGTTATGTCGTGACCATAACGGGAGCGAGTGTCTCAGTGTGTGTGAGTGTGTGTGTGTTTGTTGTTGTGTTCTACAAATGGAGAATGTTATAATTATAGGTTCCAATAATTGTCATGTGTCGAACTTGCTGACAATCTGTCTGCGCTTCCTCAACTCAAGGCAAACGCTATTCAAAACAGAACAATACACACACTCACACACACACACATACACACACACACACATACACACACACACTCATGATTTCGTTTGGTGACTTTTATTTAGAGTATATTTGAAAATTACGTAAATTGATCGAGGAAGCGACTTCTGTATCAAAAAAACGTGCAATTAAAAAAGTTATTTTTAACATATTTCTGTCATACATTTTAACAGGGAATTTCTATTGTTAAAGCATAATTTAAAAATTCGAATGACTCCTAAGCATTGTATTCAAGTTGTTTATATACAACATTAAAAGTTAATTTCTCCACTTCTTCAAATAAAAATTATAAAGGGTACTTTCGTTTAAGTATAATTTATAAAAACTATTTACAGAGACAATCTAATTATAAAAACGTATTTCTTCTTTTTTGTCACAGTCCAAAAAAGTGAGTGTCCAAAAGAGTGAGTAATTATCAGAAATAAATTGATTTTTTAAGACCTTTTAGAGAATTGACATAATTAATCAAGTATAATTTTTAGTATACCCTATTTACTCTAAACTATAAAGAGCTGCATATTATTATCATGCACAATTTGGTAACTATATAATAATATAGTTATTATATATATATATAAAATCTTTTAATAATTTTTTACTTATAAGGATCTGAAATTATAGCAAGTGTATTAAATCTTCTGAGAATTCCCTGAGCCCATTTTTTTTTACATTTTTATATTCTCAAAATTCGTTTGATACGCAAGCCGCAAGCCGCAAGCCGCAAGTTGTTAATTGTCAGTGTTTGCCGATAAATCTGCTGAACAGCAGATGACCCCGACTAATTACCCAGATATCGCCACTGATTTATGTTAAATTTAGCACAAACTGACTTCAATGTGAGCTTCGATAGCTTTGAGAGGGGTGGATAGAAGAAAGGGGTATATATATATATAATAGATAGATAGAGTATACACAATGGGTATTAAGTTCGTAATGCTATTTTTTTTTTTCTTTATCGTTCGGGTCTTAGGCGAAAAAATACTCATTAGTCCCGGCGACACGTTCGCTGATCGATCGATGGCTGAACTGGCAGTGGCCAGGGGAAGGCAATTGATCGCCTGATAACGTTTTAAAGACAGTCCGACTAACGAATGGATGCGATGTGGCAACTAGTTAGCAGTTAGTTGGCTACCAACTTGGCTCGATTCGATTTGTTGGCATTAAATGCGCTCAGTTTTGCTTCAAGCACTCCGACTATCTATGGAGGCGCAATACAGTTACGACTGCATATGCATATATAGATATCTATAAATATATATATATACATATATATATATACACATGTATATAAATATATATATATATGTATCCATGGAATTCAATTGGCATGAAGCTCACGTTCGATCAATTAAAGCCTTCGCACAACAAAATGCAACGGGATTACAACGTTAAAAAATCACACACACACACAGAGTGAGAGAAAGAGAAAGAGAGAGAAAGATAAACAGACAGAGGGAGAGAGAGAAATAGCGCAACAAGTGCGGAATTAGATTGGATTCGATTGGATTTTGAACGGCTCAAAGGGGTTGTTATGTGTAAATGTATAGGGGTGTGTGTGTGTGTGTGTATGTGTGTGTGTAAGATAATGCCTGGCAATGGAATGCCAAGGCTAGGTCAGTTCAATCAAGTGGAGGAAGTCTCTTTCATTGCAAAAGACGAAGGCAATTTAAAAGGAAAGAACTTTATAATGGAATTTTAATAAACTTCCTGATTTCAAAAATTTTCAATGCTAAACCTAGAATAAAAAGAGTGAGTTATGAAAATTTATTTTTATATATAAACCCATCCTTTCTCATTCTCTATCTATATTTAGGTGAATCTCTCTCATTATTAAAACTAACAAAAATGCCAGATATGCCCTGAATGATTTTCTGCCTTGTTTCTCTAAATATTTTTATTAACCCTTTTAAAGCTGATAAATATTCGATTCTGACCGATATTGTGGTATCGGAGAAAGTTATCGAGTAAATAAAATAAACTTATAAATATGTTAAGAATTGCTTAAAAAATTAAAAAAAAAACATCCGGTTCTGAAAAATATTTATCTGCTTTAACAAGAACGATCAACTTATTATCTAACTGAATTTGTTAAATGATATCTAAAGAATTTTTTAAAAGTGTTTCTATTTAGGATAAAATGCGTGTGTAATTTAAATAAAATATATTTCAATAAATCCGACTGTGGTTTTCCCGCGAAATTAAAAGACTTATGAGTAAACTGAGTAGGTTTCCGATGTGTTAACAAGCAAACAAACAAACGAAAACTTTACCCAAAAACTGTAGATAAACTGTCATAATTAAAAAAAATCTTTAAGGCAATTTTTAATATGAGTCACTTTAGAACCGTTTGCCGTTCCCAACCAAATAGAGCAATTACAACTTTCCATTATTTTGATTTTGATATACATATTTACACTCGCACACACACTTGACACACACACACACACACACATTAACGAGCATTGGCATTTCCGTCATAAGCATTAAGCATTAAACAGCCCATCAAAAAATGCCATCAAACATGCAAGTGTAGAGCACTTTCCAGTTAAACATTTAAACGGGACAGGAAACGGAGCTCAAACGTGATTCGAGAACGATAAACTGAAAACTGGCCATCGGGTTTAGGCCACACAACACGCGTCTCTTAACGTGGCTCTGATTATGCGACAGTTTTCTGATTTGCTGTTGACAGTTTTGGCGGCTTCTGTTCCGCACATCGCGACGGCAGTCACTGTCTGGATGTGTGTGTTTATTTGTGTGTGCATTAATTACAACACCAATTTGGACATTGGATGGAGTTAAGAAATTGCACGTCGGGGACTCGGAGACTTTGAGAGTCTGCAACTGCAAATGGGCATTACCTTTGTGGCGAAGTCGACCAAAACAATTTGCACACCTAATGAATAATAACAAGCGACGACGACGATGACGACGAAAAAACTCGTTAATTAAATTGTGCGTGCGTTTCTTAACCGTTACAAAAATTAATTGAGAAACGCTTCACTTCTCCCAAGAGGCTTAAATATGCGCGCCAAGAATTTGTCTGCAGTAAGTCCCGTAAATTACAGTTTTTTGATCATTTTCTTTTTTTTTTTGGTGCGACTCGCGTATTTTGTGTACCGCAACGAATGAGCGACGCTTGAGAACTGACGAGACAGAAGCGCACAGAGAGCGAGAGAGAGAGCGCAGCGACGACCGTAGACTGGCTATCGATAGTAGTTGACGCTGACAACGACGCCGACGTCGACGTCGATGTTTGTTATCGAAGTGAACCCCCAGAAGTCGTTGTCGGCAGTCAGCAGTCGCCATCGTTGTTGTTGTTGTTATTTGTTGTTGTTCTCGTTTGTATGTCGTTTAAATTAAAACTCGGAATTTGGCCAAAAACCAGTTGATTACACGCACGCACACGCACACACACGCACACACACGCACACACTTGCATACAGTGCGAGCGAAAGAGAGAGAAGATTACGATCAGAGTTGTTGACGCCTTTGCGTCTTTGCTGTGATTCGTGCATTAGTTCGATTCGTTTTAATAGAATACTTGTTACAACAATACACACACACATATATAGACACGCATGCGATCTAATTGCTCGCTTGCATGCTACAACAACAACAAGACTAAAACAAGTATGGACGTGTCTTGTGATATGATTCACTGACTTTTTAATACCCCTGCCCTGAAGCCTTAAACCAATTAACGACACATTTGATTATAGCGAACGGGAAAAAACAATGTTTGCTTTGACACTGCTATTAATAAACACAATTTATGGCACTCAAAAAAGATATCATGTTGAAAATATACTCTGTTTATTATTATTTTAAAGAGGTTGTAAAAGTCCCTTCGGGTAAACAATTTTTCTTAAAGCATACTTTTGGGCTGTGATGTGGTTAAAAAGGGCGTTTAAATTATTGAGGGTGTTCCCATTATAAGGCAATATTCCTCAAATTTTCTTATATGTAGATATAGTGAGAGGAAAATCAAAACTTAACTGATATATTCACAATTTGTATTAGCTGTAAAGTTGTCAATAACCAACACTTTGTTGCAAACGAAACTCATAAGTCTATCATGCCTCGTTTGTGGCACGAGTATGAGTCGACACCAGATCCACGTCCACTTCCAGGCACGCATCGCAAGCTGGTTGACCAGCTTTGGACTTGGGTTGGATTTGGCGTTGCATGCATATTTATGAGTCGCTTGGGGATCAGAGCAATCCACTTGACATGCTCGTTATTTAGAGGATGTGAGGCAAATATCTTAATTCTTTCCACTCCTCAGAGAGAGAGAGATAGGGAGATAAGTCACCAAATAAAGAAAGACTTTTAGCTTGAATTGTCTAAGTAGTAAATAAAAAAAAACTATAATAAACACACAATGACAAAAATAAATTAATTGGAATTAACAATGAAAGCTAAAACTTTTTAGTTAAACTTTCCTTAAGACAGAAATAAAAAAGAAATAAACTAAAATAGTAACTATAATAATCCAATGATTGTTCGCTTAAAGTTTAAATAGTCTTCACTTTTATATAAATCAAATGTGCTGCATAAAACCCATTTCGAAATCCCTGACGGATTATTATTGCCAAGTTAATCGCATTACCTATTTATTTATTTTGCATTAGTCTATTTTCAACTAACTTGGACATTTTTAGTCGCATTTCGCTTGTCTCAAATTAAGTCTTAAATGCTGTCAACTAACCAGAAGCCGCTCCTCAAACTGGCCACTAAAGTTGTCCGAATGCAATTGAAATCACATAAATCATACCAATTGCTGTGCTATATATATGCAATGCATATAGATATATATAGATATACATAAATATTTATCTTGTGCGAATTTCGCCAGAGCCAATTGTCTACGATTGTCGATTCTTTAGTTTTGTAATTACAGAGGCTTGTTTTCAGTGCATGTCATTTACAAAAAGTGATTTATTTATTATAAACAATATTAGAGCGCATGTAAACAAAACGACTTGCTCAAAACTCGTGTAACTGGCCAACGGAACAGTAATCTCAGCGAGGGTTACTCAAGAAATATTAAATTGAGATTTGTATTTGTATTTGATGCGTGTTTTTTGCAAAGGAAAACTTTATATTCCTTTTAGAAAATAAGACAGGGATATATAAATAGGGAATATACAAATGTAATAATATAATAGGTAGAAAAGAATATAAAATTCTAGCAACGGATCGACCCTCAAATTGAGATCTTATCGACTATTTAAATACTGGTGTATTTAAGCATATTAAAAGGTATTATTCATTTAAGCCTCTGTTTACATTGTCAAAGCTTACTTTGCAAAACTGACGGGACACGCGACATATAAATTTGAGGTTAGGTTGGGTTTTAGGGGTTGGGCAGACGATCGCTGCTGGGAAAGACACGATTTCCACAAATGTTGATGTTGTTTGTTCTTTTTTATTGTTGTTTCTGTTTGTTGTTGCTTGTTGTTGGTGTTTGTTGTTATTTGGTTGGCATTGGCGGCATTGATAAGCTGACATGAGATTTTATGTCAGCCAGCGAGCTTATGTAATTATAGGTCTGTGTGTAAATAGTATATTTAATTGACGTAATCGAAAGGTTATTTAGGCGGCAACGATATCAACAACAAGTAAATCAGCAACACGCCATGGAAACGATGCAGTCATAAAAATAGATAATTCTTTTAATAAGACCGAGCAGATAAATAAACAAATAAGCAAATCAATAAATAAATAAATAGTAAATAACAGCAAATATATATTCCAATTCGTTGCTGCCTAAACTCTCAACTCGATTCACATTTCCGTTAGCACTGCTGAATAGCAGCAGAGAGCTTTCAATATTAAGCGCTAAGCTTTGAGCTTATACCGCAAAAGCTTCTGCGCAAAGCGCTCATCGATATGCAATTTATCAATCGTAAGCAAAACATCTTTGTTAACGTAAACAACAACAAAAAACAACCAAATTGAACAAATGAGTTATATTTGTTCGAAGCGCCATGTGGTTCGTTAAGAAATATAAATGTATACCATATAAATCCAACAGCTGTTTCACATAACGTAACAAGAGTTGCATTGAGCGCATTGCGTTACGCTTTACGTAAGGCACTCTCTTGAGCGCACTCTCTTAAATGTTCAGCTCTCTCTCTCTCTCTTTCGCCCAACACGCAGCACAGATCTGGCCACATTCCACAACGAAAGTTTTGACATTTTGTTTACAGCATCGAATTCGCTCTCACTCTCTCTCTCTTCCCGGGCCGCTCTTGGATGAAAAAGAAACAACCTACCAGTTGCAAACGTAAACAAGCAGTGAATTCGAGCAGCGACGCTAGCAGCGAGCTTGTAAAAAAACTTGTCATTTCGGCATTAATTTGATATGCCGCTTATACAAGCGCAACGAATGAGAGAGAGAGAGAGTGGGAGAAGGGGGTCATCTTATGACACGGGGAAAATGTGCTTACAGGTAGGTTAACAAAGAGGGGCGCGGCTGCCTTGCTAGAAGACCCAAATTAAAAATAAGGAATCCAAACCAACCGTAAAAATTGCTGCTGCTTTTCTTTTGCCTAGCAACAACAACTTAAAAATAACAGCAATAAAGTTAATAATTATGCTATTGGATATTGTATCCGAGGCTATAAGAACTAAATAAGTTCATTCGAGTACTTTCAAATTAATAATAAGTATAGTATATATAAAAAAAATATATACATTAAACACTGTTCAACCTTGTTATTAAAATTCTTATATTGTTCACCTTATTTTTGAGTTTTTTGAAATTTTGTGTTTTGCTTTTGCTCACAATTTCCTTCGACGTTTCTCTTATGCAAATGAATGATTGAAAGAAAAGCAAATAAATATACATTTATTGATATCGCGCAAAATTGTTCACAAACTTTTTTGTTGTACAAAATCATGCGATTGTTTATTTTGATAAGATTGGCCTACTTGCCATGAAAGTTTATTTTCGTACTCCCTTCTGCCCATGCTTATCTAAAATACAAATATATATATATTGATATATTCAAATGTACTTATTTAGACATGCGGATATTTTGAAGGGTATTTAGTGCATATATGTACTATATTTAGAGCCGATTAGATTGCTAATTCTAATTTAAGTCAGTCCAAAAGCCGCGCTGATTACATATTTAACAGAAAAAATTATAATCTGCAACCGATGGTTATTTTTATGAGGCTTATGTTGCTGTTTTTTTTTTAGGTATTTTAATCTGTGGATTCTTCAACGAATGAAAATTGTGATTGGAAGAATTTTACCTTAGCTTAGTGATAAGAAACCGTATTTTTCTCATACCAGAGTTGCCATTTATTATTAAAGAAACAAACCCAATTTAGATTTATCAAAATAAGCCAATCAATGCTAGATAAAACCAATAACTGCAATAAAAACTGATCGCAGTATGGTTTTTAATTGGTTCAACTGCTAAAAATAGCATTTGTTTTTTTTTTATTTGCTTGTTTCTAGCATTAACCGTTATTCAATTGGTAGTATCCACAAGTGTCTGTAATCAAAAGATAACTTACAGTTACAGTTACAGTTGTATTTGGTATTTGTTGTTCTTATTTGTATTTTGGTTGTTTGAATAGCTGCGCAGTTGTAAAACGACGACGACGACGCGCTACAAAGTGCTCAAACCAAATTGTCAGCTATTTTGTATTGGGTTTGCTTTTGTTTTCGTTAAGTATTTTATATTTTCTGCCCGTCGTTTGTTTGCTAAACTTTATGACAAAGGTCTAAAAATAGATGGCAGGCAACAGCAATAAAAACAACAACAAAGGCTTGCTTTGTGTTGGAGTACGAAAGAAATGAATATGCAAGCAATGCAATAACAACAACAGCAACAAGAAGCAGAGCAACAAGGGCTTTCGACCCGCTGAGCTTCTTCATTGATTATTCAATGCAGGCACAAGGGCACACACACACACACATAGATACACAAACAAACACACACACACCGTTATAGGTTTATGGCTTAAGGGCGCTCAAAATGGCGATAGCCTTGCCTTCGTTGACTCTCCACTCGATTGTGGAATAGCGAATCGTAGGCGTATTGTCTACACAAAAACACACACGTACGTTACAACTGTAAACATTAATTGCATATTAATACTCACATTTTGACAACTTGTTGAAAATTCCAAAGAGAGAACAACTGTTTCTTGTTGTTGAATTTGTTTGCGTACGTCCTCACGCGCCTCTCTCGTTTCCTCTCTTGCGTGCACGCTCTTCTTTGCTGATACTTCTGCTTCTTCTTCGTTTTGATGACGCTGCGCAGCCGGCTTTTAAAGAAAGCTGTTGTTATTATATCCACTTGTTGCTTTTATTTTTATGTATATTTATATGTATATATATTTTTTATTGTCACTACTTCTTGTTGTTGTCTGCTCTCAACAGGAAGCATAAAATTAAGGCACACACATGCAGGCGACGACGTTAACGTCAGCGTCGCTGCACTTTTGAAATTTTTGTCACTGTTGTTGTTGTTGTTTTGATTTGCTTTACTTCTTATGCTTTGTGCGTAAGTTGAATTCAGGCTTAGCAAATTGATGTAGGCAATGAAACAAACAAAAACAACAACAAGAAGAGAGCAACAAGTAGTATAGCCTTGCGCTCTGTCTGTTGCTCTCTGCTTTTTGTTATCACCTGAGCACCATGCTTACACTCTCTCTCTCTCTTTTTCTCTCGCATAGTTGGTCTGTCTGCTGCTGTTGCCAGCGTAGCGTAGTTAACTTGACAGCCAAAGGCAACAACAAAAAATAAATAAAAAAAATTTGTTGCTAAAAATAGAAGCGCGCGAGCAGCGCAACAATAACAGCACAAAATGAGACGAAACGATACGGATAAAAATGTGTGTTGGGCCAAACAGCACACAGAAAACTACAAAAGCCCAACAAGAACACGAAGAAGAAGAATGGGCGAAGCAGCTGTGAAGCACAAATGGAAAATGATTTGCAAAGAAAATGCGACGCAAAATTTTTACAGCTAGCCGCTGCGTGGGCAGCTGCTTTGATACAAACGAGCGGGCAGGGGTTATATGCAGGGAGAGAGAGAGAGAGAGCAATGTAGAGAAAAATACAGTTCCTAAGCTGTTTTAAAAACAAAGCTTTTGATTTTCATTTGCAAAAAATTACGTACAACAAATCAACGCATTAAATGTGTCACTGACAGAGATAGAAACAAATTAATTGCTAGTCATTTTGTGCACGCAACAATAAAGCTAACAAAAAGTCTCATTTACTAATTTTCCACTATAAATTAAAAAAAAAAACGTGCTTTGTTATTGTTGCTTGCTGCAAGCGACTAACTAAAATGTCAAACGAGCGTGCGCTCTCTTTCACACTCTTTCTCTCTTTCTCGCTCTTCTTCGCTTGCAACGCGAGGTCTACAAGTGCATTTTTCAGCTGCCAATTTTCATATTTTTTTTTGTATTTATCTCAATTGATAGTTTTAGTTGCACTTAATCACAATGAATTAGAGCATTTATGTTATGCTTATCGTATTAAACATTTACGTTTTATGCCAGATAGTTGTGCATATGGAAAATAGAACGTTGACTGAGGGAATTGAGAATTTAGATCGTTCGAGACTAAAAACAAAAACGACAGCAGCAATATGAAAATAACGAAGAGGAGACTGCGAAACGAACGCTGCGGAAGCGAGACACAAACTGAGCGCCAAGCGCAGCGCCAACAGTCGCTTGAGCACCAGCGCCATAAGAACGAGTGGAAACTGCTCTCGCTCTCGCTTTGGCTCTCTCTGCGTTTCGTTTGACTACAATCAATGAGAGTTGGAGAGAGCGAGGTAGATCGAGATTGTGCAGCCAGACAGGTAGTTGTTGTGTTGATCTTTAAGTGCAGTTTGGAATGCATTGAGAATGGAGTAGGAGTCTTATGATTGAACGTGGAACGGAGTAATTACAGCATTTAATGTGAATTAGTAAAGAGACCAGCGGAATGTTAAATCAAAAATAACTTAAGCTTACATTACCCAATATTGGGTCAAGTTTATATTGATATCTTATGTACAGAAAATATATCTAAATATAACGATTTTAATTATAGACAATCCAACAATATAAAAATTGACAACTAGAACCAATTTAATATATTCAATATATGAATTAAGGTTTTTTCCAATAGTTACATGCAATTTGAAGATATTTTCACTTTGATAATGCTTAAATTGTTTCGTTTTGTTAAATTTTATATTTAAATGTTAACTAATATTGAAGAATCACTTAACAGTTATCAGACAAAAGAGCGAATCGAGCTTTAACGAAGAAATATCATTTTTAGCAAGCACACGAACCAAGCAAAAGCCAATGCTGGTTGGTTTGTAACTTGACTAGATAGAAAAACAACCTAAATGGGAAATTAATTGCTCACTGACAACAGCTGGTTAGTTACGAAATTTCCTTGCTTTCTCGCCGATTGCATCTCTTTTGCTCCTAAGCGCAAAACTTGAGGTGCATTGGATTTTTGCTAAAGCGCAAACGAGATGCAACAACACAGCCATTTTCTGCACATAAATCGGGGCGGAGTCAAGAAAGGAAATTTAAAAGTGGGAAAAGGCTACTCAAACGGGATATTATTTATTACAAGTTATCAAATACAAATATTGCTCGTGTTTTAAATTAAAGATTTGAATTTCTTATATCTTGGGAACAACTATGAAATTTTGAAAATTAACTTTAAGAAACCATCATAATTTTAATTAAAAAATAATAATTCATTTTAGCTTTAGTTTTCAAATTAGTTGCTTAGAAACCAAGGAATTCATTGTTATTTATTGTTTTAATAAAATTTCTTTCTTTAGAATATTTCCCTCATCATTTCTGTCTCCTTTGACAAGATCTTGCCAGGCAAGCATTCCCTGTATTTCACAATATTTCCCTATATTCTGAACCACCTGCTAAGAGGCGTTCCCCACCCACAAACTGCGTCGCTGCTGATGCCGCTGCTGCTGTCTCTGCTGCTGCTGCTGCTGCTGTCGCCGTCACTCTTGTGGTGAGACAGCAGGATGAGTGAGCTGTTGACTGGGGGGTGTTGGGGGCGTGGGGCAGAGTACGACGATGGCGGCAGCAAAAGTTGATTAGATGGATTTCGTTTGGTTTTTGTGTTTTTAATCACACACCAATTTCATTTATTAAATCTTCGCATCAGCATTTCATTTTTCGTATTTGCTCCTTCTTCTTCCGTTTGGTTTTGCAGCTGCTGTTGTTGTTGTTGTTACTGCTGTTTGCTGCTCTTCCGACGGCAATTTCGGTGTGCTTTGCTTTTGTTTTCATTCCTTTTTTGCTGCTGCCGTCGCTGCTTTTGTTGTTTTTGGTTTTCTCTTTTTTGCATGCTTTTGTTTATTGTTTTTCTGCTTGTGTGTGTGTGTGCTTTTTATATTCCTTTGCACTCACTCATTGTCACAAGCAATTTACGCTGCCTGCCCCCGCCCACCCTTTGGACCCACCCATTGCTGCTGATGCTGCTGTGAAACTTTTTACAAAATGAAATTGTTTTCGTATTAACAATTTCATTAAAATTAAATTACTTTTATTATTACGACTGCTGCTGCCGGCTGAGCTTTCGTTTCTGTTTCATTTTTTGTGCTTCTGATGTTATTTTTTATTTTTCATTTGCTCATCGCTCGTGCGTTTCATTTGTCTATCTATGCGCCATTTAATTCTGCTCCCTCCCCTCCCCAACCCACCCATACTCTACGGTCGAGCTTTTACTCAAAAGTCTGGCGTCTGTTTTCTTTAGCTGTCAAACAAATTAATTGCGCTTTTAATTGATTTTGTGGGCCAAATGAACGAAATGAAATTAAGCTTCTCAGCTTGATCTGCATGCTAGAGCGAGATGGCAAGCATAATGCTATATTATTATTTATTTACTCGCTTGTAGATCGAAGATAACGGATATGAAAATGGCTTAATTAAAGATTTAATTGAACTGAATAAATACACAACATATTTGACGTTATTTTATTTTATTATGATTTATATTTAGTTTTAATAGTTTTTAGTTTGCGGTTTAATTAAACATAAAAAATATGATTATAATAATAATAATATCTGATTATTTATTTATAGCACTTAAAACAATGTAACTGATGTCAGCAATAATTAAAGTATATTGTTATTAAATTATATTTTGAGTGTCTTAATGAATGCTCTAAAAATAAACTCAACTTAAAAATGAAATATTTTCATGTATTTATTTGTTTGTTTTTAATCTTATTTCCTGATGTTCTGTTCATTTATAAACATATTGAATAGTTTTAAATTCGAAAAACTGTAAATTGTATAAAACAAATAAAATGCATATTGATATAAAATTCGAAAATTCACTTTAAAATTCTGAAATTACGTAATCAAATGTATAAAAGGTTAACTAAATTTTACTGATTATTTCCTGGGTTATCCCTAATTCATGCCACAAATGTTGGATTTTTTAATACCAAAAGAAACATAAACTTAAAAAATTGAAATTCAGAAACAAAACAGCAACTGAAAGTAATTTAATGGAAAATATCGAAATTATTTGGAAAAGAAAATCGGAATGAGTATAAAATAAATTATTACTATGCAAACATTTATGTTAGATGTATATATATATATTCCTATGTGTATTATGTAAGTTGTATATGTTTATACAACTTCTGCAAGCAATTACATAATAAAATCCTCCAAATAACTTTTACCACTCCCATTTAGCATTTCATTGATATTTTAAGCCTGGCAATTTCGAATTTAATGTTGCCAAAATAAATAAAAAACGTGCATTTAAATTTATTCCGCATGTCTTCTAGTGCAATTTGACGTAAGGCTTCACGTCTTTTACGTTTTTTCGGGTATTTATCGTAATTCTGTTTAGTCGTTTATTTTATTATGCATTTTACGCAGAAACAGAAAGAGAGAAAGGGAGAGAGAAAGAGAGAAAGAGAGATTCGGAGAGGGTAAAGAGAGCTCTCAGCAAAATTATGCGTTGGCCATAAAAAAAAGGCCAAGTGGCCAGCAACACGGTAAGGCAAATGGACCACGTTACGATGACAGGGCGAAGGGGGAGGTGTAGGTTACAACTGAAGAGAGGCGGGTAGGGGGGTTCGTTGTGTGGCAACAGGGGGTAATCGGACTCAATAAAGGCGTAGCCCCAAAAACAATTTGATGGCGCCAATAAATTTTGTTTTCATGCCTCGCAATGCTGCTGAAATGTCGCACCATAAATAAAGATGCCCCCAAAAGAGTGAAGGGGGGGAGGGAAGTGGGGTGGAGAGCTGCGGAATGGGGCAGCATCTAATGACAGACGAATTTAGCAAAGGATAACTGAGGAGCTCAATAAAAGTGACTGCCGAGTGGCAACCGCAATGTAATTTGGCTCAACTTGGCTAAAAGAAGTTAATAACATTTTGCGCAGCATGTGTACGAGAGGAGGTTGGTGCGCGGGGGGAGGTGGCGTGGCTTTGGTTGCAAGCAGAGAGAGGCAGGCTATTCATTTCGTGTTGCGCCATTTTGGCTGAGCAAAATTTATAACCGTAATTGAGAAGCAGGCAGTCACTGGGTGGGTGGCGCTGGAAGGGGTGGTGGGTGTGGGAGTGGGAGTGGTGACTGGGGTGTTGAGGAGTTGAGGCTTCAAGGGCCGCACGTAAAATGCATTAACTGCCAGTTGGTTGCCAGTTTGTCGGCTTGGCTCGCTCGCGACTGCTTCGGGCCAAGTCAAGTCCAAGGCACTCGCAATTTGGGTTTTTCCAAAAAATAAGCAATTTGTAAATTGAAAATGGTCGTTGTGGGAGGAGGGGTAGGGGTGGGGGCGAGGCGTATGCTCCACTGTTACGTTTACCGTTAGACCAGCCAACCAGCCGACTGGCCAGTGGGCGGTGGGCGTTGGGCGGTGGATGGGCGTGTGCAGTTTATGTGCAGCAAACGTTGCTCGGCGACACGAAACGCGGAAGCATGAAATTAATTATTTGCCATTAGGGCTAAGTAGATGACATAAAAAGTGGCAGCAAAGCAACGAGCAAGTTTACCAACTGGCTTGGTGGGGGTGATGGGGGCGTGTAACTGCTTTTCTCCGCAGGCAATTTAGACAGTCAAGTGCCCATATAAATTACATAAATTTCACCCAGAGTTCCGCACAAAGTGCAAGTGGAAATGGAAGTGGAAGTGGAACAGCACTGAGTGCTGGGCGTCCTTTTCTGCACTGCTCTCTCTCTCTCTCTACACTCTCTCTCTTTCTTCTCTCTCCTCCCACTTCCATTTGTATACAAACATTATTCACATTCTGCGTTTAATAAACGCTAAGCGGCAAATGTGTACAATTCCATTCCCATTGTGTTCCAGCTTCGTAGACAAATTATGAGCCTAGCTCAGTTTATGGCAGGGGATCGACGGAATGGGAACTGCAGCAACTTTCTATTCTAATTTTGCCTTATGTGCACTTTTCTCTCTCTTTCTTTCTACTCTCTCGCAGTCTACTCTCTGCCCCTCTCCTTCCATTTGTAGACAAACATTATTCACATTCTGCGTTTAATAAACGCTAAGCGGCAATTCCATTCCCACTGTGTTCCAGCTTCGTAGTCAAATTATGAGCTTAGCTCAGTTTATGGCAGGGGATCAGCGGAATGGGAACTGCAGTAACTTTATATTCTATTTTTTCTCACTTTTTTCAGGATTAGTTTCAGTTTTATGAAGCAATGCAATAAAATGTTGCATAAAATGGAATAAAATTAAATATTAATTTAGATAACTGAACATAAATAACTAAAAATAATTGTAAATTGCAGAAATCATATAAAGTAAAGAAACACAAATTTGTCAAAGACATTTTTAATAATAAAATGTCATAAATTATATAGACCCAAATATATTCAACTCTTTTGTGACTTGTGCTTCTATTAACAAGTCTCTAAAAACACATTGTTAAATACATAAAAAAATGAATTAAATTCTGTAAAATATTATTATTTTGCATGATCCAAAATAGAGTAAAACATATTTTTTTTAAAAGTGCTTCTTACTTGTTATAAAAAAGCAACACATATCAGCAATTTTTTGAAAGCGACAAGAAAATCTCTCAGCTGCAAATATGAAAGAAATGCGTTTTTTCAAGCCATGCCCCCAAAGCCCCTCATCCACATGAAAAGTGCAGTTGCAATTTTCCGCAAGAAAGCAAAGGAACCTAAGGCATCCATTATTAAGCAGGTAATTCCACTAAAACGATGAGAAAAATGAAGCAGGCAAACAAAATAATATGAAATGAAATAAAGTGAAACAAAGCGAAATGAAATGAAAAACTAATAGAACTAAAACCAAAAGAAAATAAAAAATAACAGAAGAAGAAGTAGAAGAAGTGGGCAGAAAACTTACAATAGACAAACTCATAAATCAGCGCGCCAATTTGCGAAGCTGAAAGCAGGCCCCCAAAGACGAAGAAGAAGAATAAGCCGAAGGAGACAAGGTGGGCAGTGAAGTGTGTATGTGTGTGTGTGGAGGGGGTGGGGGTGAGGAAGCAAACGAAAATAGTTTCCTGCTAAGCAAAGCGCCCAAAAGTCAAGTGGGTTGCGGGGGGGTTGGACGTGTGTTTGTGGGGTAACCAAGGGAAATGGCTGAGGCAACAAATTCATTTCGTAATTGTGGCCAACGACCCAATCGCAAACAATAATAAATGGATCAGGCAGTGCCAACATGGCCACCCTAGAGATACAGAGTGAGCGAGATGGAGATAGAGTGTGTGTGTGTGTGTGTGGCAGCAAAGTCAGCAAATAACAATAAAGGCAATAATGCATGATAATAAATTAACTGAAATTCACTTATATATATTCTGCACGGGATTTGTATTGATGGTGAGCGAGCGAGAGAGAGAGAGAGAATGGGAGACTGCTGCTGTTCCGTTGACGTCAACGTCGCCGTCGGCGTCAACGCTGCTGCTCAGCTGCAAATTAATAAAAATAAATTGAGTTGTCAAAAATGATATGCCAAATAAATTCCAACGGTGAGTAATCGCTTTTAGTCAGGGCACAACAACAAAAACAACAACAAAAGTGGACCACCCAAAGCACAATGGATGAAAGCTTCACTCCCACCCTCCCTCTTCTTCTCTCTCTTTCGCTCGCTCGCTCGTGCTCGCTGTCTCTTCTTTTCTTACCACAAAGCAAGCGCTTCCCGCGCTCACTTAACGGCAAGCATAACGATGAAAATCCAATTTAAGGCTGCTTCAGCGAGTGAGATGCTTTTGTTCGGGCTCTCCCTCTGACACACACACACAGTCTCCTTTTCTCTCTCTCTCTCTCTCACTCTCTCTCTGTCGTGTGTAATAAAATAAAGTAGCCTTGCCGTGTGGAGAAATTAGAAGGCAAGCAACGTCTACATCTACGTCTACGCCGACGTCGCTGTTGTCGCTGTTGACGTCCTGGACGTTCCCATGCCGAAAATTCAATTTCACAATGAAAATGCGCCGCACAAGATGAAAACGTAACGGAGAAAATTGTCTTACGTGCGAGCGACAAAGCGAGGCGTGAGTGCGAACAGGCAGGCGATAGCGGCGCTGCTTTGGCTGGCTGGCAGCACAGCGCGTGCGCACAAAAATAAAGGGAAATTGGTGTGTGCACAAAAGGCAGCAAGGGCGGCGCTTCGGGGGCCCACTATAAAACGAGATGAGTGCCAGCCTCGGCCACAGGCACGAAAGCCCACCGAAAACACCGAAGCCAACCCAACCCCCGTTGCGGCCATCTTTAGACGACGACGACGCAAGCAGCAGCAGCAGCGGCGACGCCAGCAGCAACAGAAACAGAAACAACGTCGCAGCCACTGCGTCGGCTGTTAGATCATTCGCAAACAACCGTTGCACGCGTTCGGTACACAACAATTCCAACAGTATAACAGTTGTCAAATCTACGAGTGGATTACAAAGACGAAACAATTGCAATTTCTCTCGCGTCGCTGCTTGTGGCTGTGTCAGTGTGTCTGTGTGTGTGTGTGAAGAGACACAAAAACTATAACCCCATTAGCGCAAAGCAATCGAGCTGCGTGTCAGCGTATGCGTGTGTGTGTAATTGTGTGTGCGAGTGCGTGTGCTGCGAAACCAAAAATCTTATGTGCCAAATTTGAGCCTTGATTGAGTGTGACTCAAAAACTTTGACTAGTTGCACCGTTAAAGTTCACACGACCACAACTCACAGACCAGAACTCCTTCTCTCAGCTCTTCGGCGAAAAGTTTCACTTTTTCAAGTGTTTTGAGACTTTAGACGCCTTTTAGACGCCGTCAAAAGTTGCTCTTTGTTCGGAAGCTTTCTACCCACGTCAGGCAACAGACACACGAAAGGATTTTTTTCTGTGACACGCTTGAAGAATTACTGCCAAAATTTTCACGGACGGTAACAAGGTAAGTCGGATAAAATAAGCACTGTAAACTGTTAAGAAACTGGAAAATTGCCCATCGTATTGCGTAAGTAGAAAAGAGGCAGACGGCGTGAGCAAGAAAGAGAGGGAGATGGAGAAAGAAAGGGGCAGAGTTTAAGGACATGAAATGTGATCTAATGTCAGATTAGAATCTTGGAAAACTCGTAGAATCAGAGTAAAGGGAATATTTCTTAATAAAAGTTAATTTATAAAAAATGCAGGAGTTGAGAGACAGAAAGATAGAGATAGAGGAAGAGAGAGCTTAAGGATGGGATCTATGGCAATAATATAATCTTTGCTGGCTCGAGAAAATGCAGTTCAATTAACAATTATCAGTTGAAATTGAATTTTAACAGGTGTTTCTTATTTGCGTCTATCTGAAAATCTACAACTTTAGAAAAAGGACCTTAAACCTTAATTCTAATAAGCTTAGATTTTGTTATTTTGTTTATATTATTATATTATTACATCCTTAACCCAAAATTATTTAAATCAAAAATTTACAAAGTTGGTTATTTAAATCAAAACAATTTTCTTTTTTGAATTTTTAATATGATAAACTTATTATAACAAAGTTTCAATCATCGTAATTATTTTAATCAAAGAATTTTGGTTTTAATTTTCTGTTATTTTATTACAATTAGAAAAATATTTCAATTATCCCAATTTTAGTTGCAGAAATATATTCATTGCATTTGTTGTGAAGTAAAGCGTAATATTTTTCAAATTTATTCCATTTTATTTTAGTTAAAAGGAACTTTTATTAGAATTGAATTTTAGGAATAATTTTATCAGTTGTCTATGTTGTTTAGTAAGATGTATGATTTATTAAAATTTTCAGAAAATCGTTTTATCAATCTTAAGTAATTTTTACGAATATATTTTAGGGCTTTCTGCAAAAAAATTGTACAAAAATTAAATTATTTCCAGTTAACTGACTCAAAGAAACTAAGCTATTGTTGTGTAATCAAAGAATAGAGATAAAGACTCATACATATATATATATATATATATACATATACATATATATATATTCCTAAGCTGAACATAAGCAAAGCTTGTTCGAAACGTTTTTCAATTCAATTCAAGGCAGAAGCATTTTGCGCATAATTTATTTAGACGCTTTTAATTTGCATTAAAAATTTCTTAATGAGTTCAGATGTGATAAAAATCTTGTTCAAGTGTTTTCAAGTACAACCCCATATAAGCACACATATATATATATATGTGTGTGTGTGAATTGCTTAAGTGCTCCCACTCATTTGAGAAGGCACACCAAAAGTGTTTGTGTTGATGCCTTTCCTGTGAGAAATCGCACAAACATTTTGAAGCACTTCAGCCAAAAAGGATTTGGGCAAGACAAAAAAAGGAAAGGATTCAAATGTGGAATGGGTATTGAGGGAAAGAGGGGAGCTGTAAGGAAGTGTTCCAACTCCAAATCCAACTCCAACGATGCCAACTGCAGCTCAACACGCTGCTTAATTGAGGACAGACCCAAAGTTGATCACTCCAAATGCAGTTTGAATAATTGATGATAATTAAAAAGAGTGCCGAGTTCTGCGGTTCACCAGACAGAGAGAGAGGGAGAAAGAGTGAGAGAGGGGGAGAGTGGAGCAGTTGAACCCCAGACAGTGGCTGGAAAGGGAGAGAACGAGCACAAAATCAATGGCCAATAATTTGGCAAACGAATCCGAAAAGCGCCAACAAATTAAAGCCCTACAGCTCCACCGGCTAACGGTACCTCTGTGGAGTACTCCGGGAAAAAAGAAAAGAGAGGGGAGTGGGGGAAAGGGGAGAAAGCAGGAAAAAAAACAGGCACAGCTTCAAATTGAATTGATCAACCGCAAATTAATTGGCAGCCATGCAAACGCCACTCGTGCCCCAAAACTCCGCTGGAGTTGCCTCAATTGAGTGGGTGCCGAGTCGTGGGGTTGCACATACATATATATATATGTGTGGGCACTGCACTGGTGGCGAGTTCAGTTCAGTTTTTGTTGTCATCGTCAAGTTTCGATTCGTTTTTCAATTCGTTCAACTCAATTAGGGTTGGAGCTGCTGGGTGGCTCTGTCTGGCGCGGAGGGGCAATAAATATAAATATATATAAAAATATATATACCTACACATATAAAAATACAATTTGGCATATTTAAATTAGCAAATAGAATTATCGTACAAATGCCCATTGGGCATAGTTGAATGTTAGTTTTGGCATGTTTATTGATTGGCTGATCGAATTGGCCATCGGAATTGGACAACATTTTTGTTGCTGCGTCAACTGCGGGGAAAAGTGGGGCGCACTCAATTTTGTCAACGCGAGTGTTCAGCAAAAAAATAAATATGCAAACCAATAAAATAAAGCTAACTGAAATTTTGTGAAAATATTTGTTGGGTTAAGTGGTATTAGAATCTAAAAATATATATTGATTGAATTATGCTGCATAAATAAATTTCAATTCATATTTTTTGAAGAAAAAAATTTAAATTGATTGATTTATGAACATGAAAAAAAACAGTCTTCGGTTATTAAAATATTATCATTAATATTTTATTATTATTATCAATTCAACGGAAGCTTTTATTTGATTTCTGCTTGATGAGTAGTCGAAATAAGCCATTTAAAATGAGTAGAAAAAAGCATATATATAAGGCATATATGTATTCTTAATCAGCATCAATAAACGAGTCGATTTAGCTAATTTTTATATGAATCAGTCGATTTTAGAGAATAAATAAATTAAAGATTTAAAACTTGGAATATAAGTTCTGGTTTACCATCAATTTATTAAGTTTTATCGAAAACTATTTGGCAAACATTCAATCTTTTCGATTTATGATAGCAATAAAAGACACAATTGTAAACATAATAATATGTTCTCACAATAATAATAATAATAATAATAATAATAATAATAATAATAATAATAATAATAATAATAATAATAATAATAATAATAATAATAATAATAATAATAATAATAATAAAATAATAATAATCAATAATAGATCAATTGTTATTATTTTATTTACAACAATTTAAAAGCAACGATTTTGTAAACTAAAAAGTATTTTTATATTGAAATGAAAATTTCATCAAGATCTAATTAATTCTCTTTTCACTTGTTTGTGCTTCTAAAAGAGTTTTCCCAAGAATCTCCGACTCTCTCTTTTTGTCTCTCTCTCTCTCTCTCTCTCTCTCTTTGTCTCAGTTGCTCTTAATCAACTTGAAGACCCCCCGGGATACAAAGCGCTTTCCTCAGCCAACAATTGACATCGAAATACAAGAAAAAGTGGAATCCACATGCAGGCAAAAAATGCACACAAAAAGCAATTTGCTTTAATTAAACAGAAAATTCAATCAAAATATTTATAATAAAACAAAACACCAACCACGCAATTGTCAAGAGTGCAATATACCAGATTATATATATATATAAATAATATATATATATATTCTACTATATGTGCAGACCTCCTACATGCGGGCGCCCCGAAGACGAATTCAAATTGAAGGGTTGACTTTCGTCAGCCGTCACCACCCCCCCTCCTCCCCTCCCACCGTTCCCTGCCGTGCTCGTGTTGCACAATTGGCGACACTTGGACACGGATCACAGTCGGAGCAACTGCAGCAGGCAACATCAACGATCGGCGGGTGGCAGCCGCTGAGTCGGGCGCATAATTCAATCTAGTGGCCACAGATTCCACAGCTACAACTGATTTGTATACCCTAAAACAAATTCAGTTCAATAAAGGGGCATCTCAAAGTTTTATATATATATTCAATATTTGTATATATTTTTTCGAATGTTAAAATGAGTTGTACAAAATGCAGTAAGTTTTGGCAGAAACAAAAAGTTTTTTTATTTGCACATTTCTCAAAATTAGAAAGGAATTTTAAATTTCCACGCGTATGTTTTTCTTGAGTTCCTCATTGACTAAGTTACTTTTATATTGTTTTTAAATATATATTTTGAAAGCATAAAATACCTTTATTTGAGTATAGAATAAAGTAGATTTTTCATTCAAGTTATTATAGCTTTTTAATAATTTAAACCCAACAATTTGTGTGTTAAAATCCACCAAAGTAATATTTGTTTCTTATATTTTTTCTTAAATTACATATTGAGATCAGCTATTAAAAGTTGAATACATTTTTGATTTAAGTTATTGTAGATTTATAACAATTGAATTCAGCCAAATAATATTTGTCTTTTATGTTTTATTTTAAATTACGTGTTGAGATCTGCTATTAAAAGTTGAATAAATTTTTGTTCCCAATTTGTTTTAGAGTTTTTATGGCTAAATTATGAAAATAGGCATTTTAGAATATTTATATTTTAGCATGTAGATTAATATATAAATATATTATATATTACTTTATTTTTAAAAGGAGCAAAAATTGATATAAATGAAATATATTGCAACAACTGAAAGATGCAGGCAAGTTGGCCAAGTTAGCACGTTGCTCAATAACCACTTTGGTCATTAACATTAAACTACTCAAATAATTAAACATTTTTAATGGATACTTCCAAGTCGAACACTCCCGACTAGATCAAGTCTATTTTATGCCATATTTTTATTACAAGTGTGTTTTTTGTTGTTGTTTTATTTTGTGGTTTGAGCCTAGGCGCGAGCCAATTGACACAATCAAATGCGCTTAGTGCAGCAAAAAAAAAAAAAACAAACAACAAAAACAACGGCCAAAAACTGCAATCAACGCCAGAGACAAAACACGGGCAGGGGATAGGAGCAGGGGTGGGAGGGTTGATGGAGGGGGAAAACAGAGAGGGACATGGATTCTGCGGCAGTTTAGTTTGATTACGCGGACGGACAATTCGAAAAACGGATGCACTTTACTTTTCGCAAAGTGATAACCTCATCAACAACAACTATGAGCCGCTGGACACTCCCCCCTCCCCGCTACCCGTTACCCACCAAACACGCCTTTTGCACACCACCTCGTGGCTTAAAATTATCGCGCTTTTAGGCAAAAACAACAAAAACAGTGCCACATTTGTTGCTGTTGTTGTTGTTGTTGTTGTTGTGTGGGTGGCAGACAATTTTGCAAATGCGTTTAAGTGGCTCTAATGCAGGCGGGATGAGGCGGCTGGCCCGGGATTGGGGCTGACTCGCACGTGGATACGGCTATGGCCAATCATCATCATCATGATGACGATGATGCTCCAACTGATGATGATGATGATGATGATAATGATGCTGTCTGCAGTGCAAATTATGCCAGCTGCGAATTCTATTTCTCTGCTCGCTGTCTGTTTCTATATCTCTCTCTCCCTATCGCTCCCTCTGCCTCTCTCCCTCTCTCTCTGTAGCTGTTGTTATTTTCGCTTGTTTAGCTGAGATTTTTGCAAGCCGATAAGTCCATTAGGGAATGAGAGAAGTGAGCAAAATGACGTTATATGGCTGTGACTATGACCTTGCATAGCTGCACAGATGCGGGGGTGAACGATGGGAAGGGGGCGTTGGCTGCCTACAAATCTGGGTTAGTTGTGGGCAGTATGCAAGTGCCTCATCTTCTATTAAGAGTGGAAAGTGTAGCTGATAGAATCCAAGATTCTCGTCTAAGATTTATTTTAGTGCACTTTTTTGTCAGGTGATTCGCAGTGGCTCATCAAAATGCCACTCGTAAATCAACTAAATTTATATAAAAGTTGATCTGCTGATAACTAAATTTAACTATAATTTTAAAAATTATTAAAAAAAAGTAGTCTGATTTGGTTGATTTTTCTAATATTTTAGCAAAGAAAACCTTTTTTTAAACAAGAAATTAAATAAACATTAAATAAATGTGTAAGAAATTATTCATGAAATCAAATAAATAAAAATATTTTCTTACACAAGAAATCAAATTAATAAAAATATTTTCTTAAACAAAAAATCATCTTTCGACAGATTATTCTCATTAAAAACTATTATTGCTTAACTTTTTATTATTATTAATATTACTTAAATCCTGAAAAGATTATATAAATAAATTTTTAGTCAAGTCACAATTATGAAATAATAATAATTATTATAAATTAACCAGAACAATTTAAGCACCTGATGTAGTCATTTTTAGATCTCCCTGTGGAATGATGGAATTGTTCAAGTTTACTTTATTTTATAGATGACTGAACTACGTTTCTCAATTATCGATAAATTTCGATATCCGATAACACGATGCAAGTGTTTCTAGTCAGGCATTTAATGAAAAGTTTCGACTTGTAAATAAATTAACTTAACTTTATTTTCTGTTGACTTTATTTAGGCTACACTAAATGAACAAAAATATGTTTAAATCAGTTTAAACTCGCTTTTCGAGATAATAAATTTTTTTCGCAGCAATATTTAAATCAGCTGATTGTCTGATTGACAGCAATAAAAAACACGAAGCATAAAAAACAAAAAATTAACTCAAAATTAATTAAAACGCATCAAAATGTAATGTAATTTGTAGCAGCCACGTCTGATGCACATTATGCAACAGACTCTGCAACAGACTCTGCAACAGACTCTGCAGCAGCAGCGAAAAAGTAATATAAATATAAATTAATAATGTCACAAAAACAATAACAAAAACAAAAACAACAAAAAAGCAATTGCATTAATTGAGCAAACAGCAAAGTGGAAATGCGTCTGCAACAGCTGACGTCCAGTTGCCTCCCTGTACCCCCGCTGTACCCCTCGGTACCATTGTCCCCTTGTCAGGGGGTATGGTATATGGGGTCTGATGTTGCATGCATATTCATATTTGAACCAACCAATATGCCAATGTACTTTGTGGAAAGCAATGGAGAGACACGACTTTGAGATACTCACACTGAACTTTAAGTGTGATTTTTTAGTTGTAAAAATTTTATCAAAAATTACAATTTTTTTTTTAAATAGTTTATCAGCTAAACTGGGTATTTTTAATAGTGAACTATGCAGGTTTTGTGAGGAATCCTCAATGCACATCTTAACCAGGAAAAGATCCTGCAAAGATCCTTTCATCTGTGCAAGAGCTGGGGTTGATGGAGGGGATATAGGGGATATAGGGAATATATCAGGTCGAAGTGCAGATAACCCAATCATAATAACAAAATAATTTAACAACATACCCAACTCATAATTTATCTTTGCTATCTTTAAATTATATATTGTCAATTAATAAAAATAAATTAATATTTATGTTTTCTAAATTGAGTTGAATTTAAATAAATTTTCAAACAATATTTATATGATTTCTTGGGGTATTTAATTATTAAATTCATTTATTGAAAACATCAACAACTATTAACATTATTGGAATTACGGATTATTGTTAATTGTCAGAAATATAAAATTTTTAATTGATAACTTAAAACAATCTTTATTGTAGTCAGCTCAAAAAAAACATAAAAAATCATCTATATATAATATATTTATCCTATTTTTGCATATCCCGTATAAAAATAAATTTCAAGAATTTCGCTTGATAATGCATACCCTATTTGGCAGCCTTTTAAAGGGTATAACAAACAAATGCACTCGCAGAAACGCACAGGGCGATAAAAATTAAATATAAAAAAATTTTCGACTTCGCTTGATTAATTTGAATTAACCAAATTAAAATGAAACACAAGTCAATCAGCGGCAGCAACACCAAAGCGCCAAATGGGGAGACAAAAAGCGAGAGAGCGGGACAGAATGAGCGGGAGAGCGAGACGGAATGAGTGGGAGAGCGAGACGGGATGAGCGAGTGAGTGAATACAAATTGTCATAAAAAAGGGGAGTTGCAGCGAATTGGCATAAAAAGCGCACAATAAACAAGCAAAAAAAAAGAAGCATTAAAAAAAATGGAGAGTAAAAATGGTTAAATTTTTAATTCCATTAACGCAATCGCTCCACGCGGATGTTGACAACCCTAACAGACAAGGCACAGGCAAGGGGGAGCGGGGGAGGTTGCAGGGAACACGGAACCACTCGAATGCAGCTCCCTGATGCAATTGGGGTAGACAGTTGCTGCCGCTGTCTAATCCTACAGCTCTGATTGAATTTCCCGTTTTGGCGACGGCTCGTGGCAGAAACTAGCGGCAAACGACACAATGTGGCACAACACCCACCCACACACACACACACACTGACACACACACATCTACACACAACACACAGTGACAACAAAAGGCAATTCCGAGTCGGAGCTTAGCACACAGATTTGTCCAGTTCTGGCAGCGCCTATGCTTGCAACTCTCTCCCCAATCCCCGCCCCCCAACCATTTCCCACACCTCCCCCGGCAATCAAATCGAAATCGTTGCGCTGTTTAGTGCGCACCTAATTGAATTTCGCGTGTGCTGCTGCAACAGCAGCTCAGCACAGCTTGCAACATTGCGTTGCATTGTCTGGCCCTGGGCCGAAAAAGCAGCAGCAAGTGCATTGCATCCAATTGGATAATTGCATTTGATGCAGTTGCACGAGTTGCACGAGTTTGCTGCTGCTGCCTGCTTGTGTCGCGTGTGTGTTGCAACAACATAAGCTGCAACAACTGCTGCCAATGTGTCCTAATTAGTGGCACAGCCCAAAAGTTGGCAATAGCAATTGCAGCTTGTTGTATGCAACTCGGGAGAGATCTAAGTAGAAGCAATGATAAAAACTAAATTTTATATTTGAATAATAAAGAAAAATAATGATAGTTTCAGGAATTATCTTTACTATGGCAAAACTTAAGCAACGCTCAAAAATTTACATTTAATTTAGTAATTTATTTAAATTTAGTCTCTGAAAATTAAATGCTTATGCAGACTCACAATAAGATTTACCAAATTATTGTTTTTTGATTTTTTAATAAAATTATCTTATGTCAAACCAAGATCAAATCAAATTGTTTATTAAAAAGTTTTTGCCAATTTATTATTATTATTATTATTATTAATATTATCGTTATTATTATTATTATTATTATTATTATTATTCTTATTATTATTATTACGGGAACATATACGAACCCATTTAACAAATCAGTAAAATTAGTCAACTGTTTAAAATGAATTAAAATCGAATAAAATGCAGAAATTTTTTAGATTTTCATATTCCACTCCAATCATCAAGTCTTCTTTTTGCTGAACAGTTGGGTTCAGGATATCTCATAGACAAGCACTCTCGACTACAACACTCTAATTAATCATTTCATATAGTTCAACAAGGCTGAGAATTATTTTTTTTATTCATTGCAATGCAATGTTTAAACTAGTTTGAAGGCTTTATTAAAAAGTGAGATAATCTTTCGAAAACACGTTTTCTTTTTAATAATGTAAAAACTGATTGGTTTGTCCACGTTTCGATTAATTACATAATAATAATAATAATAATAATAATAATAATATAAAATAAAAATAATAATAAATTAATTAAATTCCTCAGAAACTAAACTTATTCAAGTTTAGAATAGACATTTTCAATAATTTCAAATGAAATCAATTAAATGCAAATGTAAATTATATTTAGAAGAAATATCTGCTATTTGTTTAACACAAATGTTCATGGTTATGTCAAATATGCATATATATATCGTATATATTTCTCATCAATTTATGATAGTTGTGCAAACATTTGGGAATAGAATTACAGAAATGTTTGCTTTTCATATTTGACCATTCCTCGCGTTGCTCTGCAATTTCCTGTGCTCGCATTTCTAGTCACATTTCAATTTCAATTGCAATTAAAATTAATTGTGTGCATACTTCTGCACATACATAATACACACACACAAATATGTATATATATATATATAACCATCCAACGAATCCATGCAAAATGAATACAACCAATTTGTTTGCCGCTTCCTTGCGCCATTTTAATTTATTTGAGTATAAATTTTGTTAAAAGAAAAAACTTTATGGAATTTTATTTATGGCCTGCACACGACACACTCCCTCCCCTCTGCCACCGTCAGCCTGCCCAGTCCGTTGTGGACCACAAGTGTTAGCATATCATGTTACAGACTATTTCCGCCAAATTTACACACGCAAAATAATTTAACGGCATCAGCAGGACGAGGAGCAGGACGCGTCCTCAGCTGGGTCCCCAAAGCATCGGCGACCTGCGCGCGGCGCCAATAAATTTCCATTTAGTCAGCATCAGCCAACAGCCAACAGCCATCAACATCAGCTGCAGCAGGAGCAGGAGCAGGAGCTGGAGCTGGATCCACTGTTCTGACCAAAGCATTCCATTTGAATTGTGAGAATTTGTAATTTTGCATAATTGTTATATTTGGAGTCCGTCGGCCGCAAAACTCATTTGCCAAATGGAAAATTGCCATTTCGTGTCTAATGTTGCACATGCGGCACACAAAATCCCAAAGCCCCCAACCCCCAACCAACACCGACCCACAAACAGTGGCAAAGTTTTAGTGGCGCTGCCAAACCAAAGTAGGTGCCATGTACCGTTAGTTAGAACGTTGTAAATGCCGTTAGTAGAAATACTACGACTACGACTAGCCGTGCGACTGGTGTTGTTAGTGAATTAATTTCCACTGAATAATTTATGCTGAATTATTTGGGCGTATTAAATTGCCGTACAACGGGCCGTACACATTTTGCGGCCACTGTTTGGGGGAAAGAGTCCCGCAGATCCTGCGCCAGAGCAGAGCTTAATGGTGTGGCCCAAAGCGTAGTCATGCATATTACTTGCTTGCCTACACACACACACACACACACACATATTTATATATATTTATATATATATATGTCTGACCCCCGTCGTGTTAAATGTAAATCAAATCAAAATGCTATTCGTGAAATTGATTTTTGAAATTTTAATGGGTCGCTCTATGGCGAATATTTGTACAGTGTGGCAAGTAAATTTGGGATGAGGGCAACTTTATAGTTGGATAATGAATTTTGATAGTATTTGACTGAAGTACAAGAAGCTAGAAATAGCATAATTAGAAGTGAAAAGACAAGAATATAAGAAGATGAAACTATTTGAACAGATTTGAAGGATAAGAAACAGTATTTTAGTTAAGAGTCGATTTGCCATGGGAAAGTTAGACTTTTAGAGATTTTAGAGATTGTGGATTAAGAAGTCATCTAACTAAATATAAGTCAGTAGCAATACATATAGGATTTTGGGGCACTGTGAAAGAATCCTCTAACCATATCAGAGAAAAATGACTCGCTTTAGTCTGAGAAAAGTCGTAGAATCAAAGGGCAAAATGTGATCAACTCTGAAGACATATAAACGCCTTAGGCCGAATGGGACCATAGATGTTATAAATCGAAGTGTTAGAGGAACCCTCAGTTATAAATTAAGTTTGACTAAATGAGAATAACAAAACTATATTGTTTATTGTTAATTGATAGATAGATATGTATTGATAACACTTTATAATTCACTCACTCAACTTCTATGTAAATAAAACTAGTCCCATATATGTTAAAATATTTATAGTTGTTAAAATAATATATTTTTTTTTATTGATTTTCTGCTTGGTAATTACTTAAATGATTTTTAATTTAAATATTACAACTCAAATAAGTGAAACATTTACAATATTGTTTAAATATGCAAGAATAAAACAAGCTGAAAACTTTTAACAGAGTTAGGAAAAATTTTTTATTTTATTTATTTATTTTATTAGTTAAGAGTCATCTAAAAAATTCTAAACAATAGTCAAAAACAAAAAAACACACAGTTTTGCGACTCTGAGGAAGTTTTCTCAAACCAAATCATTAATTTTCAATATACTAAATTATATTAAAATTGATAATCATAAATTCATCACATTGATTTTATGAGAATACAAATTACACTTTCCAAATTCAAATAATTTATCAAAATTCAATGAGTGATCTGCAGATCATAATTTCTCACAAGTATCGCTTACAAAATGTTGCAAGAATGATTCCATTTTACCATATGTAATTCACTTCATTCCCATATCTTATCTGATTATAATGCTTGACTGCTTTCTACCAACATACTCACTCTCTCTCCCCTTGACATTTGACCTGATATATATATATCATAGTTCCATGAGAAATTCTTGGTCTAATTAAGAGCTGTGGAGATGCAGCAGGCGCCAACTGGGCGGCAATTGCGCTTCATAACTGATGTCAGTTCATCAACTGGGCTGGGCAATAAATGCAGATCTGCAGTATATATATATATATATATATATATGTAGTGGTTGAGTCCGAAGATCCATTTGTTGAGTGACGAGCAATGAGCGAGTTTGCGGCAAATGCAATTAATTTAAATCAATTGATTCGTTTGAGGACAATTTAATTGTATGCAAGCAGCGCTGCTGCATGTTGCGGCAGTTGCAACATGCAAAAGCAAAGAAAAAATTACTCAAATCGATTGTAGATGATTTGTCATAAGGCTGTAATTGTCTTTAATTGAATCGAATTGAGTTTGAGGTGCATCTGACAACATTAAAGGCGACGCAAAGTCGGCCCGCATGCGTTGCAGTCGCAGTCGCAGTTGCAGTCGCAGTCGGCGTCGACGTCGACGTCGTCGTCATCAATTGAATTGCATTTAAATTACAAGTTTGCCTCGTAACTGTTTTCTGTGTTCTGTACGTGATTGGCAAGTAAATTAATCAAAATTACTGACAATCTTTAACCAATTTGTGTATCTGTATCTGAATCTGTAACTTATTTCTTTTATTTTTTTTTATTTCCAGCTCGGTCCTGCAGCTGCGGGCAGAGGAATGTTTTGCTATCAATGCCCGCCCGCCCTGCACCCGTGCGGTCCCCATCCGCCGCGCCTGCCCACACTCGACTATCCATTTGCTGCCACGCATCCATGTGAGTATGACAAAATAAAAAGATGTATCTACAAGATACGCGCCTAAAGATAGCAGCAGCAGAACAGATGCTCATTTTGTGCTCTTTTGGCGAATTGCATTTGAGATAAAAAGCCAATGATAATCGCTCGTCCAAACGGATTATATTCTACTTTTGTATCTTGTAGTTACATTAACGAATTATTCTATTAGTGGCACGTTGTATGAAGGAAACTCTTTTGGGGTGGCAGTGCTGTCCAACTGGGACTATGTCGCATATCGGATTACATCGACGCACATGTCGAGGGTTTACTTTACTTTTTCTCCTTGTTGTTGTTGCATGAATTATGCGCAGAACTTAGTGTTGTATCGGTCAGAGGGTAAGTGCCAATGAGAGACAGATAGAGAGAGAGAGAGAGAGCGAGAGAGAGAGGAAGAGAGACAGATAAGAGAGAGAGATAAGCACTAAGTGAAGGGAGTGCTGATGGGAGTCGATTTCGCATCTAATTAAATATTCGTCAGTTCATTAAATGAACTCGAAATTTGGTTAAATTCAGAAACTTGCCATTAAGTCGTAGCCAAAAGTTGAGTTTAGCTTTAACCATATTCCTGAAAATAATATGTATTACTGAGAATTTAATGAAATAGTATAAAAACTCCTTATTTGATATAAGCAAAGCTATGGTCAAAAAAGTATTTTATATATAATTTTTTCCATCATTTAATTAAGCTTTTTTATCCTAATTTGTAGCTAAAGTTTTCTACCAACTTTAGATATCTTTCTTTGCGATTAATCATTATATTTATTTTGTTTATTCTTAATTATGCTATAAATAATATTTATAATTATTGCTTGTATTATTTTTGTGTTTTTATAAATAATTTGTATTCCCTTTAACGATGCTCAACAAATTAATGAAATAGTATAAAAATTCCTCAACTGAAATCAAAGGTTTTTTTTGTAAATATTATTTCATATTTACCAACTTTAGATGCTTCTCTTTGAGTGGTAAATATAATTTACATATGCACTTGGCGCTGATTGCAATCTCTGAAAGTGCTGTAAAATATGTCGTTTTTTTTGTTTGTTTTTTTTTTGTTTATTATTCTTGTCCGATTAACGAAGCTCAACACTATCCACTGAGTAAGTCAGAAATTGACAGTTCGCCAAATGGCGCCGCATAAAAATTCCATTAAACGCCATTCGACGAATGCCGAAAGAAAACCACAGAGAAATTCGATTTGCTGTTCCTATCCCCCCCCCCCCCCCCCACCACACCCACGCAACTAACCAATAATAAACTTTGCCAGTGCGCTGAGAGTCGCTATCTCCGTCGCTCCCCCACCCCTCCCCGTACATAACTGTAATTGAATGAAAAACAGAAGAAAAAAAATCAACGAAGCGATCGATATTCAAAGCGAGAGTTAAAAGGAGTGGTGACTGTTCCAAGAAGTGGGGTTAGTTTTGGGTCTGGGAATTCCTTGGGTTTGGTTTGGTATGGTTTTTTTTTTTTGGTTTTGGATTTGGCATCATGCAATTAGGCGGCAAAGCGCGTGCTTTGGTATTCAAATTTCGCACTGTGCTGTGGAATGTGGCAAAGTGTCGCGCAGATATGGCCGTAAAAAAAAACAAAAACTAAAAACAATTTCGTCAGCTGCATTTATCAAAATCAAAGTGCCAACTGCCGCCGAAAACGGTTTTATAGATTTTTTTTCCTTCTATTTTTTTTTTCGGCTGCCAAAATACACACACATAAAAGGCGCCGACAAATTTCGTCAAATACGTCTGACAAATTTTGAGGATAAATTGCAGAGCATTTTAGTTATTGGGATGCCGGAGCGGAATGTACGGGTATTTAATGGGATTAGCCGAAGACTTACGAACGCATTACATAAATTTCATACACAGATAGATAGACAGATAGAGACAGAGAGAGAGAGAGAGAGTAGTATATATATATATATATATATACAGAGAGTGGGAGAGGTGGCAGGGGAAAATGAGCAGCTACTATTGGTATATATAATGCATGAGCATTCTGCACGTAGAAACTGCTCACGTCCTGCCTTAATCAGCTACTTCTGTTGCTGCCACAGCTTCTGTTGCTGCCACAGCTTCTACTTCTGCTGCTGCCCAAAAGGTGCAAATTCCATTTTGGCTCCTTGTTGACTTATTTAATATGACAGACAGTGAGAGACAGTGTGTGTTTGTGTGTGTGTGTCGTCTTACGGCGACTTGCAACTTATGTCTCATAATGTGGCAGACTACGCATATTTGCGGCTTATTACGTAACAAATTCAACTGTCGCTTTTGATTTGCGTCTAGAGTGTGGCGCAGGTGTTACTAATGCAATTTATAAATTGCGCCTACTTATCGCATCCGAATACTTGGCCATAATACACTTAAAGTCCATTCTAACACTTCTAATGAGCTAACAGACAGAAATGTGATCTGAATTATGCATGACAAACGTTTGTTTAAATTACACTTGCAACACGCATAATTTTGCTCATCGGAATCTGTTTTGATCAAAAGTTCGATACTAAATTTAATCATTAATTTTAGAAAAATCAATTCTGCTGAAATTTGAATTAAATGTCTAATTATTCAGATTATAGTTTATTTATTATTGTATTTTGTGATTACTTCAATCAGGCAATAACTGAGCACTTTTACTCTACTTGAAGAGAGTTGAGATAATTGCAATTTATTTAAATTATTTAATAATTTTCAAAATTTGGTTTAGTAGCTTGAGTTCTGTAAAAATAAATTGTAAAGATAACAAAATTTTATTTTGTAGTAATTTCACTAAAACAATATCTTAAAATAATATTTTTCTAATACAAAAAAATAGAAAAAAGATTTGTTATAATTATACTAATTTAATATCTGAAAAATTTGTCTTTATAATACAAATAAAAAATGATTTTCCAAAGTCTCTTTTTCATTATTGAAGAACCAATTATTATACCATTATCTACATATCAAGTTTTTCTAAAATTGTAATTTCCTAAGCAAAGTCACAATACTTCCAAAAATCAAGTTGCTCTAGAATTGCCAAGTATTATGCCTCAAAAATATATATGCAATGGATTTCAAATACCTAAAGGTATCAACTGCGACACTTTGGAGAAATCAAAATACAAAAAAAGCTCAACATTTGCATGGCTAATTCAATTTAGTTTCGTTTCGTGATTCGTGCCTCGTGATTCTGTGGCACTCGACACCCGGAACGCTTCTCAATTGCTAAACTAATTTAAAATTTCGAGCGCGTGCGACAACGTCGAGAGCTGAGAGCTCAACTTGAAATTGAGACCATGACACAGGTTGCAGAGGGGGGGGGGAGGGTTAGGGGAAAGGAGCTGGGGCAGGAGTGGGTTGCCCTATGCATTGGGAATTGGGGAAATCAAGAAAGAAGACGGCAAAAGTCGCAAAAAGTGTCGCATGAAATTTGGTAAGTTGGCAAACGTTGCATGAGAAACTGGGCCAAAACTCATTTGCAGGCAAAACTATAATAAATGCTAATTTGTCTGAGATTACGCAAGAGTACACACACAGACACGCACACACACAACCAATCGAATGAAAATTGATTTTTAGGCTGTGTGTGTGTGTGTGTATCTCACAGATACAAGAGATGAACTCAGAGTCAAGCAAAATGCCAATCAACTGGCAGACACAGACAGCAAAGTTGCAGACATGTATCTTACAGATACACAGATACACAGCTACACAAATACAGTTACAGCTGTCGAGCAACAGAGTGAGCCAGTGCCAAGGGTAGCTGATTGCAAGGACTTTCGACAGCCAGGACCAAAAATCCCATAATGACGGTTTCGCTTGTTATGCCAAATGTTTAAAAATTGAATTATCTCCCATTACCAGCGCTGCTAACGAGCGGGGCGGCAGACATACGCCAGCTAAAAGAGAGAGAGAGAGAGAGAGGGAGAGAGAGAGAGAGAGGGAGAGAGAGAGAAGGAGAGGGAGAGAGAGTCAGAGATGAAGAGGTCTTGGTATGCCCTGTAGACCGTAATTGTGGAAGGAGTTTCTATTAAGTTGTAGTTGAGGCTTATCATAGAAAATGTATAATAATATTAATAAATTAATTTAGTTGAAAACTTTTGTAGATCTTTAATGTAATAATGAATTAATTGTGAAAAGTTAAATAATTAATAATGCAATAAGTAAAGTAAGTGTAAATTGATTTACTTAAGTAACTAGGAAAAAAACAAATAACTGATTTAAAATTCGTGAAATTCAAAAAAAAAAAAAAATATTTTATAATAAAAAAGGTATTCCTAAAGTATTCATTGAAACATAGTGAAATATATGAATATTAATGCAAATTATTAGTTAGGTAATAAGGGCAAAACATATAACTGAATCGAAATCAGTGAAATGCAAAAGAATTCATATTTTATAATAAAACAGGTATTCCATATTAATTCATTGAACCAGATGGAAGTATATGAATATTCATACAAATTATTATTTAAGTAACTTAGATAAAACATGTAACTGGCTTGAATTCCATGAAATGCGAAAGAATAAATATTTTATAAAAAAAAACAGAAATTCCAAAATCTATTCCAAAATTGGATGAACCCAATGGAAATATATAAATATTTATACAAATTATTAGTTAAGTGACAAGGGAAAAACATTTAACTAAATCGAAATTCGTGAAATGAAAAGAATTAATATTTTTTAATATAACAGGTATTCTTAAATAATTCATTGAACCAGATGAAAATATATGAATATTTATGGAAATTATTAGTTGAGTAACTAGGAAAAAACTTATAACTGATTTGAAATCAGTGAAATGCAAAAGAATTAATATTTTATAATAAAAAAGGTAATCCAAAATCATTAATTGAACCAGATGAAAATATATGAATATTTATGCAACTTATTAGTTCTAGCTTGAAAAGAGGTTTATTTTGAGACCTTTGATTTTTACCAACTTACAGGGTATTTTAAGAGTCATCACTTTTTGAGTGCAGCATTCAAACGCACCCCTTGTCTGATTGTTGGCTTCTGTGTGCCGTCTGCTGCATACTTTTTGAATCAATTTGCCAACAAGGATTTGTTAATCCTGTCTTCCTGACAAGTGCGGTTAGTAGAGTTGTTGTTGTTGTTGTTGTTGTTGCCTGACTGACTGACTGACTGACATTTGCCGTTTGGTTTTAGTACGCAGGTCGATGCTTTCAGCATGAAATTCTTATTGGACGAGAGCGGACAGTGGATTTTGAGTGAGTGAGAGATGGAGGGAGGAGGAGGGTGCAGCGGCAGGAGAATTGAGGCTGTTGAACGCTTTGGGGATTTGCACTGGCAACCTAATTGTGCTAATTGCCGTTGCCGTTTGCTTTTTGGCCTCAAACCCGTAGGCCGTTTATGCCAGATGCCAGATGCAACATGCCACATGCCACATGTTCAAGGCGTCCATTTGCATTTCAAGCAATTATTGGAAACAAAAAATTTGATTAGCCCCCAAAAACGAAAACGGCAACGAAACGTTGCCAAAAGTGCACACAGCTCCCGTTGCCTCATTGCCTCATTGCCTCATTTGATTAGCCAGGCACTCATTCTGGCCAAATACTTTGCACAAAAAAAATCGATGTGGAGCGATGATGTGGCAAGTGCATCTTGTGCTTTACCCACACACAACATTTTCTAATTATATTCACAATTAAATATTAAGTGCGCTGCTTGCATAGCGACACTTTGATATCGGCAGCAGTTGCAAGAGTTGTCAGCCAAACAATATTAGTGCGCATTAGATGTATTCCCCCGAGGGGGGGACTACCAACAACCAGCAGTGAGACCTTCAAGCAAATGGTGCAAATGAGCGCCGAGGGCTGCTGGCTGCCTCCTAACAACATTTTCCCAGCTAATCGGATTATGCAACCTTCCACAAAAAAAAAAGGAAAAAAAAAGAAAGATGTACTTGACACAGCGGCAGCAAAGGAGCCGGCTTGGTTGGAGCTTAAGAGCGACAGCAAGGAGAAATTAAAATTAAATTTTGCAATTTGCTAGCTAATTATTTATTTAAAATCAAATTGAAAATTAATTTTACAACATGGCAACAGGCCCAAAAAAGTCAACAGCAACAACAAACAACAACAATGAAAAGCCCAACAAATTTTGGCCTCACTTTTACGTTATTTTGCCTTTTCCTGTGCCACCTTTCCGGGGTCAAGTGCGGCTGTCAACACGTCGCATGCCCCACTCCAGCTCTCTGTCTGTGTGTGTGTGTTTCTATCTTGCTCTTTCACTTGGCAGTTATAAAATATTTTATAGCATACAAAATGGCGCTGCTGCTAGAAAATTCAATTAGCCTGCAATTTTGGCAACAGCTGCCTTTCAGCAATTGCCTCGTCCTGTCCCCCCCGAACAGCTCCATCTTCCAATCTCGCACTTCTCACACTGCCTGCTTGTGGGCGGGCCAAGCAAAGAGTTGGCCAAATTAATGCAAATATTTTGAGCATCATATTTAAAATACGCTTCATAACGAATGCTTCATTTTTTTTTTTAATTTAGAAATATTGGCAATGAGTGTGATGGAAATTGTTCTGAGTGTTTTGAGTTTGTTGAGGATTGAATACGAATATGAAATAAATAAAGATATTTTGTTTGAGTACGGAAGAATATGTCAATATGGCAGTCATGATAAGAATATGATGTACTATTTTTTATTATAATCTATAGATTATATAGAGTACAAATTTTTTTCTTTGGCAGTCGATTAATACTAAAGTTATTTTGCTGACATCGAAGTTTACGTTTATAGTTCTAAATTTTACAAAGCTAAGTTAATTTATATGTTTTCAGTGTCAATGAAGTTTAGTGGGTATATCACATTTGTTTTATATTATATCTGAACGGATAACATGTTTTACTAGAAAAACATTAAAACAATTCCATCAATCCGATGTCAGCCAAGCCAGCACTAAATTCTACCTGTTCAAATTTAAGTTTTTTACTTAATAAATCACTGAAGAAAACTGCAATTATATTCTGTCATTTTCAATAATCGATAACACATCTTTCGATTCCTAAACTTATATTTTTCAAGTTGATTTATATTTTTTATATATTGGTTTACGATCCGATAGGCTTCGAAGTATGTACTGCTCGAAATAAAAGATCAGCTATATGCCAAGTTTTAACAAGATTTATTTAAAACAAAGATGCCAACAGACAGTAGAACATGGCTATAACCATGTGGCTAACAATGATGATTAAGAATATATATATATATTTAATCAAGTTGAAGACATTACTTATTATTTATAATAAAATTCATTTCGATGTCTTTTGCAATGTATTACAAACTTAAAAATATTATAATAAAATCCACAGAGTAATAAAAAAAAAATGCTCATATTTCAAATTCATTGCCTTAATGGCAACGGATAATCGTTAGACTCTATACTCGAACACTACTGTAACCAGCTTAGTGACGCTTATGCTGACTGGGCTTAAGCACCGACACCGGCGACGAGGAGAGCAGAGAGAGAGAGCAGAGGAAAGCAGAGAGAAATGGGGAATTGGGCGATGCAACTGGCTCAATTATGCCAGCTAATGCAAACACCTTGGGATAGCTAATGCCTAATGCCTTTACAGACTTTACTGACTTTAGCCTGGCTGTTTGCCGTTTACCGTTTGCCGTTGCAGATACCAGTTACTCGTATCATCCTGCCATACACGATGAGACTTTTGTGCGGCGCAAGCAGCGACGGAATCGCACAACTTTCACCTTGCAACAGGTAAGCAAACTACTAAAAAAAAAACAAAAAAAAACCAGAAAGAAAATGTAACTAAAAAGGAAAAACTAAGAGAAAATATTGTAAATTTTTAATGTTTCGTTGGGAACAGCTGGAGGAGCTGGAAACGGCATTTGCCCAGACCCATTATCCGGATGTCTTTACACGCGAGGATCTGGCGATGAAAATCAACTTAACGGAGGCGCGAGTCCAGGTGAGTGCCACAACTGACAGCAGTGACTGTAACTGTGATTTTGTCATCTCTCTTGCGTTGGTCAACCCTTTCGAAATTATGCAAAATAAAAACAAAAAAAAAAGGTTAAGTAAAAACCAAATTATAAATGAGAAAAGCAAAAAATAAAAATAAGCAAATTTTTGTTCATAAATTGTATCAAATTTCACAAGAATAGCGAGCAGGGCAACCCTAGCCCGGTCACGCAGCCTGATCAAAGCTACGCCCAGCAGCAACGCCACTCCCCGCCCCACCCACCCACTCACCGTATTAATAATGCATATGCACAGCGTACATAAGAAGAGAAAGAGAGAGAGAGAGAGGGAGAAAGAGGTAGCGAGTTGGGGTCATGTACAAAACCTAATGCAATAAGTGCCATTAAAAATATTCTATATACATTTTGAATGAAGCAAATATGCAAAGTTCTTATAAAAGCCAAAAACTCACTGCCAACTTGGGCCAGCTTCAGGGCACAAATTGTTGCTTGCCTCGTTGCATGCCAGCCTCACAAAAGAGAGAGACGGGGCGGGGCCACAGCAATACTTCTAATAAATCAAATTTATTTTTCAATATACACTTAGATGGGAGTTTTATGTAGGTTGATAGACAGTTATAAAAGTCACTTTGTAGCGGCATTTCGACATTTCCCCATAAAAGTGGATGACTTTACAAGAGCTGCACTCCATGAGAATTGCATAGAAGAGCGAATAGTTGTGCTTCAAGAAAAATTGCAATACTGTTGCGATATTTATTGTTGCATTGATGATACTTATGTGGCAGGTTCTGCTATAGAAATTTGTGAAAGTGTTAAATTTATTGAAGGCAAAAATAAAAAATACAAAAATTATGTTATTGGATTGGAAAACACTGCACAAAAAATAGCAATCTTAGGCGGAAATAATTAAAGTTTTATTTATACCAATCTATATAGTATCTAGTATTGGAAAATTTAAATAAAATATATCTAAATTAATATATCATTATATTATATCCCTTCAGCACATATTGCAAGCCAGGACGATTTTTTTTTCAGAAAAACCTTAACTTTTCTTAAAAATAATTTACTCCAACACATTAAATAAATCTTGAGACTCTCAGTAAAGTAATCTGATCATTCATCATACTTTCAGTTAGCATAAATTAAATTTCATTCCCCGCTGATTTATGAATCTTATCAATCAATATCATTTATATGCAAACTCTGATGCATTAGCTCAACTTCAAAGCACTTTGTCTTTGCAGCTAACCAGTTGCCGTCTAGACAGAGAGTTAGAGTGAAAGAGAGAGAGAGAGAGGGAGATAGAAAGTAACTTATCAATACTCAAGTTGGCTTACTCGCCAGTCTCAGGGATACGCATTAAGTGAATGATTTTGTGCCTGGATTGAAATGCGTTGCGACAGACGCGGAGCATCAAAAATTGACAGTGGATATACAAAAAAAGTAGAGAAATATATCAGGTTACAAGTAGCCAGCTTTACGACTCCAAGTGAGCGGCAAACGAGCGAGAGAGGGGTTGGAGGAGGGGGGGAATCAAACGAAGTACATAATAAATTTTATTATAAAATTTATTTTGGCATTTTCGCAAAATGTGTCAAAATGCGGTCGCTGAAAACGCGCAGCAAAAAAAAAAAAAACACCCTCATCAAAATATTTGGCATTCATTCCATTATCGAAATCCCAGACTAAGCCCGGCCCAAAAGCGACTCTCTTTCCCCCCACCCCCCCTCTTTTTGCCTCTTTTAACAATTGTTTTTCCGTTGGTTTTTACCGTATTTTTTTGTGGCTTATACATGATTTTTATGTGTCTGACATTTAAAGACCTGTTTCAGTTGAAAAACTTGGACAGAAGTCAGCGAACTGACAGGCGGCTAATTCGGGTGGTTGGGGGGTGGTTTTTGGGTGGTTTGGGTGGGTACCATTGGCCTGTGTGCTGTTGGGCTGACAAGTGTACACGTGTTTGCGACAAGTGTCCCATTGTTGGACGTTTGACATATAAATTTGTACCAAATTTAATTCAAAATGTATCTGGTTACGCCTGGGAACTTTGTGCCATCAAATCGGGGTTTGCGGGGGGGCGGGCAGTTTGCAGAACGTATTTTTTTATGCAGCGAGTGCTAATTGTGCCGGAAATAGACAAGTGCGTCATTGTCATCGCCTAACGCCACCAAAGTGCTTCTAATGCAGTCACCTGTGTGTGGGTAGCAATCTCAGATCTCAGAGAGAGATCTCAGAGTTGGGCTACGTGTCTCGTTAACGTTGCATCCTCATTAAGTTTTGTGCCGCATAATTTGCTCAGTTCGCAAATCTTTTTGCGTGGGCAACGTGCCTGAGTGCCAGCCACCCACATCTTGAGCGAGCAAGTGCCTCCGAAGTGTGTGTGGAAGTAGATTCGCTAATTGTCAGCTGCCCCAGCACTAATCCAACAATATATATATATATATTCCCGGCACAGTGTCACAAATTGCCACGGCTAATGATTACAACTCACACACAGTTCCAATTTGCAAATTTCTCTGACTTAATTTGTGTGCTCAGGTTTCTAGGCTTAATCAACCACAATTATTCGCCTCAATTTACAAATTTTAATTTTAATGTGCAACTAAAAAATGCACAATGCCAAGTGTTGGATTATGTTTGAGATTGCAAATAATTATGGCATATATTTAATTAATATATATTAAAATATTCTCAAAAAAATATAGCAATGATAAAATGGCAGAATTGTAGTTTAATTATTGTTAAAATATAAAATATATATAAAATATATAATATAAAATATAAAATGCTGTTTTGCACTCCCAATCGATTTTATATATTCTAATTACCAAAGAACTCAAAACTTGCCCATCAAAATAAATCAAGAATCAAAGATTAACTATATATATCAGAAGCTAATTCCCTTGCTTCGAACAGTCAATCTAAATTACTATTCGAAATAAATACATTAATATTCATTGAAGAAAATAAATATATTTATAAGCTGGTTACAGATGCCGCAGCACTTTGGCTATTACCCCGTTTCGCATTACAAACGCATTTCACATACATAATTCGTTTGGAATTATGTTTGCAGCATGACAATGCCAAGTGCCACACCCACCCACAGGCCGCCCACTATGCCCCCCCTTCCGAAGTGGAAGTGGAAAAGGCGACCGCATATAATGCCAATAATTGATAATTTATTATAATCACAGTCTGTGGGAATTGGGGAGAAACTAGTACTCAACCAGCCAGGCAACCCGAAATCCACCCAACTCAACCAAATCTCCCAACCGACCACATCTCAAGAAATCGCCCAAAGGGGTTGGCTGTGGTGTGCTGTCAAATAATTGCATTTGCTTCAATAATCCTTTAAAGCTGATCTAAGTTGATGGCAAGGACTCTCTCCATCCCCCTCTCCCTCTCTCTCACTCAGTCGCGACTGCATATGTTCGCCGCCGGCAATATGGGCGATACCGAGGGGTGTTGCTGTTGCGGTAGCCCAATTATTGTTGCTGCTGCCCGGCAGCAACTGTTGTTGTTGTTGTTCTTATACTCATTTTTTTGTGCTGCTGCTGCAAAGGGTTCACAAAATGCGTTTGATATTAACACATCTGTTCATTCATTCCACTTGAGCTGCGTCATTATCGTCGCCGTCGTCGTCGTCGTCGTCGTCCTCGTCCTGTGGAGTGCTGACAAAACTGTTTGCGGAAGCTAATGGTGCGCACTTGCCATAATTACCCCCGACCGAACCCATACCCGCTGCCTCTTCCTCTTGGGGTGTTGTTTGGTGTTGTTTACCTTTGCTCATTGTTTCCATTTTTTATTATTTTGTTGAACAACTTTGTTTGCTGATTTGTTTGCTTTCGCTTTTACATCGCAAATCGCTTTTTGTAACTTGTAACCGCAATTTTTTTTATTGCCCAGTTTGCAATTCCCATTCCCATTGCCATTGTTTACAGTGTATCCCATTCGCATTGTTGAGTCGAAATTATGAGCACTTTGCCGCCTTTGGGCGTTTCTCTTCGCATTTCTGTTTACATTTTTGATGTTGTAAATAAATTACATGAAGTAGTACTTCTCAGATCCAATTTTCTCAATAGGGAGTGTTGCTCTCAAAGAGGGAAGTGCAGGCACACAATACATTCTTAAAAAGTAATCTAAATATGTTATTATAAACCCATAAATAAACTTATTATTTTTAAAAAACATATATCTAAAAAGGAGACTTTTGTCTGAACACCTCAAATTTATTTTGCTTAAAAGTTGAAAGTTAGAATCCAGTAAGATTTTTACTTGGTGTACACAGAATTCTAAAATTAATTTTAATAATTTATTTTACACAAACAATATTCATTTACACATTTTAATTCTTATTTTCGACAAGCTGACCTAAATCTTGAGTGGTTACAAAATACAACTTAATTTTTATTGAAGTTAATCAGCATTTTTAACACTAGTTGAAATCGCTTAAACTACACCTAAAAGTATGCCTTAATTTAAACAGCTGCAATCAAAACATAAAAAACAATTTAATTTACGTAAATTGAAGCACATTTAAAAAATTATTTACAACATAAAAAAAAAACAAATAAAAATCAATTAGCAGCGCTGTAAATGAATAGGCCAAAAACAGCAACTGAAAAGTTCAATAAAAGTTGCCATCCAAAAATCTTTGCATACTCCTCAGCTCCTCCTAATCTTCGGAGAAGCAATCAAGAAACTAAGCCAAGCGAATTGAATAAATAAGAAACACGTTTTCCGGCCGTTCCCTGAGAAATGATTTTTCGTTTAGGTATTTGCAATAAAAACAAAGCAAAATTGTGCATGAAATTATTATTGAAAGACAAAAAACACACACAACTACAAATACAAATATATATATATATATATATATATATATGTGTGTGTGTGTGTAAGTTGGGGATGGTTGGTAAAGTCAAGGCAGACGCACACAATTGTTTTTCATTATTCAATTTTTGTACTGATGATAATACACTGTCTGTCTCGCTCACGCCCCGGCTATACCTGTCCCACTCGCACCGAGCCCCCGAAGGGAGACGCTGCACTTCGAAAAAGTTTACCCAGCCATATTTTATTGGTAATGTGCTTATGGCATAAATATTGTATTAAGTAACTGGTGGGCGTCACCACCAACAAAAATAAGGAAAAAAAAAATGGAAAAAAAGAGAATAACTTGCAGGGAAGTCTGTGCTAGCAGGGGGTGGTTTGGGTGGTTGCCATTTGGGGGTTGGATTGTGCGCAATTTATTGTTAGCTGGAGCCTGGCCGAGGCACTTGAGCATGGGTTTTTTTGGGGTAGTGTTTGTTTAAGTGGGTGTGGATGGGGTATGTGTGTGTTTGTGTGTGTGTGTATTGTGTCTGGTATATTGCCAACATGGCGGCTAAGCCAGTGGAGCAGCAGTGCCAACGGGTGCAGAATGAGCGAAAGAGAGAGAGAAAATGTGTGTGGAGTGCAGAGAAAGTTGCCTCGAGGCGCAAAATGTTGAAATTGTTTTATGTTGCGTTATGATTACAACAATGCGAACTTTTGCACAATGTCTAATTTGAATTTTGATTAGGAAATTTACTTATACACACGCACACACACACAGCCAGTCACACACACAAGGAGTGCAAGAGAGGGAGATAGATGTATACTGAAGATGGCGCCCCCTGATGCTAGAAATCCCATTAGGGGGCGCTCTAAGCATGGAATCAGCGTAACCGGAACTAAAAGCAAACACAGCAACAGCAGCAGCAGTGGCAGTGGCAACAACACAAAAGCTACCAAAAAAGGAAACACGCGCGCATAAGCAAGCAGGCAAAAAGGATGCCAAGGATGCCACAGGGGTGAAGGGGGAGTGGTGGCTACAACGGCTACGAAGGATGCCTGAGCATTGTCTTGATTGAAGCTCATTAGTGAAGATGCTGCTCTGGCATGTGTGTGTGTGTGTGTGTGTGTGCGGGTGGTGTGTGTATGTGTGTGTGTGTGCCCCCTTGCCATCGCTGGCAGCCTCTTACCAATTTAGGCGCTGATTACAGGCCAAATTTGTTTTGTGTGCCTGCACAAAATTGAAAATCAGATTTTGTTTGTTTATGTCTTCCAAGACACAATGGAAATCAATGGGATGTCGTCTGTGGGTGGTTTGGCTGCTTAGGCAAACAACAAATTGTTAAAGTTTTTGAGGTGGAAAATTTCGTTTATTGTTTTATACAAGTGTGTGTCTGTGTGTGTGTGTGGTTTGAGCGTGTCTGAGTGTGTGTCGAAAGTTTTTCAATTTTCAATTGGCTGGCAGCCAAGTGGAGGGCGCAACTTTAGCCCAAAGCAGATATATTTATATATATATATATATATATATATATATATTAAACAGCAGTCATGCACACAAAAGCAATTTTCTAACTTCTGCATCCTCTCCCCTCTCCGCTTTATCCTTTGTCATTCACAGGTCTGGTTCCAGAATCGACGCGCCAAATGGCGCAAAGCGGAGCGACTCAAGGATGAGCAACGCAAGCGGGAAAATGGCGAAAGCAGCAGCTCATTGGATAAGGTATGTTTGGGTTGGACACATGAACACTTTAACAACTATATTTTTATCCGTTTAAAATTAGTTGGTTTCGATGAATATAGCCTAAGTTGGGCAAAGATATAATATTAATTTTGTAGCTATTTTTTATCTATAATTGTCTTAAATTACAAATCAAAAGTAAATTAAAAATATATATATTTAATTGACTTAGGAAATTAGAAAGACTACAAATTTATGCATAGGTATATATAATAATCAAGAAATATTATATTAAACGTTTCTAAGGTAACAGTTTGAAATATTTAATTTCTTTAATATTCATTTTAATCTGGGTTTCAATAATTAAAAAATAGTTTTATATAAGACGTTAATTTTGGAAAGAAAAAAAATTATTAGACATTTGATTTAGTTTTGTAATTGTAATTATGTTCGTCATTAATAATGATGAAATAAATATATAGGAATACCAACTGAATTATATCGACTTGATGAAATAAATATATAGGAATATCAGCTAAATATTGTCGAAACTATATATGAATATATTATGTAAAATAAATAGTGTAGTTCACTAGATAAATTAATAAATTAATTATTGTTAAATAACAGTTCTATAAATAACTTACTAAGCCGATAAACAATATAGAAATTCACAGTGCTTCTTATTGTGAACGATATTTGTTTGCATTGACCACAATCTGGAACAGCTGTCGTGTTTTTAATAAATTGACTAGTTTTCATCGAAATGCTATATAAGCATCAGAAATATGGCTTAAAATCAGTCGCGATCAATAAGTTTATATATAATGAAGTTCCTTTTAAAAGCAAATATTGAATATCAATAATAAAATATTAAGCTGAGTTCAATTGAAAATTTTATTTTAATTGTAGTTGAGATGTATAATTGAAAGTGTTTATAATAATATAAAAATAATATGTAAAACTTTATTTAGTATAACGAGATTAAGATTAAAAAGAAAAAACATATTTAAGAAAATTGAAAGTGCTCACAAAAATCTTGTTAATTTTGTTTTATCAATTTAAAATGATATTAGAAAAACTTATTTACATAAATGTTAAAAATTGAATCAATTTTTTTTCTTTTGTGGTTTAAATTTCACTAAAAACAATTTAAATAATTACTTCTCCCTTGTAGCTACATGACTCACGCGAATCCTCGCCAGACATCACCGGCGAAATCGACGATGATATGGATGAGCTGCCGCCACGTCAGCGTTCCCATAGTCCTTTAACAAATGGACCCATGGAACAGCAGCATTCACGCAGTCCCACTGGTGGGCATCATCTGGACTCCAGCGATAATGAACGACCGCTGTCCTCCACACAACTGACCGCCACACCGCACTCTGCCTCCCAATCGCTGGGCTCCATCAGCGCCGGTTCACCCTCGCCGGGCATGCGCGATCATACGCCTCTGGCTGGCGGATTGGGCGCCAGCAGCCCCTCGAACTCACGCAACACGGACTCACCCATCGAGGTGGGTGGCCCCATGTCGCTGACCACCGGCACACGTATGGCCGCCTCGTCCAACAACTCGGCGTCATCGACACCAACGCCAACAACGCCGCAAGCAGCACAGTTGCAACATTCCGCTGCTGCCGCAGCCTTTGGCAGTCACATTTTTGGCAGTTTCGGTGCCGGCAGCGTTGCCAACGATACGTAAGTTGTAATATCTCTATTATTAATAAAAAAAAATTAAAATTAGAAATTAATGGAGGCAAAATGAAGAATATTAATTATTTTATTTAGCAATCTATAAATAACACAGAGCAGTAAAAAAACACAATTTGTGCCTTGTTTTTTTGAGTTGCAAATCATAATTTAATTTTTCATAGAATATTAAAATATTATTTAATTAAATTAAAATGTTTCTGAAATATATAAATATATATATTTATTATTTTATAGTTTTTGCACATTAATATTCCATTCAAAATAAATAATTTGGGACTCAAATCACAACATTTTAATTACTTCAATTTTAAGTACTTCAGTTAAAAAACACAATTTGTGCCTTGTTTTTGAGGTGCAAATCATAATATAATTTTTAATAACATAAAATGAAATTATTATTTAATAAAATATAAATATTCTGAATTATATACAGAGTATGAAAATACTCTAAAATATATATAAATATTTATATATATTATTTTAGAGTAATGCACATAAATATTCCATTCAAAATAAATAATTTGGGACTCAAATCACAACATTTTAATAAAGTACTTCAACTAGTAAAGATCGATTTTTTTCACTCCCAACTAATAAGAAATTCATTCAATTTTCACGAGGTTTCACTTAAGATCTTTTCGCTCCATTGATTTGATGACAAATTCTAATAATCAGCGCCAAGTTCTACATAATCGCATTACGTGTACAACTAGTTTAAGGGCTATATCCATAACAGCAAAACACACACATATTTACTTCCATAGCTACTTGTGGCAAAACCCCTGATGTGTGCCGCACACCCCTCTAAAAACCAGGGCGATTAAAACTCAACGATCTGCTAATTGCCTGCGTGTCATTAAGCCTCCACTTACAGGGGGCATTAGGGAGGGGCAACAACAAACAATACATTTATGGCAAGTGTCGCATTTTGTCGTCAATTTGACAATAACAATGCCAAAACAACTGGCAGCAAAAAAGGAAAGAACAAAAAAAAAAAAATACAGACGAGAATAAACATGGCAAACAGAGGCAAATTCAACCCCCCCGAAAAAAAACAATTTTCCAAGCAAATATTTACAAATCTGTGCAGGATATGGGTGGAGGAGGAGGTGGCTGGGTAGTAGCAGTGGCAGTGCAAATGTCAAATGTCACCCCTAAAGAATTTTTCTTTGGCGACGATGACTAAATTAGCAATTGATTACGAGCAGGAGAAGGAAGAGTGAAAAGATTGTCGGGTTGAGGGAGTTGGGTAGCCAGACAAAACGACCACAATGAGAGCAGTAATGATATTAGATGGGTGGCATGTGGATGGTTGCGGATTCGGTTGATGGCGCGACTTGCGAGACTCCTGCGAGTCCTGCGAGTCCTGCGCGTCCTGTGACTCCTGCGGTGGGCCCGGGCGTGCAGCACGGGCTATTGAACAGGCGTGCGCGGCGGAAGACGATTCAGTTAATGTTTTGGATGAAAAACGTTTAAATTCCATTGGCGCACTTCCGGTCAGCGGATGTCGTGTGCGCCAGCGGAAACATTAAGAGTGCCCCCCAAAGTCCTCGCCCATTCCCACATAGTCTTAAGAGTTCTCGATAGATCTAATGATGCTGCATTGATATGACCGACACGTGCTAACGACGGCCAGCTCCTAATCACCAACGGAACAGCGCCTGAATGATCCAAGCATTGTTTCTAACAGCCAGATTCTAATTCAGCTAATAAATAAATTAGACAGCTGCTTGGAATGAGCAATAAGCCAAACTAACATTTAGCTATGTTCCAAAATACCAATTTATAAAATATAAATATATAAATATATAAAATAATAGTTTTTTATTTTATATATTTTAGACTAATAAAAATTAGAAACTTTTTTAAAAACCACTCTTTGAATATTTTAGTTGTGATTATTACAATTAGGTTGAGTTTTGTCAGTTTAATTTTAACTTGAGTTTTGATGCACAATAAAACATAAAATAAATCTGTAAAAATCAGAAACGAACACTTAACAAAATTAGAAAAAAAAGTATTATTATAATATTAAATGTGTATGATTAAATTATTCCCATTCAGCATTAAGAAAGCCTCTTCTATTTCTTGTCAAGTTTCTATCTACACTTAAATTTTTAAAATTTTTACTCTAGTTTCAATTTTTGTTTTGCCTAAACCACATTTTAATTGCTCACTTTACAATAACATAAAATTTTCCCTATATCAATCTGATAAATCTCAACTGATCGAAAATGCTGATTGCGCTCATAAAAAGCAACTTGAAAATTTAATTGGGCGTAAATGAGGGTGTTTCGTGTTTTGTTATGCTGCAATGTATCCATATGCCACACCCGGCAAAAGGCGGCTTTTTTTTTGTGGATTGAGGGGTGGGTGCGCCGGTTAGCAGTGGGCGGTCTCATCAGCCGGCTAAAAGGCGACGGGCGGCCGCAGCTCTCCTTCAGCTCACATGTCAACGCGCCCAGACAACACCAAACAACAACAACAACAATCAAGAATCACACCACAATAAAAAGAAAGAAAAAAGAAAAAAAATATATGCATGTCATCAGGATGCGGATCGGGCTATAATGGCACAGCGGCAGTGGCGCGGCAAGCCAAGTGGGTGAGTGGCTGCCAAATAAGGGGACAACCCACTGGGCAAGAAGGTCAAGATTGACAGGCATTGCTCCTGTGCCTGCCCCTGCCCCAGCTCCAGCTGCTGGTTGCCACATTTGCCCCGCTGTTTGTTGTTGTAACGGTTGACCAAATCAATTCCGACTTTTTTGCTATTCAACTATTTATGTATATGCTAATGCCAAATTGCATGCACTCAGCGTTTTGATATCGTTTGATATCTTTATTGTTATTCAAATGCCTTCGACCGGATATCCTGTGTGTGCTTCCATCTTCCATCTTCCAGCTGCCATTTGCCATTTGCCAGTTGCCATTTGCTCATCTCAAGTCGAGCGTTTCATCGCAAGCATTTATCATCGCATTAGACATGCACTCAGCTATCATTTTTATTTCGTTATTTTTTCTCAGAATTCTCGCATATTTTATGCAAATCGAGAAACTGATAAACAGATGAATACCAATCAGCAAAATTTAATGCTGATGTCACTTAAATTATTCGCCAAGTCAATGCAAGACAATTAGCCATTCTTATAAGAGGAAAAAGTATAATAATATAATATATATCTTTTTTATTTCATAATCTAAAAATCGAATTGTCATCGTGCTTTGTTTGAAATTTAAACTTAACAGGGAATATATTATATATTATAATAAAAATATTGTCTTATAAAGTCTTCGCTGTGTCGATTAATTTATTAAATTTTTGTTCAATTTATTTATTTATTAAGAAAATGAAGCATTTTAATTGCGTTCATTTTACTAATTTGCATAAGCAATTAAAACTCGAGGAAATACTAAAATTCAATGCGGCAGTCAATGAATATTTAATGGATGGCGATGATCTCCAAAAAGATCTTAAATTTATTAACAATTTGCATGTTTGACTGACTTAAACTTGAGTTTAGTTTGCTTAGCCAAATTATTAAGGGTTTTAATGGAATTTTTTATATTTCTTATATAGTTAAATTCTATACTATTTCGACTAATAATACAACCATAAGTCAGTAAAAAATAAGTCATTAAACCTCTTCATTTCTTTAGTCTCCAAATGAAAGTTGACTTAGTGCTTGTCATTTCTAACTTTCGGTTAGCTGATTCATTAATTTGAGGCATTCAGTTAACCGCTTGCCACTTGTGGCTACCTTTGAAGAAATTCCAATGAGAACTTTGTTTCTAGGCTTGACTAAAACTTATATAAAGTTTATTTCATACTTTTTGCTGAAATGCTCCAAACCAATTTAAATTAGTGCAGAGCCTAATCTAAAATCTCTTTGATTGAATACAGAAGATTATGTTAATTAAATGCCAAAAACTATCCGAAAATATATAAAGAAGAAAAAGTTAAATTTTGAAGCCGAATTGCCACATATTTTATGCACAAATAATTAAATATGTAATTAGGAGACGAGTCATGCCAAATCTGAGCTACTTTAACATGTAAACAGACTCATGCCCAAATGATGTATATATATATATATATGTACTTATATATATATATATTATATATTAGCTGTGTATACATTATAATTGTACATATTGTTCTATGTGTATTTAGCTATTAGTACGCGTATTTGCAGCTGACTCGTTGATGTTTGCGCTCACACGAATGCCTGAATAATAAATTGGGCAAATATTTTAATATTCATCATGCAATTAAAATAAGCCACTGACTCGCGCACAGTAACAACAACAACAACAGCAACAACAACAATAAACCATCAGAATTCCTTCCCTCAAACAACAACAACAACAACAACTACTTTGGGTTGCCTAATATAATAAGCATATAATGTTCAGAGCTCCCGGGCAGAAGGTAGCAAATAATTTTAGCCAAAGTTAATGCCAAAAAAAAGAGGGAACAATTTGCTGCAGTTAAAAGTACCCAACGGGAAGTTACTCCTTGTTTAGTTAAGCAAAAACTCCAACATAAATTCTTATTGCGATTTACTTTAGTTTTATAATTTAAATAAATCTAAATCGATATTTGTTGGCAATTCTAATAATGAAACAAATCAGTTTTTATACACTTTCTATTGATTGCTATGGCAAATTATTTAGGTTTTTAATGATATTTATTATATATTTTTGTAAAGTTATATTCTACACTATTTCGATTTATAATATAACCATAACTAACTCAGCAATTTTCTTTATTTCTTTGGTCTCCAAATGAGTGTCAATTCTAAGTTTTGGGTTATCTGATTCATTAATTTTTTATTATGAAACACATCACACTGAATATACCATTTTTATTTATAGCAATGCAAATTATTTATGTTTTTAATGGAATTTTATATATATCTTGTATAGTTATATTCTATACTATTTCGAATAATAATATAACCATTAGTGGTCTCCAAATAAGTGTAATTTCTAACTTTTGCTTAGCTGATTTATTAAATTTTTCATTAATAATAAAACGCATCACAGTCAATATACCCTTTCTATTTAATTTTAATGCGCATAGGGTATATATAAAAAAATAAACTTTTAGCAGCGCAAACATTTTGCGGAAATTGAGTTTGCCCCTCTCTCTCTCTTAAGAGGGGGGTGTTGGAAACATATATGCCGTTGAGGTGTTGATTGCTCGAGTTTAATTTGTTAGAATTGCGTAAAGCATTAAAATGTTTGCCGGAAAAATTATGAGAAACGGGTGGGGGGGTTGTGGCAGCAGCATTGTGGAGGCAACCACTGGCAACATGTGTAAAAATTCATTAAGTCAAGTAAGGAAAAACTTTCTCCTTTGCCAAACGGCAATCTGTGAAAAGTGAGAAAATTTAAAAGAAAACTTTTTCTCAACACGAGGTGAGCAGGCATATTGCTTGGCTGACATTGACAGACGTTCGTCTATCTCTCTCGCTCTCTCTCGCTGTGTCTCTCTCTTGGTCTCTCTTGAACGCCACCCCTTTCCTCGGCCAGTTGGCCCACAGCAAAAGTTATGTACTAACTAACGAGCTCAACGACAACACTCAAGCGTCTGAATGTCTTAATTAGGAGTGCGAGAGCAGCCCGTCTCCGACTGGGCAGGCTGCTGAGTGTTGCAATTAGGGCGGCGGCAGCAGCAGCTGGGGCGGGGCACACTGTCAAACAGTGCTCGTACTTGCCTGCAGGCCATGACGACACGATGTACTTGCAACATTTTTGCCAGTCTCAGACAAGGCGCATACCCCAAATAAAGCAAAAAAAAAACCTTCTCCTACCTGCCCCTCACCCAGAGCCGAGTGTAGACGGTGCCGCAGCGGCAGCTGTTTGGATGTGCACATGCAAAATTAAATTACGACCAAAGGATGAGTGCTTAATTATACGCAAACATTTAAGTTTACTGCTTTTTTCGCCACGACTTGGTCGTGGAGGGGGGGGGGGGGAGAGAATGTAACACTGACTGCAACTAGAACTACAAATACATAGTAATGCTGGTGCGAATACTTGCAGCAGTCACTGTTTGTCTGCTCTGCTCGTTGAGCTCGGACTTTTGCTTTTGCCTTTGGGCCTAATTGGCTTGATGTGTATCTGTGTGTGTGTATCTGTGCATATAAACTTAATGTTAAACATTTTCTTTAATAATTTAAATATACAAAGTAATGAAAATTCCCATATGGTATTCTTAAAACTTGTTAACGATTCCTTTTTTTGTCATCTGGATTCCAAAATTTAAATAATTTTTTTAAGCAAGGTTTTTGAGTAATACTGCGATTAAACCAGGCTAAATTCGTCAAGCATTGAAAGATAAAAATAATTTTCTAAAACCGATTAAATTTATCATTACTGCATTTTGATCTTATGAATGTAAAATGTGTATATAGAAACATTTATTATTTAAAAGTACTTATAATGTTTTTTCAAGTTCAAGTTTAAAATTCTTTGAAAAAAAAAACTCTGGGGAAAACTCAATTGTGCTTTGGTCACATACAAAATTCTGTTTTAAGCCAAATAGTGGGGACCCTCCCTCGGCCAGGTAATGCAAAGAGCAAAAAGCAGCCAAACCTCAAAAAATCTCGACTCAGGATCAGAATCAGGGCAGACGCAAATTGGTGTTGGAGAGTGACAAAAGCAAATGCCAAAAACCGTCAAGTTTTGACGGAAAAAGCGTCATCGTCGGTGGGGTGGAAAAAAAAATGAAGTAAAAAGAATTAATAGCGGCAGCCGCGACGATTGTGGCCCAGTCGCTGTGGTCGCGACATTCAGTCGGCATGTCCTGGTCAGCCTTTCTCCCCTCTACCCGCAACTCGATTAGCATGCTCGTCCTGCCCGCCCGCCTGGCCTTGTGTCGAGTTAGGCGTCACTAAGAATTTTTAAAATTTTGTCCACATTTGCCTCCAGTTGCAATCGTCCCAATGGACTAAGCCTAAATGGACCAAAAGCTAAAAAGCTTAACGCAAAAATTTGAATAAATTGAGATTAAAATTGCTAAAACATTTTTTTCGCTTCAATTTAAATTTGAATTTGATTACAGAATATGCTACAAAAAAACGAATATGCACAACACTTATGACTAATAAAAATATGTTAATTTTATTAATGGATTATGCCAGTCACATCATTTATCTATATCATATTTTTTATTTACTTAATTGTTGGCTCACTTATCAATTAAAATTGTTGAAATTGAATTGGAGCTAGGGGCGCATGTTGTTGTTGTTCATTCAATTAAAATGTGTATAGGACTAGACACCAACAACAACAACAACAACATGAACGAGCAACAACAGCTTCCACTTTATATACAAAATATTTAGGTTTATTAATAATAATGCAATTACGCATAAAAATGTTTTAATTTATTTCAATTAAGCGTTAATTAAAAACTGTGTTTGCTGCTCGGTTTGTTTGGTGTTATGAAAACCAAGCATTTGCCACTGGGTGGCAACACACACACAACACACACAACATAAATGCAATGGAATTGTGAAATTCATAAAGAAAAACGAAAGCCAAAATATTTTCATTGATTGATTAAATATAGAATTAACTTTGAATTTAATTTAAGAAATAACAGAAAATTTATTTCATAATTTTTCCTAGATTTTTCGACTAAGGAAAACTTTTTGCAGCACTTTTACTATTTTCATTCTGGTTTACTATCTTTTTTTTTGCTATTTGGAAAATTATATATTTATTTCAAGACTACAGCTTCATTTTAACCAGATTTTGTTCCACCTTCATCCCATTGCAGCAATTGCGGCTTTCGTCCCGTGCTGAGTGAGCAGAGCGCTGTGGCAGCAGCAGCAGCGGCGGCGGCAGCTCAGCGCAGCGCCAATCATCCACCGCTTTTCCTGCCGCCTCATCTGGCCGCTCAGTTCTCGCATCAGCCGCTCTTTCCGGGCCTCAAAGGTGGGTGGACTAATGGCATAATCTCTATCAATGGGCTCGGCCTGTCAATCAAGGTCGAAAAAAAAAATCAAAAGCAACTGATAATCAAATTATCAGCTGCTACCAGCCTAAAATGACGACGATGCATCAACATCAAAAAAACAAATTTCAAAATTGATAAATATTCGATTTTTTTTACAGGTGTCTCGCCGTTTCAAAGCCTGTGCTCGTGCTGCTCGCTGAAGCCGCCACCGATGCCGCCAATGGCATCGGCATCTTCGTCGGTAATGGCGCCGCTAAGTGTGCCCGTGAGCAGCAGCTCGGCGGCCAGTTCGCCGGAGTCGCCCAAGTCGAGCGGTGGCTGTGGCTCGCACGATCCACGCTCCAATTCGGTGGCTGAGCTGCGGCGCAAGGCGCAGGAGCATTCGGCCGCGTTGCTGCAATCGCTGCATGCTGCAGCTGCTGCAGGATTGGCATTTCCGGGACTGCATTTGCCGCCGCTCTCCTTTGCCCATCATCCGGCCCTGGGGCATGTCGTTAATCACAATAACAACAATAGCAGCAGCAGCAACAACAACAATGTGCTACGCATGAAGCACGAGGCACAGGATATGACAGCGAGCACAATGAATGGCCTGGGCCCGAGCATACCCTCCAGCTCCACATCGGCAGCTCTGCTCGATCTGGCGGAATCAGCAGCGGCATATCATCATCATCATCAGCAACAACAACAACAGCAGCAACAGCAACAACAACTGCAACAGCAGCAACTACAGCATCAGCAACAGCAGCAACATCATGCCACCTTGTCGCCTCCGACCACGCCCACTCAGCAGCAGTCGCAACAGTTGCCATCGGTTGCTGCGCGTCAAGATTCGCCGCCAGCAACAGCTGCTCCTGTCAATGGCAGCACTCTACTTGCAAAAGCCGAGTAAAAAATACAAATCGTTTAAAAATAATATAAAATTATTAATTTAAGTCAATTAAAGTACATACATATATATATATATATATATATATGGCGGATCTACTATTTATATTTTATGTTATAGAGGGCAAAAACACAATAAAAGTCACTTTTAAAAAATTTCTAGAAAACTTAGTTAGATATTGGTGCCAATCAGCTGAAATTTCAGCTGAAGAGACGGAGATGTAGGATGGGCAAATATCTCCCAAAAATAATCATTTTTATAAAATCATTCAATTTATTTCATTGGTATTGAATAAATACGTTGTGACTTCTATTTAAAATATGTATATGTATATATCAATTAAAACATAATTTTTTCATATTAATTACGCAAGCTTTTGAATTAATGACCTGCCAATAAAAAATTAAATTAAAGCAGCTAAAGAATATATGTTAAACTGAACTGTACACACATAATCCATGAACAGAGTTGAGATTTCAGCTGACATAGCCTTTTGAAATGATATATATATATATATATATATCAGTTATATATACATATACTTGTATACATATGAGCATGGAGAGCAGATAGCTAACAAATCAGACATTAGCTATAAATTAAATAAGTAGATTATCTCTCTAAAAACGTACAGCAATAAGAAAAATATAGAACCAATAACAACAAAACATTATTTAAGCCAACAATATCTACACATAAAAACAAAAAACACAAGAGAATGCAACAGTTGATTAAACCTAAACAAGTTAATTAAAACAATAAATGATCATATTACAAAATTTAAATTTCACGTTTCATGATTTTAATTAACAAATGCATTAAACAAATTTACAGTTATCAACACTTAAACTTTGCATTTCGACTCGCACAGGCTTTGCGAATCGAAGAGATTGCTGTTCCCCTGGCAGCCACTGTAGTTGAAATTGATGCATTCATTGGTGTCCTTGCGATAGGTCCACATTTTTTGCAGGGCACGGCAGTTGCCGATTTTACCAAACTCCTCGCCGCAGGCAGCTAAATGGGATAAAATAAACGGCTTACACACACACACACATAAACAAACACTGCAGCTAACTGTGCTCAAAAAACATACGGTTCTTCAGCGTGGCAAGCGTAGCGCCCAACAGCGAGCAGAGCAACAAGAAACAGGCTAAATACTTCATCTTAAGTTTGGGCTTCAAAGTGGATGAACAAAATATACAAAAGTCAACTAATTGGAACTCTGCTTCGATTGCAACTGAATTTAAGGCTGATTTCTGACGCTCGTTTTATAGGCAACAATCAACTGGCTTATCTGTGGGTCAAGATGAGCTCTGCTTGCAAAAACCAAACAACAATTTCAACCTTTGAATTATAGTGAAATTGTACATATATTTATTATACAAAACAAGTTTTGAGCGTTGATTATTTTTTTCTGTTGACGGCGATCACTCCAAGCACTTAGTCCTTGCAGGTCTTTTCGCATTCGCCTTGGCTGCTAAATTGATTTGTATTGCCGCCACAGCCACCAAAAACGAACTCCACACAGGCATTATTTGCGGCATCATAGGACCATCTAGGCATGAATGCCATGCAGGCAGCTGCATCCTGAGCCATGCCATTCTTCGAGTGCTGCTCATTGCACATATCTGCGAAGGATGCAGACAGATCTGTAGAGTCGCATCTTTCAGTTGCTCCAAACTATTCACTCACCTGGCTTGGCGTGCACCATTGAGAGGCACCACAGCAATCCGATTGCTATAAGCTGAATAAACGCGTACTTCATACTTCGAAATAAAGTGGAGCTGAGACCAGCAACATCTGATTTATATAAAGCTGACTACATATAGCCATGACAAGAGAACAAATGTGGAGCTTATCTATTAGGTCAGACGTCTGCTTAGAGGCCATTAGAGCAGAACACCATGGGTCAATTTAGAAAGACCACACTGATAACCGAACTGCATCTGCTACATCGAGCTATGAGAGATAATCTGTATATAAACCGACTTGTATATATAATCGCTACAAAATTGTTTAATCTAAATATTACTGATAGCTTCAGACTGACACTAGGAACAATAGATTTAAGTTAAAGATGGACATTTAACACGAGCAAAGCAAAAATATAAATAAACTTTGAGAACTGATTCTTTAGGATTCTTCATTATGAAATACAGAATATTATATATATATCATTTAACAGAGATGAGACTTGTTCGCAGGTCTTTTGACATATCTTTTTCTCTTAATATCCTTAAATTCAATTCAATTGAGGCACCTCTCCACACAGGCATCTTTGGTGGCAAAGCGATTGGCGTTGCCTCCACATCCACCGTAGATAAACTGGACGCATTCCTGGGCTGCCGAATCAAAACTCCAGCGGGGCATATATGCCTCACAGGAAATACGACCATTTCCATTGCGCGAATGCTCCTCCCCGCACTCCACTGTATGCCAAAGAACATATTAGAATTAATAACGGTTTCTAAGGAGGTATACAAAAAATCACATCATACCATTTTTGTGGGTCGCAAGGCAGCTGACAAAAAGAGCAGCAAACAACACAAGAAACACGAAAATTTTCATAATGAGAGTGTTTTTTTTTTTAGTAATTAATAAAATCACAACTGAATTCATCCACTGACAAATTATAACTAAACTAGACAAATGTCGAGTTTGTCCAATAAATACGTTCGGTCAGCTGGGTTATCACTCTGCTCGGAGTGTCGATTTTTGGGAATAACAACAGATTTCCTGTGAATGCAAGTAAAATGGTAAATTTCTTTACGTTATTGCTGATGAATCAGATGAATAAAATTGAACATATAAATCGTAGATTTAAACCGGAACGATTAAAAGGTGAGCTTATACCAAATTTATTTTTTTTTTTTGAGATACCTTTCTATGTAAATTAATTTAAGCGAAATTATATTCAAAAAAATCACATATGATATTAAGATTTCATATTTCTTCAATCTCTAAGCAGACTCTCATCTTAGTGCTTCACTGTAACCCTTCAAGTAATTTGACATATCTTTATTTTAATATCAATCAACTGAGGCAACTCCCTTCACAGGATTCTTTAGTTTCCTCCATTGCCTCCATGAAATCTACACATTTATTAGTCTCTCGATTGTAGGTCCATTCACAAATGGGGCAGACCACAGGCATCTTACAAAAATATCATTTATATATTTTACTTGCATGGCATGTTTTTACACGTAAATAATTTAATTTACTATTAATCGGAAATTTCAAGCAAAAACCAATTGGATTCACTTTATACTCGCTTCAGCCAGTTTCCAACTGCTCCATTCTCAAAATTTTAGATCAAACTGGGAAATATAGATTAAAATTGTGAAGTATCCATTGGTTTGTTGATTGTATTTATTATATATAATGTAGCCTCCAAAAAAATGCCCAAGCTTTGTGTAAGTAAATTATTTTGTCCGAAAAAATATTGAGCAAATTGATAGTTTTAGTACTTAGATTAATATTTATTTAATTATTTTATGTCTCTGAGATAAATCAATCAATATTTATTTCTTCTTATGTAAATACACATATATAATTTAATTCAACAAATATATTTATTTACATCATAGATCGATATTTTAAATACAGATTTACTCTTTGCACTTGGCCTCGCATTTTACCTTACTTCCAAATTTATTTGCGTTGCCTCCGCAGCCCCCATAGTCAAAAAACTTGCAAGCGTTCTCGACCTGATTATAGCTCCAGCGGGGGGCATAGGCAATACACATTTTATTGCCGATACCATTGGCTGCAAATTTTAAACCACAAACAGCTATGGAAAAGTCAGAAGTTAAGAGAGGATCATTTCTTGATTATTATCGGAGTGCTTACGATCCTTGAGACCCATTGAGAGACCAAAAAGGGCAAAGAGCAGACAAATTATTGCAGTGAATTTCATTTTGACCAAGTTTTAAAGTTCCTTTTAGGGCTTGTGTTAACAGACTAACTAAAAAACAGAAATGAACTCGATGTTTTATACTCTCTTTGAAACAGTTACCAGTTTGTGTGTATTATATAATGTATAGCTCACAATAAAATTCATTAACAAAAGATTGAGAAATATTTTATAAATGCGCTGCACTAATCGAGCGTTATAAATAGTTGTGCTACTTTAAAAATATTTTTAAGAAAAAGAGAGTCTAAATCTTTAAAAAAAAAAATTGGTAAATATTTATTTATTACATAGACTATTTATTAGAAAGGATATTGGCACAGATCATGAGTTTTTAATACTGCCCAGTCGGCCCGTTGGCCCCGTCTGTCCCTTGGCTGTTGGCCCTTCTCCGGCACATTGCTGTCATTCATTTACCAAATTGTCTGGCCATCTTGAAACTGATCCATTGCCGCACATATCTGAGCAGGAAGCAGACAAATCTGATAAATCGTATATCGAACCCTTAACACGAGCAATGTATAGAAACTTTAAAAACTACCTCTAAAGTAAATACTAGCCATGATTGCTATGCTTTGTGAGGTCATACAACCCCAGGTGAACATCCATCACGCTAAGGTGGCTTCAGCCGACTCAGCCAGGATGTTCACTACGATGGAGTTAATGGGCTGTACACGGCCGATTCAAAGTAATCTGGGAGCCTGCCCACCCTCAGAAGTAGAGGGACTGGTGGAGCGGTAATGCCAATGTGCACCACACGATATGGGGCAGCAGGGGCATCAATTTAAGAACCTCACAGACTTAATATTTAGATATAACTTAGAACTTAGCAATCCAACCCGACATCTGTAAATATAATTAGGGAAGAGAAGACATCATCCTGATTAGTCGGTCCCTAAAGCCTCCTCGGACCACAAACTCATTATATTTAGGTTATTCAGATTCAGGTTCCTAGAGCTCAATTTACCCAGTATATGGTATATGGTATACCCCAAAATTCACTGTATCTAGAAAGAGCTACACAGCGCCACTTTAACAATGCAAAGAGGAACGGAGAATGGGAACGGTACGGTGAAAGTCTGACCTCCTACAGCAAGGAGATTAGGAAGGCTAAACGGACGAATTATATTAGTTTCTGTGAAAGTAAAAATTCCTCTTTGAAGCGCACTTTTTAGGTAGTATACCCTTTCAAAATGTCGTTGTTGATAGTGAAAGTGGAAAGTAGGTATAGGCCGTCGACTGACGACTGACGATTGGACATGTGCCAAATCGACAGTCACCGTGGACTCTCTCGTATGAGGAAAACGCTACTAAGCAGCCTTACCCTTGGACATATACCGGCTTTGGCTTAGGCTTCTTATCGGTCTACTGACAGGACATTGTACACTAAATAGCCACATATCCAAAATGTGTATTTATAGTAACAGTAAGTGTAGGTTTTGTGAAGGTGAGGAGGAGTCCTCAACTCACATCCTAACAGAATTTATCGCCCTGTCCAGGAAAGGATGCAGCATCCTAGGGATGCATGCTATGAGTGTCAATGTCATAGTAGCTCTCAACCCATTAAAAATGCTGGCGTTCTTGCAGGAACTGGGGTTAATGGAGGAGCTATAAGCTTAGAAGGAGGTACAATAGATATAAATATAATTCTTAAACAAATTTGACATATCTTTGTTTTAATACCAATCAACTCAATCAAGGTACTTCTCCTAACAGTCTTCATTAGTTTCCTCCACAGCCTCCAGATTGTAGGTCCATTCCCAAATGTGAAAGATCACAAGCATCTTACAAAAATATCATTAAGAACTGGAAAGGGTGTTTCGCACTTTACTATATACCATTTTTAGGCTCAAAGCAGCTGGCTAATATAACATAACAACAAACCATAGAAAACAATTATCTTTGTCTTGAATATTGTTTTACTTTTAATTGCATGGCAAGTTTTTCCAAGTAAATAATTTAATTTACTATAAATCGGAAATTTCCAGCAAAAATCAATTGGATTCACTTTATCCTCTCTTAAACCAGTTGCCAACTGCTCCTATCTCAAAATTTTAGATCAATCTGGGTAATATATATTAAAATTGTGATTATTATATATAATGTAGCCTCCAAAAAAATGCCCAAGCTTTGTGTAAGTAAATTATTTTCTCCGAAAAAATATTGAGCAAATTGATAGTTTTAGTACTTAGATTAATATTTATTTAATTATTTCATGTCTCTGAGATAAATCAATCAATATTTATTTCTTCTTATGTAAATACACATATATAATTTAATTCAACAAATATATTTATTTACATCATAGATCGATATTTTATATACAGATTTACTCTTTGCACTTGGCCTCGCATTGCTCCTTACTTCCAAATTGATTTGCGTTGCATCCGCAACCACCACAGTTGTAAAACTTGCAAGCGTTCTCGACCTGATTATAGCTCCAGCGGGGCCCATAGGCCAAACATACTCTTTTGCCGATGCCATTGGCTGCAAATTTTAAACCACAAACAGCTGTGGACAAGTCAGAAGTTAAGAGAGGATCATTTCTTGATTATTATCCAAGTGCTTACGATCCTTGAGACCCATTGAGAGACCAAAAAGGGCAAAGAGCAGACAAATTATTGCAGTGAATTTCATTTTGAACAAGCTTTAAACTTCTATTTAGGGCTTGTGTTAACAGACTAACTGAAAAACAGAAATGAACTCGATGTTTTATACTCTCTTGAAACAGTTGCCAGTTTGAGTCTGTGTTTGTGTGTGTGTAGTTCACAATAAAATTCATTAACAAAAGATTGAGAAATATTTTATAAATGCGCTGCACTAATCGAGCGTTATAAATAGTTCTGCTACTTTACTTCAAAATATATTTATGAGGCCAAAAATGAGTTCTTAATATATTATGTTGTGATAAAAATAGGGCAATATTTATTTGACATTTTTAATAATTCTACTCTAATATATCTAATCAAAGTAATGGTATTGATATCAGAATTGAAGAATGTAAGCTGTGATAGAGAAAGTTGTTTCGCATGTGACTCCTTGCTTACCTTATTAATCGGTTAGACTTTAGATTTGTATACACATATATATATATTTGAATAAATAAGATTTGATTAATTTTTTTTTACGGAAAAATTGAATTTCAATCAAAAAAGGACTATTCATTGTAAAGGGAGCTAAAAAGTGAGCTAATAGCGAAAGAATGTGAAACAAATGTTTGTCAAATTAATTGATGTGAAGATCTCGGTGAATGCACTTAAAATATCACGAAATTTAATAAAATATTAATTAATTAAATTGTACACCAATTTGGAACGATCTGATGTTCCAGAATTAAGTTACCAACTCTCAGATAGTAATATAAACAAACACAATTTGAGTCTTGAGTTAATCTAATAATTGGCACAGCTTAAGATATAACACAGAATTCACACTTTCAAATGATTTATTTATCCGATGTCTCTGAGATATATAAATAAATATTTAAAAACTATTTTTTTTTTCTTCTTATGTAAATACACATATATAATTTAATTCAACATATATATTTATTTTCTTCATAGATCGATATTTTACATACAGATTTACTCTTTGCACTTGGCCTCGCATTGTTCCTTACTTTTAAACCGATTATCGATGCCTCCGCAACCACCAAAGACGAAAAACTTGCAAGCGTTCTCGTCTAAATTATAGCTCCAGCTGGGCACATGGGCACGACACCTTCCAGCGACTGCAAATTGTAAACCACAAACAGCTGCGGGCACGTCAGAAGTTAAGAGAGGATCATTTCTTGATTATTATCCAAGTGCTTACGATCCTTGAGACCCATTGAGAAACCAAAAAGGGCAAAGAGCAGACAAATTATTGCAGTGAATTTCATTTTGACCAAGTTTTAAAGTTCCTTTTAGGGCTTGTGTTGACAGACTAACTAAAAAACAGAAATGAACTCGATGTTTTATACTCTCTTGAAACAGTTGCCAGTTTGAGTCTGTGTTTGTGTGTGTTAAGTTCACAATAAAATTCATTAACAAAAGATTGAGAAATATTTTATAAATGCGCTGCACTAATCGAGCGTTATAAATAGTTCTGCTACTTTAAAAATATTTTTATGAAAAAGAGAGTCTAAATATTTTAAAAAAAAATTGGTAAATATTTATTTATTACATATACTATTTATTAGAAAGGATATTGGCACAGATCATGAGTTTTTAATACTGCCCAGTCGGCCCGTTGGCCCCGCCTGTCCCTTGGCTGTTGGCCCTTCTCCGGCACATTGCTGTCATTCATTTACCAAATTGTCTGGCCATCTTGAAACTGATCCATTGCCGCACATATCTGAGCAGGAAGCAGACAAATCTGATAAATCGTATATCGAACACTTAACACGAGCAGAGGGTGTTTCGCACTTTACTATGCAAAATGTTGAGGCTCAAAGCAGTTGGCCGCATAAACTAATATAGAACAAACCATAGAAAGCAAATTTTATTTCCACGTCAAGTTTTTGCGACTGTGGCGTAAATAATTTAATTTACTATTAAACGGAAATTTCAATGTAACATTTAATATAGTATTTGTTGCAATTGTTAGCAAAAATCAATTGGATTCACTTTATCCTTGCTTCAGCCAGTTTCCAACTGCTCCTTTCTCAAGATTTTAGATCAATCTGGGAAATATATATTAAAATTGTGAAGTCTCCATTGGTTTGTTGAGTGTTTAATTTTTTTAAAGAACAACAGTCAATTATTTTTATATAGTTAATTATAGTTAATGTAGCCTACGAGAAAAGTCCCAAGCTGTGTGTAAGTAAACTAATTCAGAACAAAATAATGATCAAATTTGTAGTTTTGTAATTTAGATTAATATGTATTTATTTATAACATGACTCTGTGATAAATCAAAAAATATTGAAAAAAAATATATTTTTTTTTCCTTATAAATTGATGTAAATACACATTTATAATTTAATTCAACAAATATATTTATTTACTTTATAGATCGATATTTTATATACAGATTTACTCTTTGCACTTGGCTTCGCATAGGTCCTTATATCCAAACCGATTATCGTTGCCTCCGCAACCCCCATAGACGAAAAACTTGCAAGCGTTCTCGACCTGATTATAGCTCCATCGGGGCCCGTAGCCGAAACACACTGTATTGCCGATACCATCGGCTGCAAATGGTAAACCACAAACAGCTATGGAAAAGTCAGCAGTTAAGAGAGGAACATTTCTTGATTATTATCCAAGTGCTTACGATCCTTGAGACCCATTGAGAGACCAAAAAGTGCAAAGAGCAGACAAATTATTGCAGTGAATTTCATTTTGACCAAGTTTTAAAGTTCCTTTTAGGGCTTGTGTTGACAGACTAACTGAAAAACAGAAATGAACTCGATGTTTTATACTCTCTTTGAAACAGTTACCAGTTTGAGTCTGTGTTTGTGTGTATTATATAATGTATAGCTCACAATAAAGTTAATTAACAAAAGAGGAACAAATATTTTATAAATGCGATGCAGTAATCGCGCGTAATAAATAGTTCTGCTAATTTAAGTCATTTTTGAAAATATTTTTTTGAGGGAAAGAATGAGTCTTAAATTTTTTAAAAAAAAAATGTGTAATTATTTATTTATTACATAGACTATTTATAAGAAAGGACATTGACACCGATTATGAGTATTTAATACTGACGATTGGGATATTCGGCACCCGACGGTCCCTTGGCGGATGGCACTCCGCCGGCACACTGCTGGCATCCATTTGCCCAGTTTTCTGGCCATCTACTTGCTTCGTCTCCACCACCAGTTGGGTCTGATCCATTGTTATATCTGAGCAGGAAGCAGACAAATCTGTAAAATCGTATTATCGAATGGGGCAGGCCACATCTTGCAAAAATATCATTAGCAACTGCAAAATGTACTTCTCATTTTACTACAAACAAACAAATGGAAAATTTACATTTTTGTATTGAATTTTCTTTATTTTTTTCCAGGGCCGTCAAGTTGTATAGTCAGTCAGAAATTGCGACTGAGACGTAAATAAGTTGTACTCGCATTTAGTAATTAAAAAAAAATTACACCTAATTTAATAAGCAAATAAAAACAAATACAATTAAACGGAAATTTCAAGGTAAAATTAAATATTTGATTTGCTCCAATTCATGGCAAAAAGAAATTGGATTCACTTTAGCAGGAAAAACCATAAAATATTCTAAATCGATAATTAGACTAACATCATTTTATTCACATAATAATAATATGTTAATAAAAAAGTTAACAAACGAGAAATTTTTTAATACAGTTTTGTTTTGCACCCCTTGCTTGCTTCGCATTTATTCCTGGGTAATAAATGTACAAATTGAGAATTGGACCCTCCATTTCCTTATTTATTGTTTATTGTTGCGCAGAATAAAAAATAAAGCAAATTGATAGATTTTGTCTCGGAGATAAATCAATCGCTGAACGTGTAACATATATTTGTATATATCTTAACATTTATGTATAAGAAATAAGACTCTAATAGCCAATAAGTATAATAACAAAAAATCATAATTTAAGCCAACAATTATCAACATTTAAACACACAAAATACATCCGTTAAGTAATGTTAACAACTTATGTAAAAGTATAATTTTATCATATTACAAAATTTAAATTGCAACGATCAATGATTTTAATTAACAAATGTACCAAAACAGGTTTGCAGTTATCAACACTTAAACTTTGCATTTGGACTCGCAAAGGCTTTGCGAATCGAAGAGATTGCTGTTGCCGTGGCAGCCACTGTAGTTGAATTCAATGCATTCATTGGTGTCCTTTTGATAGGACCACATTTTTTGCAGGGCACGGCAGTTGCCGACTTTACCAAACTCCTCGCCGCAGGCAGCTAAATGGGATAAAATAAACGGATTACACACACACACACAAACACTGCAGCTAACTGGGCTCAAAAAACGTACGGTTCTTCAGCGTGGCAAGCGTAGCGCCCAACAGCGAGCAGAGCAACAAGAAACAGGCTAAATACTTCATCTTAAGTTTGAATAAAAAATTAACAAAATATACAAAAGTCAACTAATTGGAACTCTGCTTCGATTGCAACTGAATTTAAGGCTGATTTCTGACGCTCGTTTTATAGGAAAAAATCAACTGGCTGATCTGTGGGTCAAGATGAGCTTTGTTAACAATAAAAGCAAACCTGAAAATTACAGTGAAATTTTTACATATTTATAGTAAACAAGTAACAATGCTGTAGTGGCGAGTGAGCTCGACTACAATATACCCTGGATGCTGCTGTTAAAAATAAAATATCTTTATAGGCTTACACCCAAATGTGAGCAATTCTGCTGATATCATGAGCGAAAAAAAAAAAAAAAAAAATTAAAGCATCGTGTGTATTCAACAGAAAATTTGTTTTTATTGCTATCGGAAATCGAAACGTATATTTTTTCCAGTAGCAAACTCGATTTGCTCGTGGGTCCGAGTTTCAAGTCTTTTGCTCTTATAGCCCCTGAAATCCACCGTATCAACTAGGCTGATCAAGAATCTTAATACAATATTTGGTAGATGTTTTATAAAAATTAGCAAAAGCGCATTATACCCTCTTACCCATTTTCAATGCGTTTAGGGTATAAAGACCAGTTTTGCGCGTTGATTATTTGCTTTTGTGCGGTGTTTCGTAAGCTACATCGATCACTCCAACCACTTAGTCCTTGCAGGTCTTCTCGCAATCACCTTGGCTGCTAAATTGACTTTTATTACCGCCACAGCCACCAAAAAAAAAAAAAAAATACACACAGGCAGTCTTGGCGGCATCATTGGTTCATCTAGGTCATCCTTTAATAATTTAGAAAATTTGCCCTAATTTTAACACTAGGTATGATTGCTATGCTTTATAGCATCGTAAGACAAAGGATTCCTCATAATGAGTCTTGAACCTTGAAGTACATGAAACTTGTTCTCAACGTGATCTCATTGCGCGATGAAACAGATAAATAAATTTCTATCTTTAAAAATAGATTTAAATCGTAACGTTCAAATGTGTGTTTATAACAAAAGTTTGGTTTGAGATACCCTTCTATGTAAATGTCTTTAAGAGAAATTATATTCACAAAAATCACATATGATATTAAGATTTTATATTTCTTCAATCTCTAAGCAGACTCTCTTCTTAGTGCTTCAGTGTAATCCTTCAAGTAATTTGGCATATCTTTATTTTAATACCAATCAACTTAATTGAAGCACTTATCTTCACAGGCTTCTTTAGTTTCCTCCACTGTCTCCATGTATCAAATCTATTATTAGTCATTTATTAGTCTCTCGATTGTAGGTCCATTCACAAGTGGGGCAGATAACAGGCATCTTACAAAAATATCATTAACAACTGGAAAGGGTATTACGCACTTTAATCCACACCATTTTGAGGCTCAAAGCAAACCATAGCAAAAAAATATTTTTGTCTTGAATATTGTTTGATTTTTATTTGCACGTCAAGTTTTTACAGTCAGTGAGAAATTGCGACTAAGGCGTAAATTATTTATTAAGCAAACAAAAACACTACTATTAAATGGAAATTTCAAGCTAACAATTATTATAGTATTTGTTGCAATTGTTAGCAAAAATCAATTGGATTCACATTATCCTCGCTGAAGCCAGTTGCCAACTGATCCTTTCTCAAGATTTTAGATCAATCTGGGAAGTTTCCATTTATTTGTTTATTGTTTACTTTTTTTTAAAGAACAACAGGCAATTATTTTTATATAGTTAATGTAGCCAACGGGAAAAGTCCCACGCTGTGGGGAATTCATTCATTTCTCAGAAAAAAATAATGAGCAAATTGATAGGGTTTTGTAATTTAGATTCATATATGTTTATTTATTCGACGTCTCTGACATAAATCAATCAATAGCACCTGTAGCATAACATATATATATATATACAACTGAAAATAAAGTTGATATATGCCTTAATAGAATAATTGCATCATTTAAATCATTTAATTTAATCGAACACTAAAATAGAAAAAGTAAAATAAATCATTAAATGTAATTCGAAGGTTTTTCTTAAATGCCAACCAAAAATAATGCGATTATTTTATAATTTCAAAAGCTAAATCGCTATGCACAGCATTATCACTACACGCCAGAGCATATAATATATATATATATATGTGTCTAGCAATAATCTAATCTAAAACATTTCAAGGTTAGAAAAAAAATCGACTGCTCGGACAGTTTAATTCAACACATATATTATTTATTTAAATCATAGATCGATATTTTATATACAGATTTACTCTTTGCACTTGGCCTCGCATTCTTCCTTACTTTCAAATTGATTTGCGTTGCCCCCGCAACCACCATAGATGAAATTCTTGCAAGCGTTCTCGGCAGGATTATAGCTCCATCTGGGCATATAGGCGAGACACTTTCTTTGGCCGGTGCCATCGGCTGCAAATGGTAAACTACAAACAGCTGTGGGCAAGTCAGAAGTTAAGGAAGGATCATTTCTTGATTATTATCCAAGTGCTTACGATCCCTGAGACCCATTGAGAAACCAAAAAGGGCAAAGAGCAGACAAATTATTGCAGTGAATTTCATTTTGAACAAGTTTTAAACTTCTATTTAGGGCTTGTGTTGACAGACTAACTGAAAAACAAATAAAGCACGATGATTTATACTTTCTGCTCTCTTCAAAACAATTGCAAGTTTTAGTCTGTGTTTGTGTGTATTATATTTTGTATAGCTCACAATAAAGTTAATTAAAAAAAGCTTGAGAAATATTTTATAAATGCGCTGCAGTAATCGAGCGTTCTAAATAGTTCTGCTACTTTAAGTCAGTTTTAAAAATATTTTTATGAGGCCAAGGTTGAGTTCTAAATCTTTTTTGTTATGATAAAAATAGGTCAATATTTATTTATTACATAGACTATTTATTAGAAAGGATATTGGCACCGTTCATGAGATTTTAATACTGTCCGTTCGGCCCGTCGGCCCCTGGAGCTGTGCACTTAACAAAATACTTCCATTAAATGTATGATCATAAAATGTGAATATAATTTAAGAGTGATTACAATAATTTCAGTTGCTGGCATACACAATGTGTACCCATTCCGGGGGTTCTTCCCACAAGATTAACTGCTGGTTCTGATGGTTGTCGTCTCCGCTGTTTGTTGCTCTTGCTCCGTAGTCAGCTCTGTGCTCTGCTGTGTGACGGATGCTGATTTGCCTAGGCAAACCTGTTCGCAGTGCTCTTTGGTCTCAAAATTGTTGCTGTTGCCGGCGCAGCCGCCGTAGACGAATTCCTCGCAGGAGTGCGTGTCCAGATTAAAGGCGTAGCGATAGAAGAGCGCAAAGCAGCGACCCGTCTCCCTTGGCTGATGGCACTCCTCCGGCACATCGGTGGCATCCATTGGTGGCCCAGTTGTCTGGCCATCATCTTCTTGCTGCTTCTCCACAACCAGTTGGGACTGATCCATTGCGGCACTGTGCACGCACAGCACGCATATCAGTACACTTAGCGCAATCAGGCACAGCTTGTAGCTCATTTCGTTTCGGTTTCTTTAATGCGAATGACTTCAAATATGTCACTTGGCCAAGCTTAAATAGTCAAACAATCCACATTGTTTTTTTTTTCTTTTTTTTTTGTTTTGATGTCGTATTTGCTTGAGTCATTCGCCGACGTATGTAAATCACGGAAACTTGTCGCTCTACGTCGTTTTGTTGACGTCCAATGCCTCAATTTCAGTTCAACGCACCTATAAATAATGCTACGCAATATTATAGTTTAACTCGGCTAAATCATAAATTTTTTGTATTTCCGCACATATTTTGGGTTTTGACAAACTTTTTGATATTATTAAAAATTAACACGGAATTATAGGCGTGACGACCTTCTCAATTATTTCAATCACATACCAAGTAAATCACATTCAACTTTGCGAAAATATATTTAAATTAAATCTCATGCTATTAAAGAATTACCTGATATTTTTAATATGTTTACTTTAATCTATTAAATCAAAATAATGGTATTGATATCAGAATTGAAGAATGTAAGCTGTGATAGAGAAAGTTGTTTCGCAAGTGAATCCCTACTTAAATACTCAATCAGTTAGACTTTAGATTTGTATACACATATATATATATTTCAATAAATAAGATCTGATTAATTTAATTTTTTACGGAAAAATTGAATTTGAATCAAAAAAGGACTATTCATTGTAAAGGGAGCTAAAAAGTGAGCTTATGGCGAAAGAATGTGAAACAAATGTTTGTCAAATTAATTGTTGGAAAGTTCTCGGTGAAGGCACTTAAAATATATCACGAAATTTAATAAAATATTAATTAATTAAATTGTACACCAATTTAGAACGAGCTGATGTTCTAGAATTAAGTTACCTACTCTCAGATAGTTATATAAACAAACCCAATTTGAGTCATGAGTTAATCTAATAATTGGCACAACTTGAGAATTAACGCAGAATTCACACTTTCAAATATTGTTTTTTATTTGCACAAGTTTCTTGCTTAGGGAATGGCCATTGAGTTGGGATCGTCATGAATTCATTTCTTTACGAGAAGACATGCCTCCTCACAGGTCTGACGGAAGCCCCAGCGATTGTCATTGCCTCGACAGCCGCCAAAATTGAATGTTTCACAGGCATTTTTATCCTTGTTGTAGTAATAACGCTCCAGTTTCATGCGGCAAGGACCCGTTTCCAATGGCTGCAGGCATTTCGGATCTATTGGTAATATTGGAATATTGAAAATTGTCTCAAGAAACTCAAATGAATTATTTTTGTTACCTTGCTGCTTCTGTTGTTGTTGTTGTTGTGGTTGAGCTTGCTTCAGATTGGGCTTCACTGTGGTTGTAGTTGCGGTCACCTGAGTTGCCTGTGCCTGTGCCTTGGGTTTGGGCGTTGTCACTGCCTCCGTGAATTGTGTGAGACTGATAAAAACAATGGCAACAATGCAACAAAATTGGGGCATTCTCTTCATTTTGAATGTGATCACTGATAACTGCAAATAACAACTGAATTTGTAAAATAAATAAAAACTATATTTAAATAGATGATCTGTGTTTACCTCTATGTTTGTGTGTGTAAGTGTGTGTAAGTGTGTGTGTGGGTGTGTGTGTGGGTGTGTGTTAAGCGAGGCGTTTATGTCAAATTGCGCACAGAGAGCGCTGAATAAGAGCGAGCTTAATTATTAGATATACATATATGTATGTATATATATATATATATATATATTACTTAATCAGCCATATTTGTATGCTCTCAATGTGTCTAGCTTTAGATGAAGAGTATTTGTATACCCTATATTTGTAAAATATCTACAAATAAAAATTCTAAGCATTTTTTTAAAAATAATTATATAATTAAGTAACTTTTATTTACTCTGATTTGTCTAGTAACTAATAAATTAAGTTGGTCAACAAAAATTTATATTTTATGACGCAATAAACATTTGATACAAAGTAAATGTAAGTTTTCACATAATCAAACTAATTTTTAAATAAATAACAATACAAATATAACAGATACCAGATTTTCCTGGAAGTGCTGCAATTTGCATACCAGATTCGATAATTGCTAAATATAAGTAAGGAAAATACTTGAAAATATATATTCCACTTTGGGGACCATTAAAATTGCATTAGTCATTAGAAACGGGGACAAGTTAGTGACTAAGGCACATGGCTTAAGTGATAATTAGGCCTAATGTGATGAGGGCCAAAGATGTAAACGTGGCTAACGGGCTAAGGCTGGGCAAAAACGTTAGTTAGGTGTTAATGCACAGAGCAAATTGAATTATCACTTAACGTTAGCTGATAATCATTATAATGATGATGATGATGAGGATATGGTTACTTGTGCATCTAGTAGAAGTGCTATTTATTCATTAGCTCCACACACACACACACACACACACACGTCTCTACAACCATTTTGAGTGTGGGTGGCACGCAAATTTGGCTGATTGAGTGCCCGAAATGTGTGTGTGTGTGTGTGTGTGTGTTATGTGGTGACAATTCAGTTAACTGTTTAATTTGCTTGAAATAATTGAAATGCTGCCGAGGCGAGATCCATTAATTGTGCCACTCGTCATCCAAAACTGCGTTTAATTACCAAATTAGTCCGCAATTGAGAGATGCAACCGAACCGATTCAAACAGACTCCAAAAGACTTGAATAGACTAAAAACAGATTCAAAGAGACTTTGCCTGTGGACTCCAGCGTCTGTATGTGTATCTGTATGTGTATTTTACGTTTAACATATTTGTATGTATGTATGTAGTATGCGTAAACAACAGTTGAAACTGAAAGCTTCGCTCGCCGCTTCAGTATCTATTTTTATTTTGGTTTGCACTTTTTGTATTGGAAATACCCAAGCCAAAACAACTTCAATTTGCCTTTTGTTGTTGTTGTTGTTGTTGTTTTTGCTGTTGTCATTGATATGCGGAACATGTTTTTGTTGGCTGTGCAAAGTTTTACGTCATTTCATGTGAACGCCGACGCCGATGCCGATGCCGACGCCGTTTATTATAAATAAGTGTTGTGAGTGTGTAGGGTATCAATGGGCACAGTGAGGCCTATCAGAAGTCAGCAAAACTACATCTACAATTTTTGATTTTTTACTCTAAAAATAAAACACTACTTTCATTGTCTAATTTGTAATTCATGTTGGTATTTCACATATTCCATTAATATTGCTAATGAAAATATATATATTTGGAATTATTATTTTCATATGCATAAATTATTTTTAATCAGTATAGCCAGTTGATAATTAACGAACTCGTGGACTCAGTGTCAAATGTCAATTTGATTGAAAACTATTACGGCAGAAATATATATATAAATGCCAATAGGCAGAAACAATATTTAAAAAAAAAATTGGAAATTAATGAAGTATTCAAATGTTGTAAATGGAACACGCAAAAGTAAAAGTAAAAACACATTTTAAAATTTATAAAATAAATGTTTTTAATCTATAAAGCTGAACCCATTAAAAATTAAATATTGTTAATAATTATAACAATAACAAATTTCAAACACTTAATTGTAAAAAAAAAATTTATATATATATATATGTACTTATTTGAACCTTTAGACTATGTTTATGTATATGTATTGTACGCACGCCAATTAATAAAACTAATTCTAATTATAATTCTATTCGTTATAGCCTAAAAATAAATAGATAATCTAAGCGAGCAAAAAAGGAAATAATATATACAATTTTTGGTATAGTACAGTTTAAAAGAATTTGGCCATAAGGTAGATGATGCAGCTGTCGTAATGGCCCAGAGTTTTCGATTTAGCAGCTAGCTAACTTGGTCAATGTTGAATCTTGGCTAGAGGAAAAAGAAACATTTGTTCAACAACCAATAATTGACTGACAGAGTGTTTAGTGATTTGCTGGCCAAAGAACGAGACGGTTGAGTACGGCTAACACCATCCAAAATGTGTTGGCAATGGCTGATGCTGCAACTGATGATGCTCATGCTGCTACTGGTCGATGGTGCCTCCAAACGTGGTATATAGATACATTCTGAGCATGCGCTTTAATCGGTTGATTAATGTGTTGTTGTTATTATTGCAGTTAAGCTGTGTCTGCAGCCAATGGTCAGCGGTCGCTGTTTTGGCCATGTGGAGAGCTATGCCTATAATCCGCTCCAGAGGCGCTGCGAATCCTTCATCTATGGCGGCTGCGGCGGCAATGAGAATCGATTTGATAGCCGGGCCGAGTGTGAATACAGCTGTCGTGATATTTAAGGCATGATGTGGCATGTGTGGCAATAAGAACTACAACTACAACTAGATTGGCTAATCTATGTGCTTATATTCAATTAGTGGTTTGATTGATTTTGTTGGACAAGTTAGTGCGCAGCTTGACGTGTCGCCTATTATTGCAGATCTTCTCGCACTGCTCGAGAGAGACAAACAATCGCTTATTGCTGCAACCCATATAGTGGCAGTGCTGCGTCTCATCATTATAGTATATGCCCACTGTAGTTGGCACACACAGGCTGCTTGTGCTGGGTTGCACCTGGCACCGATCACCTGCAACAAGCAATTTGATTAGGCCCACTTGGAAAAAAGATGATAAACCTGTTTAGACTCACGTGATCGTGCCACAACCATATGCCACTCCAGGCACATAGCTACGAGCAGACATATCCAGATTTGTATTCTTCTGCGTTGTGCATTCATTTTGTTTAAAGGTTTTGTTTTAATTGTTACAGAACTTGGATATATATATATATATATATAGATGTGTGTTTTCAGTTCGTGTCAAAATTCAGCTTTGTACTGTGAGTGGCACAGATATCATCAGTATTTTCATAGAATTGCTGTCGACTGTTTCTGCGACGAAGTTGAAGACAAATGCGCAGCACTGCCAGCTGCTTCTCGCCATTTATATGTATATATGTGTGTGTGTGTGTGTGTGTGCGTGTTTGTAATTATAATTGTCAATGCTATACTATATGGTATACCGATCTGCTGTCTTCTTGTACAATTTATGAGTTTTTTAATACTCGACAAAAAGTTCAGTAAACCAGACTAGAACAGTCCAAAAATTTTTCCAAAATCTTTTGTCGCTCACTTGCAGATTAATATATATATATATGTATATATATAACAACGATTCCGGTCATATAGATGTAGGTATCAGACAATAAATACACAACTGAAATATGTGTTGATTCGTTCAGTTGTTGCGACACTTTTGGTCACTGTTTAAGTTGTTTTACTCTGCTGTTTGAGCTGTCGCAAGCTCGACTCGAAACCTCGAACAAAAGGCAAAACACTCACACAAATTTGTAATCTATTCTGCCAATTGCCCTGCTGCTGCTGACGCCGTCGTTGACTGATAACAACTATAACAACGACAACGACGACGACGTCGACGTCGACGTCGACAGCAGCATCAATACTAAATCTGCTTTTTGCCAGACTTTATTGTTGACAACATGATGAGATGAGATGCTATGGGGAATGCTGCTTTGGGATGGGTATTCCAGCATAAACTGGCGTGCGCCTGTTGCAGAAGGTCGATCTTTATAGAACTTCAGTCAATCAACGATATTTTAATACCCTAATTTATAAAGCAAACAACTGCATTTGCAGAATGTTGTTCACACAGTAAATATTTTTAAGTTTATGTTTATGTATAATATAATTAAAAAATCTATTATAAAAAATAATAGATTTACAAATTACTATGTATTTTATGTCAATCACTTACAATCAGCTGAGCGATTCATTTCAGCCTTATCAATCAGTCTGTAATAAACATGTTTTGAGCTGTCGTAAGCGCTTCTCAATGTTCAACTATATATATATACATATATATATATATATATATATATTTTTTTTTTATTAATTAGGCTGTGACTGTGAAACATGCCACTCACACACACGCAGTCAAACATGCCTCGCCACAGATGTCCATTTGGAAATAAACAATTACGTCACAATTCATAACGGTGATTAACTTAATTTTCTTTTTATTTTTTTTTTTTATAAAAAGTAGACACAGATCGTCTTATTTATGCCTATAATAATCATGATTGCGTCGCAGACCCCGCACACAGGTGTCCACACAGTCCTGCCGGCTGCCAAAGCTCTGGCCGGGCGTCAGCTTGCAGGCGCTTATGGAGTACCTAACGCAATCAAGAGCGGCCGGATCGTAGTAGAAGCCCTCGATTTCGATGGTGCAGATGCCAACAGAGACAGGCCTGGGTTTCAGGCAGATATCTATTGAAATAGCATACAATAATTATGTGCTGACACCGGCAATTCCACCTCTTGACTCACGTGGTATGCCGGGCACATAGCGGGTCTCAATACTGATGCAGCCGAGCAGCAGCAACAACAACCAAAACATTGGCTTCAACGGTGACATCTGGCCTCGTAGTTTTTGATAGTACTATACTTGCGTCCAACACCACCCGCAGGCAACTGAGTGAGAGTGAGTGAGACCAGAGCAACGTCAATGTCGCCAACGACAACAACTCATACAGAAACACACACACACCCGGACCCACAAGAATCCACACACCCGCACAGCACAACACACACAGATACCCAACATGCTTGCTGATAGCCAAACGGATGCGATAAGCAGCTCCATACGTCAGCTTAGCGAGAAAAGAGGCCGCCTCTGAGCTCGGTTTGGCCTACAATGAGTGCCACAGATCTCACAGCTCCCGAGCGGAACGAAAGCGATAGCAAATCTGAATCCGAACAAAGTTCTCCCAATGCGACATATTTTATGGGAATCTTTAACAGTTTAATGTGGTTAGTCAAAACACTTGGATCCGTTTGAGAAATTCAAGGTTAATTACCAAAAATATATTCATTAAGAAAAATATATTAGATAAGAAATTTATTGGTGATTTCATATGTAAAGACTTCCCAAGCTAGTTACATTTCTGATCTTAGGATATAACCCGATTGAGTTGTCATATTAATATAATCAAATTGAAAGCATTAAAGGATTCGTTAATTTATGGCACATAAGGATCACAGATGCCCAAGATAATAAAAGTATTTTCGCGATTCATTTCCATTCGCCCTGCTTGTAAAATTGTTTGTGTTTTAGTTTATAAATCTTAAAAGCTATGAGAAAATAAGTCAAAGTTAAACCAGCTAAATTAAAAATAGTTCTTAAATTGCGGATAATTTAATAATAATTAGTTCTCTGTTCAACACTATGATTTGATTAAGTTTTCCTCCTCCTCTCAGGACATTCTCAGTTTCAATGAAACATTCTTTGCTTCAACACATTTTGTGCAATTTTTTTTAGTTTCTTAATTTACAATAAATATATATTAAAAAAAAAAATTAGTATCGACTTTTATTTTAGAGTAGTTCATTTAGGTGTACGTCTTTGCGGACTGCATTGTTGAAGCCTTCCTTATAGCGATACCAGATTGGACTCTTGACAATGGCATCGGTTTTCACTAAAAATTAACAATTAGAGTTGTATTAAAATATTAACGTGGCTTAATAAACTCTCGTCTTACCCTCCTCCATAGCAGTTGCTGCTGTTGTCTTATGAGTAACGCGACCAAAGAAATCCTTGGTAAGCTAGAAAACAACCAAACAAAATTAAATTTAATAATTGGTTAATTGAGAGGCAGTAAATAAAAAACAAAAAAAAGAAAATAATAAAATAAATACATTTCTAAACATTTGCACATAATAATAAAAAAGCTTTAATTAAAGTGTGGGAACTGCGAATAAAAGGCAAACAACCCCTAAATAAATGTACAACCACAAGGAAAAAACACATTTCCGTCGCCAGTCGCTTTCGTTTAGGATTGGCAATAAATGTTCGTTTGCCATGATCCCACATTACGACTCTAAAGACAATGGGCACCGAATCCCCTTATGGGTTATTAGCTCTTTCAGGATTTGCGCCACTGAAGCAAGAAAAACGCAGGAAAAGAGCAAGTAAAGTTCAAAACCTGGTCGCTTGGTTGGTTTGGGCAATTCTGACAAAGCGCAATAAGCTCAAATAAGCTGCACCACAAATTTGCAACAAAATTGCTGCTAAGTAAATGCAAGACATGCAAATTGATAGAAATATGGAAAAGGCACGCATCTCACTTGCTGTTTAGGTCCACTGCGCGCACAGAAGTCCGTTATTTGTTTTGGCTTTAATGTTTGCAAATGATTCGGCAGACGAGGAGCTGCATCTGGTTTCTTCGCTGGGATAGTCTTTGGTGCTGTTGTGCTCTTTGTAGCATCCCCTTTGGGTGCGGCGCGGCGTATGCGCTCCAGATCCACCTCACGTGCTATCAGCTGGCGACTGAAATAGGGCAGGGTGAGACCAGCAAAACCTGTTAAGTATACATAGAAATTATGAACTGTTAATCTTTAGAGTCGTGCATTCACGTCACCTGGGAATCCACAGAGCGTATCCAAGTCTGGTTCGGTTTGGAAAACATAATGACCCTCCGCCGATTTGACCTGCACAAACGTCAAGCCCAGATCAACCATCACTTGAATAGTGTGACGCAGATCATATTGCTCTCTAAATGAGCAGATATTTGCAATTAGTTGGAGTATCAATTGACGGATATGTTTTACTCACTTTTGTGATAGAAGTTGAATAGCCACCGAGCGCAATTGTGGGGAGAGAATACGCTTGAGCAGCGGCACTGTGTCCAGCAGCAGGATGGTGCCTTGACCGACACCCTGTGCCGATGTGGTGACACCCTTGCGCAGTGACTGAAAGATGTTCAGCTGGTTCGTGCACTTCTGATTGAACTGGATAAAAATATAAAAGAGAGTATGAGTAAAGGGGTTGGAGCATAGTGTAAACAGTGAGAAATCTATGCAGAACTCTTATTAATCTTGTGATTGCATTTGAGGCACATAATGCACAAGAAATTACATGGCTTGATTGTGTTGATTATGCACTTTTCTTTTGCCCCTTGCTGGGGGCCTGCTGGGCCTGTTTGCGCTGGCTAATGAGGATTGCATAATACATGAGTTATGCTCAAAAGAATCCACTGCTTTCACATGCTAAATGAAAAGAAATGATGCGACCCGGGGCCATCGTTGTCGTCCTCGTCGTTTGCTTACCTCAAAGCCACGCGTGGGAAATGCAATTTTCGGCCAGGCCAATGTGGCAAAGAGCAAATGCCAGACCACAAAGCCGTACTGCAAATATGGATAGATGGTATAGTTCTGCTGTCGTCCGATTTGTTGCTGCAACATGTCCGAGAAACAGAACCATTGCATCGCCTCACAAATCCCCGTAAAGTTTGGATCTGGCATCTTTTGTTGCAAATAATTCTCGTAGACGCCCTGCGTGAGTCTAAAATATAAAAATAATCAATAAAATTTCAATGTCTCCTGGTTAAAATGTTCTTAGACATACCGCTCGTAATCCCCGCTGGAATGCACCACATCGAGCACATTGTGCACTCGGGTACCCACAGACATGTTCGTCATGGTCACCTGGACGGGCTCCTCGCTATTGCTTGAGTTGCTTTCCTGCAGCTGCCTCTTTGGACGTTTTATCTGTATTAGGAAAGTGATTGATTTTTTAAGATTTATGATTTATTTTAATCTTCTTTAGAAACTCACTCTGAAAACAGCACCCCAAACATCAAACAGACCTTGATGACGGTCCTTCTGACCCAGATTATTGTTCAGCACATCCCGCAGCGTTAGACTCTGTTTCTGAACGCTGTAAGAAAAACGAAAAAAACTAATTAATAAATAATAAATAAATAAATTAAATTATTTTAGTTACCTGAAAAACTGCATGGAAGAGATGCAGCTGCGGACATCGTTGCCCGACTTCTCGGCCAGAGCAATAAGTGAGCCAAAGTCCGTTTTCAATTGCTCCTTGTGGGAAATTTGTAAAAGCCTAAATATAAAATTAATTCCAATTAGCTGTAAACCACAATGAATATTAAAAGATTACCGCTCGGCCAGACGCGCTGCATCAATAGGCGGAAAGCTGACAACAAAGGCAATTTGGCGCAGGGCTCGCAGGGCGGGATCATAAATATCATTGCAGATGCAGATAATGGGGCGCCGCAGCACATTATGCTCCGGCTTGGCGCCCTTGGACTTGACCTTGCTGTAGATGCCATCGCTAACAAATTTCACCAGATACTCGATCGACTGACGCGGTGCGCCATCAATTTCATCTGCAAAGGAATTGCACTAATTACAAATCTGAAGAATACCAATTCTATTGCTTACCCAGCACAATGCAATTTGGACGCTTATCCAGATTCAATACGGATGACATTTGTGTGCCGTTCTCCAAGGCCAGTTTAAAAGCCTCTGGACTGCGATCATCGGAGGCATTGATCTCCCTCACATTGTATCCAGCATGCTGGGCAATTGTGTGCGCTAGCGTCGTCTTGCCAAGACCAGGTGGTCCGCAGAGCAGCGCCACTTTTTGCATAGGTCTGCCCAGTTCATCCACATTGGTGTTGAGTGCCTGACGCGCCTTTCTCTGTCGCCAGCCGCCGTTCGATTCAAATTTTCCAGTGCGCTTATTGAAGCTGTTAAGCTGCTGTCCAACTGCTACTCCCGAATTCGTTGCCTGTTGATCCTGCTTGCTGTGGAATGCCTTGCCAAAGACCACTTTGTCCCACATCTTGAGCCAGAACAGCAGACTACGATTCGTCATCTCATCCGAGAGTAAGTCAATATATTTGCGCGGCTTGTACTTGTCGACCCAAAGGCGACCCATTTCTGGACTGGGTGTGGCAGGTGCAGCGCTGACAGGCTGAGTGGCTGACGTCAGGCGACGCAGCACCTAGAATCGAAAGAATTATATAGTTTAATGTAATCTTTGCTACGATTATATTTACTCTGAACTCACCAGCTCATTGGCATCCTGCCACACCTGCTGTTTGGCTTCGCCTAGCAGGCTGCCGACCTGATTGCCTCGCACACTGAGCAACTCCAGTTGGCGACGCTCGTAATCTTCCGAGTGGTAGCGAACGTAGAGGCGCTCGAGATCGCTGCGCTGCAGCGCCAGAAATGGCCACGTCGGTATTTGATACGATAGATTCTTCATCTTGAAGTCGTGGAGCGCACGCAGCCGGGAGACTTCATCATGACGCACTGTTTTGCTGGTTTCGCGCAATTTGCGTCTCAGTTCGAGAATACGTTCGATGGCTTCGTTATCGCGCTGCTCCTCAGTGCGTGCCTTTTTCAGCAGGGGATCTTCGTAGCTCTCATGGTAAAGATCGTCAATGTCACCAAAGAGATCGCGTTCCAGTCGCCGCTTGTTGTTGCCACGCAATCCCAATTCTTGTAGCTGATCGGCGGCGGAATTTGCAAGAGGTGGAGCCGTGTCCATTGCTGTCTCCTTTATGGACGGCATGGGCTGCAGGGGAGTGGAGCATCCACGACCCACTGCATTTCCACGGGGTGTGCCAAAAAGTCGTCGATTGACTGGTCCGCCTCCACCATCATCTTTTTGACTGGCGCCAAATGTGATCTGTGACAGTTGCGGCGAGCTCAGTGTAGAATTGCTCAGACGAGACACATCTTGAAAGGCATCTGCGGCAACAGTCCCCGTCGCAGTTCCTCCTTGTTGTTGTTCGCGTGCTACTGCTGCTTGCCGCGATGTGCTAGGTCCATCGACAACCACATTGTCGTACTCCTGCGGCATATCCTCGAGCAGCTCCAGTTCATCCTGGTACTGGAGTTCAAACTCTTCATTCTCATCAGGATATTGATCCATTTTGAGAGAGCAACAAATTGCACCACGCAATTTATAAACAATAAACAAGTGCCCAAGGTTCCCGCCAAAACAAAACTCAAGGCTGTCGAAAGCTGGTTGCTTTGCACAACGCTCGCTGCGGAGTGGCAACGCTGCTCAAAATGGCAGGCACAGATACAAGGACCAGAAAAGGTTGTGAAAATTTTGGTTATTGGTAATATGTGACGTAGACAAAGTATTCATTACAGCTAACCTGAACTGTTTGTAGCTAAAAAAAATTGCTTTAGAGATGATAAGACAACTAAGAGGCTAATTGAATTATTACTATTATTATCATTAAAATAATAGAAAGGCTTAAGAACATAAGCTTAACTCACTATGAAATGAGAATTTAAGCATCGTAGTGGCTAATATAACCTTCATTTTATTAGCTATGCATGGTGAGTTGATTTTTTTTTGCATGCATACTCTCAGTCTCTCTCCAGCGCTAACAACTCTAATTCGCAATAAACTTGTTAAATACAGAACTAATTACGTGCAAATAAGTATAAAACACATGTCAAAGTAAAACGACATATAAACATATAAACATATAAACACATATAAACTAACAGCTGCTCATTGACAGCAGCCCAGCAAACCAAACCAAAACCACAATATCAACAAGAAAACTACAGTTCGGCATCGCATAAACTGCTGAGACAACATCTTCTTCTTCATCTCATCGCCACTAATCGTTTGAGCCTTTGTGTTTGGTTTGGTTTTCTTTGCACTTCTTTCGAGTGAAAATGTGCTTGGAACTCTGACGAAGTTGTAAACAGGCAGCAAGAACTTTGCCCTGTCCTTGCCCCACCCAAATTTGCTGTGCGGTGAAAGTTTGTTTTTCGTGTGTTCGTCGACTTCAGATCTCAATTGAAAATGGAACGTTGGCTTCCACAATTTGACGGCGAGGAGGATGCCATGGCTGCGCCCGTAGTCAGTCCAGTTGCTGCTGCGAACACGACGAAAAGGATTTACGGCGACATTAGCGCCAATCGCTTGTGGACATTTCGGGTGCTGATGAACGAAGATCTGACTAGTGGCGAACAGCTGGCAATTGTCGGCAGCTGCGAGGCGCTGGGCAGCTGGCAGCACAGCGGAGCAGCGCTAATGACTCGCGAGGACGAGCAAGAAGAAGATGATGCTGATGGTGAGGGTGCTCACATTTGGACTGCTCAGGTATATATACCAATGCACTGTGCGACTGAGTATCGCTATATGGTTTGTGCTGTGGATACCGTCACGGAGCAGCTGCTAGTGCGTCGCTGGGAGGTGCAACTGCAACCCAGAAGCATTGCTGAGCTAGATGAGCAGCCCGTGCACTGCCAAGACACATTCGGTTGTGTGCAGGGCAAGCGAAAAGTCGATCGTGGCTGGCTGACCAAAGAAGCGCTGGTGCAGCTAAAGTTCTTTTATGCTCCATTTACCTGGAAGCAGCGCATGAAGCGACGTTTGGTGTACGTCAAGGTGACGCCGATGAATCTACGTATACCCAGCGCCAGCTGTGCCGATCTTGCGCCCGTTTCAACGCTTGAGGATTCTCTTTCGAATGACACTCATGACACTCGTGAGAATGGTGCAGATACTGCCTTTGGTTTTAATGAGGTGGTCACCCTAAGCGCTGAGGAGTGTGAGGTGCGCGCCCAGGAACAGTTTGGCTCCGCGTGCGGCTCCAGCGATTTGGTCATCTTTCATTTGACCGTTGGCGATCTAGATAATACGGCTTATCTAGTGGATCTGTACAGCTATAGCTCGCGGGTTGCCGTAGAAGATGGACCACCATTGCATTTGGGCTATCATTATGTGCTGCCCAACCTGTTTAAGCGCTCCGAGGGCAATCTCGAGCTACCAATTACCTGCGCCAAGGGTCATCGACCTTTAGGCATGATGCGAATGGGTTATCTAATAGTTAGACCCTCATCCCACAGCGCCCACATGGATATGCGTGTGAGCTATGCGCGCTATTGGAATAACAAGTGGACCGGCCTCGATGTGGGACATCGCGGTTCAGGCACCAGCTTTAAGGTAAGTTTGATATAGATAATACTATTGTAAATATGTATTTTGTTTGTAAATCTTTAACATCGATCATATTTTTATCGACTCTTCCAAAAATATCAATATTATAGATATTCATATGAAGAATACTTTTTTATAGTCCGTTTGTGTCACTCTTCTGATGAAATACATAATATACATACATATATGTACAATTTGATGAACCTAAGGTATTTTTGAACAGATTATTCCATTGAGGTTTCGCAGTTTTGACAGTAAAGTTCAGAAGAATTGGCATGCTTAGGCAGAATTCAAGAAACAAGTGATATAAATGGCTTAATTTATCGTCAATAAGTCATTTGTATTTTCTGAATTATATTTTTGGAACACAATTGAGTTTTTAATTCAAAATTTACAATATTCATATTTTTGTGGAATTGGTTTTTTTTTTTATATATATATATTAAGTCAAGATAATGTTAATTAGTTTTATAAAAAATCTATTAGTAGTTGTTGTTCACTTGACTGTTTTTCATATTTATATATATATAGAGTAAGAGAGAGTTACAGATTCTAATTGTATATTATTTTAGTGTTCATTAAGCCATATATAGATTAAATTAAAAATTTAAATGTTTTTGCCATCTGCACCTATATCAATGGATTTGAATCCATAATCTGGTCGGAATTGGTATCATCTCATTTAACAATCAAAATTCGTAACCAAATTCAATAGCTTGCAAATGGTAATTGGTTTGTGTGTGTTTATTTCCGGAAAAAACTCCAAAATTAAATTTAAATTTTATCTACAGCAATAAAGTGCTTGAAGTTATTATAAAAATTAAACTACTTCAAGGCCAAGGATACAGTCATCAGGGAGAACACAATCACCTCGCTAAAGAATGCTGCCGAGCATGGCGCCGACATGGTAGAATTTGATGTGCAACTAAGCAAAGATCTTGTGCCGGTTGTCTATCATGATTTTATGATCTATGTGTCGCTGAAGAGCAAGTGCAGCATGCAGGAGCACGACTTTCTGTCGCTGCCCATGCGTGAACTGACGCTGGAGCAGCTCAAGAAACTCAAGGTCTATCATACAGCCGAGGGACTGTCGCGTGAAACGCGCTCCTTCCACAACGATGATATGCTCGAGCATCAGCCATTTCCACAACTGGCCGATGTGTTGGATGCCCTCGATGTGCATATTGGCTTCAACATTGAGATCAAGTGGTCGCAGAGACTGCAGGATGGACGCATGGAAGAAGAGTGTGAGCATGTGGTCGATCGCAATCTCTACATCGATTGCATTCTGGATGTGGTGCTGCGCAAGGCGGGCAGTCGTCGCATTGTGTTCAGCTGCTTCGATCCAGACATATGCACCATGCTGCGCTACAAGCAGAATCGTTATCCTGTCATGTTCTTGACAATCGGTCGGAGTACAAAATACACCCAGTATATGGATCCGCGTGGCAATTCAATGGAGACGGCCGTGTGGCATGCGGTGGCCATGCAGCTACTTGGAATTGTGGCGCACACGGAGGACTTGTTGCGTGATCCCAGCCAGGTAAACTGAAGCCGCATTCGGCATTGTTGGGACTTTCACCTAAAACGGACGTTCTAGGTTAATCTGGCCAAGGAGCGTGGTCTCGTGCTTTTCTGCTGGGGCGATGACAATAACTCAAAAGATACCATCAAGCTGCTTAAGGAATTGGGGCTGCACGCCATCATCTATGACAAAATGGATATGCTGACCAGCAAGGAGGTTAAAGTGAGTATCCACAACACGTATTGATTTATTTCTGTATGCTAATTTCTGTTATCTTTTTCAGCAAAGCGTTTTCCTCCTCCAGGCCAAGGACAGTCAAAAGGAAATGCTAACTCTGCAGGCTCTCGAAACGGGCCACGTTTGGCACACAACAGCTGCGGGCAACGAGGAGCAGCAGGCCTGAACTCTGCATAAGTTCAGTGTCGTGCGAATGTACACAAACAAGCTGAATCATATTTATTCATTTGAGAGATGTTTAAAGCTCTCCAACAATACACATTCATGCATTTTCTCACTTAGTAAAATTGATTTGTATTTTATAGTTACCAGCTTAAAATATATAATTGTTAATAGCTTTTTATTTCTCTCATATTTCGTCAGTTTTTATATTGTGCATCATTATTAATGCTAAACTACGATTTGTACTTTCATTATTTCATTTTATACTATTTACGCAACTGAATAAAAAATATTTTCAAATACAATCAAATAAAATCAAATCAAAGCATCTATAATAAATTAAAGTAAATATATTATATTTTTCAAAACAAATTTATTAACTCTGAATATTCTTAAGATAAAAGTGCTTTTCACAGATCGTACCAGGAATCCCAATTCTTACACCATAAACCATTAAGATTCAATTAAAAATGTATAGTTGTTAAATAAATATTGTCAAATAAAAATGTAATATAAAAATTTGTTTGAATCTTTTATAAATTAGAAAATGATGTTAGCATTTCGGCTGGGAAGCTGGCAAGAGTTTTCCGCATCATATTTTTTTTTAAAACTGAACCGATCAAAAAGTTTTTATTTATGACTTGATCTCCAAAATAAAATTACATTTAAAATTAAAATTAAATCACGTATACGCAGTTAACTTCCCAACTCTGGCCTGTATTTATCCTCAATCAAATTATATATATAAATTAAATGGAAAAGCGCTTTACAACATTTGTCAAATTTAGAAACTTTATTTTCCAAAAAACGTATACGCAGCGTTGCATTTGCCGCCAAATGCCAAAGACCAGGTCGAATGTCAGCGCAAAAGAGAAATGAGCAAGCAGCGCAGGGCGCATGCACCACAGCAGAGCCAACAAAGAGCAACCAGGGAGAAAGGGAACATGAAAATTCCATCAGATTTGTGTGTTTCGGATTCAGTTTGTTGAATCGCATCGGACCGCTCGGAACGCGCAGTACCCCAAAAAAAAAAGTCTTGAGACGAGCACGAAACGTGAAGCAGCGTCGAGACGGGGCACGTTAAACGGCACAAAAGTGTAGTGTAGTTCTAGGCTTTAAGTTATTTTTCCCCCTTTTTTTGTTTTTGTTTTTCCGTTGCAATCCTTTTGGTTGGTCACAACACACAGACAGACACCAAACAGACACAAAAAAGCAACCAAAAAACAAAAAAAAAAAACACAACAGCAACGGGGAAATTATTCAGCGATTTTGTTTATTTGCATCGCGCACAAAATCCGAAAACCCAGCAAATAGGTGAGAAGCGGCCACTGAAAATGGAAAATGCGAGCGTGTGTGTGTGTGTGTGTGTGTGTGTATGTATGAGTGAGTGTCTTCGTGCGTGTCTCTTATGTATGTACACACTTGCAGCAAGTGGAAAATGTGCTAAGTTTGATCTATGACACGGCGGGCATTATAAGTCAGTTAATTTTAAAGTCAACGACCAACAAAACAATAAGGAAGTTTTTCATGCTACACCAAACGGAAAAATCGATGCGTGCGCCTGTTTTTCACACATACACACACACACACACAGCTTAACTCCTTGCATGTGTGTGTGTGTGTGTGTGCGTATGTGTGTCATGTACACTCTAAGTTAACAGAAGGCAGCAACGACTTCATACCACAACAAGAAGAAAATAACACAAGCAGCATTTAGAGGCAGTGCGGCACTTACAACACGCTACTTACTACTATTTGCAACACGAGTGACCCCGATTGCACCCCCGCCCGCATGCCACTGTGCTGCCAACAGGATGTGTCTATATGTATATTTGTAGTGGGTGTGTTAGTGCGCTAGGAAATTTCGGTTGAAAAAGGCAAACAAGCGCCACAGAAAAACAGAAAACTCATTTTAAATATATATGTGTGTACGTGTGTGTGTGTGTGTGTGTGTGTGTACGTGTTGAAGCTTTTTGAAGTTCTCCAATGCTCATTAAAAGTAAATAAATTATGGGTCCTGGGGCACTCGCAGCAAACGTTGCTTACATTAATCCGCTTTTTAATGGCTGGAGGAGCAGTCAACTGAGATACTTATAAATAATATAATCTTATGAGCTGCCTAACGGCTTTGAACCCGCATTTCTGTCTCTGTCTCTTTGCTGATACGGGAGTGAGTGTCAACATGATTACGATTAGCACTAATTGTAAAGTCCTGCAACCACAACCCTCGACCCCAGAGATCCCAGCAACCCCAGAACCTAAAAATGCCATGCTTAGCGTATTTGGGATATTTGTCTATTTATTTTTTTTTGTGCTGCCTACGGCGTACGGTGTTTTGATTGTTTGTTTTGTTTATAAAGCTCAAGATTTTCATGAGGCCTGTCCGTCCGTCTGTGTGTCTGCAAATAAACAATGAACATTGAAAATCGACAGTCGACAGTCGAAAGCCGACCGTCAACTATCGACAGACACAAAGAGCCAGGCAGCTCCAACAGACTGGCAGACAGTTCTGTTCTGTTCCGACCAACCGACCGCATGTGGGTGTAAATATTTTTTTTTTTTTGGCTGAGTGTATTTCATTGTATTCAAATGGGTGCGTGTGCGCCTCTTCGTATGTGTGTGTGTGTGTGTGCGTGTAAACAATGCAGCGCTAAAACTAAATATTGTTTAAGAACAAATATTTAACTTTGTGCAAATCACGAAACGCCGATTTTTTTCGCGGCTGCTTCGCAGTTCCGAAGGCAAAATAATGACGCTATCGATGATATGCTTCCTCTATTTATAGCTCAAGACTCCCTACGATTACCAACAATTAAATTTAGTCATAAAAAAAACCAAAACATTTCGTGGTATGCTCTTCACGAGCTGCTAATGGGTCAATTTCAATTGAAACAAATATTATTCCAAGTAGTACTTGGTACGAGTGAGTGGTTTTTACTATTTGTTTGGCTTCCACTGGGTTCTATGTATATCGTGGAAAAATTCAACCGGATTAGTAAGATTCTAAATCGAATTGTCGGGTTGTAGGAAGCATCAATAAGTTTTGGATTTCCTTTGAATTCGCATCGAGTTGAATCACTACGTGACTTTTGCATTGATATATATATACACAGTTTTATCGCTCTCATGTGTACCCTGGATCAGATCAGATAGGTGTACTCATAACAAATCGTTCAATAAACCATTTGTTGTTCTTTAATTAATTGCGGATGTGTGAAAGTGTGAGATTCATGTGTGGTGATATAAAATATGAATATGCCAATGAATTGTTTACTCTATTTTTGGTACAAGACACACTTTTCCATACTTTTTATAAATCCAAGGCTATGCATTGGAATTAATATGTTTATGTTTCTTGAGGGTAATCTGATGATGGAATATGCATAAACAAATGCATAAATAGTTCACAATAATAATCAATTAAATAAATGATTTCCCATCAATATGTTGAGAATTTTTCAAATTGTTCTAGCGCAATGTTGTCCAATCTGAACCCAACCTAGTGAGTACCTCAATGCCGGACGAAAGCAACCAAAATGCTTATCATCTAGATTAAATTGTAAAGTGGATACGCGCCTGGCACGTCCAACAGACACAGTGATTGGCAGTGAGGGTGGTGACATCAGTAGGCGTGACCAGCAATTGCCTGCCCGCCCCGGCACCGGAGAGTGCTTGTGTGTGTGGACACGCAACAGTGACAAAACTCAACTCGTGGGCAAGGAATACACTGAAGAAAATATTCAGGTTTGCGGCTAACACAAATCACACGTAAAAAACTTAGCCCCACAAACAGAACAAAAACAAAAACAAAAACAAATGAAGATATATATATTTCTATATGCAAACAAAAATATATATATATATATACACAAATCCACAAATCCACAAATCGTAGATAGAGCTAATGAAATAATCAACTTGCACACTTCATTTTTACTGTGATCATGACATATATACCTAAGAATATGCATCATTATGCGCATGCAGCCATGAATCTGATCAACATGGACTCGGAGAACCGTGTCGTGCTCAACGTGGGCGGCATTAGGCATGAGACATATAAGGCTACACTGAAAAAAATACCAGCCACGCGTCTCTCGCGTCTAACCGAAGCGCTTGCCAACTATGATCCCATACTGAACGAGTACTTCTTCGATCGGCATCCGGGCGTATTCGCACAAGTGCTCAATTATTACAGGTAATTTAAATATTACAAGTATCGAAAATATATCTCAACTTATCCGTAAATATATATATTCTTTATAGAACTGGCAAGCTGCACTATCCCACAGATGTGTGCGGTCCGCTGTTTGAGGAGGAATTGGAATTTTGGGGTCTTGACTCCAATCAGGTGGAGCCCTGCTGCTGGATGACCTACACACAAGTGAGAGCTTAAGATTAATATATTCCCACTTATCAGACTGATTTTATTTTGCCTTGCAGCATCGAGATACACAGGAAACCCTTGCCGTACTTGATCGCTTGGATCTGGATACGGAAAAACCGTCCGAAGAGGAATTGGCGCGCAAATTTGGATTTGAAGAGGATTACTATAAGGGCACCATATCCTGGTGGCAGGAAATGAAGCCACGCATTTGGTCGTTATTCGATGAACCCTACAGTTCTAATGCCGCCAAGGTGAGTTCTGCTCTTCCTTGATCCTTGATCTGTACTAAAGTCTTTTATTTGCTTTGCAGACCATTGGCGTCGTCTCTGTATTCTTCATATGCATTTCGATATTGTCCTTCTGCCTGAAAACCCATCCGGACATGCGTGTGCCCATCGTGCACAATGTGACCGTGAAAACGGCCAACGGCAGCGCCGCCTGGTTCTTGGACAAATCAATGACCAATGCCCACATTGCCTTCTTCTACATAGAATGCGTTTGCAATGCCTGGTTTACATTTGAGATATTGGTGAGTTACCAAGATCATGACCAAGAAATTCTTAAAGGACAAAACTGAATCTCTCTTCCTCAATTCTGGTTGCAGGTGCGCTTTATCTCATCGCCGAATAAGTGTGAATTCTTAAAGTCATCGGTTAACATCATAGATTATATAGCGACGCTTAGTTTTTATATTGATCTAGTGCTTCAGCGATTTGCATCGCATCTGGAGAATGCGGATATACTCGAGTTCTTCTCGATCATACGCATTATGCGACTCTTCAAGCTGACGCGCCATTCGTCCGGCTTGAAGATACTCATCCAAACGTTCCGGGCATCAGCGAAGGAGCTGACGCTGCTGGTATTCTTCCTTGTGCTGGGCATTGTGATCTTTGCCAGCCTCGTCTACTATGCCGAGCGCATCCAGCCCAATCCACACAATGACTTCAACAGCATACCGTTGGGCCTGTGGTGGGCTCTGGTCACCATGACCACGGTCGGCTACGGCGATATGGCGCCCAAGACCTACATTGGCATGTTCGTGGGCGCCTTGTGTGCCCTTGCCGGTGTCCTAACCATTGCACTGCCAGTGCCCGTCATAGTCAGTAACTTTGCCATGTACTATTCGCATACACAGGCGCGAGCCAAACTGCCAAAGAAGCGTCGACGAGTGCTTCCCGTGGAACAGCCGCGACAGGCGCGTCTGCCAGGTGAGCGTAAGTATCACGTCGATTAAAAAATATACTACACTCAGAGAATAACAGTGCTTTAATGCTTTAAAGTGCAATCGTCAAAGAATTGTTAAAATTTGCTTTTCAATCGATTTACATTTGTAAAAGTGTAAAATATTCTAGATCTGAGTTAGAAATTATTATTATATTTACTTATATTTTTTGTTGATATTAGTAATAATTTGAAAGCTTAAATCTGTAAGGAAGAGTATTACAAAACATATTAAAGCTATATATGACATGTATTATAGTCACGTCAAAGATTATATATCCCAATAGGATCGTTTCAAATTAATAATAATAATAATAATTCAATGAAAAGGGCTCTTTGTTCGAATAACTTTTAAATCAAGGATGGTTTTTATAAAAAAAACAGATCCTTTGTCCGATTAATATAGTATCTGATATGTGATCCGGTCAGATTCATTATATGTAATGCATGCAAAAAATGCCAAGTATATGCCAAGTTTAATCAGATTTACTTCAAGATTGGGAGACTAGTTTTCACAGAAACAGATGGACAGATTTACATGACTATATCGATTCGGCTTATAAGGTAGATCTATATAATATATATAACTCATGGATCCAATGACGTCTTTTTAAACATGTTACAAGTTTTAAAATAAAATTATCTTTTCTCAAAATAGATTGATAATTATTTTGAGCTAATCTAAAATTTCTTATTCTTTTTTGTAGGCGCTCCCGGCGGCGTCAGTGGCTGTGGTACTCCAGGCTCTGGTCCGCATTCGGGTCCGATGGGTTCGGGTGGTACAGGACCGCGCCGCATGAACAATAAAACCAAGGATCTGGTTAGTCCCAAGTCAGGTGAGTTTGTGGTTGCGCCGTTAAACCTACAAAAAGATAAAAAAAAATACAAAAACAATATCAGCTGCACCAATTTACACCAGCTTTGAACTGAGCTGCGCTTCAACACCCGGCCATAACCGGTACACCTAACGTACGCCTCTCTATGTAGAACCAAAAAATTAAAAAAAAATAAAAACAGTTCTTAAGTAACCCATTTTTGGTAAGCCGAGCGGCAAAGCTCACAGCTTGCACAACTGCACTCAGGTTCCAAAGTACCCAAAGTACCCAAGTTCTTTGGGTTTCACATTAGCAGTTGTTGTGCTGTCGCCTCCCCTCACTCTCGTTCTCTCTCTCTCTCTCTCTCCAAGCGTACTAGGCGTTATCTATTCGAAATAATGTTTCAAAATTCTGCAAGCAGCTTGCGCACAAAGCTAATTTTCGATTCAAATATTGACTAATAATCCTTGAAAATAATATTCAATATTATAATTATTCTGTTTATTTTTTTTTAAATACATATGTGTATGCATATCGAAACTGAACGTGTATATATGTACTCTATGTAATTACAATGTGAATGCATATATCCAAAAAATGATTTTTTTTAAATCCTCTCATCGAAAGCTCATTTTTGGATTCATCTCAAAGCTTAGCTTTTGTTTAATGCTGCTCATAAGCTCTGCGAGCTTTTCATTGTTGATTGAAGATTCTTGAATAAAGCTGAAAATAGTTGATCAATTCCAATTCTTTGGACGATACAGTTCTAGATCTTTAATCAATAATAATTCCATCATTAATTTACATTCATAGCTTTTTACCAAACGCTTTTATTTGAAATTACTTGAAAGTACTTTCAAAATAATTTTGTAAAATATATTTAAGTCCTTGCGCCCAAAAGGGATTATTTCATTTTAAGCATACATCAATTTAAATACCTTAAATCCATTTCGAACTCTTCTTCTTTTAAACATTTATAATTTTGTTTGATAAACCCCAATCAAAAACCGCAAATCTTATGTAAATACTTAGATGAATATACAACAATGATTGGCAAACCAAGAGATGGCAAAAAGAGCAGGCTGCTCTAAGCCACAATAATTAAGAAAGAACCAAGAACTCTGAACCCAGAAATTTACCAAATGCAAAGAGCAATTTAATTGACATATCCAAGGAACATATTTAGAATGGAGACAAACAACCTTCGAACTGGAAACACTATTATTTTGAAAAGAATTCAACCAAAACTACAAAGATCTACTGTTAAAAACAAAAATCACAAATCGCACAAATCTATATAGAAATATATGCTAAAAAGGAGCCGCTGGATTGAGATCCTTATCGTGGTACGTTGGTCTCCATGGATTATGATATGACACAAAAATAAAAAAAACACGTGCCTAAATCGGCGGCATCTGCTAATACTACCAACACTTTCTACTGCTACTACTATAACTACTCCAAACATGCTATATAATCGCATATATATATATACACCATATATGTGAAACGTATATAAAACAACAATATGTAATTTTCTACGTGTTTTCTTCTACTCTCTACTATATATATTTATGTATAAGATAATATATTGATATATTGATATTGCGCATCGTATTCGTGTTGTTCTTCAGTTCTGGCTCGTTCGTTCGTTCGTTTCCAAATTATCTACTCTATATACATACAAACAAAAATAATTCTATATATATATATATATCTATCTACTCTACAAGTATCCCTATATCTTTCTCTCTCTCTCTCTCTATCTCTCTCTTGATGTATATTTTATGTGTGTCTGCGTGTGCGTATTTTATATATATATATATATTACTGAATATTTCATTGTTATTTGAAGTGCTCAGCAAGAATTCAATATACAATTTATAGTTACGTATATGTATTGAATTTGTTATAGGCTTAGTATGACCAACATATTTGTATTATCTCGAACTTTTTTCAGATATGGCGTTCACTTTCGACTAAAAAAAGACCACTTCATATTTTGTAATTTGTATTCCAAAAGTACCAAAAACTGAAATTACAGTTCAAATGCAAGCATCAAAAAAAGACAAGAAAAAACTCAAAAAATCAAAAACCTGAAAATCAAAAAAATTAACTAAAACAATCAATCAAAAACATACATAATACAATCGAAATCGAAATCGTAATCGTAATCGTTATCGTTAAATGCTCATCTCTCATGCTCTCAGGCTATGCAAAAATCTAACGGATTGTACAGGGCGGGTGTGTTGGTTTACCATATATTTCTTATATATAACACTAAATACTTGTACTCTACTCCCTAACCGTAAACCGAAAAACCCTATATACTCTATGTAGACTAGGCGCTGGCCATACAAAAAAACAAACTCCCACCAGATGCAACTATCTAGTTTGTAGCAAGCAATCCCGCCAAGAAATCAAAAATTTATAACCAAACTTAAACCGTAACTTTCACACCCCAAAACATTCCATGCGTTGATTCGAAAAGTTTGCGCACACTTGAAGCAACCTCCTCAACAATCCAAAAAAAAGTAGTTGATTGTTTCCATTGTTGCATGCTGCATGTCTGCCCCTCTCCTGGAGGCGGTGCGTACCACTTGAGTGTGACATTAACCCTAGATTAGTAATTAATTACTCTAATATGAAATGACAATGTGCAACATTCTGTGTCGTTTGTGTGTGTGAGTGTGTGCGTGTGTGTGTGTGTGGATAATGTGTATATTGTATGTATATGTGTTATTCTTTGTGTCTTGTAAATGTATTGTGTTTTACCCCCACACACCCTGTAATGAGTAGTATCAAGTGCACCCTGTATTAACCGTCTACCCTTGAAATTGAAATAAGTAAATCGAATTTGGATTTCCACACTCAACACACATATATTAACCAATTTTAATAAATATGCTTTTCTCTCTCTCTCTCTCTCTCTTTCTTTCCACTCTTTCTTTCTCTTTCTCTTTATATGTATATGTTGCTCTCTTGCTGTCTTTCTACCTCCTACTCCTTCTACATTCTTCTGCGATATGGTTAAACTACGCTAAAATCAAACAGTTGCTCAACTCTTCACAGGTCCCTTGGGAGCCAGCATCGTGGCGATGAGTCCGCGCACCATGTTGGACTTGAATCCGGCACTGGCCATGGGTAAGCCCACATTTCAGCCTCGTTTGCCAACACAGCTAGCAGCGACAACCACGACCACGCCCACGCCACCGCCCTTTTTGGTGTCCACAATACCAGCAACATTAGCAGGCACGGTAACAGCAACAGTTGTTGGTGCCGCAGCAGCAGCTGCATCGGGCACACTGCCAGCGGTGCCAAGCATAGCGGTTTCTACAACCGCCAGTTTGGGCAAGGATAGCACTGGCACCGGCACCACAACCACCACTAGCACCACTGTGGAGGCCACCAAGAAGGCGTTCCTCTAAAACCAAGAGGGAACAAGTGCCGCGGAACAACATGGGGAAAGCGTTCTCAAACCCATCAAGCAATATTTAGCCTATAACCTATCAAATATTAACCTTCGCATACGTATGACAACTATTAATGATTAATTATGAAACTATTATCACGCTAACTAGACTCCCATATTTGGCCATATCATGACATACATATTACTATAGCTATATAAGTATTATTACAATTAATAATGCAACACGGCACACTGCTTGGCATTTTGAGGAGATACCAAACAACGTTTTTTAATAATGAAGGTTTTTTATTTAAAAACCTAATCGATACATGTTTTGATACACATCCACATATATATAGCCAGAAATGTACAGCTAACAATTTTAACAGTCGCAGTTACCAGAATAAAATAACAAATTGATTTTTATCGGTTCGCCAGTTCCTTAAGTATTGTCGGATAACAATTGTGTTTCGCAAGCTTTAATTTCATTTAGAACTTAGTGAAAACATCAAAGAATTTTACTGTTTTTTAAGCTAAAGCAACTGAAAAGTTTTCGCTTAACTTTCAGTATTTTGGTTGAAAAACAATCTCAGCTAACTCGATTTAGGTTCGTGCTGTGCAAATATTATGATGCTTTTCAACTTTGTATAATTCTAATTAGGAAAACTCTAGAAACAGCGCCAGACATCAGATCTATAAAATCAAATAGCAAAAAAAAAACAAAAGAAAAAAAAGAAGCAAAAAATATGTGCTTCAAATTCAGTGGAGCGTTCAACGGTTGGCAATCGCTTCTTAAAGGCACGCGTTAACTTTACAGTTAATAAGTACTTACATCCCAAGGACCATTTTATTTGACATTAGCGTTAAAAGCTGCAAACTGAAAAACATTGCGCATACTTGTAAAAAACTTTAGAAAAACAAATGAAAAATTCCCGTTTGGCTGTTTCTCTCATCAACACACAACACACAAATTAGCAGTGTGAGCGGAAAAAATAAATGAATAAAACAGCTCAACTTTAATTACATATTTTAAACGTGGAATCAACAACAAGCTGGGCCAGGAGTTCGAGAAGGGGTGGACCGAGTTGAGAATACTTAAAAAAGCACATAAAATGGGGAAATCTCTAACGGGATTTTGCTTTAGTCAGCGTTTAACGATTTAAATTCCATATATTCAGATGCTGTTCTTCTTCTTAACTTATTTTCTGCTTCAAATATATTCTTACCATTTCTTAAATGAGGGGAACGGGGGAAGGAAGTGTAGTGAAAACGGGTCAGAGTTCAGAGCAGAGTAGAAACCATATATAGGAAAGTGTTTTATTTGAATATCATTATTAGGTAATCCCTCTTGTAAATTTTGAATGTCTCTCAGCAAGCATTATACATACTTACATACTTACATGCATACTTATTGTATCTATACATAATACTTACGGTTAATTCTAAGATAAAACCAAAATACAACAAACGATTCTAACGCTTTGCAATAATTACGAAAAAACTAAAAAGATTCATTGAAGAAAAAAATAAAAATAAAAAACGAAAATAAATAAATGATAAAGTTTGCAAAACATTTGTTAAGTTTTTACAATGAAAATGCATTAATAGGAAAGTTACATTAAACATTTAGTACATACGAGTACATATATACATACATACATATACATACATACATACTATATATATTTAAAATGCGAACGCGCAAAAACATTGTTTACATCGTTTTAGTTGAATTTTGTTTGTTTTTCTTTTACAATATTTAAAACTGATTTTATAATTGTATAGTTAAGCGAATTGTATACTATTTAAATAAAAAGCAAAACTGTTTTCTCAATAATTCTTAAACAAGAATAAATTTAATATATATATTATAAATATACGAAACTCAAAACTGAAATGCAATAAACAAATCTATTGAACACCAAACATTTTTGGCAACGTTTTTTTTTTTTATAAATATTTAAAGTTGAATAGTTGAATTGGTAAGTTTCTCAAATCGATTCGGTTGTTTTTTTCATTTATTTTTATTACATTAGCATTTTGGTTTTTAAATGTTTTTTTGTTGCCATGTTTGCCATGATTACAGTCAATTTTCAGTCGAGTCATCAAAGTATTGCATAATATCAAATCATGCTCCGATATGCAAGGCCCCAAGTTGAATAGTTTGGGTCTTATTGGTTTACGTTGGCCTCAAAAAAATAACCAAAGCAAAATTGTGGGAATTTAAGTGGTTCGTTTTCATTGCTCAATTGTGAAAGCAATTACATTACTCAAATAAATATCTTATAAGGCCAACCCCAAAACAATTGCCCCATCGGACTTGACCCATGCGGTTAAATAGAAAGCTTTTGGGCAGGTGTAAAACATTCGGTTCACTTGCCCAGCGGCTGTTGACTGCCTACGCTTACCGAAGCGCTTCATTAGACAGCAGAATGGGTCATGAAACCGTCAGGATAACGAAGCCTAAAACAACTACCACATTTACAACCACAACTAAAACCCAAAGTACACAAGGGGGGTGCCCAAGGGGGAGGTTTTACCCCACGGCCAGTTTACATACCAATCAACAGTTGGCGCCCAGTCAGTTTGTCAGCTGCTCGGCGGCAACAACAACACTTTCATCGTACTTTGAACCCCCGAATTCCGCCCTCGCAAAACTAACAAAGTATAAAATTTCAATTACGATTCAAAAATCATAAGGCACTACCAGTAACCACTACCAGTATCTGCCAGTCAGCAGAGTATGAGTATCTAGCTATGGGTATTTATGCACGTAGTAATACGCATTGAAGCAAATCTAGCAAATCTTTAAACATCAAAGTTGTTGTTGTTGTTGCTGTGGTTGTTGTTGTTGTTTGCTGTTGCTTTTGGCTCTCATTTGCTGGAATGTTGTGGGAGCAGGTAAAGAAAAAGAAAAGGAAAAAGTAACAATGCAAGTTGCATCGAATAAGGAATACTCTTGAAAACATATTTATCAATAATAATTATTATTCTGATTAAATTAAATAAAGTCAAATTCCAAATTAAAAAATCTGATTAGCATTTAGTATTATTCCCATAACTTTTTTCTTAGGTAAGCAATCACAATTAATTATTTTTAATTACTCTTTTATAAGTAATAGTAAATAGTAAAAATATTAACATAGTGTCACATAAATTGTGATACTTTTATATTATCTTCAGTGAGGGTATCAAAACACGCTAAAGACTTGCCTACATTGCGTGAGAGTTGAAAGGCATTTTGATATTAACAGTTTTCCAGTTTTCAGTTTTCGGTTTTTTGGTCTATGCGCGGTGAGAGTTGCCTGGAAAAAGCTCGCTCTCTCTCACTCTCTCTTCCCCTGACTCTCCCTTGCACTTACGCTCTCTGCGTTTGCATTTGTCAATGAAGCTCTTGCGCGGGCCACTCTCTCTCTCTCTTTGTCTGTCTCTCTCTATGTTTGCTTTTCTGTCATTTCTCTTTCGCAACTTTAGCTATTTTGGCTATTTTGCATGGATGCCTGGCCTAGCATCTCCTTTCCCCCCGTGGGGGCTGTAACGGCGACAGCGACTGCGACTTGGACTGTGACTGAGGTTGGGGCCAGGGCACTGAGGCTCTCGTGCGCTGCCTTCGGTTACCATAGACACACTATGGAGTATGTGCTGTGCTCTGCTCTGGCTCCGCTCGTTTATTGTGATCCCGTTGTAAATTTGGTCGGTTTTTTGTCTGCCGGTCCCGGCTCGGCTGACGTTGCTGTCGCTGCTGCCGCTGCTGCTGCCGTTGCTGCTGCTGCTGCTGTTGCTGCTGCTGCTGCTGGAGTTCAAATTCACAAACGGTTTCAGTGTAATTTTGGCTGCGCGGCGTGTTAGTCTCAACGTCGCTGTGGGATAACCCGGGACAACAAATTGCCATCTCAGTGCCCAGTGTGCCTCTGTCTTGTGGCTTGTGTGTTGTGTGTTGTGCTTGTGCCTGCGTGTGTGCGCCTATATCTGGTGTCGTATCTTTTTGCTACGTCGCGTCGTGCTCCAGCTGTCAGCGGCGTCGTCGTCAGTCCGTCGCAACGTCTTACTGCTGCCACCGCCACAGCCACAGCCACCGTCACCGCCATCGCCGCCGTCGTCGTCGTCGTCGTTGACTGTTGCTCTTCGAGGTCGCATCTACAAGTTTTCCTTAATTTTTGTTTTTTTTTTGGCTTTTTATTTGCATTTGTTTTTTTTTTGGTTGACATTCGCTGCGACGCGTTGCGTTTTCTACAATTGCGTGAGGTTTGTTAAAATTTGAATATAAAAGCCAAGTGCGAGGACGACATTTGTGGTGTGCGTGTGTATGTATGTATGTGTGTGTGTATGTGTACTCCCCTACCTCATCAGCACGACCAGCCACAAAATGCCCTACACAGCAATTGTCCACCCAAGCATTCAGTGTGAGTTTTAGACCCCCGTAGAGTTTTCACGAGTTTCCCTACCTCCCCCCCCCCCCCCTGGCAACCGCTCACCACCTGCTGTTACACTTGTAGCAATCACTGTAGTCTGTACAGTGGGTCGCCAGGTCTCCTTATGCAGTACTCAGTGCCCAGTGCTCAGTGCTCAGTAGTCAGTCCTGTGTTCTCAGGTCTCAGGTCTTGGCGTTTGCTTGACTGGCTCTGCAATTGCGATTAAGACCAGTCATAGTTGCTGTCCGCAGTTGTTGCCTGGTTACGTTTACAACTGCCACGAACTGACTGTGGCATGCATTAAACATAAGCGCCACAGCACGACTATTGAAGGATGGGGGGGCATGCGGCAATGGGGGAGGTGTGGAGCTGAAAAGTCTCAACTAGATTAAAAGTGCGCTGAAGCTTTTATTTTATAGTGTTTGCACTGCTGCTGCTGCTGGTTTTTATTTTTTTTTATTTTTTTCTCACTTTTGAATCTTTATTATTAGCACATTTTGCGCCCGTGGAGAGCGCTTGAAGTCAAATCATAAATTAATAACATTTCATGACAAATATAGCTGCAGCTGCAAAACGTAATTGGAGCTATCACAGCAATAAAATGAAATTAACAAATGAACAAATTACGATCTCCATTTGAATATAAAATACACACAAAAAATATGCAATTTCCGAGAGAGCTGCAACTGTAACATATGTGTGTGGCAAGATTGGATTACCTTGAGGAAAATGGCTTGAGTTTTGTTAATGACATTTAGATACGAGTATCTTAAATGATATTAAAGCCAATTTACTTGAGGCAACATCTTACAGCATTTTGACATTATCATTTTGTTAATGCTGGGAACAAAAATGTCAAGTGACCCATGTCAAATGTCACCTAATAAATTATTTTGTTACAAACTTAAGTTGATATTAAAATGAAAAACAAAATAGAGAAATTGAGATTTAATTTAAGCTTGTATGAATAATGACAATATGAAATTTCAAAGCAGAAATATGATGATTATAAATTTGCCATTTGTGAGTTGTCTTTGAGCAACTGAAGCTGTGTTAAATCCAACCAACATTAAGATAAATACTTCTTGCAACTTACTTACTACTCAGTTACATATGTATATTTGTTGCATGTCACATTGTATGTATATATATATATGTGTTTATGTCTCTCGTTATGCTGGCCGCACTCGAATCAAGGAATTCGGGATGCCTTTGTGGAAGGCAGAGCAATGTATTAATTATCTTGGCTTACTTATTGCTGGCTTTAATTGCACACAGAGCGTAATTGAGTTGGGTTTCCGCTTAAATGATGACATTGCCGGAGTATTCCTGGAATGTTTGTATTAAGCTATATTTTCTTAATTCTCCACATCTCCAGTTTGAGTAGTCTTAACATTTGTTTGTGGCAAAACTTGTTATGCAGAGTGAAAGTGATTTAGCGAGGATAATTTCGATAATATGTTAAAAATTGCCCCAAGCCAATTTGTTAAGTTTGTGAACTGAAAGTATGACACACAAATGAGATTGAGCATAAGTCACTGACTGAAGAGTGGTCGGGACAATCTAGACCAGCTGCATCCGGAGCGGACATCCGAAATCCAACACTTTAGATAGCATCTGATTCGGAAGTTGATGACAGTCACAACGGGAAAATGCGCCATCGTCCGTCCGCCTGTCTGAAAGGATGCAGACGCCTCAACAAAGTTCCTCATAGCAGATGTGTTGGACAGACGGATAAATATGCAAATGCTCCACTGAGATTGAGATTGCTCAGCACTTCCCAAACGGCACACGAAATTCCCTCGAAGAGAGTTCATTTAAGTTCTGCACAGGTTGGGATTTAATGGACTTTAAATTCAGTAAATTTAATTTACGTTTAATTTTACATTTGGATAAATTCGTAAAATAAATTGAAAGACCGTCGTTCTACTTTTGTGACTCAGTGATTAAATATCCTACCATCCATTTCAATCAGGTTGATTTGTCGAAAACCTTTTTTTTAGCCCAGCCATGTTTATGTAACAAATGGGCCAAAACAAGTGCTGCTTGAGGCAGAGTTGAGAAGACAATGCGAAGCAGGAGCAAATCCCTAAGTCCTGCGACAACAATATCCAGCGAAGCAATTGTGTGTATTTTTTCTATTATTTTCTTTTTTAAGTCTGCGGAAAGGGGGAAGTCATTCAGCGATTAATTCAAAAGCCAGCAAGAAGCTGCCGTTTGTAATCCATCTCCAATTAGTACAACTCCAGCTGCATTTGTTACTTTTATCCGCATCTGTATCTTTTGTGATGTATCTATTTGTTTGGTTACGTTGGCAGACTGCGAGTTTTACATCGAATTGCTGACTGCAATTTAATGCGCTCTGCTAAGCTTCTTATATATATACTTTTTTTTTTATATAATTTTGCAGATTTTTTTTTATGCACATTTTCCATTCGCTATTGTAAATGCGTTTTATATTATTGATGGCATTTATGCTTGATTGGCATAAGCTGTCAACCATCATTCCATACACGTGCTTCACTTGTGATATTTACATTTATTGCTTGCCCATTGACAGTCGAGCAAATTAAAAATATTGATTTACTCACTTTGGAATTAACATTTCGCTCGTTGATTTCAGCTTGTTTGTCTTTGGGGTTTGGTGTTTGGTGTTTGGGTTTGGGGTCAAGAGGAGCTGTGAAATTTGCATGGAGCTGCTTGATTTTGTTTGGATTTGCTCTGTTGACAGTCGACCGCTGTGCAAACGGTGCAAATGTTGAATGCGAATGCGAATTCGTGAATGTGTCAAAAATCAATCGAAAGCATCAAGTGCCATCGACTCTGTCACTTGTTTTCACCCTCAATTTCCATCTGTCATATTGCATTTGTTTTCGCATTTTCTCGAGTAGTAACTCATATGTTATACGAGCCAAGGGGGAATCCTCAGCTGTGAACTCAACTGGTTACAAACAAAATATAATAGGACCTATTTTTATTACCCATAAAACACATTATTCTGAATTGAATGTGAAGGTTTGTCTAGCTTAGAAAATAAGGGGTAATAAAATTATTATCCTATAAAAAACTTGAAAAATAAATTTAATCTCCTATTGACATTTTAAAAATATTTGGAGCATTTATTTGAATTTTTTAACACATGCCTTTTTTCTAACTCATATTTTTACAGGGCTTATTACAGTCGTATACTTGATATTTTGCACATTCCTTCACCTGTTTTCAGTTCGAAGTGAAATTGCGCAAATTTCCAAGCAGTTCATTTTGAGGGGTGAATGAGAAAAAAATAAAACACTTTTGGCTCGGGGGTTTACAACTGAAATTGAAGAATTTTGGTGAAAAGATGAATTTTGTTTTCTCGAAATGGAAAATGGCTTAGCAACGTGTTCTTCGCCAGTTGAGGACTTTAATTCAACATTGCTTTTCCAGCGAACAAAACCTTTTTCGATGTTTACAAATGAGTTTTGACGAATTCAAATGAATGAAAAGTGAAAATTATTGATTGACAGCAGTTTAGATGGGAATCCATTCGAAATGTGCGGCTTAACCAAGTTAAAATTCAAATTCAAAATCGTATAAATGTAAATGCGAATAAATTGGGTTCGATTCAGCTAGTTAAACAGATAAAGGATTGATATATTTGATTACACATAAAATGGGATTATATTCTGTATAAATCTAAAGACGTACTTAAATTATAATAAAAGGTTGCCAAACAATTAATATTATTATTGTATGTCGATTATTTGATTGAGTGCCTTGAAAATCAAGGGGAACCCATTTTTATGATATCAAAAAAATGGGAATGCTTTATAAAATCTTGTTTATGACAGCTCTAACAAATAGCGCCATTTAGGCAATTCTTGATATGTCGATGCTATGAGCAAAGGCAAATCTTAATTGGCTTAACTACCGTTTCGGGGTCATAACTTATTCATTTATAGCATGAGCTGGCCAAAAGAGCAATCGCACACAGTTTCCAAATTGTACTGGATTGCAATTCTCCTTTACGCTTTTGCTTACCCCAAAGAAAGTTTGACAGTTATCGAGCTAAATGTTTATGTGTATGTGTGTGTGCTCCCTTTATAGCTACTGTAAAGCCCCCAGGAGCTGGCATCTATCTTAAGCACTGGCCAAAATGCATTCACATCCACTCGACTTCAGTTTCAGTTTTAGCCGCAACCTCGGCCAATTTTAGTTTCGGGTTTCACTTGAAGTTTGCCGTGAAACATTAGAAGGGCAACAAAAAGCTATTTCCATGCGCCATGCAGTTTATAGCAGCTGATCCTTTATGATTTAGTGCGTTATATTGTGCCAGTCAAGTGTTGCCTTCCCCCCCCTAAAAAACCCAACCCGGCCCACCACAAACGCCGCATCTCAACTGTCACATAAACCGATTAAAGTTGAAGCAGCTTCTGCATTTTGTACTAGCAACTTATATGAATTTAGCTGTTGCTAGACGGCTATCTATTTGCAGCACAATGCAGGCTTTATCCTTACACACATCCACACACACACACACATTTACCCCAACTCCTTACTCGTTTCCTTAACACATCACTCTTAAAAACGTTTCCATTAATGATGGAAGTGTTTTTCTGTTGCCCAAAATTAAATTACATATTTTGTAATGCACTTCACTTGTTCTTCAGCTTCTCCTCGTTATCTGCTGGGAGCCCACATCCTTAAATGTTTAACAATTATTTTTACTTGCTCTTTAATCATGTTGGCTTAAAGCGTTGCCTTGTGCCATGTTACCGCATTTGTTTATTATATTCATTGCCTTTTCGAGCTTACCTGAATTTTGTTTTCTTTTTGCTGCTCTCTTTTTTTTTGTTAGTAGAGAGTTTTGTTATTTTTACTCCAGCCGCTCTTCAGCTTTTTTAGGGGTAACAAAGCGTGTTACAATATGCAACGATGCATGCCACAGCACTCAACAAATCCTACTTCGTCACACACTCAAACTATATAAATTAACAATGTGCTAAAAAAAAACATAGACATAAAATGCCAATTAGCTGCATATTTATATGCAAATATTTAAATATTTATTGCTATTAAAATTTATGTTTATTTTGGGGATAGAGTATTTGCATAAGTACCAAATAAGTTCAAAAAGATTTGTTGTGTGCCTTATGTCTGCCTCAGCAGGGAAACTCCTAGTCGAGCGCTCTGCCCCCCTCCCAAAAAATTATTCATCCTGTTTGGAGCCCGTTGTATGTTTCGGATTTGTGTACACAAATATGATAGAATCCCATTTTAGACACAGGTAAACGCTTGTATTCCCAGTGGACATGTATAGCATTATTGTTTGTTCTCCAGCAAATCAAATTGAGTTGAGTGTGTTTATATAAAGCTTTGTTTTTTGTTGCATTTCATGTTCAAAATTGCTTAACAAATGCTTGATGAATTTTTAATTAAATTTCTTACAAAAATTGTACAACAATTAGCAAATGTATGCGCAAAGTGTGTGGATTTTAATATTTAATAATAAAAATTATTTCTATTTAGTCAAGCGATAACATTTGCTCGGGCAATATTGCTGTTTTTTCAGCTTGGAGTATAGAAAACGGCATATTGTCCTTAATTTAGCAATAATAACGGGAAAGCGAGGCATTTAACGAAGCATAACTGTAAATGAAAGAGAATTTAATTAGATTCAAGCGCAGACATTTAAGGCATTTAATAACTGAGATTTACACATACACATAAAGAGAAAGAGAGAGAGAGAGAGAGAGGGTGATAGCGAGCATCTGGGAATTTGACTAGTTGTTGTTGTCGTTATGGGATCCGTGTACTTATTGTCAGCTTTGTTGCGGCGTAGTTACCGTTACTTTCTCGATTACTGAATATTTTCAGGCCGAAGTCTTTGAGTGTTTGGGGCCATTCGCTTAATTTATTATTCAATTAAAGCAGCAAAAATAAACTTTAATCGCACCACAGACATCAGCAGCAGCAGCAGCAGCCGCAGCCGCAGCAGCGTCAGCAAGACAACAACAATAACAAAAAGTCCCCCAAAGACAACACACCAACACAAGCAAAGCGACTCACTTGCATGAGTAGACACACATTTTGCGTGCATGTGTGTGCCAAAAAAAATATGGAGAAACAAAAATGTTTATAAATATGGAAAATCGTGTGCCAAGAAATTTGCATCGAATTTTTGTTGTTGTGGTTGCTGTCGCTGCTGCTGGTGCTGGTGCTGCTTTTGTTGCTGCTGCTGCTGCTGCTACTCTTGCGGTTCATTCTCCTTTGTAATCGATTAAAAGTGCATGTCAAACTGTGCGTGCGGCCGCATTTTTTAATGGACTGCTAAAATACAAAATGAAAATAAAAAAAAAAACAAAAAATAATAAAAAAGAAAAGAGAACAAAAAGTCAGGCACATTAACAAGAAAATGAGGCACCTAAAAAAAAGGCATCAGCAACGCTGTTGCTGCAGCAAGAGCAACAGCAGCAACAACAACAGCAATAAAAACAAAAACCAACTCACGGGAAAAGTTGAATGTGAAAGACGGGAAAATATGACAAAATTTACGAGCGCAGCTCACTCATATTTGTAGGCCCAAATGCACAAATACAAATACATTTCACACACACAAACACAAACACTTGTGCACACACTTGGAACACCCTGTGGCGGCGCTTGGGTTGCTGCCTGTTCATGTTTTTAGTGCTTTGGCACGTAATGGGGTCGGCCCATATACTCACTTGCAAATACCGTTAGAGCGAGAGGGAAAGAGAGAGAGAGAGAGGGAGACAGCAACAGCATCCCGGCCACTCAGTCAGCATTTGCCTTTTCTGTGTTTGTGTGTGTGTGTGTGTGTGATTTGCTTGAGTTTTTGGCTTGATTCTATTTGGTTTGGTTGCGCGGTTTCTTTGGCAGCGTTGCTATATTCTCTGGCAGTCCCATAGTCAACCGGCGTCTGTCGCGGACCGCTTATTCTTTTCCCACTTGATGGCGACGGGCTCACAAGCTGCTAATGCGCCAGCAAATGATCCCTATTAGAGATGGACATGGGTCCAGGTTATTTTTCTTGCCACATCTATTTTGCAACAGGCACAATTTATCCTGCTGAGCAAACACTTATTTGGTGTACATTTTACATTTTAAAATCCTTTGCTTTAATTAACTTTTATGTTTCCCATTTTTTTTTAATATATATTTGAAGGCTTCAAATTCATTTCACAAATTGCCAGCAGCATAACTTCAAAATTTGAAATTTATTATTATTTATTGTTTGGTTTTTATTTTTTAGTATTTTATTTCCTAAAATATTAGTTTTGTTTGATTTTTCTTCTGAAGATTATTTGAATGCATTTATTAAAATGAAATAAAAAAGTAAAAAATATCTTTATTGGAAAACCAATTAAATTCTCTAAAATTGAAGAATGTGAATCATTAGAAATTCTCGTTATATTTTTGTCCAAATTGGCACTTTAAATTTGAAATACAATAAATTAAAATCAGCTTTTATGTGAATGTGAATATTTTATGCCAAGCAAACATCGAATTGATGGGCAAATGGCACATCCCTAACCCAACTGATTGCCAAGTTTGGCAGATTATGTTGTCGCTGGCGTTGATGATGCCAACTTTCAGCAATTCGCTCTCCGTTTGATGTGATATGAAGAACCGATTAACGGCGTTGAAGTGGCACGTTTACGGGGCACAGTCTGTGCCCGCATATCAGTAGTCAGTTTAGTTGCTCCTTGGCAGATTTGTGTAAACCACGAAAGCAAATTACGTTGACGATGAGCATCATTTCCACTTTATTGAATTACCCCCAAAAAAGCCAATGCAAAGCCAACCAGGCCAGGCCACAGAGTGTGTGTGAGTGTGTGTGTGTGTGTGTTGAGGGGTCTCCGGTCTCCGGTTAAGGGTCTCCGGTTTTGGGAATTGCAAATTTAGTCCGTTTTTTGGACGATTTCGTCAGCGCGATAAACAGAATTTCAATTTAAAATATTTTTCCTGCTGCCTTAGCATATTTTTCTTACTTTTTTGTGACTTACGGCGAGGACCAAAGACATCTTCAGGGGGGGGGGGGGGGGAGGAGTAGCTATGTGTGTGTCACTGTCAGCTGGCGCAGCGTCTTGAGTTGGACCCAAGACGTAAAGAAGATATCAGCGGGACGTTTATGGAATCTTCTAGGTGGGGTGCTTATAGTGAGAGGGGGGAGGGGAAGGGGGAGGTAGGAGATAAGTTATTCGTAGGTTGACTGCGACTAATGAAAGCCGCGTGAAAGCCAAAGTCTCTGTCACCGTCGCTTTGTTTAGCTCTTTGTTTGTTTGCTTCTTCTTATTTTTTTTGTCACATTTTGATGAGAGGAGCCACAGCAGCAGTCCGTTATATAGTATATATATATCTGTATTTATATATATATATGTATATGTATATATATGTGTATATATATATATATATATATATGCCTGTATATAATCATCATTGTTACGCGTATTTGAGGCACTTTCGCTACAGACAAGCACAGCACCCAAACCGAAACCCCTCTTCCCCCTCCCCCTCCTCCCCTTAAGCTCCACTGCCTGGCTACATTCAGAACGGCGTGCTTAAAAGAGCATTGCCCGTCGGCATAATGTTCTGTGTCAGCGCAAAGGCGTCAGCAAAGGGGGTAATGGGTTGGCTGACAGAGAGAGAGGGAGAGAGGTAGGGAGGGAGGATGGATGGCGGAAAGTAAGCTGTAAATGGTGTCGGCATTGCACGTTGTTTTGTGGGTTAGCAGGCCTTCGCGAGGCATGCGGCATGGGAGCTGTGGCAGGGACAAAGCCAGGAGGCATGAGTTGTGGAGCACAAGGCGCCGCTATGTTGGTCATGTTGGCCATGTTGACTATGTCATTTGCTAATTTAGCACAAGCTGTTGGTCTACTTACTCAACTCGATGCCCCCCCCTCCTCGTATTGGTTCAAGTTGCATTTGCCAGAAAGGTCAACACAATAAATGGAGAAGCCACAGCAGCAAAAACATCCTCAAAGCAAACCAACATTAATTAACCAGCCACTGTTGGCCTGGCTTAGATGACAAACAATATTCTCAGATGGACAGCAGCATCTCTAAGTAAATTGATAATCACTCTTTGGGCCCAAACAATGCCAACCACTCGTTTAGAGTGCTCAAATATGAAATTTATCAAAATTGATATATTAACTAATAATAAGCGAAAAAAAGTCAACATTTTTTGAAATGTAATCAACATTTTTTTGTGCGCATAAAAATTCGTAAATCATTATGATAAATATGTTTTTACATTTTTATATTTACAAAAACATTTCGAAATTTATTGATACCATTTATCACAATTGTATTACAACGATTGCAGAGATTTATATTGGCTTCGAAATACATTTATCATTTGAACAATATTATTATTACAATGTAAGAGAAGAGATATCAAGATTAGATATCTAAAATAAAATATTTATTTAGAGTAATCATAATTTTAGGAACTGCAGTCATAGTTTCCCTTAAATTATCAGCGACTTTGACATGTTGCCAAAATGCAATTTCCAATTTAATATGCTCTTGTTAACGGATTGTTCATCAACTGGTTGCTAAATATTTTACAACCAGACAGAAATTCATTGTTGTCCCGCGTCCCACATGGGGGTATGCAACCAAACATTGTTTGACAGCTCCGATAATAATTGGAAAACTTCTCGTTGCACATTGCCAACTTGTTGAAGTGGTATTGCCAACTAAAAAAATTTGTACTATTTGTTCACTCGAGCTTAAGCAATTAAAATGCAATTGCAAATTATATTGGATTACTCGTTAACCAAAACTTTTAGCCAGAGACAAGTCTAAATTAAACAATCTCAAAGAGTCAAATAAATCGATATATTTTTAAATAATTAATTTGTCAACCAATGTCAACAAATTTACATTTATTTGCTGTTTTTATTATTATTATTTTTGTTAGTTTAAGTATTAAAGTATTTTGCATAATATGCCCAAAAGTTTTCTTCATTTAAAAATTGATTTTTAAAGCAGAAAAAACCATTTTAAGCCTCAGGTAAATTCTATTGTTTTAAATGGACCTTTGCTGCCGGGTGAGCAATTAAAAGTATTAGTTTTCGAGCGACATTCCAGGGGTTTACGGTTAGTTACCCAACTCTAATGGATGGTCACTCGAGTCATAATTCACTTTATGGGCTATTTTATGAGCTAACGAGAGGAGGACCATTAGCGGTTTCCATTTGACTGGCCAGCAGTGTGTGGCTAAAACTCTGAATTTTGGGTAGCGTTGTTGCCACAGCTGTGATGCCAACAGCCTAATAGCCTGCAGGCTCCGGGTGGAAGAAGGAAGGGGTGGGGGTGGAGGGATTGCCTTGACTAAGACGGACGCGCTCTCCTCACACACTTTGACACATTGTTAGTCAAACAAAAGATTTCGCATGCTAATTCGATTCTATCAAAAGTAGCACAAAGGGAAATAAACAAAAAGCTGGAGTCAGAGAGAGAGAGAGAATGATAGTTAGAGAGAGAGGGAAAAGTAATACATCTACAGCTAAACCATTTTTGTGGCGCATGCCACTAATAAAATGGCTTGTGTCGATTTCCAGACTTGCCTTCGATGTTGATAAAGCAGTCCACCGCTCGCAGCCGGCTGGCAGCAAGTCACGAAATCAAAACCAGACCAAGCACCAAGCCCAGACCCAAACGCAAACCCAAGACCAAGCCCAGGCCCAACCCTTGGCCCAACTTACCCGTACCCCGCCCCTTCTCATAAGCCAGCCAGTTGCGTCCAGCAGCGTTTCTTGTAATGTTCGTTGTTTTAGGCCTTTTTCGCCTTTGCCGCCTTCTTTTTTCTTGGCGGAAGTGTCATTTCCCAGGCAAGAAAGGATTTTGCTTTCGTTTTATGATGTGGTTCACGCTTGCCGCAAATCACCCAAGCTCCCAGCTGCCGGTTCCGTCACCCAATCACCTCCATCGCCCGCACAATTTATCTGTCTGCCTTTTGAGAGATTAGTGTTGCCATATAATGTGTGTGTTTGTGTGGAAAATTTGAGGTTTTAGCAAGTTTACATTTTAAATTTGTTTTTTTTTGTATAATATTAATACGGAGGTTGACTGGTTCTGGTGCTCCAACCCTGGACCAGCTCCTGATCCGCGCTGATTTTGACTGCTTGCCTCGTTGCACGTTCCTAATTATGCTCTGATAGGAATTTTGAGTTAGGTTAATGGCACTTGCGATGTTATGCTACACGGATACTGATACAAAAAAAAAAAGAAAAGAAAAAAAAAACAAGTAAAGTAAATATCCAAGGGATATTTATGTAACACAAATAATGCAGCATAATTTTGGGGCGCTTATGCCGGCACTTAAGGCATTTAATTTGATTATGTAGAGTATGGATTTGGCTTATTAGTAGCATATATTTTATTATTTTATTTGAGGCGGATCCAGTATGTACGTACGGTTGGCAAAAATCCATTAGTCAGAGTCGAACAGAGCTGGCAAGGACTCTTTGCCAAGTGCTGCACATAAAATATGCGTAAAGTTTTTGGGACAAACAACATTTTTTGGACAACTTGTAAAGTTTACTGCAAAATTCTTGGATTGGTTTCGAGTTTCCGGGCACACAAAGTAAATGAAAAAGTATTAATATTTTCTGTTGCCAGCCGGCAGCAAAATTCGAATTATTTTTCCTCAGGGAATACGACAATTTTCCATTCACATGCTATCCCGAACACGGACACAAGTCAACGCACAAAAGGACATCAAAAATTTGTACCCTTTCGGCAGGCAGCTATATAAAATGTGAACTTTTTGAATTGGCATTGTGTTCCAGAAAACGCATTCGTCGCAATATGTCAGAGTGCTTTTTTGATTGCATAAAACTATCTTGGGTTAATATAAAATAGATTTAAAACTTGCAGGCTTAAATAAGTTATATTTAAAGAGTTTTTCTTATTTAATAAAATAAATATAACATTGATAAATATTTGAAAAAGAAATATATATGTTTTATTTGAGAAAAAACCACATATTAAAATTTTATTTATCTATTAAATATCTGAATTTAAGTGCAAAGTAAGCGAAATTGATTTCTGAAACACAGCCGACAAAATCTTTTTTTCTTGCCATTATTCTTAAAGGATGCATGCAACGCTCGGAGCTGTGCATAATGTCATGTGTTTATTGCAAAGCAAAGTGTAAAACTAAAATGTAAACCCAGCGGCAACATGATATCCATTATCTCTCCCAGCAAAGGGACCGAGAACCAGGGAACAGGGAACAGGGACCAGGGACCGGGGACTAGAGACCAGACGCTGCTGCAACAATTTTGCCCGAAAGCGCGTGAAAAAAATCAACATCAGCACTAAAACAAAAACAAAAACAACTCAAAAACTTCTCGGTATGAATTTAATTTTGTGGCTTATACTCGTTGAAGTTTTCCTTTTTTTGATACCCTATGAAAAGAAATATGTAAAATGGTTATGAATAGGTGGGTTCGTGCAACAAGTAGTGGCAGACAAATTAGTTTCTAAACGGGTTTTTTTCTATAAAGATAAGGTTCTACATATATTATTATTCTGAGTTCTCTCGTTAATAAAATTTTGAATCAATTATTTTTTTTATATTTTTAGAAGTATAAATATTTCCAATTCCCGATTAAAAATGTACATCGGAAAATCTGAATCCTGATTACAGGATGTCTTTCCGTAGCGTTCATTTGATTTCACCTCTTTGCTGTCTTTATTTTGTGGGTAAAAATTGTCGTTGCCGCAATATGTTTAATCAGCAGAGTAAACCCAAAAAGCTGACCAGGCTTACCAACGCCACCCATCCAAAATAAAAAAAAAAAAAAATGGACACAAACAGTTTGCGCCTTTCTGCTCCACGTAGCTCCTGCGTCTGCCTGCTCCTCTTGGGCTGCGGCAAATAAAAGTTATCCATTTTTTATACACTCAGAGACACAATGTACGATGGCATTTTGGCATATATATGGTTGTGTATTTAATTTTAGTGCATCATAAAGTTCGTAAAGTCAATGACCATTTGAGTCAACACATGAACCTGGCCGACTGGCCCACCGAGTGGACATTCGAGTGGCTGGGATTATCTACGTTTCGAGTTATTTGAATTTGCACATCGCTTTCAAATAACATATTTTTTTTCAAAAGGTGCATAAAGTCCTGAACTGCTCAACCAAAATGAAAGCATGTAAAAAAAGTATTATTATAACATTTACATATATATATATTTTTATGACTCTGGCATAAGCATTATTTGTATATTATTGAAATGTGTCCATCAAGCAGCGATTGAGCCGTGTAACATTTTTACAGCCCACATTTAGCAAAATGGCAAAAACCGTACAAAAAATCCAAACTGAATGAGAATTCTGCTGGTTGTATAGCATAATATGGTATTTATTTGTTTTGAGAAAACTTTTTACATTATTGGAATAAATGTGATTTTAATTCATTTTGAAAGCATACTTTAAGGCATTGTCTTAAATTGTCGGAATTAATATGATATCAATATGAAAATGTGTCACAGAAAGTAAAAAACAATTGTTATAGCAAATTTTGGTATTAAATTTATTAAATTATTTGTGTATTATATTAATTATATTATATTATTATTATTGTGTATTAAATCATCACAGAAAAGGAAAAAAAAACAATTGTTAAAGTAATTTTGGTATTAAATTTATTAAATTATTTGTGTATTATATTAATTAAAAAATTATTATTATTGTGTATTAAATCATCACAGAAAAGGATAAAAAACAATTGTTAAAGTAATTTTGGTATTAAATGTATTAAATTATTTGTGTATTATATTAATTAAAAAATTATTATTATTGTGTATTAGATCATCACAGAAAAGGAAAAAAAACAATTGTTAATGTAATTTTGGTATTAAATTTATTAAATTATTTGTGTATTATATTAATTGAATTATATTATTATTATTGTGTATTAAATCATCACAGAAAAGGAAAAAAAAACAATTCAATTTATTAAATTATTTGTGTATTATATTAATTATATTATATTATATTATTATTATTGTGTATTAAATCATCCAACAAGCTTATTCATTGTAAGAGCTGCTAATGCCGTTAGTTGGTGTTGAATAAAGTGTTCTTTACAGTTACATTACATTATTTACAGTACAGATTGCTGAGACATAACTAATTTTAGTGTGTTTCATGTCTGAGCTGTGTTAGTGTTATATATATTTAAGTAGAGCGGATATTTCATAGTCACGTATCCAGAGCGTTATTTTTTTATGTGTTCGCACATTTGGTGGAAAGGAAGTGTCTCGCATAGAAGAGGATGTCTTTATGTATTGGGTTGTTGGTGTTGCAACAGAAAAGGCAGCTGCCTCTGCCTCCATCTTAAATTTTATGCTGCCACAGGTAGTAGCAGAGGCGGGTGGTTTTGGTTTCCTGGTTGTTGCTTCGTTTTTAAGCTGCCTGGCTGGCTGACTGACTGGTGTTGAGGACACGCTTGCCTCCCATCAGGATGCTTAACGTGGGCGCCCGGGTACAATGCGTTTTGATTGATGTTGCCTGTTTTCTGTGTGCTTCCGGTTTTCCTTCTCGCTTGCTTACAATCAATTTAAATGTGCCGTAGTGCATTGTAAAAAAGTTTCTTGTTACGGCTAAATCGTTATGTGAAACCATCAAATGGGAAATTGTGGGAGCAGTGGATATATTTTGGCATTTTGGTTGCAACCTGCCATGTCTGTTGCAAAATAATGCACACGTTTTTTATAGCCATACAAACCGAATCATTTATCATCTTTAAAGGCAGACTCAGTTTATCGGTACATCACTGTATGATATTATGCAAGACTTTGTCATTCCATAAATAACAACAATAAAACTAATCGATCATGTTAAGACAACAACAAAAAAAAAAAACAAAAACGAAAGGACATAAATGAAACTGCCTGAAATTTCAATTTAAATTTTCATTGTTATATGTATCCTGTATGCAAACTACACTTCAAAAAAGTTATGTATATAAACAGTTCTGAAAATTAATTGCTTTACATTAAGTTAAAAACATAAATTATTTTATAAAAATTAAAGCATTATAAAAGTTAATAATATTTTCAAAATGTGTTCAAAATATGAATTTTCTTTATAGAGATTTTTCTTTTTATAAAAATTAAAGCATTTTAAAAATTAATAATATTTTTGAAATGTGTTAAAAATATGTATTTTCTTCATGGAGATATTTTTTTTTATAAAAATTAAAGCATTATAAAAATTACTAATATTTTCAAAATGTGTTAAAAATATGTATTTTCTTCATAGAGATATTTTTTTTTATAAAAATTAAAGCATTATAAAAATTAATAATATTTTCAAAATGTGTTAAGAATATATATTTTCTTCATAGAGATATTTTTTTTTTTGTGATATTGACTTGTGACCCACATTCAGTCATTGTTCAAATTCAATATTTTTTGTTCAGTTAAATTTCTATAAAATGCGCACAAAAACTTTTGGCAACAAAAGTGGCAAACTGTCTACAACAATCAGTTGGTCAATTTCTCAAAGTCAGAACTCGGTCGAATAATGGTTTAATCCTCGGTCCATCACATTGTGGCTCTTCGGTTGGCCATTTGGCATTTGGCAGACGCAGTCTTAATTCGGGTAACTAATTGCAAATATTCTAATTGAAGTTATTTTGGGGTATTTGCTTTACGGCTTACTCCATTTATCAGTGGAGCTGTCTGGGTTGTCAAAAAGGTAGCCACAGGCCATAAGCTATTCACTATTCACATCTAATTCTCAAACAGTTATTGCACAAATTGAATGATGTCCTCCACTTGACAGTTATCTTATTTTAGCCAAGTTAGCAGCTCTCTGTGTGTGTTCGGGATTACTGATAAGTGATGATTGATACCTTCTTCAACACATGATGAATGTGTATTCCTTGCCAAGCGAGTGAATATCTCATTATTTGTATAATTTAACACCAGATTATTATTAGCACTGCTAACTCAAATCACAAATTAGTCAGCATTAATCAATAGATAAATACATAAAGCCGTTAAAAGCAACTTATCATGCTTATATTCCATTTAAGGTCAGCAGCATAAAAAACTAGAAAGAATTATTTATATAAAATCATATCATAATTATATAAAAAACTAGTAAGAATTATTTATATAAAATCGAACAATATTTCAATTTAATTATAACAATTGAATTTATAAAATTCAATATTGAAAACCAAAATGGAATTGTCATTGAAAATGCCCATTAATATTTTGTTATATACGAATAGCATTTAAGTGAACTTAAAACCAAATACCACTAACCGAAATGCTTTTAAGCCATCTAATGCAGCTGGCTTTCAAATTCTGACCACGTTATAGCCAAAAATGTCTCTTTTCAAGCAGCGCATTGCTAGCAAATTCACGCAATTAAACAGCAAACTAAATTATGCATTTCACATGTGATGGAGTGTGTGTGGAGTGTGGAGTGTGTGTGTGTGTGTGTGTGTGTGTGGAGTGTGTGGAGTATGGTGTGTGTGAAAAAGAGTGTGTGTTTGCTTGTTTAGTTGTTTACTTGTGTCGCCTGAGTACTCAGTGCGTGTGTGTGTGTGCGTGTGTGCGTGTGTGCGTGTGTGTGCGTGTGTGTAGTAAACAAATTGATTTTGCTTTTGATTTATTCATTTATTGTGCACGCTTTCAATTTTTGCAGTGCCAAAAACACAATCGAGCAGAAAGAAATAAAAATAAACAAAAAAAAAGGTACAAAAATCGACATATTTTTGACTCCGCCGATGTGGAACCAAATGTTGGAGATGGTCGCAACTGGTTTTAGTTGGCCTAGAAACCCCCAAGAGGGCTGCTAAATCATGTGCTGCATGCATTGAACTGGACACATAAATACACACTTACACACACACACAAACAAACACAGATCCTTTCTGTTGTACAATGGTCATCCAGTGCACATGCGATTGCGATTGCAGTGATAGAGACACCCGCAGCTCCTGTTTGCCACGCCTGGTGCTGCAGCAACGTGCCACGCCCCTTGCTGCGGGCAATGATATGGAGCAACGCTTACAACACACCAGCAGCTACTATCATCGCCGGCTATCGAATACCTCATCAGTGCTCTACGGCAGCTGTCCACAACTGCTGCCAGTCGAGCAGACCAGCCACAAACACATCCAAACACAGGCTGTGCCACAAAAGGAGCAACAGCAGCAGCAACAGCAGCATCAGCCGGAGGAGCAGCAGCAGCAGCAGCAGGAGCTGAGGCCATATTCAAGTCTTGTGCGGACCAAGCACAGAAGCTCCGTGCTGTGCAACAAATGCGCACTGTGACGAAGATACAACCTAACCTGTGAGCATCCAGAGCCACAGCAACTATCCCAAAACAAACCAACAACAGCAGCAACAACAACAGCAGCAACATCAACAACAGCAGCAGCAGCATCATCAACAACAGCAGCAGCAGCAACTGTGGCAGCAGCCAGTCCCAAAGCAAGACAGAAGGAGCAGGAGCAGCAGGCGAAAGCTGTGGCTGCCACATTCAATACGCCACGTTATTTGTGTCCCGATTGCCGTTTTAACAATCAGCCGCTGGCCTGGTGGGTCTCATGTCCGCGTCTCTCCAATCTGCACTGTGAACAGCCACAAATGACAACAGCAGCAACAGCAACAGCAGCAGCAGCAGAAATGCAGCAGCCACCAACTGCGCGTCACTGTCATGCCACAAATCCGTCGCGATTTCCACTCCAACTCAATGCGAAGCGGCATTGTGACAATTTTGGCAGCTACACCACATTGCCCAGCATCGAGCAGCAGCAGCAGCTCCATCATTCGCAGAGCATCAGCGCTGGCTGCAGTCGGCATTGTGGGGCAGCCGCCGCACATCCTGAACCATCGCTGCCACTGCCACCGGCAGCTGCCGCTTCGCGTTGGTACGGCCCAAGCAATGCCAATCCCAATTTAAATGCCTGTTGTTACATGTGCAATCCCATGCCCCCCCAATATGCCACACAGCTCTGCGCTTGCGATAGTTGGTATCAGCAGCAGCAGCACCAGCAGCAGCAGCACAATCACCATCCACACCAACACCATCAGCAGCAGCAGCAGCAGCACCATCACCAGCAGCAATTAAGGAGCATCCCGCCACCGCCCAAGCCACTTATGCCAAATGGCGGCTGCTATTTGGGTGAGTAATGAGCCCCTTCTCGGCATGGCATGCATCCTGTTTTCCATTTAATCAACTTTCAATTGTTTGGCGCCGCCAGGCTTCGATGCTCATCATCCCTCCCACATCACCGACGAGGAGGACTCCGCCTTTCCCGCCCTAGCCGATCGTGAGTTTCATCTGCTCCATCGCAATATACCCGCACTGCGTCGCACTGGTGTCGACACAACGCGTATTCGACAGGTGAGCTGTGGCAGTGCATTTAAAACTGTAAGTGCCTATTCAAACTGTAACCTTTTGTCTGCACTTTAGTACTTTTACCCGGATGGCGGCTGGGGCTGGATCATTTGTGGCGTCTCCTTTCTGGTACACATTCTGACCACTGGCCTCCAACTGAGCTACGGCTTGTTGTTGTTCTATGCCGTGCAACATTTGCATAACACAAGTGGCATTGGTAAGTGAATTTATGTGTCCAAAAGCTGAAAATGTGCCACAGAAAAGTAGTTTGGAAAAGTATCAAATTTCCATTAAGCAATGGTTTTTCTTTGTGGAGAAAATTAACTTTTTGATAAATAATATGCTTGTGAAAAACGTGGTCTACAATTTAATTAAACAGATTAAATAAGTTTAAAATAAATTTTGTGTACGTGTTTCACAGTTTTTTTTTTTTTAAATTCTTTGCTCACGTAGAAAATGAAGTTTTTGGCTGAAAAAGAATTTCTCAATTTATTGAAGCAATGAGCAAAATTAATTTTGACAAAGCTATAAAAGTTTAAAGACTTTCAACTGTATTTTAAACGTTTTAAGCTTTAAGCCGAAAATATATAAAGCGAAAGTTTTAATAATTCAACTTTACCCAAATTACACATATTAATTAATGAAAAATGCTAAAATTAACTTTGCTTAGATAAAGTTATGAAAAGGATAAAGATTAAAAGCTGAGTTTATAAAGTTTTGGAGTAACTGTTTGGCTTTTAAGTATATTTAAATTAACAAAATATGGTAACAGAAATCAGGCTTAAAATGCAGCAGTTGCTTTTTCATTTTAAATAGTTTTTTTTCTTAACTAAAAATAAGACTTAAAATTATGGCATTTCTTACAGTTATGCTTAATTTTTTACAGACAATTAAAATTCTTTAATAAATTTAAAATGAAAATTAATTCCTTTGCAGAGCTTTTGGGCGCACTAAGCTGGTCCATCTCGATGCTGGCCATACCATTTGTGGTTTCCTTGTGCCGAAAGCGCTCCATACGGCTGCTCTCGATTGTGGGTGGCCTGGTGATGCCGCTGGGCATTCTGTTCACTTCATTTGCCACGGAATTCGGACAGGTTGTTTTCAGTTATGGTGCGTATGTATACATTTATATATATATATATATGTATATATGAATATAAGGCTGAAGACTTATAAGCTCGAGCGGAGCGGCGGAAGTTGCTTACCATTCTCATTTGCCATGTCCTGTCTTGGCAACTTTCTTCTCTGCAGGCATTGTGTTTGGCATTGGGGTTGCCATGGTGCGTGAAGCCTCCACGGTGATGCTGGGCAATTACTTTAAGCGTCGACGGCAATTCGTTGAAATGGTGGCCATGTCCGGCGAGGGCGTTGGCATCGCTTTGTTCTCCGTCATCCTCAAAGAGGGCGTAGGCAAGGCCGGCTGGCGCCTGGGCCTGCAAATCGTTGCCGCACTAACTGCCCTCAGTTTTTTCATGGGTCTCATGTATCGACCAGCATCCCTATATCATCCCCAGCGTCGTGCCATCCAGCACTTGAAAAATCAGCGCAAAAAAGTGAGTGAAATTTGAACTCGATTTGAATTTGCAAATGGAATTTTTAATATTTTTTCGCAATTTTTCCGTTAGCTGCGCGAAAAGAAGCCAAAGTTGACGCCAGAAGTGGAATCACCAACTAGATATTTATTTTTGGACATATCATCGCTGAAATCGGTTACAGTTAAGATACTATTGATGACCTCCAGCGTGGCGGCATTCGGCATTTATACGCCCATGTTCCTTATGGTGTGTTTTGAAATTGATTTAAACCGATGATGAGCTCATCACTCTTAGCCATAATATGTGTTTCGTTATAGGCCCTCAATGCCGCCAAGGAGGGTTCCGATGTGCAGGAGCTGGTGCTGCTCCAGACGTTCCTCGGCATCTCCATGGCCTTGGGCGTGGTCCTTGCCGGTGCTCTGCTGCGGCGCTGCTTTGTGATTCGTCAATTTGTGATCAATACGAAAATTGTTGCTCAGGTAAATTCCAACTAAGATAAAAGTAGGCATAAAAATATATATCCAAAATAAATTAAAATCGAAAATACTTGTTAGAATGTGTAGAAAATAAATATGTATAGATGAGGAAATGAGGTTGAGCTCTGTTGATCTAAATAGCTCCTCATTAATCCCTCAGATTACACATGATGCGGGTTTTGTTTTTTATTTGCATCTTTTTTATCGACTAATAATGCTTTATTCTGATTTTGTTTTTTATTTGCATCTATTTTTTATCGACTAACAATTCTTTATTCTAATTTTGTTTTTTTTTTACAGCTCTTTATATCGATTGTGTCGCTGGCCATTTTATTTCTATCCTTTGTCATGGGCTACAAGGGACTCTGCATACTCAGCTGGCTGTATGGGATTGGCCTCGGTGGCTTTCAGTACTCGCTGAAGATTTTGGCACTGGAACGCATTAAGCTGAAGCATTTCTCCAAGGCTTGGGGTATGTGTGTGATTGTGTGCTTGTCCTAAATCTGCCAGGATTTAATATTTATCGCTTTTTGCAGGGTTTATACGCGGCGTGGAGTCGGTGCCAGTGCTAATTAGTGTGCCCCTCACCTCGTTTCTCAATGATTACTCTCTGAAATATGGGCGTGCTGGCTATTATATTTGCTCAGCTGCAGCAGCCATCTCGGGCATAATCATTTTCTTCATCAGCGAACCGCAGGAGCAACACCAGCACCAACACCAGCAACACCAGCAACAACATCAGCAGCAGCAACAGCAGCGCGGACATCTCAATGGTCACCTGCCCACTCCGATGCTGATGCGGCACTCCTCGGTGCGCCATAATCGCTCTAATCTGCATATGGACTATGGGGGATATGGGGAGTATCCCGCACCCGATTTGCTCAGTCGCAGCTGCATTAGTCTCAATCAAATGGAGCCCTATCTGCACCACGCCAACAATTCCCATTATTGCCAACGTCAAATGCATCAGCAGCCTCTGCATCTGCCACAACAGCATCATCACTTGACTGCTCCGCATAATCACTCCCATGCCCCCCATCACCAACAACAGCTGACCTGTCACAATCTGGACATGCAGCAGGGACGCTCCCCCTATCAGCTGGGCCAGGGCAGCATTGGCGCCAAAATGGGCAAGCGTCTGCAGCGGAGCCTCTCCTTCATCCAGCAGCACAATTGCTGCGATGGCCAAATGTACTGCAGCTGGCACAGCACCTACGAACTGGGCTGTCGCAAATCACCCAAGTGAGTAATATTATTATTATTATTATTAGCTGACATCAGCATTTTTGGCCTTGAAATAATCAGCTTAATGGAATGATTCAAACTTGGCTTAAATGTTTTAGTTGATTATCTTTTGCCTGCCTGCAAATAGCTGCCACAACTTAAATTATTATTAGGCCAATTAGGTACTACTAACTGATTACTTAAGGAAGTATTCCCAAATATGCAATTCACAGTTACTTAACTATATAATTCTGATCCTAAAGAGTTTTCTCTTGGTTTCTGTGTTTGCAAGCAATAACTGAAAATGTGTAATTATTTCCGATTGGATTAATTCTTGGGGGCATCATTAATTTGTATGCAAATGGAATTGAGGATGTTTGCATGTCTTGCAGGATATTTGATATTTTATGGGGCGAAACGTACATTCAAATAATGAAACTTGGCCTTTTGTTTCAAGCCAAGTCAAGCCGTAGAAGTGCAAATTGCTGAGTTGTTTGGCTTCTCCTCGGCGACAACTGAAGCAACATCGCTGCACTTGCACTTGTGTGTGGAAAGGAGCTCTTAAATTTTACCCCCCTCACCTTCTCGGTTACGTGGCACGTGCTACGTGTTTATTTGCAGATCTCAAGACCGGCAGCCACTCATATGCACTTGCAGTCCCAATTCGACAACATATGGCGGTGGAGGAGTTGGCGGTGGAGGAGGAGGAGGCGGCAGTTCGGCACGCAGTCGCAGCGTGCCCGAGGGCCTGTCCACAATGTCGCAGCAGTGTAACTGCCGTCATGGGGCAGGCGTGCCAGCCGTGGCAGCCCCCTCCCGTGAGTTTATCTACGTGCCGCACGCCTACGCCTCGCTGCAGAGGACGCCACATCGACAACAACGGGCAGCTGGAGTGGGAGCAGGAGTGGGAGCAGGAGTGGGAGCAGGAGTGGGAGCAGGAGCGGGTGTCGGAGGTGCTACTAGCAGCTGTCTGGCATCAAGAAGCAGCCATCCGCAGTGCCGGCTAAAGCGTTCCCAATCGCTCTGCCGACCCGTGCACTTTGTGGAGCAAATCACCACATCGGTGTAGGAGGGTGCAGAGGGCGGAGGGGCGGAGGGTAGTTTAATCGCCTAGCATATTTTGTAGTTGTACTCCAGTTACGTGAATCGAATTCCAAATTGTCACATCTCTCTAGTCTTTTTGTCGTTAGTTAGTAGCACACGTTTAGTCCACGTCCACGTCCAAGTCCAAGTCGCAACTGTAACTGAAATCCCACATGCAAAAAACAAAAAAAATGAGAGTTTTCCTCTAGAGAAAAGAAAGAAAACAAAAAGAAACAAAAACCAATGCAACTTGATGAATTTTCTAAATCTATAAACCTATTAATATATACAACAATACTACTAAAATTCTATGCGGTTTCAGCGCATTGAAATCATCGATTTCTAACCATACAAATATTTATAATAAATAAATCAGAAACACACACAAACACACACACACACACAGACGAAAAGCTTTATCTTTATTGTCTCTGACACAAAAAGTATTTAAATAAACTTTGCTACCAGGCAAAAAAAAAACAAAAGAAAAACTCAACAATAAACGAAAGATGAATATAATAACAAATGAGTCGGCATAAATGAAAGCATATTAAATGGTCCATTTTTAAAAGATACACAGACAAATTATCCACCGATATCAATACGAAATATATATATTCTCAATTCTCGGACTCATTCAGTCGTGTGGCAATTATACGGCCAACGGCACAGTTTCTGTTTCTCGGTTTTTATCTATATGCAACATATGTATTTGTTGTTGGGATTGAGCCTTATTTTAAATAAAAACCAAGCAAATATATATATGTATATATATCATTCTTGTAGTGATTATCTCAGAGGATATCACATTTTAACTGCAATAATCATCGAGGTTGAACAATTACAATTACAACTTCTGGCTCATACAAATAAATAATATTTCATAATATGTAATAAGAAAGTAAATAAAAAAATAAATAAAACTTGGGGAAAATTTAAATGCCAACTTATAACAATTAAGCCATAATTAAATAGCCGTAAAGTGGACATGTGTGCAAATATTTAAACGATTTAAATTCTAAAATTGTATCACAAATTCAGCAAGTAAGCGAGACGTAAATTCAATTATATTTAAATAATCTATTTAGTATTTGATTCATTAAATTAATGAATAAATTAATACATTTTTAACAAAGACTAATTATTTCGGCATGCCGAAGATTTAATACTCTTGCAGTGAAATATGCTTAAAATTATATTAAATTTTATTTAAGCTTGTCAATTTTAATACTTTATCGAGAGTTAAAAGCCATTAAAAAAAATACTTTATATATTGTTTAAAGTGTGCGTTTAATGGGCATTAGTGAGAGCATTAAATGCAGCCAGTTAATTTAATGGAAAAAAAAAAACATGCTGCAAGGGTATAATTAATAACTGAAAAAGTAAAATTAATGTAAAGAGATTGCCTTGAGCAACAAACTGCCATAATATGCAATAAAGATACAGATTAACTATGTAAGGCTCATTAATATTTGTATTAAATGACAAACGATAACTGCAATTCTCGAGGACATCAAAGTAAATTATCCATAAATTCTCCTACCAACTGTAAACAATTTTAATATCTTCACTTTTTTGTTTCTGTGTTGTATTTCTTTTGCAAGTTGCGCCGTTTGTGTTCAGTGAAAAGTTTTCGTAAATTTAACATAAAATATTTATGACTCACACACACACACTCAGACACACACTCACTGACACTATCATGCATATCTCAATGCCCCACTCTTATATCTATAAAAAACACAAACTATTTCAATTTGTTAAAATCTTTTATAAAGTTAAGATACAATGGTAGCTAAATCAATTGCCAGACAAGATGTAATTTAGATATGAAAATTTTCAACTAGGCGTTTCAAGGACTCGTCGAACGCAAAAGCAACTCATAAATACTTCTACTTTAATAAATGAATTTGTAACTCATCATCATTAGTAGTTTAGTGATAAATGTTAATAAAAAAAAAACCGAAATGCGAATGCAAATAAAAAGAAAACTAATTCAAATACCCTCATTCAACTAACAACAAAATAAATTAAGGACAAGCTTAAATTAAATTCACAGCTTGGGGTTAACCACAGGAAGCCGGATATACGAAATAAAGTCTCATTTATTACGTGCTAAAAATTAATAAACGGCTGGCAAAAGGTTCAACATTAGCCACAAAAATGTCATATATTATTTATTAATTAATCGCATTAACATAAAGCGTCAATTTGTGTCACACCAAACACACATCTAGTAAACTCTAATGCAGAGGCGATTATAAACTTTGACCCCCCCCCCCCCCCACTGCCAACAAGGGGGAGTCAAAGTGAGGTTCCGTTTCCGTTTTATAATATGTGCACATAACACAGGGCGCCATTTGCTGGAACGTGCCTAGACTGCAAACAGCTCAAGCAGCAGGCAAATAAGTTAACAAAAGCAACAGCAACAAAATGTTGAACAACAAGGATAACAACAACAACAACAACAACAATGGGGAGGCGTCAATTTTTCATGCATTATGCTGGCGCACAGTGCGTATGCTTAATATTTGCCAGAGATTGACTTTGGCACAAAGCACAGTTAAGCTCAGCAATATTTGTGCTGTAAGCCTCGGATGCCCCAAGGATTCCACACATTGAAGCCGTAAAGCCAGCCTAAAATGCATAAGACAATTTGTGCCAAAGTCTATATAAATGCCTTGCGACTTTATATCTGTATGCGTGTGTGTGTGTGTGTGTGTGTGTGTTTGTGTGTGCATGCATGCGTGGCTGTGTGCGGCAAACCAATGAGAATGTGCAAATATGTCGGAACATAGATGCCAAACTATACAAACATATCTAACTGTTAACTGTTGTCTATAAATTTCGCATGTGGCTCTAACCAAATTCAGGGTATTCAAATTCAATTATTCAGCTTGTAGCCTCAGCCAATTGTGATAACAAACAAGAGAAACAAAACATTTACAAATTCGACGGCGCACAAATTGTTGTCAAATATGCAAAAATCAAAATGCAAAAAATAATATGGATAAAATCACAAAAAAACACAACAAATTTTGTGTAATATGCCAAAAACAACAGATTGCGTTTAAATATTCGCAGAGAGTTAAGTGTAAGTAGAATAATTTAAGTACATTTTCCTTAACGCAATAAAAGTTTATTATTTATTCAAATTAAGACAACGAAGAAGCGAAGACAAACTTTTTAGAATATAATTTTGTCGGCAGGAAAGCAGAAGATAAACAGCTAAATAAACTCCAAATCAAATAATGATGCCAAGTGACGAGCAAACGTTGCAAGTTGGCATGAAGAGTGAAATTAAGTAAATCATGCGACAAATTCCAAGGAATATAAAAAAAAATTAAATTATGAAAAGTTGAGCGTTATTTAAAGATACACAATGAAAGAGCATAGCCGACTCGCTGTTGCCGGTTTAATATCCGTTCGCTGATTTCGGGGGTTGGTCGCCAGCAGAATCAGAGGCCGCGTGAAAACAGTCGCAGGGCAAAGTCAACTTAACGCCACATTTTCGTCAAAGTTTTGGGCTGTCAGGGGAATGTTGGGGGGGGTGTTTGAGCTGACAGCCTGAAGCGCGTTCAGTGCGATGTTTTAGCCAACTGTCTGTGCTGAGTTTTTGTTGACATAGCTGCCGTTGTGGCAGCAGCAGGAGCAGCAGCAGTAGCCGCAGCAGCCACCGGCAGAGGCGCCTCCGCTGAGTGTCATGCGCACACGCACGCTCTGTTGCCTACTTCCAGGCGTGTTTGAAGTTGTCGTTTGTTCATTGTTGCGCTTTTTGCTGCCACACACGCACGCACACACACGCACACACACTCTGGCACACACACAGCTAATTCAGTCAGTATCGTAAACATCTGTTTTGTGTTTGCCTTTCATATTCCAGTCGGCGCGCGCGTGTTGCGCACTCTGCTCTCAGTGCTCCGTGCTCCGTGCTCTGCTCGCAGCATCCTTACAACAAGCAATGTGCGTCTCTCGTCGTCAGTTTCAGCATCAGCGCCACGGTGCACGGAGCGTGCTCGCAAAGACACGCAACTCGCAAAAAAACGGAACACGCAGCAGCAACGCACACACACACATAGAGCTGAGGCAGTGGCAGACTCAATGAGAAAAAAAAAAAACTAATCCCAAATGTAATTTTCAGTCAAGCCATTTTTGACTTTATCCACGAGACAATTAAAAACGCATTAGCTGAGCCAACTCCCACAGTTTATTCGGCAGCTTGTTAACTTGCCACACTTGACGAAGTTACGCAAAGTCTAAATTTGATTTCCACAGTGCGTTTTGTGTTTCTTCATCAGAACATTTTTATTTTTTTCTTTTCTTATTTGGGCAATGCGAATATCGATTGCTGTGCTGTGGACTGCCTTGCATAAGTCCTCCAGAGATTGGAATACAAGCGCAGCAGTAAAACTCAACTGAACGGTAACATCAGAAAGTAATAAACATAAAAGGAAAAGAAAAAGAAAAAGAAAAACATTAAAAAAAAAGAACAAGTATAAAGAAAAACAATTTAGAAGGGGGCGGAGAAGAACAAGACGCTCTGCAACGCCCAGCGAATGCACAAGAACAACGAAGGCAACTTGTAGAAATTAAGTTTTAATTATACATATTGAACTCAGCATGTGAATAATGATGTGCAGCAGCAGGACGATAATGATGATGATGATGATGATGCAGCAACAGAGGCAGATCCAAACGTGAATTTCAAACAATTGACAGTAGCAACAACAACAACAAAACAACAACAACAACGAATACGTTTATATATAGCCTTAGCAGATTTACCAGGGCTGGTTGTGTGTGTGTGTGTGTGTGTGTGTGTGTGTGTGCTTGCTAACATTTATTTTTGGGCCAAAATGGATATCGCCATGCGTGGCACAGCGTCAACGACTGGAACTGGCCCGCACTCTGGCACTGCCACTGGTAAGTCCTTGAGAGTCACTGAACTGACTTGCACACAACGCAAAACATGACAGTTCAAAGCAAAATATAAAACACAAAAAAAAACACTTACAGTAAAACACATGTAATCATGCATATGTGTGTGTGTGTGTGTGTGTTTTTATTGTGATTCACTTGTCTATTCACTAATGGAAACAAACGCAGATACTTACCAAAAGCAACAACAATTTATTTTACAGGTTTACACCATGCTGTCTCATTGGGCAACATTGAAGTCACCACCAAGGTTGGTATCCACATAAATAAATAACTGTTTTTTGGGTCTGAGCTGCACTTACTTTCTGCCAATTAACTTGCATATTAAATGACTAACAAATCAAATCGCTTTGCTCACTGTGAATAGATAAACTCAAGTAAAATTTATTCAACCTGTGTAAAAAAAGCATATTTATTTTTATATAAATTATTCACTTTATGAATATGTAGAAATCTAAAAGTAAAAGCACAATTTATTTTTATAAAACTATGTAAACTAATTATAAAGTCATGCAAAATAATTATAAATTGTGCTACATAAAGTAATTTTTAAATACCATTTAAAATAATGTTTTTTATTTGGTTTTATTTACTCTTCAGTTTTGGTTTAGTTTAATAAAGCATTTAGGCATTTCAATTGACAATAAAAACAAGCTTTAATCCTTATTAGGCCACCTATTCCAGCCATATGGATCGCAGCTACGACTCTGAGGATGAGCACACTGGTCGCCGACGATTACGTCAAACTCTCTCCACCGAATCGCAGCCTCGCACTTCAGTCTACTCGCGCGGAGACATAAGAGAACAGGTAAGTGGATCTCTCCTATCTCTGTTTGCTAGTCTAATTAATACCATATATTCTCTCTCTTTTATATAGTACTGTCTGACGGATCGTCAGTTGCATAGCATTGAGCAGCGTCCGCGTAGGGAGCGTTTCTTTGGCTGCCTGTCGCGAAGGGGCCAGGCACATGGTGGCAGCCTTCTGGGCGGCTGTGTGGGTCGACGTGTGCCCTCCGATGAGAACTTGGCTGCTTATGCACCCTTCGAGAAGTATCCACGGTGCGTATGCATAATGTTCTTACCAATTTTGTACAGCTTTGTTAACATTTTGTTTGGTTTAGCTATCAAAATAACTACACAGACACACACGAATTGGATAGTTCCTATTTTCGCCGTCAACCGGCATCGATCTTAAGCACTGGCAAATCCAATGAACCGGATTTGAGTGGCGGCTACTCTTGGATAGGTCCAGCTGGGCAGTCGAATAACAACAGCGATTACCAATCGGAAACGAGGTACGAGTCTGTTAATTGTAGAAGCCCCGAAAAATCCAAACCCAAAAATCAAAAACAAAATTGTAAAATGTTATGCCAAACTTTCGCTAGAGATCATGCTTGAACCTAACTGTCGCACTCTCTGTAGAAACTGTCTCTGTCTCTGTCACTGTCACTGTCTCTACTATAAACACACATCCAAAACGCTTGCAATGCCTGCTCTTAACTCTTCCCATGCAACAACAACAACAACAACAATAATAATTATATTAACTAATTACAATTAAAAACAATAAATAAAATATCAGCTTGTAAATCATCTTGCATAATGCCAATCGCTTATTGCTTTCAAGGTCTTTCGCTTTCTGTAAACTAAACACTGCAATATGAAAAATCTAAAAAATAGCTGTAAAATATATTTCCTATACTTTTCGTTATTCATTCACCTTCCCCCTTCTCTCTAAAACGACTAAACAAAAAAAAAACCAAAAAACAAAAAACGAACCAATTAAACAATTGAAACCAATCCAATTACTAAATGAACAAAATGTGTAAAAAAGGGCAACTTGTTGTACAGCACCACTTGAATCCTTTTACCAGGATGTTTTGCTACGGAATTATTATGTCGAGCTTTGCGCTCCACCACATCCTACACCACCAACATCACACACCAATCAAATCGCTAATGTAAATGTTTGGTATGTAAAGTGATAATAAAAAAAAAAACAACAACCATAACCTTAAAATCTAAACTTAAAATTAATTATCAATTAAACTAAATTTTAAACTTAAACTTAAGAATCAAAATTTAAAAAGTGCTCTAATTAAATATGTATTTTTGTATTTTTTTTTTTTTAAATATATATATATACAAAATGCTATGTGTCTGCACGTGACTAAAGAACCAGAAAGCGAGCAATGTTTGTTTAGACCATGCCCAGTTTATTATTCAAATGGTTGCTAATAGTTTTGGTCTGTTCTCTGTTCCACAGCTCGTATCACTATCCCACATATGCCACAATGCCGACGCCACACCAACATCAGCAGCAGCAACAACAACAATCTGGAGGTCTTCCCAGGTGAGTAATTCAAATTGAGAACTATAATTAAGAAACTTATCTTAAGGTTTAAATGAAATTTGCATGCAATTTATAAAGCGAAGTTGTTTTACACTTGTAGGATTCCTTCCTCGTAGATTCCTTAAAATATTTAACTACCCAAAAACTAACATACTGAATAGATATATAAACATCTCGGAATATCTGTCTAGAATCGAACTGTTTGCTCTGACGAGCATTTCTTTATTTTATACAAAAATCTTAAATCTAAATACATATACTTATCTTAACGGAGTCGCTTGTAAGGCGACTCCATGTGATGTATCCTTAACCTAATGCAGCCACTTGTAAGGCGACTCCATGTGATATTTTGTCATTAGAAAAAAAACTGAGCCTTGCATTCTTGAACACATGCTAAAAAATAAAGTATCTTTTGTATAGTATAGTGAAATATTTGGCATCTAGATAGTTACTTAAAGATAGATTGTTGTACAAATAAATTAACAGTATTTCCATTCTGATATTTTTTATTATTATTTGATTCACAGAACCAAACATGTCAGCTTTGCCAGATCACATACGTTGACCAGTTTTGACACTGTAAATGCGGGTTTTCGGTCGTCGGGTCGCTTGAAAAGCGCACGTAGCCAGGAGCGTTTGATTGGTGGCAAGAAGCCCATCATTGCCACGGGTTCCATGTACGAAACACTGCAGCCTATGCCTATGCCACATCAGCACCAGCAGCAGCCACAACAGCAGCAACAACAGCAGCAACAACAGCAGAGTTCCACGTTGCCCAAAACATGGCTGCCAGCTCAGGTGCAACTGCAACCCTGTCAGCATCATCATGCACCAATACACCTACACCAACAGCTGCCAGGTAAGTCAAAACTAATCACATATACCCTAATCCTACTGAACTCAAATTGAATTCACAGATAACATGCTGGGATTGATAATACCACAAGCGCTGCCAATGGCACTGCCGCCACCCAGTCCAGAAGTTCTCATTCTGGAGAAGAAGTTTCGCAATGCAATGAAGACGCAGGCCACCCAAACCGATGTGGCAGCTCGTCGCGAGGGTCTCTCCAATGCACAGATGCTGGAGCTAAGTCCACGTGCTCCACATCGCATCAAGGTCATGTCCCAAGGTGCTCAGACAAATGGCTTGCAGAATGGCAAAAAGCTGACAAAGAGCCTGTCCGAGATACCCAATGGCAAGGATACGATGCATCAGCATTATCCACCTGGGTAAGCAAACTGAGTGAAGTATGGTAAATTGTAGATAAGATATATATATAAGAGGACGCTTTATCATACAAAAATTTCCATATAGGACTAGCTTATATAGTTATCCTCTGTGGGGTATTCTACGTAAGAGTGATCCTTCCATATAACTAAGATTCTATCAGGATCAGGACTTAGTCTAAGATAAATCTTTATATTAGCTGATATTAAATCAGTCTAAACCCTTGAAGACCATCCTCTTAAGGATTCAGAGTAGTCTAAGTCTTAATATTATATCAGTAGTAATTATTATCATCTTTCATCTTGCAGTTCTGCGTATCCCCACGAACTGATTTATCGCACCCAGTCGCAGGATGTGGCGCCACTGCAAACCCTCTCAGATGCCCAGAATAATATTATGTACTACAAGCCGCCGCCTCCACTGCTGGATCCGCACAGCTATGGGCACGGCATGGAGCACTTAAGTCGTGGTCGCGTCGAGCAGAATGTGGAGTACGTCAATGTGAATGCAGCTGCGTTGGCGCTGAACGAGAGCTTCGACTACGAGAGCAACAGCTTGCCACGTCGGGCATGCACCTCACACGTGCGCACCGAGACCGATTACTACTCGAACAGCTTGCCCCGACGACCGGATGCACTGCACAACCACGATGTGTGCAAGCACATCACGGAGTGTGCCGAGCTGATGACCGACAGCGTTCCATTAGATTTCACACGGCCACATTTGTTGCCTCCGCCCAGCCAGTACTGCAAGAATGACGAGGACCCTGTGGAGGAAGATTACGAGGACGAGGAGGAGGAGGAAGAGGAGGAAGTGAGGGCCCACGAAACGGAGAGCTACAGTTCCGAGGTGTGTTTGGAGCAGGTGGCGGCTGGTAAAAATCGTCGCATGTCCATGTTGCCCATGGACGACTATTCGCCATTTCGAAGGGATGATGTACGTCGGCAGTCCATGCCCGTCTATGGCCAGACGGAGAAGCTCATCGATGGCTTTGGGCCGCGCAGTTCGTTTCGGAGTCGGGATAAGGTCAGTTGCTTTCCGGATTTGCCGTCACCGCGGGATGAGCAGGAGATCTTCATAGACTTCAAGCCGCACGTCTCACCAAAACCCAGTCCCAAGCACCAGGTGAAGCATAGAAAGCAGCACAAGGCTGAGATTGCAATGCGCAAGATGCAACAACAGCGGATGGCTCAGGCGGCTGCCTTGACGCTGCCTAAGCTGAAGCAACAGCAGTCAGCGCCAGTCGAGATTGAGGCTAGAAAAGTGGAGCTTGTGCACAGCGACGAGGATGAGGAGGAAGACGATGAACAAGAGGAGGAGGAGGAGGATGAGCAACAGGTGGACGATCAGACCCATCAGGAGCAAGAGCCCGACTCGGAGCAGCCACAAGGGGATGATGATGAACCGCTCTACGAGAATATTACTCCCTGTGGCTGTAAAATAGAGCCAACTGGCACCGGTGCAGTCCAGGACAAGCGGATGCAGTTCCGCAAGCGTTCCGTTAGCCTCGATGATGATTATGCGGCCATGACAACTATATCCGCCCCAACACCTGGCATACGTCTGCCCTCCACACCAGCGAGCCCCTTTCGCGATGAGCTGCTGCTGGCCAATGTCTCCACTTATCCATCCTCAGACTCGCTGGCCAATGATAACACACGCGATCACTCCGATGGCATTTGGAATGAGTCCCAGGTCACGGTGCTGACAGCCGAACAACGAGACATCTCAGATACTTCCTTTAGCTCCAATCTCTTGCTGACACCCTCATCCAAGCGCAAGAATCTACTGCTGCAGCACCAGCAGCGCAGCTCCGTGGACACGGATGTCTTGGACTTTGAGGAACTGGTGGGTGTACTGGAATTTAATTAATAGTTGTCATAGTTAATCAGTGCCAAATCAATGGTCAGATTTATAAGAGTCGAGGAAGATTCTTTTGGGAAACATCAGAGTTAATTTAAAGTGGAGGTTAAACCGGTTATTCATATTCCTCTCTATTCCCACAGAGTCCCACCTATGGCCTCCAAACACTGCCAAAGATTATCAGAACGCCAACGCCGACAACAACCAAACCTGCGACGGCGCCAACAGTACCGACAGTACCGATCATAATGCCTGCCATTGCTGTGACACCTTCCAGCAATCAGCTGCCGGATAACATTAGCTCACCACTGCCCAAGCGCAGTATGGTGGCCCGCGGATCCGTGCCCGATGCTCGCCAATTGATGTATGTGGCGGGTGTGCCCAAACAGCGGTAAGCTTATGTCCTAATCCACAAGGAACTCGCAATAAAATCCATTTTCTATCCAAACCCGGTTAGGCACTCGGACGCCTCGTTTTTGCCCTCCGGTGCGGATTACTTGCGCAGCGCTGATATATCAGAGTGCAGCACAAACACAGATGAGTATGCGACGTGCACGGACACATCGAAGCGCACACCAGGTATTAAGACACCGCCGACCACGACTAGCTCATCGTCGACTACACAAGTGCCAGGTTTGGGTGCCTCCCGACAAATATTGTGTGTGTGTGCTTGTCTATCTGTGTGTGCTAGTGTGTGTGTGCTTGTTTAGTACGTGTGTGTTCGTATTTGTCGTCTATATTAAGTAATTAAAACATGTTGTGCCGTGTCACCCCTCAGCAGGTTGCAGTCAGTGGTCATCCAATACATACACCAAATGCCTCTCTCACGCTTGCCGCCTTGAATAGTACCTTTTTAGCCTATAGCCAATAGCCTGTAGCCTGTTGCCTCTAATGCCTCTTAGCTCTCATCCACATACAACTCTGTATCTGTCTCTCTCTCTCTCTCTCTGTATTTCTCGCTCTCTCTCTCTATGTCTAAAATTTGTTGTTGTTGCTTGATGAACGCCTTGCCCGCAATTGCTTTAGCTGTCTGAATAGAAATGAATCCTCGGAAATTCTTATTAAAGTCTCTCTTTTTTGGTTTAGTTTCCACCCAGAGTTCACAGCTGGAGAAGACAAATGCAGGCAGCTCTTTCGAGAGTGCCAGTTCCCTGTACTCCATGCGCGAGGAGCTGCTACAGCATGACGAGAAGCCGCCAGCAGTGAAATCCGCACAGCAGCTCAAATCCCCACTTGGGTCGGCTGCAGAGCTGACCAGAAAGTCGCCGTCGCATTCGATAAGCAGCACTACATCATCGGGCAGCTGTCAGATCTCGGGTCAGGCCATCAAATCACCCGGCAAGGAGTGCGAACCGCAAACAGTTAGCAGCGGGACCAGTGGACAGATGAAAGTTAGCGCTGCGGAGATGGTGCCACAGAAGCCCAAACCAGAATCCATATCGGAGGATGAGCGCAGCGAGATTCGGTATTCCTCCTCCGGCTACTACGAGAGTCCGCACGAGGAGGACGACGAGGACCAGGTGACGCCCAGTTGCAAGGGACGTCGTCAGCGACAGGACGATGAGCGAAAGCGTCGCAAGACCAGCATGAAACTGGATATCGAGAAGGAGAACATGCGCGCTTTGACCAGTCCCATTAAGAAGCCTGGCGGCGGCTCTGTGAAGCTGCAATCGCCGGAGCAGCACAGCGTTGGCACAGCTCCCGATGGCGGAAGTCCAAGCAAGATGAAACGTTTCCGTCCCAAGATAAGACGTCAGTTGCGAAAGAGCTCCAGGGAAGATGTGCTCGCCGCGGCAGCTGCCCGCAGATCCCGTGGCACGCCCACTCTATATGGTTTAAGTAGTGTCAGTGGCGATACCGAGCTGCTGCTGGATGCCAGCATGACCAGCACCATGGGTCCAAGAGTTGTATCAGCAGCAGCAATAGTTGATCCGATAGCTACAACAACTACAACCTCGGCCTCATCAACGGGTACCATTACAAAGCAGGAGCCAGCTGCACCTGTAACAAGGAAGCAGCATAGCTGTGCCACGCCCACAGCGCTGCTGTCTCCCAAGACAGCTGCTTTGCCCGCCATCAAAAGTGCCTCGGAGGGAAGTCATCTAAAAGCGAAATCTATTGAATCACTGCGTTCAGTCTCGCCCGGCTCGGATTCGGTGTTCTACAGTGAGGCGGATGGTAATGCGGCAAGTGCGGATCATGGGCACTGTCTGCACTGCGGCAAGGAGGTGGAGGGCAAACAACACAACAACAACACGGTCAGTGAACTAGCTGGTGATTCTGTGGAGTCCATACCATTTATCGAGCAGGAGGTGGACATTGTGAAGCCACCCTCCGATTTCGCCGACTCCCCGGTGACAACGAAAACCACACAGCGACTCTACAAGAAAATGGATAAGCGTTTTCGATCCGAGGAGCGCTATCATGGCGAACGAGGCAGACACTACAAGACCAGGCAGGAGAATATAAGGGCTAAGGTAAGTGCGGGGAGAAGTTGCAGCTAAATGGGTTTATTTGCTTGGAATCTTATTCAATGATATTATATTTATTTAATCTTCATCTTTCCACTCAGAGCGAGGAACGTGGCCGTGTTCCTAGTTTACCCAATACACCCATACTACGACCCGCCGGCTCCAGTCCCTGTGTACTGCCAGATATTAATACGGAACAGAGTCAGCATATCATCTATAAGGGTCACTATAATGTGGGTCGCTATACGCGCTTGACCGATGATGATTTGTGGACACAATTGGATCATCAATGCTTTGGTAGGTTTTCGTTGTTAGTTTAATAATTTTCAAAAAAAAAAAAAAACATTAATTTAACAACGCTGCCCTAATTTCAGATCGATCTCGCGAGCGTCGCGCCTCCACGGAGTCGGAGAAGGGCTTCCATGCCAAGTACCAGGTGATTCTACATCGTCTGGTTCAGCGTCGTTGCACACTTGAGATGTATCATCGCCAGAAGCACAACAACTTCCGTAAGTGAACGAACTACAACTACCAAAAAAAAACACCCTGTTTTCTTTTCTATATCTGGCGCAACGTGCGCGCTGAATTGTTGCGGAGCGTTGGGAGAGCTTTTTTTTAAACTTATGGGGGGTACTTTAGTTTTGTGGGGTATGGTGTGACTAAAATAATAAATATCTATTTATATTTTGACAAATTTTGATATATTTAAAAAGATTAAGGAACATATAGTCATGATCTTTTCCAAAGAGAATTTAGTTAATGAAGAATAACAGAATTGAATTATTGCTGGCAATAAAATATTAAAAATACATGGAAAGATATTAAATTAAATTTCATTAAATTAACACACAGTAAGGGTATTCCATTGTCGGTTAGTCAAGTATTGCAACTCTCTCTCTCTGGTTTTCCACATGATAGTGGGCCGGTGGCGCTCTGACGCTTTTCATGACCGGCACTTGGCATAAAAATGAACAAAAAAACCAACAAAAAACAAGAATGCCAAATAAAAAATAGTTTTTTTGGTGTTTGAGTCTGTTATCGAAAATAGTTGAGGTGCGTGTTTTGTTGTGTGCCGTTGCCACGGATCTCGCCATTATCAAATGTGAATAGTGCGGAATACGAGTGTGCTCCGAGTACTCCGTGTTTCAGTTGGTGGTGTTCAAGGCGAAAGTCGATTCAAAAAATTAAATATTTACACAATAATTAATCCAAATGATTGGTGGGTAAACAACAAAAGTAGCATTTAGCAACAATTGATGTGTAGTTTTAATTTTTTGAAATGCCACAGAATTAATATCGTCGAATTCGTCGCCGGATTCGGTGCGGCGCAAACTTGAGGAAGTCTTAAAACTAATGCTTCTGGTGTGGGCACGTGAGAGTTTCGTCATAACCACGCTCAGCAATGGTGCGCACGGTAATGTGTCCGGAAATAAAATCACACAAATCATATCACACATACATACACACACATACATACATGAGATGAGCATATAATTTATGTATCTTTTGATTTAAATCTCTCGCGCAGGCGTAGACAAAACTGTTGTGGTAAAGAGCGATTCGGGAGAGTTTGGTTTTCGCATACACGGCTCCAAGCCGGTGGTGGTGGCTGCCATTGAACCGGAAACGCCAGCGGAGAGTTCCGGCCTGGAAGTGGGTGACATCATTATATCGGTGAATGGCGTCCAGGTGCTGGACAAGCATCATACGGAGGTGGTCAAGATAGCGCACGATGGTTGTGAGAAACTCGAACTGCAGGTCGCCCGCACCATTGGCGTCCTCATGCACGAGCAGCTGGAGCCACCCAGCCAGCCCATCTTCAGCGGTTATCTGTGGCGTCAGAGCGGCCAGGCCAAGGGGGCTCCAAATACCAAGAAATGGGTGCGACGCTGGTTCTCCCTAAGACCAGACAATTGCCTCTACTATTACAAAACGGAAGATGTAAGATAAAAAATATTTGAAATATGCTCAAGCTGTGAATTAATATTTCATTTTATTTAATTTAAGTTAATGAAAAAATCTGAATTTCTAATTATAAATTCTTTTTATTAGGATACACAGCCCGTGGGTGCTATGATAATGGCCAAGCATACGGTGGAAATGTGCCCACTCGATATAGGTAAGCCCTTTGGCTTCAAAGTGGACTCCGGCGAGGGAATACCCATGTATGTGGCAGCTGACACCGAGGAACTGGCCAACAGATGGTTGAACTTGCTGCGCCAAGCAGCCACGCAGGATAATCAGTGGCTGGACAAAAGGTAGGAGAACACATTGATCGGAGAATTTCTCTAACACTCTCTCTCTCCATTTCTCTTTCTCGTAATTAACTTCGTTTTAGTGCCCGCTGTTTGTACCAGAACCCCGGCAGCATTGTGCGGCCCGATTGCTTTGGGTATCTGCTCAAATTGGGCTCAAGGTGGTGCGGTTGGTCGAAACGCTATTGTGTGCTTAAGGATGCCTGCCTCTATTTTTATCAAGATGCAAATAGCAAAAATGCATTCGGTGAGTCACTCGCAGGCCAACTATAAAGTAGAAGTCTGCTCTAGAAAGTTCTAGTTGAATTTAAATGACGGGAAAATACCCTGTAAACCAAATAGCTAACCAAATTCTATTTGTGGATCGATGTCTTTGTTTAAGTAAATTAGTAATTGATTTTAAAAATTTATTATACATAAAAAATGTCAAGTCGAATAAGATCAGATATCATAGACGTTTTTCCTATAATTTTATTTATAGGGTATTCTAAGTCGCACACTAAGACAGACAGCAGACGCATGCTGCTAATTAATTAATGTTTGTGAATCAATTTGCTATTTTTTATTTCTGTTTTTTTTTTTTTGTCTAGGCATGGCCTGTTTGCACGGCTATAAAGTGGCCTCAATGTCCGCAAATGCGTCCGGCAAGAAGAACTCATTTGAGATAATACCGCCAGAGGCGAAATTGCGTCATTATTATTTTTGTACCGAAAGCGAAATGGATAAGAAGCGGTAAGCGAAATGCTGAATTTACAATTAAATAATATTAATATGTGTAATAATGTGTTCCGTTTTCAGTTGGATATCCGCACTGGAGTACTCCATAGATAGGTGGATCAAGTCCGGGTAACTAAGGTTAAAAACACGCTCGAGATCGGCGCTGAGCAGCCGACGGAAGCGTCGAAGTTTTAGCTACTACATGGATTAGTTTTCGTCAACGTCAACTGAGCTCTTGGAATTCATAATGGGGACATTAGTACGGGTACTAGGTACTACTAACTACCACATAAGCAACAACAAACAAACAAACAAAACAACAACCGAACAAAGGAACAACAAACAAACAAACCAAAAACAAAAAACATATAGTAAATAGTCCAGAGTTTTATAGCTACTAAGACAAGGAATTTAGATCAGTCAGTCAGTCAGTCAGAATCGGGTTTGAAACTATTTTGAAATGTGAATACACACACACAACATACACACATACATAGATAGGTGTGTATTCTTGTTATATACTTATTATATATAGCTTATACATACTAATGTTTAGTGAGGTTGTCTTGTTATACACACAAACACATAACTTGCATATATATATACATATATATATATCTATATGTGTATAGCTTACGATATAGTAACTTATCTATATATATACATATATATATATATATATTTAGGTATATGTATAAATGCATGCAGCAGACCAAAATTATTGTCTAAAATGTGTGTTCGAGTTAAAAAAAAAAAAATTCATTAGGCCAGTTGGTATTCAACGCCTCATTGAGAACCTTATTAGACGGGTATTTTCTCATCAGTGAGAAATAATTTAGAAAAGCATTGCTAGCAGAAGATTGAAGCTGAAAAACTGTTGAGAAAATTATTATTCATGACCAATTTCATATGCAGCTAATCCAAAATTAGACTTATGACTAACGAATGCTATAAATCATCAAATTAGTACTAGATTAGAATATTTGGGGGCGTGCCAATAATGGTTAATAATATTTGAATGCTTAGTTCCACTCTAGATACAAAAAAATTATTGCGCATATATTTATAAGTCAAAACGGTTTTCGTCCTTATTGGAAACAACACAAACAGATAAAAAACATACAAAAAAAAAAAAAACGTTAATGGTTTATTAGTTAGACACACTTATTATGATATGTATAGCGATTTTTTTATAAAGATTTGTAGCTAAGCTTAGGTTTTTGATAGGTTGAGGTTTTTTGGGATTGCCATCAAGTTTTCGTCGTCTGACTGGAGACTCAACAGATAATATGGAAAATGCTTTATGAGTGTACATTGAATACTTCACAATCCAGTAATTACTTTGTCATATATGCAATATATGATCTTTAAATGAATGCTGATTTCCCCTTTTTTTTGTGGATCAGTGTGTGCATATTGAATACTAGTTTTTTATTGTTACACACACACACACACATACAATTCATAAATACGTTTTTTATACACACACACACACATATATATATATACATATATTTGATATATGTTAAAAAGAGTTTTCCAATTAATGAGTGTGCTGATTCATTTAGATAATTCGACTATTATTACTTATATATGAATGTATACAAAATTAATGGGACAGCCAATTTTTAAGTTATGTGGAAACTGTGAGCAAAACCAATAGTGAGCAAAAAAAGAAAGTACAGATAAATTAAAAAAGTGAAAAAATAAAAAAAACAGACACACACTTAATAAGAGCTTTAATTATTAAATAAAAAATATATACCAAGAACAAAAACGCAATTTGTTGTTAATTTCAAAATCATATCAAGTAGAATTTCTTAAGATTTTTAAGGAATTTTCAAATTAGTAATGACAAATGTTGAAAATGTTATTGTCGACAGCTCGAGGGCATTCAAATGTGCCTAAGCATCATTAATTAGGCTCAATAATGCAACGAACTCTATTCCTACCTGCAAACAAACTCCACTCCCTGTCCCTCTGCCACTCCTCTACCCCTCTCTCTCTCACTCTATCAGTCTCTTGGCCCCTGGCCCAGTCAGTCAGGCGTAAACGAAGCATTTCGAATGCGATCAATGAACCTGTCAGCTCAGAAACAGGCTATATGGCTATATGGCTATGCTGGCCACATCTTTTACGTTTTCCACAAAATTTTGAGTAATTTATTTGAGATCGTAAAGAGCTGCAAAATATGCACACGGCAGCCGGCACTGAGAAGTCAACGACTAGCATAACAATTCGCTCGCCCTATGAGACTGCTACCGTTTTTTTCTTTTTCTTCATTTTCTACGTTTTGTCTGCCTTTTTCCACTACCTTCATCTGTCGGCCAAGTGTATTCTATTCGTGGCTGCATTCTGGCTAGTTCGAGTCGTTTCGTATTCGAGTCACGGCGACGACAACAGCAACAGCAACAACAATAACAATTTAGTTCCACTGTGCGGCCCCTGCCACTGCCTTAATTATCTCTTCTGTTTTCTCTGATTTATTTTATTTTTTTTCTTTTTCTTTGCATTCCTTTGCTACTTTTCAAACAGTTGGTGGTTCATCATCATCACCAGGTACATCGTTGATGGTCATCATCTTTGCCATCATCATCATCATCATCAGCAGCAGCAGCGTCATCCAGGCGTTTTCATCAAACGTAACTCCCTCTGTTGTGGACCACAGACTCTGTGCAGTGGCAGCCTGCTAAGACCCCCCGACTGTCTTTTCTTTTTTTTTTTTCTTTAGTTTTGTTTCTCTTAATACTTAGCCGCATACCTTTGTTGTATGCTGTACATGTGCGGGAGCGAAGGGTTGCCAGACAGTCGAGCCAGCAACCTGTTGGATTTTCATAGAACCTATTTTATGTATGACTTACAAGAGTAATATTTTTGTTATTGTTTTTCTCTGCAGATATTATCAATTGTACTAACTCTTAACGTATTTTATAAAGTTTTTTAAAAATGACATATTATAAATCACATCCTACTAGTTACTCCCTCTTACTAAGTAGTTTGCTAAATGCAGTCTGGCAGCCCGTGAGTTTTGCTGCTTTGCTTCTACTGCGCTGCTGCTACCCTCGAAAACGGTAAGCTGTCGGTAAACAGGTAGCTCTCTAACTGACAATAACTCGTCGTTCGTATGCACGTTCCGTGTGTCTGTCCACTCAGTCTGCTTGTCCGCAGCGTGCGACTGGCGGTCGGTTAGTTGATTTGCCCAGTTTGTTGCTGGGGCTGGTTTCGAGCTCGATCTCCCTCTCTCTCTCTCTTGTTCGCTCTGCTCTCTCTTTCGCTACTCGCTGTAACTTGCGCTCTCTCACTTAGTCTCTCTCCTTGAATGAGCCACGACGACGACGACGACGACAGCGGCTCGACAATGTTGGATTAGTCTTTGAGAGTTGATCGTAGCTGACGCACCTGCGCGCGGATCGTGTACCCAACTGGAATATTACAGACGTATGTGTGTGTGTGTTAGTGTTTAGTTAGTGTATATGTGAGATACATAATGGGGGGGAAAATGCAGGCACAGTGAACTTGTTGCAACGTCGCAAGCAACCAACCCGCCGCTTACCGATCACCGATCGCTGAAAAGCGCTTTTCAGTCGGCGTTTCCAAGCGTGTCGCCGTCGTCGTCGTCGTCGTGTTGTGTGTGAGTGTGTGTGGGAAGAGTTTGGGACTACTTGAGGAGCGAATTGGTAGCTGCACTGGCTTCAGCTCCTATTTCAAACAAAATGTAGAAAAACACATTTCAGCTGCCGTATCTCGTTTGTTGCTTGGCCCGTTCGCTGGGCCGCTTCGTGTTTGTTAGTTCGGCTCGTTCATTTGTTCGCTTGTTCGTTTGTTCGCTTGTTCGTTCGGCTCTTTGGCTGGTTTCGTACGTGGTTTGATATTGTTTTGTTGTTGTGCTTTTTGTTGTTTTTTTCGCTTGGCTTCTACGTGGTTTGTGGTAGCTGCTGCTGCTGCTGCTGCTGTTGCCGTTGCTCCAGTAACACCCGCGACCCCGCGCGACTGATCGTGCCGTGATTGTGTCTGTAGAGATACATTTGTATCTGTATCTGTGTGTGTGTGTGTGCGACTGCGTATGTTTTCCCCTATCTAAACTAAATGTGTATATTTTGCAAGCCACACTAAAGTGCTATAAAAGATTTAAAAAAAACTTAATTTCGTTTATAATTAAATATTTTTTATTAACAACCAAGTCTAATTTTAAACACCGTTTGCATTCTAGAAACCCATATAAAAGTAACCCGAAAAAAGTGCCACAAAATCAAAAGCGAGGAAAAAAAACAAATATAAAAAATAAACTAAAACAAAAAACACAAAAAACTTGTTCAAAATACTTGGAACACTGGCCAAGCGAAGCTTGAAAGAGCCTAAAGCGCTCTTCGCCACAGCCATCAAAATTGTTTACAGGTAAGCCAAAGCAAAACGCCCCAAGCCAACAAGCCAACAGGCAACACCCCCTACAAAAGTGGGCGGGGGGTGCAAAGAGATAAAAAAAAAGCAAACTGGAAAGATTCCACTCCACGAAATTCCGCTGCTGAAATTTTTTGTTTTAGGGTCTAGCTAATTATTTTCTTTTTATGATTTTTGCTATGGCCAAAAGCAAATCACAGCGAGTAGCAGCCACAACGAGTGGGCGAGAGACTGAGAGAGAGAGAGAGAGTCGCTCTGCTCTCTCAGCGAGTAGCAAAGTAAATAAAAAATAAGTTGACTGCCAAAAACCTGCTCCAAACACACACACACACACATACCTTCTCACATATTGGAGTCCAACGTTGGCGGCTCTCCGAAACAGTTGGCGGTTTTTTTTTTAGTTTTTTTTATTTGGGCGACTGGCGGCGGCTGCCGCAGCGGCTTCCACTACAACTGCATGTGCCACTGTCATTGCCACCGAACTCAGTGTGGTGCCTGTGGTGCCAGCGCTCCATTGACAGGCAGCAGCCTGGCGCTCGACTGAGGCTGAGGCAGAGGCTGAGGCTGACTCTGACTTGGTTTGCAGCTAGAAAACCTTCGCTTGGAATTTTTTCTTTATTTTATTTTGTGTTTTTGTTTTTATCTTTTGGTTGTAGTTGTTGTTGTTGTTGGCCGTAAACCAGTTCACTTGTAGCCAGTGCCAGTGGCCAGTGGCTCTCCGCAGCCTCAGTTTCAGCAGCAGCTCTCGTCGTGCTCAATTTGAATCCGGTTTTTTTGGACTTGGTCGTCGTCGTCGTCTTGGCCGTCTTGGCCGTTTTGGCCGTCTTGTCCGTCTTGGCCGTCGTTGCCAGCTTGGCTTGCCGCGCGCTTTAATTGTTCAGAACGTGTGTCCAAAGAGGAAACGCAATTGCCGCAAGCTTCTGTTGGTGCTTGATGCTTGGGGTTCGGATTCGGATTTGGATTTGGATACGATGCCATCATCTGTGCTCTGCGATCTACATCGCTCCAGCATCTTTGTGCTTATTTTCCTCTGATTTCTTTTAAATGCTTTACTTGTTTTTTCGCTTTTAAAGAAAGAAAAAAAATAATAATAATAAAAAAAACGCCTCCCGCGCTCCCACAGTCTTGGTTTTCATTTTGTGCCGCGGCTTTGGGGGATTTGGTGGGGGAAATTGTTGTAGTATTTGGTAGTATTTTGGTATTCGGGCAACATTCGCTGCGGTTCTATGAAGCCATTGGCTTTTGTCTCGCTTGACTGAAGCTGCTCCAGCTTCGAAACTCTTTGAATTTTCAGCGTCATTGTTTGTTTATAGGCAATTTGGTCTTCCTACTTTTTAACATAAGAATGGCCACATTCAAATTTATGGCATACGGTTTATTTTCTGGGTGGGTTTTTTGATAATTCTTGATAGAAAAAGCTGATATTGGTGCAACGGTTGCTTGCAGTATGGAAATTAATTTAAATGCCTTTTAGTGGGCAGAAAATGGCGCTCAATAAAAATGAATTTAAATAAATTATCAAAATCAAATTAATAGCAACCAAAACTTAACTTAAACAAAAGAGACACGTCCACTTAATGATGGCCCATAAAACCACAAAGCAAACAATGGCCCATAAAATTTAAATTCGTCAATAATCTGCCACGCCCATTTTGGCACATGTGCTTTTGTTTTAAGTGCCACTTGATAGACTCGATAAATTTTTTCAATATGTTTTCGATCAGTTTTGATGATGACAATTAATTCCCTCATATAAATGGGAGAGGCTTAATTTGAATATTTAACAGAACTGGATTTAAGTCGTTGCTTCTACAGCAAAATCTCAGTTTGAAGTAGCTAAAAGATTACGAATTATTAACAATAGAACTGAGTAGTTTTTTTTTCTTTTTTTTTGTTGAGTGGGTCTGCCATAAGAAGCATGACAAACGATCGGCTTAAGGGGATTAACATGCTGAAAAGGCAAAGGAAAATATCCAGAGAAAAAAGGAAGGAAAAACTTCATCGTAAATTCAACGATTAATTTAAATTAGAAAAGCAACAGATTTTGTGTGGGTTAAGAAGTCTCGTAAATTCAGAGATTTAAATTCAAATATCCAAAGCAAGTTAAATAAAAAAACAAAATATATTTTGTCAGCTTTTTTATATAATATAAGGAAATAGTACTGGGATTTCCCCATTGTCATCAACTGTTGACTGTTTATATTAGCCGAAACTGATACGAATTTATTTTCCGATTTAAGTTCTAGTTAATTAAAAAATATCCGCTGAAGATTTATGTATTTTTTTTTACTCTTTTTCGGTTTACGGTGACGCAATATTGATTTTTACCTGTACGCTTCCTGAACGTAATTTATAGAATGATATGAACATTTTAGTCGGAATATTCTGAAACTATTTGAGCAAAGAAAACAAATAAGATTTTTTTAGTTTCTTATAAAATTTAAGTTTTTGCAGTGTCTTCTTACAAATTAAGCGTCCAGCTCCATTCTCTCGATCTTTAAATCCGTAAAAACAAAAGGATCTCAGAGACTTTCAATTTGTAAAGATTCTCTGATTGCGATACCAATTCCAGGTTTCCAAATGGAATGTCCAAGTCATTAACCCAACTTCTGTAATGTAGCAGCAACATATATCTAAATTCCTTTTATTATATTTCGCCAATCTGTTTCTATGAATTCCGCCACGAACCCATTAATCAACATGCTGCTTACAGACCAGTTTTTTTTATTATGCTCATCTCGCAGCACTTTGATAACAACAATTATAAATTATGTTTTTTCAATAACAAGCGAACAAGCTAAGAAAACTGAGCAATCCGAGCAGTCTGCAGGCAGCAGGCAGCTGCACATCGAACCCATAAAACATCATTAGGAGTAGTCCAGAATGGATTCAATACTTGGCTTTGCTGCAGAATTAGCAAAGCTTTTAAATTAATGACAGCGCACTTACACGCAACACACACACACGCACACACACACACAGCTGCGGGGAGGTGGGGTATGTGTAAATCGCCTAGATATTTATCAAGAAAATTATAGACAAGCAGCTAGGCTGCCCTCGGGAGAGGATCAGGGAGTGTGCAGGGAGGGGCTCTGTTGATTATGGCTACAGATTTTAATAGCTTTGACTATTATCTCAGCCAAAGAGTTGCCAGACTAACGCATATGTGTTGTGTGTGTGTGTGTGTGTGTGTGCAGCAGGCAGCGTCTATAATTACAAGTTGTTTCTTTTAGTTTTATTTTAAATTTTTTTTTTATATTTTCTTTTTTTTTTCTCCTTTTTTTTTGTTGATTATTAGCTACCTTCGCCTGGGCAGCGAGCCTGGCCCGAAGGGATTAAAACTGAAAACACACACACACACACACACACACACACTCGCTGACCCTTTCTTGTCGTGTGTTGTTTGTTGTTGTTGTTTGTTTTGTAAGCAAACTGAAGTAGTGAGCTAAGCGTCTTGGTCCAAGCCAAGATATGAGCAAATGCATTGGACATCAGCGGCGAGTTGGGACAAAACTGCGTCTCGTTTCTATACAAATATTTAAACCCTCTGCGCATGTGTTTTTCTCATATCTCGGTGTGTGTGTGTGCATGTGTATGTGTGTGTGTGTGCGTGTTTGTTTTTTCTGTTTTAGTTTTTTTTATCAACTGCTTTGAACCTTTTTTCACTGCGTCTGCTGGTCTCTGCTGTGGCTGTTGTTTATTTACACAAAGCCCAGACCCAGACCCAGACACAGATCCAAACCCAGAGCAGGCAGCGAAAAAAGTGGCAGCCAAATTGCTCCTCGATATCTTTTATTTTCTTCGCCAGTAGTTATTGCTGTTGTTGTTGTTGTTGCTGTGGCTTATACAATTTTAATACGCTGAACCCATTAAAAATTGTTTAAAAAAAGGGTATAATCGGTTTGTACAAAGGATACACCTTTACAGAAGGATGCTGCTCTGAGCCCACAAAAAAAAAAATTATATATATATGTATTTATTATATATATTTTTATAATAATGTATTTATTATATATATATATTATCATCAGATTAAATAATAGTTTCTTGACCACTATAATATATAGCGAATTTAAATTATATTTTCAAGCTCTCGTAAACCCAAGCTCAGATTAAGTTTACTTTATTTTATCGATACATATCGATAACCATATAAATAGCAATTAGAATCTTGGTTTTATAGGAAACGCTTACCAATTGTTTTATTATATACACATTATTATACACGTTTTCTCACAATGCAAGCATTTTCAATATACTTAGAATATATTTAATGGATTCAGCTATATTCAGGGTGTATCGCAGTCGAGCATTTTTACTTGTGGATTTGTTTCTTCTTTTTTTTTTTGTACACACTTTTAAGCCTTTGGCTTCATTTGCTGGGCAACCGTTTGCGCAAACGTTGGCCATGTGAGTGTGCGAGTGTGCGTGTGTATCTGTATCTTAATATTGTATCTGAAAGTACACAGCTCACTCTCTCTCTCTGTCTCTCTCTCTCTCTCTCTCTGTCTCTTTCTACCTCTTGCTCTTGATCTCACTCTTTCTGGCGTTTTTCTTTATGGGCAACAACAGCGACGGGGCAAGTAGTACGTTCAACGTTGCCGACTTCGCATTTTGCTGATGATGTCCATTATTTACAAACATTTTATTTGTTTTTCTTATTTGGCTTGACGTTTCAAAAGTGCCGATGTTTCAAAAGATAATGAACGCTGAATCGCATTGTGTGTACAAAGAGACAGAGCGAGAGAGAGAGAGTGAGAGGGGGTCAAACGGTCGACGGTCGCCTGTCGGACAGTTGGATAGTTAGACAGTTCAGGCAATTCAAACAGCTTAAACAGTTAAACAGTCAGCCGAGCCCCAGTCATAAATGCATAAGTGAGAAGAAAAATACGACCGTAACGCCTAGTAAAAAAAAAGATATAAATAATATAAAATACGACAGCGAAAAAATTCCCAAAACGTGTTAGCATTTCTCGAGGCTACCACAGATACGTGTCTAATGCCCTCCATGTACCCAAATGTACCCACTTACGTATGCGCCAAACGACTTTTCAGTTAATCGGAATTAGTCGAGGGATGCGTTAAGATCAGATAGCAAAGTACAGGAAATGCAAAGTTATACAACAAGCGGAATACAATAGAAATATAAAGGAGCTAAGATGAATTGATTTACATGAATTCGACTTAAATAAAACTCGTATTATTGTTATAAATCAAAGTAATGTTCAAAAGATTGCAGTTGAAATTAAAAATAAATAAATATATATAGAATAAATTAAATTGAAATACTTGTACAAATTATAGAGTAGGCTCTTTATTAATATCTAATTAGAAAATTTGAGGGGTCTTGTAAAAGAGATTATAAATATAAAATATATAAATAGTAAGAAATATTTGCACAAATCATTTGTGTTTAGAGCGTGTTCTATTTTTAATATTTAGAAGAAATTTAATACATTTTGTTAGCACTCAAAATGCTACATTAAAACTTGATTTACATTAATATATAAATGTGAATTTAACAGGCCAATAAATAATATAGTTGTACTAATTGAATACGCCTTAGTTTAAAAATAATATTTACACCAGAGTATTTTTAAACAAATTGTCAGTTTGGGTTTTAGCTTATGTCAAATCACGTTGTCAATGAGTAGATAAAACTTTTCCATTCAAGCGAATCAGTATTATTCCATCAGAGAGATTCGTGTGTCACATCTAATCAGAGATCGCCATAAACTATCTATCTTAGTTGCTCAAATCTAATCTGACAGCCATACAAAAGCCACCATCTTCACATCTCGACATCTCCAAATGGGCACGTGCAACGTTTAATGTTTAGCCGTGGCAGCCACCTAACAATGACTGACTGACTATGCTGAGCTCAACCCACCAGAGATACGTTGCCACAAGCTAAAAATGCCTAAGCTATGCATACCATGATGCAGCAGTTTCAACTATCTACTTATCAAATACACAGACAGACACACAACAACAAAAAAGGAATAAAAAACTAAAACCTTAACTGAAAATCACGAAGTGAAAACTCATTTCAAGTCACCACAAGTCGAGAACATTTCCAGCAAATGATAAGTAAAGCTGTCATTGCACAAGCTGCGGGGGGGTTGCCAAGGGAAAGAGGGAGACAGAGAGAGAGAGCGAGAATCATTGTCGTCGTTTTTTTTTTTTTATTAATGTTGTTTTTGCGCCTTATGTGCAACTGGTTCTACGTTTGTTATATTTAAATGTGGCTTTAGCGCAGTAAAGTTTTATGATCGATCCAACGACAATATGAACGTCATTATCATTGTAATTATCAGCATTACTTGCTGCACTGCTCTTTTTCTACATGTTGTTGTTGTTCTTTTTGTTTCTTCTTCTTCATTTGACTGTTATTATTATCGTGATGATCACGTTCCAATGCAAAAGAGCCGAGAGCCAGAAGCTGAAGCTCCTGTTGCGTAAATCCAGTAAGCAGTCAGTCAGTCATTCGCTCGAACGGGTCGCATCAGGTCTCTGTTCTTAGTCTCGGGATCGAGTTCGAGTTCGAGTTCGACTTCGACTTTAAGTTCGTGCTCGTGTTGGTGTTCGTGTTCGTTTACGTGTTCGGCTACCAAAGAAGAGTCAAGGCTTGCTTGCTTGCCTAACTGACTGAGTGACTGCCGTTTAGTTCGCTTAGGCTACCAGTTGCATTTGTATGGCTGCCAAATGCTACTACTATCTACATACACACATATATAGATAAATGTGTATGTGTGTGTGTCTCACTCTCTTTGTATATCTCTGTGTGTGTATTTATATCGCTACCACTACTGTGTGCTGCGCCTGACTCAGTCAGTCAGGTTTTTTTAGACGCACAATCTTATCTAACCTGGCAGAGTCGACAACTCCAACGACTCCGGCGACGGCGACTGCGACTCGTTTCTCGTTCAGTTTAGTTTCACTTGCCGCCGCCGCCGCCTTTGCTGATAATAAACTACAACAACAAATACAACAACCAAAAATATAACAAAATTCATTAAAAAAAAATAAATTAAACAGTAAAAAAAAGTGCAATGAATTGGAAATAATTTATACCCTATGTGCAAAAATATAATATAAAAATAAAATAATTTAATATTTAAATACTGATTAAATGTGCTGTGCAGTAAATATTTTCTTTGGTTTATAGTTTTTTTTTTAGCACTGTAAAATTGTTTCGTAATTTTCAACTATAGTTTTCAAATATACTCGAATTTAGTAATATTTAATTCGTCGGCTTCCAAATTTTTCAATAGTTTGCAAGCATTTCAAATGACAAACAACTGGAAATAAATTTATATTTTTATAGACGATTTTGTTGAAAAAATAAAAGAAATAACAACAAAATATTCTGATTTAAATTTTTGGTTTAGCTTTTTATGCTAAGCTCGAATTATATTTGTGGAAAGATTTGTTTAATTCATAAAACTCTGGCTTAAAGCAAATCAAAAAAAAAAATATTTTAATATGAGCAAAGTTTTGTGATTTTTTCATTAATTTTGTGTGTTAAAAAAAACACCTGTGAACTGTTACAAACCCCGATCCATGGGATATATACTCCCAGCCAGTCTAATAGTTAAAGGGTAACATTAAAAAAAAGAAACAATAATTTTTATTGAACTTGACGAGCAATTAAGATAAGCCCAATAGAACCTAATAAGTCGCAAAACAATTAACACAACATTTGACTAATTGTTATTTCTATCTCTTTCTCTCCCCCTCTGTCTCTCTCTCTCTCTCTCTTTTGCAGCTGAAGGTCTGATGGCATGTGAGTAGCTGAACAGAGCTCAATATGCCCACGGATAGCACAGCCAGCGATGGCGGAGTCGCCATCCCAATGTTGCGCGCCTCACGCATGGATCAGTTCATGTCCGCTGTGGCAGCCGCGGCAAGTGGTGCTGGCTCCGGAACTGGAGCCGGCGGCACAAATGCGGATGGTTCGGGCAGTGGCGGCGATTCGAGGAATTCATCAGCTAGCAGGATCTCGGCAGCAGCCGCTGTCTACGAAACCCAATTGGCTTATCAACAGCATCTGGCCGCATCGGGTTTGCACGGCGGTCCACCGCATCATCGGGAGATTTCCGCCTTTGTGCCGGTGCTGCCGACACGGCAGGCGCTCGAGGCGAAGGCTCGCGCTGGCAGCAACTCCAACTACGAGATCATCGCCATGATGGCCGACAAGCGCAAGGAGCTGGCGCTGCGAGAGGCAGCCGCAGCGGCTGCTATGCTGGGACGTGGCGGTCCGCCGGGTGGGCCGCAGGGTGTGCCGCCGCCGGGTGTATTATACGGTCCGCCACCACCACCGCCATATCTAACCGGACCGGGACCGTCGCCAACGGGCGCCGGCAGTTTTCCATTTCCGCCCGGCGCGGCAACGGCCGCTGCACTGTTCCCGCCCGGACTGGCGCCGGGCATGCATGCCGGGCTGGACAGACGCCTGCTGCGCGCACCCGGACGCGCCTCCCGGCCCAAGAAGCAGTTCATCTGCAAGTTCTGCAATCGCCAGTTCACCAAGTCCTACAATCTGCTGATTCACGAGCGCACGCACACCGATGAGCGGCCCTATTCCTGTGATATTTGCGGCAAGGCATTCAGGCGACAGGACCACTTGCGGGACCACAGGTGAGTGTCTGCCCCGTGTGGCAAGTTGGTGCAAACGTGGTGCTGGAAAGCGATCAGACAGAGGCAGTGGCAGAGGCAGCGGACGAGAAAGGCGTGTCTGCTCGCTCGTAATTGCTGGCATGCCTCAAGGCAGCATGCAGCAAGAGGCATGCAGCAAGCAGCAAGCACCAGAAGAAGCAAAAACTTGTAGAAAAGTTGTTTGAGATTTGTGGCAACGCAGCTGAAATACTCTAGGCCAAAAAATGGGCGGGTTATTTGTGCGGAGATCATAAATTAATGAGATTTTAATTCCCCAAAGTCATTTTTTATATTTAGGGTTGAGGTTTGAAGAGTAAAATTACAAATTTACTTTTTTAAACGATTTTTTTAACTATTCTAAAATTTTACTCTAGTCAAGAAATTGTTTTTAATATTAGTGGAAATTACGTTATTCATTAATCTTAAAATTCAGATTGGGTACAAAAGAAGTTTTTACATATATATTTTTTATATTTATTTTATAAAGATTTATTTTAAAGAATTTGCATTTAGTTTTTTATTATAAATTAAAGCAACAATTTCCAATTTATATAAAATCCCCAAAAAATATTCAATATTTTCCATAAATGTCATTTTTTTACATATTTGCATATGTATATCGATAATATCCATTAAAATTATTTAAAAAAAAAAAGGAACCAACAAACAGCTTGACAAATGCAAATGGCTTTGACTGTTAGCCAAGTTATGCGAAGAGCATGCCGTAAAAGACAAAGTTAATTAACTTTGTGGGTTTACACATTTGGGGGCCAGCCAGCAGTTTATGTGTCGGTGGTAGGTGGTGCGGGGAGGGGGCATGCGGCATATGTATTGGAGTACTTGGGGTACTGAGAACGGGGCAAGAGCAGGCAGCAGGCAGCAGCTTGGCATTGGCCTTATGCCTGGTGCCTCATGTGTCTGTGTGTGTGTTAGTGTGTGTATGTGTATGTGTGTGTGTGTGTGTATGTGTGTGTTGGCCTGTCCAATACATTGTGTGTTTTTTTTTTTGATCGTTCGGTTTCGGTCCATTTGTCGTTTGTTTGCTTTGCCGCGGGGCTAATTTCTCGGCAACAGCAACAGCAGCCGCAGCAGCAGCGGCAGGGGTAGGGGCAGCAGAAGAGCAGGCAATGGAAGAAGAAAACAGCAAGAAGAATCTTGGTGCGCCTTGAAGCCCCCCGAGCTAAGAGGCAAAATCAAAGGCAGACCCAAGCCGAGAGCTCAACTCAAGAACCTGTTTTATGTTTTTTTTTTTTTACCAGTCACAGCAGCTGCTGCTGCTGCTGATGTTGCTGCTGCTGCTGCTGCTGCTGCTGCTGCTGCTGCTGGTTGCTGCTGTTGCTGTTGCTGGTCCAACAACAAGTGGACGCCATTTCAAAGATGGCTGCCATAAACATAAAATATATCAGCGCACTTTATCTGCGCCCGGGCAACAAGAGCGGGTGGGGCAGAGGAGTCGTGGCGGGGGCGGGGGGGAGATAATGCCTGGCTGTGAAGATAACTGTCAACTTGAGCAGCAGCAGCAGCTACCAGCTACCAGCTAATAATAGTAGCTACCAACAACAACAACAATAATAACGCCCACGCAATATTTAAATTATAATTCCCCGTTTCCCCCCCTTTCGTCATAGGTACATCCACTCCAAGGAGAAACCGTTCAAGTGCACGGAATGTGGCAAGGGCTTCTGCCAGTCGCGTACTCTGGCCGTGCACAAGATACTGCATATGGAGGAGTCGCCGCACAAGTGTCCCGTTTGCAGTCGCAGCTTTAATCAGCGCTCGAATCTGAAGACCCATCTGCTCACCCACACCGATCACAAGCCCTACGAGTGCTCCTCCTGTGGCAAGGTCTTCCGACGCAACTGCGATCTGCGGCGTCACGCGTTGACGCATGCCGTGGGTGAGGTGAACAGTGCCGACTACGTTGACGTCGGCGAGGAGGATGAGGCACGTCAGCTGAGTGGCGATGAGGAGGATTCGCTGCTCGAAGTGGACTCGCCGCGGCAGTCGCCGGTGCACAATCTGAGCGAAAGCGCCGAGAAGGATGAGGCGGATCGAATGCGCCTCAAGAGGAAGGCCACCAACAGCAGCAGCAACAACAACAACAACAACAACAGCAGCAATGCCAGCTATGAGCATGAGGACAGCGAGGAGGAGTTCGACGACTACGACGAGGAGGAGGAGCTGCACGAGGCAGGCGCCTTGGATCTCGCCGAGGATGAGGAACTCGAAGCGGAGACCGAGGAGGAGAAGGCCGAAGTGGCGCTGGTAGCGGCACGCTTCAAGGCGGGTCAAACGGTTCACCCAACCCCATCCGCTGTGCCCGTTGTGTCCAAGCCGGAACGCCAGGGCGTCACCCATTGCCATCACGAGGGTGGCGAGACTTACACGATGCGTCCCCACGGTGAGCGACAGCTCGAGGAGCTACCGCCGCCAGGATTAGGCGTAATCGGTGCCAGTTTCATGCCTAGTTTGCGTTTTGCACCACCGGGTGGTGCGCCACATCATCACTTGCTGCCGCCGGCCAACAATGATCCCTATTTGCCCATGTTGCACGTGCGTCGCGATCTGCACCACAAGTCCCTCAATCTGAGCAAGACAGCGACAACGGCGACGGCAACCGCAACCCCACCCAGCATTGTGACCACCAACAGCAACAGCAGCAGCTGCACCACCCCCACTGAGCCATCCCGACCACCATCGCAGCCGCTGCACTCACCGCACGAGGCAATGCCCAGTTTCCTGGGATCGATACCGGTACGTAAGCGGATTTTGCCGCCACCGCCGCCGCTGGTGGAGCTGGTGGATCAACATCATCATCATCACCATCATCACCAGCACCAACATCAGCGTTCGTATATGGAGAATCCGAGCATTTATGCTTTGAATATGTCGCGTCATCCGCCCAGGCAACTCTTGTGCAAGCCACCGCCAACGGGAACGTGTCCGCCACCCGACAAGGACGCAACTGCAGCAGTGCCAAATGCAACAGTTGTTGTTGCAACGTCACCACCAGCTGTGGCTGTGGCACCAACGGCTGTTGTGGCACCAGCACCAGCTCCAGCTCCAGCTGCACCTCGACGCACTGGCTTCAGCATCGAGGACATAATGCGTCGCTGAAACCTATTCATTTTTAGAACACTAAGCAAGGATTCTTTCCTCTAGATCCTAGAGAGCCTCTGCCCCCCCCCCCTGATCTGTGGCAGCTTGAATGCTACTTAGCCATAAGTGCACTTTTAGTACATTTTAGTACAATGGTAATAAGCAGAATACTTAAAAATACTGTTTAAGTTAAGTTTTAGTACATCGTTTTTATGGAAGTGCCACAAACTGTTGTTGCATGTTGGACATCTTGCTTTTAGTACATTTAGTACTCTACTGAAGCATTGCATTGTGCTTTTAGCACATTGGCAGTATAACTACATTTAGTACATCCTAGTTATATAGTTATACATACACATATACATATATATATATATAGATATATAGATTGCGAGAGTCTATCCATTTAGTTTAGGCCAACACTAAGTGTTGTTTGTTTAAACAAAAATCAATACTAAATTCGTGTTAACAAACCCTAATTTATGTTCTAATGTTTAAGCCAATCTTGACGGATCAAGAAACACGCTGGGGGAATTAAAGGTTGAAAGTAAAAGTAGCTTAGAAAAACAATAACACAGAAAAACTATCGAGAAGCGAGTAACGAGTAACGAGTAACAAGTAACGAGTGCATTCCAGTTAAATTTTTATAGTTTATAGTTTTTAGTTTAATTATAGCAATTTTAAGTATATTTTCTAGATTTTAAGTGCAGCCTTCTAGCATTCCATGGTCTTCCTTGAATTTTAAATGACTTCAAAACAAAAACAGAAAACAGAAAAACAACAATTACAATTAATAGAAATATACATATAAACATATATATATATATCTATATTTAAATAAAGTTTTGCATTGAAATTAATCGGTTGAGTTTTTATTTGTGGGGTTTCACTGGCGAATCACTCGGGTTATCCATCCATCCATCAATCAAGCCTCGAACGATCCCAGTTATTATAAACTTGGGCTAAAGGCACGTTTTGTCGTAGACAGTTTTGCGGTTTTTATTTCTTTTTTATTAGTGGGTGGGGTGTGGGAGGAGGAGGAGGGGGTCTACGCGCTGTCCATGGCCACGCACAATTTGGTGCTGAAATCAAGGCAAGCATCCAAGTGCCGCACTCGAACACGTAGAAAGTTCAATTAATGTGGCACGTAAATTGCTGTCATCAGCCAACATTTTTGCGGGCATTTTCAGGAAACTTTTTGTTTTAGGTGACAGACCCATGAGTAAACCCCCCTCTGCGCGCCACTCTCCCCTCTCCTTGCGATGACATCAATCGGCAAACTAAGTGCACATAAAAGAGAAATAATTATTTGTGCAGAAACAGATGAAACAATGGTGATATCACCAGTTGCCGCCGCCGCCGCACGTGAGCAGCCTGCTCAAAATCTCTGTGCGAATGCGTGAGAATCCCCACAAATTGACAAAGTTTGACGAAAGGAAGTCGCCAAAGTTGTCTGAAATGAATTCATAAATAGTTTTTTGCCTAGCGCAAATAAATGACTCATAATTGTAGTAGGCAATTCAACGCGGGAGTAATAAATTATAAGATTTTGCAAATGCCTTTGGTTTATCAAAATGATTTAATTAAGCGAGCAAATCAGAAAGTAATTTCAAATGGATATTATTCATGGCATGCCTAAAAGTATGCAGCAATAAACGGAATGCAGAAAGGTGTTCATCTATTAAAATTTGATTCTGTAGAATACAGTGAGTGTGGCAATATAGACACAGAGTACACAAAGCAACTGCTATTTAAATAACTTATTTAAATGATTATGTTTAATTTATCGTAAGTGTATAATCAAGCCGATACGATTTTCCCTTCAATCACAAAATAATCTATTTAAATTCTCCTTTGTTAATTAATTCTGCATTGAAGCCTAAAAGTATGCAATTTTAATGGAAATATCTGTTGTGCGCACAGTGGAATGCTTCCATTGATAACGCGAAATGGTACCACAATATAAATGTGAATAAAATAAGATTCATGTTATCATCATTAGATTAATAAAAATCATCTTTGCTTTTTCAGATTTGCTTCTAAATTATTTATAAATATTGAAAAATTCTAGCATTAAAAATAATATTTAACATTAATATGGTAAACAAGTAAAATCCGTTTAGTTTCAATTAAGTAAATAAGTACGAAATATATTTAGGGTATTTAAATTAATTTTAATACAATTAATAAATATATTTTTTACTTACAATTTGTTCGCCTTTGATAATGTTAACCCAACGTTAAATCGAAGCACAATACTGAATAACAGAGAACAAACTGTTAGCTTAACAGTGAGCATTAAACACAGCTAGCATTCGGGCGACTGTTAAGGCAACAGCACTTAAGCAACAGGTAATGATTCAAAAGCTGTAAAAGCTGTTGCTGCTGTTGCTCATGCTGTTGTCATTTCGGCCAAGGTAACTTCCACAGATGCGCTCAGCACAATCAAAAGCAACAACAAGAAAAACAACTGACATTTTGGCTTTGTCCGCTGAGAGCGAACTTTGAATATTTGTTTCGCTCGCTCGCTCGCTCGCAAAGCTTCTGCAGCGGCTGTTTTGGCTGTTTTTGTCTGCACAACCGTTGTGGTAAGAGGTGCAAGAGAGAGAGAGAGAGAAAGAGAGAGCGCGCGCGCGCATGTTAAACTGACTTGTGAAGCTTCTCTGGGCGACTCAGTGCGCTCAGAAGGTGTACGACGACGCTGCCAAGCAGACGTGTTCGCGCTAAACGCAACTGAATTTTGATCTCAACGGTGCTTTTCTCTCTCACATATTGAAAAGTTAGTGTGTGTGTTTGTTTGTGTGTGTGTAAGTGTGATCGCCGTTGACCGCGCCTTAAAGCCAACGAAAAGCGTCATTTCAATAAACCAAACACAAAGCGTAGAAATATGCAAAATATAACAAAAGTCAATCAGAAAGTGCAACAAGTGCGTCGAGTGTTGGCAAATGTGTATTAAACTCGTCAAGCTCCGAAAAATACTCGTTGAAAGCAGCAAATAAAAGTGAGGTTGTGTTGGTGCGTCGCTTGCTTGCTTGCTGGCCAACAAACTATTACCAAACACACCAATACCAATGCCAATACCAACACACCAAATACGAGTGGCAGCAACTTCAAAACCCCTGAAAAGCCACACAAAGCAAAAGCATAAATACAAATACAAGCGCAATCAGCTTTAAGCTGCCATTTGAAGTTGGCTTAAACAACACGTTTGTATATATGGCTTTAATTAGAACATGAACCGTTAAAAAGAAAAAAATATTAAAAAGATCTAAACTTATTAGTGCGAAAATAATGCAACAGCGCGTAAAGATTCAGCTGCAAAACTGACTCCAAATCCAAAAACGATATGAAAAAAAATCTTTGCGACTGTTGCACGCTTTCATGAATGCCTAATTGCCCAACAACAACCATTCGTAGTATCGCTATTTTTTTGTGGCCAATAAACTCAACAAACTTGCCAACAGCATGCAGCTCAGCCAGCCGCAACAGCGACGGCGACGCTGGCAGCGCTGCTTGCTGCGCGCTGCTGTTGCACTTGCCCCGCTGTTGTTGGTTCTGCTTAGTACCACATTCCCTGCCAACTTCCGTTTTGGCCGGCATTACATTACCAACAACATTTGCTAGTTACTCACTTCCCATTGGGCTCGAACCGATGACGCGTTGCCTGCCAGTAAATTGTTGTTACTGTTGCTGTTGGCTAATTATTGCCCCTTCGTCAGTAAAAGGAAGTGAACATTATCAATCAGTTAAATGGCGTAAAATGCTTGGCTTCTTGGCCCAAGACAAGCGATATTTGTGGAGCTTAAAATTTTTAGATATAAAAGTAAAAAAAGCGATAAGCGATTTGCCAAGTATCGCGTAATGCTGGCTATTTTTGAGCGAGACATATGAAGAGAGAGAGCGATAGACAGAGAGACAGAAATCGAGAAAACTTATAGCTCTTTATTAAGATATATATTATATGTGAACTGTTATTAGTCATTCAGTAACCATGCAAATCGCGTGCTCATCTTTGAATTGAGAGAGAAAAAAACTAAAAATGCCGGCACAACAAACAATTACAAATTACAATTTGAGTCTAATGAATAATCTATTTGTACGCCCTGTTGGGATACCAATTGTATGCATATTACCAGATTTCATACACACTCCTAATTATGACCAACATTGACCAACATATCATTAAGACAGCCAGAAGAGAATCAGGCAAACGCATTCCTTCTATTTATGGCATAATTAATTATAGCAGCTAATTGGAAATAGTTCACAGATTTTTGAGCATGTTCAAATGTGAAATTCAAACTGGTTTGATTGAAATCAGGTCATATCGCTGGCGTTAAGGCCAAATGCTAATGTACTTTTGTTTGGCCTGTTCATTTTTGGCATACATTAAACTGGAAAATTATCTTTACTTGCGGTCTTTGTTTCTTTTAAAGAATGTCGTTTTATTTATGTTTTATCTATCTGATGAAAATATTTGTTTTCAAACTGGAAAAAGTAAGACAAATCAACTTTTAAAATGTAATATGAGGAATTCAAATTATAAATTCATTATTTGACAAGCTTTTTAATAAAATACCGATTTATTTTGAAAACTCATTCAATTACTTATATATATTCTTAGCCATGGCTATCTAATCATCTAGGGAATGCTATCAACAATTATTGTTATCTTAGCAAATTGATGGGTGCTCATCAAGAGTTAGCGCAATGAGAGAATACCTCTGATAATAATACTAAAGAGTAGTAGTAAAAACCTTCAAGCGAGTTAAATGGCTCATCGAAATCACGGAAAAGTGTTTAGGAGAACTACAGTCAGCGCTTTTGGCCACTTAACTTAGCAAAATGCATTCCTCGGCATACGCAAAAAGGCCAAACAAAGCTAATAAACCCATAAAAAGGCAGACAATAAACTTTTGAATGCACTTTAGTGCAACGCTCTGACTAAAGCTACAACAACAACAACAACTGCAAGCTAAAATTGTTTGCAGCTGAGTCACTGTTGCATCGATAATAACGCACAAGGCCCCAAGACTCTGACGCATACACCGCGAAAAATCAGGGAAAGTGCTTAAGATATATAAACCAAATTAAAATTGAGTGTAAATTAAGAAAAATAAAAATGTAATTTAAATTTTATATTTAAATTAAATGTAGTAACTATGAGTAATCTAACAAGTCTGTGTTTGGGAAATGTAAAAAATGTTGTATAGTCTTAATAAAATATGACTGCATTTTTCGCTCAGTGTGTAAGCCGCGCCCGCAGCTCAAGAACAACACAAAAAGCTGCTTTGCATATGCCATAAATAAGAAGTTGAGTTTTTGGGAGAAGGCACCCAAAAGTGAGGTGAAGAAAAGTCTCGGGTCGAGATGGACTTGGAAATGCTTTCTATCACTACACACACACACATTACACACGTAGCAAACACAAAAAGAAGACAAGAAAATAACAACAAAATCAACAACAATAACTACCTTTTGCGGTGCGTGCGACGCTAAAAGTTCCCCCCTCTCTTAGTTCACCCCCACTCTATGTCTGTCACAGTCTCTCTTTCGCTCTTGTACTCTCTTGCGCTCAGGGCATGAATGAAATGCCTACACATTTACAGTTACTTTACAGCACAACGCATCGTGGAGTCACAAACAACAACAACAATAAGCAGCAGTGCCCCAACTGCTTTACATGTTGTTTGGCTCTTTCTCCACGCCTTTCGTTGTTGTTGTTGTCGCCGTCGCCGTCGCTCGCACAACACTCGTCATAATACAAAATGCAAGTAAACCGCTCAGTCGCTGCTAACGGTTCTTTGCGTACGGACGTGTTTTCGTGTACAATTTATATTCTTTTGTTGTGTTTGGGCAGGGAGGGGTACTCGACACGACCCACTGTATGTGTGTTGTGTTATGGTGGTGGAGTGTGTATTGGTATTTTGTGTGTTTTGGTTTTGAAACGTTGTCAAGTTAAGACTGTATGTGTGTGTGTTGGCTTTTAGGGCCAGTTTGTGGCGGCTTATCAGAGATTGGTAACAATGCTAGAGACTTGTGGCTGTTAAACAATATGAAACTCCGTATTAACAACATTGAAAATACTGTGAAATATCATGTGAAAAACTGATTTTAATTTTGTGTGTTAAGTGAGAAAAAGCGTTATGGGAATTTCATAAAAAAACAAAATTAAATTAAATTATTAAAATAAAAACACAATAACTATGAACCAAAAGTGAAAAAAGATGAAAAGTTTAATTAAAAAATAAATTTAAAGTACTTAAAATTACTTTATGTAAAAAACTTATAAGATTATTAAAAGAAAATCGACAAACATGAAATAGTTTTCTAAATTTCCTTTTAAAATATGCATTTTTTATAATTCCCAGATAATTAATAATATTTAAGTGCCACAGCATAAAAAACGTGCATAAAAATAATATAATGAAGTAAACAGAGCAATCAAAATAATTTAACGTCAAATTGTGTAATTCTACACGTCAAAGGTCGATAATAAAAAACAATGCACAAATGACGCTGCAACGACATAAAACGAACTTGCTACAACAAAGTAAACATAGTTGCAACAACAAAACGAAAAGCTGCCACACGCCCACAGCCAACAAATGGGCAAACATATGGACAATACTCCTCTTCCTCTGTCTGCTGTTGTCGTCCTGCCAACTGGGTCGCGCACAACAACAACAACAACAGCAGTCTCGACCGGGGCAACAACAACAACAACAGCCACCCCATTTGGAGTTGGAGTCAGTTGAACTGCTGCAGGACAACGACAACGATATCGAATTCGCCAGTCTCGATGGCGCCACACAGCTGCTGCCAGCAACGCGTCACAGCGTCGACTCCACAGCGGCGCCACCAGCGACGCCAGCCCTCCTGCTGACATCATCATCATCATCGTCCTACACGGAACTCCAAGGCGGCGAGATTCTCAGCGAGCGCATATTGCGGCGCAGCGAGAGTCCCTATCTGGCACGCGATGACCTGGTGGTGGTGCGGGGTGCCCGTCTGACCATCGAGCCGGGCGTAACCGTTGAGTTTGCACCCACCAAGGGACTCAAGGTGCGCGGCGTGCTACAAGCTGTGGTAAGTGTTAACAAATCTAAAAATCAGTAAATCGCATTATACCCTGTAAGAAGTGGGTATATAATGGGTATGCTAAGGATTATCAAGTCTTGAGAATAGGCATAGAGAGGATTTGGTGGTTGTAAATATGAGATTATAGCAGTTCTTTAATTTTCCATAAAAGCCATCAATGGATGTATTTAAAATATTGTTAATAATAATTAAAAAAGAAACAAATCTCTATTTATGAGTTACTTATTTCAAAATTTACTGTAGTTAAATACCTATATTTAAATTATAATATTTAGGCTTTTGTTTTTATCAATTTTTCATTCCTCCCGGAATATATTTTATGTCATACTTTTATATTTAAAGCATGACAGAAATTAGATTTATTTAGAGAGTAATAATCAGCTAGAAGTTGTTCTAAGGTCACAGTATAAAAATTAGAGGGTATTTTTTAGTTTATCAACTTGATATATTGCAAATGATTATGGACTGTCGGGGCACCTGTTACAATCTGGCAACAGGTGAGTAACATTTATGATAGATAAGCGCATAAAATTTCGTAGCATTCACAGGGTTTTTTTTTTTGTTTTCTGTTGACTTTGGAACTGATAAGATTGCGAATATTGGATCAGATAAAAGTTTCATATGGGTGCCCTTAATGCCTGTAGTGCTGTGTAAAGAGCACGGAGTGCTTGGGAGTTTGTTGTAGTGGTAGGTTAGGGCAACTGGGCATCTATTGCTCCATTTGGGTTCGCCCATAACTGGGTCAGAGCAAGTTCACTTCCTCAATAAGTCGTGGCACGATTCCAATTAGAACAACATTCACCGACGACTTCAAAGGGGCAAGTCTTTAAGCTGCTACTGCGACTCCGATTGCTGCATTTACTTTGCATGTCCGCTCTGGCAGTCACTCCATCCCCCCTCCCCGTTCTCTTCCGTTACGCTCCGTCACTTAATCAGCGGTCAGGGGGTCATTAAGGGTTAATTAGATTTAAGTGAACGTCGTCGCATAATTGATGTTTGTTTGCACTGCACTGGAAATGGGCAAATTAGCTCGCGCCTTGCTCCAACTCGAAGCTAAGCTGCCAAAATACAAAAAAAAGCTAAACAATTTTACATATTTTTTTTTTACTAATTTCCTATGCAAAACAACTTGTGAATCATCGAACTCATCTGTTGACCTGGCAGAGTTTGCTCTTGTCTGGTTTTAATTAAATACAATTTGCTGAGTAATATTTTATCTGTGGGCGTGTTATTGACGCGAGTTTTAAGCATCATCTTCATCATCATGATCATCATGAAACGGCATAGGTGTTAATTAACTCGAGAAATTGAGACAATCCATATAAAAAATACTTAAACTCATTGGAAAACGAAGGCCAAGCGAGGCGAGAAAATATCATAATTAAAATAAAGAGAAAAATAAAAGCCACAAAAAAACTGCCCACTTTGCGGCAGAGGCCAAAAGCTGAGGTGAAACTGAAAGATAATCAGTAAAAAAAATAAAGCAGTTGCTAATTATAAAAAAATTACACACACAATGCAACTTATGCGGAAAATGTGGAAAAGTGCTTTCGACTTTTCCATCTTCAACATGGAACTTTCACATCTCATTTGAATTCTACTTTCTGATGAGTTTTAGTATGTGATGCGTGCTTGCAGAAGAATTCTTCAAGATGTCTGAGAATCTCTATTTACAGTTTTATACTACTTATTCAAATAACATATGATTAGGTTTTTTCCTTTTAAATACGCATAAATTAATTAATTAAAAGTTATATACAAATTTACAAAATTTATATTATCTTTTTTTTTCAGGGCTCTCCCACAGCGCGTATTGTATTGAAATCACAAAGTAATACTGCCAATTACAAAATGGAACTGCCAGATGATCAGGAAAAGGGCATCCGATTGGTGGATGGACCAACACCTGTCGAGGGACGACTGCAGCTGTTCCACAAGGGCGCCTGGCGTTCAGTTTGCTCCAATTCCAGAAAGTAAGTAAATATTTTCCAATACTTGATTTAATTGTTGATATTTTTAAGATCGGAATGTAAAGAAGAATTGAAAGTTGAGTTTTCCTAAGATCTTTTAGCTATAATATTCCAATAATTAATATTTATCTATTCATCTTCCCAGCTGGACCATGGCAGACTATGCAGTGGCCTGTAAGCAGATGGGCTACAGGGGAGGTCGTTTCTGGAACTGGGTGGAGCGGACAGCTGGCATCTATCCCCGATTGCTGTACGAGCAGCCCAAGTGCCGAGGGGGCGAGAATAGTTTGCTGGACTGTGCATGGAGCTCACGGCAAATGGGCGCCGGTTCGTGTGACTATCACAATGATTTGGGCATTCAGTGCCAGCCGGTGCACGCGGAGCCACTGGCTCATTGGGGTGGTCTGTATTTTGACAATGCGCCCTCGACCAAGTCCCTGGGCAGGGACAACACAGTGTACGCTGCCAAATCCGAATCCCGTCTCAAGTATGTGGACATAATACGTGCGGGCAACGGAGCTGGCTTCAGTGCAAAGTCGGCGCTGGAAGTGCAGGGATTGCCGCCACAAATGGAGCACGTGGTGATTAGTCATTCGGCGTACACGGGTTTCAACAGCACGCGGCCCTGGGCGGGCTTCCAGCTGCAGAATGTGACGGTGCGCAAGAGCAACGGCATCGGCATCTTTGTCAACTCCAGCCAGGGATTGGTGCAGCTCGACGGCTGCTCGGTGATCGACAATGCTGCAGATGGTGTCAAGTATGTCGGTCACGACTTGCGGGGCACGGAGCGCACAGATCGGGCCAGCATCTATGACTTTTGTACACTGCCCACAACGTCGGGTCAGACGTATCCCATCTCGCTGTCCTACTCACAGAAGTACTACGCCGGCTCAGCGAAGGAATGCGGCAAATACTTCTTCACCCGACCCGGTTACTACCTCACCCTGCACTTTGAGCACTTTGTGCTGCAGCAGAACGAGACGGCCACCGTGGAGATCTTTGATGGTGCCTCCACCAACGATCGCCTGCTGTTCCTGTGGCACGCGAGGAACTTTACCCGGCCACAGAGTGTGACCAGCACAAGGGACAAGATGTTTGTGAGAATCCGTGCGGATGCACGTCGCGAGTTGAACGGCTACTTTAGAATCACATCGGGTGACTCTGTGGCCTACGATCTGCGGCTCACGCAGTCCACTGTCGAGGATAATGGTGGACGTGGCGTGGCCATCGATAATATACGCTCCAAGCTGCACATTCATGCGAGTTCCGTTTCCGGCAATGGTCACGTTGCGGGAGTGCATGTGACCAGTGGTGCCGGCGACGTCAACATCACCAGCAGCAACATTAGCTTCAACAATGGAGCCGGCGTCAACATCACCTACTATGGCGGCAATCGGAATATCTCCCGATCGGCCATCAGTTCGAATCGTGGCTATGGATTGGCCACCTGGCTGAATCACACCAGCGATGTGGACCGCATTGAGTATATACCCTTTAATCAGACCACTGTGGTGGAGTACTCACAGATTGGTGGCAATCTGGAGATGGGCGTCTTCCATGGCAACTACTGCCAACCCATTTGGGTGAACATCACCGGGAACAGTTTCAATGGCAGCCACCAGAACGATGTCTTCATCGAGTCCTGCTACCAGGCCACCGCGAATGGTCAGCCGAACATGCAGCTCCAGCTGGGACACAATATGTTCAAGTACAGCCAGGCGAATTCCATCTATCTGAGTCCCGCCCTGAATCTGCACGGACGCATCGAGTACAACATGTTCCGGTTCGGTGCCTACGGATGCATCTATGTGAACAACGACTACATCTACCAGGAATTCAACTATCTACCTGTCAAGCTGATCATTCAGAGCAACTACTTTACGCGCAACAGTGGACTCCATGTCGTCTCCCTCGCTGTGTCCCCCTCCAGCCGGGCAGAGGTGCAGTATATCCTCTTCACAAGGAATTTTGTTAAGGGCAATAACATCACGGAGGCATTTGGTCCACTTGTCGCTGGGAGTGAGGGCAGCGATGGCGCCGGACGTTTAAATCCTCGTTCACGTGTCGCTGCGCCAGTTGTGGTCGGTTCCAGCAATGTTGACATCTATCGGAATATATTACAAAACCTGGATTCGGCCTATGAGATTGGGTCGCAGCTGACGGATCAGAGCCAGATTATCAATGCCACCTACAATTGGCTGGGCCACACGAAAGAGAATTTCATCTATGCAAGACTCTTCCATCGCAACGATCGCTACAACCTGGCCAAGATCAACTATATACCCTATCTGCTGCACCACTCCAATCCTGGCTCCACTGCAATATATACCATTTCCACAGTTGTGCCTCGTTTCTTTCATGAAGGCAGCGACGTAATTGGCGGCGAGGTTGATGGCCAGGACATGTTGCCAGCAGGCACCTACACTGTAACAAAGGACATCAACATAAGGCCGGGTGGCAAGCTCATCCTAAATCCGGGCACAACGCTGCGCTTTGAGCCCAGTGTGGGCATGATGGTCGCAGGTAAGCTGGAGGCACGCGGTGGCCGTCCCGACGACATACTCTTTACTCTGAAGAGGGAGACCATCATTGTGGAGCACAACGACACGGAAACGATTGACTTAGACACCGAAACGGAGGCCATCGATATGGAGACGGAGATGATGCCCGCAGATGGAGTGCCGCGAGTGCCGGTGCGTCTGGTGGGTGGTGCGGGTGCCAATGAGGGTCGCCTACAGCTGTACCTAAAAGGTCGCTGGGGCACCGTCTGTGACTATGGCTGGAGTGTGCTGAATGCGGCTCTCGTCTGCCATCAGCTGGGCTACTCCCTCAATCCGATGGACTGGCGACTGCTGCGCTCGCAGCTGCCCAACGCAGGCACCTCCGAGGATGTGCTTGTGGCCAATGTGCGCTGCACACCACACGATCGCGACGTGACCAAGTGTCGGGCGGAGTACGATTTCGAGAACAGCTGCAGTCATGAGAACGATGTCGGACTGCGCTGCTACGAGGGAGCCTGGGCAGGAGTACGCTTCAGCATGCTGGCGGAGCGTACCGATCTGCAATACGTGACCGTGGAGAAGGCTGGACTATTTGACTACACCACCAATTCTTTCAAACCGGCGCTGCAAATGGATCATGCCCGGCACAATCTGGAAAATGTGCGAGTGGTTAACAATCTACAGGATGGCCTGGGCATCATCTATGCGGACATCTATGCTGGGAAGTCAGTGAACACCATTAAGAATTCTGAGTTCTCAGGGAATCGTGGCAGCGGCATCAGCTTCAAACAGCTCGACTTCCGCATCTCCGGCTCCATTATCAAGGATAATCGGGGAAGCGGCATCTCCCACGACGCAGTGATTGCTTCCTTGGATCAGAAGGAGATTGGTGGCTGGTTTCATATGGCCAGGGACTTTAATGCTTACGACACGGACTACGATCCCTATCTACTGCCCCACGAGATCGCAAACATTGATCTGGGCACCTTTGAGCACAAATACATACGCACCGAGGAGCTGCTCGGCCAGTCCATCAGTCGCAAGATTGTGGTGCAGTGTCCAGCTGGCTATGTCATTGGCATACAGCTGCTTAATCCCATACATAATCTGTCCACGGAGAGCATCAGCATATTGAATGCCCGCACGGAGAACATACGCAGCGATCTGTGGCAGGTGAAACGCGATCTGAATATTTTCCCTGCCACCAGCAGCAGCTACGGCATCATCATCTACTACGAGAGTGGCCTGCAGGCCTTGGGTGGTGCTGTGCTCATGCTCAGCACAGTTACGGCACCCGTGCAGAACATACGCAATAGGATTGTGAGCGGAGCAGTGCCCACTCTAACCATACGCTCCACCAAGATACAAAAGAATCTGCGCGGCATTACGGGCTCATATTATAATCGATATATCGGGGATAATGGAGAGTATTATCTGCGCAAGGCCAACGAGTCGATCAAGCTGATCAACTCGGAGCTGAGCTTCAATGAGCGTGAGGCCATCCTCATCAAGTCACCCTTCTGGGATGTCATCTCTAGCAATCTCTCGGAGATCACCCTGCACATCAATGGTTCGCTTATTAGCCAAAATGGCTTTGGCATACGGCAGGTGTCCAAGGATTTGCGCTCATCCAATAATCTCTTCCACTATGTGATACAGGACAGCACCGTGGAGCAGAATACACATGGTGGCTTCCAGGTGGCCCTGCCCTATGTCTGGCAATACAATGAGAACTTTACGCACTCAATTTACTTTGGGAATAGCACCTGGCAACGCAATCGCAACTTCCACATTGGCGTCTTCGGCCATTATACGGTCTTTAATATAACCTCAAATGTGTTCCGAGAGAATAACTGCCCAGGTGCCCTGATAGCTTTGGATGGCATGGAGAAGCGTCTGCGCTTCGATAACAATCGCTTCGAGGCAAACAGCGCCAGATTTGTGCTGCTCTTCAAGGCCGACAGCCTGAGCGAGATCATTGGCCAAGTCCCGGCCAGCATTGAGTACAACACCTTCAAGGGCAACAATATAGTCACCATGATGGCGGACTATCGCCATTATATGCGTGCTGCCCGACGTATCCGGAAACAGCATCGGCTGCCCAGCTCAGTCATTCGATTGGATGGCGTGCAGAATGTGAAGCTCTATCGGAATCTCATTGCTGATAATGAAATGGATTACAATTTGGTGGCAGGTGTGAGATCAGCGCGTTTGAACAACTACTTCTATGCAACGGAGAATTGGTGGGGTTCCCGGGATGTGGCCTACATTGAGTCGAAGATCTTTGGCTTTGACAACTGGAACGATCATGCGGACGTCATCTATCAGCCCTTCCTCATCGAGGATAGCTACGATGCGAGCGTCTCTGTGGTGGCACCACTTAACGAGGACATCAACCTGGCCACCTACCGGGGTGGACGCGTCTATCGGGATCTGACGCTGCCCAAACAGTCGGCACCCTACTATATAGCCTCGGATATAACCGTTATGCCGGACACAACGCTGAGCATACAGCATGGCGTCACTCTGGAATTTGAGCCGAATGTGGGCATCTTAGTGCTGGGCACCCTAATTGCCATTGGCTACAAGGAGTCACCGATTGTGATGCGTCCGTACAGGAATGCCAGCAAGGAGTCCTTAGTCCAAGCACCGCCCCGCAAACGTGCCCTGGAGGACATGAGCGCTGCCCTCACCGACTTTGACTCCATACGGCTGTGCACGAGTGCCAGCAACTGTACTGGGGAGGCGGAGGGGCTGTTTGGTCTGAACGAGGGCTTTCTGGAGTACTTCAATCACACGACACTCCAGTGGGTGCCCATTTGCGATGGTCGGTTCACGGAACGCAATGCGCAGGTCGTTTGCCGGGAGCTGGGCTATGATCCGCTCAATGTGTACTACGGCCACGACAGGCGCATTGAGTTCCACACCAATTCGCTGACACGCATCTGGTCCTGGGTGCAGCCCCTGGAGTGCCGTGGCGATGAGGAGCGCATGGAGGACTGTGCCGAGCGTCTAAATGGACAACTCTACGGTCATCGCCACGAGTGCCGCTGGGACGACGTCTTCGTCTTTGTCAGCTGCAATGGCCTTGCCGACGATGATGTCTACTGGGGCGGCATTCGGTTCGCCAATTCCAAGTTCGAGGAGATTCAGTACGAGCATCGCTTGCACAACACACGCTCACACGGACAGCAGAGACAGCGCGAGAGCCAGCTGGAGTTCGTACGCATCGAGCAGGCGGGTATTCTGCACAATCACAAGGCGGCCGCCATTCAGGCGATCCACAAGAATCCCTCCATCAGCTCCGTCAGCATTGCGAACTCTGCCAACGATGGCATAAATCTGATAGCGCCCACTGGCAAACTTAACCTGAACCATCTGAACATCAACAGGACTCTCGGAACGGGCATCAGCATTGTCTCGCTCAGCGGAGAGGGTCGCGATAGCGATGAGTCTAGTTTTACGCCGCTCAAGAAACTGGATTTGCCCTATAAGCTCTTTTCGCTGGTGGACATCTGTGATCCCCAGAAGGTGCTGAGCATCGAGGAGCGTATGATTGTCTACTACAAGTATGACAATAATCCCGTCAACTGCGTCAAGATCTTCACCTCGGCTTTTCGCGCCAAGCCCATTGGCTTCCGACTGCTGCAATCGAATCTGTTCAATCACTCAAAGCTTTACGGACGCACCGACTTCATCAAGCTCTACGATGGAGATATCTATAATATTACAGCCACGTATCTGGGCAAAATTGAATCCGATACTGACAATCAGAGCTCCTTCTTCAAGACCAAGGGTCCCACACTAAGTTTGCAACTGGTCGCTAGTGGCGCCCCAGAAACACACGGCTTTATAGCGGAGATTGTAACGGTGCCCATTTCCACTTTGGGACAATGTAAGTCTTGTAGAGACTCCTTGTAAATCTTATGCTTACTTCCCGGTTATCCTTTCAGATCGCGATGCACTGCACAACATAACGGATAGCCACATCTCGGGTGCTATGAAGGGTGCCATTAGCTATGCCTCGGCGGGTGAGGTGACCCCAACGTTAACGCTTATCGGCAACCGCATCGAGAGGAACTGCAAACAGCTCTACGGAAATTTCTCCACCTGCACCTCAGCGCTCAATTTGGACGTGCAGAACATGAATTCGCTTTACTTTATGGTTAGTCTTACATCTTAGTTGATCTTTCGGATTGCTTACACATCTCCTCTATTTGCATAGAACAATCTGCTGCTTGAGAACCAGGGAGGTTTACGCATACGTGCCGATTCCCGGGGAACGGCGACCTCATTGCGTGGTTTCGTCCATTACAATCTGTTTATGCGGAATCGAAATCGACCCGCTCTGTTTGTGGAAGGTCGCCAATCATCGCCGTACCAGGAGGTCGAACTCTATCGCAACTACTTTGCCCAGAACAATGCGGGCTACGAGGAGGTCATTCGTCTCTACCAGGTGGTCTCCAACTTCAGCTACAACTATGTCCACAGCAATGTGGGCGGTCGCATTATGGAAGTGTCCGGCTTCGAGAAGGTGCGTCTGCAAATCTACCAGACAACGGCACATAATGGTTTTTATAGGTAACTCCATTACTGTAACTCTATCTAAATGGTGATTAACACAAGTTTAATTTAGAAATGTGGCCACCAACTGGATGTCAAGAGCCACCATTGTAGCCGGAACTGCGGGTCAGCAATATGTGGATAACATATTCGAGAACTATGAGAATGACTACGAGTTGCTCACAGTCAATAACTCCATGTAAGTTTTGGTCAACTAATTTTCTTATCTACCAATCTTTGAAGCCCAAAAATATCTTCAGATTTCTTATTGTAAATTATTCTATAAATGATTTCCTCGCACTTAGATAAATTTATTTAGTTTTTATAAACTTCTTCGATTTTTAATAATTGATAATAAGTTGAGCAATTTAAATTCGATTTCAAATCCCGCTTTTATATATAATTATGGAGTAATAATAATTGTATAGAATATATATGCAGTTCAGTTAAGCAGTTTATTTCGCACAGTGTATTTATAATCCCACATTAAACAATCTTCTCTGCTCTCCTTTCTCTCTTCCACTATCTCGCTCTCTCCCACTTCCTCCACACACTTAGAATGAGCTTTGATTATGAGAACAGGTAAGCACTTGGTATATACTATCTACATGAAAAAGACCTACTAATCGCTCTCTCTCTCAACTATCACTCAAGGACCTTTGAAACGTGGAGCTCCAAGATAGATGCTCGTCATAATTATTGGAGCTACAACAACACAATTTCGGTGCAGTCACGCATTAGGGATAAATCCGGTAAGTAATTGCATATCTTATAACCCAAAGGGACTTTCAAGTAATCCATTATCGATTCCAGATGATCCCATGCTGCTGGAGGTGCTTGCAGTGCCATTCCAAATGAACAACGAGACCATTTTGGATGGCAAGTGTCCGCCCGGCTGGGCGCTGGTGCACGATACCTGCTTCATCTATGTCGGTGCGCCGATGACCTTCCATGAGGCACGTGACTTTTGTCGCTCGGAGAACTCAACGATGCCCTTCATACGCACCGACAGCACCACCTTGTGGAGATATCTGCAGAGCCAGATGCGCCACTTAAAGTATCCCGAAAAGGTTTGGATACAGGACTACAATCACATCGAGCGCTGCACGAGCTTCGTCTTTGGCTCGATCGAGGTGGAGGATTGCGGCACGGAGCGAGGCTTCATCTGTGAAATGGATCCAAGGGTAATCTTGGAATCATTAAGTTATGCTTCCATAAGGAATACTTATATATATGCTCCACGTTTTATAGGTCATCATCGATCCACTTTCGTGGCGCGCGGACATCTTTGCCATAAGTATTATTTCGGCCTTTGTGCTGGCCATCATTCTGCTGATCCTGGTGGCCTTCTGCTGGTTCGCCAAGTCCAAGCATCGCCACGTGCAGCGCCTGCAGCGACGCAACAGCATTCGCCAGAGCCTGCGCAGCCTCAACAGCATCGATCCCCAAGGATCGCTGCGCCGTCGACCAAATTATGTATGATTTCTCGCTTGAGTTGAATTTAATTTCAGTTTCCTCTTTCTTATTTGATTTATTTGCTTTATTTGCGTTTTCTTTTCATCATTTTTATGTTTGCTTCTTTAGAACTTGTCCAACAGCAATGGCACCTTGTCCAAGAGTCAGGACTACAAGCAGATGGTGGCCAATGGCTCCATCGACTCCATGGACAAGAGTGTGCTCAGCTCGGAGGCGGCCAGCTTTGAGGGCTACGACCAGAAGCCCCACTACAACGAGTATGTCAATCAGAATTCCCTTCGTCCCGTCGCACAGGATCAACAGCAGCAGGTGCCTCAAAAAGTGGCCACCATTTCGAAGGGCACCTCACATCGCGCTCGAGCAGCAGCTGCGGCGGCAGCCCTGGAGCCGGATGCCTTTGAGCTGAGCTATCGCAATGAGGGATTCCGCGACAACTCAACTTATGGCGGCGGCACGAGGGCAAACTCCATCAGCACCAGCGTGGCAGAGGACACGCCCATCATACATCAGACTGATGCGGAGACTGAGGAGCTGGGCTCGGATTATTATGGCAATGCCAGCACGTTGCCCTTGCGCACAGATACAGGGGGCAGCAGCAGCGTGGTTGGGCGTCGTGGCCAGCCGGGTCTGGCCTTCCTCAGCGAACTGAAGCAGAATCTGCCGGAATATCAGCAGCGTAGCTCGCACAGCAGCTTTATGCCGCAGCGCAGCAGCGGAGAGTCGCTGCCCTTTGACCAGAAACTCGATCAGTTCAACTACTCCACAGAGTCGTCGCTGTATCGACCGGCTCCAGCTGTGCCGCAGCAGCAACTATCTCCGGCGGACATGCGACGTCCGGACTCTTACTATACGGCCGTGCGGAGCAGCAAGGCGCCTGCCTCGCATTATCGCACACCCAGGCCGCTGGCACAGCCGCCGGCAGCGCCCACAGTGCACACGGCGCGTCCAAAGACTGTTTACCAAACTGCAACACCGGAAGTTTCCGTGGCCATGCCCACTGCCAATCCGTATCATCGCTCCAAGTCGGAGGCCCTGCTCGAGACGGATTTTGATAGCGAGGGAGGCGATGGTGGCCTTATGCCTCTCCACACCAATGGACGCAGTCACAGCCAACCCTTAGAGACGGCCATGTAATGGGTACACCCTCCTCTCCCTCTCCCTATCACCCCTTCCTTAACTTAACCCATCATTCTATATATTTAAAACTCAGTTTTAGTTTTCCATAAAATACTTTTAAATCAACGAGACGAGATTATGTAAGCCGACGAACGAGAGACGAACGCCCCACTTTGTTTTATGTAGACAACTTAAAGCATTCCATCCATTAGATATAAATATTATTCATAAACATAAATCGAGAAAACTTGTAATAAATTGTTGTATATAATTGATTATTTTAATAAAAATCTAAAGATAATTAAGTAAATGCAAAAAGAAACAAAATAAATTGATAACGTAAAAACACGTAAAAGTATTTCAAATTTAAATCTAACGGTTGCTAACGCCATCTGTTGGAATACGCATGTACCACTTTAGCACTTAACGAAGTAAACGAAGCGGGTAGATTGGGCAGCACTTTTTAACGAAGTGAACGAAGAGCTAGCAGTGTGGCCATTTCTTATTTTCCATAGATTGGCAACACTAATGAACTGAACGAAACATGAATAGTGTAGCCCATCTTTGCCGATTTAACGAAGAATAAATATACACAGTATTTATACTTGAATTTGTTTCAACATTTCTTGACTAATAAAAATCATAATCCGTCAACAACTGAATATTCTGTAATATACACGTTATTTGGCTCATTTTCAATGATGCGTAAAATTAATAAATAAAATATCAAAATTGTATTAGTTTAAAATTTATTTAACCAAAAAATATGTAATTTTGTAGAACGCAATAAAGTGAGACTCGATTCCTGTTTACAATATTAAGCAAAAGTTGCAATTTTTATTTATCTTACTTCAACTTGCTTCCGAACTAAAATCGTAAATTGGGTTTGTGATAAGTCGAGGAATTTTGACCTTTTGCCCAATTTTACATACACCCCTTAAAATCTAATGCAGGCTAGAATTAGGCATAGAGCAGACGGGAAAAAAGAAAAAATACTTACTATGCCGAAAATATATACACTTGAAATTTTGATGCACTTCCCTAAAAATTAACATGTTTAGCGACTAGGCTAGTTTTGGTGACGATTTTATGCAGCGGACTTCACCAGCAACATTTGCTGAAGTGTTTTAGCAGTGCACAATGGACACAGGATGCATGGCGAGCGAGGAACACTTTAACAACCTCCGCAACAGCCGCCACAGGAGCGATCCAAACCACCGCCTCCTGCACAGGTGGCAGCTGTGGCAGCACAACGCATCCGCTTGTTGTTGACGCCCATCGTCATGTTGGCGAAGCGCAGCGGGAACGAGGCCGGTCCACAGTTAGGGAATGGGAAGCACATGCAAGCTGGTCGTCCCTGGCATGCCGATCTGGGGCACTTGTCCTGCAGGCCGTTACGCTTGATGCAGTCGCAGGATGTGTAGAGGATGCCGCAACGTAGTTCGCGGCTGCGACAGCCCCTCAGCTGAAAGGTAGAAAGAAACGGAATTCATTGGGATCTCCATTAGAATCTAACTGAAATCATATATGGGTCAGATGTGTTGATTACTTACCGCAACTGGTCCGCAGCATGGGTCACACATCTTTGAATTTTCTACATGAATAAAACAAATATCGAAAAAAATATATAATTCAACTATTTATTTTCAAACATTTTACACACTTACTTTATTTGTTAAATTTTTAGGAAAATAGAAAATTTTGTTTAAAATTTGGAAGCAAGTTGAAGTGAACGGACCGAAAAACAGGAAACTAATGAATATTATTTGGAAGCTTTAACCTCATGTCAAAAATGCCTTGCTCTGATTTGAGCACATTTTCAAAGCCTTATATGATTCTTCTTTAAGCGCATTTGTAAATTCGCATTGATATTAAATAACGCTGTTATCCGATTTTCGTAAGTTGTGCAACAAATATCCTATATCCGTTATCTTAAGGAAAGGATTTATTTTATTGAACCCTATAACATTTTCGAGCTGATTTTGTGACTTTGTGAAGTAATTAAATAAATTAGATTTGCGCATAGGTCTTGAGACCAAGTTTTGGTCAAAATATTACCACTTATAAAAGTTACTCAAATTCCAAATCCCTAAAGCTAAAAGCTATATAGAACAGATACTTTTCATAGATATTTTATTATTCTAAATATCTAGATGTGAATCCTCTTTATCCTTCAACTTAATAATACTTAATAATAAATTAATAAAACAATTCAATTGAAGTGACTTTAATTTAATGCATACCGAAAGAACCGAAAGTACATAAAAAAATATATATATAATAATGTTTTTTGAATTTAGAATTTATAAATTTTATAGCTCCAGGAAACATGGAAATATATTCAATGCCTTCTGGGAATAGGTTAGTCTTCTTATTGGCTTAAATGGTTTTAGTGAAGCCACTCTTTTCCCTGGTTCAACTTGCTTCCGAATTTTCTTCACCCAAAGTTTCATAAGTTTCACATTTGCCATGAATTACTGGAAATTGTTTACATGTTTTTATGGGAATGTTTCTTGACGATTTTGTCCATTAAAATCCACCTAAATAAACAGAGAAATTGGCAAATCAATAGGATAGTTACTATGTCCGTTCACAGCTTGTGAAATTGTCCAACGATACTTACATGGATAGGTTGGAGGGGTATTCCAGCAATTCCAAACCCGTGGATCGGGTATGCCTCCCTCGGGCAGTGGCGGACAGCACATGCCCGGTGCTGGTGAGCACGGGATTGGTGAAGGTGCACCGCATGGCGGACTGTGCGGGCCACAACAGGGCCAATGACTGGGACAACAACCTCCGCATGGACCACATCCGCTTCCGCACATTTTTGAAACTTTTTTTGGAAATGTTATGTTCTAAGAATAATATTTATTTTCTTTTTGTTTTGGTTTTTGTTTTTTAAATTTGGAAGCTAGTCGAAGCTTTAGGATCGAAAGGCAGAAAACTAATGAATATTTTTTGTGAGCTCCACAGCCTCGTTCACAAAAATTTGTGCCTCAAATTTCTGGCCTACTCTATGAATTTTCAAAGCCACTTAGCAAGGCAATAAATTAATGTAATAATAGCAACTTGCCACAATGATAATACATGCCCCGTTTATCGCTATTTTTAGCCAACTTGATAAGAACTGTGATTTTCGCTTATCGAGAGAATATCAATTTGAACTCATTATGCAAATTTTCTACACCAAAAATTAACTTTTGCAATATATATTTTATTTTAAAAAGACTCTCATTTATAAGTAAGAAATAACTTTTATGTTACCACTTTATAAGCTAGCAATTTTTATTTATTAAATTTTTGCTAATTATAGCATATTAATGCTCATCATTGGCTTACTAAGTTGGTCTTGGAAATTCACAAAGTTGGCCAAGAATTAAAAGCCCAAATTTTTGAGAACGATGTTCCACAACTGACCGAAAATATTCATTAGTTTTCTGTCTTTTGATCCTACAGCTTCAACTAGCTTCTAAATTTCAAAAAATTAAAATAAATATATTTTCCTTAGAAATTAACCTTTTCTAACAAAATGTGCGGAGGCGGTTGTCCAAGTCATTGGCCCGGTTGTGGCTCTTCAACAGTTCCATTCTCAGAATAAAGCGGCAACTGAGGGTGCCACAGCATGGGTCAATTCTAAGAATAGTGTAGATTATAATTTTAATTTCTCGTTTAAGGCTGCTATTTTTGTCCCGCACGCTACTTGAAAAGAAGGGAAGAACACGCACCCTGTGTTTGGTGTGCACCATGCAAAGCTCACTGCTACAACACGCCACCCAAATGTTGTTGCTAGCGTTGCATTTTGCATAGAAATGTTTCTAAGGAAAATAGTCTGAAAGCACAATTTCACTAATGTAAGTATATATTATTATTTTTATTATTGCAATCAAATTAAGCTGCTTATTCCTCGGTTTCTTTAGGTGGTTGTTAATGGTGCAGCGCGTCAAGAAACGTCTCCAATTGTGATGTTATATATAAAACAAGGAGAGAAAAAATCGAATAATTCCAGTCTTGACAAATGTGCTTATAAAATGTTGGGTGAAGCAAATTCGGAAGCAAGTTGAACCTATGGAGATAGAAACTTGGCAACACTCAAACCATTCTAGCCAATAAGAAAACTAACCTTTTTTCGCAAATAGCTTGATAAATTCAAAATTTTCAGTATTACTAAATTTTAGGCACCTTTTTTAATGTACTTTTGGCAAACTGTAAATAAAAATCAACTCAATTAATTTAATTTATTATTTTAAGAGGGTAAAATCTGGAAGATAAATATATCAGTTAATCATGCATGGGAAGCGGGGACTCAAACTTGGATAATTCGAATATTAACACATATATATATATACATATAAATATAAAAAAAAATACTTTAAATGAATAATTAATAATTGCAACATTTAAACTGGTAACAATTTTATTTTGAGTGCTCAGAATCAGAATCCAGTGTTGAAAATGATATTCGCTCGATGAGCCAAATGCAAAAATTGATAGCGCTTATCTAATTAAATTTGTGACTATAAACATTTCGCTGATAAGAGCCAAGTTAGTAGAAACAACTGTTTAGTGTGGTTTGTGTGTTCATCGCATGCACAATCATGTTGAGAGTAGCGGTTATCGGGGCGGGTGTTAATGGTGTGGCGAGTGCAATCAAAATCTTGGAGCACTACCAAGACGAAAAGAAGACAAATGTCCAGGTGACAATTATATCTGATGAATTTACGCCCAACACAACGGGCGATGGATCAGCGGGATTGTGGGGCCCCTATTTGCTAGGCGGCACAGATGAGTCGAAAGTTCAGTAAGTGCTACAGGAGAAGTGTGCCTCCAAGTGTATTAAACATTCTTTATTCTGCCAGTAAATGGTCAAAGGATGTGCATTTGTTTCTCGAGAAGATTTGGCTAAGTGAGGATGCTGGCGAGGCGGGTGTTTGCCTTATACCCTGCATCCGATTGAGCACCGATCCGGAAGCCAAGGTTGGCAATTTTTGGCGCGACATTGTCTATGGTGCCACGGATCTCACAGCGAAACAGCTGACTGCTTTCAATAAAAACCGAGACGTCAAATTTACGTAAGTGAGGATTACTGAATAAGTTGAATAAGTGTTAAAGTAATCTTTTCATCCACACAGTTCGGGACTCTCCTTTGTTACCTACACATCGGAGCCCATCAAACTGCTTCCCTATCTGACCAAGCGCTTTGTGCGTCGAGGTGGACGCATTGAAAAGCAGAAAGTCACAAATCTGGAGTCGTTCGTGAGGGATTCGCCGTACGATGTGATTGTCAATTGCACTGGACTGGGCTCCAGGCAATTGATCAACGATGACAGCATGTATGCTGTGCGTGGTCAAGTTACTAGGATTAAAGCCGATTGGTTGTTTACCGCCATCTTGGATGAGAGTCATGTTGGCCACTACATCATTCCCAAGTTAGTATTATTTATATCTAAAATACTTGGTTCCCCACTCTCAATATGCTATACCGAACAGTACGGAGTCCGTGGTGCTTGGCGGCACCCACCAGGTGAAGGATTACAACACCAAAGTCTGTGAGACGGATAAGCGCTTCATTATCGATGGCTGTCGCAGCCTGGTGCCGGCTTTGGAGCACACTCAGCATCTGTTCGATTGGGTTGGTCTGCGTCCGGGTCGCGACCAGCTGCGTCTGGAGTCGGAGAGGCGTGGCAGCAAGCTGCTCATTCACAACTATGGACATGGTGGCAGTGGTGTCACCTTGGCATGGGGCTGTGCCGACGATGTGCTCAGTCTCCTGATAGCTGCACAACTCAAATCCAAATTGTAGTTTTGCTGCAGTAGATTTGTTGTGTGTAATCAGCTGAAATCAAGTGCTGGTTGTCATAATACTAATTGCCTATATAAGTATATATATAAGCATTTATATATATATATATATATATATATATATATAAACAGCACTTATCAAATTCGCTTTATCGCCGGCTCGTTTCCATTTCAATCTGGTTGATAAGGAAATTCGCTCGGAATTATTGCAATTCTTTTGTTAAAGCGAATGCAAAATTCTCTTAAATAATATAATAAATTTAATTTTATAATTTATATTTTACATTTCTATAAAAAATACACTTTTCACATTTCATTGGCTCTTGCTAGCGCTTCCTCTCTCTCCTTTTGCTGCTTGGCTTTGAGAGCTGCGTGGAAGACCTCAAAACCCGGCCATAGCTGATAATTCAATATCGGTTCCAGATCCAGCACGTAGAGCAGCGCATACATTTCATCCAAGTCACGGAGGCAATCGAATGGTCGCTGATTGCCTGCCACCTTGTAGATGGAGTAAATGGATCGCCCGAACTCCTCGTAGTCGGCCAGCTCAGCGGCATATTGCTCCTTGGTGGTCAGAGCGATGTAGCAGACGCGGGGCATGTGCATATGCATGGCAACCTGGCCGAATACATCAAACATGCACATGAGGAAGCTGTCATCCTCGAACAGAGTGCTTGGAAATCCCACTTCGTGCACCATCAGGCAGTCAAAGTTATTCCCTTCTATACTTCGCCGTGTGGAATCCATTAGTGCTTTTTTCAGTCGGATCAGCTCTTGGAATAGACCCTTCGATATTGTCGTCGGTAGAGAGGCCCTACAAAGTTATATTTTAGTAAATCTAATTACTGGGATTACTGGGATTACTCACCAGGAGTGCCATTCACCAGTCATCCATTCAAGCAGGGCCACAGCTACGATCTTCGTCTCAGTCTTGTCCAGCATCATCACGGAGCATTCGTTGCGTAAAATGTGCATACAATAATTCGCATAAATGAATTTCATTTCCACCAAGCCATGTAGACCCAATCCCTCATAAACTAGGTTTTGCATGAATGAGTTCTTCCACATAAATTCAATTACGATATTATAGTTTCTATTGGAATATAGCTGTTTTTTAATAGAGGTATTACGTAATTTCATTGGGGGTTTACTTGCTTGAAGTGGATGTCCGTTATGGGCATTCCCTCCCACACATCCCATTTGATGTCGTATTGCAAAGGTCGCACATCAGCCATGGTTTTTAATACACTTTTAAATTTAACTTACTAAAATTTTTATATAATTTTAGATATTTTATACTACTTAAATTATTTACGTTTCTGACTTGAAACACCCAAACAGTTAAGTATTAGTCAATTTTAGAAAACATTGGATTTGATTAGGTATTATTTCAATATGTTTGTTTTCAAATAAGAAAAAAAACACCTTTTTTAATATTTTTACATTTGGTTTGCCATTAAAAATATTATTTTGATAATACCAATTGAATAATAAAATTCTAAGTTTATACAAAAAAAAACCTCACATTCTTCTTCATATGTAGTTGCCTGTATCCGCTTGAAATTTATATTCAAGGGTTTTTATATAGTTGCCATATCATTTGCTTTTATGAGCTGAAATGTTTCATTCCCATAAATGTTAATGTGCATTAAAAAAATGCAAATGATTCGTGTGTGAGGGTAAAAATGGCATAATTAAGTAGGTGTACAAGCGATAACAATCAAATGCAATAGGTGTAAATTTAATTTGACTAATGTCTCAATTTAAATAAATATCTAAACAAAAAAAATGGAAAGGAAAAACAAATGCTGCAAAGGTATGTTAATAATAATGGCAAAATCGCACCCATGTCCATGACGTAAATCCACCCCAAAGATCGAGTCATCTCTGAAAATACGCGTTAAACTTTGAAAAAATTGTAGCACGTCTTTCTGCACACCTTACGAGTAGACTTGTCCACATCCCTTCCAGATGTATTTTAAAATTCAAGACACTAAGGGTGTCATTGACGGTGGCAACAACAACCAATTGGCAACTGGCAGTTGGGATAACTGAATTTGGGCCATGTCAAAGCAAAAGCCATTCGACGCATTTTTAAATATATTTCCCAATGCAGACAGACGCACAACATCCATATCAGTCCGTCAATTGGATATTTAAATACTGGCGACACTTTTAATGGCACAGTGTCAGTTGGGTGCAGCCCAGCCTGCCAGGAGCAGGGAGCAGGCATTTCTATTCCGGACACGTAACTGGCTTGTCTCGTTGCCTGTTGATAAATTGAATATTGAAAAGAAATAATTTAATTTTGATATTTGACTTGGTCATGTAAGAGATCTTTTCAGGAATTCAATCAATTTGCTCGTTGGCTTCCAATTGCTTCCAATTTCTTATAGCTATAATCCTATTCCATTTGTAACTTGACCAAAACTTTAAAAATTCTTAAAATATATATTTTATATCCTTTTGCGAGCTGAGAAAAATCTTCTTATAAAAAGTAGCAATTTTTATAAGAAGAAAGTTTAAATTATAATCTTATGTTTTAATGGTTAAGGAATGTATAATTTTAGCCAGGAATATTAACTAAAAATGCATAAAATGTTGTGGCTTATTGCGAATTATACCATATAACGGTTTAAAGAATGAGTTTATGACGTGGCATAAAAAACGTCTCATTTGGGACTCATTTAATCCGGCAAATTGTTTACACGCGCAACGTTTTAGCTGCCTCTGCCCACCGTTACCCCTGTTCTCTGTGTCGTCTCCTTACCCCTGTTGCCCGGCCAAAAGTGTTGTCACAAATCCAGCGGTTACTCAACCCTAACCCAATTGGCCCACAGTCTGTGGGAGAATCGCGAATTTGAATTCATTCGAAAATCGTTTAACGGTCTTTGGCTGCTTTTCCGTTTTCAGTGACACCTGCGCATTCCCAAAGGTGCTCCAAAACAAGGAGGAGGATATGTCCACACCATCCAAAACCCGAAAATACCCCCTTCGTCTGATCCGCCCATGACTTGCAAACGCGTTTCTCGACGTGGTTTTATTTAAAATCGAAAATGCGCAAATACAAAACGCAAACTGAAATGCAAAACGGAAACGTCTCTCGATTGAATTGGCTGTGCCACATGTTGTGGCCTGTCTGCGTGGACCTGAATTGGGATTGGAAATGGATGCACTTGCCACACACTTGCCGCAAGGTGTAGCTGTCTATGTGTACCCCTGTGTGTGTGTGTGTGTGTGTTCCTGGTCGCTTTTCGCGTGGCAAACAAATAAACAAAGCGTTCAACAAAAGCAGCGGCCCAAAGTAATTCAAAACAAGCGCGTTATTGAAATGTTTGAGCGGAATGCAAAAGGAACTCGGATTATCCATCCATCCATCCAACCATCAATTCATCCATCCATCTCGCTCGCCAGCCGTTTTGCTTGCCTTGTTATTGTTGCAACGCAAGCTGCCTCATTGTTTGTTGATTTACTCTTAAATGTTGAATAATCCCCGCGTTGCAAGGGATGCGATGAGTACTTCAGAGAGAAATTGTTAAAGTTTTTAACAAGGCTTGAGAAACGAGAAATTAAATGCAGATGAGATAATATAATTGAGAAGAGACATTAAATGCAGATGAGAAAATATATTTGAGCAGATTTTCAGTATTTGTCATTTCAGTTGTGAAAAGTTCTGTGAAGCAAAAATATTAAAGTATACTTTTAGGCTGATTGATAAAAATCAACTGTCGATAAAATTGCATGTCAAAAGGGAGCCGCCGATTTGTTTGGACTTCATTTTTATTATTATTGTAGAATTCTAAGCGATTTATAGTTTATTATTGTTGTAGAATTATTGTTCCAGTCTTGCACATTTATGTGAAAAAGTGCAATTATTGTACCAGTTCTTAGAATCCTTCTGACAGAGTCTCTTCCTGCTTATTGTCTAACAATCTGCCTGAATTTGTTCTGTAGCCTCGTTTTTTTTAAGGGATAAAGTCTGTTTAAGAGGACATATATAAAACTGCAGTTGTTCTTGTAGCTGTTTCCACAATCTGCAATATTCAAATTATGTGCAATATTTTTTTAAACAAATTTTTAGACAAGCAATAGATTACTGCTTCTCAAAGCTACCTAGTAATATTGTGCTATAACTAGCTCCAAGTGAAGCTTCTTCTCTCTTCTTCTTAATCTCTCACCGAATTTCTCTCCGGCGTATTTTTAATAAGGAATATAAATGTCCACTTAGCCCATCCTCTATTAGCGGACCAGTCGTACTTCAAATGATTCCATCCGATTCCACACCTGTTCAAATTAGAATACCGGATAATAATTTTATTAGATGTATTCATGTTAAATTTAAATTCAAAAGCTTAAATTTAACTTATTTTTAGTTTAACAACTTTTATTTTCAGCTTAAAAATATCTTCTGTTAAATGTATAAAAAAAAACAAGGCTAATTTGCCTAAATGAACAAAATACAACTCGCTGCAAAAATTGAGTGTGTTAAAAACCATTTTTGTTCGCTTAAGTTGCGAGTTTGGTTTGTATTTTGTAGGGAAAAACATTTATGGCTCCCAACGCATTGCCCCAAATACCCATTTCACAAGATAATTGTGCTTATAAAAAGAAATTAAACTTCAATTTTGTGCGCCGACTCGTTGGGAGTGTGTCGTGTGGTTGTCTGGTGGTTTCACAGGAGGCTGCCAGGATACGCTAGACAACTTCTGCCATGGATTGAGATCTTTGCATGCTTTGGATTAAGTTGAGTCTGGGGATGGGTTGGGTTGGGTGGGGTTAGGAGGAAGGGGTGCACGTTGAGCAACTTCCGTTACGGGTAAATAAAGTTAGCTTGTTGCGACTTATGCAAAAGTTTTCAATTGCCTTTTATTGTTGTTGTTTTCGTTTATTTTTATTGCCGCTTCGCGCGTTTTGTTGGCAACCAATTCAGGAACTGAGCAGCAACTCGACAACTCAAGTGAAATGCAAATTTATTCAAAATGTTAAACGGCAAAAGTTGCCACCGCTGTCAGAAAGTTGTCTGGATTAAGGTCTAAGGCGATAATTAAATACCATTTTTGCGCATTTATATTTGCATCCCGTTGAATAATTGCCTTCAATTCACCTTCTAATTAGTTTTGTATTTAATAAAAGCATGTTGAGCAGCTATAAAGAAAAATTAAAGACAGCTAAAAATGGTACGCATATTGTTTGAAATATATTTTGTTTAATTAGTAAAAAAGTGAAAAAGTTTACAAATTTCTATTAATTAATATAAACTAATTTATATATGTAAAATTTGTGATTCGTTTAGTTTTAAATAATGAAATCCATTTAGGTAACATTAAAGCATGAAGAGTTGGCCTTAACTCCTTTGACATTTTGACTGCATGAGGAATCGATAGTTATGAGACATTTTGTACATGGATAAGAGAAAACAGTTGTGCTCATTAGGAACACGCGATATTCGAATAAAAACGAAATGGCAAATCAAATTCTTGAATGGAACAAAAACAGGCACTGGGCGCAGGGAGCTGACGAGGCGAAAATCAGTTACAACTATGGACAGTTATCTCAGCGGGTCATCTCTCTTCACGAAAGGACAATTATGAGTGGACATGCTAATTTGTGCGTGGCCAGACAGGACGAGAGGCACGCGCCAAAGCAGAATACCTCAATATTTGTTGAGGGAACGTGATTTGGCGCATTTGCCACAGCAAGGACATGCCAAGGACCGCACCCAAGCACAAGCTTTAAGACAGAGCCGCCGCTCCCTGTCAACTCGAATCCTTTCACTACACACACACACACACACACACATACGCACTCGATTGCGTTGCCCAAAAGAATGCAAAATGTTTTGTTGACGGTGCACAAACACTAAACTAAACAAGGGGAAAAATAAACTTGAAGCGTAACCGCTGCGCACGCAAAGGGTTAATTAATTAAATGCGCTTTACCAACTCTGATAGAGTTACCTATATATATAAACCCTATATACATATATATGTAGGCACTGTCAGCTCAGGTGACCCTCAAGGCAAAAGTATAGTGCAGCACACGTAGTCCTTTAGACTCCGCCCAGATTAAGGCCACACCCCGAAATGCAGTGCAGCTCATCCCACCAACACCCCCTCCTCCGCAGCCAGAGCAGCGTCTTTGGCAATGGTTCGTTGCGTCTTTGATGTAAGCTTCGTAAAGTCCCAAGAAAGTGCCCCAAGCTGTCGTTTTGTAATTTCCAGCCACAAATTCCGACTTTTGCCACAAACGAGCAAAGTTAAAAAGTGTTTAGTTTAACGCTTCAATTGGCTTTAACTTGAGCACTTGCTTATACATATATATAGATATATAGATATATTATATATATATATATATATATATTCGTACTTGAGTCTATTTATAAGGGCATATTCAAACACTGCACCCTGGGTGTGTCTGTCTTGTGTATTTTGTGCCCTTTACTTATAGATTATCCTTATAAAGTAGATTTAGCAGATTAAATATAGATTGACTATGAAAGACTATACAAATTTAATTATAGCATAAATAAAATGTAGTCATAAAAATAGGCTACAACCAACTAAAATTGCATATACAAATATTAGGTATATTTTTATATATTATTTGATTAATTAAATTTATTTACGACGCACGAAACATAATATCTAAAATTTACAAATTAAAATAAAGATGTTCTTTCTTGTTATTGTTAACTTAGTTAAAATAAATTTACATTAATGTTGCTTTAAGAATATGAATAATTAGCTACAGGATAACTCCCAGGAGAGCCTGCTCTTTTTTGAGCAAACTGTGAATATAATTGAAAATGAATTAAAGAATGAAAAAGTGTATGTTTTGCATCAGATGTCAATTCAAAGAACTTGGCTGTTAATTAGAGTCTCATTTTCAATTAATCAAAACGCCAAAAAAACATCAGTTACAACATTTAACGGCATCGCGTGTTAGCCGAAAAACAAAAGCAAAAAAAAACTGTTGCTGAAGATGCCAGCCAAGAGGAGAACAAGCGACATGCCACACCCAGTTTGGGGCAATGTCAACGCCAATTGATTGCCACAGGACATTAATAATGTAGCAGGATCGTTGAGCGGTTGATTTCAATTGGAGTCGAATGTGGCGCATCTCATTTTATTCGTGTTAGCTGCTCACTAAATTATTCGAGACTTGCTGCCAAATTGTTTGGGGACAGCAAGTGGAACATCAACAGCCTATCCACTTGCCATTAACTGCCATTGCCACTGCCACTGCCACAGGTAGCTGCCACTGGCAACTGCTGCACGGCACACCTATAAACATTAACTTGTCAATAAAGGTAATTCATTATGTCGCTCTCGAATGCCTCCGGGGAACGGCTTCGTGGCTAAAACAAATTGTCTGCCCGTTAAGCCAAAAGCCGCAGTATCTCCACCCGTACCCCCTACCCGCACCCCGCATCTGATACAGATGTATCCTGTATCTTTTTAGCTGCCTCCCATTTGACATTCTCACTCAAGATTAGATGCCTCTGCCAGTTTCTCCATCGATGAACAATAAAATATTCCTCGGATGGGCAATAAAATGCTTATTGCTTATCCTGCAGACAAAAAACGCGAACATTTCTGCGACGATTTAGTATAATTTAAGGGATATTCCATTGGATAATAGATGAAACAGTTCCCAACTCTGGGAGCAATCAACTCTTTTTGTTATTCCCTATTTATGGAAGACTCAATAAAGTCGTTCTGCAACTTTTGATTAAACAGTTTTTGCCTGAGATAAATATGTAGATCTGGAATAGTTGAATTTATTTTTAAGAATCAATTTTGCTTATTTTAGAGTTTATTGTGATAAATGCAAAAGGAGTAATACCTGAATTAGGATCTTTCACTTTTATTAGCAATTTCAGAGAACAGAAAAGAACAATATAATTTATAATTTATAATTTATAATTTAAGTAATTAAATATAACGCTGACTAATTTTAGCAAATAAATGGCACTACAAGCATACAGATACATAATTTAAAAAATATAATAAAATTAATTATAATATCTGTATTTGTATATTTTTTGTATATAGTAGAAGTAAATTTATAGGAAAAATGCAAAAGGAGTAATATCTGAACTGAGATTAGAAAGGAACATTATAATTTATAATTTATATTTTATAATTTAAGTAATTAAATACAACACTGTCGAATTTAAGCAATTAAATAATACTCTGCTTACAGATATATAATTTAAAAAATATATAAAATTAATAACTGTATTTTTGTATATAGTAGAAGTGATTTTCTTTGATTAGATATGCTGGCTAAAATTGAAACTATTCAAAAGTTGGTTAGTCCTTGCTGAATGAATAGCAATCCTTTTAGAAACACGATGCCCCCTGATATAAATTGCAAATAGATACACGGACAAATATCCATTTATTGAGTATCTTATGTCCACTTTAGATATATATATAGATATATATATACAATGTCTGTGTAGCTGTTTACCTGTGGTGACCAAAAACACAAACACGAACCCAAACATGGACATGTTGTCCTTGTGGTTGCTGCTGTTGTTGTTGATGTTGCTGTTGCTGTTGCAGTTATTGTTGTTGTTGCTGTTGTCGCTCGCTACTCGCGTGACACGTCAGATCAATTTTTCGAAATATATTTTCTATGAAATTTATTTGCCTGTCATTAGAGTTTGGCAAAACGTGCTTTGGTCGCATTTGCAAGTGCTCCACTGGGGGCAATGGCTAAAAACAGCAGCAGCAAAGTCAGAATCGGAGTCGATGCTGGAGTCGGAGTCGGAGAGCCGGAGCAATTGCCTGGTCGTCGTCACAGTGCTGACAATCCATACGTGAGCGAGAATAAGCTCCAAACAAAATGGGGAAAAACAAAAATGTTTTTTTGTATCTGACGGATACGTGGAAAGCGCACATCGCACGTGTGTTTTATGAAAATTGCGTTTCAATTGACAAAAAAAAAAAGCGCGAGGGGGGGGGGATGGGGTGGTGTGCAACGGCAGCATAAAATATGGCAATTTATGGCGACGCTGCGCTGAAACTCTTTCGAGCTTTATGTGCCTCAATCTACCCATGAATATTACGCTGATGAAATTGTATCCATTTGGACAATTTTCATGTGCCCAATGGATGACGACGGATGACGACGCGTGTCGACGGGTGGTCCTCGATTCGAGTTTTTGGCTTTGGCCGTCAGGATATTTATTATTTTATTAGCGGCGTGTGTTCACTCATCCCATTGCCCAGTAAAGAGTACCCCTCTCTCCATGCCCGTTGCGCTGGGTGTGGCGCAATTTTTACGGCCACTCTCTCGCTTAACCCTTCCGCCTGTCGTGTATTTTGGCCAAAAACTCTGTGGCCAGGCTGTTATGATAATTAAGTAATGGCTCCGTCCACATAGCCACATGTCCAACTTCATATTCCATGTCTTTGCCAGCCGCTTGGCTCGTCCTTAAGTGCTACCCACTCGAGCGTCACTCTTTATGCAAACGGGATTCACATCGACGGCACTTGGACTCCGACTTGGATGGGGGTTCTGACTATGCCTTTCAAGCCTTTCCTGTCTATTTCCGTCTTTCTGTCTGCCTGTTTGTTTGTCTGTTTGTTGGCTTGTTTGCTTCTCGTGTTGGTTTTCAAATTGAGTTAGCACTGTTTTTGTTGGTGTTGTTCCGGTTTTTGTTTGCCTTGTTGTTGTTGTTGTTGTTGCTGCTTTTGTTGGCATGAATAATTACTCGAAAAATCGTATTTCTGTTGCACATGCATAATGCATGTATTGAGTCAACACTCATTCTCACATTCAATGCTAGAAATAGTTCAAGGATTCATTATTATTACCATATTTAATTGTCTTTCCTCGTTTAAAAATAGTCAACATTTTCTTGTCAGAATAAGTTATTTCAAAAGTATTCTTAACTTTTCCTTTAAACACGATTTTAGTATTTTATTTAACGAAAATATAATCTATATATATTGTTAAAGTTTTATGAATAGGATGTTTACCATTAGAAACTTATTTTATAACTTAATTAAAATTGTAAAATATAATAAACGAAATGCGAAAAGCCACAAAATTATAAAGAAATTATCGTAAATGTATCCAATTTAAATGCAATAAACTGAAAAACGATTTCTATAGTATATAGAGAATGGTAAATGGGTTATTGGCAAATGATTTGTTAAAAGATTTCATTTATGGTTTTATGTCCACGTGCCACTTAACAACTACCAACAATTGCAGATAAAAAACGAGCTCCGATAAATGCACCCAAAATCAATTAAAGCCATTGCGCAAATGCCCCGTCAGGTGACAAATATTATGATGGACTCTGGACAGGTGCCATTGGATACAATTGTGGAATATTTTTTGTAGATATTGGTAGCCAGCACAGCTGGACACTCATCGAAGGCTGGCCCCAATTTGGACGTGATTATTGGGTAAACCGTTTTTGCTTTCGTTTTATTTTTCAGCGGGCCAAAGTTCAGTTTTGCGGCATGGAACACAAAAGGCCTTAGTGCCACCTAATTGCGCACTAAATTAACTTCCAAAAGAGAAAAACAAAATATAAGAATTATAATAAGCAATAAGCCCAATGAATGATCCCAAATACGCTCCAAACATGAAATGCACCGCCAATCAAAAAGACGCACATAAAATTAAACAAACTAAATTGCCGAAAAAGAAACGAATTTAACAAATGAATCAATAAATGGACAATTCTCCACTTTTTGACTGGCTTTACGAGTCATTTAAATTTCTGTTGCTGCTTCTGACTTTTGGGTACCGCCTCTTGTGTCAAAACTGCTGCTGCTGATTTCAAATCGAGCAACCGAAGCAAAACAATTGAAATCCCACTCAATGAAAATTATGATTAACTGTGCACCAAAAAAAAATGCGTTAAATGTCTACAGTAATTATCAGGCGAACTCCTTTTCAAATGGGTTGCACAAGAAGTTATAAATTTATGTAATATAAAGTAATTTCAAGATATCAAATAATTTATTTAGTTTACATTGAACTAATCTTAAGTATTAATTATGGTTTAGTTTCTAGACTAATTATATCCCTAAGCGAATTCTTTTCAAAATGTTGTCTAAAATTATATCTTATAATCCAAAGTGTTTATCAGCCGAACTCCTTTTCAAATGGGTTGCACAAGAAGTTATAATTTTATGTAATGTTAAGAACAATATTAAGTGCACAATAAAAAAATTATTTATTTAGTTTACACTGCTCTAATCTTAAATATTTATTATAATTTGGCCTCTAGACTAATAATATCCTTAAGCGAATGTTTTTTAAGATTTAAACTGAAATTATATTCCATAAAGAGTCCTTTTTATAGTCGGATCTAAATTACTTACTGCTATAACTATTTCAAAGCAAATATTCTATTTTTGTATAATTTTTTATTGTAATTAAATAAGCTTCTTTAATGCAGTTTAAATAAATTCCCTTCTCTTTGCAAATTAAAAGTTTCTAAAACATTTATTTGTGTAAAATATCAACTCTCAAACTGACCTCGTTTTATGGAATTTTGTATGCGGTTTCGCTTTGGTTTCAATGCCGACCTCATCATCCATTTAACCATATCCATATTGACGTCCAATGTGGCACCCACACTTTATTTGACCATTTAACCAACCCTTCAAAGCTTTAAAGCGCGCAATATTATTGAGAATACATTCGGGGCTGGGCTGGCGATCAATTTAAATTAAACGGAAGATTTTGTTTTAATTAAAAATCTTCAAATGCGCTTAATGACAATTAATTGGTCAACAACATCGGTGCTCGAGAGGGAGGGGGAGGATTGCAGTCGTCTCCTATTTTTTTTCACTTTCCATTGCCACAATTTACACTTTACATGCGACTCTGAAGATTGCAGCGTCATTCCGGCTGAATGATCGTGGTGCCATATGGCCAGCAGTCACGCAACCACCATAAAGCGCACCACTCACTCACAGTTGCAACTGCCTCATGCCTCATGAGGTTATTGTGGGCATGTCGGGAGCTTCATTTCGAAAACGGCTCTTTTTCAATTGAAACAAATCAAACTGAAAAGTGACGACGCACCCACGCAACGCCTTCGATTCTATTATGCCTCGTCAGGCCCAATCAATGATCCAACATAGTTGTCCAACTATGTGAAAATCACTCGATCCATCAATGTGTACAAATAAAAGATTGCTGCTTTTTGAAAAAAAAAGCCATAAATGGGAAACAGTAGAGCAAAATAGCAAAATAAGTTTTCATCAGTTTATTTGATGCCACTTGTAAATAGTTATAAAAATTAATCAATTTTCGTTTTTTTACTTATTTGTTGGCCTCCAAAATAATACTGTCCATCTGAGCGATAATTTTTCAAAAAATCTTAAGTTATTTTTATTGTATTGTTACATTTCTAAATTATTTATTGCTTCTTCAAACAAAAGATTTTTTTGATAAGATTTTTCTTTTTTGTTGGATTTTACATATGTAATTTACTAACAAGGTTATCCAAATAATAAATTATACAACAACTATACTTTCGCCGTATTCAAAATTGATCTTAAACTTATTTGTTTTAATTACATTAAGTAAAAAATTCAAGGACAACATTTCATGGAAATTTCTGCTCCTTATTAATTATTTTCTACCTTAAAAGGTTTTCCTATCTACCATTTCAAACGCGTTTGGTATGTAAATTAGATCATTAATTGACCTATTATAACACATTTTTGCAGTTTGTATAACTGCCAGATGATACATGATATATGTATGTATGTGTGTGTGTGTGCATTTCCCTCAGGTATTTAAGAGTAGGGTAAACATTACTAACCCCATTACTTAACCGCAACAACTTATTATTAACTTTACGACTTGCAGCAACAATGACAGTCCATTGGGCGTGAATGCTAATGATGGCCAGCAAAAGTGACTTTAATAACTAGTTAGGGTTAGTCGGGGTGAGGGGTGAGGGGTGCGGATACTGAACTAAATAATCTCTGAACTTTACAATGAAGGAGACAGTAGCAAAATGGACTTGTTGGCCAGCTGGCAGTCCCAAAAGGCAACACAACTGATGGACTGCTGATGACATAATATGCAAATAATGCAAACACATACAGCTAACACACACACATACACATACACATACTAGTATCTATCTATCAAGTCACACACACACACACACTTTTAGAGGTGCATAAAATAGTTTTTAGCTTGATTTCTTCAGGGAATTTCTCTGCATGCCAGCTGACAAAATGAACGACTTCAACACAAAGTGTTGTGTTATTGTGTGTACATGTGTGTGTGTGTGTGTGTATGTGTGTGTATTGCAGCTCGTTTGTCTTTTGGCAGTTGGACTTGGTAATTTAGTTAATTACTTTAACACGTAAGTGGAACCCGCTCCAAAAGGTGCGGAGCCGTTGTCGCCGCCGCGTGGGCGTCCTTCTAATCGCCACCTTTTGACATCTGAATATGTCAGCGGGTTGCCCATATTAGGTGCCACTTTTTGCATAACACAACGCATTGTTGCGCGTTCGCTGTAATTAAAATAATTACCCCTTCCGATTAACCCAGTTTCGCAGGGCAAACAGTCCGCTCGACTCCCGATTCACCCGACTCGATTCCCTTGCTCAATTTGTTGCATTTGGTCGTCGTCCATTAGCCCGCATTGTCTTCAGTCTCAGTTTCCACCAGTGGTTGCGTGCCTCATTGCCTACCCCAACCCTTAAACTGGCATCTCCTGCACCCCCCCTCTGAACGGTCGCAGCATTGTTATTATTTTGTCACATGTGAACTGAGGCGGAAGCGAAGCGATTACAAAAAAAAAAAGGGTGCACAGCAGCAGGCGAAGCAGTGGCCAGGACTCCTGGCAACGTTTAGGATACACTACGTTGAAGGGGTGAAAGGGGTGGGGGGGTGGCATCATTCAATTCTGTTTGCATACATATGTAGCTAAAATACTGCTTGCGGCGCTGATTGTTCCTTTTGTGCTGAGCCGCTGAAATCGAGACTTACCCTTTGATCCCATTGCTAACGCCCCACACATCCTCCACCCCCTCCTCCTTTTGTGGTGCCTGATCGAACATTATCCCATAATTATAGGGCTTCCGTATGTTGTGGGTATTTGGCTTTTGGGCGCACGTGCGCCTTCTGTTCCAGCTATCCTTGTTGATCCAATATTTATGCAACAATTTAACCGCAAAATTTATTCATGATTTTCCAAAATTGTTTTAAAGCATTTCCCAAAACCGAAACCCCTTCTGTTACCGTGGAACAGCCTCATATGTCGCTCTGTTTTGGGCAATTTTCAGATTAGCCGATTTATATTTACAGTAAACCGTTTAAATGCCAAGCACTGGAAATTGGAGAGGGAATAAGGAAACATAATAAATACAGTTATAAAAGTATTACTTATATTATATCATTTGATTTATTTAGTAGCATCTGAAGTCCAGTATTATCTCTGTTATTCAAGAGCCTATTTTCTTAGCCTAAATTTCTATAAATATATTTTATTTATTTTAAGTTGGATTAAAATACATCAAAAGATAAGTTAAAAATAGTTTTATTAAAGAATAAATAAGCAAATTATGTTTTTTCAAATTAATATAATCTGAAAAATATTAATGTATCAGACATTCCGTGACAAATTTGTAATACCCTCGGCATGGGTATAAAAACCGCTCCAAATGACTCCACAAGTTGTAAATTGTGTGCTCAATTGGCGGGGCGATATCACTATTTGCTCGGAAATATACAGTGCAGAAAAAAAAGAAGACAGTTAAAAACAATTAAAAATTTGAAATCATGCAAAAGTTCGAAAATGTCAAACTTCGAAGCGTGAGAAATATTTTTGCAGTGAATCAAAACCAGAGAAGGAGAAGATATTTTTACAATTAAAAATGCAGTTAAAGTTGGAATTGTGGGAAGCAACAAAACGAGAATACACTGAGGAAAATTTGCCAGGCATGAGTGGTAAAAATACAATGAAAATACAATTAGAAAAATGCCAAGAAAACTTTCAACTATCTATAAAAATACAAAGTATCTCAAAGATCTTTTCCAAAAATAACGAATTAATTATTTAATTTCTACAATAATTTTGCTATTTAATAAAGATAAAAATGATATCATATTGAATATATAGAAAATCAGAGCCATCTGGAAACATATATAGACAAGTTCACAACTTGAGTTGCCAGTGTAAACCACAAATCGTTTCAGACATGCGATTTTTTGTCACTCTATCAATTGCCCAAGACTGGGAGCAATGTTGAGATCGACTCCGGCCCGGAACGCAGTGTATCCGTTGTATGTTGGCGTTGTCCGATGCGCCCACAGCGTGGATATGCGATATGGCCATGTCACCCTTTTCATTAGGCTCCATTAGCAGTGTTGGGGGATTAATTGAATTTAATTGATTTGCCAAAGCAGACTAAATTGGCCACACTGTCTAGATTCTGACTCGACGCAAACGCAACAGATACAGCAACAGATACAGATACAATATCCATGAGATACATTACAACAACTCAACTCAACTCGACTCGATTCTTGATTCTGTCTACCGATAGCTCGCCTGCTGTTGACTGGTTGGCTGGTTAAATTAATGAGTACATGGAATGGATTCCACTTTGGGCAACGAAACAACGTCTCCGAATCATTTGGTCATCTAAGAGTGCTTGCAAATAGTACGACAGACGAGTACATATGTACTTACATATATATGTATGTATGTATAAGTATTAAATGCACATATGACATCACCATCCAGCATTTGTGCGGGTCTTTGCCTCTATCTCTAACCCTCCTCGTCCCTCTCCCTCTGCGCTTGAGTTTAATTGCATGATGAGCCGCTGCTCACAGCTTGAGCTCCGCTAGACTCCATGCTTGGGTGTGAAGTCAGTCTGTCTGTCTGTCCATCTGTCTGTGGTTCATATTGATTGGCCGCCGACTGTTTGGTCCATTGTGGGCGTGGGATTTGGAGCTTGTGGTGCAAACTGGCCACTTTTAAAGTAACCGCTCATTTGACACTTTTGACAATGGAACTGCTTAATTACATAGATAAACATCGTTGATGTTGATGTCGCTGCATTGTGGACAATTATGCGCAATGTTTAACTGTTTCTAAATATAGCTGCAAATAAACAAATGGACAACTAATTATTGTCAACTATGAACTGGATATTTATCAAATGCATGTTAAACCAGGCAAGAGTGCTCCTCCAGTCGAGGAGTTGGAGGAGATGGTTGCTTCTGTTTGTAACTTTAACTTTTTCCCATAATAAAAAAAAAAGATATGAATATTTTTTGATGTTTATATATAACTGAACAGTAATCAATTTCAAATCATTTAAGCTACGATTTTCTAATGTTTTAACGAATAAGGAATTTCCCCAGCGCAAGTATTTTTAGAAACTAATTAATTAGCAAAAAACCTTGAGTTATCTGATTGTAAATACTTCTATATTTAAATGCATTGATTTGAACTGAATAAAGAGGCTTACTTCTAATCACAATAATATAATATAAATAAATAAATAAAATAAAATAATATCCCAACTTGTATAAATTAAGTATTTATTCTGCACTATAGCAAACACAAAAAGAATAAAACAAAATAATTAAAACCTATATAAAAATCTGTATATATCATATATTTTTAATATAAATAAATAAATAAAATAGAATAATATCCCAACTTGTATTAATAAAGTATTTATTCTGCACTAAAACAAACAAAAAAAGAATTTCAAAAATTCAATTCAAACCTATATAAAAATCTGTATATATCATTTATTTATTTCCTTATTGTATTTAATAATGTATTTCAAACCTATATAAAAATCGGTATAAATAATTTATTTTTTTTATTATTGTATTTTCGTTTATTTGCTGTGTGTACAAAAACTACAATTGAATGTTGACATTTAAATCAGTTGTTAAATTACTTAAAACGAGACAACAGTAAAAATGTATTACGAAAGTTGCCCTTGTCCGTTAACTAAATAACACACAAACACACACACACACATACATATGCACACTTATATAAGTATAAATATGTATTTGGTTTAAGTGTGCAAATATTTTTGTTCGATTTGTATTTGTTTTACCTTGATTTAAACACTGCGTTTGGCTCCGCCCCCAACATGGCACTGGCACTGGAATCTTTTTTTGGATATGGCTGCTCTACTTTAGCACACGGACAGACGTACACACAGCAGAGGCCAGAGGGGCTCAGGGGGGTACGTGGCCACCAATGCGAGGTGAGACATGAGGAGCTCCTCCCACTTCGGCGCTGGGTCCGACCCAATCACAGCGTTTCGGGCACTGCGCATGGTAGGGATTGCGATTGCGCCTCTGTTTTCACAGATAACAAATCTTAATCGGGGCACAATGGTTGCTTGTTATCTGGGGGAGCCACGGTTGGAAAATCAATCGATTCAATCGTTTCCGTTTGTTCGGTAATTAGCTTTTGGACAACATTTGTTGTTTTTTTTTTTGCGTCGCTTGCCTCGTTTTATTTTTGTTAAATCTGCGACGGCGACACAAAAAGAACCTATTCCAAATTGTGCGACTAGAAAAACAAAGTAAACGTTATAAATACATTTGCAATGAACTGTCAAAATCATGTCTGAATTTGTCAGGTGTACAAAAAGAGCTGTTGGTCGAAACAGAAAGCTGATTTAATTCAATTTTCGATAGGATTTTGTCAGGTGAATTAATTTGCTATAGTTGTCAAAATCAGACCAATGCCAAAATATTACTGATTCAATTTGAGAAAGATCAGTCGAAATATATTCCAAGTGGTAGCTTATCATCGTCCCAAAGATATATAGATTAATTATAATATATAGATTAAGTATAATATAATATATGATTTAATATATATATAAAACTTAAGATAAATGTGACTGAAAATCTTATGCTAAAGTGGCCTTAATTTAATGTTGCCTAATTTACTCAACAGCATCAGCTAAATCTTTAACCTTTATAGGATATTACAATCTATTTCTGTCTATATATATATTTATTGATATTAGCTTGATGATTCTTGGATTATTTTGCTGAATCAATAACTAAACCATAAAAATAATTATAACTTTTCAATTGCTGTGGCTTTTCCCAAAAAGAAAAGGTAACCGAGACTGAAGCTCTTAGACTTTGTGTCGCCATCGTCAACCAGATATTTATATATATATATATATATATAAATTCCGTCAGTTATAGACATATCTCAACTTGTTTACAAACGTCACGTTGCATGTTGTAAATTAAATAAATAACACTCAACAAAGCTGCAATTGGGGCATTTGCCCCATCCGAATGCTATATATATATATATATATATATTAGTCGACATGAATGCTTATATATATAAATATATATATAGATATATAAAAATATGATCTGATCTAAGGAAGATTCCTAGCAGCTTATTTGTGAAAACTTCAACTTTAACCCAGAGACAGAATTTGTTGCGTTTAGAAACATGTTTAGAAATGCGTTTTTTAGTTGTTGGCTTCTTTTATCGAATAGGGAAACCGAAAAAAGTCAATAATTACAATACAAATTGCTGTTTGTGTAAATCGGGGCCATAAATATTTAACGTGTGTTGGTCTACAGCCTGGCGGAGAGAGGAGTTTGCCGGCCGTATTGGTTTTGTGGTGGCTATAAAACCGGAGTTTTATTTCAATCTGCCGCCCCTGGGCGTTATATATGGGTCTATCAGCCGAACCGCGTTCGCCCAGCTAAGCAATCGATCTGTGACCCACCATTGCTGTCGATTAGATAAGAGCAACAGCACCACGCAATCCATGTGTAGGGGCAACAGGAGGCTCGACCCACCAAACTGCAGTTAAACTCGGGAAGGTGGAAGTTCGAAGTGGGTGGTGGAAGGTGGAAGGTGTCGTGCTCTATCCATCCAGATCCCAAACACACACACACACACTTACTGACTATATAAATACATCTATCGATCTATGAAGAGGCACTAAATCAACAAGAACCAGCAACGCCGCGTCCAACTGGAGTCAGAGCTATAAATAATTTATTTATAGCTTCGGTGGTGGAATATTGCCACCACACAGAGGTAATAGTAATAGTAGAGGCACCAGCACCAACACCAGCACCAGCACCTCAACGATACTCGTTACCCGTTACCCACACCACCTACGTCTCCTTCAGCTCGACACGGTTGCATCGGGAGACGGATGCGGACACGGGGCAATCAGTACGGTATTTTATTTTTTGCTGATTGCCGTCGATCCGGCGATCCACTGCAGCCGTTCTGCTTTAGTGGCTTATATTTGCGGCTGTGGTTGAGGTTTTCTCGGCACCGAAAATTACTTTGATAACCGATTGTGTGCGCTGATAGCTGATAGCCATGTTATTATTAAGGGCTATTAAAATTCTGATTGAAAATTCATGTCAAAAAATATATTTTATTACCATTGTAAAACTTCATTTAGGTCTTTTTATTAAGCACAATCGTTCTGTAAACATGAATGTGGCAGTTTCTAGTCGACTTATAGCATTAAATAGAATATGCGCAAATAAGGAACATTTTTAATGATGACAACATGTCGTATACGAAATTAACTGTTGCTGTTTGGTGCGACTATTTTTTTGCAATCAGGAAAAAAAAACACCTCCAGCAATCACTTAAATATAAAACACTTAAGTTTGAGTATTGAGCGCTTTAGCTTTAATCAGAGATGTCTGACTTTTATAGGCTCTCATATCATAAACCACATAATAATCTTGCTTTGAGAACAACTTAAACTTCCGCTTACTTTTCGCAACATGCGAAGACTATCTTTGCCTGGGAAATGTGCTTGGTCCCAAACAAAGATTATGGAAATATTTTTCTAATAACTAACTAAAGATTCCTGCATATACTTTAATATTAAAAAAGTAGTCATTGGATAGATATTTTCATTGTATACGATTTTCTGCAATATCCAAATATGGGTTCCGGGTCATAAGAACATATCAGGAAATAAAGCGACCGAATGGGAACACGAGAAAATTTTTGTGATATAGGAAAACACACAATTCCTCAACATCTAAGTATCTGTCATAGCCATAAGGTCTCAGATAAGCAAAATGTTTAAAAGGCAGTAACTAAAAGCTATAATTAAAAACAATTTATCTCAAGCAATATCCTTTAATAGATAATGAATCAGGTATATCGTTAATGTACATAAGTAATTTTTAATTACTGAGAACAGAATACAATGATTAGCAAAGTTTTTAGAGTATAAGAAATTAAAATTAATTCAAAGGTTTTAGAAAATAAGAAATTAGAATCAATCAACGACTGAATTTAAATTCAATTCTAAAATAATCAAAGAATTATTACAAAAATTTGGGAGACCTGGAAAATTTGTTAAAAGCTAGAAGCTTAAGAAGGTAAAGATAACAAGTGAGAGAATAAATAAAGAGTAGATATAAATTACTTTAAACCTAAGTAGTTGAATTAATTAGCCACAGTTACTTATAATTAACATCGCAGAATACGCCGCCATAAAGGGAAACATCTGATCAACTTGGAAGATAACTTAACTCAACAAAGATACTTGCAAGAATTAAATTTAAAGAAAGAGCTTCAAATTTAAAAGGAGGAACAATAGATCTAATAAGACGCAGTGCATGAAGACTCCCCCAATAATAATAAATAAAATAACCTGAAATACAATTAACTTACAATTACATAAAACGTTCATTAAATATGTAAACGTAAGTTCAATATAAATTCCGTAAGATTAAAACAACATTTTGTAGAAAGTTTTGAAAGATTTGGAAAGTTCCACACATTCCGAAAATTTGTTCACTTGTGATGTGCATTTAATGTGGGAACAAGTACATAAATGTTGCCCCTAAGTAAGCCACAGATTTCCTCTCCTCCTCCGCTGATTTTGTGCTTCTGTTAGTAAATGAAGGGCAACCAGAAAACATTTCTCTGAAGTTTCTACGCCGATTTTGCGCAGCGAAGCTTTTTCGGCATCATAAATAATTAATTTTTGACAAGCATCTAATTTTTAAAAACTCATGCATTTAATTGCGACATTAAAAACCCGACTCTGAATACAAATAATGCAGCAAACACTTAAGCACACAAAAGACTGACTCCCCCCAAATGAGGAACTTGAGGCAAGTTCGAATTTGGCTTGGAGACTGGCGACGGGCGGCGGGTGACAACTGGCCCCTATAGCATGTGTTTGTTCTCTCCCCTACCCAAAAATTATGACAAATATTTACAAACACAGCGAACTAATGCTCCCATTTCAACATGCACATAAATAAGTGTTATGAGCTCCCCTTTCCCGGCAAGCTTTTCGTCACAGATTTTCTTTTTGTTGCTGCTCTCGGCCCAGATCCCAGACTCGAGACTGAAGAATCCAGCTTGAAGACACAAATACTAAATTACATTTAATATTTGTGTCAGTTTTTTTGGTATCGGGCGCCATCTGCAACACATGGCAACGATTTCAAGAATTACACACTAAATTTAGCATGGGGCCCCAGTCTCGGAGTCAGCCCTGAGTCTCGGCAAGTGGCTTTACTTGCTGCTCCTCTGTCATCCGAACCTCATCAGGCCGTTTTGCTTTGCTTTCACAATTGCTGAAGACTCAATTAGACACTCAGAAATCTGGCTGACAGATAAAAAACTGACGCGATTCCATTTAATTTTTCCTTCTGTTTAAGTTAATAAGGGGGGCAATTTGAACATTACAAAATATATATAAATTGACACAAATTCAAAATTTTGTATTGAACATGACTTAATCTTGGCTTTTTTAAATCTTCTGAAACTTAGAACTAGAAATGTATCTATAGATTACGATTAGCCGAAGAATAAGGAAACTTCGTTTAATAATTGATTATAATAATAATAATTAATCTTCAGAAAGTATTGATACAAATACAATTTAAATGCAGCATAGGAAAACCCAAAGTTTTCTTGAGTCAATAAAGATAAATTGAGTTTTCTTTAATAGAATTGAATAGACAGCTGCCATTGGCTCTTTTGAGGCTTCTAAACGATTTGGTGGCAACTACGATTGAATTGGAATGCAGAGTCGAGGTAAGGGATTAAGGGAAGTGGCAAGTCAAAGTCATAAAGTTATTGGCGGGGCACTTGAGCAAGGTGCCAGAAAGCACTTGAAATTAGAAAATAGGACGCACTGCGCATTGTGACAAGGGCGATTACAAGACGCTCGTTCGCTGTGGCAATCATGATGGCGATGGAGGACCAAGCAACCAACCCGCAAAAACCAAAGGCGACCCAACGACACACTGCCAGCATAATCCCCACACAATCTTCGCCCCCCTTCCCGAGCACATTCGAGCCCCTTCCATTTAGTTGCATACCCTTAACCCGTGAGTGGCGCATTGATTTGAACGAATCAAAGCGGTATGCGCACTAAAAATACCAACAACAAGCACCAAGGCAATACCAAATCCAGATAAAGCGTGACCAGCTGGAAACTGGGCGTAGCCTAAAATCAACAGGCTGCTTGATGCGTTCGAACGCGACAGGCAATAGTGAGTTGAGTGGTGAGCGCAAGAGAGCGAGCGAGAAAGAGAAGGAGAGAGAGCGCGTGCTGTATGCAGCAATGGTGGTGGGCCACATAGCCTTCCAGCTGTGATTCCAACTGGAATGCTCACTCCAGCTATGCATCTCGCTCGCACAAGTCACTTGGGTGGCACTGGTGGTGGGTGTCGCGTCGCTCACACGCTTATCAAAGCAAAAAAAGAAAGAAGAAACGAAAAAAAAGAAGAGAGCGCCTGTGTGAGTGTGTGTGTGTGAGTAGCTGTCGTAGTTGCTGCTTTGGTCGTCGTCAGTCGCTGTGCTTTGTGGCGCACAGACGGTTCGTATCGCTGCGGTTGTTCGCTCGTTCGCTCAGAATATAACTGTAACCGCAAAAGAAGAAAAGCCAACGAGTGCGATTGCGTGTGTTTTTGTTGTTGTTTTGGCTCTCTCGCACAGCTTCTCGCTGGCGTCGCTGCCGCTGTCGACGTCGACGCTCAACTTGATTTCTTCCAATCTTGGCTGGGAAATCCGATTCGCAACAATTTGGAATAGTCGTCGAATTTGCGTGTGTGTTGCGATAAGAGCAAGCACACCACCCACACCCACACCTATCCACCCACCCTGTCGCTGTGTGAAGCGCAACTCGCTGCTATCGCTGCCACTGGCACTGCCACCGCCGCTGCCGCCGTCGCTATTCTGTTCCGTTGTAGTTTCAATCAGCCGCCAGATTCAACTCTCAGTCTCTCAGCCTCAGCTAGCGCCGGCGTCAGCTCAGCTGCGTTCCATGGCTTCCACTCAGCGCTGAGCAGCTCCCACGACCAGCGACCGGCCGTGATTAACTTTTACTGTTCTCAGTCAGTCCGCTCGATGACGCCGAACACAACAGTAGCTAACCAGCAGCCCAGCAGCAGCAACATCAGCAGCTTCTATGGCGCGAGTGCCGTCTAATAAAATACCAAAAATAAATAAATAAAATAAATCTGTTCCGGCTTAGCGTTGTTACCGTTTTCCTAGTCGCGCGTGCAAATCAGATTTCCGTAAACGATTCCCGTACTCCCGTTCCGTGGCTGCCGATGACGCCGTCGCGTGTGCAAATTGAAAGCATTTAAAACGTTCCCAAATCAAAATTGAAAAATTAAAAAATTGCTTAAAAAAAAAACCAACAAAGAAACAAGAAATCAAAAATCAATACTCAACAATTTATGAACATTGGCAAGATGCAAGCGCCTGGCCAGCACCAGCATCCGCATCATTTGCTGCATCCGGCTGCATCCGCTGCGCCGCCACCGACGCAACAGCATCATCTGCCCATCGATTACAGTTTGGGCAACTTTAAGCCCGCCATTGCTGCTGATTTTCCCGGCGGCCCCTTTGTCGCCAGCCCCCAGCAGCAGCAGTCATCCTCAGCCTCCTCCACGTCGCCGCCCTCGATTGTCACGTCAAGCGCTTCGCTGCAGGTGCGAGATCTCAGCACGTTGACCACAATGGCAGCGATACCCTCGCCCACACAGCTGCTCCATCAGCGCATGCAACAGGCCCAAATCACTGTGGATGCCCATCAGCAGCAGCAGCAGCAACACCACCAGCATCAGCAGCATCAACAAATGCCGCCGGCGGCAACATCGCCCCACGATTATGCGCCCATGTCCGCCTTCAAGGCGGTGCTGCCCAAGAAGCGAAATTCCGACGGTAAGCAACAAAAAAAATCAACTTAAACTTATCGATTTTTGTGACTTGTTTTCGGTTTTAAAGTTTAGTTGCAAAATTTGTAAGACTCTGAAAAATATGTCTCCCATAACATATATATTCCTGATCAGCATTAAACGACGAATCTGTCCGTCTGTTCTCACTTTTAAAAATAAGCAAAACTTTAAAGCTGATTTGCTTAAATTTTGTATATTCCAATCGATTTGGCCTCCTCTTCAAAATGCTGCCGACAATTTGGTTTACGCGTAAAAAACATTTTTAGCCAATCTCAAAATATAGTTTATTGTAAAAAAAATTAAAATTATCACGTTTTAAACACCACCAAAAACATGCATTTTCACATAATATTCACTTTACAGAAAAACTTATTAAAAAGAAATTGTATTAAAGCGACCACAAACAAATTAATAATATAAAAATCATTATTTCTTGTATTATTTAAATTGAGCGTTATCAAAATTCGCTTATTTAATAATTATGAGTTGTGAATGTTAAATTATTTCTTTAAGCTTTCCCTTATCTATTCCCAACATTTCTAACCAAAAAAAAACCCATGTGTAATCGCAAAAAACGACAATTACTTTCTTATGAATGGCAATTTATTATTGTGTATTAATATTTTTATTGTTATTGTGTAAACTTTAAAGCAGATCCTGTCCGAACTCAGTATTTACCCAACAATTTATGTTGCTTTAAAAAACTAAGAACTTAAAATTGCTCGATCAAAAAAGTCTTAGTTTATGATATATTTATTATATGTTCAGTACTTAGAACTCCAAATCTGATTTTATAATTATTGAATATCTTTTTGGAAAAAAATAAACCCAAGTGAAAATCTATATTTAGGAAGCATTTAAAATATATATATTTAAATGCAATATTATCGTCATTATTTCAGTAGATGCAATAATTCCAATATGATTTTAATATTCAGATTTGTACAATAATTCGCATAAATTGACGCAAAAAGTTTATTTTTTATATACAGGATAAATTATATTAAAATAAAAATATATAGAATTGGTATTTATCTAACTATATTTATCATTTTCCAAATTTCGAGTTATTAAAGACCAAAATTTTTGCAATGCGGATTATATTGTTATTGATGCTTGCGGCACAACTTCATGTGACCCATCTGAGGTAGCAAGTGGGGCATGGGAAGTCACAATACGTTTTCCCAAACGCCACATTTCATATTCCCAAGTTAATTAAAAATATTGCCACAGATCTCACACACACACACACACATACACATTCAACTGGCTGCCGCACATTGGAGGGAAATTTTTAAAAATTATTTGAATAATGTGTGATTTTAAAATATTGCAATTCTGACAATGCCCAACAGCCAACACCAGGCCAACACCAGTCAACCAGTTGGCCAAAAGCCACCAACGTGGCCCAGGACGGTGTCAGTTTAATTGAAAAAAATGCTGTGCGCGCTGGCGAAACCTGAAAAACAGTTATGCCAGGGGGTGGAACGGATGGGAGGGGGGGGGGGCAGGGCTGTGGTAGGGGATTGCTGAAAATATTCATTATTCCGTTTGTGTGTGAGTGTGTGTGTGTGTGTGTGTGTGTGGCGCTTAATGTGCAAATCTTCTGTGTGGACATGGCGTACAAATGGATATCGGGGATTGAAAAATCCATAGCGAACCACAGATACGGAAACGAGTGCGCACGGACAAACCGAAACGGACAAACTCATAGATACAGATGCTCGACCAGACAGCAGGCATATGGATGAATGTGTATTTATGTGTGTGTGTGTTTGGTTGTGTGTGTGTGTATCTGACAGTCGCCGTTGTCATCGCCATCGCAGTTGAATTTCAAATATGAGCAGTGAATGAATGAATGAGTGTGCAAGCCATGCCCTGAAACACATATCCACAAACACACACACACACATAAACACACACACAAACACACACACACGGACATACATAAAGCCAGCGACAAGCGGATTTCATTTACCGGCATTACATGTATCCAACGGATATGTTTTTAGCTCCACAGCTTGAGCCCGATACAGACATGGATATGCCCCAAACACACACAAACACACACACACACACACAGAGATACACACGCACACTCGTGCAGAATTTTCAATTCCGTTTGCAGCGCCACTTTCTTTATTTTTCTACTTTTCCTTTGTTTTCCTTCTTTTTTTTTGCTCCACTCTCCGTTTTTCTCTTTCGCCATGCGTTTATTTTTCCTGTTGTTGCGTTTTTCCTCGACGCTTTTCTTGTTTTTTTTTTTTGTTATGTTTTGGGCTGCTGGCGAAAATGAATTTTGCCATGTTTGTTGAAATATTTCTGGTAAAATATTGGCAATGCTGCACGAGTTACCCTCCTGCCTACCCCCCGTATATGTCTCCAGCGTGCTGGTGACTGATTGGCCACTCCTGTCGAATTGTCGCCTTTTTCGCAATCATCGCATGGATTTCTTTTGTGCCAGTTCCACTCCAAAATGCACAAGTTTCATAAAAGGAAATGTGCGCAAAATAAGTGTCGCAAAAATCTCAACTTCTGCCAAAGAAATGCGATTAAGTATGCCTTAGTTTTTCTTGTTTTGCACTATTTATTTATATTTGATTTAGCCAAAAATTGCCATATCAACTTAAGTTTTATCTAAAATTCACACATTTCAAATATAAAGTTCTCAGCTTAGTTCAATTAATACTTAACATAACCTTGCTATAAAGGTCAAACAGACAGCTAATTTCCGTCTCGATTTCCCATTAAGCGGAGACAAAAAAACAATTGAAATTGTCGCATCGTCGTCAAATGGATCAACATCATCTTAAAGTATCTCTCTCGTACAGCCGCCCTCAAGCGGTTATCATTCAATTAATGATCGTCGACATAGAAAACTTTAACAATCGGTTGGGTTACCGTAGTGCAAAGTGAGTCACGAATTAAGTTAAATTAAAATTGCCCACGGCTGGCGGACAGTCGCCCCCAACAATGAGACATCACAGAGAAAGAGAGAGAGAGAGAGAGAGAGAGAGATGCCTAGCTAGACAATATGAGTCGAGCACGAGTCACTTGGTCAGAGATCAAATGGTCTAATCAGAGAAGCTCACGCACTGATTCATATAGACTAATGATGAGGGAGCAGCAGCGACAGCTGCGCATATTTGCCAAATGATATCAGAAGAATTTGTTCCCCTAAAAGAAAAAATGTTTTTATACCAAATATTTATGTCCAGAGATTAGCTGAATATATACATAGCGATATAAATTCAATAATAAATTCTTAAGCCATTTTCAATCACACCAAACAATTGAACAGCGATTCGAATCAATTAAAAGCAATCGAAATATCCTATCGAACCTATCGCTCCACTGCACCCCACCAGAGCTCAAGAGCTCTCTTATCAGCCGAGTGATTGGGTGTCCAAGTGGCAATACGACAACTATCTGGAAAATTTACACATTCCCAAATGTTGTAAATATATTCCAAACCAAATACGCTCCACATTTAACCAAAGGGCTTAAACGACACTTGAAATCGGCTAACTATCTTTAATAAATATTAAGCATAACTAACTGAATTTTGAGGTTTTCTTCAGAATTATTAAATTACTTAAAATAATCACGATGACCAATGGATTTACAATCTAAAGTGGCTTAGCAATCGCAGTAGAAAAGAATAACATGTGTTTTGTAGGGCATTCAACTAAACAACTATAATAAAACAAATAAATAAATATAAATAAATATTATAAATATTGTATTACTCACAAGAGAACACTGAGCAAAATTAGGCAATCGGGAAACTGCAAATATAATATATCGGAACCTGAATCTAAACTGGAATTTAATGGGTTCCTTTTCAATTATTAAAAATACGAAAACAATAATTTGACTTTAATAAAAATACATTTAAATGGCAACAGCTTAATTATAATTATAAATTCTAAATTATTTCAACTTATTAAAAAAATATAAATTTATTTGAATTATTATTTATTTATTTAAAAAAATAAGTTGAAATTAAATTCTAAAAATTTTCGCTCAGTGTATTGATGGCTACCTTTGGCACTCGTACATTATTGATCAATAACAAATTGTCGCAACGAAAATCAGAGCAATATTTATGAAATATTTATGGCACACGTCGTAATCATTGGCAACTCATCGAATATGCGCTCAACGCCTGTCGTATATCTTTCCAAACTTCTCCCAAGTAGACGAACAAAATTGGGCATTGTAAATCCATAGAGATATCAAAACAGTCAACCAATAAACCAATAACAACAACAACATTGAGCTTACCTTATGTATCTACAAGATACATTTGCAGCTAAGCAGTTGCTGTCCAAATTGTGTACTCTGTCGTTAATAACTAGGCAAGCCGCAACACGCGTTATGATTTACGATCCGTTGGTAAATAGGTAACGACATCTAAACATGTCAATATCCTCGCCCAGTTATAAAATTTAAAGAGTAAAAGTATCATAAAACCAGCGACCGACAGATAAGTACAACAACAACAACAAGTTCGTTGAGCCGACCACAAAAAGGAGTAAAATATGAAGTGAACTCTTCGCATAGTTGATGCCACATTATTTTTTTTTTTATTTATGATCTGCTCATATATATATACATTTGCCCAGTTTATCGACTTTACAATGTTTGTCAAAGAGAAATCAATTTCGGTTATGAAAAACCCCTTTAAGCACCAACAACAGTCTCGCCTCACGTTCCACGAAATTGGAACAGATTTACACCAAAAACCCGAAAAACAAATAAATATGCGTAAATGCCATATATCAATATGAAAAAAAACTACCCAAAATTCAATAGAATAGTGGTTAAAAAAAAACCAATGTATAGAAAACAATTATGAAATCAGAATATTTCTTGCGCGTTCTTATAGCAAATGTATATTTCATTAAATTTTTATCACAATCCTAAAACGCAATTTATCGTTTCTTGCGAATTCGACTTGATTATTTCATCATTCGGTGTGCGGTACTGCGATTTTTTTTATATATATTTTTTCTTTGGTTTTAGCTTTCACATTTGAGTGCAATAAGCGCTACCAGTTGGTATCAGCTGTAATATCAACTTAGAAATTTCATCAACAATTGTACTTTGTAGTTATAATTAAACAATAAACATTGCTTAAAATATATTGAAGTAATTTTAGTGAAAAAGTGTATCCATCATTTCCTGTGTAAATTCGATAATGATTTAATGACTCAATAGATAGAAATCGGGGCACACATCATTATATAGACGCAATTGCGATTTATATATCTGTATAGCAATTTTTGCTGATCACTTCTAGCGAAAAAATCACAAAAATATTTAAGCAAATAAAGAAGCTTCTACCGAATATCATAAAATCAAAAAAAGAAAACCAAATAAATGCGATTGATAATATTTAAATTATATAATGAAGTCTTGTTGAAATTCGACGATGTGTGACTCAGTCGATAGCTGTTAATTTTTATTTATTTTTTATTTATTTGGGCAATTGGTATACAAAAAAAGTAAAAACGTGCTGCAAACAGCGTCTGTCAGAGCGACCACCAATTAAATGTCATTTATCAGCGACAAAGTCTAAAGTTTAGATAGCCATCTGATTTATGGCCCAGCGATAAGCGGAGCAGAGTTGATGAAAAGGGGTAGAGCAACCAGCGGGTAGCAGCAGAAAAGGTTAGGTCGAAGGGAGGGAAGGGACAGTGTGTTAACAGTCTTTGCATTGGCATTGGTATTTGCCTGATTGATTTGCAGTGTGTAAAAATAAATATGTAATATGGAATTGAGATTGTGGCTTATTTGCAATCATTTCGAGACGCTTCAAAGCGCTTTCACCGACACCGCAGCAACAATTGCTGATTGCACACACAACAGCAATAGCAATAGGAATAGCAACAGCAACTGTTGCGTAGATGGAGGAAACTGAAAGTGTGTTTAAATAGGCAATCCACATCTAATGCCGCCTGGAGTGTTGCTGGAGTGGAGCTTATGCCAAAGGATTGACTTCTTGATACCCCCTGAAGTAGCTCTCTCTCATGACTACCCGTGCGCCCGCCCGTCCTAATCTGAAACGGCATCGAAATCTCAACGAATTCGTAAATCATGCATCATATTTAGTTGGCGCCCAGTCACCAAATCATGGCCTTAATCTATCGGCCACATTTTATGACATCCACTTTTGGCATATCGGACTCAGCCCAATATTTATTACATATATTGTTCATTTTTATTCGCTTTGCGATTTGACTTTTGTTTTTTTTTTTGTACATTTTGTTGCCATATTATTTGCTTTCATATTTGCCGAAAGCAGTTGGTTTTTATAATACTGTACCAGGTATAGCCTCTTGCTACTACTACAACTACTGTTTCTCCATTTGATTGATTGGCCCTGCTTGACCAGCCATATCGCTATTGTATTTCAATTCCAAACAAAGTTGTAAATAATGCATCGATCGAATTTGCTTAATAACTATCGAGAATGTAGATAGAATCTATATAATCATTATAAGCTTATAAAATTAATGTCGCTCAAATTAAAATAAATATATTTTTAATTTAGTTTTTTAATCTCAAATCCATATTTAGTCGAACAGTTCTTAAGCTTGTCGAATTATTTGAAGTACCGAGCATATTTAACATAATTTTACTCAGTTCGTATAAATTGAAATAAGGTTTTTTTTTATAATAATCAAACATTTCATAGTCTTCTTTGAACAGTTGTTAAGTTTGTCTAATTATTTGGAGTACCAAGCAAAATTAACATAATTTTCCCCCAGTTTTTATAAATTGAAATAAAAGTTATTATATATTATTATAATAATCAAACATTTCATAGTCTTCTTTAGTAGCATAAATGAAAAAAACTTTCGAATAATTAGAAATGAGATTAAAGCGCATTTGAAATAATTATCAACTACAATTCAGATAAAGATAAAGACCCTGCAGCAAACTCGACACGAAACAATGATAATCCTGCCATAAGCCCATCAATTGATATGGGTGTGGCAGAGGGGGGAGAGAGGGGATGTATCGCGGGGGTTGTATAAACATGATAACAATGATTTCAATTACCATGCAGTGTCGAATAATTATTTTACCTTTTTGCAGCCAGCCCAAAAATGCTGCGAACAAGTGCGTGGATATTGCGTGAATATTGCTCCCGGGCGTATAAAAACAGATGAACAGGACAGAGGGTGGAGTGGGTGAAGAGGGTGGCAGCGAGCAGCAGTGTGCTGGGGGTGGCAGACGGACGACGGACAACGGACGAAGGCTATGTCTAATGTGCACAAATTTATGACTTTACTACCCAGCATGGATAGAGGACGCAGGATTTGGGAGTGAGGTGGGTGTGGGTGTGGGCGGTTTGTTGTTGCTACTGCTTCCGCTGCCGAGTGTCGTCTGTTTACATTGTCAGCCTCCGGGGCAGCAGAAAAGCAACTGCCACCCTGTCGACAAGCGATGGGCACATGCTTAAGCTCATTATTATCATTTAAACAAGTCGCCCTACGTGAGCAACCAGAGCCAACAGAGCCACCAGAGCCAACAGAGCCACCAGAGCCACCAGAGCCACTTGTCTGTCGTTTGTCCCCCCCCCCCCCGTTGTTGGCGGGGTTGATTTTAGGCCAAAAACGCACTTGCCGGCAATTTTCTGCGTTAAACGTTTCCAATTCTAGTTCAAGCATTTCGCTCATTCAATACTCGCAAATGCCATTTCCTAGATTTTCTCTCTCTCTCTATTACTCTCTCTCACATTCTCTCTCTCTCTCTATTCTATCTCCATCTATCTGCTGGTGGCCGTGTGGCTCCAGTGGGTGGTTGCACTAGCAATTCGTTTGGCTCGTTGGGTTTACTGGTTTTTTTTGGGTGCTGCCAAAATGGAAAATGCTCCCGGGACAATTGTGTGCATAATTAGAATAAAGGGTTTTGCAATTGACATTTGCTGTAATGGCGATGATTAAAATTTGTCTGCTTTAAGTTCAGCTGGGGTCGCTTTGCGTTTTATGTGATTGTTTTTTCGCTTTTACCTAATGTTTTCAGCAAGTTTAGGCATGAAATGAGAAAATGAGGCAGAAAATAAAAATTATAATATTAATTAATCATTGCTGAGAAAATAGTTTGTTTTTAAAAATAAACACTTCATATTTGAAAATACCTTATTCTTATTAAGCAACATTTTATCAACAGATATTCTTACATTATTTTTATGAAGTAATATTTTATCAACAGATATTTAGATGAAGTGAATTTTAAATTAATATTTGTGTTATTTATTTATTTGGTAAAGTACCCCACAAATTTTACCACACCATTCGATTAAGGTTCATTTATATATTATTAATTTTGAGAACTTGTTTTACACTTTTTAATTGTCTGCAGTCAAAGTATCTTAAAAACTCTTTCGACTAATTATTGCACATAATTTGTGAAAGTAGCATTTGTTAAGAATGTCATATTTATTAAAATATATAAAATATATCAAATATATAAAATATATAAATATATAAAATATATCAAATATATAAAATATATAAATACTTAAAATATATAAATATATAAAATATATGCAAAAATCTTAGCAATTTGACTCTTTTAACTGATGCCCGCCATATATTTCTAATTAGTTTGGGCAACTTAATTTAATTTTTGAATAAGCTGCTTTAAAAGTAGCATTTATTAAGTATGTCATATTTATTAATATTTAGTTAAAAATCTTTGCCATTTAACTCTTTCAACTGATACCCGTACTTTAAGCCTTGACCTGCCGCCTCTTTTCAACAATTTATTAGTATTATTCACTTTGCCAGCTGCTTCTGTTTTATGTCGAGAGCCGCTAGTTTGGGAGGTTGGATTCTGTGAAGTGAAGCACTTAAAAACATAGAAAACTAAGCGAACAACAATAACCGCAACAACAACAACAAAGGCAACAACAACAAAGGCAACAACAATGCAATAAAAACACTTGACACTTTGACGCCAGAAGGCCGTCGCAACACACACACCCCACAAATAAGAAAAACGGTTGTGCGTCTGCCAAAATAAATATATCTATAGCTGTTGCTGCTGCTGCTGCTGTATCTGTATCTGTAGATGTATCTGTAAATGTATCTTTCGGATGCCAACTTGCATGCGCGCATTTCAGTTGCTCAGTCGGTGTTTTCGCGTGGGTTTTGTGTTTATATTTATTTGGCTTTGCGTTTGCCGCCTCACTGGCTGCAAGAATCAAAGCAGCTTCATCAGAATCCGCCCTCTTTTGCCACAACACCCCCCCCCCCCCTACACCACCCCGCCCGTTGCCTTCGTCGTGGCAGTTACTTTTATCTGTGTGGCGAATTAGAATGTTGTCAAATTGTTATTCTTTTGTTGCGATGCGTATTCATTCATTCGATTTGGATTCGCTCAAGCCCCTGCCACTGCCACTGCCACTGCCTCTGGCCTTACCCCTTTTTCTATCACAGTATTTGTACTGCGTCGTCAATTCACGAGTGTCGTCAGTCGTCCTGTCGTCCTTTCGTCCTCATCTATGTGCCTGTTTGTGTGTTTTCTGTTTTGTCATGCTCCATTTAGCCGAGTGCGGACCGAACAGATGTTCTATTTAAACGCACATTATTATTATTCCATTTCGACAGGCGAATCTGAGGCTGCCTTCCGTCTTGTGTGCACCACACAAAAGTGTCGGAAGCGAAACACAAAAAAAGGGACTCTCTCTGCTTTACATCTATTTCAAATAGAGGTGTAGCGCCTGTCGTCCCCTGTCATAAATAATATCCATATAATATAATCATTCTATTTTGATTTAAAATGATATAAAACCTATAAATACTCCAATACTCCATTGCAAACTGTCAAAATATACAAAATTATAAAAATACTAATATAATATTAATTTTTATAGTTCAATATTATTTCGTAAAATCGATATTATTTTCTGTATAAATAAATCCGATTGTTATCAAATAAGCAGAAATTCAAAAATCTTAATTTATAATTCCAATTCAAATCTGCTGATGCATAAATTGCAAATTGATTTTTGTCGGGTGGCTAAGGAAGTTGCACCCTGGGCGTTATACTCGGTGACACAGTTGCCTCGACCAATGCTATTTGCTGATGATGATGATGATGATGATGAGGACGATGAGTTGATGTCAAATGCGGAACGGGGAACTGGCATCGGTAACATGGTCGAATGCTGCTCCCGTTGCTCTGTGTGCTTGATTAGGGTGAATTAATGGTCATGTAAGGTGGATTAGGCGATTGAATACAAAAATAATTACATTTGAAATTCGATATGCTGCCAACTGTTAGTCGATCTGTGTGTGTGCTTGTGTGTGTGTGGTTGTGTGTAATACAGGTGGTCCTGCATGTGTGTGTGTGTGTGTGATTGATGATGAGCCGCCCTTTGCTCTGATTTTGCTAATAGTTCACTTCCCTTTCATTCCATTTGCAGATGCGTCGCACCCCTTTAGCATAAGCAGATTGGTCAAGACTGAACACCTGACGGCAATTGTGGCCGCTGCTGGCCTAAAGCCGCCGCCGCCTCTGCCTCTGTCTCTGCCTTTGCCGGCGCACAGCGTCGCTTTGGCGGAGGACAACAACAACTCCATCTCGATGCTGAGCAAGAACCAACAGCAACAGCACGATCCACACAGCATTCAGCGTCCCAAGCTGTTGCCTTACTTAAGCGCCAGCGAGCAACTGCGTCAATCGCGCTCCCGTTCGAGATCGCGTTCGCGCAGCGCCTCGCACTGCTCCTCGCAGATCGACATGGATGATGCGGATAGCAGTCATGAGCGGTACTCAAGGCATTCGCAACGCTCGCTGCACTCGAGATCCCGTTCGCGCTCCAGATCACGTTCGCGTTCGAGCAGCTCCTCCGTGGAGCTGGAGGTGGACTCGCCACCCGGTAGTCCCAGCATTAGTTCACCCAGTGCCGCCTCTGTTTCCGCATCCGAGCTGCTTATCACGGCCAACAGCAACATCAGCGCCAAGAAATCGGATCTCTTCTCCGTCTCCGCACTGCTGCGTCGCGATGAGCCCACGACACGTCGCGTCCGCAGTCCACCGCTTGGCCTGGCCAGCGTCTCGTCTGCTGCGCTGGCAACGCTGCCCACCAATCCGCTGGAGGTCATGCGCCAAAGCTACCCGCCCAACTACGATGCGGCCATGTTTCAGCGCCCCATTTTCTCACCAGCGCTGCCCTTCTTCGCCGCCATTGCCTTCCACCAGGGACAGCAGCAGCAACAGCAACAGCAATCCGGACTAGTCACTAGGTAAGTTCAACCTATTCAAAATTTTATTTATAGCACCAAATGAATCTCAGTTTTTCTAGCCTAAGATTATCAATTAAATCACTAGTATCTTACAAATAATATAATTAATATATATTTATCTAAAATTAAATTAAAAAATAAAATAAATAAAAAAATAATATAAAATATAACAAATAAAATGATTATTAACTTGAAAAGAATTATTTTTTATTTTTTTTTATCAATTTATTACCATTGTTCTCGCTAATAATGTTATAAATAGAAGCAGTATTATTATATGTTACATAATATCCCTACTTAGATTAAAATACTTTCTTATAGAATTCAGAAAAAGTTTTTATTATATTTTTAAAATAAATTATACTTTAATTAATCTTCATTTCTATGAAACATTTAGCTTTTATATTATATTGAATATTTAGAAATATTTTTGTTATTTAATATTAATTTATTTGTTTATTAAACATCTAATTTTATCTATGAACATATGTAAATATTTTAACAAATATTTTTATCCATATAAATTTCATATCCTTATTAATTGTATTATTATTTATTTATTTAAATATTAATTTATATTAACTTAATTATAAATAAAATTTAATTACTTCATTTTAGTTTATTTAAATATTCATACTCACATTAATTTCTATTAGTTGAGGTAAATTTCTCACAGTGTATGTAGTGTATGTTAAGCACCTGTCCCAATTAAGCAGCCACAATTAACTGCATCATTCTTAACCCATGTTTCGCTCCTTTTGCGTAGTTACCATCCGGACTCACAGGAAAATCTCTTCAGGCTGCGCAGCCTGATGGTGCCACTGCAATCAGCTGGCCAGAATGGCTCCACAGCAGCTGCGGCGGCGGCAGCGGCGGCAGCAGCAGCGGCTGTTGGCGTGGGCGTGCCACCCGGTGGCGGACATTTGGGTCTGCCACATCCGCCGCATCTGCACTTTCATCACATGGCGGCCAAGTGGCCGGGCCTGCATCAATTTAGCGACCTGTACTCGTGCATGAAGTGCGAGAAAATGTTCTCCACGCCACATGGACTCGAGGTGCACTCGCGCCGCACCCACCATGGCAAGAAGCCCTACGCCTGTGAGCTGTGCAACAAGACCTTCGGCCACGAGGTCAGCCTCAGCCAGCACAGGTATGTAAAGTGTTCCAGCCACAAGCATTTGGCCAGGCCCAGTCCAAAGCTGCCCACTTTGCATGCTTAATGAGTGGCCGGTGCCGGTTCCGGTGCCGGGGACAGTTTTGCGTTACTTAATTTAGCTGAAATGTTGGATTTAGCCTGGCCAAATGTTTGCTTTGTGGTCGTATTTAGCATTCAGCAGTCGCTCCAGGGAATTTGAGCTTGGCTTTAATTACACCAAATAGCCGCCAGCTTGTTTTTATACCAATGCACACATATAAATACATACATAACACACATATGTGTATTAGTTGTGTGCTGCATGTCGTCTAACGGTTCTTGTTTTTGTGGCACTTTCAGGGCGGTGCATAATGTGGAAAAGGTCTTTGAGTGCAAACAGTGCGGCAAACGCTTCAAGCGCTCCAGCACCCTCTCCACCCATCTGCTCATCCACAGCGACACGAGGCCTTATCCCTGCAGCTACTGCGGCAAGCGATTCCATCAAAAGAGTGATATGAAGAAGCACACCTACATTCACACCGGTAAGTAAATTATAACGATTCCTACTTAAACACTAGTTTAAAATTTAATATTATTTAGCAAAATTTAAAAAATTGGTAAAAAAAAAAAAATATTTCGAGAGAACTTTGCTTTACTTTACTTGACAATAGGATCAGATTTTTAAAAGCATAACATTAGAAGAAAATAAAATTTAGCTGTCTTTAAATCTTATCTCAAAACGACTTAAATAAATTTAGTTTTATTAGGAAATATAAATTTTTAGCATCTGTAAAATATAATCGTGATCTGTTAAAAGTCAATATTCCTAAACTTCTCAAAACCTATAAATGTAATATCTATATAAAACAGTTCCTACAAAAGTTTACGAAACTTGTCAAAGCTTAATTCGTCTTAATTTAATACATTATTATTTATTTTTACTTTTGTATTGTTATATTAACTTTCTTTATCCTAAGAAATGGTTAAAAAGCAGACTTTATATTGCTATGATTTGAGAATAGAACAGACGTAAATAAAAACAAACACATACAAACAACCCTAAATAGACAAGAGATATGCAATTTTTTGGAGAATGGCAACGATAAAGGCGAATGGGGAACATTGCCCGGAAGCGGGCGCCATTAAAGCAGAGGAAAAAAAACCAACGGCACCACCCAAAGCCACAGTCGCAGTTCCAATTACAGTTACAGTTGACAGAACGGCATGAGCATATTGGAGAAAGGGAGCGGGGAGAGGTTATGGGCAGGGCAAATGATACTGCTCACCATGGAGTTGACAACGGCGATAGCAAAGCGCAAAAATCAGCTGAAAAGAGCGCCAACTATAAAAGCGTGCTCACTCTCCCAAAAATGGTGAGAGATAAAGCAAGAGAGAGAGCAGCACCCAAGACAGACATACACACAGTTACATACATATATACAACGGCAACATTTAACTGAACTGATAAGAAGCAGAAATGAGGACCGACATCGACGACGAGCTATGTACAAAACTTGTGAGAGAGACATTGGAAAGACAACGGCACAGCAACAACTGCAAAATACGAACACACACAAACACAAAAACTCACACACACTGCAACAGAGACTACCATAACGCCTTGGCGCGCGAAAGAGAGCGAGAGAGAGGCAGAGAAATCACAGCCGACCAATGAAAAATTTAGTCAAGAGATTTTGATTTTCTGTTTTATACGCGCGCAACACACACGAATAACAAACACGACGCACACATAGACGCTGTATGTGTGCGATTGTGTATGCGTGTGTGTGTGTGTCGGTGTGTACATATTGCGCATACACCCCTAAAACTATAGGAACAAAGCTTTGCCAAAAAGTAACAGCAGCGCTGCAACTGCGCAGTTTTGCGACGCCATTACGGCCCTTTCCTCAGACATCGATTTCTGTAGTTTCTTTTTTATCAAGCTGATTCTAAGAAATTTGAGCAAATCAAACAAAATTCGTCATTTGTGTGCGTAATTCAATGTATTTTCAGTTATTTAATAATAATATTATCTTGTGTTCAATTTTTTTTATTTGTTTATTGTATGACAGGTATTTTATATCTTGTCGTTCTTTAAAATGCGTAAGCTTACTTAAAGTTTATTTATACTCTTAAAAACACTTTCTACCTAATAAGGAAATTTTTATGTTGGAAATTTTCATTTTTCATTTATGTCTTTAAAGTTTTTCCTTAACCCTTTTGTTTATTAATGAAGACTTTTCATCAAATGCCAATTTGTAATTTCATAATATGCATTCTATAAAGTTATATAAAATATTCTTCATTTGTGCTTATTATAAATAATTATAAATAACCTCTGATTTATCTCTCAAACTTCAAAAAAATTGTATTTGCAACCTTCTTAAATTTTATTATTTTTATTTTTGTGAATCTTTCGCTGTGTTGCCATAAAATCAGTTTTGCAAATTGCAAGGATAATAACCTCCTAATAAGCAGCGCCCAAGCTCAGACCCCATCTGGCCACACCCATCAACCCCGTCGCCGGGTGCGCAACCCCCACAACTGGTTTTAAGCGAGCGTCTGGCCAAATCAGTGAAAAGCGACTCCGCACACATACAGACGCAAATATTTCAGACATTTTTATCGTTTGGCGTCTTCGATTTAGGACGTGTTCCCCACAACCCCCCCTACCCACGTCTGCTACTTGTTTCTTTCACTGCACAACGCACACATGTGGCAAGGTATACGATTACGGATCCTTAATGTTTCGGGATTTGTTTTCCTCTCTGGCTTAGTCTGCTTGCTTCCTCTGCGCTTCTCATCCAACTTCGATGCGTGCTCCTTTTTACGACCATCCTTAATTTTTTCACATTTTGTCTTTCTTTCTTTGTTTTTGCCGTGCTTTGCGCCAAGTGTTTCTATTGCCAGCAATAACCAAGGCAGCAGATTTTTCCACACTGATGTGATTTGCCTTAACATTTCCTTATCTTTACTTTTTTACCGATTTTTTATTTTTTTTTATTTGTTTTTCTTTGTACAATTCCGCATTCACATTGAGCTACGTTTTTATATCCGCTTTGTGTTTCGCTCGCATTTCATTTTTTATTTTGCTGCCCCAGATTTTTTGTTTCTAAATTTATGCACCATAAAAGAAGCAAATAAATTTGTTATATATGTGTATGTATGTATGTATGTATGTATGTATGTATGTAACTTGTTTACTTATTCATGTGTTTCATTTCGATCTGAAATTTAAACTTACCTCCACATTGTTAGTTCAAGAAATCGAGAACTTAAAGCTGCCAAATTTTTTAAAATTCAGGACATTAAAAATATTCTCAGCAGAATCGTGCATCCACTAATATTTTTGAGCAATAGCAAATTAATTGAGTTTTATATTTTACACTTAGCAGTGATTAAAATATGTGCATATATCATTTTATATTATAATTTACATTTGTGCTTTACACATTCCTCTCTCATTTCTGCTGCTCAAACACTGAAATGTATTAAAGTCCTTAAGTGCAAATCAAATCTCAAAGCAAATACCAAAAATATTAAACTGATTCGGTGCGTTGCGTTTAAGCCTTGAATTATTGTGTTTTTTTTGTTATATTTTGCGTCTGACCCTTATTTTTATTTGAGCCAAAGAAGCGAACACGAAATGCTAAAAGGCATTGCAAAGCGAAATATAAAACGTGTTAAATTGAAAGGATTTGCCAAGTATCCTTCAAATAGACACACACACACAAAACACACACACAAAACACACACACATAAACAGACAGACATAAAATATTAGAAGAGTAAAAGAAAAAGCAGCGCAGAAGCAAGCAAAGATTTAAAAGAATTTCCACAATGTGATGCAATAAAAATCCTTGAAATCAGTACATACAAAAACTGGAACCATCCCTGCCCCCATTCCACCTTCCGACCCTCCCACACAGAAAACCCCAATTTCATGCGCCCCCAAGCTTTCCCATTAGGACACAACACCCAGGCTCTATATATATATATATATATATATATGTATTTCTGACTTGGGACAGCGACTGAGAGTGTTAGTTAGAGCAGCCCGAGATAAACCAGCCCCCCGACTCCGACTCCGACTCTGACTCCACGCCCAGCTTTGGGCAATAGCAGCAGGAGCAGCTCCCACATTGCGAATTGCCGACGGCCGACGGGATTTGGATTTGGGTCTCGTTAGTGTTCGTTGCTCGTTTGCCGTGATAAATAATAAAAGCTGCTCTATAATCTCTGCGACTACGTGACGTTATTTGTGCCGATAGTGCACGAACGTGCCCCGAGCCAAGCAACTCGCTCCTGAACCCAGTAAACCCTTCAGCTCTAGCCGCACACAGGCCAGGGCATGCTCCGTTAGGACGAGCACTCATCGGCGTAGACGAGCACCAAGCTACCGAGAGCTATGACTACGACTACGACGACTACTACAACCAAACGCATGACTACTCAATTTTTTACTACTTGCTGCTACAGCTGCGCCAGCTGCTGCTCCTGCTGCTCCTCCTGCTGCAGCTCCTGCTTCTGCTTCTGCTACTGCTGCTGCTGCTGTTCCTTCTGCTTAAGCACAAGCAACGTTTTCGACTCCTGCCGCGGGAGCTAAAGTTGAATCAGAGCACATCCCAACGGTCGAATGTTTCAGAATCACGTCGCTGCAATTCCATTATATACTTACGACGACTGCCTCCCCTTCTCTTATATAAATATATATATATATGTATGTATATAGCAGTATATGAAGCTGAACTGTCGTGTGTATGTGTCTGTGTGTGTGCGTGTTTACTTTATATATACATACGCACACACACACGCACACACACACACACACAGCTCATTGTTCGCTTCCCCTGTGCTTCAAATTGAAGCGCTCACAAATTTAATTCAAGTTAACATTTGTTGTGTGTGTATGCGTGTGTGTGTGTGTTTGGGTGTGTGTGTATATAGACACGTTGTCACATTATCTCTACTGACCAAAGTGCGAAGGTTCCATTGATAAGCGCCCATTTTTGCTACGATTGAAAGTATCATCATAAATTAAAAATAGAAATTGTTTCATGTATTTAAATAAATTCATATATTTTATGTACATATTTATTTATTACGATTTCAAGTTAAGTCTGTCCACTTAATACAAACCAGATTAGATTAACACAGATGCAGACGATTAAAAAGCAGACCCTTCCCCATTTCCACTCTGATAGCTGCGAATCAAATCAAAACTCAACCAAATTTTGATAGCATTTTGGCGCCGGCGAGCCACAAAAATATAAAAAATAAATGTAAAAGAAAAAGAAACAGAAAAAGCAAAACGAACAGGGAAAGAAATCTCTAATGAAAAATTAAACAGTATGAAAATGTGCCATAAAAGCAAAGCAACAGAATAGAAGAATAAAAGCCAGTAAAACTGCTTTAAGCTGCCAGTTGAAATACTTTTAAGTATTTTAGAAACATTATGTGGGTTGCCTTTAAGTGCTCAACCACAAAACACCACACAGATGAACCAAAAAAACAAAAAAAAAAAAAAAAAAGAAGAAAAAGTTAAATTTTAAAAACTCAGCAAGTGATGGTGCAAGAGGGAGTGAGGGGGACTACGCTGAAGTGGAGTTTGTCGATGCGGTTGCCAGCGACGACGCCATTGCTGGCATACGGAGCAGATGACGATGACTTACAAGCGCATCAGCCAGGGGGTTTTGGGAGTTGGGGGAGTGAGCTTCGTCTGACTCAGACATTTTGGGGGTTGCTTGTGAGAGCGTCGCTGTGGGTGGTTTTTGCCAATTCCTTTTTATTTGTGGGCCATGAAAGCAAAGCTCTTCGCCTCGTCTGGCTAAAATGGCGTGCACTGCTTGCCAGCACAATATAAATGCAAAATGCAGAAAATGCCTATCGATTTTAGTTTTAACATATATTTCTCTCTGTGTATTTTCAGGTGAGAAACCGCACAAGTGCCAGGTGTGCGGCAAGGCGTTCAGCCAGAGCTCCAACCTGATAACGCATTCACGCAAACACACCGGCTACAAGCCCTTCTCCTGCAAGCTGTGCCACAAGTCCTTCCAGCGCAAGGTGGATCTGCGACGCCACAAGGAGACACAGCACACAGATCTGCGCGTCCATCTGGGCAAGGTGGACTTCATGTCTGCCGCAGCGGCCGCCGCAGCCGTTGCCGAACTGAATGCAGCTCCGGGTGCGGGCATGACCATGTCAGCTGGCGTTGCAGCACCACAAACCGGTACGGGTGCGCCAGTGGGTGCCACCACGCCGGTCAACTCGATGAATTGCCAAAAGGTATCACTGCTGGCATAACAGCAGCAGCCAGTAGCAGTTCCCGTTGCAGTTGCAGTACCCCCCACCCCCGCATTCCCATACAATCGGAACAATTGTGCAATAGCAGCCGAATTAAATGTTCGGCATGCATTTCCATTTGCCGCCTCACGTTGAAAAGTTAATGAAATTTGAATAATTTAAGCCGACAAATACGCAAAATCCATACCAAAAAAAAAAAAAAACCAAACGAAATTTCCATTGTTGCCAAAAAGAAAAAAAAATAACATTAAATAGATACACATCATGTACTACTCTAAACCAAAGAAACAAAGCTAACAGTTAAACCAAAATAAATAAATATAAAAAGAGAAAAATCGTAAACACTCTCTCGCTCTCTCTCTCTCTCTCTCTGTAATTCTCAGCACACATCTAAGTAACAAACACACGTTCTCAGAAAAAAAACAAAAAAATATATGGAAATTTCCACAAAATAGTTTTTTTTGTAAATTATATATGTATATTCGATATATCTGTGTGTGTGTTTGTATGATTGTATTTCGATTAAAGTGCATGGAATTCGATCTGGATATATCTATGTATATCTTCATAGATGCTAATTTACAAAACTACGAAAAAGATAAAATGAACGTTTTTAAATCAAATCAAAAGCCATGAATCGTGCGTGTACTATTTGTAAAATGTAATTTAATAAAAAAAATAAAAACCAAATATTTAAAATAATAATATATAAAACAAAAGATGTTCCAAATTTTCGCTTCTAGATAGTTGTGAAATTTTAAAGCGCTGTACCATGCAAATATTTTGATATTATATCATTCCAATGAATTTAGTCTAATTAATAAATTTTTAACTTATTTATACATATGTGTATGTATGTATGTAAAAACGTACTAACAAAAAAACCAAATGCTAAATAAATATATATTTTGATTTTAATGTTCAACAAATACCAAACAAAAAGCATCAAAAAAATCTAATATATGTTCTAAGTATTTTTATGTTTTCCAATAAATTAAATTTATTAAGCAATTAAAACAAAAACATTGCGTATTATTTAATTAAAAACTGGGGGTTGGCATTGAAGGATGACTTCTTGGGAATCAGAATTAATTAATACAGTTTGGAGTTTTCCAAACTGTTTGAAAAACAAAAATAATTCTGTGTGTATTTTTAGTTATGGGTCGAAATATTTAATTAAAAAATAGATTTTTATCAATATCTAATCAAACACAATACGAAAAAATACAAAATATTTGGTAATGAAATATGTGCCCTAAAATTCCTTTAATTATTAGAAAAATGGTAAAATATGTGAAATATTTTTTTTTGGGCTATGCATATTTAATTAAATAAAATACTTTTATCAAAAACTTAATTGGCTAATCAAGCACAATTCAAATACTTTTTTATTAAATAAATCATCCAATTGAATTTTTACGGTATTAAAGAGATTGTATTTGGGTATATAATATATAAACACTTAAAAAAAATATATATTGCATAATAGTAATTGATAACCAAACTGTCAGTGAAAGGGTTAAATATTATTATATATTTACAACGGTTACCTTTTTTTTTGACACCTGCTTTTCAACTGACAATGCGATTGTCGAACGAGGAATGTGACAGTGTAGCAAATTGAAAATATTGAAATGAATGTAAATACGATAAATGTCGAATACTCGTTGAATATGCAAACTTCTTACCAGCGAGCAGCATATGATTAAAGAGTCATAAGTGGAGGGCAGCCCAGTGAATATGTATTCCCCAAAGTGTCCGACTCCGGATATCGAGTATCACGTACGAGACGAGGGTGAATGCTGGCTCCGTGTCGCACTCGTTCTAAACAAATTTGACAATAAAAAATAATAATGTCGAATGGCGAGCAAAGAGATGTGTTTTTTTTTTTATATTTTCCATACATATTCCCAAGTCTGCAATTTGCCGAGCAGCCAAAGTAGCAACTTGTCTACTTTTGCAAATGGAGTTGAAGCGAAACCAATTTCATCAATAAAAAATATTTGTCTACCTTGCAACACGTGTTTAACCGAAATGTTTTACTCTACTTTTTATAAATATATATGCTGAATGGGTTGAAGTGGAATATACGTCTATTGAATAGTTGAAAAATAACTACTCAACTGTTGATTTTTTTATATGAATAGTAATATTCGGAGTACGCTTCAAGTCTGTTTATAAGGCATTTTTAAGTCGAGCATGCTCAACTTTAGCATTTATCATTCATGAGTTTGACATATGACATTTATAGTTTTTCGCATTGATTGGAAAGGGAAGCCCCTTTGGCTGTGAGTGAGTGTGTGTCTTTGGGAAACTATTGCGCTGTGGTCTCATAAATATGCAGTGGAACCAGCAGCATTTTGCGGATTGATAGATTTATGCATATGTCAACGAGAATTGGTGACTTTGCGCAACTCATTACACGCAATTACCACAGGCAAACAATAAAAATTAATAGAAATCGTAGAGCAAGCAAATCGAACGTTAATTTATGCAATGATCGATAACATCCTGCGATTTAATCAACAAACGTTTTGCCGAACAATCGATGGATCGATCGATCGGATCGACCTAAAGGAAAGCCAAGTCGATGACCGGCGATGACGGGTGTAGGTGATCATAAAACATTGATCAATCAACGTTCTTAAACGATTCGAAGTCTCGAATTGACTACTGCAAACCAGAAATCAGCAACTTCCGTCCATGTTGCTCCATTGCTGTTGATCGAGAGTCACAATCTATATATCCATATATCCATTTACTGGCTGTGTTTTACGAGTAATGTGCTATAAAATAAAAAGCCAAAGCCCTCTGGCAGCGATGCGGGTTCTTTGAACGAATTAAGCGCAATTAGCGAAGGTACTCTTTAAGAGGGGTTTGTGGAGATTGGGACGGAGCAGGATCAGCGATCAATGCGGAACCTCGACACGCAACTTGTATGATTTAAGGTCGCCTCATGTTTTAATTTTAAAGTCATTGTCAAAGATCGTGTAATGGGCGCAACATCTGCAACGATTACACTGAATACTTACTTGGGATTATTATCCCAAGGCGTACTTAATGCGAATTTATTGCCGCCATCATTAAATGGCGCCCAGACATGAAGATCATTTGGTCGAGATGACTCAAGACTTTTTTCCAAATCAACTTTGCACCCTTTTCGTTGTCTGTATTCTGCTGGTCCACCAATTCAAGCGTAGCTCAGCCACAGATAAGACAATGGATATTAATTAAATTTCATTGTGGAAATAAGTGTTAATTTACCCAAAAATTGTTTGTCAAGGTATTTACACACATATTTTTATAAGTGTGTAATAATAATGGAATGAGCATGAGAATTTTGAAGATTAGCCAACTCGAGTTAATTTCATCTCTTTCTATGTTAAGAAACCCATAAAAACAATGCAGGCTTTGGAATCTCTTGATTATTTTTCAAGCATACAAATTCTATATGAAATTAAATTATTGACTATATAAAAAGTTAAAGAAATCGTCAAGAGTTAGCATATCTACTTAAATATAGCTTACTACAAAACAATTGTTTTTTTTTGTCGATTTAAGAAATAAAATAAAACTGCTCAACATAATAATCATGTATTTATTGTTTAGTAATATCAAGTCCTTAAAATGTATATTTATGGAGAGTCAAAGACTTGTATATATTTATAATAAATCATTTTTGCATTTTCATAATTTAATTTTATAATTAGGCTTTGGAATCTCTTGATAATTTTCCAAGTACACAAATTTTATATGAAATTAAATTATTAATTATATTAAACTTTAAAAACAACGTTAAGATTTAGCATTTAAACAGTCTACTTAAATAGATTATAAAGCTAACTCCAAAAAAATTTTTTTTCTGTGTATTAAAAAAATAAAATAAAGCTACTAAATTTAATAAAAATGTATTAATTGATTGATAATATCAAGTCATTAAAATGTATATTTATTTATGATAAATCATTATTACATTTTTATAATTAAGCTGACTCCAGAACAAGTGTTTTTTTGTTTTATCGATTTTAGAAATAAAAGAAAACTATTAAACATTATAAAAATATATTTGTTGAATAATAAGATCAAGTTGCACTTGAAATGTATATTTATGGAGAGTCAAATACTTGTATTTATTTATGATAAATCTGCAACAATATCCCTGCACTTGACCAGTACACACATTGATACATTCCCTGCCGATTTTATGGTGCCCCATAGACGTGGCAGAAGTAGCAAGAATTCAGTTGCAGAAGCGACACAGTTGTGACATATACCCGGCACTTAATGACAATTGCATTTTTATTACACAAACAGTCGACGAAATGTTTATTAATGGCCCGAACATAAAGGCATCATGACCTCCGCCATGGCAATCAGCTGCAGCTTAAATTGATTTCACTCCCATCTATCTATGTATCTGTGTATCTATGTATCTATGTATCTGTAGCTGTGTATCTTTATTTGTGTATCTGTTAATGTTGTTACAATGCATACGCTGCACCTGCTGACAATTTCAAGTGCATGCGAAGGAAAGAACAACACGCACAACTGGGGAAAATTCGTACAATCACCCACCCCCTCCCACCCCCCTCAAACAGCCACCCTTCGTCCTGCCTATGCCCGCCGTAAACCACATCGAACCGCAATAGTAATTTACGGATGCGCAACATCAGGCAGCTTCCCAAACTAATCGCACGCTCAGCGGGGCAAACATCAACAAAGTGTCAGCGATTCGCTCTCTCACTCACTCCCACTCTCTCTCTCTCTCTCTTTCGCTGTGTACTGCTTTTGTTTGGGTGGTTGTTGCTCGGCTTGTTGCCAATTGAACGTCTCAATTGTTGCAATACTGTTGCCATATAATACAATGCGGCTGCGAAGTCGTGCTGCGTGATTACACAAGAACAAAGTGGCAGTGGCTGTGGCAGTGGCAGTGGCAGTGTCAGTGGCAGTGTCAGTGGCAGTGGCAGTGGCAGTTCCAGTTTCAATTCCAGTTGCCAAACAAACAAATGGCACACAAACACACACACACACACTTACGCCTCACACCCCAGCTCACACCCCGTCCCGGGGCGTCTGCGGGGCCAGCAATCCCACTGGACTAATTCAAGTGTAACCCCTTGTTATCCCAACTCCCAATCCTGCACCCCTCGCACCACTGGCACCCAGCAGCCTTTTGATGGCAGTCGAAAGCACAACGCTCGACAATTGAGCAGTTAAATATTTTGGTGTCATAAGTCGGCATTAGAACTCTTCCCTTCTCCCTCTCCGCCCACAACTACGTCTTTTCTCTCTCAAATTTTCCAACTAAAAATTGATTTTAAGGCTGCATTATTTACAATATTTTATTTACATTTTATTAAAAACCCTTAAAAATCTGTTAAAAATTGTGATCTGCACTTGGTAAAATAGATTCAGCTACATATTATATATAAATCTTTAAAATTTTATGGAAAAATAGTCAAAACAGATCCGATGTTATCTTTGATATAGATTTGATGCCCAGAAAAATTCTGCATTAAAATAAGAAAAAATTTTGTTAAATTTTAAATTCATATAAAAAAAGAACGCCTTAAAAAACCGATCAAAACGAATGAATTTTTAAAATTTGTTTATATTTTATATTATGTATAATTAAATTTTTTAATTTCAGAAACTAGAGATAAGAAAAATGGGTATAATTTGGCTCGGGCAAGTGCTATTAATTTCGGCTTTAATTAAAAAATGAATTAATTTAGTATACGTGATTTATATGTCTCTTGATTTGCGCCTTGCGTCCAACAAGTCCGATGAGTTATTGCCTTAAATCACGTAGTGGGCAAAAGCTGGAGGAAAACTATGAATAAAAGAAGACAAAATTGGTGAAGGCAGGGGAGGGGATGAGGGGGAAGAGCACTGTTGTTGCTGCTGCGAACCTGTTTATTAGTCCTCTAATGCACAATAATGCTTAGTGCCAAGGGTAGGAAATTACTCGGCTCCTCGGGGGAATACTTACCATGCTGCCAGCCAAATGTGACCTTTGTGCCACAGTCGCTGTGGCAGTGGCAGTGGCAGACGCAGTCGTAGTCGAAGTCGCAGCTAGAGCCAAAAACCTACGCTTCTGCTCTGATATTCAATTACGGGACACGTCTCGACTTTCAGGCTCATCGGCCCACTCGACCAGATCCTGGCTGAAGCTCTCTCTCTCTCTGTCTCACTTTCTCTCTGGCCATCTCTGTCTCTGGAAGGTAATTTGCGACTCGACACTGAAATTGCCGCTGACATTTTTACATAAAGCGAATCGCATAAATCACATTTTCCCATTTGCCCATTGCCAGAGCAATCAGAATTCGGTTTATATATTTGGCTGTTGCCAGAGTCGCTTTTGATTTACTTCGGTTTCTGATTGAAAGTGTTGCCAGTGGACTTGAAATATGAAACAATGAGATTACCAGGACTCTTCTCATATTAACACAAATGGCCACAAATTTTGCACTGAGTTGCAAACACACATTTTGGTCTTCTAAGCCGCATTGAATTACAAACGATATTTGCGGCTTTTGCAGTTGGCTAATTGAGCAGAAATATTTCAAATATGTACACATTTTTAATTTATTTCTTTTTAAATAATGTCAACTTATTTTATGGTTTTCGAGCATTTTTATAGAGTTTGCTGAAAATATATTATTTTTGTAGCTATAAAAAATTTTAGTTAATTTAATACAAATAATTTTAATATTCCATTTACAAAGTTGCTTTCAGCTACTACTACTAAAATCTCTAATCATTTTATAGATTTCCTTAACCTTTTTTTTCTGAAAATATTTCTCCATCCTTAAATATATATTTTACTTAAGTTTTTTTATTTTCCATATGACACGGCAGAGTTTGTTGTTTATTAATGCCTAGTTCTCAAAGATGAAATCTCGTTAATTTCGACGGGTTGAACAAGTGCCTTCCATTAGCGGCGTTGCGCCAGCCAGAAATCAAACAAAGTCATAAAAATTTGACACTCGAAAAGCTTCCCACAATCCGCACGCGTCAAGTGCAGGTCCCAATCCCAATCAGAGTCCCAGTCGTAGAGCGTGTGCCTGTGTCTCTGCCACTGCCACAGACTGTGCCTCCTTTTTAGTCATGTGCAATCGGATATTGTTGCAGGCCAGTGGCTGCGACTGGTGGTGGTGGCTGGTGCCGGCAAAGGGGGAAGCGTTTCCAGTTGAGAGTGGTGCATTGGGCGGGTTGTCCGTTGATAGCCGGATGATTGCGTTGGTTGGCCAAGCTAATCAAAGTGCGTTGATGGTCACGTGGCGCAGCAGCAAGGCGAAGATTCCCATGAAATGATTGCAAAGATTTTTTTTTTTATATAAGTATTATTATGATTAACAATTATTATTTTTGAGCAAGTGCAGTTTCAGCTGCCAGGCTAAATGCCGATGAGATTTATGTACATACGCATTGGGATTTGCCACTCCCAACCTGCTCATCCTCAAGAAACACTTGCAACCCCGCTGCGGAAACTGCTCGGTGTTGCCGCACAATTAAATATAAACTTAAATGTGTTTTTGTACTAACTGAATTTGCTATCATAATTTGGTAAATTTAATTAAAACTATAAACGTACGAACATTTGCGGCTTGGCAAAACTTTAAATGCGCCTGCGACAATTCCCAAACAAACTTTTCTACATAATTGCTTTAAATTAGTTGTCAGTCTCTCCGCATGGCTCCCCACCACCACCCCGGGTAACCACAAGTTAAACAAATGTTCAGTGCTCAGCCCAACAAGAGGAGAAGTCGTCAAACCGAAAACAGACCATTAAGTGGGTCCAGAACACAGCTCCTTAAATTAGCGTCTCGGTCTGGGTTTGCCAAAGCCCATGTCATATTGTCAAGTGTTTATGGTCTGTCCTCCAACTGGGAGCAGCAGCAGCAGATATGTTGATGTCAAAGCAACCCTTAAGCACAATATACAAATAAAAGAAAAAAGCTACAAGTAAATCTTTAATTTAAATATAAATATAAAGCTGTAATAGCTATTGAAATATTTGAAATATGATATCTGAATATATAAACTGAAACGATTTAAGCAGGTAATACCCTTTGAAAAGAATAGACACAGAATATTTATCGGACTCTTGAAGGATTATTGTAGACTAAGAAGTCATCTAATAAACTGGCTATTGAATAAATATATATATATATATAGCAAACTCTGTAAATTTTGGAAATAATAAAAAAATTCTTAAAGCACATTATAACAGATTTTTTATCTATAACAAGGAAGAGATATAGTATTTTAGTAAAACATGTTTTAAACTCGGAGGACACAGAACCCTCTATCCAACATAGAATCTCAAATTAGAGCAGGAACTAGGATTGATGGGCTCAGAATGCAGCACAATAGATCTAACAAAATGCATCGCCCTTGCCAGGAGAAGATGCAGCATCCTAGGGATGCATGTTATGAATGTCAAAGACATAGTAGTCCTCGACCCATCAAAGATCCTAACATTCGTTCAGGAACTGGGGTTGATGGAGGAGCTATAAGCTCAGAAGGGGGCACAATGGATCTAACAAGTTGCAAGACATGAAGTTCCTCAATGCTAAATAGGATAACACCAAAGCTGAGAAACTATATAAAATCAGCTGTCATATATATAAGCAATTTTAGCCAGAGCCATAACTAATATAGCCAAAGATCTTAGCAGTACAAGTGGAGCACTTCAGGCCAATGCTCATTGCATATTTCATGTAGATGTGACAGGCGTTTAGAGTACTTAAGGTGAGCGCCTGGGTGTAAAACTAATCCAAGTCGAAATCAATGTTAAATAAATTATGCTCAACTATTTAGCAATAAATTAATCTTCATAAATCACAAATCAACAACGTCGACAACAGCCAGGGACAGACGACTAGCTGCAGGCACACAGACACCTCAGAGAGACAACGACAGAGACAGAGACAGAGAGAGAGAGGGAAAGAGACAGAGAGTGTGCCCCACAACACTGCACTACATTAAATTGGATACGAAGAGGCGTCCTCAAGATTCCGTATAATGACAAAAGCAATTAATTTTGTGCCTTCCAAATGCCAGTCATGGGTGCAAGGTGTGTGTTGCAGTGAGAAGGGGTTCTTCCCCCTCTCCCAATTTTCCACCTGATTACGTTCACAAATCGCTACAAAAACACACCCATGTAGTCAGCCATATCAATGTAAGCCCCCAACACCCAACCCTCCTCCCCCCATCTCTGCTTATTTCACACAACACACAATCAAAATTCCAGAGCACGACTATGGCCAGGTTGGTGCTTGTACTTGGGCTGTAAGCTCCCCAAGCTTTGCAATTAATTATGCGAATCTGACGAATCTTGCTAAGCGAGCAACTCTTCGACTTACCTCATGCACACACACACACCAACACACTCACACACCAACACACACACACAACTGTTTGCTGTCAACTGCGCTGGCATCATGATTTACATGGAACATTTTTGGGGGTAAGAGTTGCCAGAGTTCAAATGTGCTTCGGCTGTGGGTTTTGTGTTTTCGGGGGGAGGGGTGCGGTGGTCGGGGGTCGGGGTGTTAAATGCAAATTTAAAGGCGTGAATAAGCCAAGGCAGACTCTAATTGTAGACAACCCCCGTAATTATCCGCAATAGAAATGCCATTAATGGCATTAAGGGATTCAGCCTTCAACGCATATTGTCCCAGTTCTTAACGAATGAGCGCATTTCTAGAGTTTTACAGATTTTTGTAAACCCAATTGAAATGCTCCGTAGTATTTTTGGAGCCTATGCTAAATTTTATAAAAACATTCCTAACAACTGTTTAAAATATAACTTAAGATTAACGCATCTTCAAAATACACTTTTCAGAAAAGATGTCTTGAAGATTTAATTTCTTTGACAACAAGTTCGAAGAATATTCAATTCAATTATTCAATAAGAAAACACAATGTTTTCTAATAAAATCAACATTATTGACTTGTGGATGAAACACAAATATCCAAAAACAATGTAGCTATGTAAATTAAATTATACGACTTTTGTATATCCTGTTATTTTTCTTTCTAAGCAAAAGTAGTTCTCCAAATTGATTTCGGATTAGTTTTCTTTATTTTACTTAAAAATATTTTTTGACAATTTTTATTTATTAAATGTCAACTAATATCAGTCCACAAAGGAATGTAAGAAAAATAAAAAATAAAATAATATTGCTCAAGCAACAATAAAAAAAATATATAGATTGAAGTAGTAATTTCCTAGATAAAATGTTTATTAGAGTTTTCACCTAAATACCAACATTTACCAAGCATATTGCCCATAAAAACTTTGATTACAGGGTAAAACGACTTAAGATTTTGCAATATTCACTGCAGCAAATTGTGGTCAGCCTTGGGGAACTAGTCTCCTACAAGTATGTCGGATGTAATTGAAGCAAGATAGTCAACTCTTGTAAATAACTGAATTTGTTTGCCACCTTGTGGCAACTCACATATCAGAGAAGGATGCATATGCAAATAGATTTTGGAGTCGTCTTTGCCTAAGTAGTCTTTGCAAATTGAAAGCAAAACATTAAGAATTATGCCTAAATGGATTGCAAATAACGTAGAGGGGTGCAAGGCAAGAAGGGGATCTTAGGGGCCATGTGGACAACACTTACATGGTACATGGCAATTGAAACTAAAATTGAATATTCGAATTGCAATTCAAATCGGAATTGTCAAGTGTTTCACCTCTGTTGTTGTTGTTGTTTTTGTTTGTACACAGATTTTCAATTGCACACACAAACAACCAACAATTGCACTTTGGAGTGTTAAAATATGATATTTGTGCTACTCGTATTTGTCCCTAAAGGTTCACTTGTAAATGTAAGATTTAAAGTCACTTCAAAGTGGGCTCCTCTGCGGCGTCAGGCACCAAATTACTTGCAAAATTTACGCACCTGCAAAACTTTTAATTGAAAACCAGGACTCCACACAAAATTCCATTTAATCAGCCCAAACCATTTGCCCAACTTTCTTGTGTGGAATTTAATTTATGGCGCCTAAATTAAATGAAATGATTTCAACTACAGCAAATTCAGATTGGCCCACATAACATTTTAGCCCTTTTTTGCAGGTTAACTTTGACTAAATCTTTAAGTTATATAAAAATAAATGTTGTAACCTATTTTACTTAATTTAAGCACTTATTAAATTAAAGTGTTATCTCATCTTTCTCGAGTAGTTAGTCTGACTTATCTGCAAAAAGACTTCTCACCATATTTTCCCATTATATTATTGGCTCACACAATTATGAAATGCGTTTTTTACCAGCATATTTTGTAACCAGATACACTGGACACTTCTAAGTGTGATTGCCTCCTCTCGATGGGAACATGGCTTGATTGTTTACATTGCCAACATCGCGCCTTTTGCAGATTCGGTTCTCACCTTGGAGTAGTTCCTACCATGCCCAAAGAGACGAGCAGATGGGACAATGGTGGTGGCAATGCCTTTTTTTTATTCATTTAATCAATTAAGTCATCAGCTTACTATTTGTATTGTTTCTTATGATGGTGGTGGTGGTGGTGGTGGCATCATTCGTGCCCCTTATTGACTTTCCAATGACAGTCTACCGATTGTCGCATTATCTTTCAAATTCCCAGCACTATTCATGTTTTGTTTTGGGTACCTTTTTTATTTTGTTGGGAGTAGCACGTGTCGGTGTCAGTTTTTCGACAGTATAAGTCTGTATTTCTTGGCCTGGCTAAGCACTTAATTAAGACGAAATGCCGCTGTTTTATTATGGGTTTCGGTAAATATTACATAAATTGTTCAATGAAAACACTTAACGACACACGTCACACAAAAATCAATGCGGGAATTCAGTTCCAAACTATTCAAGTCAAGGGGAGATTTTTAATACATCATTACTAATACTTATTAATGTGAGTATTTAAGTAGAATATAGTTTTATTTATATTTATTAATGTATACAATTTATGAGTGTGTTGATTAGAAATTTGTTTGGAAGATGTAAACATCTTAATATTAGATAGAAAACTCAGGACTTATAATATTAATATGCCATAAAAACACAAAATTATAATTCTAGCAAAATATTGTAACACAAAACATATTTTATTGATAAATAATAATATTAAATGATTATAATATGCATGCTTTATTATAATAATATTTTTTAGCTGAATTCACTAAAATAAAATAAATAAATAAATCACTAAGCAAGTTAAAGTAAATTTGGAATACCAGTAATAAGTAGCAACCACTTAATGGTCCATCGCATTTCTGGCCACCATAATCAGGCAGCAGTCACCCAAGGCATTACACACACGCACACACACACACACGCACACACACACACACGCACACTCGCATGAAGGCAACATATGTCCACAAAGTGGCAGATACAAGCGGCAGGGGGGGCGCAGTGAGTATTCATACAAAGTGTGATATTTTGGTTCAGTTAAATTGTGTAAAAGTCAGTCCCTGTTTGTATATGGAACAAATCGAGGCCTGTTAATAGGAAAAGAATTAAGGAGTGAATCGAGGCGAGGGTTAAATACGTGTTTATAGTTACTGGTCACGACAACTGCATTGAAATTGAATGTGGCTCACGTCTCGGCTAATATGCGAAATGAAAAGTCGAGTTTTAAATCATTTATCTTGTTTTACCATTACTCTGATCCAAAAAAAAAAAAAAAAAATGACAGAGGCACGAGAAGATATGATGCCGCTAAATGGCAAAAGACGTGCATGTTCTGAATGCCAAATGAGTTGTGACAGTGACACTGACACAACAACAACAACAAGAACAACAATAAGAAAAAAACGGACACCTTTTTTATCCTGCGGTACGGCAAACCCTTTGACAACCCTTGGGACGTATCCTTCTGCTCATAGGTATTATTCAAATTGACGACTTGACGCCGTTTTTGAGTGTACTTTTCGCATTTTTTAACTTAAATTGTGGCCATGATTAATTTACAATCGTGTCCCGTCCAAGACTTGACCGTATCCTTTTCCAGTTGACTCTTCTTTTTTTTGTTTCCAACTACTTGACTTTACTTAATTTTCCTTTACATTCACTTGACAAATTGCAGTAGAACAGGCCTGAAATTAAAAGAAATACCTAACTCAGAAGTTTTCAAATTAAAAAATGTTTTAAATTGGCTAAAATTGAAAATGGCGCCTTCCATTTCAATTGCAATTCTAATTTCCTAATTGAAACTGATAAAATGTTATATTTTGTTACCATCTGAGCTACATCGTATATCATTGTGTTCTGCACGTGTCCAAGTCAAAAAAAAAATTGCATTGATTGATGTTTTGCAAAATTTTGCAATTGCAAATCAATCACTTTTTCGCGAATTTAAAATTATCAAATTGGCTTTGCAAAAAAAAAAATATGGTTTAAGTGAGTTTACTTTTTCGCGAATTTAAAATGATAAAATTTTCTTTTATTAAGCTAAAGGTATTTTTTAAGTGAGTTTAAATTGATAAAGTCAGATAACAAAAATTAATTTAAGCAATCAATTTCTCTAACTTAAATATTAATAACTAAAATCGCATTCTTGGATTATAACACCTGGCCACAAATACAATCTTGAAGTGTCATCTTGTAGACTAATTTGCAGCGTTTAGAATATGAATCGCATTGAGTGCGAAATGATAGACTCGTCGGAGCTGGGTTTAGTTGCCTCACCCTAAAGGACACAAAACGAATACATTAAAATGATAAATGAGTGCGATTATAAGCGTATTACCTTCAAATTAATATTGTGGCCCGTAATCAGCATGGGGCCGCGCCCAGGTAAAAAAGCAACGGGTCAACGATTTATTGGCTAAAAGTGAATTACTCTGCAGCGGGGCATGAAATATGCGGCCAAAATCAAACATAATCAAGTGAATTGGGTACTCTTACTTTGATATTGGCTTACACACCCATCTTGGCCATTCAGCTAGTTCGTTTGTTTGTTGGCTGGTTGGTTAAAATTAATCCAACCGTTACGTGTTTTTCCAAGGACAGCGACATACTGCAATATACACCAAGTACACATACATATACTGTTATACGGTTATGGCCGAGCAGGTAAACATCGTTTGTCAACCGTTTTGACTGCTCGACTTGGCCAAAGGGCACCAAATATTTGTTGACATTCCTTGGGAAATTACCATAATTAGTTGATTCGAAATAGACCAGGAACAGAAAACTGGTGTCCATTGGTGTTTGATCAGCGACTTCCGCTTGGTGGTGTGTATGCGTGTGTATGTGTGTGTGTCTATTTGTGTTTGTGTGTATTTGTTTCCAGGTCACGGCATCGATGTCAACATAATGCGGAACGGCACTGCCCACAACTAAAAGGATCATAATTAGAGCATATGTACGGATTGTGTGCAAATATTGACGCTTATACCACTAACATTCCCTTCACTCCCCTCCCATGCACACCCTAACTTTTGGGTGTGCTTGTAAACGTAAATTAATCAGTTTGGCATATCAATCTACACACGCAAACAATTCACACACAACATAAAAGTCTACTTTATTCTATATGCAGACATATGCTCAAAAACAATCTCAATACCAAATATTTCCCAAAAACTATTTCGGCAAATAAATAAATACTTAAATAACACACGCATTGAATTAAAATACAAATTATTTTACTTAAAGTTAACTAAAGAATAGTTTTCAAAAAATGATTTACACTTTAATTTAATTACTCTGCTTATTTTTAATATTTTGTTTATTTTAAAACATAAATTATAAATTCCCTATTAATCTTAGGGTATTGTTTATTGACTTATATTTGTTAATATTTTTAGTTTCCAGTGCTTTAAAAATAATCTTATTAATTAAAGCATAACCTACTAAGGCAAAATGTTGAAATGTTTAATAAATTATAGTAATAATATTTAAATATAACGTTTAATATAAAATATTGAAGATTATACCTTAAAATAAGTTACAATCGTTTTACAATTATAAATAATATTGACTATGTTAAATTACATTTAAAAAACCTTAAAGCAATTTAATATAGTATATTATTTTTTGAATATTGAAATATAATAATTAACAAAATTGCAATTTAGTTTTATCCAATATGTATAATACTTTTCCATATGCATTCCCCGAATGGACAGTAATCAAGCAATTAAAATCAAATCAAAAGAATGACTGCCAAACTGACAAAAACCCCGAAATTGCTATAGAGATTTCTTGGTTGCTGCCGACAATTATTAACCACAAGTTGGGAAACGAGGGATTAGGGCTGCCAAATGACTTTAAATTAAGTCCGATATGTGCGTCTGCCGATTTAATTAAAATCAAAACAAAATCTTTGCCCTTCCTTCGCCTGTCCAGCAAGGGGATAATAATAAACGCATAAATAATGCAAAACAATAAATGAGCAAATATTCATAAATTATTAACGCAGGCGTCGCCGACTCCTGATTCCTGTTTGTATCACGACTGACTGCAGGGGGCGCGGACTGGCAAAAAGGGGGCACTGCACAAATACCCAAAATATTTTGCCAAAGCATTTAAAAGGACAATGAAGCACGACGCAGCAGCCAGATGACTGAAATGGAGGAAGAAAAGCAAATCCCCGCAACAAATAATTGAGCCTCATAAAGAAATATCATTCATTGATTTTCCTTACGCTTCTCTCTCTCTCTCTCTCTCTCTCTCTCATTCGCTCTCTATCCGTCTCTGTCTGCGGCAAGTGGATAAAGCTGTGTAGGTTGTCAGCGCCCAAGGAACCACAAGGACCATAAGGCTGATGAAACTATCAGCGTATAAGTGAGGGGTTGATTGCGGTGAGCAGCATGATTTTCACATGAATTCGAAATCTATTCCTCGTCATGATTTGCACAAAATTTGTCAGTTTGGCCAGAAACGTGTCTGCGAGAAAGAGAGAGAGGGAAAGAGGGAGTAGAGGTGATATGGAGACAGCGATGAATAGAGTGAAAAGGGAGTCAAGTTTAAGGGGAAACCTGAAACAGAGCAAATGATAAATTATTGAAAAAGTTCTGTTAATTTGATGACATTGATGCCCTGGCCAGAGATTATCACGGAGTGGCCCTCATCCTAATCGTCCACAACAAAGGGATTGCTGGCAGAGTATTCAGATGTTTGTTCTCGCGCATATTATGCATCATAACCTACATGATGAGTTATCTCATAAAAAGTACTAGTTTCTTTAATTGCATATCCTGCTATGCCTGGAAAATTCAATTTATTCACGATATATATTTTTTTCATGTTTTTTTTGGCAAGTACAAATTAATTCAATTTCAGTTTTAGCCCTGTTTTCATGTTGTTCATTGATTTATATTTTTTTTTATTATAGACATAGCTGCGTATCTGTAGCGGATGAAAGGAGCAACTTCTCTCAGCGCCTGTCAGCCGGGATCCGCGATGCGAACAACTTAAACAATTTATATTACATAAAGAATACGAATATCTTTTATTTGTGGAACATGTTAATAATGTTTTCTCGATCTCAATCGAAAGTTAATCATCATAAAAAATAATATAAATACGTATATCAAAAAAATGATAGTAAAAACCAAAATATATATGAAAAGGTAAAAAAACATATACCTGTATGATAGTTTTTACTATCAAAATAATGTAAGCAGAATTTCAGAGCTGTATAAATTTGCATCAGTTTATGTCCCGTTTTACATTTTAAATAAATATATTTATGCATATTAGCCTCTAACAGAGTGCACACTCAAATGACATATCAATTAGCTTTTTGTATGCGGAAGCAGCAGTTGGCTTAAATCCATACATCGATAGCAAGCTAACTATCGATATGCACATGCAACGATACAATTTGTGCAACTCTAAAATTAGCATCGACGCCAATTGCTTTGACAAATTCTCAATCAAGACAGAAAAAGAAAACAAATGTGAAAGTAAAGCTTTATAATTTGGCATTCTCATTTCAAACTCAAAATGAGTGCCTACAATCGAAAAGTATTGATGAAAATGGGATCCAGCTCGAGCTTCGATGCGACCGACTGTGGTATTGACGAGTCGGGCTACGGGTCCTTTAAAGCGCTGCACAACTCAACCGTGGAGGCGCCATTTTTATTTGATCGCGACAATGAGAATGAAAACTGTCGCAATGCATCCAACACGAATGCAATCCACTCACAATCTGCCTACAGTTCGATGCAATTTCAAACGCCTGGCAATCTAACGAACAATACGACCCAATTCCGCAAATCCGGTTTCAGTCTGACTGATGCAAGCGATCATGCAAGCAAATTTCCACTACTGATGTCCACGAAACGACGCAAATTGCACTGCCAACCATTGGGGCACCACAGCAGCCCCAAAAAATCGAAAAAGAAACTATTTCCACAGCCGCCGGTTTCCATCTGCCGCACACGTTACTACGATGGCATCGAGCAGCTAGATATTGTTGGCAAGCTGAGCACTACTCAGCCAGCGTTGGAGTGCATCCTGCAACATGTTGGCTCGCACACGCTGGACGTGATGACCCGAGTGTCCGAGTGCTGGGCACAGGTAGTACAGAAAAGCCAGCGTGCGATGGAGCGACTGCTCAATCATCGCTTCAAGCTGAGCCTGACCAAGGAGAACGCTGGCAGTCATCCGCGAATGAAACGCCATCCGATGCAGTCAACTAAACAAATTGTGCCATTTAACCCATCTAACGCCATATATAAACCAAATCTAACACAGGGTAGCTATAAGCACTCACCGTTGCAGGACAACGCTTGTCCGATGGTGGAGCAGATGCAGCGCATCAAGTGTCCGCGCTGCGGCAAATGCAGCCGCGTCTTCTACTACCAGGTGGAGGAGCAGCATACGCCGCTGACGATGCGTCGGCACAGGATGGCTGCTGCCCTTTCGCAAACATTACCAAACAACAATTATGTAGCCTTCAGCGAGACGAAGCCATCTCTGGGGCGCTGTTATTCCATGGATGAGATGAACAGGTCCTCGCCGCCGCCGCCTCCGCATTCGGTCGGTGAATGCACTAGTGTCTTATGTAAATTTCGCTTTTGTGTGATATGCTGCGGTCTTCCGCATCCGGGCGAGAAATGTCTGGTCACCGAAATGGGCACACCTTCAAAGATCATGATGCCCGCGGAGAAGGTGACGCCACCGAAGCGTAGCCAAAAAATTGACTTCAAGCTCTGTCGCAAAAAGTCCCTAAAGCGTTTGGCCTTTTAAACCGGAGCAGCAACAAAGCAACTAAAAAGAGCAACTACTTTTTTTATCCTTAGTTTAAGTAATTAGATTTTTTACATGTTTCAAACTAGTATTATATTGTCGTTACATACATTAGACATTACAAATTACATTTAATAATAAGATGTGAGCGTTCTTCATTTTAATGTCATGCATTCGTATTAGTTTTTCCTTTATTGTATTTTACGTATTATGTATGCTGAACAAACATTCTTGTACCTCTGTGAGATTAATTAGACTTACGAAACATTTTACATATTATAAACGAACAAAACCATTAAACATCAAAAATGTCAAATTACGCTGGGTTTTTTGTATTTATCTTATTGGACAATTGGTCAATTATATACTATAATCAATAAAAAGTAAAAACAACTACAAATTAAAAACAAGAAGGTGAAAACTGTAAACTGGATACAATCTGCAGACATCTAGTTAATGTTCTGAGTTCGATTTAGTTGAAATTGAAGGCCACACTTATGTAGTTCTTCTGCTGATAAAAACATATATATATTTTATGGGATCGGAGAGGGAATAAAAAAATAATTCCGAAATTGAGAGCTATTTATATTAAGCATAAAATGTTTACTTGAGCAAACATTTTTAATTGGTCTTATTTGACCAAAAAATTCATATAGCTAAATTAACTCTAGTGCATTTGCATTAGAATCTTTGCTGAAATATACATTTATTGTACCTTTACAAATATGTTGCATTAGTTTTCATTAAAGTTAAAATACATATTTTAGGTAGAATTTTCCATTAGTTTTTAATTACTGTATTATTTAAGCAAGTGTCATTACAGCGTTTTGTAGATTGTAACGTCACATGTAACTTGTCGTGCAGCACTGTCTATTGAACATCGATATACAAAAAAAACGTGTGAACTTATCGATACATCACTATTTTATTTTACCGCCGAAGCACGTGTGAGGAGGTCGTTGCATATTTTACGTTTATATTCTAGTGTTTTTACACACAAAGGAGCCAGAACAAAATGACGTCGTCATTGGCTCAACAACTACAAAACTTGGCTGCGCCGCAGACATCCGTTCCTTTGGCGGATGCACGCAGTCGCGCCTCAATATTATTCGATCCCAAGGAGGCAGCTACAAAAGATAGACGAGCCATCTACGAAATCGGCCTGAGTGGCCTCCTCGAGCTGACTGCCTTCAATCCGACCTTCAAGGAGTTCCAACTGACGCTCTTCGATGAGGCAACCCTCACGTTGGAGCGTGCCGTCGAGCAGACGGAGGTCAACCAGCTGCTGGATGCGTCAATCGCAAAATTCTTGCGTCTTTTGTCGCCTTATTTTTTGCTGCGTCCGGCGCACTTGTGCTTTGAGTGGCTGCTGCGTCGCTTTCAGGTGCACGAGTACAATCGGGAGCAGGTGATGGCACTGATTATGCCCTACCACGAGACGAACACATTTGTCAAAGTGCTGCAAACAATGCAACTGCGTAAATTCGATGAGGATTGGTTCTGGCTGCGCCGATTGCAGCGTCCTGGCGTCCCTCTCTCCAAGACGACCGTAGTGAATCGTGCCGCGAGCGTGCCCACGTTCCTCAGCTTCGTCTGCCGCAGCACACGCCAGGCAGTCAAGGAACTGGGACCACGTGCCCCTCAGCTGCAGGCACAGATAAATTTCTATGCCACAGTTGTTGTGGGCGCACTGCAGACGGCCAAACCACTGGAGGATTGGCATATTTCAACCATATTGGAGTCGCTGCTGAAGGGTCTCGCCTCCGACACGGTCGATTTTGTAGCTGCCTCCTATGTGATTGTCGCCCAGCTCGTCTCACGCACCAAACTGAAGCCGAAACTCTGCAATGCGCTGCTAGAGCGCGTGGCCAACTGCACCTTCGAGCGGCTGCACACGACGGCCCTGATGCTGCTCATCGCCATACAGGACAAGCAACGGGCTGCCTGTCCGCAATTTACAGCCAAGACCATGTTAAATCTGGCCTGCCAGAAGTGGCTTATTAAGGCCTTGGCTGCCCTGGCCAATGAGAACATTGCCATTCAGGCCATTTGTATGCCGCTAATGCGCGGATCAGTTGCGGCCATACGTGAGGGAGATGAATCCACAGCTACGCATCAGCAGTTTCTCGACAATCTTCTGTCCAATGTGCCGTTCTCCCAGCACAGCGCTCAGCAGCTAATCAAGTAAGTAATTTTCTCCTGTCCATTCGATTTGATTGTTTACAGTGTTTCTCATTTAGCTGTTTCCTTGACACTTTTGTGGACATGGAAGCTGATAATGAATCCATGCATATGGATACCACTACGAATGATGACGAGGATACAATCATTATTGATTCCGATGATGAACTGCTGCCAGCAAAAACCAATTTTCAGACATGGTATACAGAATTCCTCGAGAAACTCGAACGCCGCTATCCGGATGCCTTTGATCTGAGTGTCAAGGCGGCGCTAAGTTCCAAATCCAACACAAACAATCGAAAGAAAGCACTCAAGTTGGCATTGGGTGAGTCGTATGTGAAATCAACAGATCAGTTGAAGAAATGCATAAATTGTATTAACAAACGTTTATATTCTCTGAACAGGCTTTCGTTTAAATACAACCGATGAGAGGTCGAAGCGTGCTTATGAGAAGCTCTACCATTACAGCGCCGACTGGCGTCTGAGCGCCGTGCAGCAGCTGCTGCAGAATCTAAAAGTGCCCAAGCGAAGGGAGCGCTGCTTTCGCCTGCTGCAGGAATGTGTGCCCGATAGGATCAAGGATGATAGTCCCGCTGTTGTTGCGGAGCTCCTTAAGCTGCCCACCGTAGATTTTGTCCAGATGCTCGGCGCTCGATCCTTTGCCCAGACGCTCTGTGAATTGTTGCAACGTGCACAGCAGCAGCGGCAAACGCAATGGGACTCTGTGGTGCCACAAGCTGTGCAGCACTTAACCACTGCTGCTGTTAGCGATGAATACGACCCGAATCTATTGCTGCTTGCACTGATGCCCTATCTGTTTCCATCCACTGCACTGAGCGTCAAGGAACACGAAGCACTGCTGCTGCTGTTGAGCAGCAGTTTAGTGAGCAAGCTATCATTTCTGGGTGAGCTCAATGTGTGCGCCGACCATGAGAAATTTAAAGTCGGGCAGCATCGCCAGCAATTTCTGAATGTGATTGCCAATGCCGGGCAGCTGGCCAAACAGCAAATGGCGCTGCTCGATAGCTTGGAGCAGCATGGAGGCGTTGCCTATCTTCGCGGCGAGGCGACGCAGCTGACCCACCTGCTCATCCTGCTCACCGCGTATACCAAGCGCGAGTTGAGCGCCTCGGAGGGTCTGCACATGCTGCAACGCCTGGGCGTCTACACCAGCGGCTTTCACTTCCGCTTGACCAAGGATGACGACGGCAACAACAGCAACTTTGTGCCTCTGCAGCTTTACGTGGACTTTTTGACAACACTCGCGAAGAATATAAAGTTCTCACAACTCTCGGCTACCCACTGGAATCAATTGACGGATGAGTTGCGTCTGTGCCTTCTGATCCTGGATGCATTGTGCGCTCACGTTTATGACAAAAAATCCTCTCCAGCTGAGCGCAGGGAATGGACACGTGCCCTGAAGGAGTGCGTCAACTTGATGCTGCCCGAGGTGCAACAAAAACTCGATTTTATGTGCAACTTTTATGTATACGACACATTGCCAGAGCTGTTTAGCAACGTCTCGGATTATGCCGTGTTTCGCGTGCGTGGATTTCAACTGTTGCAGGCACTGTTGCATGCACCACCTGGCGGCGACATCAACTGCAGCCTGTTGCACGTGCTGCGCATAGCCAATGCCTGCAGTTCGCCTCTGCAAACGCTGCGACAACAGGCGCTGCAAACGCTCCAATTGCTCGACCAGAAGAAACTGGATACACACGTTGCCCACCTAGTGCAGTGTCTGCTGCAGCGTCAAAGTGAACTGTGCATGGATCATGAGCAATATGCCCTCATTCTGCACACCATACTCCAGAACAAGAAGTCCACGCCCCGAGAAAAACTGCTGCTGTCCAAGTTGCGTCGCAGTCTTTTGGATCTGGTCTGCGATGTGCAGCAGCCGGCAATTTTCACTGCGGCACTGTTAAAGGCCCTGAAACACATGAACAATGAGGCAATGCTGACGGCTCTGTTGCCGTTAGCCGAGTCAGCGTTGGAGCAGGTGGCACCAATTGATTCCGGCAAGGATACACCACAGTTGGCACAGCTTAGCTGGCCGCATAGCGATATTTACAGTGCCGTAATTGAACGCTTCGAGGGATCAGTTGGCTTGAGTGTGCTGCAGAGCCAACCTAGCTCCTGGCATCTGCTGGAGGTGACTTTCAAGCAGCACACCACCTATGTGCAACTGGAACAGAAACTACAACCACTGCCCTGCGTCCTGCTCAACTCCCTGTCCCCGGAGACCTACGAGCAGCTGCCGAGTCAGCATAAAGTGGCATTGTTGCAGCTGATTGTGGAGGCAGCCACTGCCGCGGATAACGATAGCATCTTTCTGGCTGCACATCGTCTGCTCAAGCGTTGCAGCATCGATTGTCAGTCGCTGATTCCCATGTTGGCCAGCAGGCTGAGTCTTAGCACTCGCAGCACTTTGCCGGAGCGTCGCGTTCGTGGCACAACTGAGACCAAATTGGATCTGACCTCCGTTGCCTGGAAACAGGGCATGACGCTGCTCGAGCTGTTGGAGCATAAGAAACAACTTGTTGGCGCTGAGCTACTCATTCCCCAGCTCTTTGATCTGCTGCAATTGTGCCTGACGCTGGAGGAGCATAGCGCTGCCGAGTATCCCAAACAGCTGATCCTCTCCAGTCTGCTGCACTGCTGCGAAGCATCGCAGGCGGCTGGCGTACAGCTGTCCAAGGTGCTGCCCGAGTCATGTTTCCGCATCGAGCAGGTGGTGCAGTGTCTGCGCAACACACAGAATCCACAGACGCACCAGCATGCGTTGGTCTTCCTCACACGCTGCGCTGCACTGTATCCGCAGCAGGTGCTGCACAAGATTGTCGAGATCTTTACGTTTGTCGGCTCAACGGTGGCGCGACACGACGATGCCTTCAGTCTGCACATCATACGCAATGTGGTCGAGACCATAATACCCACACTGCTCCTCCAGCCAGGTGAACAGCGTCAACGCCTCGTTATTGCGGTGCTGAAGGTCTTTGCCGATATCTGTATAGATGTGCCGCTTCATCGCCGCCTGCCACTCTACGAGACGCTCTTCCGCGTGCTCAAACCCCGCCAGCATCTGTGGCAATTCCTCTGCATTGTCATCGAGTCACAAATGCAATTGACCCAGACGCCACAGACGGTGGACAGACAACGTTTGGAGTTCGTACGCGATCTGTTGCTGATGTTCGATCAGGCGGCCATTGTGGACACCTGTGTGCAGCTGCTCGACTATTTGGCAAAACTGCCACAGACCAAGGATGCGCTTGCCGAGGCAGCCAGTTCCGCCTCGACCAGAAACATATCGCCGGAGCAGCAGCTATTTGATGTGCGCACGCGCAGTTTCAAGCAGTTGCGTCACTACAAATACCTCATCATGGAATTTCTGTCCAGTACGAGCAGCTCTGCTGAGTTCCATGCCAAACTTGGCAAACCCAAGCAGTCGCAATTGGCGCTCTATCAGAATTTCATAGCCAAGACACTCTCCTATGTGGTCGTCGTCAATCAGGCACAAAAACAGGCCGATAATGTGCTCAAGAAATACTGGCATGTCCTGGGCAATCATGCGCACGATGTCCTCAACAATGCCATTTGCATGCTCACTCCCGAGCATTTCCTCACTGTGGTTATGGAGCTGATGCAGCACGAGCTGATCGATGTGCGCATCAAGGTGGTGGAGTTGCTGGTCAATAAACTGACGCCTTCAATGGATTACTTTGCCCAATGCCAGGCAACCCACTTCTTATTGCTCATCGAGCCGCTGGGCACCATTGTCGATGGCATCCTGGACACGGTGGGCGGCAACAATGCACAGCAGGCGCAGCTACAGCAGGCGGCTCTTCAGGCACTCCAGCTGCTGGCCCATCGAAACGGACACGATTTGCTGGACGAGTGTCGCATGCTCCTGGCCAAGCTGACGCGCATCGTCAAGCGACGCGCCAATGTGCCCAAAGCTGTGCTCGGCAATGTGGTGCTCACCCTTGTCGAGGTCTGTGCCAGCATCAAGGCACACGCTCTCGCCCAGTTGCCAAAGTTTGCGCCACAGCTAACCGAACTGCTCAAGGAACAGGTGCAGCTGCTCTCAACCCAACGGCAAACACCGGACTACGTCTGCTCCACTTTAGTCACTGGTAAGCGGAATATAACAATTCATTTATTTGGATATATCTAAGCGATTTGATTAATCAGTGCCGCTCTAATTCACATTTGTATCTATTGAGCAGTGAAAAGCTTTCCATTATAATTGCCAACATAGCGTGAAAGATCACAAAAGCCACCAATTTAGCCGGATCTCATTTAAATCCAATCGAGCGTAAAAAAAATTAAAATTGATTTTATTTTATTTCTGTGAATATGTATTTTAGTGAATATATGGTAAAAATCAGAAATGATTTTTTTTAACTGCCTTTATTTATAATCATAAATCATAATTAACATAATCCGGTGAATCGATATATATTTATCTGTTTCTATTAATTCAAAAATGAATGAATATCAATTTTAGTGAAATTATAGTAAAATTAAAAAATTAGCTTTAAATTCGTTTTTTTTTTTAACTGTCTTTATTTATATTCATAAATTATAATTAACAATCTTTCTGTTAATTTAATTATTCTATTAAGAAATTTACAATTTTACCACTTCAATTATTAATTAATGTTTTTGTTGCAGGCTTCCACAAGCTGTTTTTGACGCTGCCGCTCTTCCTGGGTCCCTATTTGGTTGACATCATTGTTGCACTGATACGTCTCTCCGTGCAGCTGGAAAGTGCACAACTGGCCCAGGACAAACGGACGCAGGCCATCAAGCTACGCATTCTCGACTTGTGGGCGGCGATAACGCAGGGTGTTGAGGCACGCATTCTGGTGCCGAGCTGTGCCAAAAGCTATGCCTGTCTGTTGGAGGCAAAGGCCTACGATGAGGTGGGCGTGCTGATGCGACAGCTACTTCTGCCTTGCATTCGACACAATGGCAACGCTGAACTGCAACCCGTACAGGAGGCGTTGTCCGAGCTCTTCCTCCAGGCACTCGAATTCCGGCTGGAGGTGCGTGGACATAAACAGCAGCCGCAGCGTAAGCACATTGCAGAGATTGAGGCGTCGGTTAGTGAGGCATTTGTCGCCTGGATACTCAAACTGTCCGAGACGAGCTTCCGGCCCATGTACAGTCGTGTGCACAAGTGGGCCATGGAACGCACTGAGATCCAGCCGAAGCTTACCTATTTCCTGCTAACCAATCGCATTGCCGAGGCGCTCAAATCGCTCTTTGTGCTCTTCGCCGATGAGTTTATCGCGGATGCGGCACGATTGCTGCACGAGCACAACACATCCAATCCAGAGTTCTCCGACGAAGTTGACTCCGACGATATTGTTGAGTTGTTGTCGGCAATTCTGGGCACATTGCGTCACGTGTTCCTGCACAGCAGCAGCGACTTCATCAACGATCATCGCTTCAATACGCTGATGCGTCCACTTGTGGATCAGCTGGAGAACAGCTTGGTGCTGGCCAGCGGGTGTGAGGCGTTACAGCAAACGCTCTCAGATTGCATCGCCCAATTGGCTGCCGCCAGCAACGATGTGCTGTGGAAGCAGCTCAACAACCAGGTGCTGCTCAAGACACGCAACTTTGCGCCCGAAGTGCGCATCCTGGCCTTCAACAGCAGCGTTGCGATTGCCCGCAAGCTGGGCGAGAGCTTCGCCCCACTCCTGCCGGAGACGGTGCCATTCATAGCCGAACTACTCGAGGATGAGCACGAGCGTGTGGAGAAGAATACCCGCAGCGCTGTCCAAGAATTGGAAACGATTCTCGGTGAACCAGTGCAGAAATATTTGTAAGCGCATTTCCGAGCTTATTTAGATAATGTAAACTTTATATTCAATTTTACTTGTATTGCTGACTTTCATACTTTCTTAAAAGGATTCAAATCCTTGTTTTATTATTATGTAATGCTAATTGTTCAACTGTTAACTGATCGATAATTAATCGATAAATATTTCAATTTCTATATTGGTGAAATATAAAATACACTATTTTTGCAAAAGTAATTACACAAATTTAATATTTGAACAACTCGGAAATAATATTTGTATTCTGAAGAAGATTTGGCAACTAATTCCAAAAGTGATAAATGATTCGATGCATTCCGTTTCCTCTTTGGTTCTTTGTAAATTGATTTCCAAAAACTATTTTAAACTCAAGAATTTATTTTCAAGTCAAAACAATTATTCGAATTTGTTGAAAGTTAAATGTAGTTTGAGCAACTCGCAACTACTTGTTGAGGGTAAACGAATAGCTTGGAATTTGTGCATTGCTTTGGGCTGTGTCCAGAGTGTGCTTGTCAGTTGGAGTCTCGGGATCCTCGCGTTCCTCCTCCTCATCGATAATGCTGATGTCGCGTATGGAAGGACGACGCCAGCCGGTGAGTGCCTGCGCCTGCTTCGTCTTTGTCAGCATCCTGGGCCCAGTCACGGATATCAGAATGGCGCCCAATGGAGCTGTTAGTAAAATACTTAAAATGCATATTGTTTGCACAATCTTCGCCCAGTTGCGCTCCTCTTCGGTGGATGATTCGTCCAAATGTTTAAGAGCCACCGGTCCCAGTGCAGCCTGAACCGTCGCCTTCGCCATCCAGGAGAGGCCCACAAAGAACTTCTCCTTGGTATTGAGACGATCGCCAACAGCGATGCCAGCTGTGACAAAGATGCGTATTATGACGCCGCTAAATATGCAGACGGCACCAATGTAAATCAAACTTGGATCCAGCTCGCTCAACTTGATTGTGGCGCCCGTCAGGCCAAACAGAATGGGCTCGAAGATCATCCAGAAGATCTCGAAGCCGGTGCCAACTGGATTGTCATCGATGGTCCAGCCATCCTTGCACCAGAAGTAATTCGAGACGAATGATGAGAAGACAACAGCCAGCGGACCAGCGCCCTCAAAGCCCAGCTTGCCGCTGCCATAGATGGCCACCAAGTTGCCAATGAATAGCAGCAGCGTCCGCAATGGCACCACAAACGAATCCCCCTTCTCAGGAAAGATGCGCGCCAACGAACCCCAGATGATGCCAAAGCCCAATCCACCAACGATGCAGACTGGCACCTGGGCATACAGGTAGAACTGTCCTTGACTTGAGTACATGATCGTATGGATGATGCCGAATGCGGCCACCGAGAGCGCATCGTCCACACCAGACACGGCCACAACCAAAGTGGGTATGCCCTTGGTCACACCATATCCCTTGGTGCGCAGCCGGAACAAACAGGGCACGACTACGGCGGGTGCAATGGCCGCCATTATGGAGCCAAGCATGCAGCCCCAAATCCAGGGCAAGCCGAGCAGAAAGTGTGACATTAACACCATGACACCAAACTCCACAAACCAGGGCACAATGCCCAGCTTGAGAATTGTCTTGTACACCTTCTTGAAGGCATCCGGATCCATTTCGAGGCCAGCTCGCGTTAGGATTATGGTGAGTGCAAATTTACGCAAATGGACGATCACCGTTGAGAAGTCGCCATCGAAATTGACCCAGCCAGCATTCTGAATAATACAATTTTAATTTCGAATGTTCCAAAGATTAGGCCTCAATTTACGCACCTGAAACAATAGGCCCACCAGGAGCATGCCGAGCAGGCGTGGCAGGGTGGCCAATGAAATTAGATAGCCACCAAAATTAGCAGCCACCGTAAGCACAACGAGGTCAAAAAGCTGTCCGCCTGGTCCAGCTGATTTGCCAATAATCACAAACGAGATGATCCAAAGTAAAGCACCTTTTCAGATAAAAAAAAAACTATTTCACGTTTGGATTGTCAAATATTTCTGGGCAGGCAGCTCACCAATTGCTGTGAGGGAAGTCAGGCGGGAGAATGTACGGAATGTGGGGCACAGTGGATAGGGAAAGAACTTTTGCCAGAACGGTGGCTCCCACGAATCGGATGGCTCCTGCTTGCGACACTTAAGGCAAAAATTATAGATCCACGACTGTTCCACATAATTCCCATTGCTATCCTGGACTCCTTGGACCGCCGGCAAGCCGCCATTATAATTGCCATTGAGCACGTCCAGCGCACTCTGCTTGTAGACCTCTGTGTGGATTAAGAGTGATTGATAGATCAGGAGTGTTGACCATATATGGACTCACAAAATTAGCATCTAACTCTAATTGAGTGATAAGTGATAAGTGTGGCTTGCCAATATTTTGTACCATAAATTCGAAACAAGAATTTTATATCGCCCCTTTTTGGAGGGATGCTAATTGCTAACGACAACTTTACGACTTCAAATTCAATTTACATTCGCTACATAAAATTTTACGGTGCCTTTGTAATTAACATAATTATATTTAATATTAATTTCAGACTAAGCATTTTATATATAACCACTATTATATCCTGAATAAATAATACACATCTATGTAAAATATCTGCAAATGCATGAAACATTTCTCCTCCATCAATTTAAAAAACTCTTTTAGCTTAGATCAATGTAAAATAATATTTTAAGCCACTTTAAAAAAGTATTAATGTTTTGATTGCAAAAAATGGATTTCGCTTAATTTCAAAACCCATTTTTTGCCATCAAAATGATTAATTTTATTCTCTAAAAATAATAATTTGTAAGTGTCCAAAAAAAATGATCGGTTCAATGACACAATAAAAATGAACAAAAAAGTAAATTAGAAAAAGCACATTGAAAATAAAATTATTAATCAATTAATTTCACTTAAATTTTGTAAGCTATCTTCCTATATTCACTATTCCCTATATTCACAATTTTTAAGAGTCTGACTTACCATAACTGTTTGTCGAGCCACGATCTCCATCATTTTCATGGGCGAGAGTATCCTTCAAGATGCTTCTCCTGCGCGTTGGCGTTCCGATCTCAATAGGTGAATGTGTTGAAGTCTGTGCCCAAATTTAAAGTTTTTTATATAAATATAAATATATGTATATTTTTTTTATTGATTGCGGCTGTTGACTAATTGCAAGTGTGCGTAAATCACCAAGCATTTGATCACTATAATTACTTAAACAATTACGAGCCTCATTAAAGTTTACGTAATTCCCGGAAAGAATATAGTTACTATATGCTGCACCCGCATTTGGCTCGGTGGATCGTTAAATACACAGTAAAAAAAAACACAATTTACGATCGTAATCACTGCTCAAATCGGTCCGATTACCTGTGATATTTTCCGTGCTTGTGGACAATCATAGGCGAGATTATCATAGCCGGCCGTATTGGGTCCTGGAACGGGCACTTCCGAAACAATGCTGACACGCCGCTTTGGCTGATGATCGATGACGATAGTGCTCTTGTGATTTGGCGATGGCGTTGTCTGCCCCTCAATGGAGACCAAAGGCGTTGGCACATTGATTGCCAACGTGCTGGGTCGAGGTGGAATACCAATTACGGGCACTGTGCTGCCCGGATCTAAGTTGGTCGTCATTGTTTTGTGGCTCTGCAGGATAATATGGGGTAGGGGTTGGGCGAGTCTTACTAAACACTAACTGATTTATAACACTTGTATCAGCTTACTATATACATAACACACACACGATTTTATCCGTTCTGTGGATTTTACAACCAGCTCGTTCAGCGTTTAGCGTACAAATAAACTCATCGAGGCTGTCGAAACTGATCACGGCTTTTTTTTTTTTTTTTTTTGGGCGAGTTGCGGGCTTTTGGGTGTGCGGAATGTGCTAACGTTTAATGCAAATGAGTGTTAATTATTTTATATAGAAATCATAAAAACAAAATTACAGCTGGCCATAAGTAAATTTAGAGTTTTCAACAATTTGCACTAATTAGTGAGAAATGAAACTGGCGCCCAGAACTGGTCACATTTATCCAATGTATTGTATGTATGTAATGTCTCCAATGTTGTTTATATATATACTTATATATATATATTTATTTTCTATATATATTGAAGTGTAAACAATGTCTGGTTCGATATCGGATTTGTCATTGGTTGTGACGCATTTTATCTAAATAAATTCACATGAGAGACCAGCAGACACTCGTGTCACAAAAACGAGGCTGAATTAATTGTTTAATGGAATTTGTTACTCTATCGGTTTTTTTTTCTCCCCCTTTTAACTTTGCGCCATTGTTATTATTTTGATTGTTTTTGTTTGATCTTTTTTTTGGTGCGGTATTTAGAAATGTGTTGTGAAAACAGGTATTTGGTTTTACCCTGTGACTAAGAATTGTGTTTGAATTGAGGCTGTAAAGTTGGATTATCTGGTAATTATTTACATATATTCCTAATCTACAGATGAGTCGACTTAAATTTAATTCACTAATTTGACTTTACAGTAATATCTCTTCTTGCGAGTTAGATTAAATCTAACAAAGCATTTCGCTGCATTTGTCGACTGTTTTAGCGTTTTTTGCTCCATGTCATTTAAATTAAATTATACAATTAAATTATTTATCACATACACAACGGTAGCCCAGATTAAAGCTCATATTATTTTCTGTTAATGCACTTTTGTTTCTTTTTTTATTATATGTGAAAAAATTACACGCTTAAATTGCTCACCTGCAAAATGATTTTTTAAATATGTTAGAAGTGCGGCTTTTAAATGACACAAAATAAGTTTCTCTCGCTGATTTATTATCCTATTTATTTGTTTCCACCTACCATTAATTAACATATAAAAGTGGCAACAATTTCAGAATACCTAATTGAAATTTAAATAAATTGCTACCTTTAGCAACAGTTAAGCTTATTTGCGAACAACAAACAAATAAAATTCCCCTCATTTACAAACTGCTCAAATAAAAAAAAAATAAAAGAGTGGATTATTTTATGATCATCACTTGATGAATCTGCATATTGTTAAAATTTATACGTAGTTTTACATTGATGATTATCATATATGGGCTTATTTATTTAGGGCAGAAACCTGTCTTTTAAGAGTATAATTTATATTTTTTGTGCTTCTGTAACAATACAAAATACTGGTTTTTTCTTATCATTTTTTATGATTTTTGTTGTGAATTCCATTTTTATTAATACCTTATGTCATGTAAAATGCACGCACAGTTCGCCTATTAAAATTTAAATTGAAATTGATGGGAATAAACAAATAATTCCCGAGTAATTATTTTATCATTCTCTAAAAAGTATGTTAGCTAAAAATTCAACCAAATAATTAGGCCAAAGGGCCTTAGCGGAGACTCGAACCCGAACTCGAACAGAAAATTTAATTGATCTTAAGAACATTTCTGAAACTGTTAATTTGAAACTAAAAACACATTAATATTGCCAATTAAATGACATAAACTGAGCCTATATTCGAAACGGAGTGATTATGTATATATATATATATATATATATATATATATATATAAATGCAATAAATAAATACTCAAATTTTTCATTAATACTTTCAGCACGTATTCATATTCACATTGAGTAGTTTTAGATTGAAGATTACTGATTATATAGAATCGATAATACCTAAAATATAATTTCGAAAAATTGACCTATTACAGCAATTGCGTCACCATTAAAAATGCTGTCATTTCCGACGAGTGCTTTATGTGCTTTAGCTTTACGAGAATACTTTCAGATGACACGGAACATTGTTAAGCAAAAATTAAACCAAATTAGCAATTGCAATCAGTATAAATAAATAAATAGACTGTTTTTTGTTTAGCTCACTTATTATTTATTTGGAATGCAAATCGCTATCCTAAATATTGTAGCAGTATAACAATCAACATCGTATCTTAATAGAACAATAATCTGGGGACTCAAGCAATTCCCTTCCAGGTTTTCACTATTTATTTGCGGTAAATGATAAATGTGCATTGCTTTGCGTATTGTCATCCGTTTCCTTGTCACGTGGCAACTCGGGATCGTCTCGCTCCTCCTCCTCATCGATAATGCTAATATCACGGATGGAGGGACGATGACTGCGTCGCCAGCCGGACAAGACCTGCGGCTGTTTCGTCTTGGTCAGCATACGGCTGCCAGTTACGGATATCAGAATGGCGCCCAGTGGAGCTGTCAGCACAATGCTGAACACACAAACTGTCTGCACAATTTGGGCCCATTTGCGCTCCTCTGGGGTTGAATCACTGCCCAGATGCTTTAGGGCCACCGGTCCCAGTGCAGCCTGAACCGTCGCCTTCGCCATCCAGGAGAGGCCCACAAAGAACTTCTCCTTGGTATTGAGACGGTCGCCAACAGCGATGCCAGCCGTGACAAAGATGCGTATGATGACGCCAGTGAATATACAGGCTGCTCCAATTGAGACTGTATGCGAGTCCAGCTCGCTAATGATGATGGTTGCACCGGTTAGGCCAAAGAGGATGGGCTCGAAGATCATCCAGAAGATCTCAAAGGCGGTTGACACGGGATTCTCATCGACCTCCCAGCCATCCTTGCACCAGAACAGATTCGATACGAATGATGAAAAGACAACGCCCAACGGACCGGCGCCCTCGAAGCCCAGCTCCTCACTGCCATAGATGGCCACCAGGTTGCCAGCAAAGAGCATCAAGGTGCGCATCGGTACCACATAAGCATCACCCTTCTCGGGAAAGATGCGAGAAATCGAGCCCCAGATGACGCCAAAGGCCAGACCGCCAATGATGCAGACTGGTGCCTGCGCAATCTGGAAGCCCAAACCCTTGTCCGAGAACAAAATCGTGCTGACAATACCAAAGATGGCCACAGACAGAGCATCATCCACGCCGGCGACGGCAATCACCAGTGTGGGTATGCCCTTGACAACGCCATATCCTTTGGTGCGCAGCCGGAACAGACAGGGCACAACAACGGCTGGCGAGATGGCGGCAATGATGGAGCCCAGCATGCAGCCCCAAATCCAGGGAAGATCGAGCAGAAAGTGTGACATGACCGTCATGACAGCGGCTTCCACCATCCACGGCACAATGCCCAGCTTAAGAATGGTCTTGTAGACTTTTTTGAAGGCCTCCGGTTCCATTTCGAGACCAGCTCGACTCAGGATTATGGTTAAGGCAATCTTGCGCAGATGGCCCGTTACTTTCGAGAAGTCACCATCGAGATCCACCCAGCCAACGTTCTGGAATTATTTAAGTAATATAATAGCTAATTAGCAAAAAATAAATAAACTAAGTTTTCATTAAAAATTATCTTTCATTTAATTCTTTTTATATATTTTTGTAATTTTTTTATTTGTTCAAATATTATTCGGATTTTCTGTTAAATATATTTTAAGATTTAATTTTGTACTAACCAATTTTTTACCCTAAACAAGTCAATATTAAACCTATTTTAAATATCATTGTCATTAGCTACTCAAAATAATTTGCACTACTAGAAAATTTAATAAAATACTTGATTGCAACAAATTGTAAATTATAAGTTTAAAAAAATAAATAAAAAAAAACCTTCAGCAATTAGCATATTATTTTTTTTAAATGATTAAAGTGCAATTTTAAATTTATTTCTTAGTGTTTAAAACCGAGCACAAAAAATGTTAGTAAATTAAAGAAATATGTGAAAATAAATTAAAGTTTATGTGTTTATCTTACCTGAAAAAGTATGCCCACCAGCAGCATACCAATTAGCCTTGGCAGGGTGGTCAATGATATCAGATAGCCACCAAAATTGGCAGCCACTGTGAGCACCACCAGACTGAAGAGCTGCCCGCCAGGGGCAGCTGTGTCCCCAATAATCACATATGCCACAATCCAAAATAGCAAACCTAAACCAGATAAATTTTATCATATTTTAGAAAAACAAATGTAAAGTTATATCGAATATTTCACTTACCAATCAGAATGAGAACACAGAGACGAGAGAATGTCCTGAAGGTGGGACAGAGGGGATAGGGGAAGACCTTTTGCCAGAATGATGGCTCCCATGCCTCGGATGGCTCCTCGCCCCGACACTTGAGGCAGAATGTGTAAATCCAAGAGTCCTCCACATAATTGGCGCCACTCGTATCCTGAGAACTGGCCTGCTGATGGCCCTGATACTTTCCATTGAGCACATCCAATGCACTCTGCCTATGGTTTTCTGGAAGTAAAAGATAATGATTGTGCCGAGTGCATAACACGTACAACGAGTTGTAAATAAACAAATTATATCATCATTTAGTATTCGACTTTAATTACGTCTGCGCATACCAAACCTGGGAACAAACAATCATCGAAACATCCGATTGATCTTTCATGAAATGCTTGACTATGGGATATGCTCTAAATTGCACAAATAAATATGCCCATTGATACCGATTGATAAATTATATATCGTTAAAATGGAAGTCAATACATTTACTTTAAAATCGTATAAAAAACAACTCGATTTGAAAGTAAAGCTATGCAAATAGTGAAAATAAACATAAACTTTGTGTGACTGAAATCTAAATATACCTCTTACGTATAATTCCGAGACCGATTTTTACATTTCGATCGGCAACTCGGAAATAGGAAATCACTTTCCGTACTGTTAATTGATAATGTTAACTGTGCGATGGCAAATTGGATTGACAAGTGCTCAAATAGAGAAGTCTATCGTAAACGTATTTGTTTTTTGCTAACTAGCATACGAGATGGCCTTCGGAACTTTGGTCTTTGAAATAGACATGTGAACAGTGAACAGATAATATGGCCCAAAGTCAATAAAGCTGATAACCTGACCAATTATTATGCATACGCAATGTATGACATTTTTTTTTACTAGATTACTTACCAAAACTGTGCGTGGATCCAAGATCACTTTCATTATCATTATAATGCTGCGATGGTTCTTTTAGGATACTTCGTCTTCTCGATGGCCCGATCTCTGTGTGCGAGTGTGTCGAGGTCTGTACAATATAATTTAAAAAAGATTAGGCATTTATTACAGCATTTCAAATTCCAGACGATTATCTATTGGCTGATTGCCAAGAAATTATCAATGTGCGATTGTCGACTAAATAAACACTCAAATCCAAATTTACGACCCCCATTAACCAGCCAATTGATCGCAATCGCAATCGCAATTGCCGTGAATTGGAAAGCGTTAACGCCACGCGATGACAACGGCTCACCTGGGATATTTTGCGTCTGGGATTTTGCTCATAGGCGAGATTGTCGTATCCGGTGGCACCACCACTGGCACCACCGATCATCGGCGCATCCGATATAATGCTGACCCGCCGCCTGGGCTGGCTCTCGACGACCAGGGAGCTCTTGTGATTGCCATGATTGCCATTATTATTGCCATTGGGCATCGGTGAGGTGCGAATATCCGGAATGGGCAGCGTTGCCGTATTGGTTTCATCGCTGCCCTCGGCGCTCGTTTCCCCCTTGGCCGTCATCGTCCTGTCGCGTTCTGCAGGAATAGATGGACTACCCTTATCAATTTAAATGGATTTATGGGTGTACTGTTAGGTGTTTCTCTGGCTACTCAAAACGTTTTTCACGCCGCGTTGCCCAGTTTTACAACTAGCTCGTTCAACGTTTAGCGTTGAAATAAATTCATTATCATTCAACGATGTCGTTTCAGATCGTCACTTTGTGGGAGTTACGCGGCCCACTTTCTGGTGTGTGTGTGTGGGTGTGTATGTGTGTGTGTGTGGGAATGTGTGTATTTGAGTGTGAAAGTGCATTTGTATTTGTGAATTCAACACAAACTTGTGAAAGGGCTAAAGATTAAAGCAAATATGTTGCCTTTAATATATAACAAGTTGAACAATTGCCAATGAAAATAAATCCGACAAAAATAATAATAAATTCAATTAGCCCCATTTCCATTAATGTAAGTATCTCATATGATATTGTTACTTGATATGATACATTAATAAAATTGATTTAGTTAGTCACACATTATTCATATCGAGATAACTGCTAAACTTATTTGTTTAATTTTCTAATAAATCCATATCAAATCTGAACTAAATGTGACTAAAAGTCATAAGACTTGCCAGCCCACAAATCAATTAGCAATACTTATTATTATAATTATAGGCAATGAATTTATTTACTGAACTTATTTACTATTTACATTTTTTTAGTTTAAAGCTACCGTAATTTCTTAATTATTACTGATTAGCTCATTTTTATAACTGTATAAAAATGTATTATTTACAAAAAAGAAATGTTAGAAGAGAAAATACCCTTGCAGACTTGCGGACTCATTTTGCCAACATTTAAATTTTATTAAAACCTTAAATTCCAGCTGATTTTGAAAGCTATATTAAATAGTTGTCCAATCTAGATTATTTTTTATTATTTATAGCAGAACTTATCTTACGATTAAATCTTCCTTTGGCCATTGTGATCCGTTTCGATTTGCCATCTGGAGATCTTGTTGAATATATATAAAGTTTTATTTATTTTCTTAAAAACGGATGACTCTATCGTCCATCGACTAATGATGATGATCAAGAATATACATACTTAATATGGTCAGAGATGTTTTCTTTATTGAGTTACAAGCTTCTGCACAAAATTATCATACCCTCTGCTGGAGTAAAAATAAAAAAAAGACTACATCTTAAAGTACCCTAATTGGGTAAGATTTAGGACATATGTGTTATACAATGCCACTAAGTAGATCATAACTAAACAGCAAACACTTTGCTTACAAATTTCCTAAATTTATTATAGTAATACAAAGTTTTGCAACTAATGAACAAATTCGTCATCAAGTTTAATTGCCAAACCGTTAGGCGAAATTTATTGTTTTTGTTCCGAGCGACATTTATATTTTTTTGTATCTAACTTAATTGCTCTTGTTTCATAGACGTATAACATAAGGAATGTAAATCTGTGCTAATCAGTACAATATAATATAACACTGTATATATAAAAATTACTTGCTAATTTATATTCAATTTCTAAATTATGCATAATAACACTTTGAAATCCCTAAAAAATGCCATCAAACAAGTATAGCTTGGAAAAAAAAATCTCTACAGCTTTATTTAATTCACGCTCTAATAAAGCACCTAAATATAGATGTATTCGAATGGGTATGTCGATTTCTGTATATATGTTGATTTTCGATATATGACTAGAGCAATCAATGTCTGTTTGCAATCGAATCTGCATAATTGACCAGACACGCTCAATGTTTTTCAATTTTCACCTGTAATTAACGCCATTTCAAAGTTGATATGAGTAATTCGCAAAAATTGATATCGACAGTATCAGTTGTGATCACAACTGATTTGGAGTTCGGTTCGTTTGCTCTGGGACAACAGTTGGGCAGCTGACTGCCCCCAAAGAAGTGTGAAGTGTACAAAAAAAAAACCGATTGGGTAGTTAAGAAATGATTAAAAATTAATATTTCTTTAAAGAGAATTGAGTATAAAATTCGTAGATGTAGAAACATAATATAAATAATATTAAAAAAAAAAATTAAAACAGCAGCTTTGACTTACGACGCGGCTCTAATTGGCGATCGTCTGGCAAGTGAGTTGGTTGACAAACATTTCTACGGAGCCATCACGTGCTCCAAGCTTGGAGCATGTCGAACAAAGCAGATTAATTAGCATGGCGGTGTCATTTGTAAAATGTTTAGCATTTTTAATAATGCTTATTTTGATATCAAACAACTTGTTTACACCTCAACACAAGGCGTATGATCACGTGTAAATGACACAAGTCAAGTGGAGACATTTTTGTATTTATATCACTTTTTTTTTTGAGCTTTTTTATTTTGTCACTTTTTTTTCTCGAAAGTCTTGTGAGTGAGATTTTGCGATTTGCATAATACATAAACCCGAAAGCTAATTGCACTCTGTTCGTTGCTTTTTGGGGCTTAAATGAGAGCTCGTCTATAAATCGCGACAGTTGCCTGCCATTGCCTGACCTTGCCAGAGGTGGCATACCACGAAAAAAGCGCGTCGCATTGGCACCGAAACGAAAAATCGTTCTACGTGACTTGTTTTCCAAAAGCGGATACCAACGGAGCACTGAGTACCCCAGTTGCCCAGTTGCCCAGTTGTTCACTTGGCAATAAGCAAATTTTCAAGCTTAGTTAGCGATGGGTCAACTGCCGGTCGACACTTTAGCGGACGCCGCTCACAGTTCCGAAACCGTTAATATTGACTCTTATACCTTACAAAAAGCAAGTTACTCATAAGGGGTATGATAGATATATAAAAAAAAAATATATATTTATATATATATATATATATATTAAACATTGCCAATTGCTTGCTTAGCTAATCTAATAAAAAAAAGGCTTAGTTATCTCTAATACGTAATCAATAGGAACAAATAACCCTCTCAATTATATACTAATGATCTTGAATGGTAAGTGTAACCAATATATAAATATGCCAAGCACTTGTAATAATCGAAGCAGAAAACTAAAAATACTATGAGAAAACCTCTTTTCTGGGAAAATTACAATCGTTATTCTTCTCATTATATTAATATTTGTTTATAGTTATTTGTTGTGCTGCTTTAATTGGAAATGGTACTGCCTATATAGAGGGTATGACCTAGTCAACCGATATTCTCCGAATTAAAACTCACTTGATTTTTCTTTACTTTTCAGGCCACGTTTGACAACACAGTTGGATAAGTATTCACCCAGCAATCGGTTTGCATTTATCCAGTATTCTGAGTGGGTCAGTGTCTCTTTCTGCGTTACTTATATATTTATTTTATTTATTTCTCATTCTGCTTTACTGGTTTATACATTTTATTTATTTATTTCTCCCCAAAACGTTTAAGTTTAAAAGTTAAAGCAGTGCGTTTCGTATTAATCTAATCACTTCGGAAAATCGTGAGCAGTAAATGAAATATTGTTGTTATACACAGATAATCGGCATAGATAATAATACTTCAATACTTCGATATGTATATATGTATATAGATAATCGGAATAGACAATAATACTTCAAATTGAAATGAACGAAATTTGTGACATTATTGATAAGTCTTTTGACTGCCACTTAAACTGAGATTATTTTATAACTTATACGCGAGATTATTCAGTTCTCCTGTCAAGTTTCCATTCGCGTTTGATCTAATTAAAACAGCTTAAATTTCCATTAGTATTTATTACATATTTTAGTATAATTAATTGCACATCTGATTATTTTAAATATTTATTTACCAGCCACAAATAAGAAAGAGTTAATTACTGATGGTAAATTCATGAAGAAAGTGCAATTTTATTGTTTGTGTTTTTATTAATTATGTTTTATTGACAAAATCCTTTTGATTGACTTATTATCAATCAATGCATCGATTAAAGTTGCGGTTGACGTCAAAAGCAATTCTTGCGTATAAACTTCTCAATTGAATTGGCATTTAAATGACCACAAGGAGTTTCTGTATACATTGGTGACAATTGGCACTGACCATTTAATGGATGGCTTCAAAGTTTTATCAAAAGCCATATATTGCCATATGTTTTATAACATATCATAAATGAATTGCTAAGATTGATTGGCGACACAAATAAATGCCCCATATTATTCTTGTTAACTCGCAGCTTATCTCCCAATGAATATATTTTCACTTTAGTGATAAGAAACCCCTCGTCCAAGATTTATGCATAGGAAAATCCAAAGCAATTCGAAAAGCCTGTTCGGGTTCGTTTTCAGATTAATTTTCGGATTTGGATTCGGGTTCTTAACCGGGTTTTGTTATCGTTTTGTGGCCGACTCTCAGTTTATTGACTGATTTTGCACTCTTCTGGCGTTTGTTTTAATTACCGTTGTACTGCGAATTGAGATTAATTTGGAATATAGATGGACTCTTAGCAGCTGGACGGATCTTGCATTCTTGATTACTCCACTTCAATCTACACTTGAATATCAATCAGCTCTGAACGGCTTATGGAGATTACGTACATATATGTTTTAAGTTTCTGAGATGTGTTAAAATGATTATATATTTAAGTGTATTTCTCTATTCAAGAAATCAAAAACCAATATAAAAAATTCCGTGACTACCATAAGACTGAGAAATAGGTTAACATGGCTAATAGCTGTTGTTTGACACGATTATTACGGTTATTTGATATTTATCAAATAGATAACAAATTTTAATTATTTATTGTCGGCTTTTTTGTTGTTCCGCTGGCGCATAATTATCAAGAAATACGCACTTTACCAACGGCTTTTGTCTTTTATCTGTATCTTTAAAATAAAACTGTTGGCTCCAAATTTTCTAATTTTCTGTTAGCAGTTTCTACAGCCACAAGACACAAACTAAAACAGATTATGAAAAGTGATATATGTAAGTTTATTATAGCTTCAAAGCTATTGTAAAACGAGATTATTTTACAATTTTATTATAGGTTTTGGTTTAAAGCTAAAAAAATTAATTTGAAAAATGCATTGAATTTTGTTGATATTTTAAACTGTTGAATAATACTTAACATAAATTTAGAAACCCGTTTATTGGTCGAGATTCATGTAAAAACTGCGCACTTTCATGATATTAATTACTCTGGCATAATATTGTGTGAACTTCACTGAGAAATTACAAAAAAAAAGTCAAATAATCATACTAAAAAGTAAATATATGCACACAAACTGGTTTTACATTCATATATACATTTATTTAAAATAATGTCGATGAACCGACTTCCGTTAGAATTTACCTACATGCAATTTAAAACTGAACAGAATTAATTTAATTCGTTTTCTTTGCTATCACAGTTTAATTGTAATTGTGTGAAATCAATGCAGTAAACAGATTCATATATATATATATATATATGAAGATATATGCACTTGTGTTTTATTTCGAAATTTATAAATGCAATTTGCATTTTTGAATTGAACAACAAAACGAATAAATATGTAAATAAGGTATTCGTATTATTTTTCACAACGAACAACAATTTTATGTTAAACTTGAGTTGATTTAATATCACATTGATTGAACCTACTTTTGAGTTGGTGCCAAGCAGGAAATTTGATGGTTTCTTAATTTCGGCAATATGTGTCAGATTGTGACTATTATCGACAATTGCAACAATTTTTACTCGCGTTGGCAATCGCTTCACTCAGTTTTGATAATGATCCACGGTCTCCGGACTCCCGAGCGTGGCTCCGTTTTTAATAAGACTAAATCGCTCCAAATTCTTGTCAGCTCTTTATATATGCACACACACATACTGAGCGCGCCTGGCTCTCAAGTATCTCAATTATCAGAGTTCTGAATGAGTGAAGTACTCGCATTTATTTATGAGCAAATACGACGACTCGCACAATCAAAAAATAATCGGATTGCAGCGATTTACTCAATCACAACTCTTCGGATCGCGCCCGAAGAGAAGGCGTCGTCTTTGGATTTCGGCTGCAATATCTTTGTGACTTGATTTGGATAGGCGTGCACATAATTCAATGATTTATTAAAAAATTCGTTTATATATATTTTACTATATTTACGAGCTGCATTAATTCAAGACATAAATTAAGTTCGCCAGCTATTTGTAAGAGCAAAGAATAATTATTTATTACCAAAGGCATTTGAGAGTGGCTGCATTAATGCGATTATCAACTAGTAGTCAAAGTGTGTGTAAATATTGGCACAGAACTTATTGACTATATTCAGATATATGTACATATATATACGTTTTTATATATGATACGCAAAAGTATGCAATAATAAAATGATTGATGGCTTAGATTGATTTTCGCACTGTTTACTGTACTCAATTAGTTTGCCGTCAAACATTTCAGCAAACAAATATTCAGCAAAGTAAATGATTTAATTGCAGTGCTCCAATTTTTTTTTTTTTGTATTTCCATTTGCATTTTAATGGAATTCTGTTCAATAGGCTGAAAAAATTTCTCGCTTTTAGAATTGGCTGAATTTCAAAGCTATAAAATTTCTATGATTCATTGATATTAAAAGATTCAATTACATTTATTTCATATTAATTGTATATTGCAATATATGCTCCATTTGCACAATTTTATTTTATACAGTTTAAATTGGCCTAAAATTTGGTGAGATATTTTCGGTTTGGTTTCGTTTAAAAAAGGGTTTGGCCATTTCCATTCACCCCGTTAAAGTCTTTCACAAACACTTTATTATAGATATCAAATGGTTTCATATGCATCAATAAACTGAAGTTGTTTATTTATGTTGGCACATTCGTTGAGTATTTCTTAAGTATATACGACCCATGATATCCAAGATAGTAGTTTCTTTCATGCCGCAGACAGTATGTCACAAAAGATGATTTTAAGTAGTCGAAATAAACTTAATTTTTTTATTTGCTTAACAAATCTTAATTATTGGCATATATAATTTTTACATACTATGTAGCAATAGCTTTTCGATTATGTATATACATAAATTTTAAATACATTTTTATTTTATTAATGCTGCTTATCTATGAGCTATAAAAAAATCAAGTACGCCATATAAGTTATAAAAGTTTTTTTTTTACAGCTAGTCTCTTATATATCTGAACCCAAATTTCTTAATGTACTTTTGCTTATGTACTCATTGGACCTATTTTTGTGCAACGACGTTTGGAGACCGAATTCTTCCACTTCAACTTGGGTAAACAAATCATTTTGTACAATTATCATTAATTATCATATCATATGTATCTATCTATGACGTATGAATTGGTTTTGGCAATGGGAATACAATCCGAATGGAAAATTTCATTGTTGTGTTTCAAGTTCGTAAAAATGATTTACTTTGTTTATTATTGTGTGATAACAAAATCATAAAATTGTTTTGACAAATATATATTAATTTGTATGTCAATAGCTAGAACCGAAAGCATTCTCATTGAGAGTTGCAAAAATAATATGAATTAAGTTTAAATATTATATAGACTACATTTGTAAGGCATGACTCATTTAATTCTATGACTGCTTTATTAAGCCGTAAATAAATTTGAAATATAATTATCAAATTAACTGACACTCCCTTAATTGTATCTTATAACTAAATTGTTATTTATTATATGTCGAAAAGGAAATAAATGCCAGTATAAGGCTTATTACACATTTTAATTCAACTTGTTTATCGACCTTGACTAACTAGATATTTAGCATGTTGCTAATTTTATAGAACCAAATTAACAAAGTATTTGTAAATTATAACTTGAGTAAATATATAATATAATTATTAATAGTTATATAAATAAATAAAATTATATACAAACTAGAAAATTAAAATTAAGCCCTAAAAATGTACGACTTTATTGCTGAGAAATATATTTGCGAAATATGAAAAATGTATTGATTATCTTACTCAAGAGATATGCACATCTCTGTATCCGTGGTTATATGAAATATTCACATTTATAGCCACAACCGCATCTGCATATTGAAAGGCCTACGCACTTTTAAATTTACATAAGCACGAATAAATTGCAATTTAAATTTATTACTGTTTAAAATTTAACTGAATACACAATTTGGGAAACGCCAACCGAATTGTGCACATTAAACAGAAAACTAACCAAAGCATTAGCTGCATTTACTTAATTGGTTTTCCTCTAATCATACCAATCTAAAAATCAACGTAAAAACCATAAGCCCAAAAGCAAAAGCTAAAATCTAAAAAAAAAAAAAAATGGACGGATAAGTTCACTGATGAAAACCGTCTACTGCTGAAGGGCAGCAGTGACCATAAATTAACTTTGATAAAATTACATTAAAACCCAAATCACGAAGCGGGCGAATGGCGAATGGCAAAGGAGCAATTTCAATTAAAGCTAATTACAACCAATATCGAATGCCAACAATATCAAGCGTCAAACACGAATAGAACTACGACGACAACGACGATGACGATGCCACCAATGTGGACAAAGCGGACACAGTCAGATGCGGCTACATCGATGGCTGTGGGTGGTTGTCCGTCTGTGACACAGTTACGGATGCGAATAGCCACAGTTCAGCCAAACTCTGTACAATGAAACAAGGTAGCTTCTACGGATGGCCGCGTGATTTTAACGATGTGTAAAAAATCTGGATTATAGATTTTTACTAGTTAAAATACAAAATTACAATTTATTAAATTCTATTAATTCTACGTATTTACTTATCTAATAAGCGTGAGATTATAACAATTTAAGGATAGGTATACAACATTTTTATATCTTTAGATTTCTATATATACTGCCCTGAAAACTCTACTCTATTAACAATTAAAAGGAACAAAGGAATAACTAATCTTGCACTTGAATAAATTTATTTACACTATACGTATAATGTTCTATTAATAATTGTCCAGAATATCACATTTATAACAATGGTATCCATGAATCAATAAAAGAATCTCACACCAAGAAAGTAAGTAAAACCTGTTAGTTTTTAAAAGCAAATAACTTATACACATATCTGACACGAGTCCTGATCACACAAGCACTGAACCCCATTGAAAATTTACTGTTCGACATGGGTAAAGACTTTGAAAAAAATTTTATCTTTAGCCCATTTAGTCGGAAACGCTGCACTACTTTGTGCGCCATTCAAATAATACCTGATAAGTATCCCTGCCCGATTCAGGGCTGTGCAGCCACTATTCTCATTGCGAGAAGGAAAAGGATTGAAGGAGAAAAAAAAAGTTCCTCGCGGGCCAAAGTACATGCCGTTTTCAGTAATGGTCGTGTCCCCAACTGGTTTTGTGGATTGTTCTTAGAGGTGAAACGCTGTTTTCTGCCTGTTGGGTATCAGTGGGTGCCGCTGACGCTTGCCTCGGAATAATTAAAGCAAATTTGCACTTCAGACAGCAAAGAATAGAAAAACACAAAATGCAACAAAAACAACAGTGCATCACTCAGGTGCTCGACAACAGTAAAAGCAACCACAGCCGCATCCACACCCACAGCGACAACGCCAACGACAACGCCAGAGTCAGCAGCCAACGTCAACAAAAGGGGAAAGACGCACAACAACGCCAGTCAGGATAGTATGCGAAATATATATATATATATATATATATATGTGTGAGTGGGTGTGTATGTCGACGACAGTGTAGATGTGTATATAATATGGAACATAGCCAACAATGGCACTGAGTGGCATAGCATCGCCCAGGGGCGGACTTCACAACCAGAGTGTAGTAAATACGTGAAGAATAAATAAAAACAAACATTTGAATCAGCTTTTGCTGACTGACTAGGTGCTTGTTTTCGTTATTAATTAAATTTAATAAATAAAAAAAAATAACAAAATGTAGAAACCCTATAAATGACAATCACAACAGAAATATTATTACCTTCAAGTAAGCAAATATTTTGAATATTTTGGTTAGGCATTGAGTTCTAATTTTACCACACTGCAAAGTAAATAAATATGGGAAATAGCATAGCACAAATATTTACGTATTTTATAAGATATGAAATAAATGCCATTAAGCAAAAAATTTCAAATAGCATTTATTGTTATTTTAATACCAAGATAAACGTTTCTAATGTGCCGTTGATGCCCAAAGGCGCCAAACATTGGCTGGCCGGTCACTCGTTCTGCTCGCGGGCCTGGGAAACGAGAGCACACAGAACACGAAGTGTAACATTGAGAAATCAGCAACAACAACAACAGCAATCGGAGCGTGAGCAAGTACGTGGATGCTGAGCGCAACAAGGACCGTTGTGTGTATGGAAATGCCAACGCAGCAACAGCAGCAGCAGCAGCTGAGGCGACAACAACAACAGCAAAAACAAGGCAAGTGAGAACAACAGTGAATGCCAACAATAAACTGAGTTTGCGCCGAAATTTGAAATGTATAAAAGTAACGATGCTCTCGCAAACGAAGCTGTATAACAACAACAATGGCAAGATGACAAAATCGTATACATATACACACACACGCATACAATCGCATTGAAGTGCGAAAGGCAACCAGGAGCAGGCAGACTAGTCAAAGTCAAACTTTGCATATGTGTGTATGTGTGTGACAGTGTTTCAAAAAAGTTTTCAACTTGAAATTGAACTGTATGAATTGAAAGAAGAGGCAGCAGCTGGCGCACGCAAACAAGAGACAAACGAATTGAAGAGAGCAGTAAACTACCATTGTTTTTGTTGTTGTTGTAGACGATGCCGTTAGGCTGTTGTTGTTGTTGTTGTGGGAGCAGAAATATTTTAACGCAATTAGAGTCGAAGCATCGTCGTCGCATCAGATCCAGAGCGAACGCGCACGCAAACGGACACGGCGCACGGATAAAATTACTAAAGCAGCGCATAGCACAATTTTCAGCTTCAAACAAAGAAACTCCAAAACACATTTTTTCAGAAAAACGTAGTGAGACGTGCGGCTGTCAGTGAGTTAGTGAGTTGGAGCCAAAAAAGAAAAAATAAATTTGTAGTAGTAACTGCAAAAGGGTCGCAATGCGAATGCGGCTCAATTAACTGTAAAAGAAAGCTGCAGCATCAGCATGAACCAAACAGTGTGTGAGCTAATGTTGTGAAGAGAGGCGAGCGCGAACAATTTGTTGAATACTGCTGCGTTCGCACAAGTAATCGAAAGCAAAAGTGAAGACCAACGCATACAAATACAAAAAAGGGACACACACACGCACACTAACATACAAACAGAGACACACACACACACTTTATAGGTTCCATTTGTGTGTATGTGTTTGTGTAACTACTTAATACTTATGCAAATACAATTTCAATATACACACGAACACGCACACGCACCTAGCTAACGGGAAAAAATATTGAAAGTGTTTGGCAAGCAGAGTGGAAAAAAAACCGCAGAAAAGGCAGCAGAAGCAGCAAAGCAACGCGCACAGCAACAACATTGGCGGCGCAAAAGCTAAAAGGGACAAAGACGATTAAGCAACTTTGCTGGTGGCAGCGTCGTCGTCAGCGACAGCTACAGCTACAGCGGCAGCGTCAGCAGCTGAGCACGTAAGGTGAGCACAAAATAAGTCATGCTAAAAGGCAACAACTCAAGCGGGTGGGCGGGGTGAAAAACGCCCCGAAACAGATTTTTTTTATTCTGAACTTGTAAAGTGACAGTCGTCGCCACGGCAAAGGACTCAAGAGGCGACAGTGATGGCAGCCAATGTCTGCTGTGAGCGCGCCTTGAGCCAAAGCTTTATATATATGTATATGTGTGCGTGTGTATGTTTGTGCGTACGTCTTCGTGCTCATTCGTGTGTGCTCGCGAGCTACGCACGAAGACGGCCGCCTTTGGCTCTCCCACGCGAATTGTTCCATGTTTCTGTTGGCAAACACAGGCAAGCTGAAGCTGATGCGAAAGAGCAACCTGCAAGCCTAAAACAACAACCGCAAAACAAAAGCAACAACAACAAAAACAACCACAACAACAATTACAACACGTTGATGTCAGCAGTATGGCGGCGTCGACGGGCAGCTGTAATAACTCATGTCCCACTGACATTTTTGGGTCAAAAACTAAAATATTATGTGTGGCTGGCTGCGCTGCTGCCGCCGCTGCTTCCTATTCTTCTTCTTCTTCGACGTCGTTGTCTCGTTTAGCTGTATTTGTATTTGCGGTTTGGCAGTCAATATTTAATGCGGTTGCATGGCCTCTGCCTAACCACCGTCTCCCTCCCCACCCCTCGCTCTCTCACTCTTTATCTGTCTCTGTCTGTCATTTTATTTCTGGCACATTTCGACAGATTAAAATTGCATCCGCTTGGTTGAAAACAAAAGTATTTTGGCTTCGTTTATAACGTACCAACAATTACCACGCACACAAAAGCAGCGGGAAAGGTTCCAAAAGGGCGCCATTAGCCAACAACAACAGCAACAACAATAACAACAAGAACCACAACAACAATGTGGGCAATGGCTATAGCAGCAGCAGCAGAAGCAGCAGCGAAACAAACAAAATGGCGGGCATACAAAAAGAAACTGAAAATGAATTCAGAGTAAAAGTCTTAATTGAAATTTTTGCTTGAAATATGTGCAGTGTGATTTTTTTTTTGTTTTTGTTTTACAGTGCTCTGTGTTCAGTTCTTGTTCTGTGTCCCATCTAAAAGTGGAAAGCAAGGCCATGAAAGTCGAACTGCCAGCGGCATCTTTCACATGTGTGTGTGTGTGCGTGTGTTTATGTGTGTGTGTGCCTCGTCGTATCTTTGCCAGCGGCAAGTTCTGTTTGCCAGTCATGGCTAAAGTCGTGAGAGGTGTCCTCTCCCTTCCACACCTCAGACGAAAATGACAGAATCTTGAATGAGTCTTTGTGTCTTTGAGTTTTGTAACAACAATATTTCTTAACTTGACGTGCAAATTGCTAAGCTGAGCTGGTGTTAATGCCATTGTTCCTCAACTGGGTGGCATCTTTTTGTATCCTGCTACGCTTCAGCGCGATAAACAACGCAGAGCCAAAGAGCCAGCAGCGAAATCTTCGATGAGGAGCAATTACCAACGTCAAACAATTTTGCCATTTTCCTTATTTCCTGTTTTGAGTGTTTGTGTGGAAAACCATTGTTTACTATGGCAATATAGAATTTATATAGCAGAGTTTAGACAAATTGAAGCATTAAAAAATGCCTTGAGCTGACTGTGAGATTGCTAATATTTTCGTTTACATATTTATTGCATATTTTTATGAACACTTTTAAGTAAAAGATTTTAAAGAGCTTAAAATATTTCGAAAGTGTGCGGCAGTAAAGTAGTAATTCCAAATGGGGAACTTAACTCAAATTGAAACTAAAAGAGAATTAATTTGATTAAACACGTATTTAAATGACTTTTATGACTTTGAACTGAATTTTACATTTGTAACCCATTACCCCCTCCCGATATTGTACACAAATCAATTGGTTGACTTAAATGTATGCCATATCTTAAGAGTTTATTTTAATGCCGATTCAAATTCAACGGACCGAATGATAAATGAAAACGTTCAAAATACTTGCACTACAGCTGGAAAATCATTTTGTCGATTGAGCAACATAAATCTAAATAAGCTTTTCAAATGCAGCACGCACCAGCGAATTCATTTGCTTGATGTGGCTAGCATGTGTGGCTTTAATAAAAAATTTGAATCGAATAATTTGACTGGCAAATGTGTCGAGGCGAGTCGATTTGAGTTGAGCTGAGTTCGGTTGCTTTTTGCTTGCTAAAGCGATTTTAGCCTCTTTCTAAAGAAAAACGTGCCCAGCAAATGGGCACAAAAACGTTTGAAAAGGTGGTGCCGCACAAAGCTGCTAACACCACCACACCCACAAATGAGGCACCGCCCATTTAGACTTTATCACGCAGAAGCCGGTCCATAAAACGGTTTCAGCTACTTAGGGCTTTTTGTGCAAACGGATACATCTTAGTTATTTGTCAGTAGAACTGTATCTAAATGTGTGTGTGTGTGTGTAAATGAGTGTGTGTGCGATTATGTGTGTTTATCTTGGCCAGCAGGCTATATAGTTTATCTATGTGCATGTTTGTTGTTCTGCTTGTTGTCGACTTTTGCGCACTTATTCCATATTTAAGAGGCAATTTATATTCCCTTTTTTTTGCACTGTGCACTATGTGCCGCAATGCCATTCAACTTTCAGCTAGAGTTTCCGTTCGCGACTGTTTCTGATTTCTAACCGACACACAAACAAACGCAACGCAAAACACACACAACACACAAAAACTGCTGCACGCCCACATGCCACATCCTACACAGAATCCTGGCAGCGGAAAGCTACAGCCTAAGCTGTCTATCCTTTTTGCCTGTCAGTTTTAGTCTCGGCGACGTGTAGCCAATTATCATTTTCTTTTTTCTCTACTTTTTTTTTTTAAAATGAATAAAAGCGACTCCTGACTCCTGTACACCAGGATATACATTGTAAATGGCATTTCCATGGCAGCGCTTCTGTGCACCTTGCGGCAATTGCAATGTGGCTGCCACGCATTTTGTTTTTCTTTCTGTTTTACTACTTTTTTCATTTTTATTGTGTCATAAATTATTCAAACGTAAACATCATCAGCAGCGCAGTAGAAACAGCATCAGCATCAGCAGCAGGAGAAGATAGACTTTCACACCATCATCCTTTCTCATTATCAACAGCACCATGCGCTTAAAATACACCCACACACACCAACACCAACACACACAGACACATTCACTCAAAGAGAAATATACACATGCAGTTACTTATTTCTGTATTTTATATATCCTTGTGGCTGTCGAGCACAGACACTACTGATGACGCGGAAACGGGGCAGGCAAAGGCTGCCAGGGCTTCGCACTCGCAGCCGTAGCATAAATAAATGCGCCATCACTTGATAAATAAGTAGTGCACGTAGGCATTCAGCATAATGAAGCGAGCGAGCAGCAGCAACACCCAACACCCGACAACCAACATACAACACCCAACATCCAGCACACATACCCAACCAGGTCCAGCACCCCTGCCCAATGTCCCCAATTTGTTCTTGCGGCGCACAGGCGTCGTATACGTAATAACGCATTGATATGCCATTTAGCTCGACTTGCAACACGCACGGGCTGCGTGTGGCATAAAGAGTCACTCAAGAGAAGGGGGAAGAGAAATATAGTCCGCTGATTTATGCAGCTGATTTTACAGTCTCAACTTTATTGTTTCTTATTACACAATTATTTTTCTTAAAGGCCAACACAAACACAAAGACACACACACATACAATGAGCTATAAGAACAGCTTTCCGGCTGTAAATTTACATTTGTGCCACTTTCAAAAAAAAAAAAAAAAAAACAGGAAAAAAAGTTTTATATTTTAACGAGATGGCGCCACAGCAAAGTCGATGCGGCTCTGATTACATGTTAATTATATTATTGTAATGAATTGGCCTTTGTCCTTCGGGTTTTACCAATTACTACAATTACATTTGCGAGGCGGTGTCAACATTTACAGATACTCATTTGCACTCTCGTGCTACACAAGCAATTGTGCCATTTCATGAATATGCTAATTGATATAGTCGCACATATTTTAAATGACAATGTTTCGGTGTTTTCTCTTTTTCTTTATATGCATAAATATAAACATAAAAATATATGTATATGTAACTGGGTTAGTAATAAAAACTGTATAAATTGCTTTAAAGAATAATTGTCGGAAGGATTTACTAGCAATTCCCAACTGAACCTATATTTGTTGTGCTAAATATCAGAAATTATATGTTCTAGTTCATATTCCAATCTGTGTTTTCATTACAATTTTCAAACAAACTTTACACTCAATGAAAACATTATTTTTCCATAGAATTTTGTTGTCAACAAAAAAAACAAATACCAAAAAAAAAAAAAACCAGTTGAAAAGTTTGATGTGTAATTTTGTTGATTGTTTTTCCTGTTTGTTCACTTGGAATTCTGTTGATTGATAAATAAAAAACAATTTTTTTTTTTTAAGTGTCCTCTGCTGTCAAACATGTATTAACACAAATTGTAACAACGCCGCTATAAAAAAAAAATGTGATTGCTCGTTTTGCATAAGCTATGACTTCATTTTTATTTATGCAGATAAATGTTCTTATGCGATAACTACACGGAAAATCACAGCTTTCAACGTTAAAATTATATATTTTATTATTTATTGCTTTCGCAGTGCGCATTTAAGGTTTATTGTGTGGATTATGCTAAAAAATAAATGACAAAATATATATATATATATATATATATATATATATAAACATAGTTAACAGCAAAAAGCGGAACTTACTTTTTAAATTATTTTTAATGAAAAATTTAAATTGTAATCCTATGTTTTACATATAAAGTTTAAAGCACATTTTGATTCAACCTAGTTTTTGTGTTTTTTTTAATTAACCGCACCTGTGTCATGCTGAGGTTTTACTTCCTTGCTTTAATTATGTCGTTAAAAAATAAATTCATAATGAAACGGTAATTATTTTTACGGCCGAATTGTTTCGTTTGCTTTTAATTACAGCAATTGCGTTTAAGAAATATGTGGCTAAGAGCAAAAACACTTAACCTGAAACAAACAATTTTAACCACAAGTTTAAATGTTGGCCACAAATTGAGATGTAAATTACCCCATGAAATTTAATTCATATTTTGTACATTTCACGGCTGTTTAATAGTGTAATTTATTTTATTTTATGATGGTTAACATGTTTAATGTGAACAAAAAACAGTCCACAATTTTTGAGAAGCTTTGAGTCAAATTAAATAAAATGAAAATTATAAAAATTTAAAATGAAATAACTCAAAATGGTTAAGTGGAGAAAATAAAGAGATTAAATCAAAATAAAGTCATAGCTCAAATATCAGTATCCCATAGCATTTCGAAGATATATGAAAATAATTAATTTTAAAAAGACATCTATGAAAAATAGTTCAAATATGGAAAAAGTAATCGTTAAAATATTATTAAAAAATTTTGCAAAGCGTAATCAGTTTTGCATGAGAAAAGAAATATGTGGATAAAGTTCCTAGAAGATCTACAAGGAACGACTTGTTCGTTGCTACCGAATATGCAAATGCAGCTTATACCTAACATGGTTAAGAGCTGCTTTACGCTGTTGACAAACATCAACAGGCAGCTTTAGCCATTTTTGGTTAAGTATCTGTAAATTTTGGACAGAAAAGCATGTGAAAAATCCACGAAAATCATCGACTTGCTCAAAATTTGACGATTTAAGCTAAGTCTTAAATAAATTGCTGTCACAAGCAAACAGAGGAGCAGCACAGTAAGCCCAGGCATCCAGGCAGCTCCTTCATCATCTCCAGCTCCCAGTCAAATTGTATTTAAGACATTTCCAACACTAACAAACAACTTGCCATTGTTTTTGCTGCATACAATGGGGAAAATTGTTGTACGCTATTTCTTGTTGTTTTTCTAGTGTTGTCTCTCTATGGGAGATGTACACTTGACACACACACATAGTCAAAGACGAAACAACCAGATACATGAATGCATAAATACACTCTTGTGTGTGTGTGTCTATGGGTGTGTGTGTATGTGTGTGTGTGTGTGAGTACTTAATGGCAAGTATGTTTTGTCTTGTGCGATTAATTCCATTGGCACCGATTGAAACTTTCCGCTTCAAGGCAGCAATAAATTTACGACTTGAATATATATCTATATCTATATATATATATACAATGTCTGTTCATGTATCGCAAATGAGAACACATTTTGTGTGTGTGTGTGTGTGTGTATTGTGTTTTCGCATTAAGTGCATCCTTTAATTTACATATTCATTAAATTACAAACGATCTCGCATTTCCGCACAAAATCCACTCACAAAATGCGAAAAACATGATATGCCCCCTGAAACGACAGCTTAACGGGAGGTCCTCATCTGTGTCCGTGTCCGTCTCCGTCCATGTCCATGTCCTGCATCATGTTGCGCATCTGTTTCGAAGCGACTACCTTCCTAGCTAGGCAACACTATGAAAACAAAACTTGTGTCGAAGCCTAGCAACGCTGGCATTTGCATTAAGCCCATTTAATTATACTAAGTACATAGTAAATACAACAGACCAGCCCTGGCAAAGCTGTAGTTGTTGTTGTTGTTGTTGCCTGTTTATATTTTGGCCCGGTTCGAGCAGGCTACTATTGGCATACCTTAATGCCAACTAGCCACTTCTCTGCTACGACAACAATATGTATTATTATGGTACTTACTCATGTGTACATGCCGTACTTGAATATTTGCCTGCGGATATCCGCACACTCTCACACACACACACACACATACATATATAATGTTTGCACGCGTGTTACATCCTGTAGCAGTCATAAATAATTTATGCCTGCGTGAATTGGTCAACTGTCCCCATAACATTGGCGGGGCGAGAGGGGTTCTCCCAAAAACAAACGAGCATCTGATGTCTTCATCTTCATTTCCATGTTAATACCAAGACTCCCCCCCTTGCCACCGCACCTCTGCGCATTAGTCGCAATGCCTATGCATTATTATGTGCACTGTGTAAATCAGCTGGCGGCACAGTTTCTATTGCCCCATCGACTCTCTTCATTTGCATCGAACCCTGGCCCAAAGCCATTAGGCGCAACAGTCCCGAGGCTCTAATTAGAGCTCCGAGCAGCAGCCACACATTAAATTAATGCACAAATATATGTATATATATATATATATATGTATACACATGCAAGGACATTCATAAATTTACCCACACTCATCTAAATTTAATTTTACAACAGAGATTTAGCCAAGTTGTTGTCGCATTATGTCGAGATCCTTGCACAACCAAATGAAAATTTATTCATGCAGTCTCCGCAGTTTCAGTCTGAGTTGAGAAATTGCCTTTTGTTGACTGCATTATTAATACTTAATTACATTTTAGTGATAACCAGCTTTACAGTTAATAAGACTATTGTAATTTAATACTTACTTTATTTGCTTAGTGGAATTTCATATCAAAACAGAGTAGATTTTATATCTGCCTGTTAATATTTTAACAAATCAATCAATTTGCACAATTTAAAATGTAAAATTTTCTAATCATATCCGATTATTATTTATTTAGGCTATAGTTTAATTTAAATGCATTGCACATCAAAATGATAGTTTTTCTCTATTTCGGGAAGTGTTAATCATGTCAAGCTTATTATCAGATTTGAAAAAAAAAATATTTTATGCTACACGCTTATAGTTTTCATAAAAACAATGAAATTAAATAAATTATTGTGTTGAGAACAGAACTTTTTCACAAAATCTGTTGGCAACATTTAATCCAATTTTGTTTGTTTCTTTTTTTTAAATGGAAAATAGAAAATAGTATTTAAGCTCTAAATGGAATAATAAACAGAAACGAACACATAAGAGGATTCCAATAAGCGATGTGTGTTATTATTACAAAAAATTTAATATTTATTGAAAACATAAATTTTCTATTGCATATTTTTCAGAGCATTCAAAGATTTTTGTGTTAGAACTTTGGTTTTGTTCCATTTGATAAAAGCATGATTTATGAATTATTGAAACTACTTCTGCAATTATTTGTTAGCAAAATTTAAATTATATTTCACTACAAAAATGCTCGATTCGAAATTTGCTTTAAAATAAGTTTCAAAAGTTGAGTGCTTAAATTAATAATTAAATTAGCCAACTGCTTTATAGAAAATTAATTTGATGGGGGTATTTTGATTTAAAACTGCCCCGTAATTATGGCAAAAACTTAAGCGTAAAATATTTGATAAAAAAAACTATGGCTTCTACGGTTCTGGGTTCAACAAGCAGTTAACAAAAAGCATCAATTTCCATTTCCTGGCAAATAATTACGCTTTCATTTCATATTTTTTAATTATGATATACATTTGACCTTTTTCATTGGGTGTGCCTGTGTGTGTGTGTGTGTGTTGAAATGATTTGTTATGCCCGGAAGTGGGTTTCAATTTGCTTACCAGTGGAAGGGAGTGACTGTGCTGGCCTGGCCTGTCCTGCAGTCCTGCTGTCCTCAATCCTGTCAGAGGTACTTTTTTGTTGTTGGTGCCAGTCTCTGTTCCAAATGGCAAAGGCGAAACTAGCGTCACCCAAAGAACAGTCAACAGTCACCAGTCAGCAGTCAGCAGTGAGCAGTCGCCAGCCCCCCAGTTACACAAGGCACTAGGCACCAAAGTTGAACTACAAAACATTTTCAAATGCCATTTAGTGCACCTAGAAAGCAGACACACACAAAAAACACACGCACACTCTCGGGATCACACTCGAGCTGTGTGTGTCTGTGTTTGTGTATCTGTGTGTGTGTGTGTGTTTTGGATGGCAATGCCAGAACCATGGGCGGTGAAATTGTAGAACTTTCCCCTTTCATTATGCTGTGCACAAAATAAACGAGGTTACATGCCTGCTTGAATCCACAACCGAATGAGACACCGCTTGGCAGGCGCTCGAAATACTTTGCTCGCATTTTTCAACTTTACAAAATATATGTGTCATTTCTTTTATTTTTCTATTTGGTTTATGCTCATGCGACTAGCATTCAGGAATAGCCAAGTTGGCAAATTAAATTCAGAATTGCAATTTTTCCGGCTATATATATATAATTTTTTTTTTTGGCTCTATTCTTGCGAACATTGTCAATAAAGCATTTTAAATCAGGAAAGTACAAACACACTCATTTAATATCCTGGCACATATTGGTTTGTATTAAATTTGATATTTTTGCTTTCATTTTTGGAGTTCGCAATTAAAAAGAAAAAGAAAAACAAACCGATAAAATGATGGAAAGTTGCGCTCAGCTCACAATTGGATTTACGGTCCAATGTCAGGACACAGTGCCATATTTTTCTTGTCGTATTTTCTGTTCTTTTTTTTTTTTGGTTGCGGTTGTGGTCGACATGGCCCCAGCAGACCAATGATATTATTATCCTGTGTGTCCTGTGTGTCAGTGCGTGTGCCCCATGCCAATGGGTTTTTATAAGCGGAAATCGAAAACAAGTTATTCGACATATTGAAGCTGGGATCTGTCTCTTTATGATTGTCGAACACAAGCTGTGGAAATTGTTCTTTAATATGCTTTTTGTGGGTTGCTCATTCAATTTGTCAATTCCCAGACGCCACTTTATGCAGAATGGTGCCATTTGAAAGAATTATTACGAGCCTCTTGGCCATAAACCGATTGATTCTCAGGTATTCTCATCAGTTCTTCTTAAAGTGTCGCATTTTACGCTCAAATGTCTTTAATTTCCGCATCGTTACCTGTTTCAACTTCAGTTTATTTACATTGTTTATGCATTGACAGAAATAACAAGCAAAGATGGCAAAAATAAAAGGGGATGTAAAAAAACAAATAAGAATAAACTTCCCCTTTTTATTTAGCCAACCGGTTAAAATGACAATCAAGCCCACAAAGTAGGTCGGAAATGATGATGAAACAAAGAAGAGTCAAACTTTAAGTTGAAACAAATCAAACAAAAAGTTAACTTTTTAATGAGCATTAAAAAGTATCGTGTCGATTTCACTTCTCGGCACGGGTTGCGCTAATTATTTCAATAATAAAGATTGGTGGAGCTGCGCTGCAAAAGACGTGATAATTAGCCATGAGAAATGTGAAGGAAAATGCGAAAGAAAAATGAAAAGTCATCTTTATGTTGCCGTTGCAGCAACACACTTGCCACCTTTATTATACGCTCGACTTGTAATTTGAATACCGAACAGACTAGAAACTTTTGCAAATTTAATGAAGTACCAAACCATTCTTTAGATCTTTATATATACCAAAAATTTCTTAAGAAAAATGTTGATGTTGATTAAGTTTTACATCCAATTAGAGACATAAATGAATTCAAAATCCAATCCTAGATAATTTTCATTGACAAGCAACGAAATTATTTTAAATTCATCTTTTATCAAAAGCACTTGTTAAAGTTTCTGCTTGCCACAGATTTATATATATATATACTTTTTTTTGTAAACCCACAATATCCAACGATTAATAAGAGTGCGAAATGTTCGCTTAAGTTTTGAAGTCTCCCAAAAACTGAAAAAGTGAAAGAAAAAAAATCGTTGATGTCGCAGTTATGTCTAGTTAAGAATTTTGTTTGACTAACTTATTTTTGCTGAAAACTTTAGTTCTTGAAGTATATGTTTACTAGTTGCTACACTATGTGACTACACATAACGGATAGCACATATGTACTTGGTGCCTCTTTTAAAAGTTTCAAGCGAACTTGCCTCACACTGTTGCCTTTGGCCATTCAGTGACTTTTTTGTTAAAGAACTTCTTCTTTTCGTAGTTGTGCAAAGATTGCACTTCCAATGCAACTTTTACTCATAACTTTTTGCATTGATAAATAAATAAATATAAATTGTTTGCTGCTTCATGCTTTAATCAACGATATCTCACCTGCTAATTAGAAAATATTTAAGAGCTCACTCGACTATAGCACTCTTACTCGCTAATAGCTGTAAGTGTAAAATCTTTAATAAATAATTTTCTGCAGTAATTTAATGGTATATTTTACATTTATTGTCACTGCAAGTGTTAATTTCATTGTCATTTAATCTGTGGTTGCTCGGCACAAAGGCATCTCATGCGTCCGGAATCAAGTGTTGCTGTGCGATATATTTATTGTGCAACAGCACACTTAAAGTCAAATCTGATATGGATGCCACAATTTTAACAATTTATTTCAGATACAAATTTATGTATTTATTTAACATAGCTTTGCCAAAACACAGGAAAACATATTTAGTCATTGTTAGTCATGTTTAGTCAAACCCAGGACACAATCTGCACTGATGTGATTTCTTCCCATTAACACCAAACTGACAGAGTTTGCCACTGATTATGTCAAATTTAATTAGGTGACTTCTTAGTCTATAATGTCCTGTCAAGAGTGCGTTAAGTATTCCAAGTCTGCTACTTGCTTGACGCCAAAAGGACATTTAGCTTGTCTGAGAACTTGCTGTTTTTGCACAACTCAATTGTCGCTTATGTGTTTCTTCGTTGCTCAGTTGTTGCATTGTTGCGCTGGGTGCTCTTCCTATGACACAAAATGGTTCTGGTTCTGGTTCTGATTCTGTTAGGGCCATTCTAACCCCATGTTCGCCAGCCTGTCGGCCACTTCATTCTAAACACTAACATGTGCTGTAATTTATTGCCCATGAGGAGAGTCTTAAATAGTGCTCGTTCTCGAACAATCAATCTGCTCAGATATGCACACAACAAATTTAAGATTACATTGTAGAAATGTGTGATAAAACTGAGTAAAACGCATTTACTTGGTAAGCATTGTCATTTTAATTTGGCCAATAACCGGCAATCGGAGTTTTTCCTTGATGCGCTTCAGTTTTAATGCCGCTGTGGCACTCGGGCGACGTTCGTCTGTGAAATTTATTGCAAGCTTATTAAAAAGAAAACATGGCAAGGAAAAAATGTCCTGGGAATCAGGACACAAAGAGACACACAGAATATTTTTGGTATGCCAACAGTGAATGCAATTGAAAAATGGCAACAATTTTTAATGCGCTTGCAACTTTTATTTCGAGTTTTTAAATGCAAAAAGTTGCACGCGCTGTATGTGTGTGTGTTGTGTGGTGTGTATGTGTGTGTTGTGTGGTGTGTGTGTGTATGTATAGAAGAGCGTGTTGCAATTTCTTTGGCATTTTTTCTTGCTCGGCTACAATTGCAACATTTCCTGTTTGCACAGCCATGATTTGCAGTCATTGCTCCACTCAGGCCCTGTCACACGGCTGTCTTCCCTTCTCTTTCTCTCCCTCTCTCTCACTCTGTCTCTCTCTCTCCCACTTATGTGAATGGACGTGTGAGTTGCCTGAAGTAAAGTCTATGTCTGCTCCTTTTCACCACTCCTCATTGCGCAGCCTTTCATGCAAAAATATGCAATTTTATCGGTCGGTCCTTACAGATTTCCCATAAAGATGCGAAGTAGATGCAGGAAGAATTGTATATATATATCTCTCAGTTGAGGAATGTCATTGCTTAGGGTTGGAGAAATGCAATGCAATGCATGGCATGAAAGACGTTTGCCAAGCGAATATGTAAATATTTATTATATATGCAGCAAACATGCGTTGCTTCTGCCACATCTACTTCAATTTGTACTCAAGAATGTGGCTAATGGTCATACGTCTTTCAGATCCACGCATCTATTTTGTGTGTACTTTAAGCGGAGATTTTGCAGCCAAATGTCACTTTTAGCTTTTAGTTAATTTAAAACTTGCAATTTATTTGAAAATCCCAACATTTTGTTACTGGCTTTCGCGAGGAACTGGTTCTGCTGCCGCATCTCTTCGCCGTTTTCAAAAGCTTAGCCATGACTCACACCGAAAAGAATTAGGAGTAAGTGAAATAAGCCACTGTACGAAAAGAAAAATCAACAGGATCAACATGAAAATGTTCGACTGGCAGTTACCCTGTAAGAGAATAATTACACCTATAAATATAAATATATAGAATCTGTTTATTTTGGGTAATCCGTTTTACATTTTTTGTAGAGCCAAATTTAAAACATAAAAAAAATGTGGGAAAAGTTTTGTCTTATCATATATATTGCTGGCTATATAAAAAAAATCCATATACCAAATTTAAGAACAATTTTTTTTATAATACATTTTTATTCCTCAAAACTGTTATTACAAATTCAATCGGTTTCTCGTTGGATCTATGTAAAGTGCTCTTGTTTTTTGTTGCTGTGGATTCTCCAATATGTTAAGAATCCCACTGGGATTCCTATGCAGGGGATCCAATCGTTTGTCTATCCTAACAAAAAAAAAAATAGTGGATATGTGCCCGTTACGTAAAATTGGACAATATTGTTACACCCATTTTATAAATTTCCATTGGCTGCAGGGTATGAAAATATTTCGTTAAAAACGTGCCGACATTTTGGTTGTCAACACGCACACAAACAAATAGGGAAAGACACACACACCCACACCCACACACATACACAGACATAGACAAAGACACATACGCACCGAGACATTGAAATGAAAGAGATGGAGCTGGTCATGGGAATACTTAGTGCATAGTAGATGCTATGTGGGTTTCGGGGCTCATAGTTAAACTTTAGTTTTATAGCTGCAATTTAGAAAAATTGCGAGCTTGTCGTTCCGGCACTGGATCTCTGTGTATTTATGTGTGTATGTGTGTGTGTGTGCCAGTCCGTCGCAATCGTTACATTTCAGTCAATTGTTTAGACTTGGAAATATACGATTTAAACGACCGAAAGACAAATTACACTACTCGTCATGTGTCTGGGTATTACAACTAAGTACGAGAATGTGTGTGTTTATGTGTGTGTTGGTGTGTGTATGTGTGTGTTGGTGTGTGTGTCTGTGGGCATTGTTAATGAGCCCCAAGTAGCTTAACTGCTCACATCATTTTGCCACGTTTTGTTTTATTTTTTTTTCAAAGGTTTCTTTTTTGTCCTTTTTGCCCAGACCTAAGCTCTTCTTGGCATCAACATTAAACAGATTTACATGTTGTACCACAACAAAGAAATTTCACATGAAAATTTGCAGGTACTTTATGCATATTGTATTAACTGTGGGCATCCACATTTTGTGGCCTTTGAACTTGTATAGCCTCTCATGGGAATTCCAATGCTAATTAAGATTCATTTATCAGTTGTAATTTGAGCTGTGTTTAATAAGTTTAATAGAAACATAAATACTATTAAAAATTAATATTAAAGCTGACAAAATCTAAGGAATTTGACTTATTGCTCTAATATAAAAAAAAAAGTTTTGGAATATTTAAAATGTATTTAAAATTTATACATAAAATAATACATACAATTTTAGTGGCTTATAAAATTTAATATTTTATGCAGATTATATAGTTAATCTATATTCATATTCTCTATATAGTCTACATAGACACTATTTAGGGCATTAAAGATTTCATTTGAATTCTTTAAAAATTGAACTCATGAATATTCTGCAGAGAAGAGAAACCTTTAAGCAAATGTGAAAGTGCTCAAATGGTAAATTTGAACACAGTTTTTGTTATCGTTTGGTCCACTGAGCTCACTTAATTTGCAGCTCTTTGGCAATGCAGTTGAGCTTAGTGCATATATTGGTTAGTTCATGGGGCACACGTGGTGGAATGTGCAACGCTTGATGAGGCTTATGCTAGATATGCAGCAAGAAGCCGGCAGCTGGCTGCACCATGCGCATTTAAAATGGCGCATAAAAGCCAGGTCAAAAGAAGCAATCAGCCGGATGGTGCGCAAGGGATGTGGGAGGGGGTGGTGCTGGCTATGAATTGAGTCCAGTTTGCACAAGACAGGTCGTCGCATTTACGGTACACGCCGGTGTCGACCCGGATGCGGCTAAAGCTATTTAAGGATGCTACGCTCAGATGCGTTGCACAGTTAAGACTCGAACTCGCTGGCGAAAAGGTGCGACAAAGCCAAAGAGGCCATAAAGCACACACTACTCACATTTGCAACACACACACTCTGTTACACACACACACACACAACTACACACAAGTTAATGGGTTACTTAACTTTTACTTTTTTTGCTTCTAATTTTTATTTTCTTTTTTGGCACAGCACAAAAAGCGAGGAGACGGCAAAAGGGATTTGTGTGTGATTGCCGTGCAGCAGGCAGCGTGTTCAGTGTATAATATTTGAAATCAAAGCAAAAGGGTATGAGAATGTCGGCGCTACTCTATCTCAATCAGAAGCTCAATATGCGCACCACCGCTGTCAAAATGAAGATGACGTCAATCGCAGACTGCCGTCGCAGACAACGCAAACAGGAAATGGAAGTGGGCAGATTCAATTGATGAGGGCAACAAATGCGAGGAGCAAGAAACAGCAGCAGCAGCAGCAGCAGCAGCAGCAGCAGCCAACTAAGCTAATGCTAAACCAATCGCGTTTTTTACGTATTTACTGTTACGTTCTTGTCGGTTCCTTGGTGAGCTACATTAGAGCTATTTGTGCAACAACTGTGAAGAATCTGCTGATGACAGCGGAAACGGAAATGGAATTCCGCAGCATCAGCGTCAGCGTCAGCAACAGCGACAGCAACCTGCAACTTCGCACACGCATTTGCATTATAAGACTGATAACATTAAAGAGATTTCTACACATTTTGGCAATGCCAACCCACAATCAGCAGCGGCATCCACATCAGCAGCAGCAGCAGCATCCACATCAGCAGCAGCATCCACATCAGCAGCAGCATCAGCAGCAGCAACTACAATCAGCGCATCGGAAGCGACATTTATGGCACTCGCAGGTCCTGACACAGGCACCATCCTGTTGGCGTCATCAGACAAGCGGCAGCACTTGGCTGCTACTCCTGCTGCTGTTATCCTCGCTCTGGCCGGACTGCGAGTGCCTCCATGGCGCCAAGCTGAGCGCCAACACTGTGAAGACCAAGTACGGCCTGCTGCGTGGCATTGTTGTCCGTTCCACGCCTCTGGTGGAGGCATACCTTGGCATTCCGTATGCATCGCCTCCCGTGGGCAGTCTCAGGTGAGTTTTCAACAGCTCAAATTATGCGGTTCTCTGCTGATCCGTTCAGTGTTGGCAAACAGACTTTTTGCCAGTTAAAACTAGCTTTTTTTTAACTGCGAACCTATAAAAAAAAACATGTTTAATTTAGTTACCAGGTGATAAAAGTAAAAATATCAAATTATATATAAAGTTGAATTTAATAATTAGGACAAATTAAAAAATAATCATAGAAACTACAAAAAAAAAAAAAAAGTGATTTATTTTCAGTAAAAAGTGAGAAACAATATTTGAACAGACAAAAATACAAAATTATCAAATTTAGCGGAAAACGAAGATAAATAAAAGCTAATTTGTATTTACCAAAAGTTGATATTATAGTTTATTATGCAGAATAACAGAAAACCATTTTTAAAACTTTCTGTAAATAAGGATTTTATTTTATTTACCTTCGCTGATTTTCGCTAACAATTATCAAATTTAAAACTTTTTCCAAATCAAGTTTAATATTTATTTACCTTGTTTTTCCGCTAAAATTTGTCAACTCTGCTCATTAACTTTTTGAACCTTTTCTAAATAAAGTTGAGCTTTTTTCAGCATCGTTTGACACTTTTTTTTAACATTTGCAAACAAAGTTTAGCTCCTTTTTTGTGTAGCAACGTTTCCCGCTAAAATTGTCAACTCTGGCTTTTGGCCTGTAGGTGCTGTCTGTATGCCAGATTTGTGCAAAGTTGGCCCACAGCAACTTTATCGGCCTTATGCGGCAGCCAAAAGCAATTTTAATAATTGTTTTTTTTGTTTGTTTTTTGTTTCTGGTGTAAAATATATGAGAACACTGCGCACAAAGTACGCCCGGAACTTTGCACATTTGTGTAATGCATACAACCTATCTGGCTCGAAGCCGTTTTGGCCAGAAGACCCATCTCAGGTGGAGGCCGCCCGCATTGTTCGCCAGATTAAAGTTGCAAGTTGCATGTTGCAATAGCCAAAGGTCTCCTAATGAAGCTGAACTGCGCATGCAGTGTTTATATTACAATTAGCAGTTGACTGCATTTAAAAACATTCATTTAGCCAGACAATGGGGACTAACTGGGTTAAAAGCAGCGCAGTAAACGTGTTCATTTATATCAATATGAGCACGACTTTGGCTTAGCCCACGAGTACAGTAAATAAGTAATATGAGTTTTACAAAAAAAAAAACATATCTGATATATTATTGTTTTTTAAGTAGTTTTTCGTTTTCACTATTAAAACCAACTTTTCCAACTAACGAAACCGAAAACAGACGAACATTTTAAAATTATGTTCATGAAAAGTTTTTACAGTTTAATATGAGATAAGTTGAAGCCAAAAAGCAACAAGCAACAAAAAAACATAATAAGTTTTTACATCAAAACTTTTATATAAAATTAATTTACAAAAAAAAATTTGCTTTACAATACTATCCACATTGCGCATAATGTTTCATATTACTACACTTTGCTTTACAGTGTAAACTTTGCTTTTCAATTCTGACTTCCTCTTCGACATGTGACATGAGATTTACATACGGACATTTAATATAAAAACTTAGTTCAAAAGTTTCACGCAGTCACAAAATTTGTATATCAAAAAATTATAATATAACTCATTAAAATTATAAGTGAATTTTGAGGTTCTTTTATTAGAAGCAAATTGAAATTAACTCATTCTAATTAGGAGTTAAACTTTGCAATTTATTAAACTAAATATGAAAAGACTGATTTTTTGGTTTTGCTACAAAATGTAGAAAATTATTTAAAATAGCTGTGCATCGCTTACAAAATGTAGCTATACAATTTTTTTTTAAATTTTAAGGAGTTGGTAAAAAAAAGTATAGCAATATTATTATTATAAATATTTTATTATCAGTTTACCTTATTGAATAAGCTGTCTGCATCTCAATGTTTCTTGAAGTGAACTAAGACCTTGTCATCTAATTAATTCATGAAATTTCGTGTATCAGCATCTTTTCCATAGATTAACTTGACTGAGCTCAACCAGGAGATTCATTAAAATTTAACATTTTTGGCACTTCATTAAACACAAAGAGTTTTTTTGTAGACATTTTCTGGTAGCTGCGTATAAAAGTTATAAGCTTCAAAAATGATATTAATTGCTGTTTAATTTGTTCAAATTGTTTACCACAAATGAAGGCAGTTGCAATTGTTTTCGAATTGACAAACAAAGTTTGTTTTTGACAAATTTAAATTCGAAACTATTTTGGGCAAATTTTGGACAAATTTTGGCCTTAACATTGTAGCTCAATGTCTTTCAAGATAATTGTAATCACGACTTTCTCTTAGTTGTCTAACCAAGTTCCTTAATACTTTGGGAATTCTCTTGAGGTCTTTGGTCGTTTTGCTTGCCGAAAAGTGCAAGAGAGAGTTTTGGTCGTTGAGAGTTGCGACTTGCGAGACACCAAAAACACAAATCTAAAGCAACTTTGCGGCATATTGCAAAAGTTTTGCAACACTTTGTCACTTTTGCAAATTAGGGGAGCGTGTCCCATATCTATGCGATACTTATCCTCCCTCAAAAACTTCTGGATCAAGTGGAGTTTGATTCGTCATGCATGCACAACAAGTGAATGTTGAACATGAACTGATTTGACAATGTGGTAGAGCAATATACGCTCCACGCTCCCCCCTCGTTCTCTTGTTTGTTTTGGTTAAGGCAAATTGGTCTTTAATTACTTGACGTCAGCCAACGTCAACGGGAGCCGCATATGAATTTTGCTTCATTGTTATGCAGCATCAACAGATGCCACACATCAACAACAGAACTTAATCAAATGCCACTGATTTACTGGTTTGACTTATCCCCAAGATACCAACACTGCCAACTCTGCCAAGTCTACCAAGTCAATGTGCAAATTATTCATGCTCGAATGGCAATTGTTGCGGACAATGGACGGATGAAGGCGACGGCTCGTTGCGTACGGGTTTACCAAATAAACGTGATATTTGACAAATTGTCAATTTTCCGGATAGCAGGCTAAAGCTAATTAATCATTGCGCCTAACCTTAAATCGGTGTCTTCCGTCGAAGTTGCTAATCAAAAATTCAGAAAATAAAAAAAGTCTTGTCAGCATTTGAAAATATTGCGCTCTTTTTAGCATCACATTTTTTATATATTTTTTAGTGCTACTTGTTTACTACAATCATCGAGAAACAATGCCATAATAAAGTGTTTATTATTTGACATAGTTTTCAATAAAAATGTATATTAAAGCCAAAACAAAACTATAAAAATTAAAATGAAAAAATAATTATGAAAGGCTGAATCGAGAAAGCTCGACTTGAGAATACCCTAAATATTAAAAATCTCTTAATATGGAAATAGGCTAGCTTAACAAAATATGTGTTTCTAATGCGAACTCTTTTTTTCATATACCCTCTAACTAAATCCAGGGTATAAAAATCCAAATGACTGAATTTAATAAATACCGAATAATTCTGAAATCGAAATCGAAAGCGAACAAAATAAAATACATTTTTTATTAGTAGCTATTTGTTAAAGCAAAAAAGCAATCAGCTTGTTAACCCAATTATAAATTGTTGAAAACAGAACAGAATTTTCATTTAGCCCCAGAGCATTGATTTAATTAAATGTCTCTCCAGGCGTTATTTTTGTTTTTTATTTTTGCTATTAAAGTGTCACATTTAAATAAACTGCATGTGCACTTAAATTATCTGCAAAAGATATGGGACAATTTTGTAGTTTAAATATTATTCGCTTATTGCTTATTAAGACGCACACAAAACGAGGCAAACAAAATGGATTTATTTGAAAAAGCTTTTGGCAAATGCCCAACAAATATTCTGCGCTAGAAACCAGGAACCACAAGTTGTGGCAAGTTACGTAAAGCTAAAATAAAAAATGATGCCACATCAGGCTATAAGATATGAGCTTGATATACTTTCGGATGGGCTGAAAATCGCATTAAATCGCAAAAAAAAAAAAGACGAACAATAAAAACGTTTTGAGTCAATTGTTGTGTCATAAAATCAACAGTGAAGCCTTCCCGGCTGAAGCAAACATGTCGTTCAATTCGGCATTTGATCGATGGCATTCAACGCAATAAACAATAAAATGCACAATTAATCAAAAAGAGTTGCCAATTTTGATTGATGGGCTATGCACAACGATAGCGATGCTTAACGATAGAGTCACACTGACAACAACCAAATCCCCCAATCCCCCCATTGGAACAGGCAAATACGGAAGTAATCGCGATAGTTTGATGCCATTACCATTACCATTACCATTAGTATGCTCTGCGAATTGCTGCATATATATTTATATATATACTCACATATTGCGGGCATTCTTGCATTGACTTGCAGATTTATGCCACCCATAACGCCATCGACGTGGAAAACGAGCCGCAACGCGGATCGATTCTCGCCCGTTTGTCCGCAAAATGTGCCCATACCGCCCAATGGACCGGAGGCCCTGCTGGAGGTGCCACGCGCCCGTCTTGCCCAGCTGCGGCGCCTGCTGCCGCTGCTCAAGAACCAATCGGAAGACTGCTTATACCTTAATATCTATGTGCCCCAAGAAGCGCCACGAACCCAACGTAAGTTATTCAATTCATTAATAATTTAAATCCCAACTGAATTGGGGTTCCTTTCAATTTATGGGTTAGCTTGTCGAATTAATAATCGCATTAAAATATTTACATTCATTTACATTCATTCGTTTCGCTCAACTCGCTTATTTATTGAGCCGACAGTTTGGGCCATCTCTGCCGCATTCTACCAATAAGTCTCAAATGCAATTATTTCGAAATCAATGAGCGAAAAATAATATACGCCGACTATTAAGTCAATAATTTAAACTTTATTAATATTATCTCTCTTGTCCAATGGAGCCAATAAAATTATGTGATATTTAAAGCGCTTAATGGCTTAATTACAAATGGCATTATCGATTAACTGTGAACACTTAACATGATATGGAAAAACGGAAAAACATATAAAAATTTACCAAAAGTGATTCCCACTGACAGTTTAATTAATGCTGAAAGGTAACAAGCCCAAAGTCCCAAGGGAAATTAAATAAACATATACATTTTTTACACACACACAACAAAAATTTAACAAAATCGTAATGAAAAGTGTTCCGGGCAAAGTTGGGAGTTGAAATGGCAACGTAACTTTCAATTCCGTAGTGCATTGCAGTTGATTTAAGCAACTACTGCATGCCCTGCAGGATTGGCAGCTCTGTTGACCACATACGTCATATGGTGACCCAAGAAATATTGACTATTCCTACACTAGAATCTTTATTATTGGCCGCTGATGGAAACAATTTTTTTTTTTTAGCTAACAATGAGAACGCCACTGGCAGTTCCAGTTCCAGTTCGAGCTCCAGTTCCGATTCGTTGCTATCCACAGTGATTTTCATACATGGCGAATCGTACGAGTGGAATTCGGGCAATCCCTACGATGGCTCCGAGCTGGCCGCACATGGCAACGTCATCGTTGTGACAATCAATTTTCGGCTCGGCATCTTTGGTTTCCTCAAGACCGGCGGCAAGGAGAGCGCCCAGGGCAACTTTGGTCTCATGGATCTCGTTGCCGGCTTGCATTGGCTGAAAGAGAATTTGCCCGCCTTTGGTGGCAATCCGCAGAGCATTACGCTGCTTGGCTACGGCACCGGAGCTGTCCTGGCCAACATATTGGCCGTGTCACCCGTGGCCAGTGGTATGTTCATTGAAATTATAACCAAAGATTTGCTCTATTTAGTTTTAATTTTATTTTGCTTTAGATCTCATACAACGCGCTGTGCTCATTAGCGGCACCGCCCTCTCCTCCTGGGGCATACAGAAGAATCCGCTGTTCGTAAAGAGACGCGTGGCAGAGCAGACTGGCTGCCACGGCGACATGCTCTACGATGATCTGGCGCCCTGTTTGCGCACCAAAAGCGTCGCCGAATTACTCGCAGTAAAAATCGATCATCCGCGGTAAGTGAAAGTAAAGGGTATATATATATATATATATATATATAGATAGATCCTACAAACTATAGATATATAGTTATAGATAGGTATAGATAGATGGCATCCTATAGTAGAATAGACAGAATTATATCTCTCTAGTTAAACTCATTGTAGATACTAAAAATGTTCACTAGGAATAATAAAAACTAAATTTAAATTTCTTGACTGCCTCTGAACTTTTAAAAAATATAAGAATCATCTTTTAGTTGACCTTGAAATTTTATTAGTTACTTATAGAATCTAATTTACGAGAAGATAGTTTAGACTTCAAATTTTAACCCGATTTTGGCAAGATACTTTCATATTCCATTTTATTAATGATAAGTTAAAATTCCTAAAAATCAATAAAAATAACTACAATTTTTTTTCATATAATAAGTATTTTCATATTATTATTACTCAATCTCAGAATTTAATCGTTAAATTCCTTGCAGTTTTCTGGTTGGCTTTGCACCCTTCGTTGATGGCACTGTCATATCCCCCAACACTGAGACCATGTCCAGCACTGCCCTGCCCCTGGGCTCAGCTATTGTTAGGTAAGTTGAGCATATGTTCCCAGATATATAACTCCTTTCATATAATGGGTTTTACAGTACTTCAGGAATTGAATATGCCAACTTTCCCAAACGTGACCTCATCTTCTGTCTAACATCTGTGGAATCCTATCTGGATTTGAGCGCAGAGGACTTGGAGTTTGGCTTCAATGAGACGCGACGGGATCGCATTTTGCGCACATTTGTGCGAAATAATTTTCATTATCATTTAAACGAGATATTCGCGGTGCTAAAGGTAAAAAGTGCGTTTCGTTAAACTACAGCTTAATTTAATTGTTTGTTTTTTGCTTTTGGCAGAACGAGTATACAGACTGGGAGAAGGCCATAAGGAATCCGTTAAGTGCTCGGGATGCGACGCTGCAGTTTCTGAGCGATGGCCACACGGCGGCGCCTTTAATCAAATTGGGTTATATGCACAGTTTGCGGGGTGGTCGAACATATTTCGTGCACTTTAAGCATCGCACTTTCGAGGAGGAATATCCACAGGTGGGTGTTGAAATAAGCGAGCCACTCTCTGACCTAACCTTGACCTGTGCCACTTTGACAGCGAACCGGTTCAGTGCGCGGCGAAGATGTGCCTTTCTGGCTGGGACTGCCCGTCTCTCCGCTCTTTCCGCACAACTACACAACGCAGGAGCGACAAATTGGCCGACTAATGCTGCGCTATTTGGCGAATTTCGCCAAAACAGGGTATGACCTCTCGACCTATGACCTCTTTGCTTGCCACTAACATGCCACGTTTTTTTTGTTCTCGTCACACAGCAATCCGAACCAATCAACATCAAACACTCCGCTGACCGCGGCCACCACCAGCCAGAGTCAAGTGGCAACACACACGCAACGCAAACGCTCCGCGCCCAGATATTTAGATGCCATGGCAACTGGCGAGGCACTCAATCTGGCCGTCATCTATAATCAGCGGCGCAGCAATGCGATGCACGAGAAGCGTTCGTATTTCAGAAGACGATTGCGTAGCAACGATGGCGTCTCCACGCAGCCGGGCCTGAGCACTGAGCTCGAATCAGCTGGCTATGATGGCGATGAGCTGCCCTTCTGGGATGCCTACGATGTGGTCAATCAGCTGTACATTGAGCTGGGTATGTCCCCAAATCTGCTCAAAGAGGGATTTTTTAATTCATTTGTAATTTTATTAAATTTCGAGTTCATCGAAATTATTCTTAGACAACACAGAAAAAGTTGAAAGTAATTTTTAATTCTTTATTCAGACCAATTTATATTTATTTTATTTGATTTTTACTTATATAAAATAAGTCAAGAAATTAATCAGAAGTTTCTAATTTCAATGGCAGGCAACAAGGTTAATATTCAGAGTCATTATCGTGGCCACAAGTTGTCCATGTGGCTGAATCTGATACCACAGCTGCATCGTCATTTCAACATCAATGATCAGTCCATGCGGCATCATCAGTTCCAAGATGACCTCAACAATCGGGATCTCTATGAAGGTAAACATTTATTATACTTTATTATCATTCTGCACGTAGTGCTGAAATCCACTTATCACAATGCTTTAGGCGTTGTGCGACCCCAGTTGCAAACGAAGCCGGCGGAAGATGACAATATCTTGGTAATACAAACGACCCGCACCACAACGACGCCGCTGCCACCACAATCCCCAAGGGAGGAGAGCACAAATGCAACAAATGCTCTAAGCGCCACAGGTGCAACTGCCACCACAGGTAAACATAAAAACTAATTTCGTAACTTGTATCTCCATCTGCAGATGGGAAAGTTTCCTGTTGTTTCTATTAAAGTTAGGAAAGCTAACTTTTATTGGTTTTTGTCGTGCCACAGAAAATTCTACATGCGGCTTAACTTTTATGGTTATGTTAAATGAAAATTATTTGCCATTGTTAGTTATAAAAATAGCTATTTATAAGCACAATAATAAATTCATCTCCATTTCCAAAGCAGTCAAATTGGGGTGGATTTATTTTTATCTATTTTTATTATTTTTATTTACTATTTAAGCAAAATGTGTTTATTATTTTGATTTATTTGTATTTTTTATTTTGAATAGAATGCGGTTTTGATGGCGCCATGTCTGTCTCCGAGTTGACCACAACACAATCACCGAAGGATAATCGCACTCACACAAAAGTGGAGACACGCAAGGATTTGGCCACTGCTTCGACGGGCATCATTGGCAATCTGGAGCTGTTGCGTCGTCTGAGTGGCAAGCAGTTCCAGAGCTATACGACTGCGCTGATAGCCACCGTGGCCGTTGGCTGTTTCCTACTCATCCTCAACGTGCTGATCTTTGCGGGCATCTATCATCAGCGTGAGAAGCGGGCACGCGATGCCAAGACCAAGGAGGAACTGCAGGATGGCGAGACCAGTAAAAACTCCAGCGTGCTGAAGCTCAATGCTGCCGGTGCCGATGGCAACGATGCCTACACGCTAAGTGGCGCCGTTGTGGACACCAAGGGTGGCAGCATAGGCGTGGTATTTGGCGAGTACAGTTGCTACGATGAGAAGACCAAACAGCTCAAGGAGGAGAAGCTGCTGGTGGAACTGCCACCGGTGTCGCATGCGGCACAAACCACACTAATGATGGACCGCTGGGAGGCGTGCTCAACGAGCACACTGGATCTGCTCAAGACGCGTCCACAGGCGCATCCAAGTGGCACTCATATTGAGATGGTCACCTACAATGCGCTGCCGCTCGCAGTAGAGGCGATCACCGGACAGGCTTCGGTGCCGGGCAGCAAGCGAGGCTCCTTTATGGATAACAGCGGGCAGCTGCAATTTGATTATGCCGTCCAGTCATCCGATCAAATGTCCTTCAAGGCCATTGAGGAGGCGGTCAAGGCAGCGGCCAGCGGCGATTCGGATATCATGCGGGACGATGATATACCCGAACCGCCGCCACCACCACGCTCCTTTCTAGCTGCCCAGCAACAACAGCAGCAGCAGCAGCAGCAACAGCAAATGGGAATACTGCGTCAGGCGGGCGCTGCTGGTGGGGCCAGCGGATCAGGTAGCAGCGGCAAGAAACGTGTACATATTCAGGAAATCTCTGTCTAAATCAAATGGCTCTTAAGCTTAGCTAATGGAATTTCAGTTCTACTCACAAGTACTCCAAGTACTTAATCCCTATAAAGTATTAAAAAACATAAGTAAAAAAATAAAAATTTAAATAATAACTTTTAAATATACTTTTGAATTTCAACCTATTTTCACCTTCACTGCCCTTTCGTAATGGTATCCTTATAAAATAGAAGATGGTTTTAGGATCGGTGTTTGTATGTACTTATTGTCTGTTTGTACATTATGTAAATGTTCCTTGTAGTCGTGTCGCGTACATAAACTAATTAGTGTATGTAGGCTTCATATACGATTTATACATATAAATATATATTATTAATATGTATTATGTATCTTATTATGTATTGATGATTGTTTTCCATATAGGTGTGTGTATAGTTTATGTTCATTTGACAATGGTTAAGATTTCATATTTTATTACAATATTTGCTTGTTATGTATTTAATAATCAAAAAAGAAAAGAAAAAAATCAAAATAAAAGTATGTACAAGTATGTAACAAGCTTTTAATTATTATAATTAAATACTAAATATATATATATATACACATATTTATATGAATATAATACACATAATGTATTTACGAGTAAATGTATTGTAAAATATTGAATCTATTTGTATGAAATACACATGTAATAAAAAATACTTATGTATATCCGGCATTTTCATGGTGATATTGAACAGAAAAAAAGCAAAAAATTGAGTTTGATTATTCAATTTTGGACGATAAATGAAATTTCAATTCAAAAGGCAACTCGCTCAATATTAACATTACTATTAATCATTACTTAACTGAGTTAAATATTCATTCAACTCCAAAGGAAGTGGTGCAAATTTTTCAATGTTTTGTTGATTTTTTTATACAACCAAATTGAAGGGATACAAATTGGAATTCAATTCATTTCAAATATAGTAATTTGAATAGCTGAATGAACCCCATATTTATTTCGAAATACATCTTCCATTTACTGCCTAGGTATGCATAAATATCTGAGTGGCATATGCAATTAAATCGTTAACTTTGTAGTACATATAGATAGAGTGAGAATATTTAGAGAAGTTTTCGGAATTCAGCAATAACTCTGAATAATATGTTGTCCTCTCATTTGTTGCGTACAGCTGCAATATCAAGTTGTTGCAGATAGAAATAAATGGGCCAATTTTTACTTTTTCAGTGTGGGTGCATCCATCCATGATCAAAATGTAAAATGTACACTCAAATACGACGAGCATTTAACATTCATACATAACAACAATTTGTATTTTTGTCACTGAAATATTCTAAAAGATTCTAAATGTGTACTTAATTATAATTTGTACGATTAACAGTTGAAGCTACACAGATTTTTAAAAACTAAACGGGTTCTGTTTTTATTTTCTTCGGTTTTTTCAAATGTTGCACAACTTTTTCAGCCTCGACGACGCTTTTGCGTTTGCTGGACCTTTTCTTTTTGGGCGAGGCATCATCTTCTACAACTGGCTCCATTTTTATTAGTTCTACAAGAGCATCAAGCTCAATATTGTTCGATGCTTCGTTCACTGTCGCCTCGGCCACCGGACTATCCTCAAATTTGATCGCGTTGTTCTACAAAAGCAAAAACAAATGTTAAGGTTTGTAATTCAGTCATTGGTCTATGCACTTACCACTGTTTCCGTATCCTCGAGCAACAGTTCGCCTTCGATATAAGGCATCACTGTGCCTATATTAAAATTCTTGATTCGAAATTTGATTTCCTGATCCATGACAAAGACATCTCGGTTTTCCTTCTGATTTGTGAAGCGTATTGTTGTGTTGAACACTCTGTAGATGATGACACTGATCTGATGCTTCGATATGTGCCGTACAACGCCATGGAGCACTGCTCCCGCCACGGGTCTGAACACATAGAAATCGGCATTAATGGCCAAGTGCAGTGCTGGATCATCGGAGCGTAAGGCTGCCGTTTGGCTCAGCACCTTGATGTTCTTAATACCCAGAACGATGCCATTCACCTTTGCATCATACAAGCCCACCTTGGTGCGGATGAGCAGTTCGTGCAGCGCGTGTTTGAAGTTGGCCATACCGTATGGACCCATGGACAGATGCAGGTCTGTTTGAATGCAAAGCACACATGAATCGGGGTTGGTGGCATACTGTTCCAGCTCTTTCGCGGTGAACTTTATATATTTCTGTATTATTTTGGCCATTCTATTTGAAAATTTATCGCAGCACTTATAACCACATGAGTTTCTGCTGTTGCTCAGTGCAGCATTTGCCACAGGCACCGTGTCAACCCTCCAACAACTATCGTGCTCAAAGAAAACTACTCACATCTCTAGAAAAAAATATATCGATAGCTGTACACATCGAAGCATTAAATTGGGGTTGTTAATGTTCAAAAACAGGAAATGATCCAGCGCAGAACAATGGAATTTAATTTACATATATGCAAAACATTTCTGTATGCCAAATTAATTAAAACAAGATGTCGAGTAACTTAATTGAAAGCATTCGTTTTATTCGCGAATGGAATGTACTTAAAATATTTTCGCTTTTAATATAACATAATAAATATTTTAATTACGAAAACAATACATACTGATTTACAGTTATTACTCAAAATATATACAAAAATGTTGGGTTTTTAAAAAAAATTAATATTAACGCAATACCATGCTTTTTTTTATTCAAGAAATTTCAATTGAGATATATATAAAGTGGCCGATTTGCGTTGCGTTTTCTTTAGTAAAATCGATTAGGAACCAACCTCAAATGATATTGAGGCTCTTTAGTTGTGTTTTTTTTTGTTTTGAAACTGCGTAATGCGCAAGAACTTAAACTATGGATATTTATCTTTTTCTTAAAATTAACCAGAATGTGAGCTTTGTTCACTTTGAATGCGGAAGAATTTTAGTGCCGGCGTTGAGCTGAATCGAAATTGTCAAAAATTGGCAATAACATTCTTATTCCGATCGCCAAGATTATTAAACTTAGAATGAGACCCAAAGGGTGTGCGCATGCGACGCGTAAAAGATCGCAGGCACCGTTGACCATCCAATGGATCAGAGCTGCTTGCGGCAGAAACTTAAATAAAATCCACATATTTTTAAGCAATAATTAGATATAAACAAGAATTATATAGGCAGCCTACCTCGCTGTTCGAGCAGTTTAATTTGCTTCTTGGCTTCCCTCAACTTATTCATCAATATCTCATTCTTGCGCTTCTCGACGGTCAGCTCCAGACCAAGCTGCAGTTTGCTCTTGGAGTCCACAGCGCTCAAAATGCTGTGAAAAGAAACATCAGTTAAAATTTAAACAATACAATTTACAAATTAAATTACAATTACGAATCGAACTTATAAAAGATGAAATTTTCGGAGCAAATTCTATTCACTTACGGATGACTATATATGGACATGGAGCTGGGCCTGCTATTTGGGTCGGGATGCATCATTTGCGCAATAAGCTCATTGAAATCCTTGCTAAGCGTTGGAATCGTTGGCGTTTCACCGTTACGCAACTTGTGCCATTCCGGCCCGTTCTTTGGCAGCGGTCCGCCGCCAGCGACCTCGAACAGCGTTATGCCCAGCGAGAAGATGTCGGCTTTGAACAGATTGCTGTAGTCCTCCTGCAGTATCTCTTTGGACAGATAGCGACAGTCGCCCTCCTCCACATACGGCTCATTCACGGACGTCACATGTCCCAAATCACCAATTTTATAAGTGACGAGATTTTCATAGCGTCGCAACTCCTCGTAGACACTGTCCATCCCATCGTCGTCCTTGCTGCCCTGCTGCTGCTGCTGTTTCTGCGGCTGATGCTGCTGTTGCTGCTGTTGCTGCTGTTGCTGTTGCTGCTGCTGCTGCTGTTGCTGCTGCTTCTGTTGTGAATTGGGGCATAGTTTGTGAGCTGTCGGATTCTTTGTGCAGAATATGTTGTCCGGCTTGATATCCATGTGCACCAGATCATTTGAGTGTATATAGCGCAAGCCTTCAATCACATGCATCAACAGTATCTTCAGCTCGGATTCGCCCAGGCAGTGATCCTGGATGCTCGCATCAAGACTACCACCGTCACAGAATTCATTCTGTATCAACATATGATCGTCCTCCGCCCAAGCGGAATAGTATCGCACCACATTATCATGCTTGCCCAGAACCGCATGAGCCCACACTTCGTTCAAGGCGCGCTTTCTACGTGGATAAATAGTTGCTTATTAATTTGATACTCAAGTCTGGTTAGCATCAACTTACTCGAATGAGCTGCCTGCAACGGGCTTTTTGCTCTTTTTGATCGCATAGATGCAGCCATCCAGCCGATTGACACACTGAAAAACAACTCCGAACTCACCGACACCAATGACGCTGACCTGCTTAAACTCGCGCTTAAAGCGACTGATGTTTGTGTCATGCAACGCCAAACGTTTCGGCGCCTGTTGATGCATTTCCCTTGCCGCATCGTTGCCACCCGCACCATCCTGGCCACCATCCTCGTCGCTTGGCTCGCCGAGCAGCGACCGTTGCATGGCGCTCAGATTAAGATTCTCGCGTCCGAATTGAGTGCGGCAACGTTTCTTATTGTGCGCCATTAGACCTGGAAGATGGCATGTAAAATGGGGTTTAAAGAGATATTTATGAACGGGAACAGCAATCTTAATGCAAGTCGCAGGTTCAACCTGCAATCTGAAACCTGCAAACTGAGATTGGTTAGATATGTTGGATCTGTTATTCAACAACTCGTCATAATCCGAGCAGATCGCATCAGACTTATCCTTAATGACAGCTTTAAAACTACGTTTATCATCTGTTAATCTCTAGTAATTCACTTACTGTCTGGTGTGAAGGGATTAACATTGGCTATGTCCTGGGGCTGCACGCTCCTGTGATTGTGCAGCGGCAAGGAACGGGGACGTTCGCTCAATTTGAAAATGGGATCCTCCATCTGACTTTTGCTGGCATTGACTGCTGCAGCAGCACCAGACAAATGATTGCTGAAGTTCGTCGTCGACTTTTGCAAGATGGTCTTTGGCGTTGCGGGTGTGTTGAACAGGCGCAGTGCCCGTACTTTCTGGCAGGGCGGCGACATGTCCACATCTCGCAGTAGTTTCTTTCTGTTGTTGATATTGTTGTTGTTGTTGTTTCGCGGACTTTGCTGCTGATCCTTGTCAAAATCATCGTCGGCAAAGCGCAATTTGCGCGGATTAAATACGAATGGCGATGGTGAACGCGATCGCATTTCGACGCTTGAGTCGAGCTGCTCGAGCGAAGTGTCTTCCGCACTGATGACGCTCGCTTCGTGGTTGGACAAGCGGAATGCCATTGCCATTGCAAAAGTTTTCAATTCACTTCGTTGTTGTTAACTGCACTTCCTATTATTGATCGATCAGGCAACAAATTGTTCGAGTTAGAAAAAAATAAACAAAACAAAAACACAAAACAGCATTAAGTGTAGGAATGCGAAGCGCAATTGACCATATATCGATAAATATATATTTTTCATAGCCTATCGATCTCATTGCTGAATGACTAGATCGCAATGCAATCGCGACAATGCGACAATGCTTACAATACGATATATCGATGGGTTTGTTTCGATATAAATATCACACAGGGTTTCTTTCGATAATTTTCGTAAATTTAAAAATGTGCTCCAAAAATTTTGAACAATTTGCTTGTTGAAAGTTTACTTGATGAAATGGAGATGAACCAACACTGTATATTTATATAAAATCACTTGGCTTGCAGCCTACTAAGTTTATTTTTACAAATTAATTACACACCTGTTTACCATTTTTAATTTGTTCAGTTTAAAGAACTTATCCTTCCAGTTGAATAGAAAACACAGCCAAATTTTTTGGCATTTGATTTATTGATTGAATAATTATGTATTGTAGGTTTTTTAACGCATCTGGTACATACAAATACGCATTTCAAAAATTCATACATTATTATTATAATACTTAACTATGACGTAATGTATGAGAAATCTGAATTTGCAATAAGTTTGCTTAATTTATATGAATATTAAAAAAACACCTTACAAACTTGACGTGAAATATCATTTTGAGGGAATTCTGCATTCAAGGTTAAAAGGTTCAGTTACATCATAAAAATTGACATGAGGATCGAGTTTCAGTTGTCCAATTGAAAATTTGTTATATCCCCTACAAAACTTTTAAGCTGCCTCATTACATTTTTTCTGTTTTTTTTTTCGAATACAAAACATTCTTAGTCTGATAAATATATATGTATGTGTGTGTGTGTGTCTATATAGATGTGTATGGATTTGTGGGTGGAAATATGTATGTATATGACAAAAGCAAAATAATTAATTTAATTTAGTTGTGGTAGAGAATCATAAACATAATTCATAATCAGCTGAATGACTAGATCGACTTACTAAATTCATTACGATTCGATCTATTTTTACTATGTGTACAGAAAAAACTCAAAACGCAATTTGTTCTACATGGCAAATATACACTAAACTGCTCAGCTCAGTTGGAAAATTTTGGAATCGTGCGGCCGAAACAAGGACAAGTTATGCATGAATTTATATTTATTTATATTAGGGTCTATAGCCATGGGCGTGCCCAGGTGAAAGGGCATGGAGTAGGAGGATGAGGGGGCCAGCGAAAACCTGGGAAACGCCCTAGTCCAATAGATTATAGTCTAAGCTAAGAATGTGGGGAAAATAAATGAGAGAATTACACTGCCTGTCGAACATACGTTTTTGATGTAATTTGGGTGTGTTTCGATTTCAGGAATGAAGGAGCTGCTGATTGAGCCCTAATGGTTAATGGTCAAAATCAGAATCCCTGCTCATCGCTAATCCCTAGACATGGAACGCGACACGGAGGAATCGCCTCGACGTCGCAAAGGTGAACCGCGACGCGGTGGCGGCGACGGTGAACGTGTGCCCCTGTCTCTGTCATCCTCGTCCTCATCATAGCGTCGCTTCGCTGGTGGCGGTGAGTCCACCGCTCCACTCCCGTTGCGTTCCTGGTCACTATAACGTGATACCGATCCATTCTCATTGCGTCCATTCTCGCGCGATCGTCCCGAACGCCGGCCAACGGAACCGACGGAGCGGCTGCGCGAACGAGTCCCACCAGATTTGGAGCGAGTGCGACGACGTCGCGATGTGCTGCGCGATCTGCTCAAGGAGTTGGTTCTGTAACGAGTTACAAATGTAAACGAAGACTTTAGTAATGATATTTATCAAAGTCAAAATTAGTTTCATACTTCTGGACTACATAAAAAAGCGAAGTTTTCCCACACTCGAATGGTAAATAACGCAATAAAAAATTATTTATGTTATTAATATATATAATATTTTTTAGATTTATATTTTATATGATCTAAATTATTAGTTCTCTTTTTTTACTAATTTTTTTTATGAATAATTAAAATTTTGATTTGCTTTTGGATAATAATTTCAATTAGTGTTTGCTGCAATCGCTGTAAATAGTTAATATTGTTTTTATTTTTGTTATTTTTTTTTCTAATTTCTGTATTCTTAATTAAAATTTAGATTTGAGTTTGAGAGTTCGCCATTAGCCATGTTTCTTGCCACCCTTCTTGTGATGCTTGTGGCCGCCATGCTTCTCGCCCTTTTTGCCGTGCTCCTCTTTGTCCTCGAAGCTGTCGCCGTATTTATGCTCCTTCTTGTACTTCTTGTGATCCTCGTCGTGATGGCCCTTCTTGTAGTGGCCCTCGTGCTTTTTGTGTCCCTTCTTCTTGCCACTTTCGTGCTTCTCGCCCTTCTCGTGCTCACCGTGCTCGCCATGGTGATGCTTGTGCTCCTTGCCATATTTCTTGTGATGACCGCCCTTGTGCTCGTCATCGTAGAACTTCTTCTCCTTGTAGTATTCGTCCTTGTTGAACTTCTTGTGGTACTCCATCTCCTTGTGGCCCTTCTTGTGCTTCTTCTTGTGATGATGCTTGCCGCCCTTCTTGTGTGCACCGTGCTCGTGCTTCTCCCCATACTCGTCCTTCTCATCGTAGTGTTTCTTCTTCTTTTTGCCCTCGTCGCCATGATGATGCTCATGATCCTCCGCCTCGTGATATTTCTTCTCATCCTCATCCCATTCCTTGTGCTCCTTGTGACCATGCTCGCCCTTGTGCTCCTCATCGCCATACTTCTTCTTCTCATACTTGTCGCCACCTTCCTCCTCTTCCTCGGAGGATGCCTCCTTCTTCTTGGCTGCCACGCAGCTCAGCAGCAGCGCCAACACCAACAGCAACTTCAGCTGGCCCCTCATTATTCTGTCTTACTGAGCGCTCTGGGCATTCGTCGGCTACTCTTATATATCGCCAACAGATTGGACCCAGCTCACCGCAAAATCCGCAGACTTGAGTGATGCAAGACTGATGTAAATGTTACACTTGATCGCCCTGCTCAACACCTATATAAAATATACACATATATACACTTTTTTTTGGCGTAGGTCGTAATCACAATTTGTTATAACTTACAGTGGGCCACAGAGCTGTAATTTCTGCTTAGGTTTATCAGCCCAGATTTTAAATTATTAAGCAATTTATATTACTTAATTTAAACAGACTTGTTCATTTCAAACAACTCTTAATGTATATGTATACATATTTAAATAAATCTTCAACATAAAACAAATTGTTTTTAATTTTGTTTGGCCTGTTACATTTTTATTTCTAATGTAGTACGCAACAAATAAAACTGCATTTTGTGGATATATTAAAACTAAAATAGTAACTGCTAAAAACTAAAAACCTAAGCACTATCAATAAGCACAAATAACAAGAAAAGCAAGCTTATTCTTGATTTTTGGACTTCTTCTTTTTCTTTGACGGCTGGGCAGGCGTTTCCTCCTCCTCAGCCTCCTCGGCAGCTTCTGGTGCCTCCTCATCCTTTTGCTTCTTCTTCTTCTTCTTTTTCTTTTCAGATTTCAACTGGGACTCATCGGCTGCCTCCTCAGCTTCAGCTTCTGCTTCAGCGTCAGCAGCCTCCTCCTTTTTTACGGGCGTTTCAGTTTCTGAATGTTTGCGTTTCTTCACCTGCAGCGTGTTATCCGCCTCCGGCTGATATGTGAACACCTCACTGAAATTTCGCGTTGAATAGGTTAATAAATGATGTAAAAAAAATAAATAAATATTGAACATTTGGACAAGTTAGACAACTCAATCAGACGGCCAAGGGGTATCGTCACTGTGGAAATCAGTAAATGTCGCGAAACCATGGGAGTTAACATCATATGGAGTGCCTTCTACTTGACCAAAACGAACAATGATTGCAACCAAAAACGCACCTCTTTGCCTGGTACTTCTCGAACTTTGCCTTGGCCTTGCCCGTGCCGGACAGTTTGCGGATATTTCCCTCCTCGAGCAGACGGAGTCGCGACTCCAGTTTCACTTTGTGTGTGGCTCCCAGCTCAAATGTGGCCTCCTCTCCAAAGGCATCGACACGCGTCGCCAGCGATGCCTTAGCGGCCAGGGAACGTGACATTTTGCCCTTGTTCTTTTGGCTCGCCTGACCCACCAGCTGAGCGTGATAGATTAAACCGTATTTGGGCGTATCCTTCTTCGTTTTGAGTGCACGGAACAGGGCCTTCTCAGCGCCCAAGATCTGCACCGTTGATGAGGGATGCTTGGCGAGATTGACCAGCGAACCGGCGTGCGCAATTAAACGAGCACCAACTGTGTCGCCCACGAGCACAGTTAAATTGGGCGCCATTGCCATCATGCGTGCCTTGAGGTAGTCATAGAGATGTGTGCGATAATCGTTGATGGAAATGATTTCATCGCACAGACACTGAATATTTATCACATCCTCATCGCTGATTTCGGTGCCCATGGAAATTTCAGCCGCTTCCTTCACCTGCTGTTCCACATCTTCGGGTAGAATGTCAGACAAATCAGAGGTTGACATATTATCCCTGGTGCCTACCAATTTAATAGTCTTGACAAACGCAACATTGTCCGTGATCAGCTTGCCCAGTTCGGGAAAATGCCATCCATACCATTCACGGGCGCGCATCATATAGTTATTCAGCTCCTTGTCTAGATCATCAAGCAAACACTGCGCCTGCACAATCATCGTATCAATCTTGTCTGGCGAGAACTTCAGCTTGTAACGGGACAAGGAATGTGCCAGACCCAAAGCCATGGCGGTCATCTCACGTTTGGGCAGACCACCGAGCAGACTGTCCGCCTGTTGGCGTATGCAGCGCATCAGCTCCTGAACGCCTGTATTGTACACACACTGCACCGACAGTTTGTCCTTGATGGCTGTTCCCAACTTGGCATCGGCCACCAGAAGCGACGATTGCACGTCATCGACAAGCAGCTTTTTCAACGTTTTCTTCAGTGGTTTGGATACTTTACCCTCGACTGCTGCGGTGGCAGCAGCGAGTGCCTCTGTGGTATCATTGAACTTCTCAAAATGCTTCAGCTTAAGCAATTTGTTCGCCTTTTCGGGTGTTTCGAATTCCAGATACAAATTATCAACCTGCTCGAGTTTCTTTTGATCGAGCAACTTGAAAATAGCGTAGCCCGCCGGCGTTTCATATAACACAAACATTGTGCACAGTTATATGCAACAATTTGTGTGTGAAAATATATTTTGTACCCCGCAGCACACACGAACTTAACCTTCTCGAGTCTAACGCCGCGTGTAAAAGAAAAATCCAAAATGAGGACTGCAAACACGTGCGTCTGCGTGCGCCAGAGTTGCTTTTTCACGCGAAAACCGATACGATAGTTAGGCGGGGGAGAACTATCGATCAATTACACTTGGCGTTTTAAAATAGACAAAAAATAAATCAACACTTTTTTATTTAAAACTCAAATTTCTGGCAGTTAAATGATTAACTAAAGATAATTTAAGTATTTAACTGAACGTAGCTCATGAGCAATACATTATTGCCTTATAAAACAATGCGCGCTTTTTTCTGAATTCGTCGCACTTGCACAAACTCAACACAGCCGAAACTCACCACACGACACAACAATTTCAAAGGCGATTTGCAAATATCCATCCAGGCACACACACAAATGTATGTACACATGTTTGAATGTGTGTATGTATATATTAATGTATGCATATTGATATATGCATAAAATGTAAAAGTTATGAATGAAATTGATCTCACTAACCTGCGTCGTTGTCGGGCCTTCCGCTCGCGGCAATGGCGCGCAAAATGACCGCGCATGCCGCACTCATAGCATTTATCGTCGCTACGACCGCCGCCTCGGTCACGTCCTCCTCCTCCACCGAAACCACCACCTCCGGCTCCACCTCCTCCTCCTCCTCCACCACCACCACCACCGCCTCCCGATCGAGCATATTTGCCTGTGGACAACTCGACACGAGCTCGGCGTCCGCAGAGCGTTCGTCCGTCCAAGCCTCGAACCGCATCCGCAGCATCCCTGGCGCTCTCGAACTCCACAAAGGCGAAGCCTGGGGGATTGCGGGCAATCCAGACGCTGCGCAGACTGCCGTAGGCACCAAACACATACTCCAGATCGTTCTTTCGTGCGTTGTTGCCTAGATCACCTACATACACTTTGCGGTCGCTTGGATGGCGCGACATTTTTTTAGCTTGGGTTGGTTGCTTTTTGCTGCTTGGGCGCTTGGTGAAAATGGCAAGCGCAGCGCACGAAAAAAATCGATTCAAGTGTGGAAGATTTTCGCGTTCCGCCGCCGTTTGGTCAAAAGCGCAATCGGTTATTCGAACCGAAGGTTGGCTAACATTACTTTTGTTGTGATGATGTGTTAATTTGTGTTATTTAGGCACTATATTTATTTCGGCACAAAACAGTTTTTGCCGACTCGGACAATGGTTGGGTGAGTGAACCAAACTGAACGGTTCACGGAACGATGCACCTGGGTGTTCATTCGTTCTTTTCTGCTCAGGGCGATACAAATTTAAGCAACAAATGATCTAGTTCTATGACCAGTAGGACCGTAGCTTCAGAAATAAATGAGGTGAGTTTACTCACTATCGATATTTAACAGTCGATCAACAACTATTTTTCGGTATTAGAAAAAGTAATCACATCCGAATTTGTGTTTAAGCCACTTCATCGGCGCAGCTTTCGAGTTAATCGATTGATATTCGACACATTATCACCGTTCGATAAAGGCTTGTTCGTATACATTGTATTCGATAATGGTGAATGGTATATGCATTATATTCATTATATTTATTAAGCGAAATATTGTAAAATCATATTTGTTTAAGGTTAATTGGTTGGTGAAACTGTCACCTCTGACGCCCTGATACATACAAAATACAACCATGTGCAACCGATAACAATGGTGATGCGGTGAATTGTGAATGGCTACCACCATTAAACGTGGCGGTTGCGAGTTTTCTATCATAAGTTAGGTTATATATCGTATGCATCAAATCATACAATTATTTATAAGCTAGTTTTTTAAGGAAAAAACACTTAAATTTAGTGAATTTGCAGTGCGAAATCTTTAAAAAACCACAGACGAACACTTAGCACAAACGGTAAGCTCGAAGAACAATGCAAATATATATTTTATATAACGAATCTGCTGCATCAAAAAGAAAAAAAAAAAGCAAACCTCGGCCTGCCTTTCCAAAATTAAATGTGCGACGGCAGCAGCTGCCTTGTGTAGAAAACAAATTTGCTCGACGCCGCTAACAATGCTGAAATTCTCTGGGACCCATTTAAAAATAATCACTTTTGTTTGTGTGTCGAAGCTAAAGAAAATTGTACTTGTTTTTTTTTTTATTTAAGTGGAAAATTTCATATTTTTATACACACAAAATGCTATGTATAACAGCACACCAACACATACATACACACACACACAGAAGACACATCGGCCATTCGCATACACATACACGAACACACGCGCGCACATTAATACAAACCGTACACATAGACACGTGTGAGTCTGTAGTGTAATTGCGTATGTATGTATGAAAGATTGTGGTGCAAAATAAAAAACTCATGCGAATTTTTAAAATTGCGTTGTAAGAATGTGTACTGGTTTATCCATAAACTATGAAAATGTGCAATATGATTGTGTAAATTGTGCGCGTTTTTTGCCGGTCAGCGGTATTATCTGTAACAAGATTCTTAAAAAAAAAAGTTCATGTGGCAGATTTTCTCTTCGAAAATCATTTTGCCAGTGTTTGCGTCTTTAAAATCAGTTCTTCAGATTTCTTTGTCAACGCATTTTTGTCGTCATCGGCAAGACTACCATTTTGTTTTTTTTTATTTTGCTGTCGTCGCGCCGCCACTGTTTCTGCTTCTGCTCGTGGTGAATTTCTCGCATTTCATGCAATTCACTGCGATTGTTTTGAGAAGTTCGTGTAATTATACAAAATTTACGCGCAACAATAGTTTAAATTGAAAAAAAAAGAAAATTAAGTAAAAACTGAAACGTGAGGGTTCTGAAATTTAGTGTGGTATTTTATGTTTAAATTGTTCACATATTCGCGCATGCATACATACATATGAACATTTTGAGGGCATTGCTTTTTGTATCTTTCCTTTCATTTTACATTCGCTTTCACATAGCACATGGCGTTGCCACATGGTTTTCTCTTCAATTATTTAGCTACAGTCTCACAAACCCATTTAATTATTTTAAAATTAATTAGTCGACTTAAAAGAGTGTTATGTTTAACAAATGGTAAAAACTAAAATATTTGTTTATTAAGTATAATTAATATGTTCTGTTTTCCGGTCACCAAAAAATGTCTGGCAATATAAAACAAATGGCGCGCAAATGTGGTGAACCGGCACTTTGCCTTATGCTTGCCCTTCTGTCTGTCAAACTGTTTTCACCATTTTTACCTTTGAGAAAAAAAAGTTCGTTGTTCTCATGATTCTTCGATAGGCACTTGTGGTGTGTGTGTGCGTGTAGGTGTTTGTGTGTGAAATGAATGACGCTGTGGCTGGGACATAGCTACGTCACCCAAGTTAGCTTATGTTGTTACACAGCAAAAAGAAAACTTAAAAAAAATGACAAAAAATACTTTCTCGTAGCAGAGTGTAGTAAAAAGACAAAACGGCAATTGACGAGTACCGCGCTCGAATAGATCATAAAAGAGCAAGCGGTGCGTATCAAACGCCGAACAACTTGTGAACGTGTACAAAAAGCAGTTTAACGGCAAAAGCAGACACACAACACACATACATGTAAACTTATACATAAATATGTATGCGTAGCTATGTATACCGGCCGGTTGATGGCTGCGGAACTGCTAGTTGCTGCTTACCTGGCTTTCATAATTATTTGTGCCTATTTCGGTTGCGTTGTATGTGGTTCATGTGTGTGAACGTATGTTTGTGTGTCGGTTTTTTTTCTGTCATCCGTTCTCTCATCCAATGTGGCCAGAGTTAGCTACGATTTAGTTTTAACTGTTGGTATTTCTTTATGCTGATAATTTTGATATTTTTTCATTGCATGTTTGTATTTTTCATCACTTCTGCAACAACTGACGCTTTGGGGCCATCTTTAAAAATAATCAGAAAGTTACGTGTAAACGTCGTGGCTTTTGTTTAATTATTTGAAATATAATAAAAAAAACAACAAAAAACAAAAAAAAAAACTTTGGCAACTGAAACCAATCCCAAAACACGCAACAACAACCGCAACTTGTGTAAAAATCAAAGTGCAAACAAAAAAAGGCAGCAACAACACAAACAGCGACCGATAATAAATTCAGTCCCACAAGTGTAATATAAACAGCAGCAAAATTACGTCAATTATTGAAAACCTACCCGGCGCAATAGCTCACAATCACCAGAACAACATCATGGAAGAGGACGAAAGGGGTAAACTGTTCGTTGGCGGCCTGTCGTGGGAGACAACGCAGGAGAATCTCTCCCGCTACTTTTGCCGATTCGGCGATATCATCGATTGTGTTGTCATGAAGAACAATGAGAGCGGCAGATCGCGCGGCTTTGGCTTTGTCACCTTCGCCGATCCGGCGAACGTCAATCATGTGCTCCAAAGTGGACCGCACACGCTCGACGGTCGTACCATCGATCCCAAGCCGTGCAATCCTCGTACGCTGCAGAAGCCGAAGAAAGGTGGCGGCTACAAGGTGTTCCTCGGCGGTCTGCCATCGAACGTGACGGAGACCGATCTGCGCACCTTCTTTGGTCGCTACGGCAAGGTGACAGAAGTGGTCATCATGTACGATCAGGAAAAGAAGAAATCACGTGGTTTTGGCTTCTTATCCTTCGAGGAGGAATCCTCCGTGGAGCATGTTACCAACGAGCGTTACATTAATCTGAATGGCAAACAGGTGCGTAAACGAGAGTGGTATTCAACTAAAATTAAAATATATTACTGAAGCAAAAGTATGTTTAAAAAATAGAGCTTATCTAAATTTAATAGATAATGATATCTCAAATTAATAGACAAAATAGATAAACACAGCTTGATTGATAACTGATACCCCCAAATGAAATATATTTTTGTTAGTAATAAAAACATTAACTGAGAATCATAATTACATAATAATACTGATCAACTTTATTAACCATTTAATTTAAATATCTCAAAATTTTGGCGATGATCGTTGTCGTTAATATTGTTTGTGTTTTTGCAGGTGGAGATTAAGAAGGCGGAGCCACGCGACGGTTCTGGTGGCCAGAACTCCAACAACAGTGCCGTGGGTGGTGCCTATGGCAAGCTGGGCAATGAGTGCAGCCACTGGGGACCGCATCATGCGCCCATCAACATGATGCAGGGCCAGAACGGCCAGATGGGTGGCCCTCCGCTGAACATGCCTATTGGTGCGCCCAACATGATGCCCGGCTACCAGGGCTGGGGCACCTCGCCGCAGCAGCAGGGCTATGGCTATGGTAACAGCGGCCCGGGCACATACCAGGGTTGGGGAGCACCACCTGGCCCCCAGGGACCACCGCCACAATGGTCGAACTATGCCGGTCCCCAACAGACCCAGGGATATGGCGGTTACGACATGTACAACTCAACGTCGACAGGGGGTGCCCCATCGGGTCCGTCGGGCGGCGGCAGCTGGAACTCGTGGAACATGCCACCAAACTCGGCTGGGCCAACTGGAGCACCGGGTGCTGGCGCTGGCACCGCCACTGATATGTATTCGCGTGCACAGACCTGGGCAGCGGGCGGTCCATCGACAACTGGACCCGTTGGCGGCATGCCCCGCACCGGACCTGGCAACTCAGCCTCCAAATCGGGCTCCGAGTACGATTATGGCGGCTATGGCTCCGGCTACGATTACGATTATAGCAATTACGTTAAGCAGGAGGGCGCCTCGAACTATGGCGCCGGTCCGCGGTCAGCGTACGGCAACGACAGCTCCACACAGCCGCCGTATGCCGCCTCGCAGGCCGTCTAAGGAGCCAGCCAGCGAAACAGAGAGATCGAGAAGGAGAGAGAAAAAGAGGAGCGCGCGTGTGTTGTCTCTCCTCTCTCGTCCTGCGGTCCCCCTCAAATTGAAAGAGGTGAATGATGAAGAAGACAAAAAGATGGTGGTAATTGTAAGCTAAAGCGTCGTCTGTTCGTTTCATAATTTTTAAATGATATTTTTTAATTGAGATCAGATGTTGAAATTAATTAATGTAAACTCTTGTGTACCCACAACAAAATAATTTAAAAATCATAATTTAACACACTCAAACACACACTCACACTACACATACACACACATAAATCACATGCGATTCCCCGGCTAGAGAGACAAGTGCAAACATTTGGCGACAAGGCGTAGTAGCTGCCAGGCTCATACAGGAAGAGAAACAAACTGTTAGATATACAAATAGAACTTATATATACAGATCAGATCCTGCTCGCCTTAGCCATTGTGTATGTTTGTAGGATTTGTCGAAGAACACAATACGGGGAGCATGGACATTTAGATGATGAGAATTGGGCTATTGGCGCCGACAACAAGATGTTACAAAATTTATAAATTTACAATTTAAAAACAAAAAACCAAGTAAAGTAAACAACTAGCTAAAAGTTAAACTACATATATAAAGAAACTTAATTAATAAGCGTATGTCGTATGTCGTTTGCATGTAAGCGAAAGTTGAACTTGAAACTAGAATTATATAGTGTTGGAATTATTATTTAGTTAAAAGAAACAGATGAGAATCGCAAACAACAAAGATGATTTATGATGAAAAAGCTAATGAAAAAAAAACAAAAAATCACAAAAATACGAAACGCCCTAAACAAAATATACATAAAAGAAAGAAAAAGAATAAAAACAAAAAACTATATACATACTTATATACATCTCTATATATATAAATTATATATATATATATATACATAAATTTAAACAAACAAAAAACGTAAATTTAAAGTACAGTTAAAACAGAATAGAAACAAAAGTCATAAGAGAAAATAGCTAGAGAGAGACAGAGATTGAGAAGGAGAGATAAATAGAAAAAACGATGCTTTGAGTTGCGTTGCACATTTTTTAAATTTTCATCGTTTGCCAAGCAGACAACAACAGCAAAATATCAACAACATCAACAATTAGTATGTGTGTGTGAGTGTGTGTGTGTGAGTGAGTGAGAGTGAGTGAGTGTGTGGCTCGCAGCATATACACACGCACATACACATGCCCACGTATATATATACACACACGCAGAGAAGAAGGTGAAGAAGGATGAGAAGAATTGCATATTTTATTGATTGTATACATTCATATATATATCTTTAATTACTTTATATTATTTACTCTTAATCACATACATGATCATTTGAATGTGTTTTGTAAACTACAACAAAAACAACAACAACAACAACAACAATTAAACTAATTCTTAAATAATTAATGCGATTTTAAAAACTTATTATTACAAATTACAAAAACCTTACGTACGTACATATATATGTATATTTATTTATATTTATATATATATGTGTATATACATATATACGCTAAATAGATACATTTATACACTTACACATTTACATATATAAATATGAATTAATAATTTTTTAATGCTATTACAACTACAACAACATAAAACCGTAATTTTTAATTTGTTGATTACGCGAACATTTACAATACATTTACAATTACAATATACATACATACATATATACCTTACTTTATTTTTCGGTGATTTATTGCATAGTGTTTTTTTCGTCTAATTTTTACAAATCTACTTAGCAAACAAATCCTACAATCATAAATTCCTAATTTAATTTCGTTAAAATTACAAATATACATATAAACATATGCTTAAATTTTTTATATAATTATACACTTAAAAAAAATACAATAACAAACGAAACTAACGTAAACAATGCAAAATACACAGTAAAAGAAGAAAAAAAAAGGAACAACAAAGTAAAGTGAAACGTATGAAAAACGTTTAAAAATTTTGAAAAAAAAATACCAACAAAAAATTGTTTTTGTTTTCATTTACTTTAAAAAATTCAGCTTTGCGCTGCCAATTGTGTATGTGTGTGTCTTTGTTTGCGTGTCCGAGAGTGTGTGTATGTATGTGTGTGTGTGTGTGTAAATTGTACATGTCTAATTGTATGTTGTATATAAAAGAAATATGAAACAAAAACTGCGCTTGGCCAGCGGGGATCAGTTGAGAGACAAATAATGTTTCGGTCCATCTTTTTTCCACTTGTGTAATTCTTGTAATTTCCAGCAAAGCAACAACAGGCTAGAACATGCTGATCGTGCAACATCATTGTATCAGTCTTAATCTAGATATGAAACGGTTGTATACGTATATGTATGTATATATGTACATATGTGTATATGAGTCGCATATACTACAATAATGTCAACAACCACATTAACAAAAAAACAACAACACCCAACTAATTTAACAAGCATAGATAAGCTTAAATGGCTTGGTCAAGAAAAGCAGATAAGAAAAACAACACCTGATGTAATTTTATAAATAAACAAAACATTAATAATATTATGATTATGATCATTGCATACTTACATCTTTTACAAAATGTCTTTTGTTTGTCAACAAACACCCCTTTTTTTGCATGCAGAAAACAGATTAAAATGAAAATTACAACAAAAAAAAAAACAAAAAGTAAAATAAAGTGATGTTTAACAATTTGAAATAAGTAATGGTAAAATTAATAACTAATTCAAGGAAATATACATAAATAGTTAAAGCAAGGTTTAAAGTAATGGAAAATGTAAACGTAAAAGAAAAAAAAAAACAAAAAATTATTAAAAAAAAACACACTGACTGTTAATTGTAAAACAATTTCTTTTTTAATCCGTACGAATTATGATTTAAAGTTAAACATTTTTTAAATAAAAAAACCTAATAAATGAACTACATATATATGCATCTAAACGTAATTACAACTACTATATACAATTATATATACATATATATATATATACATATAAATATATGCATAAATATATCAATTTAACAGTAAAAATAAATCTAAATATTGTACTAAAAAAAAAAAACAAAAAACCTATGAAGTGTTGCACTTTCAACAAATGACAAAGAATAATGCTAAATATACTTCAGAAAAAGTAAACAACAAAAAAAATTGAAAAGAAATAAGTATAGAAAAATGCAACTTAAATGTAAGCGTGACATTGTAAGGATATTGTTGTAGCAAGTCCATACAACAGACAAGTAAGAATCAAGCATTATATATATGTCCACGCATCCAGAGCATATAATATTGGATCTGTTTTGTTTCTTGTCTATTCTTTTCCGTTTCGATGTCATTTCGTGTATTTGGTTTTGTTTTTTGGTTTTTGGAAACAAATGTTTGGAACGAAAAAAACATGCAAATCAATCGTAAATATGAACAAGATATACATTATTATTTATTTTTATTTTCTTTTTAGCGGATCGTATCGAAAGATGACAAAATATTTAAAATTTGGTTTGTTTTTGAGTATGTGCTAGGTTTTAAATAGGAAATGATTTAAAATAAGGTATTTGACTAATTGGTAACACATTTTAGGACTTTCAAATTTCGCCGATATACCATAATAAATGACAATGAAATAGATATAAAAACGATCTAAATAATTTAAAATATAAGCTAAATACTTACGAATGAAGCGCCAAAATGCAAACTGCGAGATATGAACAAACACTGAAAATGCAATGCAAAGAACAAAAAAAATATTAACTTAGAAGATCAATGAACCGTTTTTACACATTATAGTTGCTAAAGTCAGTTAATACATATATATAAATATTTATATATATATATATGTATTTATTGATTTAGTTAACAATTTCGACTGGTATCATAGTTAAGCTAAGTAACTGGGTTTTTTTTTAAAAAGCTACATTTACAATTTATAGAGCGATTTTTCCCCCACAATTTGTTTTTGGTTCACGTATATTCAACTGTAATCTTGTATTAGCCATTAAAGACTAACTAGAATGATTTGAAATAAGGAAATTAAACAGATATCTAAGCTAAATTCCTAAGACAAAACGATTCCACCTAAGACACCTTTTGTAATGACTAAATTTATAGGCAAGGCAAACCAAACAACAAAAAAACAAAACAAACAATAAGATTACGACAAAGTAACACAAACATGCAACACAAAAGTAGACTGCAACACAAGGTTAAATAGGGTTAATATCTGATGTGTGTTGCATGCTTTGTACATGTTTTTGTAACAAAACAATTAAATCAATTCCGTGGCGTTATTATGACAGAACAAATAAGAAATAAAAGCAAACAAAAAAATAATAATAAAAATTATGATAAATAGTAGCATTGGTTAAGAGATGACAAGAAATATCTAAGTGCATAAGCCGTTTAATGTTTAATTACGCCAGCAAATTGTTTATATAGTATGGTCTCTGATGCATTTGTTTTTGATTTTTACCTTGGCTTCGGTTCGATCTTAAGCATAAATTCTAAACACGAGGTATGTATGTGTATCTATACATGGTAATTTTAGAAAAAAAAACAAAAAATAAAAACGATAAGCGTTACCAAATAAACCAAGCAAAACCGGAGAGATAGTAAACATTACTAATTTGTATGTAGTTTAAAAAAAAGATAATAATAAATAGACAAAAAACGGAAAACAAAACAAAAAAAGAGCAAAAATATGCAAAATAACCAAAATAAAACCAAAATTGAGACTGTTAACATGCAACAAAACAAAGCAGAGAATAAGATGAAAAAGTAAAGCTTAAAACTAACTAACTCTTAACTCAAAAAACCAAAAAACAAAAAAAAAACACACAAAAAAAGAAAACAAAATAATAACATACGATAAATAAGAAATCTCAAATGAATAGGCTACCTACATAAGTTCGTGTAAGGAATACTTTGACGGAGAACATACCACAAATCTTTCACTTTAACAATAATTTGGATTATTCCTTGTTTTGTTTTTTTGCGCTGAAACGAGAGGAGATTGTTACATTGTTAGAATACGATATGATGATATATAGACATTCTCAGATACAGATGCATTTCTTGGTTTTTCATCGATTTCAGTACAGTTTCGAGCTCTTCAACAAGAGCTTTTCGTTCACTTTGCATGGTTAGGACAAACAAAAAAAAAAACACTTGAACACATATATACACCTAATTTTCGTTAACTATGTATGTATAGAGGAATTTGGGGCGCAACTAAAGTTATTTAGGTACTAGAATACATATATAGTGGTTTTATTTGTGACGATCTAAGCATTAATTACAACAAAACATAAGCAGGCTAAGTGAGGATTACTTTTAGCCGTAACGTTAACGTTAACTGTAACTGTAACAACAACAACCAATCGGTTAATTTGTATGCCACACACACATGGACATATATATATATATATGTACATACATACATACACATAGTACTTACGTATAGCATGTACTTATAAGCCAGTTGTAACGGTTCTTAGGCGTATAAGTGTTGCGACTTATGTGGAAATGTTTGGGTTGGGGTTCGGGTTAGTTGCGAGCATTATTACCTGTTTCGTTTACTTAAAAGTATTACTTATAAAACTCACACACACACACACGCATACACTCTCACGCCCACAGGCAAACATATACAAATATATATATATCTATATATATATATAATTTGTTTGTTGTATTTCTTTTCTAGACTTTTCTACGTGTACTTTTTAGAGATAAACATTAGAACCGAACCTGGTACAGCGTTAAATGCATTAATTATGTAATTATGGAGACAGACAAGTTACATACATACATAGAGACAAACAAAACAAACAAACATAAATTATGAAAATACCAAAAAAAGTAAAAAATAAAAATAAAAAGAGAAGACAAACAAAAGTAATAAATAAAAACATTGCTAGAACATACAATGAAAAATACATACATACATATAGAGAGTTGCAAGGTTTTAGTTTACGGTAAACTTAAAGAAATTTTTTACAATGTATTTATACATACCTAAATTTAAATTTTTAATTAATTTTTTAATGTAATACGAACACAGTGCCTAAGTAATATCAAAAACAAAAATACAAACGAGTATAAGCAAGATGCAAGTAAGTGAACAAAATATCTGTCATGGACATTGTTACTAAAAAAAAAATAAAACACATAATGATTAAATTAATGAATAAATAGAAAATTGGAAGTGACAAAATTCAAAATAACTAAAAAAAAACTACATAGCTAAAGACATGCATGAACATAAACGATAAACGATAAACGTAAACGATAAACCCAACACAACAAGATACAATTTACTTGTAAATGTATTTCAATGAGGATTAACAAAACCGAATTGCATAATTGTATAAATGTAACTGACATACTTACAATATCCAGATCGCTAAGTACGCTAACTAAGCTAAAATACCATACTAATAAATATAGCAACGTACCCCCTACATACGTCTCTCTTTCATAAAAACAAATAGTATATACATCTATATACATATAAATGTATGTATCTAAACATTAAATGTATTGAAAACCGATAAAAATAACACCAATTGAGATCCTAACCAGATCCAGATATCTTATTTTATGCAACCGCAATTCACATCCACGTTATATAATTTGTTGTCCAAATACTATATATATATATTTATATATATATATATATATGTATTTAGTATAGAACTCTTGGCATGCCACGTACTCAAAATGACATCAATCCAAAATTAAATATTATTTTCGATATTTATTGGTTCGCAAATTGCATTGGCTTTAAGCATTAGCAAAACTACAGATCTAAAAAATGTACAACAAACAAAATGGAAACGTTAAAAAATCAAGCAAAACAATACAAGAAAATGTATATCAATAATAAACCTTTTGTTTTCTGAAAATTCAAGTTCAAATTTAAATTGTTTATTCGCTTTAAACAAGTACTAAAATACACGAAATGAATTAACAAATTTCTAATTATGTTTACAATTAATGTAGTTTGTAAAAAAAAAGTTTTAAGAAAAAACAAAATACTTTGAATATATACATAAAATTGCAAGTAAATAGAATAAATGTCATTCACTCTTTTTATTTAGCCTGCATTGATCATTCTTAATTGGCTGACTCAAATGACGACGATTTAATTTGAGCCAGGTTTAGTATGCATTCAGCTAATAATAATTGTGAGTACTTTGCGACGTGTTTTAGGAACATCATGGTAAATCCATGGCTAACTAAATTGAATTTCCATATCTATCCGACTAGCATCTGGCTGTTTTTTTCCATTTGGCAAACCTTTTCTTATATGATGCTCGTTCAAGAATGTGGCAGCTGGACAAGAATTGGCAGTAAAATAGCTGAAGATGATAGATACAAGTTGCCAAACTTTTTACTTCGGTTAAAAACTATATTTAACATTCTATGGCAACTCTTGGCTCGAATCCCACTGGACGCACGCTGTGAATCTCTCTCTGAAGACATTTCCATAATAGAAAAACTGTTGCCATCGAAAGACACATTTAGAATGATAAAAAGTGGTTACCAAACAGTAAACCCACTTTATACCATTATATTCTGAACACAGAAGTCTATAAAGTATATACTTGTATATATGTAATATAAATATATATTTATATGTTATATTTTGTGTAAGTTGAATTTTTTCCTGGGTTGCAATAAAAGTTTTAAATTTTATACTCAATGAGTTTTTTTTTTGTTGTTATGTACCTTATTTTATTCATTTGTATCTTCATTTTTAACTCTAAATTATTAATGAATATTTAATTTATCATTTTATTTTTTTTGTAACCTTTTTTTTATAATTGTGGAGCGTTCTTAGTTAATGGTAAAGAAATTTATGGTGTGACTTTTGACTCAGACTGATTAAGCAAAAAGGAAACACATAAACTAGATTTGCATTTAAATATCTAAGTTAATTTACCCGTCTCTTAAAGGATCTATTCTTATTACTTTCGTTGAAACAGAAGAAGAATTATATAAGTATATTTATATATACTTATAACTATATTAAACTGAGCTGCATATTTATAGTATATTATTTCCCAGCTGCGCATTAAATAGCTTTTTAGTTTTTGTTTTTCGTTGCTCTTTTGTCCTTGCGGTTCTTTTATATTAACGTGGTCTAAATTCAGCTGAGCTTTTATCCTAAGTGCTTAGTAAACTTGACACTGAATTTGTTTTGACACTAAATTTGTTTCGCTCATTATTAAATTTGTTTTTTTTTTTTATAAGCTTAGCCAAATCCAATTTCATTGCCAGAGATTGTTTTTTTTAATAATGTGCTCAGTTACCAGTTCATCTACCAATTTAATTTATATTTTTATTTATGGTTCTTTTTTTCGCTATAACTTTTATGTTAAGCCACAAATTAGCGCAATCAATTTGCAAATTCTTTTTATGCTGAGCCTTGGCCATTATTTGTTTTTGTCGATTTGAATTTAATGTTTCCAGATTCGTTTTATTCTTAGAACAATTTGTGGCGCATTTTATTGAAAATGGAAAGAAATTTATTTGTTGATAATAATTTGCATATACGGTTATAGGCGAATTAAATTTGTGTCTGGAAGCAGCAATCAATTCTATAAGTATATAGGCTTTTCATAGACTGTCTGCCAATTAAATTTGTGTCTAGACTGCAGAGCAAAATAAATTATTCTAATTTTATTGAACTTTTCACAATCGCATGCTGATTAATGGAACGACATTTGGCAACATAAATCGTTAATGGATTATTTATAAATTGAATGAATCTGAATGTCCTTGGTCAGCTTTTGAATTTGATTATGAGTAGGACGATACCAAATTTGATGGGTGTAATTAAAATGCACTAAAAACTGCGCAGCTGGCAGAAACAAGGTTAGGAAAATTAATTTGCCATCAGTTTTAGCAATGGAAAAAAAAACAAAAGCAGAAATGGCAAGCTGCCCCAACACGTAGATAGAACGCAACCTGAGAGCCACAAAAAGAAACGTGCCACTTCCTGACTATTCCATTCCATTCTTTTTTCCCTATCTTGTTGTTTTCACATAAAACACATGTGTTTTAATGGCAATTTCAAAGTCATTAAGACGCCAGGGTAAACTTGTAAAAGAACGTCATTTGAACTCATATTAAATTCAACTAACTTGCCAAAGTCATCATTTATTTTATTTTTTTTTGTTTTTTTGGGGCATACCACGCAGGTTGCTTACAATAAAATGTAGCATACTCCTAGACGCTCCGTTGCTATTCACGTTGCATAAAATAAATTAAATCAACCCAAAATGTTAAATTGTATTTTAATGAACGTTTTTGCGTTACTTTCAACCTCGACTATGGCAATGCCAAAAGTAAGTAAATAAACACAACCATTTCAAATGCTGTGCAAGCAAAACACAAGATTTTTCCCCACAGCAACTTTGCTGCACTGGCCATGTTCACTGTGTTCTTTGGAGATGTCAGCTTGGCAGGATGCCTGCCTGGTTGATGTTTGCTCTGGGCAGAGGATGCCACTGCTGTTGACAAAAGCAAAGGCTGCCTCGTTTGGCTTGAAAGATAATAGAATTTTGTGCCATCGATGGACAACTGTGACTTGGAGAGCCGCCTCTGGCCGTTTCAGGATTTCCTCATTCGTTTTCCTGCATGCAAATGTATTGGTGCATATCATTCAATATCCTCTTGGACATTTGGCCACAAGTTGTTAAGCTAATTGCATTTTTAATGATGCCACTAAGAGCATCACACAGGATGCAGCATGCCATTAAAAATGTAAGTTAACCCATAAATTACCTTTGCATTATTTAAGCAACTTCATCGAGCTGTAATTAGTTTATTTACTTAATTCGAGAAATTTGGCAAGATTGCAGAATATGGCTTAAATCATAAGGGACAAGTGTTAAAATGCCTATTTGCAGCTATACGTTAATTCGCAAGTTTTGGTCGAATTAAAGCAAATATCAAAAAGCAAATAGCTTTCAGCTGCCGGATGATTATTACAAGGGTCATTCCACATGGCCAAACTGTAATCTGAATGCAATTTGCATTTTGCAAATGCAACTGGATACCCTGATTAGAGCCAGTTGCATTTTGGTTGATTTTGCAATTGTAAAAACAAGCTGAAATGACGAGCAGCGAATTGAGTTGGTACTCATATTTTGGTCTATGATTTTGAATTATTTTTGTTGACAGCATTACAAACTTGCCAACTTTGAAAACATTTTTATAGCAATAAGTTACTAAGTATATAAATCACAATAATACCAAAACGTTTGCTCAATATTTGAAGTAAATTTAAAATATTTAAAATAATTTATGCAAACAAAAATTGCTGCATAAATGACTATTACAATATTTTAATGCCAGCTAAGAATAATATATTTTCCTTTCGAATTGAAAATGTTTTCATAACGAGCGACCGCAGACTGCAATTATATTTATTTTTTTGCGATATGTGTGCCGTTGTCACAACAATAAAAGCTCAGAATAATAAGCACCATTTGAATAAAAGAAGCAAAGAAAAAAAATGTGGCACATGATGGCAAACTCTTGATTTTGCTAAAATACAAATTGAAATTTGTTTTTTTTTCCCCCCGATGCGACTGGTTTTTAAATCTTTAATTCCGAACACAAAGTAACTTTTCCGTGCTTTTATTATTATTATTATTTTCATTTTGTCAAGCTTCTGCGCGCGGCTCCAATCATTTTTAAATATTAATCGAGCGTGAGAAACGCTCGCATTGCCAGTCCAATTTCAATAGCTGCGACGGGAACAGCAATTGTGAATCGCAATACAAATAAACAACACAAACTCAAAATGCTGGAAGTGCTCGACTAAAGAGTCCTCCAAGAGGGAAGCAGCTTTGGACAGGAGTTTAATTTATTCCACAACATTTTTCATATGTATATAAATACCCATTGTTAATACTTTGAACAATATCACTTAAGCACCAAATACACACATATTTAAATTAAATATGAACATATTTGTTTTATACCCTGATCACATTGAAAATAAAGTTGTATATAAAATACATATATTCATCAGATCCGAAACAGTCATTTTTGTGAATATTGGCAAGCTTCAGTACAATTAAAGACGCAACTGTTAAGTGTAGCAATGCAATTGATATATATTTTAGTAATTTATATCTGTTACTAATATTAGTGATTAATTTTATTAAAATCGTTTAAGGAGCAGACACATTAGGGGTGGCAGAGGGGCAGACGCAAAGTGCAATTTCTTCTTTTTCTTGAGTAAAAATGTCCCATATAGTTTCAGGACATTTCGTAGCTGAGCTTACTCGACTACAACAATCTCTCTCTTAATTTTATTAAATCTGTAGAATTTTTAGAAATGTGTGGATTTCAAAATAAAATATGGAAAAATGTTGTTATTTTAAAATATGAGTGGCAGAATATGTCATTTTTTTTCTGCAATCTTGCTGAAATTCGGTTAGCAGCTTGTGTATTGTGCATAACTTAAATTCATTTGTGGTATTTTGATAGCTACGAATATTCCTGTGTATCTTGTTACAATCTGTCAGCTGCCTGTCGAGTGCTGTCCAGTCCTGTCCCGTCCTGCTACACAGCTTATATGCGATATATGGTGCTTCGAGTTGCCAAGGTCCACTTATTGAAATGTCAATTACTCATTTGTTTGTGCGCCTCGAGTGTTTGTTAACGGCTGTTAACAATACACGACGGATGTGATGTACAATCACATTAACAAGTTGACACTTGAGAGCATAAGCAGCGCTAATTGCCACAGAAGGATGGCTCCTGTCAAAGTAAACGCGTTCTCAACCAGATTTGAGTGGATGCAAAATTAAAAAAATATTTTTGTTTGACCACGCACTGGTTGCACTTGCAAGAGCAAATTTTGCTAGCTGCACAACAATAATAGCAATAATGCAACATGGCATGTGCACCACATATGAAGGGAATACCACAAATGATAATTTCTGACTGAATATTGCATTCCACAGTTGTCCTGCCAAGGACAGCTGTCGAATTCTGCTTGCCTCTGCAAGTACGCAAATATGCGAAATTGCAAATAAAAAGTACATAAAAAATAGCTTCTTGTTTGAAAATTCCAGATCAAGAATAAGAGCATAGCAAGCAGTAAATGCGTAATATAAAAGACAATTTATTTATTTCTGTCAAGAGAAATAGAAATCCGAGCCCAATTTATTTTGATTACACAATTAATGCTCGCAAAACTGAACCACTAATGAAACCAAAGCAACCAACAGAAAGAGGTCAACTATGTAATTACAAAAACGAGTTAACACAAGTTGCCAGCTTAAGGTAAACAATTTTTATTTTTTTTTAATTTTTAATCCTATGACAACTTACCCTTTTCATTGGCATGACTAACGCTGAAACCTGCAGCTGAGAACTTGCAACATTTGGCTCATTATTAGCCAACTCTGCAGTGAGTCTGCTTGCCAAAAGCTTTAATCATCGGTGCCAAAAATGTGACACAGTTAAGCCTATTTTATCAAAACTGCGCATTGGAAAAAATAGAAAAATTTAATTCAATTTATTGGCAAGCATTTTGAACACAAGAAAATGATAACGATTAAAAGTTTAAAGTTGTCTTCAGGATTCTTGTAGTTAGCTCATAATACTACTCATAATACTCTGCTTAATATATAATTTTTTATAAACTTAATAGCATATAAAAATTAAATAATATTTCTTGAGATAATTCCCGTTGAGCAATTGGTAAGAGCAAATAACGTGTTTTTCGATTATTTATGTTCTTGACGGAATTGGTTGTGGTTTGCGGTCGCAGCAGAAGTGATTGTTTTACACTCTGCTCTGGCAGTTCGTTAAAAATCATTTATAAATATTAAAAGCATTCTCAATTGAATGCTGAATGGGCATCTGCACTGCGATTTATTTATTTGCACTCGCAATAATGAAAAAAATTGATGTCAAACAAAGCTTTGTTGAAAAACGAGTACCAAAGAAACTTATCTCAAAATCATTATATTTTAAATCGAGACTTTATTAATTTATTCTTTTAATTTATTTCTGTGTAAATTGTGCAGATTCGAAGACTTTTAAAATCGTTCTACATGGCAAAAATAAAAGACCGCTAAATCATATTAAATGCCAAGTAAATAATGTTTTATTTTAATTATTAACAAATGTTTGCATATTTAAATTAAATGTTGATTTTGTTCATTTTGATTTAATATTAAAATCTATTCATCTGTTGACATATGTAAACAATGTGCAAATATTTGAAGGTTATAAAAAGTGACAGCACAGCAAACACAAGCTGTCAGAAATGGTAAGCAGGTCTTAGCTTTTTATCCTTTTATATGGATAAAATGGTAACACGGTTCAGGCCCATTGTCTTAAATAGTAGATAAAAATATTCACAGCATGTTCAACGCCCCGTGGGGTATTCCAGGAGCTGGTGGAGCTTTTCCACTTGTGAGCTCATCTTCGACGTGCTGAGCTACTTAATAATGCAGAAATGGGGAATAATCTTAGATCTAAAATTCGCACCAGGTTCGTTCATTATACGGTTGACATCTGGAAAATAGTTAAGCCATTTGCGAACATTTGTTTTATTATTTAACTTGACTTTACGTGCATCCCAATACAAATGTATATATCTATTTTTTTTGGATTCTTTTCTGCTTACAATGGAATACATTAATTGAGCATAAGATAAGCAAATCACGTTTTATCAGTTGCCATGTTGTTAGTTTCTTTCAATTAAAATCTGGCCAAATCATTGGCTGATTACACAGTTTTTCGCGTTTAATGATGATGCATCAGAAAGAGTCGTTTTGTAATTGTTTTACTGCTTTCTTGGCACTTTTTGCCAATCACAAAGGATTTAATTAAATGCGACGCTAATCAATCGTAAAGATTCGCTATTTTGCAATTTAATGCTAAATTAAATGAGAAGTCAAATGATTTCAAGCTAAATGTGCTAATATTGTGTTTGGCACAAGGAAGTAATTAAATAAGTAGAGAAAAAGAAGTGTTAAATTTAAATAATAAGAAACAGTTAAGTTTACTGAATTAAAGAGTATTTTACCATTTGGTTAAAGTTCAGAGGTTGAAGTGGAATGGAGGCAAGGGCAACAACTCGTTATACTCGTAATTTAACAAATGAGTACAAGGCGCTCTTAAATTAAAACTGACACTCAAAATTACCAAGCTAAAAATATTAAACCCCTCTAGTCGAGCAGCTGTAAATCCCCAAGTTGGGGATGATAATGTGTGCAAACATACGCTCAACCAGGTGCGAATTCCCGACCCGACGGCTATACTTAGGAAAGGGTTTACCTTGGAAATAACGTGGCAACCGCTTAACGAGTTTCCAGGATACTTGTGGCTTTAGCAAAATGTGTGCAATGTTGTGGGTGCAGGGGGGTCTTCAGCCAAGGGCGGAGAGGCAACGCAGCGCTGATTTATGCAAACAGCCAACGAGATGGGAGTAAATTAACGCCTTTACTAAGGGCATCCTGCTAATGGAAGTGGCAACAGGAACTGAAATGGCAACAGCAACTCTTAAACCTTACATATTTTCTGAGATCTGACGAGGTGCCCCCGGATTGTCGTGTGTGGCACGTGCTACTTGGAGTTTGCTTAACCAGGAAGTGAATTCCTGAGTCGACTTACGTTATTTTCCTCATTCCAAGCAATAAAGTTAGTTATTCAATTAATTTATGTATATTATTGTTTGCAACAGTTTTCGAACTTGCAACAGACTTGATTAAGTGTCATTGTCCATATTTTATTGCATCTATTTTTTACATAATACTTACACACACAAAAGCGCACACTCAGTTGGGGTGTGTCTCTAAATGGAATAATCCATTTTGAAATTATCAGTGTAACCAAGTCCTTTATATCAAGGATTATGTGTTGCACAGCGCATATTTATGGGAAAACTTTTCGCCCACTGTTTGCTGTGTCGATGGGAAAGTGGGCGGCATGCCATGTAAAGCCTATTGCAATATTGATATTTATCGATACCTAATCCTTGGATTATTAATCAATTTGGTAAACAAACTGGCATGAGTCACTGTGCATATTCATTCCACTCGCTGATTGTTCGAGCCTACTTAACTTTCATCTGCCGCCGGAGCTGAAATTAATGTCAGCAGCAACAGTTGCTTTTAGCCAGCTTTGTCATCATTATGACAGACATTTTGTTTAGAAATTCACCAGACGGAGATGTCAGCTGCAAACAAAAGCGATTCTTTTCTGTGTTTATCGCTTAGTCAGCCTGGAGTTGGGTTTGGGTGACAATTGACATTGACGCAACAAAAGAAATGGCTAAAACTTTGTAAAAGCGGTTCAGGCTCCGCCCGGCTAAAAGCAGCCAAAATTGGCACGTGCAAATATCTGATTACATCTGTGGCGTCCTGGCCAAAAGCTGCCAAAATATAATAAAAAAAAAAAAACACCAATGCTTGTGGTAAATGAAATTATTTTAAAATAAGAATAAATTCATATTGCGGTTTTTGAAGCTGAGCCAAATCTTTTGCAAACTTATAAATTGCTTTTATGTGCGCAAAAAAAAGAATCAGTAAACAACTCACATGAAAGCAGCTTAAGCGGAACTTGAGGCAAGCTAATCTGGCCAAGTGCAGCATAAACTGTTTGTCTAACTGAATGAATACGGCAAGTGTCCTTTTGTCCTTTTATACATATGTGCCATTATATTCGGTCGCTCACTCGTCAGCTGTTTCCCGCTGACATTTTTATTTGCACATCATATTTCTTCAAGTCAAAGGATTCGCAGCAAATGTTTGTCATTCCGCAAGAAGTGGCTGCTGCGAATTGTGACTACCATAACAATACCCTTGAATAAAAGATTATTAAGGGAATCTGTCCACGGGGAGTCTTCCAGTGCTTGCCACCGCCAACGTAGTCAAGTTGAGCAGCTGTGAAATATATACAAAAATAAAAGCATTTTAAAGCTTCTTCTGTAAAAAAACATAATAATAAATTGTAAATAGGTATATATTTTTATATTTCAAAAAATTTGGATTTGAAATGGCTTAATAAGTAGTTTTTTTAAACATCAAGAATATTTGTGTGAAGACAATATTAGCATTTGTTGTTGGCTGCCTTTTCTTTGAAACTGTGCTCCGTGTGGCAAGGCGAATAATTTGCGAGTGAATAAATTTAGCAACTACAATGTTGCAACCACGTTGGAGCCACTGCTTCACTCCTTCACTCCACTCATTAGGATGCAAATTTAAAAATTTCTCACTGGGTGGTTTGCGGTCCCTTTTGATCAACCACTGGAAAACCTCGACAAACTGCAACAGCTTCTTTGCGAACTGTGTAAATATGGCATGGAAAAACAGAGAATACAATTTCTTAGTTCTAAAATATTTATTAGTCTAACAGAATTTGTCATAGCACTTGCAACTGGCTTAAATTTAACTCTCTTATTTATTATTTGTGCTTAGACTAACTGGTAATAATTGAAGTGCCGCTCAAATAAAACAAAGAATGCGGACAAAATTAACTCACTTTACTGGGATATTTCTGGTTGGCTTAAACCACATCAAAGTAGCCGCAAACTGTACAATTACTTTTATATCCAGTGCTGGCCAGGCCAAGGGAAACAGATGCCCTTGGCAGGTTGAATGATTGCCATGAGCAAGGGCTGTCCATCTTCAGCTCTGTTTGTGTTTCTTTCATATTTACACAGTGTCCGAGTGTCTGGGCCAAGATGCCCCGCAGTAGCAAGGAAAATAGATGAGGCCACAACTCAAATGCAATAAGGGAATACAAAACCAGTTGTTGTTCTTGTTGTTGTTGTTGTTGTCCGTTTACAGGTTGTGACCACAGTCACTTCATCTATTTATGTGGGCCATCTCAAAAGACTTTAAAATATTTTCAGACAAATTTGAATTGGACAGACGATTGAAACTGTTGGCCATTGTCTCGCACTCGTTTGTTTGAGGCGCAAATGAATTGCTGTTAGCACTGGAGGCGTCACGCTATTGCTGTTGCAAGTACATTTTGTTGATTTCTACTGTTTAGAGCTGTTTCCTGCTATTTGGCCCGCAGCGCTTAGACAATGCTTAAGCGTTTCCACTGCTCTCTCTCTCTCTCTCTCTCTGCTCCCTCCCTCTGCGTTGGGTTGCCCTTTTGTGTTTCATCTTTCATGGGAATATTCAGTTTTTCTTCTTTTTTTTTTTATAAAAGTTGTCAGGCGTCGTGGCTGCAGTTTTTAATTCATCTCCTGGGGGAATTGAGTGTACGCATTGTTCGAGAATGAACAGGATGCAGTAGCAGGATATTGCGACATTTTGGTAAATACCCAGCAACGTCAATGACTCTTCTCTTTTTTTTGCCCTGTGAAATAATTGTGGCTCCACATGCAAGTTTTGCCCGTATTTGATTTAGCCTGCATATGTTTGCCTAAAACTATGACCCCTGACTAATGACTGCTCCCATCTGGCTGCTCCTTGGGTAGTAATATTATGTGCCTGGAAATTGGATTACACACAAATGGGAATTAAATTTCAATGCAATTTTATGTTCATCCAGGTTTTCTTTGTTCGAGACTAGAAATACTTTTTAATTCTTAAAATTTATTAAATTGTTCTAACTGTTAAATTGGCTTTATTTTTACAGTTTCTTTTAAAATGCTTCTTATTGTATTTTGTTGTCATTTATATCTGCAAAATTAGTTAAATAAAACTTTTGGGCACAGACATTGTCCTGCCACCAAGAAGTAGTCCTGCTTGGTATATCAACAAGTGTCGAGTGTCCGCCAGGCTGCTCTTAATTATGCGCTTAAACTGTAGAAAGATGCCGCAGGACATCTTTTAGCCGTTGGGTGGTCAACATAGCTGGTCATAGCCGGAAGTGCATAGAAGTTGACCCTGCTGGATGCAAGAATGCGTAAGTGAATTATTAATGTGACATTTCTGCTAAATGTGTTTGTTATAAAATTCACGAAATATTTGTCGGACTTGTTAACTTTTCTTACAAGAATTTATGTATTTATCAAGTGTTTATTTATGTGCATTGTTACTATATAATTGACAAACTATCTAGTTATGTCAAAATTTGGATTTTCCACTGTATTTCAATTTAAAGCGAACAAACCTTAAACTTACTTTTACTCTTCTTACTTTGTGACAAAGTATAATCTAGTTTCTTCCCCTTTAACACATTGGTTCAAAAGCAAGTAAAAAAGAGTGCAAATCCAGTTTGTTCAAATTTATGCATTGTACAACTTGTAAATATCTGTTGACACGAACATAATTTGCAATAACTGCACACTTTCCACACACATTGTAATACTGCATTTTTGTTTTCTTTGGGGAAATTTCGCAAGCTGCATTTGACTATCTTTTGCAGTCGAAAGCTTTATATTCGACCTTTGCTTTGGCCAAAAAGAGAATAAATAAAGTTCAGCTGTCGCCATTTATCGCCAACAATCCAACTATTTGCGGTGCCAGACCTTCTTCGCCCACATGCATAAAACTCAACTGCAGCAGGAGTAAGCTTTCAGTAAACTCAGAATAAAATTTTATTATTCTAGTTCAGTTCAGGCTGGCGGTCCAAATATCGTATGTAAGGGATGCTTGTGCATCTGATAATATCTACAATGTTGTGCAATTTTAAAGTTATTTTCCTCAACTAAGCTATTGGGGTTAAGCAAGAATATAAATATTGGTATATTTACCACAATCAGATACCGAATCGGTCTGTCGCAGCATGTTCGTACTGATACTCAAGTAGTTCCAAACAACACTCCATTTGAATGTCTTGCAACTTGTTCGCCACAACATGTTTTTATCCTAACGTCAAACGCAATCTTGCTGAATTATTGTGTGTTTAGATACTTAGTTTCATAAAGTAACGCCTGTTGCTCGGACGAACATGTTCGTGTTTGATTCGACGCATAGCTGGTAAAATAAAATAAATTAAAGTAGCAGTTTTATTAAAACAGATAATCAAGGAATTATTATTAATGTTGCTGTCGCTCAGTTTCAAAATCTGCGCCTACTTAAATTGCATTTTCAGTTAATCGCCTGCGAAATGGCCGATCAAAATGCAATACAAGTACATTAATTTTTCGAAAATAGGGTTTTCATACAGCAATTTAACATGGAGCAAAATGTGTTAATGGAGCTGATTGTGCGTGCTTTTGAATATGATTGGGAATTGCGGTCTGACATTTAATTCAATATTAATTAAATGGCTTACTGAAGCCCATGAAGTAAACATACATGTGCAACAATTAATGCCTGATACTGTCAGAATTTTAATTGAAATTTATGACGGAGATTATAGCTTGAGATAAGGTATATATAATTCTGCTGTCAGCCGACATGCATCACACATTTCTCTCCGCTGCTTTTTCTAGTAATGACCGCGACTTAAGGGTTTTAACATGCAGAAAATCTTTATGCAAATTCTTAGTTCTAAATATTTTAAGTTGCCAAAAAGGCGAAGATAATAACGACAAAAAGTAATTTTAATTAAAAGCATCAAGCAGCTGAACACTTAAATATATTAAAGCCAGTAATTTCACAGAAAATGTAGTGTTTATTAACCAGTTCATGTATAAAATTAAATAAAGATGGACTATGCTTATGTACCGCATAATAAGAGGTCTTTAAGCGCGGTCAACATGATAATTCGTGAGCATTTAGCATACAATTAGTAAACTGCTTTAAAGTACATAATCAGAAAATTTGCAATTTTATACCACAAAAAACCGCACAAACTGCAAACCAACTGAATGAAAACTTTGGCACTTATAATGAGAGCTTCTTTGCCCATTGGCATTTGCAATTTAAGAGGTGCCAAAAAGTTTTTGCAACAAGTCTCGAGGCGTCTCAAAACATGCGGACTATTGTCAGCCAGTGCTGAAGCGAACAAATTTTATATGACAATAAGTGCTAATGACAACATTTGCAGTTTAACCATGTTTTATTAGCCCGTAGCGAAACTCATTAAACAATTTGCGAATTAAGCTAAACTTTTTGAAATAAACTTAAAATGTCAAAAAGTATGTTGCTTCTTGTGAGTATATATTTAAAAGCGTTTAGCAAAATATAAATCAATAGAAATATATCAAACGAAATAAGTTGATGTGTTTGTTATGTATGGGAAGATAAAATTGTTAAGAAAAAAAAAGAAATATTTACCCAAACATTTCATTGCAAGTTTAATTCAACCTGTTGCTTTAAAATTCGCATGCATTAAAAGCAAACGGAATTTTCAGAAAAAACACGTTGTGCACTCATTCAATAAATTAAGTAAATATACATACAAAAATCAAGCGAGAATGTTGCAACCGGGCTTAACCGACTCCGAAACACTCTGATACCATAAGTAATACCTTCCAATGATAGGTGTCGCAGAACAGGGTGTAAAGGTAGCTCTTTAATAAGGTGAGATGTGGGAAATGTTACAAGCAATAAATATATCTATGAAATTATGTGAATCCAAATTTCAAATTACGTGATATATATGGTTTTACGGAGGAGGGGCCATTACATTTTTGAGGAAGCTACCAGCAAGTCACCTTTCACGTTTTGACACTTTGCCAGCCGCAGGAAGCGACGGAAATGAAACCAAACTAATATATGAAAAATTAATTATTCATATCCGAACGTCACGTGTGATGAGTGTCGCATAACCTCAAACTGACATGAAGTAAAATAAGTTTACCAGTGTTGTATGATATTTACTGAAATGGGAAATATACATACAGAAAAATAACGAATTTATGCAATGAGACAAAATGCTGCAGCAGCTGAAATTAAGTATGAGAAAATTAAGAATCTTAGACTGAAATTTATTTTGCACTGGGTTATAGAAAGGAGAAAAGCATTTAAATTTGCTAAATAATGTAAGTAATAATAAATTACAAATAAAAAAAAAAACAAAAATACAGTTAAGGCATTCTGTAATTTCTAAATATTTATTTTAAATGTGTTAACTCATTGTGTGTTTTTGAAGAATAATGATTATACAAGAGTAGTCATGTGAAAAACATTTGTTTGAGTGAAATTATAATGCAAATAAATAGTATTTCAAACAGTTTTATTAACAGACATTTAATATGCATCTTTAAGCTACTTAAATTTAACGAATAGTTTTGCCAATCAACTGGAAAGTAAATTCAGGTTGCCTTTGCAAAACTTAGCTTTTGTCTTTATCAAAACTTTGTAAATTTAATTAAGTATCGTAAATAAACGGGTTGGTCTATTACAAACGTAGAAACAATTCGGCCAACCGTAAATTATTTGCTGGCAAACGTGGAGAGAATTTAATTTTATTTCTTTGCCAGACACTCTTAACAATTTGATATTTAGTTTCTGTCATGGTGTACAACAAATGTTTGCTTTAAATCAAATTGTCTTCTCTAGTTTTGTAAAGATAAAATAGTTGTTTGAAAATACATTGATATAAAATCCCTCTGGCATTTTCTTTCACTTCCATATGTAATTCGATGTATTTGCAGTTGCCACGTATTCATTCAATTCAAATAAGCAAGAAAATAATTTGCAATTATTTTGAAATATTTTTCGACGTCTCCTCTCAAACGAAAACTAATAAATTGTTAAAATCTGTTTACAGATCAAAGCATCCTTACAATTATTATTCTTCTCATTGCAACAGGCTCTTCGAATATATTTCGAATTTCTCATTGAATGCACTTTAGGATAAGTATTCAATAGTTTGTTTTTTTTTTTACCACAATTTTCAACTATTTTCGTTACGTTCACCAAATTATTATTGTTTTTCACATGTTTGCAAGGTGCAGCTTTGAAATTTGTAATATTTTACACCTTTTATTTGGTAAACATAAATGTAATAAATTTTTCCACAAAATTCCCTAATCCAATTACACAATCAGCAGCCACATTGCAGACCGCAAACAGCTTTGGGAGTGAAAATTCTTGTCCATGCAACACACAGACACACACTAACACACACATATGCTGAAAGATTTCTCATCTGTCCAACTGCCCAAGGAGTCTTCTCTTGCCTCACCGGCACAGCCAGTCACGATTTATGTCTGCTTTGCAGTGGGCAGTTATTCGTTTTTTGTTGTTAAAAATTGCTGGTGGTTTAGAACCAGGCTAACAGATAAAAATTACGTATTTCTAACTAATTTTAGTTTATACATTTAAAAATATATATTTTTTATATTATTTTTTTTGGACTGTTATAAACCTCATAATTAAAGTAATATTCTTTATAAATACCTGATTTTATTTAATCACCCTTGCTTTTATTTATTTTTATAAATATTTCTCTCAAACATTTTAAGTGCTACAAGATTTATTTCTATGATTTATTTGGAACCACCAAAAGGGACAATGTTAAATGCACAAAATGAAATTTAACAATTTTCAAGCTGGTCGAAAAAGCCTGCATTAAACTAGAATTCTGCAGATTTCTTTGTTTGCAAAATAAAATGGACGTCAACATTTTTATGAAGTTGCCTCGTTACTATCAAAGTGTCTTACAAAGTGTGCTTATTATGTTAAAGTGTTTCCATATATTCCCTTTCAAGGAAGTCCTAAAATAATAATGCCTTGATGTTTATTATATTTACCTCTTATATAGAATAACTGCATCTTTTTAATATTAGATTATATTGTTAAGGTGCAGATTTTAGTTGAGAGCAGACTCTTGGCCTGTTCAATGCTTAAAAACATTGGGTAAAAAAATATACCCGTCTACTATATACCTTCTCATTCACACATACTTACTCTTAAGCTATAAGCTTATATTGATTCACATTTTTTTTTTGCGAGTTGCCAGTTTGACCCAAATACAGGTCTGCTTTTGCCTTTGTCTCGCCTTAAGTGCTTCTTAGCTGCTGTCGGATACTACTCTTGAAATGTTCTATCTATCGCATCTTGAAGTTGGCATTGTCGTTCATCTTTTGTGGGTTAGCTAATCACCTCTCTATCTGCCCGCATCCGGTGTGTTCACGCTGAGACAAGCCAAAAAAAAAAGAAGAAATCTGCAGACATTTCCGACTCATTGATTTATTTACATTGACATTGGCGCCAGGAACACATTTAGTCATCTTACATTAATTCGGCACTGAACAATTCTGATGCTTCGCGTATTAAATAGTTAAAATATTTATTTTGCTCGGCATTTCTTTTTTGGTACTTTATTTTCTTTTCTATACACGAAAAAGAGGTGTGGCTAAACATACTAAAAATAACTGTTTGAAAAGCTTAAAACTATTTCTTCAAATAAGCAAATGCTTTTATAAATATTTCAAATTTTTCCAAAGACGTGTTCAACAACTTTTATATGTGGGCAAGTCTGTCTAGCTTAAATATATTTAAATATTCCAATGCTCAATACAAGGCAATGAAAAGCAAATATTATTTCTACCGAATCCTGTCATCTTGTCTATTTCCTCTTTTGGCCTTTTCTGAACATTTTTCACACCAATTGTTGGCACACATCGGCATTTTGCCTCGCTCTGAGCCGATGTGCAGTTTGCAATGTGTGTTGTTGGCCAACGTTTACACAGCATGGCTATATGTGTATGCCAATGTGTCTGTTTAGACATTGAGCTCCACAGTTAATCTAAAGAATATTTTCCCCCAAGTAGATTTAATGTAACCTTAAAGTGGTAACTGAGAGTTGTTTGAAGCATTTCTACTTAGCTTTCAAAGTTTGTACTAACAGTTTTTAGGCACTTCTGTTCACCTTTTTATAAACCACTTTAACTAAACTTAAAAAATAATTTAAGCTATAGAGATAACTTGAGTAAAAGTAGATATTATTTAGTTGACGTTAATGTGAAGCTAAATTATTATTATTAAGAATTTATTTAGTATTAGAGACAATAATAAATTACTGTTTAGTTTGTTTTCATTATATTTAATTTGTAAATATTTAGAATAAATGTTTATCATTACTACCCATTATATAAAATATAATGCGCTACATTAAAAAAAATATATAAGCATTTTTCACTTTTTTAAAAAAATATTTACCAGCAAAGTTCATTTTCCCTGAGGCTTTCGCTTTATTAAGTGTTTTTTATTAAAAATACTTGGAATAGTAAGCATAAATAAAAATGTTGTGTTAAAATAAAGGTACACAGTATATATTTTTTTTCCTTTACAACTGCTTTAGTCGTGGTAACGTGGCTGCTGGACCAGGGAAAAGTGTGTGGGGAAGAGCGGAAGTAAGCTTTGGAAAATCCGCTTGTAGCAGCGAACCAACAGAACAAAGAGAGCCAAAGAAATGCAGTAGACACGTGTAGACTATGGAAACAATTAAATACTTAAAAATTAATTAAACATGGCTTAGGGAATCAGCGAACGGTCTGCCAGAGGATTATAATATCTGGAATTTTATCATCACAATAAGCACAGTTACAAATAGACACTATAAAGTCAAACGCGTTATTAGCAGGTAAATAACTTTCCCGCTTATTATTTATTTAAGGCGGTCCACAATTCTCATTAATTAGCACTGCAGAAATGCATTTCTTGTGGCTTAATGCCACCACTTTGACTGGCCACCGCAATCCACAATCCGCAGTTCGCAGCCAGTGGATTATTATGCTGGTCCGCATCTGAGGTAGATGTGCAGTAATTTGTAAATTCCAAATTAATTCGCATCTCTGTGATTTAAACTAGATTCTCAAAATTTGCATTTTGATTAGAAAAACTAATTTCGTCTGTATGAATCCAAAATGTACCAGATTTAATAAAATTTAAGAAATAAATAAATTTAACATTCGTATTGAGACAACCGTATTTTAAATATGCCTTGAAACTTGATAAAAAATGTTTGAATCTTAAATGTATAAAATGATTTTTTTTTTATGTATTGTTTGTACACCTTTATTTTCTGCGTTTGATGGGAAACTTTATATGAGAGGTGCAAAATTTATCAATTTCATGGAAGTGTCAAGCTCGTCGTGCAAACAGCTAAGAGTTGGTTATTGAAACTTCTTCTTTAAGCTTTGGTTACAGCTTTGTTTATAGCCATTGTTTGTTGTACTGGTTAAAAGTTTTTCCATGGAGTGTAACGTAAGCAGCAGCTGAGGACTCGTCTTGCATTTTTTGAGAAAATCAGGATCTTAGCTTTAAGTTTGGCATATAAAAGTTAGCATTTCAATTTTGGTAAATCTAAAAGAAAAAGCATACTTTGACCTACAATCAAACAGACACTTTTCGACAAGTTTCCTAGGTGCATAATGGAAACAGAAGTGGACGTCAGATGGTGGCTATGCATAGTCAATGGATGCCATTTCATCGAATGCAATTGCCTATATTGAGGCATCCAATTGGTGCACGGTAAACATGATGGAAAAACAGGTTAAAGAAGAGAGAGGAAGCACCTCTTTGTAAAGGCCAGCTACTGTAGCGATAAGTGGGTTTTTGGCTTCACTGAGTAGTTCAGCGGTTTCCAGATTCATTTTCATCCAGTGCAATTAAAATTGGTGGCTACATTGGATTCGCTGCTATAGTTTGTATGATTTGCGAATAGTAAAGGCAAAATATGATTTCAACTCCACAGCTAAATTTAACATGATTGATTGAATGAGCCTAATTATACTTGTGCCCGAAAAATTATCAAATTATTTAAATTCAAATTCAAATTATCCTATTGACATTGGGTATTTAATAATAAATATGACAAATATGTATTTACATTTTTATGAACACATAATGATGTAAGCTTATTTGTGATTTTTTTTTTAACATTATATGAAGTCAGCAAAGGTCATTCACCTTTATTATTTTCTACGTTGAACTTCAGCGACAATAATCATAATTTTTGTTTCCAATTTATTCTACACTTAATTGGTTTTAATTAATTTGTAATTGGGATTTAATATTCATTTATCTATTTGCTTTTTTGGTTACATTAATGTGGTCTTAGTTGAAAATTATAATTTTTTTTATTATTCGTTATTATTTATTCAATGGGTTAAACGATGACCAATTGCAAATGATAAACCCTTCACAAAAAAAAATAAACCAAACAATTGAAGGCATAAATTATAATAAAAGCTGTATTCAATTATGTTTTGATTATTGTCCAAAAATGTATGCAACAATTTATACAATTGTGTTGGTTTTTTGTTGTACAAAATGAGATGAGATGTCACGTGCTCAAAACAAATAACAATTTCATTATTAATAATATGGAATGTACGTGTGTAATTCTGTCAAATTAGTATTAACATATAAATTATTCCATTTGGGTAAGTCACTTGAAAAAATAGTTTGCATATTGATATCGATGGCAATCCATGATTGATTACGTGTTAAGTTTTCAACTTTAGTGGCACACACGTGCGGATAAATACATAAATAACAATGTATATGCTAAAAGGGTGTTTTTCATTTGATTATTTTACTCTGATCTATTTAACATTCATTTTTATTGACAGATACCCAAAATGTTACCTTCATAAAATGCGAATAGAAATATATCCTTCATAAATTACTGTCATGCCTGCTCTGCACCTTTGTCAATGATTTGATGCAAATATTTGTTGGTATTAATAAACTAAAGATGAACCCAATCCCAGTCACATTTAAGTACATTTGGGTACATCTCTGACAGATATCCTTTCAAGTCAAGTGGCGTGTAATCTATTTAAATGTAGTAGACAGAATTATCGATTTACTTATAACTAAGCATCCTCAAATTGTATATCATTTACTATTCTAATATGCCATTGGATTTTTTTTAAGTCGACCATAAATGGCTAAAAGCAGTTGTTATGGTTCAATGGATTCCTTCTTTACATTTCCATATCAATATATTATTTGTGCTGCCATCATTTCGATCCATTATATTTCGATTGTGTTGGCCACAAATGTAGCAGGCAAAGGAGAAAACTGCAGAATGGGTAATAACTAAAGGCTGCGACTTATTTAAATTCAAAACATGTACACAGAGACTCAACTGCTCAAACTGATGAACAGCCAAATACATACATAGTTCAATGTACATATTTGCATTGCTTGGGTCGTCATTTGAAGCGTTGCCGAGCAATGAGGGTATAAATTTTTATCCATATTTGGTCCCTGCACGATTGGCTGAACAAGAAGAATATCATAAAATGTGGCACATTTAATGGCCAGACGAACGCCTCTAAACTTTTATGCTTAAAAGCGCACAGAAAAATCAATCAATTATATTGAAAATAAAAGAATTATTTACTTTTTTACTTAGTTTACTGTTATACAAATTTAATGTATTTTTCTACTTAGTTTAATGTTATACATGTATTTAATGTACAGACTGCTGGATTTAAATTAATTTTGCCGAGTTTTTATTATCAATAAAAATGTATTGTGGTTTTTGGGATTTTTCTAAATATGTGGAAATGTTTTGTAATTAATAATTTCTTACGAAAAAAACTAATTTAGAAGAGCTTGTTATATGGACTTTAGAATTTAATTAGATAACTTTCTTGAAAGCTATTTCGACCATATAATGTTATACTTTTATTAATTTTAATGGCTTTTAATTACATTTAATTCATAAATTCAAACAAATAAAAAATTTTTCAAGACTTTAACTTATAGACATTAATTGAGGGTATCTTCTAGTCGAGGGATTTCGACTTGTTTAAGTCTAACTTAAACATTACCATGTGATTATGGTAATGTTGTTCCAACAATTACTTGTTATATATAATTAATTTTCAATTAACACCCCAACAGTCATCAGTCAAGGCCCAACCAGAACTAATAATGAGCTGAGAAATTAGTGGCATCAACATAACAAATGCAATGCACACAAATAAACAAACAATATATATACAAACAACCGGCAGCACGTGCCACGTGGCAGACATCTTACTTGGATGCGTGACTTTGTATTAAAGAAGGTAATTCCTCCGTTGACAGGTTGTATGAATAATGTCACTTACACTGTGCACAAACCCAACAACACAAACATAAACAGAATTGCCAACTTGCGTAGTCTGTCTCAAGTGGCTGGTAATTTATTTCGCACCTCTCGACAACAACTGACAAATGACATGATAATTTGGCCAGACTCTGGCTCTAGTATTGTAGTCCCATCCCACATTCATCATCATCATCATCATCATCATCATTATCATTATATTGTAGCTGTTGTCTGTGAATACTAATTAGATTTTCGAAATTCCACGGCGCACTGACTAATCGATTAACAACTGATTTCAAGCAATTTCTGATAAGATTTGTATATATAATTATAAAAATCAACTCATCAGATTTTTACTTAGTGCGATTTATTCGCCAAAGGTGATTGCAAATCTATTTAATTAGTGTTCTGCTTATTTTATAATTTACATAAAGTGCAGTAGCATGATTATATTTTTAATTAAATTTTGCAGCCGTACAGCAAAGTGTTTAATCGAAAATTAACATTTGCCACAGCATATTTCTTCTCCAGTTGATGATAATTAACCCATTTTCAACTTTTCATGCAGAATAAATATGTATAAAAGGGACTTAAATTTGACAGTTTGAATTTAAAACTAAAACTTAAAACGTTAATTTCTCCATATCTGAAACAAGTATAAATCATTGCCAAAAATATTAATTTATAAAATTATTATTGAAAGTAAACAAAATGTATAATCATTTAAAGTAAATACGCAATTTTAGAATTACAAGATTTATTCTGCTTTTTTGACGGCTCTTCCATTCATGAAATGATTATTGAAATGCTTTTCTTGAGCACCGGAAGTGGAAAGACAATGAAATTGCTTCCTGGGACGAGACGAAATTAAAAATTCAGCAAATTGTCACAATGGGAATGCTAATCAAGAAAACTCAGACCAGGAAATAATTAATTTCAAAGCGCCGGTAATCGCAAGAAATTATCGTTTTAGAAGGTCTAAGAACATTTTTCACATTTCAATTGTCTTGTGTGTTTAAATTCTGAGTTTGGTATGCTCTGCTTGAATATTAATGTAATAAAAAATATGCATAAATTAATGTTCTTCAAATAAGAAACATAACTGAAGCTTAACAAGATGGAAAGTCAAGAATGCAGTGGATGGACTAAGAAAATCACCGATGACATCGTTTACAGAAATGTTATATTTTTTTGCGTCAGCTGCCAAAAACCATATTTCTTTCTTTAATGTTCAAGTGCATTAAAAATTGAATCTGAATGAATTTTTTCAAGTCGTTTGAAATTCAAAAGACTGCAACAGCTGCTGTTGTTGTTATTGCTGTGCAGATTTGCATAATTTTACAACTGGCCTGTAAATTTGTCATCAAAAAAACTACCAAACAAATGTCAGCAGCTGTGGCACCAAAGTTTGTCCGTTATCGGCGTTATCCTTTTCATTCAGTGTTGCACGCCTGCTGACGCATCCTTTTGAATGAGCTTAGTCATGTGGAAATGCTGACAAAGTTATAATAGCCACCCAATGCACATCAAAAGGTGCAAAGGATTTCTAAAAGGAAACAACATTAAATGCATGTCTTGGATAGTTTTAACGAGCTTTCCGGCAGCAAAGAAAACTCTTGTAATTAGCTGAAAGTAAAGTTTAAATTATAATAACCCCAACTACAACTGTTTAGGCTTTAGTGAAAGAATAAGTTGCAACATCATCATCAAGTTACCACGTTTACAACTGATTAAGTTTAATATTATTCATTCTTGATGACTGCAAGGAAACATCAAGATTAACCCAACAACAATATTTGCGAATGGCTTCGTCTTTGTTTCGATTAATGTTCCACAGCTGCAAGGATACAAGGACTCTGGTGTAGAAACATACAATAACAATAATGGTTGGCGAACACGACTAGACTAAAATGCCATTTGCGTATTTAAAGCTGACTCTAAAATAGAATACGGAGTCGCGACAGCAATGCACGTGCAAAACCGGAAGTATGTCTGGCATACAAACTTCCTGATCCTGGCAACTAATTCCAGGCGGAAGTTCATATAGCAATGCAGCGGAAGTGTCTTTGCTTCATCAATATATAAACGTGTATTATTTACAAAAAAAAAACATTTGCAAGAGGAAAATTTTTATTCAAAGCAGCAAGCCAAAAATAGCTAAGCTATGAATAAAAACTGAACTATCTGTTTAATTAGAAATCTGCAAATCTTATAGATACATATAGAAATCTAGAAGCAAGTATGAAAATTCCACCTGCCAAGAGGAACACTCATATTACAAATTTTTTATTAACACCGGCTTTATTTGTCCAGTTTCATAGTTAAATGAATTACTTAAATACTTTACGTCTCTCGTTTTAAATTAAATATACTTGGAGCTCAGATGAGCCTCGCACGAGAAATCCAATAAAAGAAGACCAAATTATACAGGAGTTGGTAGTCAGCATTCTCATTGCCCATTGCACATCGGTCTGCAATTGAATTAATTAAATTTAAAATGTATTTTTTTTTCGCTTTTTGCCGTCTCTTAAATGCAAATTTATTGGGTTTCACTGCTCGTGAACGAGTCGCAATAAAATGCTCTTTTTAACTTGCAATTGGCATTAATGGCTTGAGAAGACCAAACAAAAGTCAACTAACGAAGCCCAATTTAAATCGCCAATATATATAAATGCAATATTGAATGTTAAAAGTGAGCTGAGCTTATGTTGTATTACACCCTGAATCCATTAAAAAGGCGTAAAAAAGGTGTGGCATTCAAAATAAAAATATATTTCCTTCACAAATACGTCTGCTCAACTTACTTTTTTCAGATTGATCTGCTACTTCGAGCGATAAACATATTATATATTATATATAACTTTTTAAAACGAAAGTTGCCAAATAAACTATAATATAAATAAAATCTAAAGCTGTCTTACATGTTTTTAAAAGGAAATTCTTAATTTATAGTATAATGGGTGCATTAAACAATAATTAATTAATTTATTAAATTTGATTATTGGTCTTTTTAACTTTATGATAACTTTTTAACTTTTGATAAACAAAATAATGGTTTGTTTTGTGTCCGCCTTGTTGACATTGAATTAAATCGAATTTTGCATTTAAATTATCAGTGTAAATGACTCAATTATATTTAAATAAATAATGAGCTCTTGCGAAATCAACACAAAAGTTGCGCACAAAAGTTATTCCATAAAGCGGATATAATTTGTCAGTAACAAAGTCACACAACGAAACTGGGACACTTCAATCATTAATATTAATTTTTATTAGCTCTTTAAAGTATATATATATATAAAATTGTGAATATTTTTCCCCTTATTGCAAACTTCTTAGATTTGTTATCAAATGGCATGTTTTTTATATTGACTTTATAATATTCTGCGATGGTTAAATAAATATTCAATAAACTTCTGTTTTTATCTATTTGTTTTTTACGCACAATTTTGAACTTCCTCTTTCACTCTGACTGTTTTACGTAATTTATTTATTCATTTAATTGTACATACTAAATCTGTTGTAAATCGCACATTAAGCGAGCAAATAGACAGTATTTAGGATTATAAATGTAACCCTTGACAAGTGACAAACGCATTTCCAGAGTTCACTTTTATTATTGTTCTGTTTTAATTAAAATCGTGTCGAATTGTTGTAAGAAGTAAAAGTAACCCTCGTCATAGCACCCTGACTTTTATTTATATAATACAGAAAAACATGTCCTTGATATGTATTAGATTCAGTATAAACTGTTTTAACGACCTATACAAGTACTTTGGTAAATCAATGTGGAGTTGAAGTTTGAAAATCATTATACGACAAGTCGACAACAAATTCAGCATATATCTTTAGTAAATTGTGTTTAAAATGCTACAACTGAAGTATATATATAAAAATTTAAAAATATGTTGCTTTTTATTGCCTTATCATCTGAATGATTATGTTTTATATTTTTTTTGTTTATGTGTATGTGAACTATGACACACTCAAAATAGGCTCTGCCTTCGATGTGAAGTGAGCATCACAGTATATTTTTTATGAGGCAAACAGAAGGCAATATATTTTCTAAAACTCTACAAGACTCAGTAAGGATGCTCTCCTGGAAATCGCTCATTCTTACCTTGATGATATTTTTGCTCAACGATCTGTGGCAGAAGTTATTTGTGCATGGAATGCAGAATCAGACCGAAATGGAATTGTCCTGGTTGCAGGAGCACCACCTAAAATCAGACTACTACTGCTGGCAGACAACGCAGTGCAGCTATGTGCAACTAATATTTCATAGCCTTCTGACGCTGCTCGTCTACAATTTGGTCCTTATTATTATTGGGTAAGTGTTGAATTTCTGTTTCGCCATTGATATAAAGCACAATTTCACAATTTCTCATTTTTAAGCTGGCATCTTCATAGCAGCGTCTCCTGCAGAGCTGAGCGCATGATATTGGTTATCCAGCCTATTACACAAAAATGGAAGCCTGTTCCTGTTCCTGTTACTACTCAAGTGGAGCCACCTTTGCGACCGCCACGTTGTAAGCGACGCACAGCACCAAAGCCTCCGTCACGTCAACTGTGTAACATCCCTGAGGCGTATCCCAGCCAAAAGGATCCCTCTTCAGGAGTGCAGGGGTGCTGCTGTTCGGATCGATACAAGAGTTTGCGCAGAAATCTAAAGCATGTACTCGAGAGATTGCAGCAGGAACAGTCTCTATCCTTATCTCGGCCCAACTCTTCTTTGGCGTTTCCGTTTTGCAATACTTCACGCTTGAGTGAATTATCCAGCCAGTCATCGTTGACTGGTTTTAACCTGGAACTGCCAAAGCAAAAAGTCAAGTCTCGAAAATTGTTTCAAAAGCTGCTTAAGCGACTTGCCAAACCCTTTGGAAAAAAGGAAGCAAACCCAGTTTGCATAAACAGCAGCAACAACAACGTCAATAACAGCTGCAACAAAACTGGAATACTGCATCCAATCTGGCAACGTATTAAATTCCGATACAGTCGCAAGCAACGATTCGAACATCAATTGCCACCAAGTAGTAGTTCGGAGTCCAATTGCAGCTCCATTTGCTTATATATGCCCATTGAGCACTGAGGTCCATCTACATTGGGATTAGAAGTGCAGATCTGAATATATCGGAATTCCCATGAAGACGCGTACACATTTCAGGAGGAATATATATTTTTTTACTTTATTTAACTACACACAAGTATTGAAAAAAACACTTCATATTTTTTATACAAATAAAATTCTAATCATTCGTTTTTATTTGATTCTTCACATTTTATCTGCAGCTCATTTGAGCTATAAATTAGGTTTTAATAATGGATGCTTAGTCTATTTGCACACAATAGCACTGGGAAATGTGCCTCAGCTAAGAAAGCCAAATCCACACATTTTGGTCAATTTCATTTAAGCCAAAAGCTAAACTGAGAAATACACACTTCAACTTCGAAACCAAATTGCTGAGCCAGAGCCGAGCTGTGATTTTTGCTGCCTAATTTGGCATGTAAGGCATGTAAAGGCCTTGGGCCTATTGCTATTGAGTTTGTTATTGTCAGGGGCAAATCCTTCTGGCATTGGCGTCTAAAGGATGTGTGGGCTCATAATATTGTAGCCCAAAAGCCAAGAATGCCTGATACACCCCCGCACATGACTGCACATTTAATCCACTTTTATTTCGGCTTTGGGGTCTGTGACCCTTAGTTGTAATGCTGATTGTGTTGACACACTGACTGTTGTTGGCGAACTGGTTACTGAATATTTAATGGGCTCTCTCCGGTTGTAGTTACCTTCACCAAACTAAGCCCAAATACATAAAAAATCAATTTGATTTGTACAAATTGACCAGCACGTTCAATCCAAATCATTGAAACACACACGTGTATGACGAATCCACATTTATCTGTCTGTCCAAATTGTGTTGCAGGCGAAAGCTAAAAAGTTTTATATTCCTTCCTATGTAACATTGAATACCTAGATGTTCAACTCTAAGTTTTGCTGAGCTGTCAAGTTTTCAAACCTTTTTTGGTTGGTTTGCAAATGCTGCTTTTTTGATGTTAAATGCCCCAAAGGTTACGCACTCCTTTCCTTAACTTTGAATTCTTGGAGTTGCTGTAAGAGATTTTGAATTAATCTCAATAAATCACATTGTAAACATTAAATTTGAATTTTTATGTGATTCATGTCAATAAGCAATAAGCAATCTTTCAATATATTCACATTTTATGACGTTAACTGAATTTGATTTAATTCAAATTTTTATGATTTAATTTACCAAAGAACTTTGATTGTGCCCGCTTAGCAATTTTTTATTTTCGTTCAAATGACATTATTTTAATTTTTTTTATTGCTCGTTAAAGTAAATTGCAAAGTTCCTAACCCTTTTCCATCAAACATAGCTATTCGAAATACCAATGAAAATGTTCACAAGTTGAATATTTTACATATTTGTATGTATTCAGCTTATAGATGTTTACTTCTGTTGTAGTTAACAGAATGTAATTTAACATATGTACAGAACATGGATATCGATATTGATATCGATCGTTGTGAATTGTGTGATCACAAAGCTTAATAAGAAGATGTGCATCGTTGTGAATAAAGTAAAATTAGCAGACGCATAATTTAATTTTGACTAATACAGTTTGAATAGACGAAATGATGTATAAGTTTGAAAGTTTTGCAGATTTGTTATTTTACATATGTGTGTTGTGTCAGTGAATACTGAAATTATTTTGCCAAAATGGCCCGCATGTTAAACAATGCTGCAACTACAGAAGTAAAAAACAGCTGTTATTAACCGTTAAAGTCAGTTGGGTAAGTTTGCACCTAAAGGAACGTAAAGTCTTGACATTAATTACATTTAGCAGAGTTGCAATTATGCGGTAGCCCTTTTTAAGCCATTTCTTGGGCAACGTGTTACCCTCACTTTATTGCTGTACAAATTAACGCTTTGTTGAGCTGTTCAGATTTGCATAATTAAATAAGCCGCTCGCCAACGAAACATTTCTTAAATGCTGTCCGGAGGGTTAAATTTGTCACCTTTGTGTAAACAGGAGCCGCATCTTTCTTTAATTAAATAAATATATATATATAGATGTAACCTTTAACTGATAGGCGTGTTTAAACAGCTGTCATTAACAATGTGCTATAAGTGAAAATGGTCAAATCAGGTGCTTTACAAAATATGTTTATTTGTTCTGGTCAGGTTTTGATAAAGCTTTTTGCTCCTATAACAATAAAGGTTTATTGTGAATAGCGATATCCCGATAAAGGTATAGCTTCAACTCACGTGTTTTTTTTTTTGGTGTAAAAAAAAGAATATGCGATTTATTGAAAATAATTTTAAAAACTCATTTTGATAAAAAGTTTTTTCATATCTTCGATTTAAGCCTCTTTTAAGGCTACAAACATTTGCCTTTATTTGAAAAATATATTTACACAATGTTTTCATAGTTATTATTCACATTGTGCGCTCCAGTAAACTGTCAGGATATATTCATACATTAATGCATAGACATAAAACATTATTTTAACGAGCAAAAAATATGTGTTGTCATAACAGCAAACAGACACAAATAATAATAGCCGCAATATTAATGAGAGTATGCCAAAATGGGTCACATGAGACCACAAGCTGCCGAGATTCCTCGGATTTGGGATTTGTAACATTTTTATTTTGCTACACTCCAATTAAGAGACGTATTTGCGAATATTAATCGAGCGGATTAATCATTTGCCCTGCCAACAAAATAAATCCCATAATAGAGTAAACAAGAAAATATAAATATTTATGCGTAAATAAAGGTGACTCATAAAACGAAATTCAAGTGGTGCAGAGACCACTTAGCTGCTTCAGTTGGAGTCAACAATCACTCAGTAGTTAGATCTGTGTTTTGTACACCTCAAAGTGTGCTAAAAGTGCCACTCAATGAATTCATGCAAATCTGCAAAGGCCTTGCTTTTTGTGGGCTTAACATGCGTCATTGGGCGGCAAAGTGCGTCAAATGGTTGCCCTGTACAACGCCACATTTCCGCTGTCTATGCAAATATGCAAGTCCGCCAAAAGGCAGCCAAATCAAATGGATACAAAGAACTAAAACACAAAAACGCACATAAAAACGACTTTTGCTGACAGCAGCAAAAACGAATGAAACATTTTTTAAAAGCAAACGCAAAAACAGTTTTTTTATAGCCAGCTTTTGCTTGTTTGTTTCCGATTTTTTGCGGATCTGTCGCTAAAAAGGGGGGGAAAAAAATGATCAGGTAAAATTCAAGCTAATTCGCACTAAAAAATTTTAAAAGCTTAAAAATTTTAAAGTAAAATCTTGACTCTCAGTTCATATATATATTTTCAGAATTCTATTTTACTTTAAAATGAATTGAAATTGAAAGTTTCTGAATTAAACAATTAAATTTCAATTTACAACATGCCGAAATTTCAGCTGATAAAATTCAAGCGATTGTATTTTGCAGTCAGTTGTTTACATTGCCTGTCTGTTGCACTTTAAGTAAGTGCAACAGAACACATTTCATGTCAAATATTACAGCGCAGTGAATGCGCCGTGTGGCAACCGCAACGTGACATGCATAAAGCCAGCAAAATGAAGCCATAACCTCAGCAAAAGCGGCTGCCATATTTTTTTTTATTCACATATTTGCTATTCCAGAGGCACTCGCAGCGAGACTGGCAACTGTAGCTCTCACATTTTAGTGACATCTGAAAACAAAAAGTAGACATATTCATGGTTTTGTATGCAGCTTTCCGGCTAAGTCATCTGGATAATTGCAGTGCGACGTGCTGCATGCATCATCATGAAAAACTTGGGCATTCAACCTGATTCAAAAGCAATCAAAGACACCCAAAGCAATCATCTTTATGGATATAAACACGTATCTTTTTTTTTTTTTTAGCTTCTTATGTGATTTAAACCTACTCCTTTTTACAAAAGCTACCAAAAAAAAGAAGATTTAATTCCATTAAATAATTGATGATTAATATATATTCAAACAGTTTTCGCAGCTTTTACGCGCATTTTACTTTTGCTTTCGTAACGCTTAAAAGTATGCTAGAAAAATATATATAATTTAATTTAAGCCTTTAAAAAATCATAATGATGTTTCAGACGAGAAAGCCTTTCATAAATTGTAGAAGTCGTTGAGTGCATTTAATTCTATGGATAACATCTAGTTTAGACTTAAACACGACACTCTCCTATGCAAGGTGGTTGAAACTTTTAACCCCAAGAGTGGTAAAAGTTAACTTAGCTTTATGTGTATGTGTTTCGTGTGAGCCAACTACTGACAGGGCTAACAATGTTAATAGACATTGGTCAGTGGTTGGGTCTTAGCTCGCTCCTTAACCAAGGCCAAAAGTTAAAGTTGCTTAACTGTTGTTCATGAACCGAATGAGTGCATTTTAGCCGTCGTCTGCCTCTGGAAACGGGCTCAAATTGTGGCTTGTTGAACAACTGCGAAAGCCACTTATAAAACATGTGCAATATACCAGTATTTGAAAAGATGTTCTTAATTCCCATAATAGAGATTCAAATAGATATATAATCTCTGAGCATCAAACAGCAATAAAATATAACTAATACTAAAAATATATCCAACAACCCAAAAATTTAATAGTAAACTAAATATTCTTTTATTTTTTTTGCTTTAATTCACTATTTTAATTGTAGATTGCTTATGTGAAAAGAGGCTTAGATGCAGTTTCAAGTCCACTAGTTTACTTATAGCTGAAAAAGTATTTTCTCTATTTTGACATTGCCGAAAATAATAGATTATAGAATTTATTTGATTTTCACATTTTTCTCCCATTTACCATGATGTGAAACTGCAAGTTTCGCAGTCCACTTTTACAATCGCATCAACTGGGAAAATACTTGGTCAGAGTGTGAATGCTTAACATGGGAAGTGACGATCAATAAAACATGTCAACATGAAACAGAAAGCAATTAACAAACATACATGCAACTGTTATATATTCAAAAATAACAATTTTCAACAACAATAAACACATCTGTTTGCCATACTTCAATTTCACTCTGTGGCTGGAGAATCGCAATCTAAAACCCACCACAACAATATTGTTCATATGTGCTACATATACAATATATATAAATGTTATATATTAATTACTTCCTATCACAAATTGAATATTTCTTGCTTTTTGACCTTTGCGTATTTCGTGATTTCTCGCAACTTGCAAATATTTGAATGAATTCGTAGTAAAATATATTACTCCTAATAAAAAATTGGCAAAGTAGTGCATCAGTGCGTCGATATAGCAATAATATGTATAATATGTTTCCCCAATTAATTAAAAAAAAAAACTCATGTATATTACACACTAATTAATTTTAGTCAAGTATTTGAAGTGGACTCTGATAACAAATGACACTTGAACCGAGCTCTGTAAAAGTGTGGCACAGCTCGAGAGAGCTAAAAAAAACTCTCGTTTCAGAGTGTCTTATCTGCAGCAAAAGTAAATACAATAATATGCCTAATATATACAAAATACAAGTGTGTTTAATCCGAGAATTTCGAATGTGAGCATGATTCCAATTATTTTGACTGTTTGTGTTTAGTTTTGTGTTGCGAGACCAGAAGAACGGTTGTCAAATACGTTCAACATCGGAAAAAAAATCGAAATGACGAAAATTTTATTGATTTTATTAATTGTACAAATATTATATATACATATGGCAAAAGCGAACTTTGGGGAAATTATCACACTTCAAAAGCAATTAAAAAAATCTTACAGTGACATTGAAAAATTGCAAGCCATTTATAATAGAAAAATAAAAGATGAAATTAATTCGGAAATAAACTCCGAAGTGAAAGACCTAAGGACAAAAATAGACCATGAGCTGTCAAAGTGCCAAGATAAGAATTCTGCCTTGGAAGAGCTCAACAATTATTATGCTAATCAAATCACAAAGTTGCTGGAAAATCTGAATGTTGCCAACATGAAGGATCGACAGATTGAAGATTGCATTGCGAAAATTCACACCTTAAACACACTCGTCAGCGATCAGGCCAAGCAAATTGAACTATTAGAATACGATGTGTCGGAGAAATCACAAATAATCGAAAATATGAAGAGCAAAACAAATGACGCTGATGATGAGATTAACAATTTGGAAAATATTGAAACTACGCCTAATTTTGTGGCTAGTAGCTGTCTGGCATTTGGCGACTCCAATGATATACATTTAATAAAGGTCGACGACGGAGATTCTTTCAATGTGTCCTGTGATTCTCGACTAAGCGGTGACGGATGGACCGTTGTCCAGCGTCGAATCGATGGAAGCGTTAATTTCAACTGCCTCTGGGTGCAATACCAGGAGGGTTTCGGTAATTTGGACGGCGAGTTTTTTATAGGCCTCGAGAAGTTGCATCGCATGACAACTGCCCAGCCCCACGAGTTATACGTGCACCTAACCGATTTCGACAACGAGAGCAGCCACGCCCATTATGATAACATAATTGTGGGCCCGGAGAGCGAACAATATGCACTGACCGCTCTCGGCGAGTACTCCGGCACTGCTGGTGACTCAATGCGCGATAGTCAGGACCAAAAGTTCACCACCTTTGACAGGCACAACGATATGAGCGAATTTAACTGTGCCGCTGCCAGATCCGGAGGTTGGTGGTACAACAACTGCGGCATGAGGTTGGTCAGCAATCAAATGTTTTATTTATGTTTATTTTATTAGCTTTTTTATTATGTGTTTTGTCGCACTTTCAGCAACCTCAACGGACAGTACATGGAGCGTGATGTGTATTATGATAGATCCGAGTATGGCATTTTTTGGGATGACTGGCTGGGACCGGGATATAACCTAAAATCAGTGCAGATCATGATCAGGCCAAAGTTGGAATCAATTAAATGAAGCTCTTTGTGGAAATATTAAATGATAAACTTATATAATGCGTTTGTTCATATGTAGATCGGATTTCGAATATATCAAGAGCACTTTTTTCGGAGCACTTTTAATGTGTCATTTAATCCATAAACTTTTTATTATTCTAGCAGTGTACATAGGTAAAATAATACAGTCAAATTAATACCCTTTTCATCATACAACTTTCATTTGTGCAACATGCAAAGTCTGCTTGATAAGCGTGTCACAAGCAACGGCTAATATCCAACTGGGACAAAGGTATTACGGCATGTGGCACGTTCTGGTAGCTACGTGCCACAATGCGGTCATGTTTAGTGGCAACAACAATGCGAAGACAAAAGGTCATGCGAACAGGCGACGAGTATTGTTGCAACAATCCCATGGGATTTTCCATCATTCGACCTCGTTACAGCTGTTGCTCCATATTTGAGAATACGCTTAGATAGAGAAATAGGCTAGAAATAAGTTAACGGCTCGGCTCCTCAGTGACAGGCCTTTTGCAATCTGTCATCAATCAAATGTCAATTAGGGTAATTATGCACCAACTTTCAGAATACGAGTTTTACCTTTAAACATGTTCTGATTACCCAAACACTAAATTGCGCATACGCACCGTTAAATGTATAAAATGCAATACAGGTTTTGTGCTGGTATTTTCTGTTGCCTTGAATCACTCTCAGCGAGTTAAGTAACATAAAGTTTGCTTTAAAATAATATATAAAAATATAACCATTCAACAGCAAAATATAATAACATTTGTAAAGCGTGCATTTGTTTAAGATAAAAAGATACAACTGTTTATCTAAGGATAACTCAAATAACACGAATACCAAATGTATTTCAATATATATATATAAAAAATGTGCTCCTGCTCAGATGTAAATTTATTTACCTGTACTTGGTCTTATATACACATCAGATACCAGTTGGGCACATATCGCGCATGTGTCAATAAGCGTAAAATTGAATTTTTTGCACGTACGTTGATTTTGCAGTCGGCTTCTTTTATTCACTTGCCTGTTGCCAGTTGCCAGTTGTCAGTTGTCAGTTGTTTGTTGGCTGACGAGCTGAAAATTTGTTTACCTTTCACTTTAAGTTACCCATCAACGCCCCTAAGCAGATGAAGCCAATTGATGCAGTTGCTCTTTTGATCTGTTTACCTTTAATTTGCTACATCAAAAATAAGCAAATTGATTGACAGTTGCAGTATTAAATCTCTGCTTTAAGTTGAATTTGTTTCCTATCCATAATGCAATAATTTTAAATTTAATTCTGTCTTATCCTGCACATTTTCTGATACAAAATTTAGCAATTATATTAATGTAACTTTGATTTGTAGAATATTCTTTTGTTGAGCTATATCCCAAGTGAATAAGTGCTGTGCACTGTCAGATTTCTAATTGATATTTATGAGTGGACCAAAAACTAAATAAGTGGATAAATGTGTTGTCAGCTGAAATGCGTAATGCATGTTCGCTCTATTTATTTCCCCCCACTCATACATTCCCCCTTCACCTAAGCAGCAGCGAAGGCTGTCTCAATTTTTAGAGCAAACACATCAGAATGCATACTTATCGTGTGAGTAGTGTAAGAAAGCAGAGTGTAAAAACTTTTACACAACTTGGGAGTGCAAATAAATGAATCCTTACATTATGTGGCACAAAGTGCTGTTTGGATTTAATGTGCACGTTGGACTAGAAAATTTAATTACATTTCAGGGAGAAGCTGGCGAGAACAGCTCATTTAATGCCGTGAACCTTCAGAGTGAATAATTGTTTATGGTTTTCCTGGTTGTCCGTCGAGTCAACACAACTTGGAAAACTTAAAGAACTTATTTTGGGCCAACTTTATGTAAGTGAAAAGATGTAGTGGAAAGTCCTTGACAACAAATGCATTAATTTGTGGAATTATGGAATGTTCGTGGAACTAAAAACACTTTGTAGACATAATTGCAATTAATAGATTGATTTTTAGTAATATTTTAGAAATAAACTAAAACAATATTTTATACAACAACTGCAAAAGGAATTATGCAATAAATGAGGCTTTGCTTCAGCTTTGCATTGTGGTCAAAGTGTAAATGTTATTAAGTATTATAAACTATAAATTTATTACAGGTACAATGCCACAAATACTTAGAAATTCAAAAATATAAATCAACAATTAACCTTTTCATTTATTCAAATTTTATATTAATATTTTACCATACATATTATAGCCAGAATTAAGACTTTTTCTTTTCATATTTTACCCGAAATGTATCTCTTCAAAGACCTATTTTGTGAAATTTATTGCTGTATGCACGAAAATGCCTCTATGATAAATTTTGCTGACATTTGTGTGGATGCAATAAAGGCCAAATTAGAATTTAATTTTCTAACCAAACAACATCAAAAAGGTAAACAAATTTCTGATAACAACAGGATTAGTCTCCAACTTTTAATTGCTTCATCTGGTCAAATATCTGCACAGTGAGACAGAGAGAAAGTTTCTGATGGTAAACTAGACGATAAAATCTGGTTATATTTACAAAAGTCTAACAATTATTGTGATTTTAGAGAAATGCCAAAGTTGCTTTGCGTTGACAATTGGAATTCTGGTCTGTTGTCTTTTCAATCAAATACATATTTACTGAAGATAGTCATTAATTTATTTTGCTTTACTGGATACAAAACATACAAAATCAAAATATATAAATTCTTAAAAAATTAAATTCACAATGTCATATATGCTTCCTCTCATGGTCATGATTTAGCAGGCCAAAATATACTTAAACTTTAAGTTAGTGTACGAAAATCATTGTGTTCAAAATTAAATTTATCACCTTGTTTTTGACATCATGTTTATATTTAAAGAGCAGTCAATTTGTAAACATTGATGATATTGCCATGGGGATTATTATAATGCACATGATAACATATCCATTCCAAGAAAATCTCATTAAAATCTTTCGCTGTTTATATTGCATTATGTAAATTTTTACATAAATTCAAAATGTTTCCCCTGTTTCATATATTTCCATGGAGCAGCTGCAAACTGCCTCAAGCATTTTGTTTAAGTGCACTTTGGTGTTTTATTAAAATTGTTAGCTGGTTGCCATACAACATTGCGAAATGGCTGATATGCGTGTTGTAAGCTACACTGTGATTAATTTTGTAATCTCTGTCCGAAATGAGTTTATATAAATAATATTGACGGTAATGATTAATTTTGCAAACTCTGTCAGAAATGAGTTTATACAAATAATATTGACGGTAATTGCGCACACAATGTGGAATTACTACAAAAATATTATTACACAGTAGAAAATTGAGTATGTTTTCTAATGTAGAAATATTTGGTTCCCAATGTGCATATTTCCGTTAGTTAATGTTTATAGCACGGTTCAATTTATTATAGATGCACTTTGAAGTACTTTGGGTTTTTGACAATAAGTTACGGCAGGGGCTAACCACAGTAAATAACAACTACCCAACATGTGAGCTCATATGGCTGAACCTGATATTCCGTAGGAGCGCTTTTGATAGCAACTGTGTATAATTTGTGAGACAAAGTTTGTCATGCGAACTAATGCAGTTTGTGCGGCGGTTCCACGTTTGCAGCCTGCCTGCCTGCCCCAAAAAGTAATCTGCCATGGTACAGAAATGGAACTGGCACTGGTTGAGAGCAGAACTGAAATATTTGGAAATTTGCATGCTAATGAATGGTGTGAAACCGTTCTAAATTATGACAGAGAGCCATGTGCTATGTGCGTGAGAGCTTACATATGTATGTAAAGGCAGCCCAAAATTTTCAACACTCTCAAGGTAAAAATGCAGCAGCACTGCACAGATTATTGCTATTAATTGTTTTGAACTTTTTTGGGTAACAGTCATTTGCACACAACTGTCAATAGCTGAAAGCATTGGTAGTTAAATTTCCATTTTTAGTTTAAATATGAAAACTCTGAAAACATTTGTAAGCAATGCACATACAAAATAAATCAGAAATTTTAGCCACAAGAAAATGCTTCAAAAAATTGCATCAAATCTAAACAAGGGAGGAAATTATCGCAGCCATAGGAAACTATTTCAACAAGATTATTTATAGCATTTCTCACAATTGCAACATATTAGCCAGAACTTGGAAAAATGGTTAACAATATGTGAAGCATTTTTCAATCCGTGCATCAGCGTCCTCGATAGTATAGTGGTTAGTATCCCCGCCTGTCACGCGGGAGACCGGGGTTCAATTCCCCGTCGGGGAGAGACGTCTCTATTTTTTTTTTTTTTTTTATTATCTTACACATTATTGTTTTTTACATCCATTTCATAAAACATTTATATCTTTATTGATTTGCAACCACGTTTTATTTGATGCTGTAAAATTGAGTTTTATGAGTGGATTTTCCATTGTATTTCTTTTAATTTTCCATTCTTTGCGGTTTTCATTTCACAGCACTGAAAAACTTGACCACTGCCAATTTTCTCGAACAAAACTTTTTTCTGTCTGTTTTTTTTTAAATTGCTGTCAATTACTTTAATTGCATCGCTTTGGGATGTTTTGTGTCCATCAGTTAGCTCTCATCTATTGCTGATAAGTTGTGCAACAAGACAAATGCGAATCTGTATAAAATAAAATTATTCGATATATATTTTATTATTTGATTAATTTTTATTGCAGATTATTTATCAACTATATTTGTTCTGTCTATGTTTAGCTAATCAAAGTTGCGCTGCAAATTAGCAACTTGGCTATAATGTGGTGCACACCTGCACGTATTATTTACTGACTCTCACTAATCCGTAGACAAAAATTGGTTGCACGTGCCGCACACAAAACAATTTTATTACGCTATTCACCTGCCTCAGTGGCCATTAATCAAGCATAGGTTTGATATTTATGAGGATACTTTGGAAACGATGAGCAGCACTTGATTGGCATGCAAATTGAATCCTTTTTGCCCTAAAACGATTTGTGAATTGCTATGGTAATACACTCATCGCATTTCAGTCCAAAGATTGATAATGCGCCAATAGCTGATGGCTTTAAACAATTTATCTTCTGTCACGTTGTACTTTGACATTTTTATTGCCCCCACATAAAATAATCGAATATTTATGCATAAGCATTTGCAAATAATTCAAATTTCTTACAATATCCAACTTGCTTATGGGAAATCAACAAGACGTGTTTTTAAGCTGCTAAAATTAAATATTATATATATAAATATGTGTATTTGAAAACAATACAAACTCGATATATATATTTACGATTTTATCAAAATGGATGGACAGCTTGGAGAATTCATTTTAGATACCGTAAATGAATTTAAACAATGCTAAAGCAAACAATCTGCTGCTGCAATCCGATAACATCAAACACAAATGGAAAATACTTTTGCCATAAGTAGAGAAAATTGCATGCGAAACGAAAACGAAGAAGATTTGTCGAGGAATAAATTTGATAATAAAACTGGAAAGTGCACTTTAAGTTAACATACCCATTCCATGTTTCACAAATTGACAATGCTGGTTAATATTTGAATTGCATGGTTTGCTCTTGAAGAGACCAATTTTGCAGACAGTCAGCTATTCATTTGGAAAATAACTACTCGTTACAAGGAAACTTTTTTGGCTTTTTACTATAGTAACTCAAATTTCCCAAGTGCTTGGCAAGAGTAGTGCATCACAGACTTATTGAAAGGCACCTAAATGCAAATGATTTCTACCTACTAGTTTTGAAAATCTAAAAAAAAAATTGTTTGCGAACCAAGTGCGCACATCTGACCCTATCTAGCTACCAATTTATAATGTAAGCATTGATAAAAGCAAAATAATGTTAAGCACATCAAAGGAGCAATTGCGTCAATTGCCTGACAGCCTGTCTCTATCAAGTTGAGGACCGGATTGAAAAAAAAGCTTTCCAGTTCCGCAAAAGGCTGACAACCTTCGGCCGTAAAATGAGACAACTCCCAAAGGAAAACTCACGTATCCAGCAAATATTCCATTTTATGCATATTTACATACACGTGCTGGCAGGTGTGCCAATAATGTACATATAAAAAAGATACATAAATATATATATACATATATACATAAGCTCCCTTAAAAACAACTGTTGCAACATCGATTTTATTCAAGCGGATTGTACACTTTTTTTATATAAATAGAGTGCTTTAAACCCAGACAAAAATACAGATAAGAATATTTAATAACAATAATCGTAAACAGAATATTCGGATTAATTTTGGATTTATAGTCTTACTAGCTTTATGAGTCAGTTATTAGAAAATAGATGGTTTTCGTAATTAAATTTCTGCTGCAAGCCATAGGAAATAAACCAAAGTGAAAGCACAGAAAATTGGAAAGCCAATCTCAATGCTCCCAGCTTATATACAAAAGAAATGACGTATGATTGACTGGACCAGGAGCCCTGAGGACTCCTACGTGCCAGCAGGCTAATCCCTCCGCTTGAGCCGCTGGGCATCAGAGCTGAATACTGTGGCTATGGATTGCGTCAAACTGCCAACACTTTTGATTAGTAGACCTCAACAACATGCCTCTCTAATATCCCTTTAAAAAATTACGTTTTCCAATTAATTAATATTGAAATAATTAAACTAGAATTTGAGGAGCAAAAATTAATTAAATTACTGCCAATTGCCACATTTCAATGGGACAATAAATGTTTACTGGCAGTCAAAATTTAATAGAAAATACAATTATGAAAATGTCAATTTAAATGCTTTTGTTTGGTAACGTTTAATAATTGAATTATTACTGTGCTCTTTAGTAGCCAACCAATTTACAAAATATATGCTTATTACAAAAGTGTATTATGTTAAATAAATTAAATTGTAATTATGCACATGGCATTTTAATTAATGCAAACATACCTTTACAATTACATTAGCCAGAAATCGAATTATTGCATATTACACGTGATTAGCAAGACACATAATTATGGCCATGGCAACGAGAAGTGTGCATTTGCAATCTGCTTCTTCATTCAATTAATAGTCCAATGAATAATACATTTTTGGCGCATAAGGCTGGAATTGTGCCTTGACATGAATCTAACAATGGAAGGCTGGCATACAAAATGCGAGATAAAAGGAGCGCTCGACCATTGTCTAAGTGCTGTGGACCAAATGACTGGCATTTGTGCTAAACAGCGAGAATCAAGAGGCAACGATTTGCAACGACAACACAGACAACAGTGTCGCCCCAAGAATTTACAGCAATTCATTGGCGCCTCCTCAACAGTCGAACAGTCGAACAGGCGAAACAATGGCCAACTGTTGGCGGCGTCTGTCAACTGACATTTACCTCACAATAAGTTAAAGGCTGTCGCATTCAAATTCCTCAGGATATATCTTGACAACCAGACTGGACCACATCACTAGATAAGGTGACGACTGTTGCCACAGTCTGCAAACTGAAATTCGATTGTCTTATTGTGTTTAAGCTGTTTCCATTTATTTTGTATATGTGAGTTGCCTACACAATCTGTGGCTGTGCAAATACAAAGCAGATTCTAATTTGTTGAAAGCTATTTTGCAACCTTTGCAAACATTTACATTTTGTAGGTAAATCTATATTATTATTAAAGTAAGAACGTTTTCTATATCTATATGTTTATACGTAGAATACGTAGTATATGAAAATATCAACATTTTTCATTCATATCAAGATATCAGGTGATATCTATAACGACTTCAATATGTCGCAGATAATTTGTACCTCGCCTCCTTTGCGTCTCTTATTGCTCGATTCGAACGCAAAAATACATATATTTATGCCTTTTTGCTCACATGGAATGCTTCGAACACATCAACTGCTTGTTCAATGTCCGCTCGAACGTTCGATGTTGCAAAGCACAGCACGCAGCTCATACCGATTCGTATTAAGCAACTGTTGGCACAAGCAAATCGTTCGCTTTACAACTGCCACGACGCAATTTTAGTCGAGTGTTTGGCTGCAGCGAGCCGACTGTGCGAATGTGCCGCTTTTCGAACATGCTCGAACGCAAGTGCCTGGCAAATACCACGCTTCAAAGGGGGATAAAGGGCACAACAAACGCGCACATGCATGTTCGCTTCAATATTACCAGTTAGAGATATAATTATTATATAAAAAAAATACATACATATTTACATGTGTAAAAGCTTAAAAAATACATATAGAATTGTGTGGTAAGTTATAATAACTTTCATTTTCAATTATAAAACGGATTATTTTGAAAGGGACAACACACAGATGAGTGTTGCCACAGTTGGCGTACTTAGTTCCTATCCTTGATTATTTAACCGTTCAACGAGTTTGCGTTTGTCTGTTATTGCGTTTATGCATAATTTGCGACCAACTTTGTTTAGCGAGTTGCATGTGGTAATATATAGATAATAAAGATAATAATAGATATATATATCTATATAATTTAATAAGTGAAAAATAGCTAGCACTGAGGATGACTGCTGCTGTTGCAGATTTCTTCATTTGTTTTAATTATTGCCATTCTCCGAGTTGAGTTTGTGCATTCGCTCATATTAATTGCCAGTTCTGAATTTGTTGGCTCATCTTCAGCTCATATTATGCCCAAACAGCCTTATAAAACGAGCCTCGAAACTTGCACATGTGATTTATGGAGCTAAGCACCATGAAGCAGTGAGTTTTAAGCCATGCTTCTGCTAAGAATGTTGGCTTAAATGGTTTTATGCTGCTTATGCCACCATTGTTACCGCAGTTATATTCTCTGTGCTATGTTCTTTATGAATTATTTATGTATTGCTCAAATAGCATCTTTTGCATGCCAACAAAGATAGATAGCATTTTTGACAGTGTATTCATAAAAGTTGATTTGATTTTGTGTGACTGCAAAAGCAAAGTTGTTAATTTAATGACAGCTGCATTTATTTGCCTGCATTTAATTTCAAAAAAGCACTTATCTGTGAAGCCTGATACAGATCCTAATTGAAGTACTACAATGGGTCAAGGACGTTTCCCCAAGAGTTGCAAGCAAATCGATGCTTTGGGCAGTTGAGTGCTTTGCACTAACTTGTTTACCCAGTTAACTATTCACGCATTCACTCTTGACCCCAGTGTGCCACTTTCTGACGCTATTATTCAAATGCGTTTTATTTGCATTACACTCGATATTTGCTCATGCGTTTTTCATTTTCTTTCTTTTTTTTTTTTTTTTGACATATTGTCTGTATTTTTCTGTCATCTGTCATCATTGTTGTCCATGGCCTGAGATTTAGTATAGATAGTCAAATGTAGATTTTTCACAGCCATTACTGCACTTATTTTAATAAAAAAAAATCTATTTGACCATTAGAGTATTACTAGATTTTAATTTAAAAAATTAAATCAAAATTGATGTTAAATTTTTTTAATGGATTATACGTAAGTGCTAAAAACTATTGGCAAGAATTGAATCTAATCTGAATATAGTCTCCGTGTTGCATTATGAATTGGTTGCATGATTGAAATTTGATTTACGCATAATTTGGCATTAAGCTTGCAACCGACGGATTTCCCTTCCCCTTCAGCTAATGCCAACATTGGTGGTTATATTGGATGACAAGATTGAAAGAGTTTCCATAATTGATATACGAGGATTCAAATGTGTAATAAATAGTGTAAACTGTACAAAAAAAAATGTCAATTTAATGGCTTTAATTGCACAAATGTCAGAAATTTTAAATTTATTGCTTAACATTGTTAAAAAAAAAAATGTGCAATGAACAACAATATGTTTTGGCATTAAAATTCAATTTTCTACACGGGTTAAAAGTTGACCTTAGAATTGAAATAATTTTTTTTTTCTTTTTGATAAATTTTTAAATTTGCAGCTTTATTGCTTAACATAACTTTGTCTAAAATAAACAAATTTTTAAAAGACTTAAAGACTATTTGGGATTGACATTTTCAATTGTAGACGTAGTCGTGGAATATAATAAATAAAATATCTCAGCTGCGCTAGACAAATACTCTGTTTGAGTTTGGGATTAAGCTTACTTTGTATTTCTGGTCACATATCTGTTTTATCATGAATATATATAGCTGGTCTCAATATGCACTTTGCCATTCGACTGGCGAACCAAATTAAGTCAGTCAGCAAAAGCAATTGGCTCAAAACCCAGTTCGATGCGCGACTTATGCATAACCAATGAATGACAGAATTGGAGAAGAGATTCTGGATTTTAGCTTCATTCGTGGCTTTTTAACTCAGTGGCATCATTAAGTAGCTCAGCATGTCGAGAATCTCGCTCTGAGAAGGGGCTTTCAAAGAACACAAAAGTGAGTGTGTTGTGTGTGTAGTGTGTGTATGGAATATTTTTGTGGAGGCAGTGGAAAATCCTTTAATCACTCGGCTGCTTAAGCTGAATAAAGGGATAAAATGTAAGCACCTCTTTAGAATATTCTGACAGTCAAGTGTGCTCTGAATTTCATATTACGCTAAACACTTTAAAAAAAAATGTTAGCAATTTTTATTAAATATTTTATTATATTAAAGAAAAATTGAAAATTTATCAAATTAGTCGACAAATGATTTTGAAATATTATAATTGTTTTTTTTCCACGAATAAATTCAATCTTCTTATTATCTTATTGATACAGGTCTACTGAATTGAGTTATTTACCAAATGGCGAAGCCCTGCAGCCAGAAATCAGCTAACACAAAAATAAAAATTGGCCTACAGCGTCATGTGGCGCAATTTGGGTTGTCTGGAAATTACCATGGCAGTAGACAAACGAAATTATCCGGTTAAATATTGTTGACATGATTCGTTCTTTATAACATATAATTGGAATTTGATGAGTTTTCAATTGGCGTTAGCAGTAAGATAATATTTTAAATATATATATTTATTTTGCCACAATATTTTTACAATCCTTTTCAACCTCTGTTAATATTTAGCTAAATATATGCCACAATTTATTTGAAAATAATTTTTCATTTGTTTAAATTTTATTATAATAAATTAAGATAATGCATAAGTAAAAGTTAGTTGTACAAATAAATGTGATTTTGTAAATGTCTTTATTAAATGTAGTACAAAACGAGGTAAATCTTTGCTCTGCCTTTAACCTGATCACTTTCTGGCAAAAGTAGATTACATTCAATTCAGACCAAGTTGTTTTCCTTGTCGAAATTGCATTTGTATGGCCTTTCCATTGATTTGACGGTTGATATGTTCCCATTTATTTATATCTCTCTGAAGCCGTTTTACCCCAAGCTTTGCTTAGCTGCAGCAGTCCTTTGATATCCTTTGAGTTGCATGTGAACTTTGCCAGCCGGTGGAGGAATCCAATTACTTTATGTCACGTGGGAGCGAATGGGGCAACAAAAGTGCACTGCATCTGATGGTGTGGCACGTGTTTTTGGGCGGGGTGGGGGGTGTACCCAAAATGAATGATGGCCTTGTGGCAGCTAACGTAGATTTTATGTTGACAACAACTAAAGTTCACAACAGCAAAAATCATCCCATCTTAATGACTTTCAAATTGCTGCCTAAAGATGGGACAAAAATTGCTTGCCAAACAGGTGCTGGAAATAGTTTTCCCATTTTGGTTAGGTCACATTTCTTAATCTCTGCCTGAGCTCTTAATAATCATATCCAACAGTTGTAAAACCTTTATGAAGCAATTTACTTTTTACAGTTTGTTGTTCTTATTTATAAATAATAAGATATACGTGCAACATAGTAAGAACTGTGTTGCAGAGTGTCAATAAAGCTGTATAAGTAAATGTGATTCCAAAATAGGTTAATGGTAGTCAAGTGTCCTATAAAAATATATATATAATATAAAGTGAAAATAGTTACATACCTAAAAATGTGCAGTCAGTTTTTTGTTAAATAATTCAAAGTGCAATTTGTGGAATATAATTATAATGGAAAATAATTGACTTAAAAAAAGGCGTTCTGCTCAATGTTCTAGTCATAATCATAATCATATTAACCCTTACAAAGTTGTTCAGGTGCTTGAAACTCTCTAAAATATAACCCATTTTTGAGCTTAATTTTTTGCTGCCAGCAATCATAGATAAATTGGTAAATAGCTTTTTTATAGCTTTAGTTGAGCAACATATTCAACGCAAGCAAATTGCTAAATTAATAAACTAGCTGGCATTAATTCTAATAAAAAGATATTTCAAATCATTCAAAACTACAATGCAAATGCCTCGAATTATGATAAAATTATATTCTTCAAATAAAAACAGTACATTTTAAGTGACTTATTTGTAGTAGCACAATTTTCTGGTTGTTCCCTAAACAAATTTGAGTTTTGTTTAATAAAAGTATTTTCTTGATTTGTTTATTTTTTTCTTTGTGGGCAAATAATTTGTGTTTTGCTAGCAAACTTTTCCGTTGACGAAGTCCATCTGCGGAAAATATGTATTTCACACAAACCGAAACAATGTTTTTCTGAAAGCTCAAACAAGCTGAAATAAGTCAAAGAAATGCAAAAGTTTTAGAATTTCAATTAGGCAATAAAATTGTAAATTTTCAACCAATGAACAGGAAAATTTTTTACTAGATTTAAGTGAAACTTACTAAATAATTATTAATCGGCTTTAAGTGTTACTCTTTAATATAAGTCAATTATGAAGTTAGTAACAAAAATAGACTTAAGACTCGCCCAAAATGGCTGTTTTATATAAAAAAAACGTGCCTTCGCAAAAGTTGATTTCTTTTGCCGGCAAACAATTTCAGCCATAAATCATATTTTTTGCCGCTTTCGATTTGTCCTCGAGACAAAAACAGCAAACAACAATTTGCTGAATAAAATGGCTTTAGCCAACTAGCGGACAAGATAAGCCACTGACTGAGGCATGACTTGAGTAAAAATAACAAAAGAAATAATTTAAGGATCATCAAGAAAATAAAGAAAGAGCTGCAGATTTATCAAAGTTGAGTAGATATGCCTTCTAACTTTAATAATGTGCTGAAAACAATACCACATAATAATTTATTGTTGCAAGCAGGCCATGAAGAGTCGGTTAACCAAGTCGCAACAAGCCACTCGAAGTTGCAACAACTATATTGGAAATTACTCAATATAAACCAAGTAAATATCTGCAACAGAAAAATGATTTGAATTGCTAAATGATTTGAATACGACTCAGTTTTTCAATTGATGCACATTGAGTTGGCAAGAATTGAATCTAATTTAAATATATTGACTCCGTGTTGCATTATGAATTGGTTGCATGATTGAGATTTGATTTACGCATAATGTGGCATTAAGCTTGCAACCGACGGATTCGGACATAACTATATTGGATGACAATATTGAAAGAATTTTTATAGAGTCCATAATTGATATACGTGGATTCAAATCTGTAATAAATAGAGTAAACTGTACAAAAAAAATGTCAATTTAATGGCTTTAATTGCACAAATGTCAGAAATTTCAAATTTATTACTTAACATTGTTAATGAAAAAATGTGCAATGGACAACAATATGTTTTGGCATTAATCAATTTTAAATTTTAAATTTTCTACACGGGTTAAAAGTTGACCTTAAAATTGAAATACGTTTTTTTTTTTATCTTTTTGATAAATGTTTCAATTTTCAGCTTCTGTTGTTGATGGCTTCAAAATGTATATTTTACAATTTTATTGTGGATCTCATTTAACAATGCAAAACTGCGAATTGGACAAGCTGCATGTGGCAACCACAGCAACCAGATAAAAAAGGTAAATTTTAACAAAAGGGAACAGGTTTTTTACTGCCGATAAGTCAATGCAGCATTTGTGGCAAAAATCAATATATATATATATATATATGTTAAAATGGAATTTGGTGGTTGTATCAAGTTTTTCATTTTACAAGTGAAACGAAAAAATAATTTAAATAAAGCAAAATAAGCGTAGAATTGAAGTTTGCATTTGCTGTGGCAAATTTGATGGCTCGATGAATATGGCAGGGCTTCTGCCAGTTTGTCAAAATCAAGTTCAATTTTATACAAGTGCTTTTTATGGCTTTTGCCCAAAAGCTACTTTTGCAACACATAAGAGCAATAAAAATTGCAGACATCGTCAACCAGGTGAGCAAACCAAAAGGCACACAAACAATGCCGAGAAAAGAGAAAATATTTGTTAGAAATAAAATTACATATCAACTGCAAGTTGGTTGACAGATTGATCATATGTATGTATATATGTATATATTTATTTTTTTCGATTTTGTATTCATCTTGACTTTATTTATGCATAACTTCAGGTAACACAATTTCAGTAAATATCAAGAAAAAATAAATATTGTTGCACGAATCGTAATACAACACATAAATTTAAATTTTCTGGGAATTAAGATTAAAGAAAATGTAGAATTCAAAATTAAGCTTAATTTCAAATCCCAGTTTATTTATACCAAAAGTATTCAAACAAATTATGAAAATAAGCTGCAAAAAATAATTTGTATACAAAAATAAATAAATAAATACACAAAATTCCAGCTTTCAAACTAAAATATACTTTAAATGTTGAAACGTTTGAAAGTTTCGGGCATTGATTAAATTAAAAGATTTTTGGGCAAAAACAAGGGCCAGTGAAACATTTGACAGCTGGCGGAAGTGTTAAAACTTTGTTACAACTTTGAACCTTTCCAAAAAAGGTAATCAAATTGTCATAAGCCCCCTTTAAACCTTGGACGCAACGGGAGGCACGTGCGGCACCAACTAAGCCAATCTTGATTTGTGTACATTTCAAATTGGCTTAACTTGCATGTTGCTTTCGATTTTGGACAAAATGAAATTGTTCTGACTGACTATAAAATATTAAGCATGTGCAGGGAAAAACAACAACGACAACAAATCCAACAAATCTGCATAAAAACTGCCAAAGTCAAAAAAAAAGGAGTGGATTAAAGTGAGGCAGGTGAGGTTAATTTGGTTATGCTAATCCTATGGATGACCCACAATTTAAGACTACTACGAATGCCTCTAAGCAATGTGGCACAGAGCCTGTACAAACGAATTTAAATCAACTTAAAAACACAAGCAAAATTTGACTTAATTATTAATAAAATCTTAAAAAAAAAATACATAAAAATATGGCTTTTGGCAAGTTAAAAGTTGCAACTGCAGATTTTAATTAATTAATCAGAAAAGTAACCTGAATAACTTCATTCCAAAGAGTACACTTTTTTGAAGATACCCATGATATTTGATAATGCAATGTGGAGAAGGAGGAGGAGCAAGGAGGAGCAAGGAGGAGGGAGCATTAAGGTCATTGTCGGTCTTCGTTTTGGCGAGCGGAAATGGTTTGCCAATGAAGTTTCATGGCGAGAGGAAACGGAAATGTGGAGAGCGCAGTAAATTGAAACAACGCCGGGGCAGGGACAAGAAAATGTGAAAATGCTAATCAGGACAGTGGCAGTGGCAGTGGCAGTGGCAGTGACCAGGAAACAAATAATAAGGAAACTGCAAAACTGTACATCAAATTGCTAAAATATGTTTGAGCTGAGCAACTTAATTGCTGGAAACAGCAGGTTCTGTGGCAACATACTTATATTTCAATTGTGGCACTCTCTCTCTCTGCTCTGGCAGCAGTTTTCATAAATTAATAATAGTAATTTATGCAGCACCAAACTACAGCAACTCGTTATAAATTCAGCAAAACTTTCTACATAACCAACTAGAACTACAATTGCAACAAAAACAATTACAAAAAAAAAAAAAAAATATATAGTGTTGCTTTTGTGAGTGCTTAGTCGACAATTCGCATCAGCCGTGGGGCATGGGGCATGTGGCAGAAATGTGAGTTTGCATTTACGTTGCGTACACACAACATTTAACCACTCGCCCCATGGAGCGTTGCAAAAAGTTGTTGTTTATGCCACACGCTTCGACAAAAAGCGAACATCTAGAAGCGACGAGCTATTAATTTTTTTTGCTGCCAATGCTGCCACATTAATAACACGCAAATGTGGCAACAGCTGACAACTACAAAATTTCCCATGTTACGCCTTTTGTGTGGCTCAAAACTGCTGCAGGAAAACATTTTCTGATTGTGCCCCAACTCAAAATATAGATTGTGTGGGTGTTTCGTTTCAGCATCGCAACGTTGCAAAATTCGACAAGTTTTGGGAAAGTGCCACAACAAGATGCAAAGTAACCAACCGCAAGTTTCCCATGCAAAACTTTGCCAAACAACTTCTTATAATATCGCAATATAATGTGTGTTCAAAACTTGAAATTATGAGTTCCTTTGCTGCAAGTGGTAACAAATGTTGTGCTTCAAGCCATATTCAGCTACCAAAAAGACGAATAATGTTGACCATCACGTATCGGGCATATGCGCTAAGAGCATCTCCGTCCGTCACTAAACGGAATTTGAGTGTAAGCCAAAACAAAAAAATTGGCTAACAACAGCCGCAAATTGAATCTGATAAAAAAATGTGAGCAAATGAAATCATTTTATAATAATTTCCTGTTAATTATATTTACTTAAAGGATTTTAAAAATTAAATTTAAACATAATTTTTTGTTTAACCATAATTACATTATTATCGATTAGGCCAACAAAGCACAGTCTATAAACAGCCTATTTGCTTGTCAAAAGGCTACTTTGAGCCACATTCATAAGCCAAAGATAATTGCTCATCAGCAGTGACACCCATAAATCGCTTTGCTGGGCCACATCAATCATGGAGTTAGCCATACTTTAGTGGCTTTAATGACACTGGTGGGAACGGGTCAATAAATTTCTATGATGTATTTGAGCAGTTAATGCTCTTGCTTATAGTTGGCCAACTGCTGATCACAAGATGATTTATATAAATTCAAAAAGACTTTTGCTGGGTAATAAAAGTATCTTATATTTAATATAAATTGAATGTCAAACATTAAAAAATTAATTTTTCATTAAAAATGCTTTGTTTTTGACTGACCTTCTCAATTTTCACAATAATTTCTCATTTTTGCCTCGATATTTAAATTATATGAAATGAATATTTTACAAAACAAATAATTGAAACTCACAATGAGAATTTTATTGGCTTTTACTTTTCATAAAAAATAAAATTGTTTACAAATGTTTTTGTGTATTTATACACTTTTGTTTTTTTGTTCTCCTGTAAATATGTACATGTATGCATTGCATTTATAAACCACATACGTCGCAATTGTGACAGATTCAGAAAAAAATGCGAAAAAAATTGCTCGTCATTTTTTTTGTTTCGTCGAATAAATAAAATATGCAGTCGAAAAAATATATGAAAGAGTCATATATGTTATTCATCAGAATTATTTCATTGTATTATGGATATACAATATGAAACTTCTGTTTTCATACAGCTTACAGCATTTGTATAAAGTTGAATTTCGAGCAGATCTGCAAATGTGATAATTAATTTATTTTTATTTTTTTTTTTAAATAAAGCGAATCATCAATTTCTATCACAAAGCATATTCGAATCTATTCGTAACAGAACAGACCAGACCAGACAACTGATGGCCAAAAAGTGAGAGAAACTTTTATTTCACGCTAAATTACGCTCAAATGGAAAAACACTCTTGACTCGGGCTGATAAATGGTTGAGCGGATAGACAACCGGACACGGAAAAGAATCTGTCACCATTTTTTTTTTTTTATGCAACCAGTGTCAGGATATTTGTGTGCAGTTTATCAGGCGTGCAGTTTGCGCCTCATTGGAGCCAAAGTATGGCAGCAATATGGTCAGAAAGAGTTGGCAACATTAACGCGAGTTAAGACTGAAATGAAATAATCGTAAAGCCGAAGGGAAACAATTGAAATTAATTAAGCTTCATAGAAAGTATGCACTCCATGCGAAAGTTATTCAATTTACAATTTTCCACAATGTTGCTAAATCAGTTATATTTTTTTTTTTATTTGTATAAACTAAATGTTTCTGTTGCGGGTTTAGTTCAATTAACTGCTTCGATAATGGAATTTTCGGCAAGAATTTATCGCGCTCTGGCTGGAAATGAGAATCTATGGACAGTTGGCCGACAGCCATCAGGTTAGCCACTAATGAATGCCTTTGCTAAACAAATATCAACATACAATCGCATTGACGTGGTCAACTGAATGTTGTGTTGGCCACCAAAGTTACATTTGAAACTTGGTCGAAATGTGCGAAAATTGCTGAACCGGCAGCAGATGTAAATGTTTCGTTTTTCATGACAAATTGGGTTCTAGTCCAAACATTGTTTTATCGCATTAAATGCGCTACTCTGAAAATATCTGTGAGTCTCAAAAGTACTTTCCAGATTAGTTTCGATTAATATTGCCAGAAGTTGGCAATTTGAATAAATATAAAATGTGTTTAACTCAAACAAATGTTACACACGATTTATTTAATTGCTAAGACTCAATGCAAACATGTACAATTAATAAATATGACTGAGCTTAATAATGTATATAGCCAACTTTATTATCTATAGTTTAGAGCTAAGTATTTAACCAAATATTAATCCTTACATTTTGTACAACCTGTTAATATAGGATTTGAGGCACAACATGTTGCCGCTGGTTGCTGGAACCAACATGTTTGATAAAAGTGCTGACAGAAAAAGAAGATCATTGTAAAGTTAACATGCATGCAACGACTTCTTTATATTTCTAACAGTAGATGAATTCCCATTATTAAGCCATAAATTCTTTCTGTTAAGTGGAAAGTGGATTTACAGTGGATTTACATTTAGTTCATTTCCAATTAAGGAGAGCTGCTGTCTGCTGAGCGCATGAATCAATACGCATTTATGTAAATGTGACTTATTAAAAAGAATAATGATAATGTAAATGTGACTTATTAAAAAGAATAATGATAGAAGAGCTTACAATTAATTCCTATGATATAAAAAACACATAATCTTTAACAGAAGAACGCTAATTCGTATAGCTATTTTAGGCAAGCAAAATATTATATAGCATTACAGATTTCCACTATTAAAAAAAAATGGATAGATATTTAATATAGTCGCTGATGTTTTATCCATATCGAGTGAGTTTGGTTTATATATTTTGGTCATATTTGATATCTCAAAAATGTTTTTCTCATAACAGCTTTTTTTTTGAGCAATTCAGTAATTAGATCAGGCATTCAAAATTGAGGGAAAGCAACAGATTAACTGCAATATCAAATCGGCTATTAACTATAACGAATAATGTTAAGGGTATACAAAAATGAAATTCTTGTTAATTATTGTCATTAAGGGAAATAAATGCATATCAAGCGCAGTTGTCAACAATCCGCAAAAGTCGACTGCCAAATAAATTAATACGAATTTCAACGCCATGCAACACTCATAAATAAATTAATGCCCATGCCCCACATGGTTGCATGGCTGACTACCTCTATGCGTGCGATTAACTCGTTTTTCCGCAAAAGCAAATGTGGCAGTTTAAACTCCGTTGAGAAACGAAGCATAAATTATGCGAATTCACGTCCGGCTCTCGATGCCCAAATTGAGGATAATATCGCGCTTCATTTCGCTCTCAGTGGTCAACGATTAAAAGTCTGTTCAACTGGTTCTTGGATATTTTCGAACATTATTGAATAAATGAGAAACTGATTTCCTTCAGAGAACAAAAGAATAAATACATATATAATATATGTTCATTAATACAGGATATTATATATATGATATGTAATCGAGTTGTCTATATACATAAAATAAGTAAAAGATTCTTAGCGTTATAAATTCTGATATTGTATAAAATCTGATATAAAAGAAACACTTTTAAGTGCAACTTTATGTGAGATCTGAGATGAATCTGCAGAGATTTAATGACTGCTATCGGACATAAAATTGAAAAGACGTTTGCCCCATTCTTATTGATAATGAAAACACACACACACACACACATACAAAATCTGAAACTGGTTGTCTGATGAGTCCTCAAGTGGTCTCAAAGGGATAATAACCCGGCCTAAGGGTTGTGATTTACGCTTTTTGCTTAATGTTCTGTCCTTTAGTACACCCGAGTGCTGTGCGCCACATTGCGTATGAGTAATATTGTGTGATTAACCGCAATGTTGACTTGTTGGCGCATCAATGAGTCATAAAATAAAAACACTTTTTCGCCGTCTGAATATATTTTATCTTATATGTGTATAGAACTCAGATAATGTGTGTTAAATGCCGATTTATTTTTTTACAAATGAAATGCTGGTGTTAAAAATGTCCAAGCATAATTTGCCTTTGATTGATAAGACATGAACATTATATTAGTTGTTATGGGTATATATCGAGGGGGGGAAGACTGCCATTGAATGAGTCCCATTCAGATTCAGTACAACAAATAATTTACCTGACCATTTTAAGGTGGGCAGCCAAAACGTGACAGTTGCCCAAGTGAAATGAACTACAAAAGTGAACACAGAAATAGGGATTATTATCATTATTTTATTTTATTATATTATTATTATTATTATTATTAGAACAAAATATGTCAGCCAACATCATTAAAATAGAAGCTGAGCGAACACAGTTCATAAAGATTCAGCAATTCAATGGCAATTTAATGAAAGTAGACAAATAAAATGAACAACTATTTATTAATATATATATACATATATATATATAATGCCGATACAACCCAGTGCCTACAATTCAAATTTGAAGAACATGGCAATATATAAATTTATTTTTCTGTTTTATTGTGGAGCTGTATTAAATATCTGAGTTTTTTTCCGATTGCTAACATTTAAATATTTTTTATTTTTTATATTAAATTTGACATTAAGATGGAATAAATTATGATACAAGGCAAAAACATTTCATAAGACACTATATAACTTTAAAAAGTTAAAGTATTCCTTTAGTAAACCAAGTCGATGACACAATTTACTTAGAGCAAATATATATTTTCTTTTCACACATCAGTTATTAAATTGAAGCTTAAATTTCCATTTATTCGCGGCGTGATTTGTTCTCAAATTATAAAGACAATTTCTTTGCTTCGCACGTAGTTTGGCTATAAAATCTGAGACAATTTAATTTAATCATTTCATTTACATATTTTGAGGGCGCACTTTCAGCATGTCCCCACAAAGTTGTAAATTCTGTGTCAGTTGAGCTGTGGTAATATCGGTTGAAGGAAATGTACGAGGAATTGATGGAACTGCTTAAGATGGAGGCATAGTTTTAAGACCATGTTCTGAATTTTAAAGTGCATCTTTAGAAAAGAAACTTCCAAATTGATATTCTGGTTAAAGAATCTTTAATAAATTTTCTATAGATATCAGAAGACAAAGAATTGAATTGTTGTGAATATAGTAAAATTAGCAGCAAGAAAGAAATTTAGATTTGTTTTTTCTGTGATACAAGTGACAGAAATAAAAAGACGGCACAATTGGAGAAAATTGGCTGAATGTGGATGGAAAATATTTTGTAAAATAAGTAAAGCTGAGAGGAGGAAAAGTCGAACGCAAAGCACAAAGAACCAAAATTGGCCATTAAGCTGAACAAAATGCAGAGCGTGGTAAGTTAAGATAAAACCCTCAAGTGAAAAGGCTAACACCAAATTGATAAACGCTGCCCTTGTTTCAGCATTTTGAGGACACTCCCCAGGAAAGGAAAAAGTCTCTTTTTGGCTTATTTGTCCTGCAAGCACAACTAATTTGGCGGTCTGGCTCGAGGGTGACGACAAAGACACCAACATAACCATCAGATTTATTTCGAGCACTGATAACCTTTGTCAGACAAAAGTGTTTTTGTTGCCAGCTCCACAAATGAAACGTGTCCTGAAAGCTGCCCGAGGGCAGCTCCAACTCCAGCCCTCTCTGGGAAAGTACAAGTATTTTCTGAGTATTTCCATATCAGTTACTGCAATTATTTGGCTTATTCTGTGGTTCTAACTGCAAGCATGTCTCTATAATTGAAAGTAGCTTGAATTAAAATATTTGCGATTTTATTTAACCTTAGGCTCAGCAAAATACAAAATATTAATTTATGTGCATGTTTTCTAAGATCCCTTTTTGTCTTTATGATTAAATTTTTTAGTGTGCTCGAATACATTTTTGCAGGCATTTTAGATGTTTTGAACATGTAAATTGTGTCACATTTGTTTTTAACTTTTGCAGTATATAGAACTTTAAATAATTATAATATTTTGCTGAACATGTTATCATTTTATTACATATTCCAAAATAGTATTTTAGCAAACGCAATTTATAATGATAATCGAAACATAATCTGAACCTAATCATAAGGATTATTAATATAGACACAAAAACAATTAAAGCGAAATTAAATGTTCAAAAAAATGTATATTTACTTAATTTATAGTCTACAAACTTGAAGCAGTTTGAACTTTGAATTGAGCAGAATATTTAAAAAGTTGCTCGTCTTAATGATTTTTAAAGCGTTGCACAAATGGGAAACTGTGTGGCACGTTTCTGTTGCTCTTTTCAGGCCACCACCACCACCACCACCACCACAATGAAATCAAGTTACGTGATGCTTGATTTACTCTTTCTTCGCTCAGTTTTCGCTGAAACTTTCTTGACTTTCTTTACCCATCATTCTGGCTGCATTAAAGGACAAAAAGCCAGATGGTGACTAGGACAGACGCAAAGCTTTTAGTTCACTTTAATGACACGCACTGAGCCTGAAACTTCATTAGGCGTCCTTGAAAGCTGAAAAGTAGCCATCCTTATTGCTCATACGCAGCGTGTGACAGTATTACAATTTTATAATAAACTGCGTGTCAAACTGTCTTGGCTTAAGTGACTTATTTATTTACTCACCCATCACAAAATTTATCGCAAATATTTTACCAGTGAATTAAAATTTTGTCTTAATTTAATAAATATTTTATTTGGCTATATTGTTTTTAAAACGAGTTTTATATTCAATTTCAAAACAATTATGCTGTCCATCTATAATGTAGAATATTTAAAATTAGCAGAAAACAAAAACTAAAATGCAAAAAATACAATATGCAATGCATTTAAGCAAAACATCAAACTTTTATTTGGAACTCTTCAGGCAATTAGCAAAAATTATTACAAAAACTGTTTTTTTTTTATATATATATTTATTTTTTTTTATATATATGTGCATTCTGTATTTATAAAAAAAAAAAATACAACACAAGCAATTAAATAATATTTTATTCAGTTTCAATACTAATTTGAGTGTTGGCAATTCAAGGATGAGGATATCTTAAGACCGCCATTCACTCAAATTCGTAGAGAAGATTCTTGTCTCTCGTAACCTGCCACAAAAAGAGCATGTGACAGAGACGAGGAATGGGGCAAGGCAAACGTCAAACTGCAACTGCAGCAAAGCACCAGAATAAAACCTGTCTGTGTAGCTGAGAGACGATGAAAATTAAATGCCAAATAGCAGGAGGATTTGATGGGATAGCTTGGGTTTAGTTTCAATAGCAGACCCCTTTGCGACTGTTGACATCCATTTTGGAGTTGGCAGCGTAACTGACATTTAATTAACGCATGACTCAGCGCAGCCCCCCTCGGCACCCGGCTACCGAGCCCTCAAGCAGCTACATTAATCACATCAGCAATCAGAGGCTGACTGATAATGAGGTAAATTGAAAATGGAGGTTAACCATTAAGGGCCACATAATAATATTCACCTTGCCAGTGTCAAAGTTAACCAAGTTTGCCGGAATTGTTGAAAGTACTCCATGAGACTGTAATTTGAAGGCTGCCAGCATTTTTTTTTTTTTTTTTTTTTTTTGTTAATTGCATCAGCGTTGATGTGCCCCAGTTTTTAGCGTGTGTATTGCAAATTACATTAATTGCACATATGGTAAATTGTGGCAGCACAAAAAAGCAATATCACTCATTTTGCACTGCGTTCAATCCAATTTGTTGTAATTAATTTCATTACCAGTGGCCAAAGTGCCATTTGACTTTAATTAAAAACCGACAAATACTAAATTCTTTTATTTCAATATATTTATCTAAAAATTGATATGGCGTTCAACTTTAACTAAGGCTAAACAACAGAAATTTATTTGTCATATATAGGCGCATAAAACTCTAGGCTAAAACCAAATGCAATTTTGTGGTCAACACGAAGTGCAGTTGACGGAATCATTGTGGCTCGCTGCTGGTTATAAATCTGCTTGTACACATTGACGTTTATTTGTGTCCAACAAGATGGATAACTGACAGAAGTTGCCAACGGCATGGCAAATCGCAATAATTACAGAATACAGAATACATTGCGAGTTCTCAGTTTATTTTTACTAATGTAGGCTTACATAACACTTCATTAAACAGCACTGACTAAATTTAATTTCGTCAACATCAAAGGATAATAGACAAATTGTTTAAAAACATTCTGATGCATTTAAATAAAAACTGTGAAAAATTTACTTTCTGTTTGCAACTATATAAATTTAACATGTTTTTTTATTATGATATTTGAATCGTTTCGTTTTCCGATATTTTTTTAACATTCACAGAAACATTATAATCTGTAATTTTTTTAAAACTTGTTATATATAATATTTTAGTATTTTAATTTTTTATATAAAGTTTGTACAATTGTTTAGTCGGATCAACCTTAAAAACAGAAGGTTCCCTTGTCCAAAGGTTGGTTTTTTAGTCAGTATTTTAAAATTGCCCTTTGGTAAAACCATTTATATTATTAAGAAGTCAAGATTATAAATTAATTAGCTTGTATGCACGACTTTTTAAGTGTTCAAATTTGTTGTTACTAAACAACTTTTACTCTTGACACTTTAATGTAAGCACTCTCAATAATGTAACCAAAACACGACTGAAAACGCTTAAGTGTCCTGGATAGTTGCCAAATGCACCCGGAAACTGCAAAAGCCGCAGAAGAAGAAAACATACAGTTATACATATATATTTATATATATATATATATAAGTTAGCCTGCAAGTAGCAAGGACGCAATTTTGTGGTGAGCAGAAATGGCCCAAAGTGGCAAGTGCAAAATAATTTATTCATTGTAAACAAATTCTTAGATTAGCGCTAATTTAATAATACTGATTTGCGTCGCATTTGGCTAAAGAAACTGCAACAATTATGAGAATATCTTGGCCTTAACAATCTAATTTAAGTCATCTCCAACTGTGTGTTGGATTTTATTACACAATTAAGAGATTAATTTGAAATCATTTAAGTGTCACTTGTGCTTGGGAAATTTGAGTGAAATAATCAGCTAAAAGTAGGATTAAATTGTTGTAAATAATACTTACACATATATTCCAATAAACATATCTTACTTAACAATTTAAATGACTTAATTGGTTGCTTCACTTATATCCTTATACTTATATAATTATGTAAATACTCCAAAACATAATACAAATAACACATTTTTTAAAAGCATTTAAATTAATTCACTGCACTTGTGTTGTAATTTAATCGCACTTAAATAAAGAGCAGAAAAGTGCACATAAATTAGACATACCAGAAAGGATATGCAATTAAGGTGATGACAAGCGGGTTCATTAGCAAGGCTCCTCTTTCCATGGTAACCGTAAAATTAGAGTCATCCAAAGGCCTTCAATTAATCTTGCTGTCACGTCTGTGCCGAGATTATCCATGTGCAGTCCCCAGTGAGTCCATGGATTGAATTCAAAATACACGTAATTCGTGACCACTTATGTGAAATTTTTTTAAATAGATGAATTAAGCTGATTTGGAATTTAATTTATGCAATGTGGTCAAATCGGCAGAGTTACAGCTATTTCAGCTGCGTAAACAAATTGGAATTACTACAACAAGCCTACTTTGATAACCATTATTATTTAAAAAACATATTTTATTTAAAAGTAGCTTATTATTAAATTTGGAGATTTTATACTAATGCAATGCCTTTGCCATTCTTTGAGCTCTCTCTACACAAACTTGTTATATGGAAAATATAAAATTTATATAAATAAAAAATATGAGAAATTATTTTTGCACAAAAACGATTTGTTTACAATTATTTAAAATATTCAGTGGTGACTAAACTGGCAAAAAAAAAACATATATATAAACCAAAGCACGTCAAACCGCAGAACTGTTTCTCAAAACTGTTTTCTAACTCAAAAGTTTAGCCAAATTCAAAGCCAACTTTAGAAATGTGAAGTGCAATTGCAAGAGAAGCCAGCAAAAAGTTTACTTTCAAAAAGTTTACTTTTCACAGAGCAAAGCAAATTTCTTGGAGTCGATTCTTGGATGGATTCAATCAGAGTTCCAAATGAATTCATCTCAAGGAACTTTCATTTTGATCAACTAAATCTATATTAATTTAGAAATTCATATATTTCGTCAATATATTCAATCATATTCAACAGATGCGAACTTCTTAATTAACCCATTGAATTGTTCAATTTCTGTTTAAAACCGGCAACAGGAAGCTAATTAACGATGCTCATAGCCAAAAGGCGCAAATATGATGCCAGCTGCTGGCCAAACTTGCAAAAGTGTTGCAAACAAAGAAATTTCTTCCTGCACTCCGCTCCGTGGGTTATGCTGTGGGTTATGGGTTTTCCAAAGGGCAGGTGTAAATGCGCAGGCAATTAGGATCTCTGAAATATCGACCAGAAATTAAATTCGTTGAGAGTTCTCTGCCCATTTTTATTAAAGCAAATTTATGTTTGAAAATCAGTTCAGTTGTTTCAAAGGGTTTGCTGCAATTTGTGAAAAATTCCATTTAAAAACGTTTCAAAATATGTACATTGTTCCGGGCTGTCACCAATATTAATGCTGTAAAACATTGAATTCCCAAAAAAAATCTACTCATGGACATTTTCATAATATTTGGTTACCCGTTTTTTTTTTGTAAATATGCTAATTGAATTATAAGATTAAAATAAAAAGCATGAATTAAAATTCGAAATGAAGTTCCAAAAAGGGCGACATTTTCTGGCACATTTCACAACATCAAATTTAAATATGCCACTTTGCAGGTTCATAAATCCCAAATGTATTCGTATTTTTGTTTACACCAAGTCTCAATGGCACCCATCTGCGGTTATTGGGCGCCACAGTACGTGCTAAAAATAAATAATTGAATGAAGACCCTTCACTGCGGCTGCTCCTGCTCCTGCTCCTGCTCCTCCTGAATAATATCAAACACGTGCCGGACCAGCGTCGAAGTGGGCACAAAATGTCAAACATTTTGATTCGTTTGTAACACAAAGATTTTTTCAAACTTTTCTTTTAGTTATATTCCACTTTATTGCATATATATAAACAAATGAATCCAAAGATAAACTGAAAAGGATTATTACATTTTTCAAGTGAATATATATTGATTTAACAATTTTATACAGATATAAATATTTAAACACTCAAGTAAGTCATAAATCTCATTTTAATCAACTTTTTAAAAATCGACTCACTTTTAACAAAGTTGTGATTTTTGTTTTCAATCATTTAAAAGCGCATTTCTTGAAAATTCAATTGCTATATCGACTCGGCTGTTGATCCTGATAAAATTTACTTAATGGCGTCAAAGATGCTTTCTTCTTATAGCCTTCTTACCAATTTTCAACCAAGTAAACTTGGTTAAGTGTACAACAAAAGCGCAACCAAAATAAAGAAGAATCACAAGAAAAAATATTTTATGAAACTATTTCAACGACTTTAATAGTTAAACTTTGTTTTTTTTCGTTTGTTTTTTTTTTGCAACTGCTTTTTAAGCATGGCTAATGCCAAATAATTTGAGTACATTTCGCTACACTCTAGTTTGGAAAAAATTTAGAGCATTACATGCATATATATACTATATATATACTATAAAGAGAATAGAAGCAATAAAAATGTTTATGTCCAGTTTATGTGCACACAAGCTGTGGAATATCACACAATAATCCAGGGTTAGTGTGGACATTGTTAAGCTTTATTATATATTTACTTTTATTGTGGCCCAGTTCAAGGTCCTTACATTTGGATTATATTGTTATATAAAAGCAATGGAGAAATAACTAGATAACTAGCCAAAAGTCGACCAGCTGAACGGTTGAGAAAGCTTTAACTAACACAATAAAAGTACAATTATTCAAAAATAAAAAATTGCTTACTTTGCCAATGTATAAATCTGTCTAATAAACAATAAATTTTACTAGTTATTTTTTTGTGAAAACTGAATTTATTGCATTGCATTTGGTAATATTTAAATTGCTTAAATTCGAAATGAAAGTTTTCTTCTGCAAACAAAATGCAGGAATTTATTTCGCTTTTCATGGCTTTAAATGGTTTTGTTTAACCGTCTTCACAGTTGAGTGGAGAGCAAACTTTTATTTTTTTACGGACTGCCAACTCGCTAACTACTGGAAAATTTTCCAGACATGAAATTAAGAACTGCACAAAAGTTGTCTGAGACCACTTACAAATTGGCCATTACATTGACTTTGCTCTTCAAAACATTAGCGTTGACAACACAAAAGAAAGTTTACCCTAAACATTAACACAATGAGACAAGTAACTGTTCCAAAAAACCCCTTTCCCAGTGCCAGCGCAGCGCCTTCAACAATCGGCCAATTATAACCCGCATCCTTGACTCCTCCGACTTCAGCCAGCTGCGCTCAGATGGAGGAGCACTTTGGTTAGGCCCAGTTAAACTTTACTTCAGGTTCAGATAGCGGTTCAGCCTCGTAAAACGCTTGACTGCACTTAAAGTGGAATTCAAATGAATGCAGCCAGCAGTACAAAAGTGAATGGAAAAACAGCTGACTTAGTAAACAAGGGCAAAAACCCTCGACTAAAAACCATTTAAAGATGTCCTTGGCCTATGCCATTTTCATGCGATTCTAAGCAAATTATTTGCTCAGCAAATGCTGTTGCACTACACAGGTAAATAAAAAAAAAATGTATTATATAAGATTGAAAATACAACATGATGAAACTATAAACTGTTTACGCAGCAGCCAGCTCGCAGCTTGGATGTGCAACACGACCTCATTACAATGCCACAAAGTAAGTAAAAAAATATATAGTGCTGCCTGTCTGTCTTTTGGCATGTCTGCTCATTTTTTATATTAACTTAATTTAGTTTGACTTAACAATAAAATAATGTTATAATTTTTTTTAGCACTTTGAACAGCACTGATTTTCACGAAATTATCACTTATGCAGACGCAGAATAACACAAACTAAATTTTATTAAATTATATTGTGATTTTGATTTTTATGTGTCCCTGCACAAAGGACTTACTTCAAGTGAGCCTCTTTGTTGTTGTTCATATTGTTGTTGTTTTTGTATGTTGTGTGTTTTGTGAGCTTACTTTGTGAGCCACTGCTCACTGCCAATATAGCAACATATCCCATCTTTATTGCATGGCAGCGAGAATGTCTGGAAGTCAACGCTGGAGTCTGAATGGGAATCCGCTGGGCTCTCAAAAAGAAAGCCAAAGCCTTATGAAAGTGTCAGCGAGCGAGAATCCCGTGCAGGGATGGGATGGAATGGAATGGGTTGGCTTGTCCCCAAAGTGATTGCATAGACAAATGTTTTATGCTACACTTGGCTGGGTAACTCTTGCAACATTATAGTCAAGTGCTATTCGCATACGCTGCGTATGAGTTATTTATTGTATGCTTAAGCGCCTTGCCTTATTTTCCAGCTGTTTTCATGCCGTGTGTAAATTTGAATTTTGTAGGCACATCTCTAACTATGTCTGTTGGCAGCAAGAAAAATAGCGTTACTAATATTTGCAGTGTCTGAGTTGTAAAAGAAATGCAAATAAATGAATCATGGGTTTTTGACAAAAAAAAAAAATAAATACAGTAATACAAGTTAAAGGCTGTTATTTTTGCTGACTTTTACTTTTCCAGCAATTAGCAGCTTAAATAGTTGGCGGAGAAGAGGGAAAATGGCCGTTTAATTGGCAGATTGCTAAACAATTAATACGCTTGGTTGGCAAAATTCTTAATTTAATCCTTTGCGATTTGCTCAGCAAAAGGGAAATATCAAAACTAAGCCAAGGCAAACAAATGAATGAAATATGTTTAATTAGGGGACAATCAAATTAGCAAACAGATGACTCAACGCAAATCATTGATTAATCATTATCCATTTAGCAAACTCTGACCTCGACTGAGCAGCATTTGAATTGGAAACTACTGATTGAAATTCCCTATTCCCTTTTATAGAAGTAAGAAGGGCAAATAATTCTTACAGATGCCAAAAAAATAAAATAAATGAATGCTTTTAAAAATCGCATGATAGATCTGTGTATTTTCTATTTTATATTAACTGCTCACATTTTTAACATGATTTTTTTTACTTTAATTTAGACACATATTTGGCAGCACTTCAAAATGGGAGTAATATTTGTTTTTATTGTTCTTAAGACCATTTCTAATATTTGTTTTTAAAATGTATTAAATTTACTTTCTCTTTTCCACAAAATATAGAGTGCAGGTTGTTCTTTTATTTTACTACATTTCGGAATTTAAAAATGAATAAATTGTGGAATGCTACATGAGTATTAAATAATATCTAAGCCGCCAAAGATTTGTCCTGCTAAACATGTGCTCTTTTCAGGTTAAAATTAAAGGGCTGAAAGTTCAGTGATATTTTTGCCTGTGGCAACACATAACTTGCCTTAACAGAATCCAACGTGTAACCCGCAGAAGGGCGGTTGCCCCCAAAGTGTTGATAGCTGGAATTTATGTGTCTCCAGCTATCCTAGTTGTTCTCTGTATATTTTGTGTGCACTCTTTGCCTGTGACAAAATTATTTACCTGGTGTGGCAAACTGTGCACGGAGTGTGCTTAAAAATTAAATGGTAGATAAGGGAATGAAAAACTAGATTAGAGAATTAATGTCTTAATAAAATGATGAAAATTGTTAGTTAAATTCTAACTTAGTTTTAGAATAAATTTATCTATAAAAAAAAAAGATTATTGAAGAATGATGAAAATTATTACTTAAATTCAAACTTAGCTTTAAAATATATTTTTTTTATAAAAAAGTGATTAGTGAAGATTATTGAATTAATGCCTTTATAACATGATGAAAATTATTACTAAAATGCGAACTTAGCTTTAGAATACATTTATTTTTATAAAAAAAACTATAAAAAATAGTTTATCAAAAAAGCAACAAATTACTTATTCGTTTGCAAAAGCTTGCTTTTGCTCAATTAGAGTCGTTCAATTATTAATTTATTTGTATTCCGTTTTAATGCAATCCGTTTTGAATAGCTCTCAATTGAGTTCAAAGGCGAGGATGCAAAGTCAGATCAGGAGCTCTTCAGTCAAGTAGATTGCATCGCATTCAGTTTGGTACTTTAATCGCTAATTAGTTGGAATCAGTGAAGCAGCTGCCATTAGAGAGATCTGTCTGGAATTAGGTAAAAGGCAGAGATAAAAAAAATAATGAAAACGTTCAGCACTTTCAAGCATAAATTATAAGTTGATTCATTCAAGTTAATTTTAATACTAGCTTATATATTTTTAATTCTTATTACACCTTCTGGCCTATTAAATAACATTACATTAAACCTGGCTTATGAAGTAAAAAAATATGTAATTACAGTTTATATTTATCTACTCATTTAGATAGATTGTCAATTTGTAAAACCAACATATTCTTAAGAAGCGCAAATATAAAATCTTAAAATAAAATTAAATAGAAAATCAAAATTATAGTCGACTATATCAATTAGAAAACATTCAGTTTTGCAAATTAAATCACTAATGAATGCCAAAAATAACAGAAATAGACGGAAAAAGATGTAGAGATAGAAAGAGAGAGAGAGAGAGAGAGTGAGACAGAGACAGAGACAGAGACAGAGAGAGAAAAAGAGACTCAAATTGACAATTCTGTTTGTGATGCAAATTGGGTCACCACGAAAAATGAGTTGCCAACTGAATCCGATACGAAATTTGTGATACGCAATGCCTTTAATTAAGAAGCACAATTTGGAATATAATTTGGGACTAGCGAAAAATAGAGATTTCATGTAATTTTTGGCAAAAACATTTTTTTTGGTTTCCTTTATGACATATGCAGATCCTTGTGTAATAATGTATGCCAGTGTGAAAATGTTGCCAATTAATATGGTAAAATTAGTGTAGGCATATTCCATGATATAAGTACTCAAATAATGAATAGAAGTGGTTAGCGTTGGCTCATAATTAGTTGATTCGAAATAAAATCACACATTAAAAATCACTAAATGTCATATATATTTAATTCTTCTAACTTTTATATCTGCCCCTCAAGTTTAAAATGTGTAAGAAACTGCACTGCAAGCCAAAATCACTAAACACAAATACGTTAATAAATTTGACTGTTATTGGTTGCTGGATGTCGGTTTTTGTTATGCTTTCATTACAATTTTGTGGCTGTCAATCAAAAAGCCAGCGATATGCATTTACTGCTTTTCATAACGAATCTCAATTCAGCATATCATCGAGCATTTTGCATTGGTTCTTAATTAAAATGAGAATCATTTCGACGCAAAGATGCTCAAATGAACAATGATTAATCAATCAATTGAATTAATTCGCCAGTTCGAGATTTTATTGAGTTTAAGTTTTTGATTCAAATTCAAACTGTCATATCTTTATATATATATTAATGAACAGCAGAATTAACGCATTTTCAACTTTTGATGCGGAATTAATATATATAGAAAGAACTATAAATTGTTGAAAGAAATTCGGACCTATAAAAATTATTACCGAAGATAAGAAATTTTGAATTTGAAACAAAAACTCAAAGGGTACATTTCTCAAATTAAAAAAAAAAACGTATAACTTAAATTTCTCCAATTGGTGAAAATTAACGCATTTTCAACTTTTGATGCAGAATTACAATTTTTCTGTGAATCTGGTTAACTTCTTTCATTTTTGTGATTCTTCCTCTCCTGCGTTCGTTTTGCGCAAATTGCAAACTATTTAATTAAATTGTTCGCTAGTCGAGGTGAAAGATGTGTGTGAAAGTATTTAACAAAGGGAAAGAAACATCAATACATCAACTTAATTTTGTATTTTAGTTAGACACGTTAAGTTAAGCAAAATTATGCTATGCAAGGACATCAATTTTGTTGCACTGATTTATGCGAATATCTTCATCATGATGTAAACTAAGGTAAAAACAAAAAACAGTTTTAATCGTGAAGTTATAAAACACAAGTGAAAAAACAAATTAATTAGTAGCTTCTCTTTGATCAAACACGGGTTAAATAAACGAGTTTTAAGAACTTAATATTCCCTTATTCAATTTAAAATGAATTTAATAAATATGTGCTTGTGGAACAAAACATACTTTAAAAAAAGAAGAAGACTTAAGGGCAGAAGTGCAATAAAATCACGTGTCTTCCCCATCAATTTGTCCCATTCTGATGCATTTAATAGTTTAAAAAAACCTATTCAAGGATAACACGCGAATAATTTAAAAAGTTCAGTGAATACCCTGTGGATCCGCGCCATTCATTAGCATGCAAATTTGAAAATTTATCAGGTGGTGCCCCCACCCCCTGGTCCTTTGGTTACCGCAACTGCAGCCACTGGCAGGACCAAGTTTGACACACGAATTATGCACAGACAGGATGCTTCTCTGGTTCAGTTCAGTTAGTGGGGTCAGTTTGTGGGTTGGCTGTAAATATTTCTATATTTTTTATGGCCGATATGTGTAAATGGTTTTGGGTAACAGACAAGCTTAAAGGCCAAATTTTCTTCTTTTTTTTGCCGTATATAATATATCTATGTCTTCATGTGTCTGGTATAAAATCTCGCAGTTATTTTCAAACTTTTTTTTAAACTAAGGTTTCAAAGATTCTTTGTGAAATTTCCACATCAATTTTTATCTTTTGACACGTTCACTTTGCGTGCCTCTATCAAATTTCAATCAGCGATTGCTGCTTTGAATTTGTGTTGTTCCGCATATATATATTTTATGGATTCTTTCGTTATATTTGTAGATGCAATCACAGAATCTGCAACTGGAATCAATTATTTTACCTGGTTCTGTTTGTCCGTAGCCGTTGGCAAACAATTGATTTGTTTTTATGGCACATTTTTAGTTTTTTGGTGCCTTTGGCTGCAATCAAATAAGGATTTTAAGCTTGCTCTACTCACATAAAAATGATTTATGACTTTGCAGAAATTTCATATTTTTGAAAATGGAATGAACAATTGATTTTTGTTTGAATCGTAACTCATGTGAAGAGTTACTTATCAATAAAATACAGAAATCAATTTTCGACATTTAGAGAAAATACGTTAAGAAAAATCTCTACACAACGAATGAAATAGATACATAGATTCATTCTTAATGAACACAAATAAATAAAATTATATTTTAATTCAATTCTAACTGAACTTTAATAAGTAAATAATTTTTTGAATTTTTTGCCTTTCGTTTGATGCTATTATTTATTCCAAAGGCTTTGCGAAATGTGGCTCCAACATTAATCAAAACTTCATAGGAATTTATTCTTAATAATATTAATTATTATTATTAATTATTGTTTTTCTTAGGCTCATGCAAATTGCTGAAAAAAATTAAGATAAAGATGAATTAAAAACTCTTTATTTTTTATTTTTATTTTTGTATTCAATGTATTTTTATTATCATGTTTGGCAGCTTATTTCATATTTATATACAAACACTATCATGAATCATGAAATGATAAAGTGTTATTATGTCATTGGATCGATATGGAACCAAATATGTTATTTTAGAAATTATAGTTTCATAATTCCAATTAATTTAAGTCGTACATCATCTTTTCAGCATTGTTGGGTTCCTCGCAAGCAAAAGAAGCCATCATCAATTCTGTAATTAGAAAACCAGATATAAATTTAAAAAAGAAAAGTGTTAAATATATATTTAAAAGTATTTTTTTTACTATAAAATTTTTCTTTAAAAACTACCCAGTCTTAACAACAGCCCAGATCCGTTCAATACAATTTAAAAAACTTTTAAATTGTATTGATATCATTCTGCGAACTAAGTAACGACAGACAAGACAGGTAATAGATAACATTAAATGTCATTTATCTCCAGTAACCGACAACATCCCCATGGGAACAAATCGAATCTTGAGATAACACAATAACAGCGACAGCCAACTCAGTCGTAGAATGGGAAAAATGTGTCTCCATCTGGCCACCGAGTCCCGTCGCTTTATCTATTTAGCTCAGATTCAGTGGGCTGTCAGGTCGTTGTGTCCGGACTCTGTTGACAGCTACCAAAACCATGTACAACTAGAAAACTAGACAACTGGACAACTGAAACATAGCCTTAAGTGAACATCCTGCTGAATATTGTGTTAAGATTTAAACGCATTTAGAGCATCGTAAATAGCCTGCCTGTTGCAGCCCCTCTCTGTAAATACCTGAATAGCTAATGTCTAATTTGTTTTGCTCCCTAGCTTGTTCGCCATCCCTCTTGAGAATAAGGATACACTAACAAAATCCTTAATTAATGAGTGGCCCATTTGGTTGCAGCCCAATCCTTTAAGCCACACGTTTGCCTAATGAGCAAAACCGTAAACATTTACATGTGCACACACATAAGTGAACGCATTTACACACACATAAATGTGCACACTTGTTAATCTTCAAACACACATATACATATGTACATATATATATATATTTTGTCAATATGTATACTTCAATTTAATTTTGGTTCTCTTTGCTGGTTAAATATCTTCTTAATGGTGGATTAAAAATAAAGTATGCATTTATCAAGAAAATTTCTTATATTTGTAATTATATTCTAAGTGAATTATTTAAAATAGAAAAGAAACTCTTTGCGCTTGCTTTATAAAATAATAAAACTCAGAGGGGATCACATTTCTGTTGTGTCCAAGATTCATTTGCTAATGGATGAAGTAAAACCGTAAAAACGTTTTAATCGTTGCTGCAATCATTTTATTTATTGTGGCAAAGACGAAGATGGACTTCAATAAATGTATGTGTAAAATGCTATCTAACTGAAATAGCTTAAAGGGTATTTACGAAAATAGAGCACATTGAAATATTCTGATTTAAATTCCAAACAATACTACGATTATTTAGAAATAAACTCAATTCTTTAAAATATTGCTTACCCGCTTCGCCAAATTTGGACGTTTGCTGCATATGGGCGCAGAAGTGCGCGTACTCTCCGACAGATGGCGCCTCTGCCGATTTCATTGAATGCATATGTTTTGTGAAGGCTCCAACAATTGCCGCAATGCGATCGAAGGCGGTAATATTAATGTGGCCATTAGGCAAACTGCAACAGTTAATGGAAAAAGATTTTTGCTTATGGTATATATTAAAAATATATATATTTAAATTAAACCTATACTCAATTAATTGCTCATAAATATAAATGCCGCATTTATTTTAAGCCCAGAAAAGCAGTTAATAAATATAAAGCTCATAAAAAATTTAAAAGTAAATTCAAACTCAACTGAAAAACTTTACTTCAATTGATTATTAAAATTGTTTGGCCTATTAAATTTATTAAATAGGTTTTTCCCTTGAATATTTCGAATTTTAATAAATCGCAGGAGCAAACTTACCACTGCAAACAATTCTCGCGTTCGACCAGTGCCAATTTAACAATATCCGCAAACACAGGAATAACGACCCAATCATTTGGTTTGCCACAACTGGTTACCATTTCTGTTGTTGTTGTTGTTGTTGTACCCGACAGAGTCTTGGACGTGAGCCTTAAACTCAAGCCGGATGTGTCTGGACGAGCTCCATTGACTGTTGCTGGTACTTCATTTACTGGAGATAATGATGGTTCAATTGTTATTGATGCTTCTCCTGCTGCTGCTCCTTCTGTCTGCTTATCAGTCTTTCGAATTGGCTGCTGCTCATTTAACACAATTGTCTGCTTATGCCATAAATGGCCATGTCCTTCGGCATGCCGTTGCATGCAATCCAATTGCTGGCAAGTCACTTGCAATTTGCTCCACTGGAATCATATAAATATGATTAATTTGGTAAATTACCTTAATAGGCGAATATCTGTACTTGATTATGCTTGGATCGTATAATAAATTCATGGAATTATTTTGTCACCATTCGAATTATAAAACTAAAAATTAGTTGTTGCAAATAAATATGTTTTCGAATTTAAATGTATTAAACGAATTTATTTCGTATTGGACTTACCGTAATTTTAAGCCTGGATATGGCTGGCGATTCCAATGATTCCAAGATTGCCGTTGCACTATTGTAATTGCCGACCAGCAAACAATACTGTGCCACACCGCTCCACACCTCCACAATTCTGCTGCGCTCCTCGATTCCTCTGCACTGTAAATAATGTATATGTTTGATTAGTGAAGCAAATAAACTAACGGAAGTTAGTTAGACATTGTCATGCTACAAAAATAAAAAAAAAACAATAGGGTCAACATGAATTGACAAAAGTTTTTAACAAGCCGGCTCACGTGACCAACAGAAGCAGCTGAAGTGAAAAGGGGTTTCCTGACTGACTGTGAAAATGTCACATGATCCGCTTTTGCCAGCACGTAGCTTTTACATATTTAACTAACTCTGCCAAACATGCCAATTTTAATGCAATCCGCATGGTCTACAAATTCTTTGGGCTTATATACTTAACTTTACTCTGCGCATGGCTGACCTGCTCCCCTCCCCCACCAATAGACATGGACGGCATTACACTCACCTGCAGTATCTCATTGCAGACAAAGAGACGGAGACGTGCCGACCAGTCCAGATACGTTTCCAGGTTGCATGTCTTCTTTGGATCCTGTGCACCCTGTGGTCCGGCAAATGTTGCAGGTTGGTCCCATTTCTTCTGCATTTTGGATAACAAATCTATTTAGTGGCATGTGACATGGTCATAATAAGGATGGTTCTGATTGCTATATATGAATTAATGCTCGAATGAATCCCAAAAGGGACTCAACAAATTCTTGACCACGTAGAGATTACTGTGCCATCAAACTCACTTCAAATTATGGCCAATTTCTTACCTGCTTGTCCAAAAGCACCAAACTGCTGCACTGCAGAAACTCCTCTGGGCCAATGTGCTTGGCCAATTTCTTTTCCAGTCGACACAAGATTTGTGCATATTGAGTGGCAGTTGTGCAGTTAAGGGCTGAGCCGAGCTGTTGCAATGGAATAAGACATTATTATAATCCTCGTCAAACTGTATATATTAGCACACCTTATCGCCATTGATCTGACAGGCACGCAGATCGGCCTCATGTCCCTCTAAATCAGTCAAACGGTTGAGTAAGGCACTTAGTACTTGGGAGACTACGGCTTCTAAATGTGAATTGGAACACCTGCGAAGGGGGTTTATCATTCTAAAAGTTATTCCAACTGCATATAGAAAATCTCTCACCTAGCAACGATATGTTTTATATGATTCATCATGCGCTCGTCCCGATAATCGTATGGAAATCTCTGCGTCCATTCGGCCAGTAGGGCAACTAGTGTCTCCAAGCATTCACTATCAGGTACCGAGTCCAACAGTTTTCCCAGCAACTCGTGTGGCCGCAGGAACAAGCGTGATGATAATAAGAATGAGAACAGAAATTCCTGCGCCAAAAAAATGTCAGAATTTAATGGGTCATAAATAAAAACTAAATTGAGAGCAAATTGGAGAATTTTCTTAGCTTTTATGAGGCACACGTAGACCCAGTTGGACTCAATTAGTTTCACATGATTTACTCTCTATCAAATTAGCGACTTGTTGGCAATGAATTAATTATTTTTGTGTCCTTTCGTCGTGACAAATTCTACAAATCTGGTTGGTTTATTTATCGATTTAAGTACAACATTCAATGCACAAATTTTTAATGACTTGTCTAAATTCACTGAGCACTTAGTATGTGTTTTTTTTATCCATTCAATTTGAAATCATAGTTTATTTATTTATTGCAGTCACTTGTGAAATATTTAAAAGACAACCAAAACACACATGTTTTACATATTTTATTGATTTAGTGCAAACTAATTTAAAATGCATTGCACAATTTTTCGTATTAATTATTTGCATGTGCTTCAATGCATTTTTAATTGACTGCATTTTTTTCTTAGCTAATTTATTTATTTTAATTTGATTTTTAATTTAAATGCTGCTTTTCCCTTACCTTATCCAAATCATTGACATTCTTGGGTATGAGCACATCGGTAAATGAGTCCAGCGGGCCAGAAACTATTCTACTATTTATGTACATAATGCCGCCAGAACCCAAAACAGAGCTCTGCAATCAAAATATTAAATTTATAAAAAAAAAAAAAATATTTTAATAAGTTGCAGTTGAAAACTGCAGTCTGCCAAATACTCTGTTCCCAGAAAAAAATGATAAATATGAGTGAAAATAAAAAATGGCAAGTTACAAATATTTAAAACTCTCGAAAAAAAAGTGAAAGCTTTACTTTAAAATTCTGCCAGACTTTTTTGTTGCACTTTTTTAGCTTCTGGAACAGAGTATACAAATTTGGCAGGAATTGATTGTAATTGCCTCAAAATTGATATCACATTGGCTGCGCTTTTGCGAGTTTTTGGGTACATCGTATTGGAAGGTGTCATTGCCAGCACCCATTGCTAATGATTTTGAGTTCATAAGCTGTAAAATTAAATAAATAGGCTAATTTGGTTATTTATTAATTATACGACGAACACACCTGAAACTCTTGAAACCCCTGCTCCAAATCTCTGGCATCCAGTTGCGTTGCACACTCCTTCCCCGATTCGAGTGGGTTTCTCTGTTCAACGTCAAGCGAGAAAATACCAACATCCGCAAATTCAGATGATGCCTTGACAGGGTCCGCCTCGTCTGTGCTTGTCTCGCTATCGGAGCTCTGCCGAAGACATCCCCTGCGCTGGCGATAGATGCCTTTGTCGCGATCCCGTTGACCGCGTGACTTTTGCAGGACGGTTTGCTTGGAACGGGTGCCGCAGGCGATGGCTGATATTTTACTGGCATAAAAGTACATCGCCATGTGTCACGTTTTTGTGGACACTCCTGACGCGAACATGTGTCTGCTTTTTGACTGAGTCTAGGTACGATTGGACAACTGATTAACGCACGGACACGCTCCAAACAGGTGACACACCGTGAGAATCGGAGTCGAGAGTTTTGCTAATGAGTAATGGCATCATCATGTGCCCTGAAATCAATATACCAATTTTAACTATGAAAATTTGCAGAATTTTATGATTCACTGAGTCGTCATCGAATCAACATTGCCGACAACCGTTGCACATTACTCATACGCCGCGTGTCACACAAAACATACGTTAAAAATAAACACACGTATAAATCACAAATGTTTGACTGCATTTAGAAATAAAATATAACTTTTCTGACTATGCTTAAATATCCAAGAAATTGTCAATTTAAATCCACTTTTATTGAAAAAAAAAGTCATGCTTAAATTAAGTATTTTCATGCAGTATTAACTAAGTATAAAATATTTAAAAAATATATATGAATAGACATTTTCAATATGTTTTGAAATGTTGAAATATTGTAAAAATAGTTCGTGCGTAAAATAAAAAAAAAATAGCTGAGGTTGTCACATGAATTATTTTCAATTTGTATATTGACAACGCAGTTTTTATCTGCGTGTTGCCCATATCCAATTCTTAACCCTTTAAATTAATTTGCTTTTGGGTCGAATGGTTAAACAAAAGAATTTTGGGCACGTTTGAAATATTTGATGCTCTTTCAGTGACACTCAAGAAAATGTAAAATAAATTGAAAAGGTTGAAATTGTGAGACACTTTCACTAAACATTATTTCGTAATTGTTTATTATTTTTAATTTTGACAGGATTTCTGCTAAAACGGTAAATTAAGCATATAAAAATAAGCTCAAAATTTTAAATATATAGTTCTTATTATTTATAAGATATGCTTAACAAAGTGGATAAGAAAACAATATTAACCCATTTTAATGTGTATAGGGTATAACAAGAAAAAGGGTTATCTGCCTTTTTTTGCTTGTAATGGAGCACTTAACAGAGGACAAGACAGCAACAGGGACTGCTATTGATTGATTATGGCCAGAATATTTCGTGCAAATAATTTTCTTATTTTTCTGGTGCTATTTTGTCATCGCGCCAAGATTTGTTTTGCGAGCAAAATAATGATCCCACATTGCTCGAATAAATTGCTGCGAATTTTAATCGGCACGGGCCATGTGCCCCGGCAGTTATTATTAGGTTTATTAATGGATTTATGCATAATCGATTTAAGTGCATGCTATAATGTTCTTGGATTAATTTACCATAGATTCATACGAATAAATATATTTTATTTACAGTACAAAAGCTTAGCTGCATTTATTCAGTAGGTGGCAAATATTACTTAGAAATCTTTTTCAAGGCAGCAGCTGTTTAAACAACTCTTTTTAGAAAATTCAAGATAACAAATAAAAAGAAAGCACTCTAATTAAATACATTGCTTCTTTTATCCATTTCGTTTGTTCTAGTCAAACCCTTATCGCTATTTGCTCTTGGTTGCTTGCACAAGCTTTTCAAAATCGTCAATTGCAGAAGATTTAATTAGCATTTTTTACGCTCTTATCTACTGACTCAAGAATTAAAAGGAAACGCAAAACACACAAAAAAAATAATTCAATGGAATTTGTGTCCTTTTGACAATTCTCAGCGCTTTTAATGCAGATTGTGTGTAAAAAGGCAACACTAATTTAACCTCCAGCTACATTTATTTAACCATCGTTGAGCTGTCATTTAAGTTAAGCAAAAAAAAGCAGATAGCTGAATTAATAGTCACTCACTTTAAGTAAATCTCCTCCTCTTAAAATTATTATATACTTTAAGGAGCATTTATTCTTTTTATATCACATACATTTTTACACTTAACGTAAAGCGTAGAAGTATTTGTTTTATAAAATTTGAGGTGATTCCAGTTTGAACAAAATGTTTAATTAAATTCGTCACTTTAGATTCTTAGATAGATTTTTTAATTGGGTGCAGCACGTGGATTCCATAAAAAATGTTGGTACTAAGTTAAATCATTAATTGAAGTTTTATATTTTTGAGTGTGATTTTGCACTTATTTTTGAAAACCTTTTATTAAATAGACAACTATTATTATAAATACATTTTTATTTATTTATTACAAAACAGACTTTTTAGTAGCATTTATTTCTTCAAGCATATTTGCAGGCTCATTACACTTACAGAATTTTTTTTAATTTTAATTTTAATACACTTAACACTTAACACATTTGTCACTTACATTTTTTATTATTATATTTATTTTTTTTTTATTTGTGCAAAATAACTGTTGTTGCGTGATAAGCTCTGACGTAAAATTCCGTGTGGTTTTGTTTCTTTTTACAGCAACATGCGCTAACCGAACCGCACATGCCAAACTCCCGCTTCGAACTAAAATGTAACTGCAGTTGATGCTACTGATGTTGCTGGCCTGTTAAACATTGCCTTAACAGAACAGCTTCGCTGTTAATTTATAGAAAAATTTCCTTTGTCGAGGATTTCATTGAGTCGCAACATTTTTGTCGCTTTCAACATGTTGGACATCGAGCACACACACAACCTGTGTATTCTTGAATAACTTGAGCTGTTTTACTAATTATAAGAAATATTAGTATCCTCCTAATACAAATTGTAGGCAATTTAACTAAGCTCCTGTAAATAACCTCAAGTAAATACCGAAATGTAAATACCGTCTAGACTCCAGGCTCCATTTCTCTATACCCAACCCATCACTCATCTTCAGGTCTATGTGGATGACATGTAACAGATATTTATATATATTTCTTCACAAAAGATAAATTCCCAAATGTGTGCAATTGTTTTTGTTTCTCGTGATATATGGCCAATTATATGTCTGAAATATCATGTGCTTGGCTTACTTGGCTTTCAAATCTACATTTAAATGCCTTAAGTGTCTGGGCCACAAAAGTTCGCACAACAAATTAATCAAATCAATTTAAGAATTTCGACAAGAAGCCAGCTTTTGCTTGGCATTTAGTTGAGAGTAAAACACACACACAACTTCACAACTCACATAGATATGGTTCAAACATTTTGGGAAGTCATTTGGAAAATTGCTTGAGCAAAACTTTGACCAGGAAAAACTTCAACTAGTTAACTTCGTTAAACGTTGCTAATTTTTTTTTTAATATATCTAATTTATTGATGCATATAAAAATACATTGAACATTGATAAATTGAATAATAATAATAATAATCGAAAGAATCCGCAATTCCTTACTACTATAATCGATACAAATTTTTAAATGTATTAAAAGTTGGCTTGCCAAATTTTCAGATTCGTTAATCTTACCAAAAATAGTATCAATCTGAGAGAGTAGCTCATGTGTAACCCTTACATATCACTCAGATATCGAGATTTACGTATTTACATATGCAAATGTAGATACTTGAGTAACACCCTTGGCTCCGTCTCTAATCAAATTTCAATGGCGTTATCCAGGATGACAGGCACTAAAAGCGAAGTCGAAAGACACTTGTCAACTGGTGGATTAATGCCCAAAGATCCTTACGCACCACGGCACACACTTCACATGTGCTCGAGTTCACAATTGAATAACCGAAACACACACACTCCAAATACCCAAATATATGTATATATATATAGAGGAGTGTGCACTAAAGCTTAAATTACATAACAAATCGTATTGCGATGTGGCACTAAAGTATAGTTTTACTCTGTCAATAAGGCCAAATAAAGTTGAGTAATCTGCGTTCTTAAATGACTCCAAGCTGACCACTTTATTTTGTCTGTAGTTTTATGAACATCGTTTGAATTTGCTTAAGTTTTACGAGTGCACAGATTCCAGTTAAGATCTCTGAACTTGGAACGTGCACAGAGCTTAAGAGTCAACTTGGCAACATTTCGAGGCAACACAAATTGCTGCATTCAAACTGAAATTGCATTTGCAAAAGACTCATTTCAAATGTGGCAGACATGCGTCCCATACAAAATATTTATGTATAATCAATTCAAGAGTTTCTGCTAATAAACTGTGTGTAGAGAAAAAAGTTTCTTATTTTTATTCTATTAATTTCTTGTGATCAAAAGCAATTTTTTCCATTAATTAGTTTTGTCTGTAAAATACTTTTTGGTTTTGGTTGTTGCATTTTTGTGCAGCTGCTGGTTTTTCTGTGGAGAAATTCGCTTTGTTTATATTATTCCTCGTTTTATATTTCTCTCTTTTTTTCTGTTACTCTTTACATTTTTCACTACAATTTTTTATTTGATGATTATTCCACTAAACATTCAGTTGGCCGTATTTAGTCTTATTGATTGTGTATTCAACTATTTATTACTTTTTTTTCATTGCCTTCAACTAGTTTTAAATACGACATTTATTTAAATGAGTATTTCCAGCCTTTTTGAATTTATTTCGAAACATATTAAATATGAAAATCAACAATTTGTCGGTTGAAAATGGAATTCTAAATTGGTTCTTTGTCATTTTGGCTATTAATAAATATCTATATGCGAATATATTTTGTTCTATAATTTTAATATTTTTTATATTCATTAAAAATCAATTACTACGCAGAACAATGGCTATCTTAGGCACACCGAACATTATATACCCTTGCAGAGCAAAGTTGCTGCTGACATATCAGTTTTTGCTTAAATCGTGTTAGCTAATTTTGCATTTTGTCTTGGCTGACTTCAAATCGTGTTAGCCGAATCTGTCAGTATTAACCTATTGCATTTCATTTATTTTTATTAAGGCTTTAAATTAAATTCAGCGTTGACCTACAATAAACACAGAAGGCCGCGAGAAACGTTTTTTGCAGTTTTATATAATTTGCATGTCCTCACAAATTACTCTTCGCCCAACTATTTTGGTCTAGACAGCATTTAAGTGCAAGTTAATGACACTCATTCAACTTCAACGCATTTCAGCTTGCAACGCCCAACCCCCTCTTGACATAAATGTTGTTGTTGTTGTTGTTCTTGTTATTGCTCTTTTATGTTGTTACTGCTTGCACAAGTTGGCTACATAATACTTAGCTAAATACATGTATATATATACATGGCTGAACAGCGTGAGTTTGAATATGAGTTCACACTTAAGATTAAAATCTGTAAACACTGTGGTGAACCTCAGGCGAACAGATTACAAGCCAATGCTTTTTTTTTTGAAGAGAATTTGAATTTATGTTTATCGCACGTTTCTAATTAATGCATCAGCAATGGTGTTAAAAACTGCTCATATGACAGCTTTCTTGATTTTAGATATTGCGTAATTTAAACAAGCTTAATATAAGCAAACTTAAAAAATTGCTTCCAATCAATTTTTCGATTTTCAAATATAGTAAAAATAATATTGAATAAGCAAATATTTACAAAAGCATTCGCAGATTTCACAAACGATAATACAATATTTATATAGTAATAATAAAATAGAGTTAAGTATATTATTATTATTATTTTTATTATTATTGCAAATAAGCAACACATTAGATCTAATTACAGGGTATGAGCACCATCAGGGCACTGCTCACTTGCCTCATTATTACAAGTTCAGAGAACAAGCCACACCTAAAGCTGTTGATAAAGTGTTCAGAATTTTACAACAAAGCTCTAAAAAAAAAACGAAACTACCACAAAATAAAAAAAATATCGCAGCTGTGGCATAAGCGAAGAAAAGAAAGCTTGCCACAGTTCGTGTCGCATCTTTGAAAAAAAACTTTTATATAAGGAAACTTTTTGTATTACCTGTCAACGTTGGTTAATGCAGAAAAGCAGGTGCAAATCAAGATAACAGCTTTAAAATTCAAGCAATTTTTTAAATAAAATGTGATCAGTTATATAATTTATGTAAATATAAATTTAAGTTTAATAGTGAAATTAATATTGTTAAATGTGTGATGTGGTCGATGTAATTGTCAAGTTAAACAAATTGACATTTACTCGTATAATTTATATATATATTTATATTTAATTTACTTTTAATTGTTGGTCACATTTACATTTAAATCATTTTAATTAACAAACTTTTCTGCCACAGAACAATTATTAATTGAAAGTTTAGCCAAGCTTGCCACGTCAGTTTGGGGCAGCAATTTTCATATTGTATTTCTTTGACTCGGTAAATGTATGTGCAGGCTCCTGTGTAAAGGAAAACTTTAAATAAACCTAGAACAATAGTGCAAAAAGTTGACTAAAAAATCATCAGAAACTCGGAACAAAAAACAGATTCAACACGCTTTAAATTTTATGTTAAAAATATATATATACTTCACCCATAAAAAATGTTATGAAATAATAATAAAAAAAGTCATCTCCGATAATTTTCGGTTGATTAAATGATATAATCAGGCCAAGTCGATTTGACCACCTCTATATTGTAAGCTGAAAATTTGATTTAATTGCTGATATCACAATGGAAATACCAGAACTTTGCAAGCACACACAGCATAAATGCAGGGTATTTTCTAGTCGAATTCTGTTTTTTCCTCTACTTTTTCTGGCCGTTAGTTGACATTCATAAACCACACATGTCGCAAAAGCGCAGCGATATTAATTTCATTCGCTTGTTTCAATAAAAATGTGGAAAAAAAATTGGTTAAAAATAAATTCCTTGCGCATCATTGTTTTCACATTTGTATTGTTTGACATTTAAAAAATATTTATATTTTTAACCGTAATTGTAATAAAAACTGTGGAGGGACTTGAAAGCCTAACACTTAATTGGGATCTGATAAATTGATTTGTACACTTTGTAATAAAAAAATAAAAATAAAAATAAAAATTATACAATATGTTAGGATAAAGAATCAAGGTTTTGGTTTGATTGGCTCTTTTGAATAGTCCCAAAAACAACAACTTTTGATACACATCTCGATTGATGTTTTTCAATGCCAATTAAAGGAAATGGGAAAACTTTTTATTTGTAATTAAAATCACATTAAATCAAGCGATATGATAGAAAATGTTGCTAAGCTTTGCGACTTGCCTGAATGAACAGTTTCTTGTTCTCCTGTAATACAATTGATTTTGGTTTTGGCCCAAATGCTTTGTTTGTTTTGGCCCACGCACAACTAAATTGGTTTACAAGTGTGTGCATGTGAAAAAGGCTAGGAAACTGGAGGCGGGGGTCAGTTTGAGGGGTGAAAGAAGCACTTTTCCATTAAATAATATTATTAGCCACAGCAATTTCAGTTAGCCTTTGTGTTTGAGCCTTTTTGTGCAATTGCTTAGTCTTGGCCATTTACGCAGCATTTTCACTTGGCTCTTTAGCAGTTTATTTTAGCCGATTTCATTGTGATGAATTCTGTAAGCTGTGGGCTTAGCCAGGGCCAAGTCCAATAATACGAGTATTTACTCAGCTGTGAGCGAAAGATTTTCGTCATCATTTCCTAATGGATTCTCTTATTTGTATTTTCAATTGGGTTGTGAAAGCAAATTTGATAATGCGTTGATTACTTTATTCAATCTTCAATAATTGCATAGATGTGATTTATCCATCATTATTTATCTTTGAGACTTGCATAAATTTCTATGAAATTAATAAATAAATTTTATTTCTTATTTGCGATGCTAAATTTATTTAAACAATATTTTCATTAGCGGGTGCACTGTTGCCTCAGGAATTGTTTATCAAGCCTTAAATTTATTTTGTATTCAATTGAATTCTCTGCAAATGCTATATAAATTATAAAACTTTATGCTAGACAAAAAACGAAGCTAAATTTGAAATTCATTTGCATATTTTGCCTAATTGCTTTCGATTTCGTGAAAATTTATTGAGTTGAAAAAAAGCAAAGCAAAAATAATAACTAGGATTCAATAATAATTAATTCATAAATTTCCCCTTTTTTGAGTCACAAAAAACCAAAGGCAACTGACACAAAATGTAAATTGTTGCTCAGTTTAGGCCAATTGTGGCTTAACCATACCAAAATTCAAATTACAGACAAAATTATTGGGTTACTTATGGAACTGGTTTATTTAAAGTCATTAAATGCTGTTAAAGGCAAAAACTACAACTCCAAAAACATCAACTGAATTAGGTATCAGAAGTAAATAAAAGATACTTGGTTGACTGCTCTTTGTGTTAGCCATCAAATTAAATTTGCTACAAACAAGAGACAATTAAATCTTTAATTAAAATTATGACCATAAATTATTTACTTTCAAAAGGAAATAAAACAGGACAAAGTTAGTTCTTATGTAAGTATCACAAGGACTTATATTGATTATTATTATTCAGTTTATTAAGTTATCTGATTAATTTTTAATAGCATTCTTAAGTCAAATTTATGTTGTTTTTTAGTTGATTACAAATTCCCCTACATATCACAGCAAATGTAACAGAATATTCATTAACTAAAACATAAAGTTCCAAGGTTTACTTACATTAAAGTTTCTGAAATTTATTCACCATGTTGGCAAACAATTAGTAGAAAAAATGTAATTTTAATTTATGTAAATTACTGCAGCATTTCACTCAAAACTTGAACACTTAAGGAGCCCAAAAATAATTTTCCTTCCAAGGCTGAGCATATAAAATGAAATCCACTCAAAAATTCCCATTACCATTCAGCGTTTTGACATGCATCTTTTGCCTAGGGGAATGTGATGAAACGCAAAGGAATCATTTTGCGGATGAAGACAAACTGGCCTCTGCAAATTGTTGAATTATATATAAGTATGTATGTGTGAGTGAAGTATAAATAAAGTAAAGACCAACAAAAAGTTTCACAATTTATATTTGGGGCCGACAAAAAGCAGGAGCAGCAGGAAACAGCAGCAGCAGCAGCAAAAATGCCACAAAATTGCGTCAATCATGAAAGCCAAAGTTCCTCTTACGGCTTCTCATAAAAATGATGGCAATGCCCTCCGATGCCCCCCGTAATTGAGTGCCGACGCGGGAATTTTTCACCATTTGTCTGCAACGCGTCTGGATCTGCACGCCTTTAAATGTAGTCACCTAAATGCGACAAGTTCCTGTGCAGCCGCCAGTGTAAAGTAACGGCAATTTCATAATTATTATTCATGATGACAGTTGTGTTTCATTAACCGTTTTTTCTTTCTTTTTTTTTGTCGACGCCAAGCTAAACAATTGGGAACTGTGTCAACTTGATGACTGCTGAATGACTTTTTTTTCTCGCTCAGCAAATAAAACAATCATAAAATAATATTTTATTGTGTTAAGTTGGTCCTTGCAGACTCCTCCGCTTTTAGGCATTTACTCATTTTCTTTCCCGCTTTCTTTCGCTGCCTTTGTTCGATTTGGCTTCTGCCATTGTTTCCTTTGTACTTATTGTTTTTTTGGCCGAAAACAAACAGCGTGTTAATTAAATTAAAGCAAATCGCTCCAAGCCATGAAATTTAATTAGAAAACCACATCTTTCTGTCTCCCCCAGATGATCACAGATGAGTATTAAATTTATGCGTTCTTAACATGCTATAAATATCGATCTGACATAAAATGCTGCTGATATATTTTTAAAGTCACCAAAATGCTTGAAAAAACTCAAAGGTGGCATACATAAATAAACAGATATTTTGCAAATACTTATTCTGCATTTTTTGCCTGCTTAAATCGAACTTGGGCAAATATTAGGAATCAAGTTGACTCACAGCTTGCAGCTGTCATGTAACATTTTTTCCAATAAATATTTCCAAGCTCTGCTTTGCCGCATATTTTGGCAGCTATTTTTTTTCCCCCCTTTTTCAGATACTTTATGTGCGCAGCAGTGTGGCATTTGCATGTCAATCTACATATGTATGTGGACAAAGATATGCTTAAATTTATGTATGTTCGTGTGACTTGCATCTGGCAGTGACTTAAAGTGGAATACTTCCTAAAGTCAACTAGTCAAAATAAAAGAAGAAGCAATATTTAAGCGGGTTGCCTTAGTTTTTCTGCCTCATTAACAAATAAACTTGATTCACTTGTAGAAAACTTTATTTAACTTTAACTCCCAAAAAACTTCGCAGTATTGTAAATTTTAATCTATACCAGTTTGCTGATGTTTCAGGTTTAAAGTGCGGTTTTAATTTATATTACCATTTGCCGCTGCGTAAAACCACTGAAAACCATCACAACCTCAAATACTAAATTGATGCAGCCATCAGGGACAACCAATTTTGTGGTACACTAAATTGAATTTTTTTTGCCAAACTGTTACTTTCCCACAAGCAACTACGCTTTTCAATTTATTGATTATTTTTCTTTTCTGTATGATTTTTTTTTTTCTAAAGGTAGAATTTAAGCCAACTATTAAACTTGTGAACAAATATGATTTTGGTTATGGCACTAGTAAAAATTAATTTAAATCTATATTATTATTAATATTTATTAAATTTATTATATTATATATATATTTATATTATTTCTTTTTTCATAAACTTATTTATTTTATATAAAGCTAACTTAATTTTAAGAGCAAGTTTATTGTTTACTGCAATATATTTAAAATGTTGCACACATTGTAACACAATTTTGCCCATTAAAATGTCAATTTGCTACCTTTATTGCATTATTTTGTGGCGCCATTAGACTCATTAAAATTTGACACTGTCCATGTCGCCATGTCGAGACTGACTTTGGTGCGGTCTGATCCTGAGTTACGCTTTCAATTTATCTATCTCGCTATCCGTGTGCTCTTCATTGTCTCCGTTGGTGGTGTGATTAACGTTGCTCGTTCCTCCATTGTCCCGGCTGAATCGGGTGAATCGGGGGGATTGGGGGAAACGGCAAGGAACTGTGCGTTAATCAAATGTCAATTAAGCTGCGGTTGCCAAATGCTGCCAACATTTGACCCACTATGCACATTGTAACCACGCCACTCCCCCTTTGACACGGCTATTGTGTTCGAGTGGACTTGGAGTTTTATAGGCATCCTCATTGGTGCATCTCCTAGCTGTCATACAGATGCAGTGGCTCGTTGAGTCCTGTTCTCCTTTGTGTTGTTTTGCTGTCTTTTTGCGCACTACTACAAATTTCGAGTGCCTCGCATAAAATACTCAACTGCATTTACACATCTTACTTTATTTCACATTTTATTACTTTTGAATTTGTGCAAGTGAAATCTCTGCTTGCCCATTAAACGGACCACAAAACAATGCATTATATAACCAATTTTATTTTAAAGTCTTAACAAGAGCCAAGCAAATTGAGCTCATGTCAAAGATGTTCTTGCTTAAGCTGAGTGAATAAAAGTGAATTATTAGTAAAAGTGGGAAATGGGGTCATTTTTGCTCTTACCATTTTCCTGGGCACTTCTTTGTAACGGTTTGGACAGACACAATGTAAGCAATTTTGTTGTTAGTTAACCGGAGTGTTGGCAATTGCATGCAAAGCATTTGCTAAGTGGCCTTTGCCTTGGCTATGTGAGAGCTGTACGCCGGAATAGCTGTCACGGAAGTGCCACAAAGAGCAGCAGCAGCAGAGAACTTTGTCGGTGGCAAACTTTCTGTTTTATTTGGACATTCATTCGGAGGCGTTAAATGCTTAATGCCGACTCTTGGCAAGTGGTGCTAGTAGATGTCATACTAAGACCAGCTAAGTTTATCAGCTTGTTATGATTTCGCAAAACATTTTTGGCCGACAGCTGTCAATGTTCGTCTTGTCCTTTCGGGCATCTCAGTCGGCCATCTTTGTCTTAGCCATCGCCGGACGTCCTGTCGTGTTTGTGAGCTGTGGCATAAAAATACAAGGATGTGCCATGTTGTTACCAGCATCTCAAATTTTGAGAAGCACAGGCAAACACAAATTGTTTATCTCAGGGAAGTCACGTAAACTGTCCAACTTTTGACGGAGGCCAACAGCCCGGAGTCAATTTTACCATTATGCCTCGCCTCGCCTCGCCTTGCCTTGTCCTGCTTTTGATTGTGATTTGGCTATGAGAGGCTCTGCTTAATCTTGATTCAAATTTTAATCTATGCCGCTCTTCATTTCGTAAATATTTGCTAACCCTTTTAAGAATTCATAGGGATTTCAAATTACGTTTTGTAATTAAACCCTTTCACTTTAAACCAGTTTGTCTTCTTCACTATAATATTCATTAAATTAAAAATTAATTTTTATGCCAAAAACATTAATATTATATATTATTATTATAGTTATTTTTGTTGGTTTACTTCACACATATGTTGCAATTTGTTTCAATGTGCCAGCAAGTTTGTTTTGGAATAGAAAATACCCCCTTAGGAGAATTTTAAGTATGTTTTAACTTTTTGGCTATTTCACGTCCACAGCTGCAGTCAGATAGTTTTAACTGTTTGCTGGAGTTATAAAAGTTATTCGACCAGAAAATGACGTGCATCAATGTAAGGCTCCATTTTCTCTTTGGGGAACTGCATTTCATGTTCCCAACATCAAAAATATTTCAGTGAATTTAACGATTCCAAGCACAAAAACAGAAACATGAAACTCTCATGTTAAGAAATCTTTTTCTTTGTGCTGACTTTCAGAAAAGTTTCTTCGCCATATTTCTTAGAAATAAATTTTAATACAAGTAAAAGAAATTTATTAAGGACATAAAAACTACGAAAATATTAAAAATCATTTGATTTAGTTACTTGTTTTATGGCTTCATACGAAATCTTAATTGTGCAATTAATGTGCATTGTGATGCCTTGAAATAACAATAAGAAACGTGCAACAAACCAGCACTTTCAGTGGCAATTTTGTTAAGCTTTTACTGCTCACTCACATTTGGATGGGTCACAGTTTCAAAGTCATTAAGTCGAGGTAGTTAAGCTGGATAAAACTTTAGTTGATGCCACATGCGAGTTGTGGGAGTTGCCACAAAGTCATCATTCATCTTCGACTCAATCCCAAACGAAGTGCATCAGAAACTGTAGCATTCTTTTATGCGCTCTTTGGCTCTCTCATGTGTGGCACGTAGCATAAAGTAATTGAATTCTCCTGGAAGCTGCCAAAGTTCAATTGAATTTTAATGAAATTTTTTCGGTTGCCTTAGCCTAAGCACAAGTTGGCCACAACTCTGCCTGATGCACGAAACAAATAAATAAACAACTGTCAACTGCCAAAGAGACAAGATGACAGAACAAACAAATGTACTTTGTAAATGTACTAAAAACAACTTTATGGCTTGGAGAGCAAATCGTGTTCTGTGTTCTGTGTTGCCTCGATTGATGATTCCTGTGAGCCAAAAGACACAAAACTGAGTCGAAAAAGGAGTCAACTGAAAGCCAAACAAACTTTTGTAGCGAAAGTAAAAATGTTGTCAAGTTTATTTGTTATATTTTCATCATCAGAAATTATAATAATATTGTTCTTCACATTAAAATTTTGCATCTGAATTTTATTTTAATTTATTTCATTCCTAGAACACTATTAAAAGTAAATTCAGACAGGCATTAAAAATAACACATTCTACTAGTTGCCTATATGAATATTTTTTATTCAAAAATTCAAATTTAATTTGAGCAAATATTAGTTAACTGAAGTGTTGGTGTTGACAACATTCGCTTTACCATTTTGTTGTACCTGCATGTGATACATATATTTGGCAACTAGTTTATTTGCACATTTATATCACAAAAAATATCATTTTTGGCACTCTGATTTTGACAACAAGTTGATTCATGTCTTATTTTGTTTGGGTTGGATGCAGAAATAACTTTTGGTTTTAAACAAAAATTTAACACCATAAAAAATTCTAGATTATTCTAGAGACATTTTAACATTTTTAGTTGTTGGGTAAAAATATAACAAAAAACGTATAGTCTGCATTAGTTGATTAATTTTACTGCTGCTGTCTAAACTTAATTAATACAAGAGAAGCACTTTAATTTGGTGGACATATACCTGACGCACCTGTTAGGCAACTCTTAATGAAATGCCAATTACTCATCTGCTCGATGGTGTTCGGAGAGCTGTTGGCAATTCGAGAATGTTTTGCCATAAGCCGCACTAATTGGAACAACACGTCTGAGGGGGCGGGTGCCGGTGGTCAAGTGATGTCAATGAATGTTGGGTGTGGTCATGTTGTGTGGGCTTACTAATACAAAAGATGGCTCTCAACAGTGGCAACAGTATCGAATTGTAATCCTACATTGTCCTTGTTCAGTTGAACAAATTGTTGCCGAAACTGCTATCCATTGCTGATGGCTCTGTGAATTGGAGGAGACAAAAGCTGTCTCCAAAATTGAATGCTTGAAGTACACACCCACAGCTAGACAAAGGTTGATTATTTTTAATTTTTTTAATTTTTCAATTGAAAAATAAAAGACGAAATAAAAATTGAATTCATACCAACAGCATTTATATTGTTCCTCGAGTTTATTGTGGCAACCTACATATATCTTTGTATATATGTAAAATAAATCATTTTTTCCGACCAAGCTGCTTCTGAATACAGCGAGTAATTATAAATATTGAAAATTGTAAGCAATCAATGACGCAAACAAATAACTTATCAACACAACACATGCTGTCAGAATATAAAAAAAAAAACGCCAGCTTTTCAATTTCACTGTAATTAATTTGTTTACTCTCGAAATGTTAATAACAAAATGTGCTTTACATATTTGATGCCATTAATAAGATTCACCTTTTTGCTGCGTTTGCTGTGCATTGAATTTTTATATTGAATTATTCCAACGAGCAACTTGTAAATTGCTGCAGTTGACAAGAATTCAGATGATCAGGGAAATAGTTTTTAATAAATATGAAACAGTTCAAACGAAATTGTAGGCAAAATTATTTTAAGTAAATGACAGTCATCAATTTATATTTAAGTTTCATAAGTATTCCCTCTGCTTGAACTTTATCATATAAATTTTCTATAATGCATTATTGAAAATTTGTATTCTTCATTTTTAACTTTTTCCCATAATTAGCGAAAACTTGTCTTTCTAAATGATTTTCATGAATAATATTGCAAGCTGTAAATCAATGTTAAATATTGTTAAATATTGTTCTTTAAATTTTCTCAGATATTTTCTTAACTTAGATTTTCTTCAGTCGGTGCTATAAAGGAGAAGATTGCACAAGGATAGATGCAAATTTAAATTCTCTCTCCCTTAATGCGACTTAGGAGACTACAGCGCTCAAGTGCTTTGGCATGCTCTTTCAAAATAAACAAAAAAAAAGCTTCACACACACACATACACAGAAACACCGAAACACACACAATACACACGTTGGCTTAAATTCGCATCCTGCTGAGTATTTGCAGGCTGATGTGTATCACTTTGGCCCAGTTATTAGCATATTCTCGACATGCTCAGAGCTACTTAATGATGCAGAAATGTTAAAAAAAAAAAGAAAAACGCTACACAAGCTGCAAAATTCCTGAATCCGTTTCAGTTTCAGTTTCAAGCCATTGATTATGCTTATGCCGCAAATTTGGCTCAGAAAGAGAGAAAGCATTTTGCCAGCTTTGCATTTTTGTATCTTTCGACTTTTATCTGGTTAGCTTGACGAATAAAAGTCTGCATATTGATCGCAATTTGAGCAATTTATGTTAAAAACGTGTGCGGTAATACAAAACAAAGCCAAATAGTAAGCTCTGGATATGCATATATTTATATAATATACCTGCATACATATATAAATATATCTGGCAATTTGTTCCCATATCAAATTAGCAATAAACTGAACAACATAAAAGAGATTAAACACGTTTATTTAAAATGCTGGTAATAAGATTTATACACAATGTGTAAAAATTATGCATGGGTGTTGCTCAGACTCAGACTCGGAAACGGAAATAATTAATCATTCAATTTATCTAAATCGACAATTTGCAATTTACTTTTGCAAAATCACAAAGAGTTTGATTAAATACTTTGAATCATTGTTGCCCACTCAATGAATTAATGCGAATCCTTTTAAAAATACTTGCAATACGCAGAATATTTTTAGACTACAACAGGCAAACATTTAAATACAAATTTAATTTTACGTAGCATACAATTTAAACAATAAGCTAATTAAAGTGACAAAGTGAGGCTTTCAGGCACAAGCACAATAAGCAATATTTTATAATTGAAGAGATAAATAAAAGGCGCAACCCATTAATTCTGACACCTAAAATTACTGAACTGAAGGGCTAAAAGCCGCATTACAGGATTTCGCAACATTTTTGGGCTTATGCCAAGCCCACAGAATTTTGCAGAGACTACAGCCACAGAATTATGCTTAAAGCCTATTTTAAGCAGCTCAACTGAAGCTTAAATTATACAAATAAAATTACTAGATGAAAATGTTTAAAGAGTTTTCTTTTTCTTTTACTTTTTTTGGAAGCGATTTTGAATATTGTAAATAAAACTTATTGTGCGCACTTCTAGTGTCAATCTCCTCAACAAATTATCAAAGTGAATTGCCAATGACAATCTTTTTCGATACTAATCCCAAAATCCGCAGAAATCGAATTTTGCTTTGAATTTTTAATAAAGCTTTTTATTCAGTAGACAAAATGCATTATCCTTTTCACTGTTCATAGTGGATTTGCTATTGTATATGGTAAATAAATACATTTTTTTCTGTCCTTTTACATAAGCGCTATAATTTATATTGGCTAAAAGCGTATCCTTGTTGGCTTTTTCGTTTCTTTTTTTCTTAATTTGGAGTGCCATTTCGCTTTTAGGCCAAAAAGCAGTGACAGCATTTGCAGCACAATAGAAAAAGTAGCTTGGAGCTTGAATGGCATTGGCAATACAAAAGGAGTTTCCAAAGTTATGGAAATGTTACTTTCACTCTCTTGGAGCAGACCACATAGCAGTCCAGTGAGAATGCGAAATTATGCAACCGTGAACCCTTATACTCCATATATATATACTCGTATATATATGTAAATATGCTTAGCAGTAATTGTGCTTGAATGGCCACTGGGTAAGGTTAACTAGTGGGGAAAGGGCCAGTTGGTCAGTTGTGTGGGGCAGGATACGCACTGTGGCACTGTGGCTGTGGCAAAAAGTCAAAAGTACCCCGGCAGTGGGTCATGAAACGCATGAATGCACAATAAATACGTGTTTGAATGAATGCCCCGAGAACTGGAGCAACGGGGCCCAAAAGTAAATGCTTGAAAAGTTGACTGAGTAAACTAGGACACAAGGCAGTCGATGTGATTCTCTTGCAGCTCAAAGGTGGCGTCGACAAATGTCCTTGGCCTGCGTAATATAATAATAACAATAACATGTGTATTATGCATGAAATCCCAAAAAAAAAAAAAAAAAAAGCAATGCAAAACTTTAAGACAAAAATGTTTATACTGAAAACAAATGGAAAGTAATGTCAAATATATATTAGGGTTCTTGCGAGAAACTAGCAACTTATGCAGCCTCATAAATTGCTGCAATTTGGGTCGGCATTTTGTCAAAAAACGGCAAAAAAAAGTGCTAAATAATAAATAACTCATACGCAGATTGTGCCACAGGCACTTGGGCAAAATAAGCGAGGCTAATACAGCCAACTAGAGCACACAACATTTATAAACATAAGCCAAGCTACTGCGAAAATGGCAGCATATTTTCCACTTTTCCATTTCTCAGTTGACATTTTCGCCTTCTTTTGAGGATTCCTATTTCCATTCAGCTTTGGGAAGAGCTGACACAGCATACAATTTCCCACAATGTCATTTGCAGGAACTTCAACTTGATTTAAATTGGCTACTCTCGCTCTCTACAAAACCAATATACTCGATCTGAAGTGGCTCAGATATCAGCCAGTGAATTTTAAACCGAATTTCTTACAGTGTACTGATTTTGTAGCTGGACTGCAATTTAACGAGCGAATTCACTTATACTCGCCACATGGCAATTAATTTGTTCGAGTAACAATAAATAAAACCTTTCAACTCAACTCAACAAAATGGCCAATAATAAATAATCGGCCTGCACTTTTAGCAATAACATTGGCAACAAACTACTTACAAATTTGAACATATGTTTTCATTACCTTAATTTAAGTCTGTAACAACTTTTTAGCTATTGTGCATTTTATTGAATTTGCTATTTTAAAGGTTTGTATTTTATAAGATAGAAATTAAATTTTGGCTTATAAAAACATTTTTTGATCAATCTAATTTTAAAAATGCGAGGAAAATTAAAGCTAAAAATGGTTTAGGCTTACCTGAACATTTTACCCAATATTTTAAATGTCTGTTAACCTAGCATTTTAGACCAAGTACACGGCAATATATTGGCCATTCAACTCATTTAGCTACATTTTCTGCCCTTAATCCAATATTACGTATACATCAAAGCAGTCCCAAAGTAAACGATGCTTCAAAATTACTTCAGTATCCGTCCACAGCTGCTGCTTCTGACCAGGAAAACGTTTTTGGCCAGGAGAGTGATGGCTTTAAGCGAATGTTCATCTTCCTTTCATATTTACATAAGCTCTGCATGTATTGGCTTAAGGTAAAAACAATAATCGTGGTAACAATTTAAATCCGAAAAGGCACTCGAATGTGGGCTGATGCTCTGCATTAATATTTCGAATATTTTGTGTATTATTTGTAGTAATATTTAACTGTTTTACTTTCTATTTAAAGCTGTTTTCAGCGCGAGAGTCCTTACCCAATGCAAATTTATGACAAGATTGAAAATATTTGAGGTTTAAATAATTGTGTTTAATAAATTTTACACACTTATTTACCCTTATCCCTTATTGTAGTATATAAATTTCACAAACAACACTTTTCTCAATTGGAACATTTCAAAAGCTAAGTAAGTTTCAAAATGCACTCACAAATTCGAAGAACAATAAATTTATTTTATTTATATATTATATTTATTATATTTATTTAATATATCTTGGCGCTGTCAACAGTAACTGCAAAAGTACATTTTATCTAGATCTTTATATTTACTCTACAAAGAAGCAAAATTTACACAGATTAAGCACCACTGGTGATGGAAAGCGAATCAAGTATTCAATCTCAAAATCACAAGAAATTACAATGGTTGATTCTTGCTGAGTCTAGCAAAATTTTGTATTGATTAATTCAACTTTTTCGGTTTTAGGATTGTATTTGTTTCAGGAGAAAGATTACCATATGGCTAAAGACTTCTTATAAGCGCTGAAAGTAATGGAGAAAGACAGAGCTGAGTTGTGTCTTGGCAATTATAGGGCAAAACTTACACATTTCACATACAACAAAAAGGGTTTAACCCCTTTGTACTTGTTCCCAATTTCAATTTGGTGAACTTCTTTAGGCAGGCTAAGTGCCAGCCCTGGCAAGGTGGCAGCCACAATATAGGCTTGGCTTTTAACCTTACAGCCTGGTCGAATATACAAAAGTGTGCTCAACTCTTTTGCCAATACGACGACTACAATTGGGACTGTTCCCTAGAGCACGTATCAAAGATGTGTATGGAAAGCAGGCTTATTGTGTTGGTAGTCACAGGACCACGCTCCTTTTACATTTGGCAACTGGTAAGTTCATCGGAGATTGCTTTTGGTAATCGCTGGTAACTCTGACTTATTTTCCTGCAGTGGCATTCTTCAAAACAATTTCAATTGCGAGTTCAATTTTGTGCTCCAGAAAGTAAAATGTTTACTACATTTTGCCTCAAAATCTGACCCGCTCTATTCGCCATTTCTCACAATAAGTAAATTAAATCTAGATAATAAGGAATATGTAACCAAAAAGGCGAAGAACACCAAATGTAATGGAAGTGGGAGTCATCCACGAGATCATCAACTGTATCTGAAAATTACAATTTAAAATATGTGCACTTGTAATCTTCGTTAGAGTTTGAAATATGTTTTTATATTATATTTTAATCATCTATATATTTAATTTACAACAATAATTATGCTTCTTTGGATAACACAAATGCAACCACTACTTTCGAATTTTAAAAACGCTTTCAATAATCTTAGCAATAATAAAATATATATAAAAATAAAGCAATCTATGTTTAATTATACGACAGATCGTTAATATATTTTATTTTATTTTATTATAATTTTATTTATTTTTCACTCAAAATACACACTCTTTATAGCGGTTTAGGCACAGAAAAGTGCAACAATCCTCGGCGACTTTGCATGGCTTACCAATTCCACTGCAGTTCTTCTTAAATTCCACTTGGTCAATCTGTTAATTATTGGATAATGAAAATGTTTAATAAAATCAATGCAGAATGCAACAGAACCTACCAAATCCACATTTTTTGTTGGACTCATTACTAAATCTTGCATTATTTTTTGTCTGTTCAGCAACAGTTTTGTGTTTAGTGTTAAATCAAGATTTGAAAAAGTATTATTCGTTTTCAAAATTGGAATTTTTCCCAAAGTACTGTTCCCTTTCACATCTAGTTTTTTCAGAGTGCTATTCCCAATCGCAAAGGGAAGTAGCCAAATGTTTAGTAATAAAAGAAAAATGCTGATAGAGTTTCGCTTATCCATGTATCACTGTTGATTATCTACTGACTCAAAACTTTAGTTTTTCCCTCTTTTTATAGGTTGCGTAGTTTTGAATTACTTTAAAAGCATATGTTGCCGTGGAACACCAGCTGAATTCTTCGTTTTATTATTAAATTAATATTATTGTAATAGGAAACTCAGAATTCTGTCTGCGTTGCAGGGTTTTTCTCAGATAAAACCACATTTTCGTATTAATTGGACAGAATTCGATTACATATTTTTTAATAAACGAAATAATGGATATTTTAGACTCGATGAATTCGTAGTAATTAATTTTTATTTTCCTCTGCTCATCTTTTGTTTCTTGTTGCTGTTCCTCTTCTTTATTCTATTATATTTCTAGTATAACTTTTCTTCAATTTGTGGTGCCTGCTTAAACTTTGAAAAATAAAATCAAATAAAATTTATTGCACATACAGATTGTTATTCCTTTACGCAACGATCCCACAAATTTAATATATTTCGTAACCGAATAAATTTAGGCTGTCATTTTCCATATTTATATATTTTTCAATTTCTCCATATGTTGTTTTCAATAAAAGCTGTGTTCCTACCCAAAAAACTGAAAATTGTCCACTGAAAAGTTTTGCCAAACAAAAGGGTGAAAAAAATGCAGGAAAAAACAACAAGGCCCAAAAACTTTTCTATGTAGTTTTATAGACACTTTCTCTCTTTGCTAGAATTTGAATAAAATTTGTTAAACTATAAAGGAATATACTTATGTTTTACATTTTGAGAAAAGTTTGAATAAAACATAAATATTACTCTTCTTTTTATCTTGACAGTTATAAAATGTATTTGACAGAAATGGCCTATCCAAAGAGTCAAAGAGTTATTTTTCTCTTGTACACATTTAGTGCAATTTAGCATACCTAATATTAATTTAAATCTACAATAAAAGCCAAATTATTATTTTCACAAATGCGCATATACGGAATTAGCCACTTTTTCTAAAATTTAGTCAGAAAAATATGTTATAACAACCGCAATTAAATTTGAGCCACAAAAAAAATTGTTTCAAAATAAATGCAAGCAAATTGAAATCTGATAAGCTATTGAGAAAATGATTTAAAAAAAAACAAGTTCGATCCGAAAAGCCAATTGAATAAAAATACAGCTTAATTTTTTTATAGTTTACTATTGTAATAATTGTTTGTAAACAGAGTAATTTACTATATAAAAGTCAATTGCATTTTAGTAAAATCCAAATTATTCTTTGTGAAATGCCATTGATTTTATTTAACAGCTTTATTCGAACAATAAATATTTATTTCAATATTTGATGTGCGATGTCCACGATTGAACAAATAGCTTACAATTTTTGTTTGGATTAAAATAAATAGATTTAATGAATAGTGTTGCTATATTAATAACAGTTTGGTCTTTAGTTTTTGTTAGGGCTCTGCATTTAAACTATTAAAATAATTATGAGCGAATTATTTTTTAATTGCTAAATACAGCGAAACTGCCATTCTCAATTTCTGTTAATAATATCCGAAATCTAGCACTTAAATACTTTCCTCAACACTTTGCACCAATTAAACTTTACTGCACTCTACTGCAATCAGGGAACTGGGGAAGGGATATGAAGTGCTTTTAAATTGAAGCAAATTGAAACTGAAAGTTCAAACTGAACCCTCGTACACATCCAGTAAAAGGCCCATCAAATCATAATTGAGCTGCAGAGTGTCCATCAATAAGGTGGACAGCTTGGAGATTGCACAGACAGGGAACACTACACTAGTCAACATGAAATGGGTATCTCGAAAAGTAAAAATGCTTTAAAGTTCACCGTAAATTAAATTACCATTTTTAAGGAAAATGATTTTATTGGCTTACATTCGAACTGCACACAAAAGTTCAACAATCTAATTAAATAAATTTTGAGAAGAATCTTTCATTTTTAATTTCATAAACTATAGAAAAACTTATAAACATATTAGCCAATATACCAAATAATTTATACACATCACTGATAATTCAATCCTAAACTAAGCTACATTTTTTGCGTTACCTCTAATTTTGTTAGGGCCAAAAACTACGTGTCTGGCTCAACAAAAACAATTTGATTATTGGTTCATGTGAACTTTTTGTTCGATGTTATCAAAAGTGGAGGAAAGCGAACATGTCCTTAATTTGTTTATGCTACAGTCGACAGGACATCGCTTCGTGGCATGTGCCAAGACTACAATGTTCCAAGGATACTTATTAGTTAATAACAAGCCGATGGACTTTGTTTAATCAAACTTGTTTTTTTTTCTTGCGACTCCCGAGATGTCAAAAGGCATTTAAGCACTAATTGGTCAACTCAAACGGAAAATAAGTTCTTACAGTTTACTCCAGTTTGTTTAGTATTTTATTTTGCTTAAGCTAGTTGAATAATAAATGGAATTAAAGAGCTTTGAGAGAGGGTTGCTGTGAATATCTTATGCAATGAGCGACTGTGCTATTTTCTCCTTTTATATATATTTAAAAGTTGTCACAACTAAGTACAGACAAATTCATATCTTAAACGGCAAAACACTTAAAGTTGCAGCAGCCATTAAAAAGGGTCTTCAAAAAAATAGGACATTGAGACAAATTGAGTAAAGGATGAGGCACGGATAAGCCAGAGTGTTTTTCAGCATGGCTTCCTGAAAACAAATTGTCGCTGAAAAGGAAAAAAAAAAACTAAAGCGCAAATTGACGCGACGCCAGCTAATCTTGTTTGGTTGCTCCTCAAAGAAGTCAAAGAAGCGAATCCATTTCGAAATCCTCGTCGAAATTGACATTTGATTAAAGCTCACCTCAACTCAGTTCTGATGGTGCCACACCAATTGACAAAAGCGGCCTAAGAGGAATATTAATCACATCAGCAACAGAGATAAATTGAAATTGAGTAGGACTGGAAAGCACTCATAATGGCCACATAATATTCGCCTCCGACAACCAGTTGGACAGCGTCAATTTGTAATGAGCTTAATGGCCCCAGAGAGCAATGCCATAAAGTATACAAAATTACGTTTTAATGGTTGCAAATGTTTTTTGTAATTGCATTTATCTCACGTCGTGTCCCTTTATTGCTCAACATTTAAATTTTCAATTTACTACATATGTACAATGTATAAATAATTTGCTATGCTGCTGGCTGAAATTTAATGTGACACCAAACACGATACTTTCAAATATAATAATAATATAATATGTTTGTAAACACAAATTTACTACAAGCAAGAAATAAATCTATAAATCAAGTAAATTGTAAAGTTGCAAACTTGTAAAAAAAATGCACTTTAAATCCAAATTAAATTCTCTTTTGTTGCTGCATTCGTTGCTTGCACAATTTATATAATTTTTGCCCGCCTGGTTTGCAATTGCTGTCAATCAGCCATCAAAGCAGCCGCTATAAAAAAGTTGTTGTGAGTAAACAAAAATGTTCACAGTGCGAACGATTGTGTTGATTAATTGCACAACATGAAGGCCATAAAAATGCATTTGCTGTTGGCAACGAAAAAAGAGAAAACTTATCAGTGTGTAACAATTGAAAAATTAAGAGGGCACCTCGAGACTGAGTTGAAAAACACGAGTTTTTAATTAAATGCATGTCAATGCCTTTAGCATGCCCCAAGATTTCATCAGCTCATTTCTGTCGGGATTCTCGTCTAGACTTTAAACACTTCTTTTACGTGTCGGTGTAAAAAAAAAAATAATCATATAAGGGCGTAATTACAGGCTTATTATAAAAGTTGATTCCTGCATTAAAAGGTAATTGTATTTTAATTTATGATAATTATGTTAAATTCGAAAACCCTGAAAATTGTTTTCTTATAAAATCTGTATTACTTAATATATTCACTTCACGCAGCTGGTCCGTTAACAGATTTGACGTGAATTTCCCGCCGGACGAGTTTAAAGCAGCAGGAAATTTGGGTAAGGTAAGGCTGAAGACTGTTGAAAACTTTTGAATTTCGTATACTTTTGAATAAGTTACAACCAACGAAATGTTTTGCAACTTTTGAACAACAGAAGCTACAAAAATTCCGCTGAATCTGCGATGTTGTTGAAATTCCAAATACCATTTCCCACTGGCTTCTCCTCATAGCTGACCTTTGTGGATTCTAACACAATTGTGTGGCCAACAAATGTTATCTAAGTGTTCAGTGCACACAGGAAGTATATTTAGTTCTCCCCCTCGACAAAATGCCATTCTCATAATTATGTTTTGTTATTATTCATGGCGATTTCCTTTCATTTATTGTTTTCGGCAAACCGTCAAAACACGGCAACGGCAATGGCAACGGCAAACAAACAAAAACTTTTACAGACATCCTAGCATTTTTAATTTCCAAAACATTTAATAAAGTCATAAAAAGAATTTGCATTATTATCTTTTGTTCCCATTGAGTGACTGCTTTCAACAGCATTTATCCAAGTTTATTATTAAACTGAGTTTGCCTTTGGTTACCAATGAAAGTGATAATAAAATAAGTGTAAATTGATGCGTGATAATTAAAATGTAAATTTGCTAATATAATTTAAGTAAAAATATTAATTTCACACACTGAAATATTAACCAATACTAACATTTTTTTTTTTTTGTGGGCACACAGTTAATTAACTTCTTAATTAGTACACATATTGAATAGAAAACACACAATCTTTAATCTAGCGCACACATGGTGAAATTGGGAAGTCGCCACTTTTCTCTTCCGAATCCTGTGCCCAGCTTTGCTGTTAAGTGGCATAACAAAGGAAATTTCTGTAGTTGACAGCTGCTGCCAGATTTATGTGTTTGGTATTGTGGCAGCAACGTGCAAAGTGGCAAACACGACTCCTTGTGCAATTGCTCACTTTTCGCCTGGACGTGTTTCATCAAATAGTTTTTCACTCAGCCAACTTTCCAAGGTGTGGCACTAAAATAAAACAGCTGAGAAGAGCTGCAATGCAGCTGCTTCTTGTGGTTGCAATTGCATTTCGGTAAAGGAAAATTATTTGGTCTGTAACCGAAATTAGCCTCACAGGAAATGACGTAAGCGGATATAGTCATTGACCTTGTGGTGGCGCTTTAATTACTAATGACCCTATTATTTATGGTTGGTTTACTGAAATTAAGAATTATCGCATTTCCAGTTAATTAAGTTATTCATCCCTTATGGCCGAGCAATGAGAATTGAAGTGTTTAATTGATGAATTTAATTTTCAATGATGCTTATAAATTATAAATATAATAAAATGATGAGAGATAAAAAAAAATTAATTGACAAAATTTATAATAAATCTGTTCAAGTAACTTAAAGTTTTTTGGGTGAGCATCAGAAACAAAGAAATTGACTATCTGCAAAATTGGACAATATAATTTAACGTATGTAGTTTTCCAAATAGTGAAGAGACAGGAACCAGTTTCTCAGATATAAAATTCTTTTACAATGTTTCAATGTTGTCACGGGAATAAAAATGCTTCTCGTTAATCTGGTTGATAAAAAAAAAACTGCACAGAATATGCAGTCAACATGAAGTAGACATAAAAGTAAAGTGATCACCTCTGGCAACGGCCTCGTTACAAATTTCCGAAAGGTTTATTATATTTTCCCTTTGCACACACACACACAAACACACACACAGACACTGAGCACACACCCCTCACAGACACACACACAAATTAAAGATGCATTAAAAACAAATTGCTGACTCTCGTATTAACAGAGGCACTGGGATAAATGCCCGGAAATGGCATGTACCAAAAATAAATATACATCGATGCGAATATCTTAAATTGCACTTAACCAGCCCAATTTAAAAAGGGGTTAAATGCAATGTAAAATGTTGTATTAATCGTAAATCCTTTGATCCCTAATATGTTGTGTTTTTCTTCTCAAAATCCGTAATAGGTTTGAGTTACGGCGAGGCCTTTTGTCAGTCACCAGTCAGCAAAGTGTGTTTAATGAATAAATAATCAAAGTTTGCACTGCTGTTTTTTTTTGCCTGTGGGTGCATATAAAAATATTTATTCAGTCAGCCTGCTCCCATTTTTTTTTGGCACCCACACAAACCAGCCATGAAATATATTCGTTTTCTTATTTGTCTTTTTATTTATTATTTATGTTTGCTTGGTATCAACTCATGTTAAGCTATTTGTTTGACAATTGCGGTGTTAATTGAAAATGTGAAATGTATTTTACTCTCTGCTTCTAGAAAATTTGTAACCACTCGCCTCATTAGCTACGAATAAGTCTCTAAATATATATTTAAGCAGTGCATCATCTTATAAAATATAAAATTATATTTAATCCAAAGCTGTTAGTTTGTCCAACAAGGTGATTCAATAGCAAAATGGCCACTTAGCATATGTCATTCAAATTCTCTTTTAGCGTCAGTCAATCTAAACATTAATTGGATACAAGTCCGTTCCAGACACATTCCTCAAATATCTCAAGTATCGAAGCTAAATTGCATGCCTTCATTTTCTGAGATGTGGCAAGTGACGTGAGAAAATTCAATGAATTAAATACATGTGTAAATGTTTGCATAGCTTTTACAAATTACTGCATAAGCAAGAATGTGCTGCACTTTGCTGACTTAACACCAGAAGTCAGAGTGTTTAATAAATTATTGCCGAATGCAACAAAAAAATCCGTATTTTTGACTCTGCACTTGACGTATGAGCCTTGGGGAGGGCAACTTACTGGACAAATTGAAAGCAATTTGTTGGCGAAAGGAATATTTTAAACTTTAGTAAAAGTTTCAACTGCATTCGGCTAACAGGGAAATAAAGTTAAGGCAATCAAAGTTGCACAAGGAGCTTACATAAACTCGATATAATACCAGTTTTGCTCGGTGAAACCCAACTCAAATACATTCAAAGTGTTTCGCAAAAATAAAAGCATAAAAACAACGTTAAACATGTTCCTTATACCATATCAATTCACATATATTTGTCATACACACATATTGTTGCATGTTTAATGTTAGTTTAATTTCTACAAGTTCATAACACAATCGACAAATATATATATATATATAAAATTTAAGCTACAACTTCAAACTTTGCCCAGTCAAAATTCTACCGAGACAATTCCCCAATGCAATGCTTGTCTGTGTGTGTGTGTGTTTGTTTGTGTGTGTGAGCGTTTGTTAGAGTTAAGTGCTTTTGACCCAAAGCCAAAGTTAGAAACCTCAGCAAGAATTTCAAATTGATTACTATAATTTGCTGTGGGATCTTTTGTGGGCTTTCGGCATTTAAATAAAGATTTACAAACCAAACACGCCCAAAACGTAAACAAAAAGAAATTTTACCAGAATTTATTGGAAACACTTCAGCACAAAATCATTGAGACAAAAATAATTTCAGACATTTGGGAATGTATCTGTATAGACCAAGATATTATTTCCAAATCATTTCTTTGGCCCCCAGACAGAGATTAGTGGTGAATCCCTTTCAAGTATTCCCCATGCATCAGATCGTTTGTTTATCATATATTCAAATAAATATATATGCAATATCAATTTCATGAGTAAAAGGCGATTATCCAAAAGAAGAGAGAAACCAGATTTGTATTGCTCGTTGCAATCAATTTGCGAATTATTGGTAAATTTGAATATGCGATTTTAGATATGCTTATTTTTCATTTGCATTCGTCGATTCGTTTGTAAATTGTTTTCGCTTTTCCACAATCTTTGTTTGCTTGGAAATATCAACATTGCACACATTTTGCTGTTTGCATTGTAAATTTAGAATTCAGATTAGATAGAACGCAACAGCTGGAAAATCCAGACAAATGTTTTGTATTCTCGAATTAGAAATTCCTAGAACAGAGGATACAATTTTTGCTCATTTTTTAAATTGTGCCAATAATTGGGTTGTAGTCCGAAAGATATGGATATTTATACGTAAGAGCAAATACGGAATATTCGAAAGAGGCAACAGCATTGACCAACATCATCATCGTTGTCATTTAATACACAAGTTTAATTGGTTGAGAGAAGGTATCCTGTTCTCAGAGAAAAGAATTTCCGGTTTGAGTGCACTGTCAGAATCGATGAAGGAGTCGCCATTACTGCTGCCAGTGCGTACAACAACAACAACAACAACCAAACTGGACACCAGATGAGGCAAACTCAATTATTGTTTGCTTGTGCATATTGATAGTAAAGTTTTCCCGTGTGGAGAATTGAAACTTAATTTCATAATTTAATTCATTAATATTGCATATTCATCAATTTGCATATGAGCAATTGTTTAATTAACCACAGGACTGTGAAATATTACATTAAATATGTGTATACAACTTACAGTAATAAATGATTATTTTAAATATTTAATTGAAAATAAGTAAACTGACAACAACTCAATTTTGTGACAGCTACTATTATATAATTAAAAATATTTGTGAAATCAGATAAACACTTTTTGTTTAGACTGTTTATTAAACAAATTGAATATTTCTTTAAATAATATGTAAGAATCGCTCCACTTATCAATTAACTCTTAAAAAAGAAACATTTCACACAAATAAATGTAAAAAGGAAATAATGTTTTTTGTCTAAGCTAGTCGACACAACTTAACTTTTTATTTTCACATCGCTTCATTTTAAATAAAGTCTCAATTCGAAAAAAGGCTAAAACGATGCTAACTGACGCACATGATTGTAGAAACAGCTGTTTTTAGTTGTAGTGTTGTGCAGCGCCATCATATTATTGGAATAACGGAACCAGCTTAGTTCATCCACAAGTAACTAGTTCAAGTACGAATGGGAATATGCGCATAACATAAAAGGTGCAAACAAAACGCAATAAACTCAAGTAAAATCATTGAAGAAATGTCTGTGCTGCGTTTTCTTGTAACGCGACAGGCTCTGGCGGCGATGACAAGGCGTCCAACCTTGACAACGCTACAGAACTGTCGCCCGCTGGCGTCGTTGGTCAGCAACATAAGTTGCAAAACAACAATAGCAACAACAGCTAATCCTCCATGCAGTACACAATTGCAACAAACGCGTGGACACAAGAAATTTGGACATGGCGAAGAGAAGACTCCTCGGTTGACGAAGTATTTTCATCTCATGGTGCTCAGTTTGTTTGTCATCTCGGTGCTTGACTGGGGCAAGTGAGTAACCAACTAGCGAAGACAATACAAATCGTTTGATATGTAAAAACCATTTTAATTTCTTCTATTTTTAGAGTGAAACGCATACTGGTGCCCAAAGTGGATGCTGATGCTGGTCAGCGACCATCTAATGCGGCTGGGGTAAATGGCGAGAATAGCAGCGACAGCGATAGCGAAGACGACGAGGAAGATGATGCCTCCGTCAATCTGCATGAAGGCAAAAAGATCAAGGAAAAAGTTGGCTTTCGCGAGCGCAAGGTATGCCAGCTAAATCCACTTGACTGAAGCTCCAACTAGTGTGACTATTCAATGCTGTTTATACTTTATACTGTATATATAAATATTTACTTATTTACCTAAGTTTTCTTATGACTTTCGTTTCTCTTTATGTTTGCCCATCACATTTTCTGTTGCAATTTACACACAACATCAAAAACAACACACAAATTCACACCCACATCAAAGATTATCGAGTATGAGAATCGAATCCGGCAATTTTCGACGCCAGATAAAATATTTCGCTACTTTGCCACGGTGCGTCTGCAGGATGCCACACAGACAATTGTATGCATGACACCCGAGGACTTTTTGCGCTCCATCTATCCGGGCATTAAGCAGCCAGATGGTAATTGTTGTGTAATTGGCATATCTTAGACTGTAAATACTAACACGATTCTGACAACACAATTGCGTCCCAGTTTTATGTTGGCGTCAGCGCTTAGTTTACCAATATCTGATCACCTTCCAATTGTCTTGCACTGCCTGATTTTTTGTAATCGCTTAAAGCTTAACTAAAGAAATATGTAATTGTAATTTTCCTGAACGCTTATTGCTTAGATCATTGAGTATGAGAATCGCATAAGGCAATTCTCGACGCCAGATAAAGTATTTCGCTACTTTGCTACCATCCAAGTGCCGGTTGCCGACGATCGCCATGAGGTCTACATGACACCAACCGATTTTTTGACTAGCATGACGCCAGGCATGAAACAACCAGATGGTATGTGGCTTTAACCCTCTAAAATCAATTCCACATCGATCCCAAAAAAACGAACTAATCTGGAAATTTATATTCTGCTCGAATGTGATTAACAAAGTTTACTCTTCACAGGTTTGGGGCTGGATCAATATCGTCGCTACGATCCGAAGGTAATACGACTTTGATTGATGTCAATTTTAGTACTTGTGATTTAAGTATACGTTTTTTTTCCAGTCCGTGGGGGATCAGTTAAATTTGCAACTGGAGAAGAACAGCATATTCTATAAGCTGGGCTCCTATGGTCTGATCACGTTCTCCGATTACATTTTCCTGCTCACCGTACTTTCCAGTAAGTATATTGACATCGGAACTCCATGATTGATATATTAAATTCTCGATCGTTTCTTACAGTCTCGCGGCGTCACTTTGAGATTGCATTTCGCATGTTCGATTTGAATGGGGATGGCGATGTGGATTGCGAGGAATTTGAGATGGTGGCGACACTAGTGCGGCAACAGACCAGCATGGGCACCAGGCATCGAGATCATGCAAACACCGGCAACACATTTAAGGTATTTGTTGTTGGAATATAAATTGTGACTCTTTTTTAGCTCAGTTCAGCGATCGAACGAGCGAGATTTAAGAGTGCCATACTAAACGATCTTTTGTATTGTATATTCTCTGTCTTTTGGCTTTAATCCTATTGAATACGCGTGTCCGTTAAATGCGTGTCTAACTGTGTATATAAATACTACTTCACTTCCTTTATTTGACTAATAACAGTCCCTCAAGGTACTTTTGAGATAACCAACAACAAATGCTTTTTGTAAATCTTTTCGTTTTGCTACCACACCCCTCACCAACACTCTACTCACGTTACTGAATATAATTCAATAATTGCACCCATTCTGCACCCAGTTGGGAAACCGTCACACGCCTACAATTTTTCTATTTGTTAATCACACGTTTTAAAATTTTTGTTATTATGGGAATCGAGTTGTATTAAAAGTGTTGTCTGCATTTCCGCAGGGCGTTAACTCGGCCTTGATAACGTATTTCTTTGGGCCAAACATGGATGAGAAGCTGACGATCGAAAAGTTCTTAGACTTCCAGGAGCAACTGCAGCGTGAAATACTCTCCCTTGAGTTTGAGCGTAAGCAGCCAAATGAGGAGGGTAAAATAACGGAGGCGGACTTTGCCGAGCTGTTGCTCGCCTATGCCGGCTATCCGCCCAAGAAGAAGCAAAAGAAACTGAAGCGCGTCAAGCGCCGTTTTCGCGATCATGGCACTGGCATATCCGAGCAGGATTATCTCGACTTCTTCCACTTTCTGAACAACATCAATGATGTGGACACCGCGCTGACTTTCTATCACATTGCGGGCGCCTCGATTGATCAGCAAACACTGCAGCATGTGGCCAAAACGGTGGCCATGGTCAACCTGTCCGATCACGTCGTCGATGTCGTCTTCACCATATTCGACGAGAACAGTAAGTAATCCAAACTTAAAGCAAGTAGTCCAAGTAATTTAATTCTTACCATAATCCATAGACGACAATCAGCTGAGCAACAAGGAATTCATTTCGGTCATGAAGAATCGCGTGCAACGCGGTCTGGAAAAGCCAAAGGATACTGGTTTCTTGAAAATGATGCGTTCGGTGTTCAAATGTGCCAAGGAAACAAAACCGGTCCTGTTGGACATCTAATAAACTTTCAGTTGACTTCTTATCATGGATTCTCGCTCAAAGCACACTTCTCAGTCATTTTTCTTAAGCTTGCCTTTTTTTATTATTTAGTTCAATTTGTACTTAAAAACGTTTTAGTGCAATTGAAAAAAAAATACTACTGGGGTAGTCAATTTATTAATTAAATTTAAATCTTTCTCTATTTTAAAAATCAGAATTGGCTCATTTAACTAAAATTGTTTAAACTTTCAAGTTTTATCATTTTTCCCGGCTTATGGATTTTAGATTTACTACCCCAAATGTTGGCTTTATAATATATAATTCTTGTATATTTAAATGAATTTTCTAATATCTGTTTTGCTCCTAATATGTTTATAAAAATATATAATAATATTTATGAAATATCTTAATAAGCAAATGCAAATAGTTTTTTTTATTTTAATTAAATATATAAAATAATAATCATATTTTAGATGGAAATAATAATCATAATTCTCAAAATCAGTTATAGGAAATGTATGTTTTAAGCAAATAAAAAGATGCTCCAGCATCTTTCCCAGGCAGAGTAGTCCTGCAGTGGAATGTCAGACGTTTAACAATTGGAATGTTGAATCTCAGCTAGTTGGCCATTAGGCTACATCTACATCTTGTTCCCCCTCATTCAGCTCATCGACACTAACGCCGTACAGCTCCAATTCGTGCTGCTTCAGGTGATCCGTGTAAGCGTCCAGTTGGTTGAACCGCACCTGGCACTCGCAGCACTCGAGCCAATCCTCCACAGAGCTATCGCCATCCTCGCTGTCAGATGAACGCTGTCTGTGCTGAGTCGCCGAGTCCGCCTCCAGTTGCGTGTCCAGGCCATGTGTCGCCCGATGCTCCGTGTAGTGCAGATAGTCGAGATATTTGGCCGGACATCGGAGGCACTTGTACCAACGTTCGCGCACATGGGTTACCATGTGCTTCTTCAATGTGGAACACTCGCGGAAGGGCTTGCGACACTTGCTGCAACTGAACGGCTTCTCGCCGGTGTGGATCATGTAGTGGCGCTTTAGATTGTGGCGCGTGCCAAAGACACGCTGGCACAGAGGGCAGGGATAGGTGCGACGACTGCGTGATCGGGCCAGACGACTGGGCGCCACATCGTTGCTCAGCGAGGAGGATGAGTTGGCGCTGCTGCAGCTGCGTGGCAGTGGCTGCCATGAATGTGATGCGGATGTGGAGACGGAAACAGTTGCTGCAGGTGGAGCGGAAGGCGGAGCTGCGGGCACAAGCGTCACCGTCAACATGGGTCGCTGTGATTCAAGCAAAGTTGCAGCCGGAGACGAAGCAGCCTGTTCCTCACTTCCAAATTCATCCGGCTTCAGTTCGGGTTCCGATTCCTGATCCGGCTCCAAGTCCATCTCTTCCTCCGATTGCACTTCACAGCCGGGCGGATTAAACACCAGATTCTTGCCCTCGCATTCCGAGCATCGTGTGGAGTCCTGCTCCATGGGCGCATGCAGGCGACAAATCATGCAAATATATCGCTGATCGTTCATGTGACGACGACGATGCTTTTTGAGATCGCTAAACTCGCGAAAGCGACGATCGCACAAATCACATGGAAATGGTCGCTCACCTGTTGGGTGGATAAATAAAAAAACAAGAAGATTTAAGCTGATTATAAGTCAAATTTTATACTTAAATAAGAAGAAGAAATAAGATTGGCCAAAATAAACAGCTGTAAAAGTCAGAAATTTTTCACTCCAAAAACTTTACCAAAACGCATCCGATTTAAACATTTTGTCATTTGGCTTAAAACTGCCTTTTTAAAGCATTAATTTAATTCTTATCTATTTATTTCCAATCCACAAGCAATTAATTATTTCCTCACCGACTAAGTTTTTCTATTTTCAGAACCAATAATCGGGAAAATCACATCTAGTAAGAATCATTACTTTTGCTTCATTCGAGTGAAGATATGCCCGATGCACAAGTGGGACACACACTTGTATCTCACCTGTGTGTATCATCATGTGACGACGCAGATTGTAGTTGGACTGCACCTTCTTGCCGCATGCCTGGCACTGGTAGAAATGACGACTGTTACGTTTCCTATATGGTCGAGTGGGTCGTCTCTTTGTGGGTGATTTCGATTGATTCTGCTGGGGTTGTGGCTGGAGCTGCTCCTCCTCTTCATCGGACTGCAGTACAATAACCTGGCTGGGCTCCACCAGCTCACAGCTAACTGCAGTCGCAGCTGGAAAATCTTCATCATCAGCGATGTCATCGCCGCTCTCTGCTGCTGCTGGCTCCTCCTCAGAATCGCTGTCGCTCAACTCAATCCTGGCTACAATTCGTTGAGGCTGCTGCGCTTTCGTGGCAATGAGCTGAATATCGGGCGAGATGCGCTTCAAGCTACGCGCTGCACTAATCACCATAACCGGTGGCTGTTGTTCCGCATTCACCTCATCATCGTCCAATAGCTCGATAATCTGCTGCTGCTGTTGTTGTTGTTGCAGGCGTAGTCGCTCCTGTTGCTGCTGCTGTCCAATTTTGAGCAGCAGACTCTTAATTTTGGCATCATCGATGGACACAAAGTTCTCCTCCGGCTCGCTGTATTCGTAGGTGGTGGGATCGGGTGGACGCAGGAGCTGACAGCTGACGTCACAGCAAGCGGTGGCCGTGCAACAGCATGCGTTGGCTGCGCTGACGCAGTCGCTGCAGCAGTCTGCGCACGCAGCAGACGCAAGTTCTATGCCCTAATCGATGAAAGAAACAATAAAAAGAAACCCGAAGAGAGTTCAAATCAAAAAGAGAGCTACGAGAATTTCAGAGAGCGGCTGCGCCAGTACATATGCTATGCTAATTGCAGTTTATGTCCTTGCAACAACAACAACAACTACAAAAATAATCGCATACCTTAGCGCAGTACATTAACAACAAACAGTGAACAATTTATTAGGGGGGGAAACGTAATTTGTGAGTGGCGCGCAGCTCTTCTGTTTTTTTGTCTTTTTTCCCGTGGCCGTTTCGCGATGTTCGCCGAGGCCGAGTGAAGAAGAAACTGGATTCGCAGCTCACTTGCCCGGGCTCAGCAACCTCGACAAACGCCAAAAGTCGAGTTTCAGTCGGTCCGCTGCCGCTGCTCGCAGCGCAGTCTGAATCAGCGAAGCGAAGCAACAACAACAATAACCACAACGACACAGCACCAACAACACAGGCGGGCGCAACAGGCAAGACGACGTCGACTGTGCCGCAGGCTTTTTATTTTTAATGCACATAATGTAAAAACCAAAACAAAAATCCAATATAATAAAAGAAAGAGCGTTGGCGACCCGGTAAGCTACTGCTGCTACCCCTCTCTACCCATCTCTATGTATCTTTCGCTCTCTCTCCCAGACCCTGTACCGTTGCGTGCGTTGGCTGTTAACTTGATTTTTCTTCAGCAGCGCAAAACGAAAAACAAAGAAAATGAGCAGGGCGAACCGAAAGCAAGGCCCCAAAGACAACAAATACATACACACATACAACAACAACAGCAGCAGAAACAATCGAGATCGAGCAGAAGTGAGAGAGAGTGAGAGCGCCAAATGAAACCAGCGAGCGTCGCGGCAAACTCAACTCACGATTTTCAAGACTACTTCGAGCAGCCAGCAGCGAGCAGTGCTGCGTGGTGGCGAAGACGAAGACACAGACGAAGGCAAGCTCCATTAAAGCACGACTATAGCGAAACGATTCGTGCTCCCAACAACAACAACAACAGCAAGTCAGAAGTGGCTGTCGAGCAGCGTGAGCTCCGTGCGCAACCATTTCTTGTTTTTTTTTCCTTTTTTGCGCAACAGAAACAACAACGGCAGCCGCAGACTTTAATTATCTGCCATTTATTTTGTATTTTGCTTTATTGGCGTCAGCGCTGACGTCGGCAGCAGCAGCAAGAGCTTTGGCTGCGTCAGCCTTACGACAGTGTTGAGCAACGACCCACAACTGGGCGCCCTTCAACGATGTTGCCCTGTTCGGCTGGCTGGCATGCCAAATGCTCATTTGTATGCATTTAGTGTGGGTGTTGATTTTGTTCTGAGTAGATCGCGCTACTCCACTGCTCCTCCTCCTGCTGCCCATTTTGCTAGTCGAGTGAGCGATGCGATCGTGACAGGCAAGTACGAAGCGTCTTTAAGCGTGCCCGCGAAACTTGTTTTATTTATGGATCGACGCACGCCCACTTGCCCCACAGCCTAGGCACCTCGTGTGTTTCTGCATCGGCATAAATAGTCGCTTAACGTGCCTGACCGACTCTGCCACAACCACAGCCAATGGCAGTGTGTGTGGGGCAATGCGCTCGGCGCTCCCAGCCAGGTGTTCGAACTTTTTCTGAGCCACACATACCACAAATATATATACATAGATACATATATATATAGGTATATTTACTTATTCGCAACTGCAATGCTATTTATAGCCTTTCAACTAAAAATATACTTAAACCCTTAAGAAAATACTTATATTTATACTTTGGAATTATTGCCAATTTGAAATTTATTTATTTGAAAGTATTTATGATAAACAAATTTATTAATTATCCAAAATAAAACAATGAACTACGGCAAATGTCAAAGAAATAAATAAAAAAAATATTTTAAATCCATATAGTTTTCAATATATGAATAAAAAATACTTTAATAAATTTACTTTTATGTTCTTCAATTCCATTCAACATTTCTGATCTATATTAAAAAAAAACGCACTCAAATAGTTTTTAATCTATTGAAAAAAACTTGTTTATTATGTTTTCTTTTTCATCCAAAAAATAACATTTTGAAGCTAAGTATTTAAATTCGCATATAAGACAGAGACTACAGTCAATCTGTCTGTTATAAATCGATCGTATATATATACATAATACATACGTGATTATATATATATATTTATATTTATAAGAAACATATTTGGCAAAAATTGGATTGATTCTATTATCTAAGCGAGCTAACAACTAAGTGTAGTGTAAATAGAGCTTAATACGTAAATATACAATAAAGGTAATTTCCATTTCATAATTATATATATATATATTATATCTCATATATCATCTATAGACAGGACATTGGTAACGTAAAGTTGAGACAAATACATAAAGAATCGATCGATTCGCGCAAAATACATATTAAAAACACATGCTGCTAATTGATTTATGAATTACATAAGATACAAAGATATTATTATTATTATTAATATTAATTTTATTATTATTGTTATGGAGAAAGAAGGCAAAAGTTAGTCTGATGATATGCAAATGTAGAAAAGATGTGGAGTTATGGGAACTTAATTATGTACAGTTTCTTATGGCTAAGGCGAACTAAGTAAAGCTCGGGGCATTGGGTGGGTGCTGGATAAGAATAACGCTGGATTGGTGCCAATTATTATTAATAATAGAGCTAAGTATTAGTTTCTTAAATTTTCTTCTTCTTTATGTTGCTAATAACTAGGGGCAGCAGCAGCAGCGTATACAAATTACAGGGTATAAGCAGCAGCTGCAGTTCATTCTATGGTACAATTGCGATTGGGATCGCTTAAAGCTTTTGCTGCACATCCAATTTGTTGACCTTGCTCGGCTCCTGCGATGTGCCCAGTTTCTCATGGTTCACAATGAACTTCTTGGCCCCGGAGAAGCCCTGCTTATTGATGTAGAAACTCTTCTGGCCAATTGGCGAGCCGCCATCGTCGACGGCAAGCCGATTTAGAAATGTTGCCGCCTTGGCGCCACTGTCGCAGGAGGATGATTCAATGCTGATGGACGAACAGCCGCCAATTGACGACGTCTCACTCTTGGCATCATCCATCAGTGTGGTATCGTCAACCATGTCGTTGACAAGCAACTGGGGACCACCGCCAAGCACACTGCTACACGATGCCGTCGACAATATGGACGAAGTGCGACTGCGACAAGTGTTTGGCTCGCTCTCCGCTATCGAGATGCCCTCATCTAAGCTCTGACTCTGACTGCTGTTGCTGCCCGCCAGACAGATGCCATCCAGGCCATTTACGGGTAGAATGCTGCTCGGCGAGGCGGATACTGGCGAAGGACAGCCGCTGCTGCTGCTGTTGTTGTTGGTGCCGCTTCCGCCAGCATTGTTGTTGGTGCACAGCTTCGATATGAAGAACTTGGGCGTGTTGCGTCCATCGTATGTGCCCGAGTCGGGACTGGGACACACCGATGACGGCGATTGGCACACGGGCGACGAGCCGCGACTGCAATTTGTCAAAGTTCAGTTACAAACGAGAATTTTAATTACTTTGGCCTCGAATGTTTTGTTTGCTTTAATTAACATTAATGGAAAATTTGTACTAACAATTATTTCTCATTTCTGGTTCTGATCAATTTGAATAAACAACAACTAAAGCATCCAAAGTCGAGATTAGTTCGCTTACCTGTCGGTGAAGATCTTCTTTGTCGGTGGCGAGTAGATGCTCCAGTTGCTGACGCCTGGATTATTGTCATCCAACTCAAATTTGCGCTTGACGGGACCCAAAGATGATGGTCTCATCGGTATGGGCGACATCGAGCGCCGTGTGGAGAATGTTCGACGTGTCGGCGATGGTGAATACGGCAGACGTATTCCCCCTCGATTGCTGGTGGGACTGGGACTGGAGCAGCTAGTGCTGTTGCTGCTGCCGCCCGTCGGTGGCAGAACGACTTGCAGCGGATTGGAGAACTCATCCGATTTGCATGACCAATTCTCGGCGACCAGTGTAAGATCCTCCCAGCTCTGCGAAATCTGTATCTCGCGATGCACCTCCCGCTCATGGTTCACCTCGCGACTGTTTAGATCCGCGCACTCCTCCTGCCGCAGCTGCGAGACGCGTGGCGTCAAACATAGCGCCGACTGGCCAACTGTTGCACCACCCGCACCACAACCAACGCCACCCGCACCGCCGCTTAGAGCCGGGCTGTAGCTGGCCGAATAGCGACGCGCACGTGGCGTAAACAGATTAAACATCGGAGCCGGCGACACTTCACGGGAGCTGGGCTGCGATCGGATGTGGATATTCTTGCCAAAGCAATCGATGCCAGCCGCTGTGCTGAGACTGAATTCGGGACGCTGCTGCGGTTGTTGCTGTTGCAGCTTCTTTGGTGTCTGCTCCCTGGCAGCAGCAGCTGCTGCGGCGGCGGCCCGTGTCGTCATCGGCGTTGGCGCCGGTGTCGGTCTGCCCGACAGTGTGCGTATTATGGGCACGCTGAGGCAGCGCTTCAACGTCTTCGAGCTGCTGCTCGGTGGCGGCTCCAGCGTGTCCATTGGTACAGACGCTTCTTCACCCTCAGTTTGCCCCTGCTTCATGTTGGGCAGCTCATCGTTGCTGTTGCTATTGCTGCCATTGCTGCTGCTGCTGTTGCTACTGCTACTGCTGCTGTTGCTGCTGCTGCTGGCGTTCGTATCCATTGAATCGAGTCGTCGTCTATAAATAAAAACTATGTTTTTGCTTTACTAGTTTTTGTTTTGTTCTTTTTTTTTGCTGTAGGCTACGATGTGGGTATTTTTAATGTTTTGTGGGTTTCAGTTGCTATAAAATTGCTTGTCAACACACTCACACACAAATGCACACACACATTGTCGCTATACAACACACAACACATTTTTGAACTTGCTCGCTCGCTCGCACTCATCTGGCGCTGGTTCAGTTTTTGGTTTGTTCCGTTCACTTGGGCAGCTTAAAATGCATGTGGTCATTTTTTTTTTTATCAAGTTACTCCAAGTTATGATTAGTCCGTAAATTCTTATACGGCCGTCAACATCCCAATATTGCCGTCAACGTCGGCGTCGTCGTCGTTGGCGACGTCAGCGTCGGCGTCAATATTTTTTCGCCCAAGCAATTGCAAATGGCAAGTTTTTTACTCGCTTTTTATACTGTCTATTTGCGGTTGGGGCAAGCAAATGCTGCACAATTTAATTCGGCAATAGTTTGGTGCTGCTTTTTGGTCACCTTTGCTGGCTTAAGAACTTAGCAAAATGCTTGAATTTACTTACAAAGTTATATCCTGTGATTACAATTTTCTTCAGCCAGTTTTAGTTTTTTCTCAGTGTTGGGTAACGCCACCGGCATGGTGCACAGATACGTTCAGACATTTAAGCAAAACCAGCGTCAGCAATGAATAAAAATTTGTTGTTTGAGTATTGACAAAAATTTTTCAGTACATTTAAATTGCAAATATGTTTCGAAATATTCTCTCTTTACGAGTGTACAACTAATTTTGATGCCAAATGCTTCAGTACAAACGCGTGGCGTTGCGGTGATCGGCTCTGTCTGAAGAGTCGCACGCCAATGCTCGACCACTTATGCCGTAAGCGTTGACGTTGTGCAACACTGTGAGGGCGCGCATCTTAAAATATCTTGCTTTTTACATGCGCACTCACCGTAAATCAATGCGCACAATTGAAAAAATTGAATTTAATATATATATATATATATTTACTATATGCGAAACTTAAGAAAGTGGTCATACCAAGATGTATGTGTGTACAAGCTACATTTTAATTTGGTAGTTAACTTAACAAAAATCACAACTAATCATAATAACACATTCCGAGATACTTTCATTCAAGTAGGTTGCACAAACAAATTTATGCCGTAAATAATAAGTAATGTGTTTAAGTAATGCATAACTTAATATTTTTTCGTATCTCACTGAATTTATAATACTCTTTTTTTTTTAATACTAAGAATAATATTGTTTTTTTTTCTTGTTGCGACACATTCATGGGTGTTCTACAGCTCAATTACACTTTATGCTAATTTTTTTGTATTGTTAGTTGACGCCAGTTACTCTTCTTGGTTTCATCTTCTTCTGTCTCTTGGATGGTATTCATTTGCGACAATTGAATTTGTTTAGATATTTACTTGACTAAATTAGAGGACAAAATGAAATCAGTATACTGTAGAAGCATCCTACAACTAGTTTGTAGTATCATAATGAGCGGTGTTATGTGTAATGTAAACGGAAATCGAGTTTCATTATCTTTTTCCCTTTTTGAGTTGACTAAATTGGCAAACGCATCGGCTGCTATGGCATGCGGCGGGCTTCTCAGCGAGAGACTGTATCCTTAGCCATCGGCCAGGGATGGTGTAACCCAGCCATACTTTTCGTGCGTTTTGACCAACGAGCGGAACGACTCCTCTGCCTGACGACTGGAACGACAACAACAAATTGGATAAAATAAATATGGTTAAAAATAGCAGTTAATTTTTAAGAACGCACCGACTAAACTCCTTTGAACTTTTCGATTTGCGCGCAATGCGACCCTGACCCTTAACAACGCTAGCCGCGAACTGCATTATCACCGCCTCGACGGTGTAGGCACTGGCCCAGCCCCTCGGTGTGAGCAGCTCCATGCAAATGGCGCCACCTTCCATCACGTAACCCTTCTCGATGCGCGGCTCCACGACACGCATAAAGGGCGGCGCAAAGGGAAAGTTGTGGGGAAAGCTCAAATGCAAAAGAATCGCCGGCACATTCATTTCAACCATGTCGTGGGCCAACGGCGAGTCCGGATCGATGACATGCAATCGCACATGCCACTCAAATAGACTGTCATGGACCAGCTCCACCTGTAATGAAGTAAGAAATTAGTTTCAAATTTTAAATTAATGCAAAAGAAGGAATTTAGTTTAGGACTTCTACATGCTCTCCTTATACGAAAAATTATTTTACTTTTTTAAAAAATTAATATTAGTATAATAATAACAACAATAATACAAATAATAAGCAATATGACTTTGTCAAAAAATAAGCAAATACTTTTATTTTTGTATTACCGTAAAAACGGCATCTTTCTTGATCTGCAAGCGTTCCATTTCGCGGAACTCCTTCATTAGACGACGTGAGCGTATGGTGGTATCGGGTGGCATCAACAACGAGCGTCCAGTAGCTGGTGCCACTCTGAAAAGCATTACATAAAAGGGATTATTAATTTAACCTTTACTTTTATTTGTTTTGCCATTGCGCTTACTTGTGATCTTGTCGGAGTCGCTTGCCCGGAGACTCGCAGACTGGATGCTCGGCGTGCTGCCGCAAGAGAGCATTCCGTAGACTTAACTGAGTTGCTGGCCCGGCTCCACTTCCGACTCCAGCAGCAGCTTCATTTGCTGCAGCTCCAGATTCTGTTGTTGCTGCGGTGGCTGCTGCTGCGGCCGCGTCTCCATCAGATCCAGTGGCTGTGGAGCCGGCTGCGACTTCAACCTGATTGTTGTTCAGATTATTGTTGTTGTTGTTGTTGTTGCTGTTGTTGTTGTTGCTGTTGCTGCTGGTGCTGTGCTCGGCGCCATCGGCGCCATCGGCCTCATCGCTGCTCTTATCGTTGTTGTTATTATTGTTATTGTTGTTATTATTATTATTGTTGTTGTTATTGTTATTGTTCCTGGACTTTTGGAAGATTTGGCGAAGAACGGAAACGACTCTTTCTTTGGAACGTGATGACATGTTTGCAGTGACTTTTCCCTTTGATTTCTCTAGCGGTGGACTTTATTTCTCGTAACAAATTTCACTATTGAGCAAGTGTGTGTGTGTGCGTGTGTAAATGTGTGTAATTGTGCGCTTAATTTCTCAGTCTTTATTTTATAAAATTGTTGTTGCGGAGCAGCGTCAATGGTGCTGCAAGCAGAGACAGAAAAGAAACAAACAAACATAATTTTTATATATTGACAAAGTTTGCTTTTATTCGCAATCAAATGATAAGAAGACTTTCAGCTGAAAACAATCCACACCACATTTTTTTAGAGCACATAAAAATGTCCATGACCTACGCCCCATTTCCAGATAAACGGATTTTCGCAGCGACCTTGGAATCAGTAATGAGAGAGAACAAAAAACACACTTACTGGCTTGATTATATGTGGATACCCTGCATTCCTTGAAAAAATTGTACCAGACTGTTATCCATTAGAAAACATCTTAATATATGTAGATGGGGGGTTTTTTGTTCTCTTGTGTTTTTTCAGGACTAAAAGGAAAATGTGAAAATAGTTTTTATTTATGGGTATCTGAAGATAATCAGTCTGCGATAGCTAACAAAGAACTTGAGAGACACTTCCCTCGCAGCTCGCTATCCCTCTCCCTCTCTCTCTCACAGCTCCGACAACATCCTTGACAACATTTTCAAACTTAACCAAATATAAATATGTAAATATATATATATATATATATATATGTAAATGTAAAAATATATATATGTTAAATACTCGCTGCCAACTACGAACGAGGCAAGCGCAACAACAACAACAACAAAAGCTTATAAAGAATAACAAAAAAATAGCGTCGACGATATAAAAAAAGCTTATTGCGACGTAGCCAACAGTTACCAGGCCATCAGACTGGAAGGGCGGGGCTTGGCTGGGCGCGGGAGATTGCGCTGAGTTTCCAGGAGGTGGGGGAATATATTTCTCAACATTTATGTGAAAAAGTTTTGCAGCCAGCTCATGGGTAAAGTGGATGCTGTATGTGTGTGGAGACTGGGTACGGATTTGCTGCAGGTGGATGCCAGCTTAGGTGTTGACCATGGGCCAAAGCTGTTCCACTTGCGCATAATTAGCTGAGCCGTTGCTTTGGAGACTGGTCATCATGTAGCACCACAGGGATCAGTGCTGGCTTGGAGCCAGGCCAATCCAATAGCCAAGGGGCAACATTTTATATAATGGCTTTGCATATTTATGTTAACTAGTCTTATTATCAAATGCATCAGGTGATTAGGTTAACAAGGGGCCAAAGCGACCAAATTTAGTGCTCCAAAGTAAGCCACGTAGCTGCTTTGTATAAATAATTAATTAATTAAACAAGAACTTGGAAAGAATGATTTATTTACTTAATTTTAATTTGAGCTCCTTTAATTTTCTATCACTTTTTATAGCCAACCAAAGAAGCTCTTATTATTAAACGATTATACGTACAATGATCCATCGACTGTACATTATTCGATATTTAAAATTATATTTAGACCGATGTGCCTAAGATAAAATTAATTGACTAAAAATTGTACAGTTAAAAAATCTGTCTTCTGTAAAAATTTCATATTCTATTTTCGATTTTATATTTTCACAACAAATGAAAAGCTGTTCATGAAAATAGAGCCTTTTGCTTAATCGGTTATCAATAATTTTGTGCACAATTTTCACATTCCAAATGCATCAATTTCTATTCATGTTGTTTAAAATGGGCTAATTGTGCTGCCAACTCAATTAACGGTTGAACTATTGCCATTTCTCGTCTACGTCCGAGAATTACAAATAATGATTGATTGATATATATATCGTTGGACGAAATAAATGCCATTAGCACATCAGATGGACGGCATATGTAAGCTGAGAGTTGACTATTAAGAGAGTAGAAAAGTCATTAAATGGACGGATTTCAGTTCAGATGGCATTAGGCTATTTATCGATATATTGCTGATTGAATGTTTCCTGCCCAGCGACGACGACTATTTATAGATTGCTGCACGTTTAACACTTTTGCTTTCAGCCCAGACGAAACTCTGTTCAAGACAAGGCCAAGTTGGGACACAAGTTCCAAGAGATTTCAAGCAAGGCAAAAATGGCCCAACGGGGAGCAAGCGGATTGTTTACGCAATGCTAGCCTGACAGACACAAAATATCTTTTGCATCCAGCTGGGCATGGCATTAATTCAGACGAGATATATATATATATAGACGGTATATTTGCATTTCTATTAAATAAATGTAATTTAACAAAGCCATTTGACAGCTTTGATATTGAAGGTCAACAAATTGAGTTAAGTATGGGAATTTTTTTTTTTAGCTCTGTGGAGCGGAGACTATCTTATCTAGCATTGTGAAAATCGATAAGGCCACCCTATTAGTAGACGCACTGACCTATCCCAGAGGGGAGTCTATGGGAGTATATATATATATTCATATTTATATACAGCCTTGGCATATTAAATCCCAGATACAAGTTGTGGGCGGCTAATAACACAGTGTGGCAGTTGAAAGCAACGGTTTAGTTAAATTTGCATTTGGTTGAACTGTTCAATTTATAATAGCATTAAATTAAATAACAGGGTGCCCTCACTCTAAATGTACAGCTGTAAATGACTCGATATATAACGTTAAATGATAACTGTATGCGTTTGTGATACTTTCTGCGATACGTTTATCTAGTTATATTATTGTTTGGTGCGTCACACAACACTACAATTGTAGCGTAATTGAGCGTGGGAAAATATTCGAATTTACACAAAAAACATCAAACTGTAAATACACTTTTTTTTTAATATAATTGTATGCACACAAAATATGTAAGTATGCATATATGTGCATGTTTTCACTGGAATAAACAACTTGGCAGGCAGTGATTGTTGTTTTTGTTGGTCTGTCATGCAATACACCAACAGCTGTTCAGCTTGTTGTTGTTGCCGTTGCATGCAAATCACAAGCGCAAACACACGAAACAGCGTCATAATAAAAGCAGCTTCGTGCTTTAGAAAACACATAAAACCAACAACAAAAAAACATATGTCGGTTGTAACTTCCTATGTGCATTACTTGCAAGCATTTGTCAGACTATTGATTTTCGGTGCGATTTTTAATTGCAATTCAAATTCAAACGCATTATTAGTCAACACTGCCGGCCGCCAGCTAAGAAAAAGTTATTAAAAGCGCAGCACCAATTTGATAGGTGCGAGCGAAACACAAAGCGCACCAGTGACTGGGGAATCAGAGCGAGTGCGAAAGTCAGCGAGCAAGGGAATTTGTTTGCTAGCTCAACAGTTTCTTTGTTTGCCTTTGGCAGTAAATTGTTTTCATTTTTTTTGCGATGCACTTTGCGCCTGTCATGGCAATCAGTTATTGTTGTTCTTGTTGCTGCTGCTGCGAGCCTTTGTGGTGAGTTGTTCTCTCTCTCTCTCTCTCCACGTACCCCTATCTCCTCAATCAATCAGTCTCCTTCAACGGTTCTGTTGTGCTTTTTGCCATTGTTCTCATTGCTCATTGGCTGCTGTTGTTGCTGCTCTTCTCTTATGGCTTTGTTCTTTTTATTTATAAACTGGTTAATATAAGCCAATTGAATTAGGCACAGCTTTAAATATGCTGATGCATTCATATTAATCAAAACCACTAACTTCCTGGTTTCGCAATTTGCAAGTTCGCTGACTTTAAATCATCTGGATTAAGTATAAAAAAGCAATATAAAATAGTTTGTATTTTTTATACGCACTTTGATCGACTTTGGTTTGCTGCTAGTGTGGGCGCAAACAGTTATTTAGCTCTTTGCTCCACTTTGACCTTGAGCTGTGTCGTCTCTGTTTATTTATCACTCTCGCGTCGGGTGTGACGGCATAGTGCAATAGATTTTGTCCTACGCAGTAATTTTATTTTTGTTTATATTATTCGCAATTCGGCTGCGGCACGTAGAAGCTGCCACAGCGCCCGTAAGCAGGCAACATACACACACAATATGTTCCACCCAATGTTTTATGCTACTAGGAAAATATGCCCTTTTAAAAGGCTTATGTTACATATCAGACTGTAGCAATTGTCTAAAGGGTATCTGCAGGTTGGGCAGCGGAATCTCTCTTTAGGCGAGATAAGGATGCAAAGCTTTGCCATTGAGAGAGGCCCACTTAATGGCAGCGGCGTTGCGCGTGTCCTCTGCAAACGGAAGCCATTTATGAAATTGCTTTCAACAGCAACAACAATAGCAACAACAACAACTGGGCGACAAGCTGACGCGTATGTCATGTGAGATGATGATGATGGTCAAGGGTCTCTTGGCTCTCATGGCTCGTCTGCTCGGTTAGGTTAGTTAGCGGTTCGATTATGGTCCGTGTCAGATGTAAAGTGAAGTGATTAAGGACGAGCAACCCAGCTAGATGGAGTCGGTCGTAAGTGTTGTCTGGAGAGCCATAAAGAGGAAACACTATATGCAGCCGAGGGACGACTCCTGTTAACACGAAACTTGTGCAACCTTTACCAAAAGTTCAAATAGCTCTTGGTTAGACTAATTAATTAACCATCAAAATATTCTGCTTAATTTTGATTTGATTTTATAATGAATTTAACTCAAGCCTAAAGGATATTTTTCTAAACTTTTATAATTCATATTTACAAAAATTAAGAATTTTGAAGAACACTTTTCATATCCATAGTAAAATGATGCACGTTTTACACTGATTTATTTACTTTGCTCTTCCTTACTTAGTTTCTCCATTAGGTGAATGGTTAAACAAATTCAATATATAAATAGTGCCACTCGGGAATCACAGCGCTGACGTCAATGAAGCACAGGATGTTAAAAAAGGAAAAGGAAACTAAAATACAGGAGAAGTACGGGTGAACCACCCGTCTGACATATGAAGTAAATTGTTTATCAGCTCAACTCATGTAATATTCATAAATCCTTAACGCACACTGACTCACTAAACTTCATCTAATCGGCGCTGCCATTTGCTATTTATAGAGTCCTCGCACAAGACATACAGGTGTAAGTAAATGCTGGAGGTGGCTCCTTAGGTGGCAATCATGTGCATGCATAATCAATTTACGACTGTGTGTAAATCGAGAAATTTGTCCATGAAACTAAAGTCAAATTGTTTATGTATACAATGACGATGATTATGTTCTTGATGATGATGATTATAAAGCAACCCAAAACTTTAACTGATCAGCGACAATTTAAATGCACAAAGCGTAGAAGTCAACCCCCACTTTGTCGATTTTATATTGGGTTATTCATGATGTGCACCCCAAACAACAACAAGAGAAACAGTTAGTCAGCAAGCTTAAGGCAATGTAAACAGCAGCAGCAGCAGCAGGCTTTCACAACAACAACTGTTGCCGTCTCATTCTAACTTGTTCACACTTCCGCATTCGCTGCTTGGAACGCGTTCGCTTCCATTTCCATTCATTCATGAATAACACACAGCCAAACACACACACACACACACACACACTCGAAGCGAACTTTGCCTTCTGGGCGCTTTCAAGTTGCGTGTGGGCGTCGAAATGTCAGCCAGCAGTAAATAAAATTGGCGCATTTCTCTGCCGGTCTTTTTTATTGCATTTCTCTCTCCATCTCACTCTCCCTCTCCCTCTTTGCTCTGCTCTGCCATCAAATCATTTGCAGGCTTTTATAAATAAGTGAATACAAAACGTTTTGACTTTAAGGATTTCTTCAAAATACTGGCAAAGCTTTTGGAATGAATCGTTATCTGGGAATATCTAAAATAGTAAGGTAATTAAATTATTCTATATGTTTATTTACATATAATTTTGAAGGCTTAGTTTAAATAAAAGTTTTTAGAGTGAGATGTTATAAAGGAATTAGTATATTTAATATGTAAAATCGTAATTTTCTATTCTAATTCCAGTGTAACGTATAACTTGTATTCAGTACGATTTCTTTAATTACATTGACAATGCGGTTTTTTTCCAGAAATGTGTGGATTCATCATTTTCTACTGTTTTGTTTGTTTACACTGAGAATACTGACAATAACAAAAACAATGAGACCAGAACTAGCATAGCAACCAAAATGTGGATGAATATGAAACCATATTCGCAGAAAATCATGAAACTAATCCAATAAATATCAATTCGTTTTAATTCACAGCCAAGCTATATAAAAGTAAATAAAATGGTATATTAAAAACAAAACTATATTGTGAGCAGATTCTGTAATGCTGACCATTTCGGCCATGAAACTGCTTTAACGGAGCGGTAATAGCAGCTTTACAATAGAAATTTGAAACTTTCGACAGAAACAAATAAGCAATTTGTTATCTTTTCTGCTTCAATTTTTTTAATTGCTTTTTTTCCAGCTAAATAAATAAGAATTCAGAAGTTCGAATTAACTGGAATAGAGGGAAAAACATATTTCATGAAAGGCTTGCTATTCATGACTAAGTTAAAGTAATTGATGAAATGTTTGAGAAAAGGAACATGCGCTGGTCTACTACTGGGCCTTGGCCCTCGAGGTTTAAGCCTTCGGTCAGACAAAACCCACTCAAATTTTCAATATCAAGTTCAATAAAAAAACTGACATTGAATGCACGACAAGAAGCATTCTAGTGTCGCACTACTCGCACCATCACTGGCAGCAGCAGCAGCTTTTAAAGCGCAGAAAGCAGCAATGTCAAAAGCTAAAGTGCAATAGTCAAAAACAAACACACACGCACACAGATGCGATGGCGGAATTGTTAATTGTTCTATTGAATATAGAATCATAATAAAATAGAAGATATTCTCTGGTCAAAAGCTCGCTCAATTGGACCAAGTGACAATGTTGGCTGTTGCGGACCCAAAAGAGCAGAGCGGCCAACAAAGGGATAGATAACGGCACTCTCACGCACACACACACATTTAACAAATATGTACATACACACACATAACTTATTTTTAGGGCTCGCTGTGTAACACTTACCAGCACTTGGTAATTCTCCTCTTTATTTGTCAGCTCGTTCTTATCAGCACAGCAAAGAATCGTCTTGTCTTTTCTTTATTTTTTTTTTTTTTGTAAAAACTTTATGATTTGACTTTGTTGAAGTTCGAATTTTATTTTGCTTAATCAGTTTTCTTTACTCACTTTACAAATATTGAAGTCAACACTTTAAAATTATTTTGAATAATGAGGCGCTAGCAGAACGTAGCTGCAACTCGCACGAAAATAACCAGGTAACTTTTTTCTTGTTTGGAGTTCGAGCGAAACACGTCCCACCAATGTTAAAACCAGCGCACACTGAGTTCTTTAATGTAACTAGTTAACAACATATAGATATATCGATATATGAGCACTGTTGAACAGCTGCTAAGCTTGTTAAGTTAAGTGTTGAAAATCGCACCGATGCTACATATTTTCGGATAAAATAAATACTTTTCATCCAAAAACAACTTTGTGTTTTAAATTGGTTTTACTTATGAAATGATTTGCTGAGATGGAAATTCATGCAATGATTTGTTTTGTATTGTTGCCATAGAACAAAAATTGTTAGCACTAAAATGTTGTAAAGTGTTGAATAGGCTTACATTTGTTGTATCAAATGTTGGTAGCCCTACTCACCTACGCGGCAGTGATGACACCGTAAAAAATACCGAAAATACTAAGTCGACTGTTCGTATTTAAATTTAATTTTTACTGCATTTATTTTGCTAATAATAATTTTATTCAATCGTTTACAGAAGAAGATATTACCAATTTGGAGAATAAAGTAAATTGCGCAAGATAAACGAACAAATACGCATTGTTTTTACAGTTGTATTTGTAATAATTGATTTAATTCAAATTTTATGCAAATATTGCTTTTGTAATATATACTTAGTAATATTTGTATATATATGTATAATAGTATATAGTCTGAATTGAATATTATATACTTGAAATGCGCAGACATTAGACATAGATTGTATTGTTGAACAGTTATGTATTTTAATGATTATGAGTATTGCTTATAAGTAAGTAATTCGTTACAATTGTATTTATATCAAAACGAAAATGTTCTACACAAAATGGCCAAAATTTGTTTTTGTTTCTCATTTACCTGTAATTTATAATATGGATACAGATACTTAATTGTTTATAATTATATCATTCTAATCGGAATAAGTATATAAATATACATATATATATTATATACTGCAAACAAGACGTCAGCTACGCACTAATCAACAAATTCTTAGGCAATTTTTAAACACATTGTTTTACTTTTAGAGTTGTAAATTTTTAATTTTTTTGGTTTATTCTCTTGTTGTTTTTGTTTTTTATAATATTTTTAAAATATTTTCAAGCACTTGATGTATAGTTTAGCTTAAAAATAAATAAGTTATTTGGTTAATAAATTGTGTGTAGCATTTTCAACGGAATCTCAACATTGCAAGGAAGATATTTGGCGGCGTTAACCCTATTTTTACTTAATCGTTTGTTTATGGTTTATATAGTCGCCATATACTTGGCCTTAACTTATGAAAATTGCACTATTTAGCTTTCGAAATATATCGTCTAAGTGTGGGTGCATTTCTTCTGTGCTACATATCTAAAAATAATATAAAAACAAAACAAAAGTAGAAAAGTTGTGCCAATTGTGCAAAAAAAAAGGAAAATAATAAATAAAATAAAAAATAAAATCGTTTATCGTTTGGTTTTATTATTTTAAGCCTTGGCTAATAAATTCTGCTAGAAAATCATAAAAATGTACAAAGTGTTCTTTACGTTTTCAATATCGAGATTAATGTTTGATGTTCACACATATATATATATATAATATTATTTTCTTTTTTACACATTATTTATGCATGCATTAACTTACTTGGCTAAGAGGAATTGACTAAAAACTTGTACGAAATCAATGAAACAAAGTCGTTTTGCCTCAGCTCCCCGCAGACGCTTTCAAGTCTTTGCCAAAAGCACATTTTTACAGTTATAATGGATATGTATATTTAATTAGTTAATATAGGCCATTGACAAAGGCTTAATAAAGTGAAAACCGTCAACACAGAGCTGAGGCATTAAATTCAAATAGTCACACTTAAATTAATATTACACATTTATCAAAATTATAGCTAATTTTGCTAGTGGCTCAGAAATAATATAAATTACATAATTATTTTGCTATTTGTTTTTTATTTTCATGGACCCCCGAATAACAACAAAATGAACAGCAAAATGGGCCATTTCTTCTTCTTCTTCTTTTTTGGGATGTACAACAAAATTTTCTAAAAAAAATTCACGAAATATTTTTTGCACATTAAATTCCAAAAAAAGTGTTTTGGTTTGGATATTGTTTTTTTTTTTCTGTTTTTGGACAAAACTCTGTTGTCGACACAGCCAAGCAGAGGTTGTAGCTTAAAGTATGATCTCTGTGGAGCGTCGCTGGAGCGGATCACTGCTGTAGTCTGCATCTCCACCGACCGGCGAGTATTTGGAGCTGCTGCGCTTTGTCCTCAGTGCGGGCAAAGTGGTTGTGGTTGTGTTCGTGATGCCATTGTGAGAGATGACAGCGGTGCGAGTTCTTGGTTGCTTGGCAACGGTGATGACGCTGGGCGTTAAAGTGGCGGTGGAGCTATCATTGCTACCAGATGCAGCTGCTGCTGCTGCTGCTCCTGCTGCACCGGCACATTGCAGCTGGGCCCTTGGCGGCGACAGCGGACCTGTGCGTGGCTTTATTGGCAACTCCTGCAGCACAGCCGATTTGCGTATGGTCTGCTGCAGCAGGGCATTCACATCGATTGCTGGCCACGCGACCAGCGAGACACTTCGTCATAAATGGGATTCCAGCGGTGACGAGCTGCGTTTGAGTCGTATATGCTTGCTCCAGCTGGCATTGGCACCGGCACTGTTGCTATTGCTATTGATATTGGTGGTGTTGTGGGGCGCATCCTCTTTGCCACCCGTGGCGGAGGCGAGCGAAAAGTATTCGGCAGATTGACTCAGCGAGGAGGCATCCGCATCGGTAATGGCATTCACATCATCCTCATCATCATCATTGTCAGCCAATTCGCTGCGCATCGTGTGCTCCTCGGTGCTGAGCGGTGTCAGGGTGCTGCTATGCGCATCTGCATCCTGCGTGGGGGTGCTCCTTATCGTGTGATCCGCTGCAGTGCGATACGATTCACGCTGACCGGTCGTCTCATCGTCATCGTCCTCGTACTCGCCGCCGGCATAGTCCTCCACGTCGCTGCAACGGCCACAGCAGCAGCTGTTTGTGCGGCACGAACAGAAGCTCTTCAAGCTGCTGCGACGGCTGCCCATTTGTTGCTGTTGCTGCTCGCTGCTCGCACAGCGGTGACAGTCGGCGGCAACGGTCATCTCATGGGCCAGATCCTCGTCCAAGCTGCTGCAGGAACTGGTGCGCGCCTGGTCGCAGCTGCAACTGGAGCAACGTGAGCAGCTGCTGCAATAATCGTGCATCGCTTCGGGCTCGAAGCGTTTCCGCTTAATCCTCACGCATTCGTTGCGTGGCGGAGCTGAGCCGGCAAAGGCGCGTGCTGTGCTGCTGGAGCTGCTGCTTGGCCGCATGGCCATCGATGGTGTCAATTGCTCCTCATCCTCGGGCTGCACGCCCAGACGCACATCATCATCGTCGTCATCGTCCTCGTCGTCATCGTCAGCGTCGGCATCATCGTCGACATCGGCGTCATCGTCTCGGGACAGCTCATCCGTTTCGATGGTCGTATTGGAGTTGATGGAGCCGCGTCGCCGTCGCTGACGATGCTGCTCACAAAGCGGAATAAGATTCATGGGCGCACCACCGCCCTCGCTGGCAACCTTATACGGAAAATTGGAGGTGGCAGTGCTGCTGTTATTCTCCGTTACGGTGGCCGCATCGATCTCAATCGCGATGATATTCGAATGTAGCTGCGGCTGCTGATGCAGATGCTGATGCTGATCCTCGCTGGAGTCCAAGGAAGACTTGTTGTGTTTTTGGTTCGCCTTGTTGGCTGGAAGCGGACTGCGCTTGGAATGCAACTGCTGTCGGGATTGCCCATGCTGCTGATGATGATGACGATGCTGCGGCTGATGATGATTATGATGATAATGGCGTCGCTGGCCGAAACTGCCGCCGCCACCACCTCCGCCGCCACCGCCACCGCCACCACCGCCGCCACCACTGCCGCTGCCATAGTGATGATGATGACAGTGATGATGGCAATGATGATGCGTCACCTGGCAATGGCAACCGGATCCGCAGCAGCAGCAGCAGCAACGTTCCACTGGCGTCTGTGTGGCATTGTGTCGCTTGCGCCGATGGCAACAGCTCTGACTGTGATTGTGACTATGATTGGGCTCCTGTGCCCCATTGCTGATGCCTCGCACATTGCTCGACTTGTGCACAATGACCACCTCGAGATCATCGAGAGCAACGGCAACCGCAGCGGTGGCATTGCTACTTTCATGTTTGCTCTGACTTTTGCCACTGCCGGCCGAGCGGGAAAGCAACAGCTTGTTATTGTTATTGTTGTTGTGATGATGATGATGATGATACTGAAAGCCTCGATTATCGTGACACTGGCCAAAGTCGAGTGTTTTGAAGTGGTCGTCATCGGCACGTGCCGTCAGCAGATGATCATCGCCGCTGCTGCTGATTGTAATTGGAAGCGATAATTGTCGCTCCTCGGAATGCGAAATGTGCAGTTCATGTTGCTGTTGTTGTTGTTGATTTGTTGTTGTTGTTATTTGTTGTTGTTGTTGTAGCTGTTGTTGTTGTTGTTGATTAAGTGGAGGCTGTTCTTGTTGCTCTTCGGGGGCAAACTGCTAATCACCGCGTCGCAGATCGCGCGGCTTCGTATTGTGGCGATACAGCCAAACCTGCAGCAATATGGCCAAATCCAGACTGACCTGTTGAAAAGAGAGAAATTATATGTCGATTATTAGTTAAGTGTGAGATTAATGAATGATAAATTAATAATTAATGGCCAAATTGTTTGGAGATTTGTGATAATATTTATGTTGTACGATTAAAAAGCGGAACAACAAAATTGATACAAACTCCACAACTGACTGGATGGATTATGTATATATATATATATATATATATATATATATATTAACATAATCTATATCAATATACATACTTATACATACTTAAAGCCAAATTTAATCATATAAAAAATTAAAAGATTTTTGATATTTGGTGTATTTTTTTAGCGTGGCTTCAAACAATTTTTATGTGCATTTTAATTATGCAATTTTTTTACAATATCTTCTCAACTTTTGGTAGCAAATACATATTTTATTTTTGCATGTTTTCATATTTATATCATGGAATATTTGAGAGTTCTTTGAAATAATAAATATATTGTATTTAACTTTTTTATTACATTTTTTAATGACCCCTTTAAAAACAGCTTAAGGGAATACCTCAAAATTGTAACAAATTATTCATATCAAGAATACTTCCTTTTGGCAAAACAAAATTCAAAGATCCACTTTGCATAATTTAATTCTAAAAGCAGTTTGCATGATTATTTTTAATGTTATTTTTCAATTTTAATTAACTTAATTTTTTTACGATATCTTTTTAACTTTTTGTAGCAGATACATATTTAATTTTCATCTGTTTTCATATATGAATAATGCTAATTTTGAGAGTGTTTTGAACTTTTTCTTATCATTTCAAAGTTTACCAGTTAACAAATGACAGACTGATAAATTTATTTATGTGCTGTGGAGCTCATTAGTATTATTTAATTATTTTTATCAATAAGTTATTAACCTCTGCGGTTATATTATTTTTCTCACAATGATTAATAAAGTTGGCTTTCCTCTTATTAATAGTTTTCTTCGTCATGCAAAACTTAGTAATCCGATTCTTATTTAAAGAGGGTCTGACGCACCTGCAACGTGCCACAAATCCAGAACTGCGACGGTGCATTCCGAGCGACAAAGTAACCAGTCTTGAACATATCACCGAGCGTCCACATGACCACCATGTGTATGCTCATCCCATATGTGGATTTATTCTGGAAGTTGCGCAGAAACTGCGGCGCACCTGCAAAATTTCAATGAATATTATTAAGATTTAAATAATTAAATAATGCGTGCTAAATGCTAAGAATACTGTACCCAACATGGCCTCTGTGAAAACGGCCACAAAGCCCATGGCCTCCATGAACCAGATGACGGGTAGCATCAGATATGTGACGGCGGCGCCAATGGCCCAAACGACGAGCATCATGTCCAAATACGATTGGAAATCTGTCCAGTTCCAAAAGTATTTGAAATCCAGATCTGAAATGAAAGTGCAATCAAAATGTAAGTAAAAAATACAATTCTTTAAAATAACAAATTATTTTCAGTTAAAAAACAAATGATAAAATTAAATTTTTTTTACTGATTTTATGAGATTCTTGGCCAGGCTCTTTAAAGATATATAAAAAATAAATATCTGAGTGGAACTTAAAGAATCAACTTTGGCTTATAATACAGGATTCATGGATAGTTTTCTGATTGTGTTAAATATTTGTTTTGTGAATAAATATATAAATTAAAGCACTATCTTAATAATACAGAAAGAAATCAATTTGATTTATTACCACAGTTACTTTGAGGCTATATAGGGGCAAAACTATACCGAAATCAATCGCTATTATTGTTGCCTGCTTTTGAGCATTGAACAGGGGCAAACACACTTGCAACACACACACACACATGGACACAGCAAGAAGCCCAAGGCGTGCCACTATAATTAGCTCAATGTTGTTTCAGTGCCGCTTGCTCATTGATCAATTTATGGGCCACGTTTCCGCCTACTGGCCAAGTTTATAGTGCTTTCCATTTGCGCGAAGGCAGATTGATAAGACTGAAGGCTAAAATACACTGCAAATGGCACATTTAGATAAGGCCTCCAAAGGAGCACCACAGAAAATTGGAAATGCGCGTAAATAGTGTGCTCTCTGTTTTAACAAAAACATGATATGGCCGGAAATTGCCGTCAACTGTCGCCCGTCACGAACAGTGAACAGTGAATGAGGAGCACATAAAAAAATAAAAGTTTTCATTGAAACCTGCACCTTAAAAATGTGACTGGATCTGTGTTCGATTTACCATTTATATAATGCCTGGAACGTGCACGTTTCAGCACACCTGCATCACTGGTGGAGACGGAGGCGCCTGTTTCCGTCTCCGTCAGCACTTTTGGCACGTGCAGCTCGTCGCCTAAAAAAAGGAATAATGTGTTTTGATATTTTATCGGATTAATCGAAGTGATGGACAGTATTACCTCGGAGTGTATGTTCTCCTCGTGCATTGGCACCCATGCGTTTCACCTTCACGCAGAGGTGAATCATTAGGAACATGGTGACATTCATGACCACGCTCTGCACCAGCAGTGGAAGCTCAAAGCGGCTGGAGAACCTGCAATTGGTTAAATATCACATTAGAACTTTGTTGCTATTCCAAATACGCTAAATGACATTATAATTGGCCACACGAAATTGCTTCAATCAATTCAAGAAAATCGATTTCGATATTAGCACACAAAATAAATGAATAATTGTTGATTTCTATTATTAAATTTTGCCTAATGAGGCTCAATAAGTAATCAAACAAGACTCAAAAAATAAATAAGTAAAATGAGCTCGACTACGACATAGATCGATATATCGATATTCCCAAGACATAGGCACTTATCGATAAAATATAATATATATCAAATATAATATAATATGTTGAATCTGATCAAGAATATATATACTTCATGAGATTGGAGTTGCTTCCTTCTGCCTCTTAAATACTTTCACATAAAACAAACGAAAATCATTAAAATCTCTCAATTATTATTTAAAGTTTAACTGGCAAAGTTGTTAAATTAAATAAGTTTAAGCTTAAAAAGTGTATTTCATTAATTCAGCTAGTAAAAGTAACAAACATATGATTACGTAATTTTTATACATTTTTAATGGATACTAAACAGAAGCAGAAATTCATTTTGTGTTATTCTGCAACAAAAAGTGTGTTAAAGGTCAAAGGTGCTTGGCATTTCATTTTATGCCCAGGTGAGCACAGGTGAAAACAACTTTTTCGCAATTCACAAACTAATAAAAATCCATTTATTATGAAAATAAACACAAATTGTTTATTTTTTCTCTACTTGAACCACAAATATAATAAATATGTTTTAACATAATTTAATTCATTTTAAATTCTCTTTTTTTTAATGTGTTCCATTAAAAATAGCTGAAGAGGTTATCTCTAAATTGTAAAAACGTAGTCATATAAAGATTATTTTATTTTCTGCATTGCATAATTTAAGTCTAAGAGCATTTTGCATACGATAACAAAACTGGAATGTTATTTTTAGTTGTTGACTGACTACAGCAAATTAACAAGAATTTGATACGAGATTTGAACAGAAAACAGAGTCATTTGTGGAAAGTATACTTGAGGGTTATTAATATATAAATAATATAATAAGTACTTTGTTTTGCAAGCCTATGAAACAATGTTCCACAGAATAAATTGAAAGTCATTGGGAAAATGATGATTAATGAACAGATTTGTAAACCTACAAAATCGATTATGTGCTTTAAGAGGAGCAGAACTGAAAATTGGAAGTGGAGACAACTGTCAGTGTCAAGCGAAGCTGTCACACAGCAAGTGTTGGCCACGTTTGTGGCAAAAGGGCCAACAGCAACAACTAGGCAAACAATGAAACATTTGGCAAGGCAGCCCAAAAAAAAAAATGGTGGAAAAATGAAAAGGAAACTTAATCCAAACGCATTTGTTGGGGATTTGTTGGTGTGTCACTGTCGATGGGTTGTCCCATTAAAGGCACTTAATAAATGGCTTTTGTCGTGTGATTTGTGTCACAGAGTACATAAATATATATATATATATTTATGTAAATAAGAGCCTAAATAAATGTTAAATGAAGCAAACCTCAAATGTAGACAGAGTTTTTGATTAACACGATAACAAGTTTGTCAGCCAGTTTGGCGCCATTTGCTTGTGTGCTTTATGAAATTTAATTACAACTTCTGACATTTAATGCCTTACCAAGCCTAAATATACAAATTGGCAATACAGTCTCGTTACTCGTTACCAAAAGGGAAAATTCTCGTAACTAGTTAACTGCGTCTAAATAATTAACTGCCTTTTTGGTTAATCGGTAGAAAAGTTATTAAACGGAAAATAATCTTTTTTTGTTTATTGCCAACACATAAATATGAATTAGTCTGTCAATCCCAAAAAAAAATTCTGTTGGTATATAAAGATAAAGATTTCGATATGTCTGCAATGCAGTAGTAGAAAACTTACAGCTTTCAGCTTACTTGCTGCAAGTGCAACAGTGCCACAGAGCACATAAAACAACTATTTGTATTATTCCTCTGAGTAAAATTCGATTTGAAGCAACCTTTTTTATCAGCACTAATCAAATTTTGCTCTTTGTTGTTTGTTGCGCGTTTCCTTAAAAGCAACAAAGTGCCATTTGCAGCACTGTTGACATTTGCACTCTTCAACTTGCAACAGCAGCTGCACAAATGCAACACCACCTTTTCTCCTTCAATTGTTTGACCAAGTTTTCTTCTCGCAACTTGAGACGTGCCACGAACATTAAAGCTTTAAATTGTAGCAAAAAAAAAATGGGTAAAAAAAATATTGGAAAAAAGTGAAACACAAATGGTAAAAATTATCGTTGCAAGAAAATTCGAGTTTTTATTAAACTATCCAATTTCCTTTTGAGGGGTATACAAGTTGTTGCAACAGTTTTTCCACTTTGTTAAGCTTAACTTTTAAATTGCCAAAATGAGAAGAGTCAACAGCAGAAAAAGTTATGCACACCAATACACACAGCCACACACACACACACACAGACCATTTTGCACACTTGTGCGTGTAAAATATTTATGTAGTAGTTTGCGAAAGTCGTAAAAAATCGATAAAATTCCAAACGTTTTGGCTGCTTCATATTTGGCTGCAAACGGATTGTTCTCGCTTGCCGCAATATAATGTAAGCAATTTCAGTTATGCATGCCGCCTCCTCGGACAGCCGACATTTGACGTGCCACACTTGACTCATGCCACATGCCACACACACACACACACATATGCATATCACATAGCACTTCGCAGGCACTTTTTCATGGGCAATTTGTGCAAATAGCCGCAACGATTTGACTGGGCAAAACGAGCCAAGTTTGAGGGGCAAGAAATACATTTATACTAAAAAAATAAGAGAAGCTTTAAGGTTTCGACTGGCAGATATCCTTTCTCCTTAACTGAAATAAATATTTTGAAATATGCAAAAAATATTTGGGCACAGTTTTAATTTTATTTGTATCTTATTTGCACTAAATACAAAACAACTTTTAAGGGGAAAAATAATTTTTTTTATAGTTCTAAAACAACTTTTGATGGAAAAATAATAATGATTTTATAGTAATAAAATAGACTTTATTATACTCCCACTTTTAGTCTGAGCTTACAGGGTATAGGATGCATAGAAATGCCACTTAATGCTGATGAAGTTTTCATTGATAAATTTAAGCAATTTCTTCTCGTTTTTTTCTATTTTGTGTCTGGCTTGGCAAATGAAGTCACATTCGGTTGGAGCAATTTGTGTGTTTGCTTATTTGTTCGGTTTGTGTGTGTCCTGCCCCAGCTTAGAGGATGTGTGTGGCAGGATGTCCGTTGGCAGACATATGTATGTATATGTGTGTGTGGGTGTGTGTGTGTATATAATTAAAACTGTGCCGCCTTTAATGCACTGTTTGCTCAAGTGTGTGCGCCGTTTTGTTTGCTCATAAGTGCAAACACTTATACACACACACGCACACACACACACACACAGTCAGCAAAATTTAATTTGCCTGGAAGTAGGCTACAAGCCTGGCTAGTTGGGCAGCAGCAACAGCAGCAGCTGAAGCTGAAGCTGATGCACTCAAACCAATTGAGTACATGTCATCATCGCCGTGTGAAGAGGCCTCCTAACGAACTGAATGTTCAGGCATTCACCGAGCGCCACTTAAGCCGGAATCTGAGCATGAAGACAACGACCAATACACACACACACATATAAAAAAAAATATATATATATAAAAAAAAAGAGGAAGAAAAACCAGTATGAATAGTGTATGTTGCTCCATTGAATGCGCCCATTTAGTGGCTTTATTATTTTGTGTGTGCGGCCGCCAAGATTTGTGTAAATAAGGCGTCGCTGATGAACCAGCCAGCCAAGTCAGCCAAGTCAGTCGAGCAGTCAGTCCACTAGCCAGTCCACAAACCATAGTAATTATCCTTGAAAAGCGAAAGGCTCAACGCGACTCGGCACAATTTCCCTTTGACGAGGCGTTAAATGAGAAACTGGGTCGTGCAGTGGGTGTATTGTTTGTCTTAAGCTGCTAAGCTATTTGGGCTGACCTTGCTGGGATTTGGGCACAAGTCGATGGGAACGAGAGTGATGTACTCGTAATAAAACTGTGACACCAATTTTTAGGCCAAAAAACACCTGCTGCCCGTTGGGTGGGCATTAAATTAGATATAGATATCATTAAGGTTATAGTTTGTTAGGTATAAATAATATATATTTCTTTATATCGAAAATCGAATATAAATTAGATTATTTGTTGTATCTTTCGCAGGTCGTAGAAGTATCAAGACGGCTTTACTACTCTCTAATTTTTTAAATACTAATTGATGGGTTTTTGGTGACCTTTTTAAATTTAAGTGAGTCAAATAAATCTAAATAAAAAAAGATTTATCAGCTTTCAACTTAACTTGTTTCAAATTGATGTTCTTTAATTTCCGGCATTTTCTGTCAATAGTCATGGCCAAATGAAATGTTCCCAAGTTCATAGAGTTTATATAAGCAAAATAAATTGGTGACAAAATAGTAAAACTGATCATATTAAATTTCTTTATTAACCCAATGGAATTGAATATGTGCACATTTGACTAGAGGCTCCCAGTTTCAGATGCCGTTAAGCTGCCCATCAACACCAAAACACATTAAACACGTCGGCACAGCTGGGTGAGAAAAAGCTATTCCGAATTACGGCGGAGCAGCAGCTGCAGCAGCACCAGCACCCCACAAACGATAGCGAAAGAGCCGGCAGAGGAGCAAGCAGATGGCAAACAAAGAAGCGGAATGAAAAGACCACAAAAGAAAAATGTGCAAAATAAAAAGCAATGTCGCAAATGTTGCCGGTTGGATGCTCCGGGATTTGCATATAGGCGTAAATATTGCTGGCAACTCGATGTCAGATATGGAATAAAACAATGGCGGCATACAAACAATTTTATAGAAAATACGCCGCCCCCAAACCAAATGCGAAAATACACTCGATAAGGCAACCAACTGGGTGAATTTAAGCCAACTGAGAAAAAGCTTAACAAATCCTAGTTTTATGCAAGATTTAAGCACTACTTTGAGTAACTTTGAGACTTAAGTTTGTAAGGGTTGTTTTTTAAGGATTGATATATATATTGTTATAAAAAAACTAGTCGAAACTTTTAGTAGTATTTTCAAATTAATAACCTAATTATAATATATATATAAAACTACTGTATCAATATTACTTATTTGTCTAGTAATAATTAGTAGTATTATCTAACATATATATTTGTGGGATTAAAAAGAAGTTGTTAATTATATTTTAAAAAAAAAAATAGTAAAGAAAATATAGCAAATCGCTGGACTGTGTGGAGTTTGTTCAGTATGAAAATACGAAATCTACATTTACATTAATAAATTTATAGAAATTTCAACATTTGATTAATAATATTTTAGGGTATATTGTATATCAATTTGAATATCCAATATACTTATTTTTATTGCTATCAAAAATTGGTTTGTTTCAATTTCATAATGAAATAAACATGATTTGCCTGTGGTATACAAGAACTTATTTCTAGCTAATCTCTGAGATCGGCGTAATTATACAGATGTATCAAGAGTACCTTATGGGCTTACTTCTGTCTGTTCTATACTTTTTTACAACTTCATTCTACCAATTCTGTCAATTTTATAAAAAAATATAATCTAAATAGTGTTTTTTTTTTATTTTTGTTAGAGCTGATTATGGTTTCATATTGAAACAAATAATCGCATTTATAAATTATTAATAGTTCATGTCTGCCAGCGATAAGGAATGAGTTGTGTTATTTTTATGAATCCCATTTCTATTTGACTTGGTTCTAAGCAAATCATTTGCGTCAATCAGCAGAGTTATTGGACACTTGGAATGTGCAGAGAAGGAGAGGAAATTTGAGAGCGAAGGGGATCAATGTTGCATTTGTTTGTACTGTCATCAGACCAATACTGCAAACATTGGAATAAAATTTCAAATCGAATAAAAGCGATTCGATGTTAGGTTGAATCGATCTGTTGTTGTTACGGTTGTTAATGTTATTGTTGTTGTTGTTGGGTTTTTTGTTATTGTTATTCTTGCGACATTTGTTGAGACATTTCGATTAGTTTCACGGTTGGTTTCGTCGCCGCTTTTGGCAATGCAAGCAAATTAAATGCCACACAAAATAAATCAGTTGTAAGCTTAAAATGGTTAAAAAAAAAAACAAAAAAAACAAAAATGACCACAACAGAAGGTACACAACAACCTTTAAGCCATTTTAAATCACCCGAGGGATTTGCAAGGGCGAAAGCCAAGCATTAAAATTCAATTAGAAAAGCGGAACAAAATTGCTGAGCTTTTCCACTCCAGATCCAATGTGGACAGGACAACATCCCACACGCTTGTGTTTTGTAGTCAGAGGAGCATTGTTGCCAGGCACGAACCATGACGTGTCTCGATTTGGAGACCTTCACTTTTACTTTTTTTTTTAATTACGCGAAAGTTTACAGCACAAACTGCCAGAGCTGGCTGTGGAGCAGGAGCAGATAAGTGCGAACTGTGATAGCCCCCAAGTTAACCTTTGGGTTAGGCCAACTGATGACGGCACCCAGTTGGCTATCAAGACCGGAATCAGCGCCTTAAGAGCTGCTCGGCTGAGTGATGGCATTAAATGTGCTGTACATAGAAAACTCTAAGCTGATTCTGAGCGTTTCAGATAACGCTAAGCGAATTATCTCGAAAGCTGATAAGCGCTAAGCAAGTTGAACTGTTTTCTATGTTATAAAAATAAAAATAGCATTGTAATAATCACAACTAAGAGTATATAAAACCAACATTTTGAAAAGTGTATAATAAATATTTTGGAGAAAAGCAACAAGATGTGGTTTAGTGGGAAACAGGAAATGTAATTAGTGAAGCCACATGCTAAATTTAACCAGATTAAAGTAAGTCAAGTGGAATTTAAAATATATATATATATGTATATATAATACAATTTCTATACACACATGTATAAAAATCTATTAGGAGAGACTCAAGCTAAAAGTAGAAGCCAACATCATCATTTAATGTCAGCAGCAGCAACCGGTTTGAAATGTGCTGAACGCTAATTTGCATGAAAAAAGGTAAAATAAAACAATAAAAAAAAGACACACACAAAAAAAAAACAGCAACATTTATAGCTAAGCAAGAATTTGGCCACATTTGTTGTTCCGACGAACATGGATCGACCCAAAAATTAGTTGAAATCGACCGACACACGACAAAATACTCAAGCCCAAATTTAAATACACGGCACACCCCCGAACCGCCCCCCTGACCTTGGCATAGGCATATTTTTAAAAGTCGTTGTTTATTTTTGGGCATATTAAAAATACATAACTAAATGAGTAAATGGATCAAACCAATAATGTCTAATTTGCTTTATACCTGGTTATTGACATTATTTCCATTTTATGGAAAAGATAAGATATGTGGTAATATTCAGGCAATACAATCTTTTTTTTGGCTGATAAACAAGTTGTTGGCAAATGGCAAGTGTCAGCATATTGAAACATTTTAAGTACAGGTGTCTTTTTTCTAAGTGCAAAAGTAATCAGAAAGTATAGAAAACAGTTATCTTGATTTTAAACAAAATTAAATCGAGGCGTGCCGCGCATTGTTAAACAAAGTTTAACTGAATTTGGCATATAAACAATTTTGCAATCAATAAACATTTCAAATTTGGCATAATATATCACTGTCTGTTCGTCTATTGTAGGCGGTTCTGGGACAAGTTTGAGAGTGCCAAGTTCTCTAGAGAAGTGTAAACATCTTAGGTAAATATCAGGCTGCTGGCTAAAATATATATATAAAATCTCACCATCTGCAGTCCAAAATGCGTTTTTTGCAAGCCAAAAAATGTGGTTCTTTTTTTAATCAATATATATTGATTTTATAAATTTATATTTTCAATTTAATCGGGCAATAAACGTTGAGCCACATTACTGGGGGTTTTTTTTATAGTTACACAACAAGTTGTGCCATTTTATATATATTTCTAGCGAACATTTTTCCAGCTATTGATAATTATAATAGGTTTGTCATAAGTTTCTACACTTGAAAATTGCTAGATTATTTTGTTACGTTATATCATAACTCTCTAATACCTCAATTAAATTATTATCAACGTGTTTTGTTGTACAAAAATTGACACTTTAATAATGTCAACCAACATTTATATTAATTGACAATTATTGAATGCAATTTTCGCTCATAATAGCATTTAATAACCCATATTATTTAATTAAATGTTTCTTTAGTTTATACGTAAGTAATTTAATTGTTTTAAAAGGCTTTACTTATCTGCAATGAGCAATCTATTGCAGACAGTCCATATTGGGGGGCGATAAGAAAGCCATTCAACTGAAGTGAACTCAAATTTTTGTTGTTTCTGTTTGATATGAATGAGAACGTATCACTAACTATATAGATTGGTCGGAGAGGCCTTCCGAGACGGAGTTTATCTATTGCGGAAACACCGAGCGATGGTCTTTATAAGTTGCTGATTGTTGACACCAAACAGTAAATGTATATTATATATTGACTAACAAAGAATAAAGTTCTACATTAAATGTAATTCTTTTTGTGTATATATAATATTATTTTAACATTCCATGATGTCCCTTTGATGTTAGACTTATTCATTTTTTATCTGGCTGCCCTTTTTCATCTAACAACTTTCTTCTCATTATTTTCTCACATCTTTTCCATTCCATTCTAATTAGCAAATATATCTGCAATGCCCACACTCAGTGCTGCAACATTATAGCCTCTAGCGGATGAAACTTGAATGCCGCATTTGCCACACGAGCGTTCATTGAACCCCCACCCTCTCTACTCACAATACACGCCATACTTATCAAATGGCTGTAATACGAAATTGTTGGCAAATTGTTTGCCCTCTTTTGGCCTTTCGCAACTAAAGCGGCTTTTAAGTTTGCACATTTGCCCACAGCCGACTGCACACATAATTTAAGTGGGTGCTGGTGTACTTAAAAATTATATTTATACCTCACACACACACACAGTTACATGTATATATATATATTTTTTTTTTTGTGTATATATGTATAAATAAATACAATGTACCAAATAAAATAAACACGACTGACTAGAAGATGCCCTGCAAGGGAAGAGTTCTACTAAGAGAAGAGGATTTGAAAATTTGCCCTTACTTATTGAACATGACTTCTTCAATCTCTTAAACAACAATCTCCACAAATTACCAAACCCACTTCTATTCACTTAAATTCTACAGGGTATAACAATTCCACATCACATCTAGTCGTTAAGCACTTTAATACAATTTTTGTTGGCTCATTACTTGATCATATATATATATATTTTTTATTTTTTCAATTTGTGCAAATATTTATTGTTCAAATATGGAAGCGACAAATATATATAGTTTGAATGTGCCACTAATAAGACTATTTAGGAACACTTCACACTACTTCAGTTCACACGTCTATATATAAATGTATATCGAAAATGTGTATTATTATTTAAATTGAATGCACTTTAATCAAATTGATTGTGGGCTATTTCTTCAGTAACGAATCATTGCCACAAACCGTAAATTGAGTCATTGTAAAAAAAAACCTTATTTTGTTTATTTTCTTTGGGTTTTTTTTCTCAGTATGTTGACTTTCGTATTTGCTCGGAAACACATTCTTGCAAATTTGACGCCTCTTTGTTGGGTACAAACAAATATGAAACTACTGAAAAGATGATCTAATAGCCAGCACATAAAGAGTATTAAATTCGTATGCGGCGATAATAAGTCATCAATGTTATTAATATTTTACAAATATTTTGTTAAGGCAATGTGAAACTTATGAAGAAACCAACTATATTCAAAACCAGTTAGCTTGCTCTGATAGAGAAAGTTCCACTAGAAGATATGCGGAACCAAACTTAAACATAATAAATACATAATAAAAATACAATTTGGTTAACCGAATCTGTGTTTATTATCCGATATTTAAGAGGATTCTACAGTTGATCAATGAGATGTCAGAATATATTGTATATTCATATAATGAAATGCAAATGCTATATTGGTATCAGAAATATGCATTTTTATGGCCAACAGAGGAACATGCCTAAATCAACTTGGCTGTTAAAGCTGTTCAATAATTTTTAAACTTTTTTGGGATCCCTTTCCCTGTTAAATAATTTTTCCCATTCTCATTTTTCCCCTTTTGCCCATTTTAAAAGGGTGCAGAATGTAATAGAGAAACCTTATTTAGTATAAATTATAAATGTTCATATATACATTTTTTAAGATATTTACAACAATGACTTAATTTTGTTTGCATTGCTTTTTGTTATTGTTTGTGTCGCTTATCGCGATGAGCTCATTCAACCCATCGAACATAAGGCACACATTTCAGCTGTGTGGGCGTGAAAATAATATAACTAAAAAAAAAGTTACACAATTATCAAACAATGTTTAATATGCGAACAATAACAAATGAAAGTGAGCTGCAGTCGAGCGTGTTCGGAAATTGTTCTTGACTTTTCGTGAGCGTTTCAATAATTGCAATTTACAAAGTCGCATTTGTAATTACATTTTTATTTTTTTAACGCTTTTAAATGGGAATTTGCATTCTGAGCAACAGCAGCCAGACTATTTGATCTACAAATTGCATAAACTGCAACACTTTTTGTTTCTTTTTATGAGCTCGACTTTTAATGTTCTCCATAAAATTACCCAATCGTTGCGGCTTGTCCAGATGCGGGAATAGGGAACCTTGGGGAACTTTATCTGTGCGACAGCGATTAGACAGTGTAATGATAATTAACTTGTCAGCGTGTTATTCAATTGGCACTGGGCAAATTTGTGCCCGAAAGCAAAATAAGAAGCAACAATAGAATAATTGCCACTTAATAGGTAAACCAAAACAAAACGGTAGATTTTAGTTAAAAAACTTATTTAAAATAATTACAGAATATTACAGTTGTTATTGCATTTATTTTTTATTTATAAAGATGAAGGAAGTTAAGAGAGTGGTTCAAAATAGAATAAAAATATTTGAATACTGCTTTTAATCATAAGATTTGCTCTTTGTTTATAGCTACTGACATATTTTGTTATTATATCCAAGCACATTGCTAGAAGATATTATATTATACTATTCGAGATTGAGCCTACAAATTGGACATAAAAGTTCTCTAGTAAATATGTAGCCTTCGAATTTATATATAACACACAATTGATCAACTGCACAAATATTATTAAGATCAGATAAGAAACGCAGATTTTGTTAATCAAGGTCAGTTTCATTAAAGCGGTGTGTAGGGTATTTTCTAGTCATGATATATCGATTATTGCATTCTAACAATACAATATAGTTTTTACACTCGATAATTGTATAAGCATTAGGCTAAAATTTTATTATTTGGTGACAACAACAATTGAGAACTTTTAAAATAATTTCGCCAAGGCAAATACAAAGCAAAAGCGTGTTATTAGTTCAAATGTGGATACATATGCATATATATGTGTTTACTGTATATATAGATATATATATGACCAACGGAATCGCGTGTAACACGCCGTCACCCGCAGATTGCAGAGTCACGCTATAAATACTCTAATTAAGAGGAGTGAGTCTTTCTGCACCCACATTAACTGGCGCAAAACATTTAGAATAAAAAATAGTCTCTATATTTAAAAAAAATAAAATAAAATGAAAATAAAACAGCTGATTGACTTGGTATGCAAAAGGCCGACAAATAGTCTCTAGACAAGTTTGTAGCAATTCAATTATTGATCGTTGTTGTTGCGGCTGACTAACAAATGTGTCAGACAAATTGACGACTGCCACCAGTTGCGTCTGCCTTCGTTTTTTATACCCTGCCGAGGGTATTAGGTATTCCAATGAACCAGGAAAGCAGCCTTCAAGTTTTTCAATTGAATTGATTTTAATTGTGAGCAGTCGAGCTGCCCCTCGATAAGTGTAACTAAACTTCGGCCTGTCTAACAAAGCTTTTCATTCTATTGTATTTGTTACTTATAAAAATTAATATATATATATATATTATGAGGGTTTCGCCCTCGGAAATGTCATTAAAAATGCATAGCTTATAAAAATAAAAAGAAGCTATTTCCACATAGCAGCAGGTGGAAGTGGTTGACCCTGCTGGCAGAGACGGTGACCGTTGCCTGCCCCAGACAGTTGATGGCCCCCAGCTGAATCAGCAGCTTAAAACAACAATTCCCAACAGGTTCTGGTATGGGTTTTGGCAAGCAGCAAACATTACACAAATATTCACTTTCAGAACTGTTTGATCTCATTTTCGTGGCCAGGCGACGTGACAAATGGAAAGAGATTTGTTTATTTGATTTGGTAAAAACAAATAGTAAGTGTATCCTATAATCTTGAAATAGAATTGTGTTTCTATTCTTTTGGGATATTTGAAAAACATTTGTTTTCTGGGTGAGTACAAAGTACATCGTTAAAGTGTGTATAAAAAGGTAAAATAATGTCAAAGGCACAGGCACAGGCAAATAAGGGAAAAAACTGCAATTATTTTAAAGTAATTTTATTATTATATATGCAACTTGGCACAGCGCTTTCTCTCTGTGTACATATGATTTGACCAGTTACAGCTGGTTTGGTCTGAAAGGAACCCTGACATTGATAGTCATTTGCACAGTTATTCAAATTGAATTAAAATTTGTTGGTTTGAATTTGATTCATTTGCGTTTACAACTGAATCGACTCAAAAGCCAATTGAATGTGTCATCAAGAAAAATAATGAATGCAAGCAATACACAAAAAACAAATAAACGAAATTCAAGTGGTTTTCATATAGATAATATTCATATATATACTTGTGATTATTCAGTTGTACACAGATGTTATTTTGAGTACCAGGTCAATATTTAAAACAGATCGAAATAAACAGCATTTGCACTGCGTCATGTGGACTTCAAGCCCCAAAAAAAGCGAATAATGCTGATGTTCCAAGAAATCGAATTAACGTCATCGAAATATGCAGAAATATGAAATGTGGGTGCAAATAAAAAACGCTGCCTTTAGGCCTTGGCTAATGTAATAAATGGTCGTAATCTACAAATGGACGGAACACAATGACATGCCCAGACACAATTGCCATTTGCCATGAGATCATGCGAGCACTTCAATAAACATAAACAGATAAGCTCGATAAGCCGCTGATAAGCAAGCGTTTAAGTTAAGCACCAAGCGGTTCCAGATAACAATGTGGACACAAAATGTGATTTACGGTTCTCTTTTGCCTAGCAAACTTGAGAATCTCTCACAGCAGTTAAAGAAATGCAGAACAAGCTGCTTGATTTTTCACTTACCAGAAGAGTATTCTCAGCGAGTTGGCGACCAAAAGGGCCAAACAGACGTATAATGAGAAGCCGTCGGCATCCTGCGTCTTCTTGATCTCGATATACTGCGGGACATAGGGTATAACGCCGCCGATGACCATTGCCGAGGCGGCCGCCCAGCCCACCACGTGACCGACAGTCAAACCCAACTCATCGCTAATGATCCAATCCATTTTGTTTTATGTTTTATTTCTTGTTATTGAATAATATGTTATTGAAAGACTTAGTAGAACTTTTACTTAATATGACGGATATGTTTGCTTAAGTTCGTTGCTGTTGCAGTTGTTGTTGTCGCTGTGCAAGGGGATTGACTAGTTAAGGGGCCAGCGGCTGGAAGTTAGTTGTTTCGTTACTTTTTTGTTGTAATCTTTTGCATTATTATGCAGCGACGGCAGCGATGGAAGCGACGTCAACATCTGCGTAGGCGTTCCTTAATTTTGTGCCAAACAGAACACAAAATGAGAGAGGAAGAGATAGAGCGCGCGAGAGATATGCAGTCAGCTGCTCAGAGGCTGAGGTGAGTAAATGCCCAAAGAGGAAGTCAGCGTAGTTGTTGTTGTTGTTAGTGTTGATTACCGCTGTTGTTGTTGCTGTTTCGTTTGTTTTTGTAATTCTCTTTTCTCTTTTTCTGTTTTTTTCGTCACTTTTCTGCTACACACACGCACACATTAACACAAATGTAACACACACAGCTGCTGCTTCAAAATTTGCTGTTTGTTATTGTCGCGCCGTTTTATTTGTATTGAATTTTCCAAATTATTTTTGCCACGCCGAACACGAACGCGCGCCTTTTACAATATAATTGCGGTCAGCAAATTTCGTGCAATATCCTAAACTACACATTGACAACGAGAAGAAGACTAGGCAGAGGAAGCAGCAGAACTCTGTTTCCATTTCCCAAGATTTGTTTGACTTTTAATTTTGTAAGCGTCTTGACTTTTCTCCGTTTTCATAAGTTTCTATGATTTTACATTTCCATTGCGCGTAAAGAAACCCCTAATTGACTTTTGTTGTTCTGGTTGTCCTGCTTAGCTGCTTCCTCATTGTTTTCGCTTTGTCGTATTCTGATTCTTGTGCATATTTTTCCGTGCAAAACGCAATTATCTTCCGTGATTTGTTTAATATTGAGTTTAATTTTCGCTTAATTCCACCCGCGACGAACGTCTCGCTCGCTCGACGACAAAGCAACAACAACGGCAATTAACATAAGATTTTAAGAGCAAGTGTTATGCTCGATATGGCACTGTTAAAGTAACAGATTGTTTGGGATGTGTGACCAGCTAGTTTGTTTTAAAACTTTTAGTATCTTAAGAAAGTGACAAAATCACATTAAATATTTGATTTTTATTTAAATTATAAAATATATTTTTAATTAATTAGCCAATATTACATATTGTATAAATGAAAAAATAAAATTTATTTCTAAGCCCTTTTTATTTGTTTCTAAAATGAACTGCAATGTTAGCTTTGGTTTCTGTTTACTTTACAATTTATTGATACTCATTTGGAGCATATTTAAAATCTGTACAAATTGTCATTGATTTAATAATGATTATTATATTATGCAACGATTATCACAGTAAAAACTAAAGATTTTTGTATGAAATTAAAATTATACTATGCAAAAAACATTCGACTTTAAACACTAAATTTTAAATTAAACGAGCGCGTGTTTTTCTTAGTTTTTCTTTTTCTTCTTCTCGGGTTGACCCAATCCCTGGGATTCTTGATACTGTCGCACAATCTGCTCTTGGATATCGGGCAGACAAGGTGAATAACGGGAATATTCCATGGTGAACTCACCCTTGCCCTGTGTGCTAGAGCTGCATATAAAAAATAATATTAGAATGATGATTTTTGTGAGATTTCCTTCCATGTGAACTTACCGGAGTTCGCTTGCATAGCCGAACATGTCGTTGAGTGGCACCTCTGCGTAGACGGTGAACCAACCCTCGGTGCCCTCTGTGCCGGTAATGATGCCATGTCGCTTGCTCAGGTGACCCATGACGGCGCCCTGGAACTCCTCGGGCGCTGTAACCTCGACAAGCATAATGGGCTCCAGTATTTGCCAGGCGCCATTCTGGAAGACCTCCTTGATGGCACCGTGGGCGGCGAGCATGAAGGCCAATTCGCTGGAGTCGACAATGTGATGTCCACCATCCTGTAGGCGGAAACGAATGCCGGATAGCTTGTGGCCGGACAACATGCCACGTTCACACATTTCGCGATAACCCTTCTCGACGCCGGGCACAAATTGTTTGGGCACATTGGTGCCCACGGTTTCATCGACGAACTCGAGTAGCGTATTCTGATTGGGCGGCAGCGGCTCCATGAGGCCAATGATGCGGGCATATTGTCCCGATCCGCCCGATTGCTTCTTGTGCAGAAAGTCAAATTCGCAGGGTCCGACGAGGGTTTCACGGAACGCCACCTTGGGCTTGCCCAGCGTCACAGGACATCCATATTCGCGCTCCATCCGCTGGGCATAGATCTCCAGATGCAGTTCACCCATGCCTGAGACGAGCGTCTCCTTCACGTCGTTGTCAAAGAAGAAATGAAAGGTTGGATCCTCCTTGGTGAAGCGTGCAATGGCCTTGGAGAAGTTATCCCGATCCTTGGAGTTGTTCGGCTTGATGGCCATCGAAACAACCGGTTCCGGCACAAATATCGACTCCATGGCCATATTATTCTTTGGATTCGTTGTGAACGTATCACCCGACGCACAGTCGACGCCAAATAGAGCAAAAATATCGCCGGCAAAGATCTCGTTGACATCCTCCATTTGATTGGAGTGAAGACGGACGAGGCGAGCGATGCGCACCTTTTTGTTGGTGCGCGCGTTGAAGATGTTGTCGCCCTTGCGCAGCACGCCCTGATAGCACCGCAAATAGGTCAGTTGGCCGAAACGACCCGCCTCCAATTTGAAGGCCAGACCCATAAACGGATCCTTGCCATCGCGTGCCGGATTGAGGACGATTTGCTGTTTCTCCTTGCCTTCGTGTTCGATGTAGGCTAGATTCTCTACCTCACCCGGGTTGGGCAGGTAATCAATGATGGCATCCAATAGCGGCTGCACACCCTTGTTCTTCAGCGCGGTGCCCACCAAGACGGGGGTAAAGGTCCGCTTGATGCATGTCCGTCGCAGGGCCGCCTTTATGTCCGCCTCTGTGAAGGGCTTCTCCTCGAGAAAGAGCTCGCCCAAGGTTTCGTCCGCATTCGACAAATGCTCGATGAGCTCCTGCCGACGTTCTTGGCTCTCTGCGCGCATCTCCTGCGGAATCTCGTCCAGACGCATATCCACACCGTGCTCGCCCTCAAAGTAGATGGCACGCTCCTGCACCAGATCCACAATACCCTTGCAGTGACTCTCCACGCCAATGGGCAGCTGTATAAAGGCCGCGTTGTGATTCATCTTGGAGCGCAACTGCGACAGAACCCGATTAGGATTTGAGCCCGTGCGATCCAGCTTATTGATAAATGCCAGACAAGGAACATTGTAGCGCTTCATTTGCCGGTTGACAGTCAGTGTCTGGCTCTGAACACCACCGACGGCACAGAGCACCAGGACAGCACCATCGAGGACGCGCAGGGCACGTTCGACCTCCACTGTGAAATCAACATGGCCGGGCGTATCGATAATATTGATGTTTGTTTCCTTCCACATCGTGTAGGTGGCCGCCGATTGTATGGTAATGCCACGCTGTCGCTCCAGCTCCATGCTGTCCATGGTGGCGCCCACATTATCTTTGCCGCGCACCTCGTGCATCTCCGCAATGCGTCCCGTGTAGAACAGAATCCGCTCCGTCAGTGTCGTCTTCCCGCTGTCTATGTGCGCCGAGATACCAATGTTGCGGATCAGTTCGATCGGCTTGTGCTCCGCATATTTTGCATGCGAGCTGTAGCCGCATTGCAGCTATAAAATGAATTAAATTCAATTACATAATGAGCTGATTGGACAAACTGGATGGACTAATTGTACTACCCATGTCAAACGCTCACCTGACGCACGGTTTTCATGGCGCTGAGGCGCAGCGGCAGATTGCCGTTCAGCACACGCATTATCAGCGACATTTTGTCTGCTTTTTAATTGATAATATTATAAATTTTACTGAAAACACGCGCTCGTTGCCGCAACCACAAAAACAGCTGATGGCGTAAAGAGTTCTGCAAATCGATGATAACAGTGCTGTTAAATATCTACTCTCTGCTGTGCAATCGATACATCAACAATCGATTTTTACAGAAGAGAATCGCGCGCATTATTGGAAAGTGCGCTAATCATAATTAGTATTTAATTTTTAATTTATTTAAAAACAAGGCAAATGGAAGTATTGTTGGGTATCAGAAATTTGTTTATTTTTAAAGTGTACTCGAAAAATATCAATAATTGACAACACCAGAGCAACATTTGCATTTCAAATCAATTATTTTAAGTCAGATGGGATCGCAATTGAAATGCCTGTTAAAACACATTTAAAACATTTATTTATAATAAATTCCAGGTTCAGGTAGTTTTGAGATGTTCTTGTTAATTTGTGTGATGAGGCTTTAGCCTCAATATTTAAAATATATATATATTTATATATGTGAGTGTGTGTGTTTTTTTGTTTGTTGCAATTTTGTGCCATTTAAACGCACTATAAATTCATTGGGATCGCTGATGGCAACAGTAACGGTGGCTTGTACATAAATACATATTTATAATACCATAAATATAGACATATACGAAAGATATACAAATACAATAAATATAACTAGATCATCGATTCAAACGGATGTTTCTGTTGATGAACGATATCCGCCCCACAATTGCTTCGTCGTATCAAATTTCGGGTTCTGTAAAAGTGAAATGTTTGTGTTAATATTATCCACTGAATGTTTACTATGCTATAGATCTGACAGAATACATACATACAGTTATATATAGAGACAGAGAGAGAGAGGTTTGATTACAAGCATTCTATGTGGTATTTGGAGATCAACACGATGCAAATGAGTATTTTGATCGTTGATTGATGGCTGATTGAAAGATGCTTAATGGGAGCAGGCAAATACCAAGATGTTATTGGTGCTATATATAGATATAAATATAAATATTTATATATGTATATATATGTATGTATGTACAATGTGCCACACAGAGAACTATGCACAAAATACACTGAAACAAAAGGAGACTAAAACTAGTTGTTGCTTTTGGTTTTTGGGCGCACAAAATGAAACATACAAATATTTAATTTTTACTTTTATTCAATGTTTATACGTATATTTTAATGTATAAATGTGTATCTGTGTGTGTGTGTTTAAGTGTGTGTTGTGTCTTTGCTTGTGTTTTTATATATATATTATTTAGAACTTAGCATAATGCATAAATTATAATACATTTTACAGTTGCATTTTGTTTGCTAGTTTAGTTTATTATATTAACTAAACGAATGCGTGTTCTGACTAAATACATATCTAAGACGGCTTTCCTCTAATTCCTCTCACGTCTATCCACTATAAGATCACAGCTTATCCGATCCCAACCAATTAAAAATCGAGAGCCTTTCATAAAAATGATTAACTAAATTAAAAGCAAACATAAAGGAACCACATATGAATAGTAAATATTTTTAGCATAGCATATATTATATATTATATATGTATATAGGGAGTGTTCATATTGCATTAAATTGACTCCGGTAATGTTTGGTTTGCATTTCTTGTAAAATTCCTTTCAAAAAGTGTATACAGTGTGCATTTTTTTTTGGAATAGATATTGATCCAGTTAGCCTTTGAGCCAGATAGTATGTAAAAATAATACTTGTAGAGCTTGTACCTGAGCCCAAAATCTATGAGAAACGTTCACTGTTTGATATATATGTATATACATACATGTATATACATATATATATACTTTTTTTTTAGATGTTTAGTTCTACTTGCACACTAAAACTTTTGTCAAAAAACTCTACGAATAAGCTATGTATATATGTATATATATATATATATAGACATATATGTATATATATTTATTTATGATACTGGTATGTATAATTCCACATTCACATTTTCGCTAAGTGTATGCTAATCTTGAAGTCCGGTTCTGAAACAATCTATTTATGAACATGGTGCATTTGTTCTACTCCTTGTGTGGACTCTCTATTCTAACACCATAAGGTGTGCTAGTTTTGGATAGTAATCGTATAACACTTAGACGGGTGTTATATTGGCTGGGGTCTGAGTGTTGGCCACAACACCTTCTAGCTTGGCAGCCGCCTCCTTGCAGCTGCTCGCATTCTGCTGTTGTATCCCCGACAGAGATGCCGTTGTTGTTGTCATCGTTTTGTTTGGGGTTTCATTATGCTCATCGGCCTCGTGCATGGGCGACAGGCGTGGCGAGAGGCCGGCATTTGTCGCGGAACTGAGGAGCATGATCGAATGCAAATGAATGATATTTATACATATGTATATAGCAATATATATGTTTTTTTATATGGGCATTTCCACAAACCAGATCCAACTTCGTAGAAAAGATTTTAACAACTAAACTAATTTATCAAAATTATTAAATAGATAACATAGGCCAAATCTTAAGTTCATCTTTAAAATTATATACAAAATTACTAAAGAATATGAGGAACCTTATTCCATATCATAAATGACTAGATATTAAATTTTATATGTATCACTGACTGATCACAATGTTCTCCTTCCTCTTAGGTATATAGTTATGGAAACGCCCATATTTGAAGCAAGCATAAAAATACAATTTTTCTTTACTTAAACTTAGAACATATTTAAATTAAGTTTGCACGTGACATGAGTGGCGATTGAGTATCGAATATATCGAATTGATATCGGTTGCTAGCTAGCCGCATTGATTGAGGTGCTCGTGATTGGTACTGTTGCTACTGGTAGACTTACTGATTGCCATTGATTTGACGGACTTTAACGGTGACCGGTATGATCAGTTGCTCGGAGGTGCCATCCTTGTTGATCTGTTGCCAGACAGTTGTTCTATTCACCTCCGTTGGCAAAGCAGCCGCAGCATTGCTGCCCAATTTGTTGCCCGACAACGGGATGTGGATAGTTGTTGCACCCGTACCGGTACCTGCAGGATTGGTAGTGTAGGTGGCACCCTTACCGGGTGGCGGTTGCTGATGTTGATGATGGTTGTCCTTCAATATATATATATATGTAAAACATTCATAGCATTGTTTCTTTTTTTTCTTTTTTTTTTTTTGTGGTCAGAAAGAGAACGCTTGCTCGAGCGAAAGAGAGAGAGAGAGAGAGAAAATGTGAAGAGGAGCAGGATCTTGTTGGGTTTGGTGAGATTGAAAAGAACAGCTCCAAGTGTTTTGCAAAGTGAGAGCAAATAAAAGCCAATAAAGTGTTGTGTTGTGTAATACTAAGCTAGAAATTTAGATGCTTTTGCCTCTAATTTTTGCCAAATAGTTGTTTTATTTTTGTTTTTTGTGCTGGCTTTCTAAATTACAAAAATGTCGCCATAAATTTTGATTTTTGATTTTTGTTTTGCCAATTGGGTTTGCTTTGTAATTTGTTATTGTTAGTTACTTGTACTATTTTTTCTTGTCATTTGACTATAAAATTATTTAACATTTAATAGGTTTACGTAGTGTAAACATTTTGCGCAAACTACTTAAGCTAGATTTCATTAACATGTACAGATAGATATAAATACAATATAGTAGTAGAGCAGTATATAGTTTAAGTAAAGATAACACATTTCATAATTGATTAATATGCAATAGAAAATAATAGAATTTCAGTTAGCATATACAAATAGGACCATTTAGCTTAGGTACAGTTTCGCTTGGAATTGGATGGCAATTGTATTATATAATTGAGCATTATGATTGAAAAGAAGCATTTAAGAAAGAACGTACACAAAATATTTGTAAGCAAATATATCAAAACAGATAATTATAAATATATATAACAAAAATAATATTTATATATATATATATATAAATTTATAACAAAATGCAAAAAGTGCATGCTATGATATAAGAAAAAAAATTAAGGAAAAACATTTACAGAATACTGTTTAGAACAAAAACATAATAAATATTCTCACTCGTATATACAAACATGTATACGAAAGAGTTATACATTATACTCGAAATATATACATACATATATATATCTGTTAAAAAATATATGTATATGTATATGCATTTATGTACAGTAAAATGCAAGAATTTCTAAAAATAATTTCCATTATAAGATTGCATAATCAAAATATTCTGTGGTGGATTGTGCAGCACTGCAAACGCAAACGAAATGGTCAGCACTGTGTCGGTGTGACCAGGTCAGTCAAATGTGCGGTGTTTTTTTTCAGGATGTGTTGTGTTTCTCGTTATTGTTGTGTTGCTGTGTGTGTGTGTTCAATTTTTGAGCAGACTACTTTGTGCCTCGAACTCCTTTTCATTTGCATTTGAGGTATTGCACTTGATCAGGGCGACGGCATTGTTGCCGGCGCCATTAAAGCCACCATCGAGACCACCCTTCGGATCGCGCTTGCCGCGTCCACCGAAACAGGGTAAATATTTCTGACAAAAGCCCACCTCAGCGTCCAATTGATGCAGATCATCCGCCGCCGCACGTTTCGTCATCTCCGGCATGATATCATCAAGGATTTTCAGCTCACGTCGCGTAAACACAAAGTCGAGCGATTTCCGTATGCCAATCATAACGACCAACATCAGTGGGAACAAAATGGACGTTTGCGAGAAGCTTTTAATTAGCCACAGAATAATCAGACAAGCCAACTGAATGAGGGTAAACAAATGCACACGTTTAATTGGCACCTAAAAGGGGAAGACAAAAGGGGAAATCAAAAGTTAATAGGAATCTTGGCTGCCCGAATATAATTATCTTACCTGTCGCAGGAACATGTAGTCCGGTTGATATTTGGCTGGCATAAACATGATAAGGATGCGATCGAAGAATTGCAGGCCCCTAAGCGAGGCCACGCCCATATATAAGAAGACCCCGAAGAGTACCGGCATCGGTATGTATCCGAGCAGCGGTGTCAACAGCACCGACACGCCAATGGTCAGGAAGATGAGGATGTGAGTCACACGCTGCTCGCGTACACCCAAGAACTGTGGCTTCTCGCCAGGGGCACTGCACTCCGACTCCAGTTTCAGCGAATTGACATGATTTATGCTCAGCACCGTCGCAGCTACGAACCTACAAAAAATAAACCGCATTTAAAAATTGGGAAAGACCAGAAAAAATCTCCTAGATTAATAAGGAATTCAAGTTCCCTTAGTTTTTGGATAGATCTCATATTACGTTTTAAACTACTCTTCTCGTAGTAGATATGGTAACTCTAGATTAAATATCCTTCACATAACACTTACCAGGGCAAGCCCATCACACTGCAAATGACAATTAGGCCGGAGAGAATAAACAGATCCAAGTGATAGCCGCAGCCCTTCTTCAACTTGTTCTCCTTGCGATTGACAATCACAGCCGTAATCTGCTGATCCATAAAGATGAGAATGGTGCCCAGCATTGCTGGGAACACAGCTATGACGGCTGACCACCAAGGATTCTTCTCGCTAAATGGCGGTATAAGCCAACCACGTGTGTTCAACGTGGGCTTCAACTCATGGGGCACCTCCAGTTTCTGTGTGGGCACACCCAGGGAGTAATCAAAGAAGGTCATCGAAAAGATGGCAATCAGTACGGAAAAGTCACTGATATACTGGCGCACAATCGATGGGAAGAACAGGGCATTCTTGAACTCCTTTAGTATGGTGGAAAAGATGAAAGTGCCGGTGCACAAAACGACGGACATAAGGAAAACGTTCTCGGTGGGTGGCTTGCCACAATCTAAGCCCGTCAAAGTACCGTTGTAGGACTACATAGAAAAGAGAGAGATCAGTTGGAATGTGGTGCTCATCGATGGGACTTTCGCAGCTTACCTCACAGGAGTCCCATTTGTATTTGGCAAACTCCAAGACGCTGGTATTGCTCTGCAACGGTGGTGTACAGATGCAGTCGTAGATACCCTGGTTGACTGGGAATGTTTTGCCAATGACGACCACATTCTCGATGGCCTTGTAAACGAAGATCACTGCGATAAGTGTGGCAAAATTCTCCTCGGTGAACCGTGTTATGTAACAGACGAGGGCGCTGGCATCGATGGCAACCAGGATGACCAAAATGACGGCAACCCAAATGCCAATCCAGAAACGGAATGTCATATAGTCCCAGCCCTGACCCATTGAGAACTCATAGACAATGGACTCGAAGACCAGCACTGGACCAGTGGAACCCAATATTGTTAACGGCTGTCCAGAAAAGAAACCATAGCCCATGCCGCAAACAAACCCAGAGACTAGCGACTCCATGGCTGCCATGTTCTTGCCCGTCGCCTCCGAGAGCAGGCCACCGAACGTGATGATGGGCGACAGGCAGGCGAAATACAAAAAGATCCACGAGGCGACACACTGCATGGAGAGGGCTTCGCGATAGTCGCTCCAATACCAGGGCGCCTTACGCTTGATGTCATTGATGAGGCCGCCAAAGAGGCGACCCGTTCGCGAGAGACCGGATTCCTCGCGCAAGCGCTGCTCCTCCTCCTCTTCGTCGATCTCCTCCTTGGGCAGCTCTGGCGGCCGCTTGCGCACCTCTTGCGATGGTATTGCCGCTGGCGGCTCAATGCGTATGGTTGGATCCCATTCGCCTGGTGGTAATACTGTAACCGCATCCAAAAACTCATCCACGCCGGCGAGCAAATGATCTCGCTTGCGTGCCCTATAAGCTACCTCATGGAAGATCTCATCCGACATCAGTGTGGCCATGGCACGACCAATCTCATGGAAGTTACTCTGGCTGCCCGGTGGACCCAGCAGTATGAAAATAAATCTGTGAAGAGTTGCAGGTATTGAAGAGGGATTAGCTGATGATTCTCCAATTGAAACCCTTTAGACAGTTTCCCCATATCTCGAATAGATTCTTAGCTCACCTGGTTGGCACTGGCACCTCGGTCAGATCGCCCATGACAGCCGCCTGGCTTAGACGTATGAAACAGGAGAGGGTCCGCTCCAGAAAGTCCACTTCACCCACTAATATGTTGCTTGCCTCCGCTCCAGGCGGGATTTTGCGCATAAAATGCGTGTTGCCCTTGTGTTGCTGCTCGGCGAGCTCTGTGCCGCTGGTCTGCCTGGCCATCGATTGGCTGCTGGGACTCTTCACCATGTCCTCTGTGATCACAGGCATTTTATTGTTGGGCCGCAATTTTTTGGAATTTGATTTTTTCTCTACATTAGTCAAATTCGGATTTTCGCATAGATAGTTGGTACGGAGTAGGTTTTTTTTTTTGGTATTGGTGGTATTGTTGGGCGTGCGGGTTGTTGGTGTTGTTTTTTGTATATTGTTTATCGGATATAGGCAATACATTACAGCAAAGACAAACAACATAAATCATCAATCATAAATAAAGAAGTAAATACAATAGAAGTGCAAAAAAGAAGTTTAGTTAATAAAATTCATTTCAGGACGATAAAAACATTTCTGTGATAAATCATGCGTTGAACAGTTTATTGAATTTTACAAGCATGCAAAGGTCTATGTGTGTGTGAGAGTGTGTGTATGTGTTAGAAAATGTAGAAACAAATGTGTGAATTTTTTTCATGTACTTTAAGACATATATCTGAAAACTATTGCCTTATTTGTAGGTTCCAACGCGCATGCAAATTTCTTTTCTAGATCTCCGCCTTGATTGATTTATTACCAACAAAAAAAGAAGGAAATAAATCTTGGATTTATATTTGCAGCTATTTTTTGTAGTAAAAAATAATTAGGCAGACACGCAAACGAACGGTAACGGTAACGATAACGATAACTTTTTGTTTCTTGATATTTGGAAGGTTTTGAAGAGTTGGTTTCTTTACCAAGCGCCTTGTTGCTGGGTTTTCCGGGCACGGTTAGAAAACGTCCCATTCCCATTCCTAGGGCATTGCTACCATTGCCATTGGTATTGCCGGGGGGTCCGGGCTCGCTGGCGGTTACCGATAGCGGCGTGGTTGCCATTAAAGCGTTGCCAGACTGCTCTTCAACTGTAAATTTGCGTCGTATTGATTGTGATTGTGATTAACATACATAAAAAAAGGTAACAAAAAAAAAACAATAAACAAAAAAAAAAACCAAAAGAATTTCTAAGAATCTCGGAAGAAGTCAGCTGCATCATGTTTAGATTATTTAACGGGAAACCCAGTGGAATATCGATTAAATCGCTTGCGAGAGTAGACGGCACAAAATAGGAGAATTTAATTGTATCTTGGATAATTTCGTGAGGAGTTTTTCATAGCAGATAAATAGAGAGTTGAGTATTAAAAAAGTGGTAAGGGTTGAAAATCAGCTTGAAAATAGCTGAAAGTCTTATATATTTTAGAGTGATAGAGAAAAGGAGAGAAATATAAAGTCAAACTAGATACAGCGTGCTATGGTAGGTGGTACACTTTACGCAAAGAAGTTAAACCATTTAAAGAGATTACACAAAATATATGTCCAATAAGACAATTACTTGGCAATTGGGTCGTCGTTGACTGATGCTGTGTCGATTGTCCTTGTGGGGCATGCGGGGGCGAGGCACCCGCATGGAACCAGGTGGTAACACCAATAGCGCCCATGTCGGCTATTTTTTTTTAACGAACGAGTAACCAGTTGGGGAGCAAAAGCGATTGTTAGAAGTGTTTGCACTGACGTTGCACAACACTGCATTTGTGACTTAACTAGTATTTCGAGTGATTGATTGATTGATTGATTGATGAACTTAAGATGGATATTGCAGATGGAATTGTATGAGTGTGAGCTGGATAGATAGGAGAGGGAGGCAGAGTTAGGAGTCTGCGAATCTATTTGCTAGATTGATGGGTGGTGCGTGCTCTCTTTACAGCTGTGGTGTGGATCTGGAGCAATTTGCGGTGCATTTGAAAAGCTGCTTGGACAGAGAGAGAGAGAGCGAGAAAGAGACAGAACGAGAGAGTGTATGTGTGTGTGTGTTGTTGTGTGTGTCTCCAATACCTGTGGGAACAGCGAGATAACAACCACGCTGATCCTTACTGGACACAAAGTGGGGCGTCTCGGGTGTACGGTATCCATCCAAACCGAAACCAGGCGATGGGGCATGCAACGAATGCCCACTTGCATCTATGCAACCCCAGTTTGTTTGGTTTATTTTCATATGGGTTAATATTGAAGTTAATGTGGGTTAAGTAGGAAGAATCTCGACTCATGATGATGATGCGCAGCAAACGAACGAGATGAGCTTAGAGAGAACTGATAATGAGGAAAGGCACTACTCACTTTTTGATGATGACTGGTTGCGCATGTCCGCCAGGGAGCGAATGATTGGGAGACGCGTCTTCTTCGCATACTCGTGCTGATGCCGATGACGTCGCAGCAGTGCATCCTTCACCTTGTCCTTGACGTCGGCGGGCAGGGTGCCACTGTTGACCATTTGGTCGCATACCAAGTCGGCGACCAGCTCCAGATTGTTGGCCTCCATGTCCAGCATGACGCTGCCATTGAGGAGGAGGCCACGCAGCTCGAAGAGCGAGTGCAGCGAGAGTGTTGCCACATGCGGCTTAGACCAGCGGTTGCCGCCCTCTTCGACATCCTCCTCGAACTTAATCCAGCGAGCTGTTTCTTTCCATTCAATTTCATCGCCCTCCTTCACCAGCATGCCCATCTCCGAGAAGAGTGGATGCGACACATGCGAGCCATCGTCCACATCCTCGCCCAATATAAACTGTACACGTTGTGCGGGTGGCGTTGCTATGGATAGTCAGAATAAATAAGTCAGTAAAGAACACTTAAGGAGACAACCACAGGGTCGAAGCGTAATCCGGTTAATTGGCCACAACATATGCGCCGATCCTCTCGGGAATAGCTCTCGACCATATGGCCAATTAGAAGCCACTTAGTGGGTTAGTTGATTGCGTGTTCTGAGTGAGGCAGGCCAAAGGATTGGCCTGTAGTGAATGGTGTCTGGTGTGGATTATGCATGAGCCTAGCTGGGTTCTTAAAGTAAGTTTAGTAAATTGAATTTTAATAGATTCGCATTAAAATTTCAACTAGTCAAAAACTTTGTATTTGTTTTACCAAATAATCCGTATCAAAAAAAAAAAAAAAAAAAAAATAGCCACATTAATGCAATCATTAAATATTTATATTTATTCTCGTATTTAACTTAGTTTAATTTATTGACTGTGACTGCAAATGAGATTTGTAAACTTCTAATTTTTAGTTTAATTATTGACTGAGATAATTCAGCTGAACTGATTTTTATTGCTCAAATTTATTTCTCAATTAGCTGCTTGAGTTAAGCAAAAGTTAAGATTTATTTTTGCACAGTCAATTTTAAATTGAATCATTCAACTGGTAAATATTTGATATTTTAACAAGAAGAATTGAGTTTCTTAGCCGAATAATGCATTTAACTGATCTGCTAACCCATTATTAAATTGGCAAACACCTTTTAAAATATTTCACATGTTGAAATGAGTTGTGCGAATCGGTTGATAACAGATTTAACAAACATATTTATATAATTTGCTAATAAATTATTCATCTTTGATGTGGTCTATCTACACTTCAATGAATCTCGTCAAGCTATAATTTCCACAAGTTGATTATAATTTGTATCTGCAACTGCGACGCGTCTTGTGTCCTGTAATTTTGCTCTGATTTTGTAGCAGCAACGTTGATTGGCCACAGTTGTCAGCTTGCGATTGCCATCATCATTCATTCAACAACGTGTCCAGTTCGCAATTATTTTTGCTCAGCATGCGCACACTCACACACACACACACACACACACACACACAAGCACATGCAGTGTAAATATATACAGTGGGATTGTGGAATAGTTGGTGCTATGCCACCCACCTGGACGCTCCACTTCCGGTTGCCTGTCACCGATGCTGCCTCTGCTAGTGGCAGCGCCACCACCAGCAGCTGTCGCAACCGTTGCTGCAGCAACCACGCCTCCACCGGGGCCACTGTGGTGATGCTTGCGCCGTCGCTGCGAATGGCGTCGTCCTCCTGGCACGTGTACGCCCACATAAACGGTGTGTGCACGGTGTCCTGCATGCGTGGATTCAAATTGAATGTGTCGCTTAATTGATTACAACACAAAACCAAAAACACAATTGCAAACAAATAACTAAATATTTACACACTCACACACACACACACACACGATGTGTGTGCGAGTACGTGAATAATTCTGATGTCGGAAATCAAATGGAAAAGTCGGTCAACTTATTCCGTTCCGCTTTTGTAGTTGATAAGAGTCGAGGCTACAGCAAGTTGATATATTTAATTCCATTGCGCTACGATCTGCCCCAGCTAAGCACGACTTTCGCTACAGGTCAAGTGCGGCATTGCGCATACGCCGCATTGTCTCATTTTCAACATTAATTGCAACTGAATAAGCTTTCTCATCTAGTGGCTAAATATGTGTACATTACTAATTAATTTCTCCACTATATATATATATATATATATATATCGTACTATGATCTGTTAATTTCCTAGTCATAAAACAATTTTAATTCCTAGTTCGTCAAAGCTGCGCGGCAGCTGTTAGATCATAATTTGAACTAATTATAAGTAACATTTATTTTAGACTGAACCTATATATATATACTTTATAGCATGCCGTATCAAAAGACAATATATACATATATATATATATATATATAAATAAATGTCTGGTGGGCGTTCAGCAAGCTGCTGTTTATGCATTTAATTTGCAATTTATTTGCGAATACAGTGGGGATTGTTTGCACAAAAAACTGAGGATATAAATCGACTTGAGCTGGATTAATGGTAAATGTATTTAATGGCATCAGGTTAATGTGAGTGGGTAATGAATATTAATGGATTAGTCAATAGGAAAAGCAACATAAAAAGACTAATATAAAAAATTATATTAAATTCGTATTAAACTAAGTAAATATGAATAAAATTTATAATATGCTGATAAACAATAACATTTGATTGGGGTAATAAACAGAAACTTGGGAAATGTATAAATCTTTCATTTTAAACTAGTTTAATTTATAAATAATGTTCCTGTGATTTATTGTCACATCTTTATTGTTTCTAAATTAATTTTATAGTAAGAAATATTTGTAATAACTACAAAAACCACTTTGGAACTATGTAAAAATTTAATAAAAAAAAATATTATATGCTTAAAATCTTTTTTTTATTGTTTCTTGTCAGGTTAAATTTAAATTTATATTACAATAGGAAAAAATGTGCATTAAATGAATAATTCCCCTTTTGATCTAATTGCCTTATTAACTAATACCTGAAAATTATAAGCATTTAATAAACAATCTATTAGTTAAGGGTGCAAATTATTTGTGTAGTAATTTACGTGATACGAATGAAAAAAATCAAAATCATTTTTGGGAGTGGCACATCTGTGACACATCGCATTGCATTGCATTTTAAAATGTAGTTTTGAAAATTAACATGCCGCTAAATGTGTTGCTTGTAATGACCACAATTGTTCTATCTCCCATCAACCCTTCCCTTGCGGCATTTAGCCATTTTTCATTAGATTACGTAATACGAAAGTTCTCAGGTGCTACTGAGCCATGATTTGGGCTTGCCTAAAAACGTTAAACAAGTAAAAAATCATCTTTGAAGTCTACAAAACTGATTTGTCATATATTGCGTATACGCCGCGTGAGGCAATTAATTTACATTTATTTACTTACCTTCAAAATCGTTTTCTGTAAATTGTTGAGTGAAGTCCTCGCCACCGGTGCGAGGATCTTTTGGTGCCTCATCGTCACCACTTGAGGAGTTCATGTTCCAAGGCCTTTAAGAGCATAGAATAAATTTACAAATAATTAGTTTTGCTAAGGTTTGTTCAACTTTTGATAAATATATGAAGAAAAAAACAAACAAACATATTTAATGACTTTATCGCACATCAATTTAATTATTTAATTTTTGCACATTTTTTGTTCACATGCTTTCAGTTAATTGACAAGCAACACGAAAAAGAATAGAAATTTAACAAAATGAATTAATTTTAGTGGCGTCATTTGGTTGACTCAAAACACTATTAAGCATTCACATTTGATTAATCTGACTTCGCATCGCAAAGTACTCCAAAAATGATTTCGATTAATTATATTTATTCAGCGATGCCTGTAATTGTTTAGTTTAGCTAAATTCAACACGCGACTAATTTATGAACTATGCCCAACAATTGTTTAGCTTATTCAGCAATTGTTGCTCAATCGATTTGTAGCTTTTTATTATTATGCATTCCAAATACGCAGTGAATATTTAAGTTTGTGAGTTGAATTTTATACTTTGGCAAACTCTTATAATTTAGACATCAAATTTAACATTACTGGAACTATAATAATAATTTATATTTGAATTTTAGACCATATTGTTGGCTGGGTTTGACACATTCTATTTATATTAAAATATTTTCTGTGCATATTTAATATCTAAAAAAAGTAAATAATTATTTTGTCAATCGTTACAATGTTAATTTAACGTTACAGTTTTGATACATTTAAATTTAAATTTTAAGAGATTGCCAAGTAAACTTGTTGAGTTGGTTACAACATCAGGTCAAAACCTTGTCACTATTAGAAGTGCATTTTTTGAATTATTCAACAAGTGTTATGCCTGCTAAAAAAAATATACTTTTCGTGTATATTCGACTTGAAGATACCCGGTATAAAAAATGGCATTCCATTTAAAGTTTCTCAATAGCTTCATTTAGTGTTTTATGAACTGGTGCAGTAATAAGATATGTTTTTGAATAAGAAACAACAAGTCATCGTTTTATTATTTGACTTTGTAATTCAATTTGGATAAGACTTGCGAAATTCCATATAAAAGAACATATTTGCACAGCTTTATTGATATAATAGCATTTTCATTATGTCTATAGAGTGAATGTATCACGATTGTCGTAAATGTTTAATAACATCTTGAGTCAACAACAGCCCTATCAACAGTCTAAAATGCTTATCTATAAATATGAAGTACATGTATGTCTACATACATATTAATATATATTTACATACATATATATATGTATATATATGTGTGCTTGTCCAACTGATAGACAGACCCTCCAAGCTGTCTGCCAAGTGCCGCTATAAACTGTGTCAATTTCAGTCATACGAAATGTTAACATAAAACCACTTTCCCAGAGGTCCAATCCAACCATCCAAACCAATATCAAGTGACTCAAGTAGCGCCGGTTTATAAAAACAAGCAGCCGTCAGATATGCACACACTTCAATCTTTAACAAGTTTGTTCGGGCAAGTGTTTAATTAAACTCTTAAGCCCAATGATAAATCATTTTGTTAAAGATATTTTTCAAATATAGAACAATCAGAACAAATTGCGCCCTTGTCCTTGATCTGTTTTATAATCGTTGCTTTTTGAAATATGCTCGTCAAATTTCCCACTGTGACATTTTCAATACCCAATTTTTTGTGTACTTTTTAATATAATAAATGTCAATAATTTTGCAAGAAATATAGTCACACGTGTGTTAACTGTAATTGACTGAGAGAAAAACTATTTTTTTGAACTACTTAAGAACTCATGACTACACCAGGTGATATATTTGAAGAATTGATATTACTTTTTACTTACGTTACATTTTTATAATTGTGGGCCATACTCTGGTAATTTGACTCAAAAATGGCTTTTGATACCGACAAAAAACACAATCGCGTATCGTTTTTAGAATTTGTTTATTACTTAACGATTATTGATGCAGTTCAAACCGATAGCCGCAGATAGGCACAATATTTGTCGGAACTGCCAAGTTCGAAGTGCTTTTCGCTCGATTTGCTATTTGCTATTTATCACGCCGTTCTTACGACTCGCTTGAAGCCCGTGCGATTGCAGACTAACTAGTAACTGGCCGATCTTCAAAGCGAAGCAGCGTCGGCGCTTAGCCCGCTGCTGCGTCTGCTGCCGCGTCTGCTGCTGCTGCGATTTAAGTCGACAGCGACGCCGACAGCGGCCGCACAGTGGCTCAGCGCGTTATTATTATTTAACAAATTTAAGAGTTGTGCGTATATAAAAACACATTTTATAAATAAAATATATAATATATATATAGATCCGACTTTTCATTTCATGCACTTTGAATTTCTTAATGTTAAAGTTCAAATATTTAAATTTCAAAATTTAAAGCATTTGCACCACTGTGCGTTGATCAGAACACACAGTGTGTCAATGGAAAAGTGAAAACATTCTTTTCGATTGCCTATACATAAATCCAACAAGCTGATTTACAAAATGTGTTTTTAAACGTTGATATTCATTGTTGACTTTATCGATATTCGCCGTTTTTGTTCTTATCGCCATCGTCCCGAGGCCCTCTTCTTATCAGTGTGAGTAACTTTGCTTTTCTAGTTGTTTGCCTAACTTGCAATTAGTTTTTATTACAATCTTTTGAATTGAATTGCCTTAATATAAATTTAGATTTATATATTTTATTTTTGCATTGATTAATTTAGTCAATAACAGTTACAACTGTAATATTTCAGAATTTTAATTTTTTTTGACAATTTTGCTTATTTCTGATTCAATATAATTGCCCAATCAATATGACAAGGTTATTGACAAGATTTATTTTGAATATATTTTAATAAGTCTTTTTTGTGTGATGCCAAAGGTATTTCACAATAGGTTAAAGCACTTAAACTGATTGTTTGTTTTGTTAATGAATTATAATTTATATTTTATTTATGCATATTCATGAATAAAATACGTATAATGTAAGCTATTTTGAATTTCAGATTTTCTGCTTTGTATTTCTTTGTTTGGGGTAGGTTTTTATATTTGTGTGCATACAAAATTAAATGATTTTTATGACAAGACATGGCAGCTCTTTATTTATGTTTCCGTTAATTTATTTTATTATGTTTGTAAGGAAAATTATAAATATAATTCAAATTACGAGCATTAGTCAGAATACATTATCTACATGTTTTCAAACTTATTATACAACATTAAAAAATGTCAATTAATGTGTATTCTTGTTGCTGTCCACTGATTTTAGATAACATATTGAATAAAAACAAAATAATAAAAACACGCTCCTAGTAACCGCATTGAACTGGTATTTGTTAAACAGTTTGTTTATCACTTTACGCAAGGAAGGAAATACGCATATTATAAAAAAAAAAAAAAAAAATGGAATATTAATATGTATATTTATTTACATATAACGATTTTCTTTGTACTTGAATAATATCAGTTAATTGCTGGACTTGTCTCGCATATATTTCTATTTAAGGGAAAAATAATTTTACCGGGGCCTGTTGTGTTTTTTTGTTTTAACAGTGCCTGTTGGTATTAATTAAAATTAAGTTTGTAAACAAAGTGGCAAACAGAGTGGCAGCATTTTACTGGCTTAAACTGGAATCTGGCAGTCGCATCGAGTTTTGACAACTTACAAATTGCTAGTGCCCTAACAAAAACTCAGACTGTCTGACTAAAAAAAAATTCGATCCGATTTAATTAATGACGTTTATGCAGTCGAAAACTTTATAAATCTCTGCTGAATGTTGACTAAAATTGGGATATTTATTTGTTTTGTTAGACTCACTTCCGTTGGAATATTAATAAATTCATTTTCTTGATAAAATAAATTATCGTTAATTAGCACATGACAATCTAGACATATAATATTGCTGAATAGATGTTGATTTACTGCTCTAAAAATATTAAACGTTTGTCGCAAAACACTTGATAGATATTGTCATACAAATAAAATCTAAAAGAATCCAGCTCTGACAACCTTTTCGAGTGTCGAGTGCATAATTAATAATAATACTAAGCTAAATAACATTGACGTCTGCTGCAACTTATCGATGAGAATTTTGAAAAAATAATTAAGCTCCTTGGGCATAAATGTGTCATAAGCAAGATTCATTGCAATTTAATGGCTTAAAGTCTTATTGTTTTCAATAAAAAGATTGCTTGCACAAGACTTATCGCAACCTCTTGAGAACCTATACTTGATTACTATATTATTTAATAAACGTGACAAGCTCCTCATCTAAAATGTTTATTGTTGCCGTTTGGACTCGTCATTTCGCTAAACACTTGAAGAAATCACTCGATAAGATTTTACCTGCTGGCAATTGTCGAGCTTATCATTATCAACAAATATTTTTGGTCTTAACTTATATTGTGTATATGGTTTTGTTTGCTTCGTCTGATGTGTTTATGATTTTTTGCCAAATTTCACAATTTTGAGAAAGATTTGTTTAAGCAGTTTATCGTCAGATCAAACGTTTCCCTAATTATATTTTTCGTTTAAAGCATTTGTTTTTGGTCATTTTTGTAGTTTCAAGTGCCAATAAAAGCTATTTTAATTTAATTTATCCTATATATACAATATTATTGCTTAATTAATGATCAAATAAGCCAGATAGGGGGGAAATGAACGCATCTAATATTGACGTCAAATATTTATATACAAATAATAACAAATATGTCTAGCAATAAATATGCTATTTTTGTTCGTTAAATCAACATTTCCAAGCTTCGACTGATAAAACCTGAATTGGAGTATAACATCAAATTAACATTTCATTCATAATTTTGTTCAAGTCCATATTGGGGTAGCTGAATAAATCTGTTTGTTTGTAAATAAATTATTATCATTAATTAAAAAATGGAGTTGTCAACTCTTTCTTTAATACAACGCTGCAAATTTCATAAATTTTTTATGAACAACAAAAATTAAACGTCAGCTGGTTAATTTAGTCACCTGACAGCGGGAAATCACATTTAAAATGCATATGTAAACCAAAAAATGGCTTGCTAATATTAAATTTAATACTTGTTAATTAACTCAAAGGTAAATACAAATTTTCATTATTTATTTTTAGAGCTCTATGCGATGCAAAGAAATTACTTGGGTTGCCAAGGACAAAACAGTTCTTAAAAAAAATCTTTCGCTTGAATTAGATAATTATTACTTTAATTCAAACTTCTTAAAACTGATATTAAATTTAATACTTCTGGTAAAATAATAATAAATAATAATAATAAAATAATATTAAACAAATAATGAAAATATTAACAACTTCATATATGGTTAAAGGCGTACTTTATCCCAAGAAACTATTTTTGTTGCCGAGATATAGTTCTTAAAATAATACCTATCGATTTGATTGAAGTATTACTAGTTTGGCTTACATTTCTTACGCACAGATTCCACTTTCTATATGGGTTAATTATAATCCATTAAATGCTAATTGTTTTGTATTTATCAGTCAACAATTTAAAAACTAATTAATTATTTTTGTTAAATTCTGCTGCATAATATTTTGAAATGCATAAAGACAAAGCTGCAGCCATATATTTTTGTCAGAACCTTTTGGAGTACATAAATCCCAGGGAACTCAGGGTCGTCTGCTGGCAATTTGGCTTTCCTGTGTGTATGAAACACGGTGTATAGGGTGTAATCAAACAAGATGAGACGACGTTTAGAATCGAACTGATTTGCTCTGACGAGCTTTCCTTTATTTATACAAAAATCTTAAATTTAAGATACCAGATATCCCAGCAGGAAGAAAGCCAATGTTGTAAAGTCCACCTTCGGCTGGCCAAGATCAGTGACTGCAACATCAGCATTGGCGGCTTTTGAAGCGCCTCCAGCACCAAGCAGATGACCATAACGAAAGCCATGAAATTTGCCGATTCTTGAGGATTCCTGATTTTCAAAATCATATACAATTTTTTTATTGCACACGTTTTTTGGCAATGCGCTGAACGAATTCCAAAACGATGCGAAGCACTTCGATTTGAACCAGCTTAATCATCGAATGAAGTAGGAAAAACACACAAAATAGATTGGTACATCCAATTATGATGGGCGTCAGCAGCTGCTTGGCCTGCAACGAGTAGCGTCTGTTGTCCCCTAAGAACTGCCACAGATTGGCCTGGCCAAAGAAATGCTGGCGCGCCCTAAACATCTTCACTTTTAGCCAGCTTAAGAAGCAGCACATGGAGATCAGCAGATTCGATACCAGACATCCCAGCAGGAAGAAAGCCAATGTTGTAAAGTCCACCTTCGGCTGGCCAAGATCAGTGACTGCAACATCAGCATTGGCGGCTTTTGAAGCGCCTCCAGCACCAAGCAGATGACCATAACGAAAGCCATGAAATTTGCAGATTCTTGAGGATTCCTGATTTTCAAAATAATATACAATTTTTTTATTGCTTAATCATCGAATGGAGCAGGAAAAAAAATGTATGAAACACGTATAGGGTGTAGTCAAACAAGATGAGACGACGTTTAGAATCGAACTGATTTGCTCTGACGAGCTTTCCTTTATTTATACAAAAATCTTAAATTTAAGTACATGGCGTCGCCTACTACGACTCCATGTGTTGTAAGGTGAATTTAACCAATAGCTAAGCCTGCTGCGTCGCATGTTCAAACTTGAACACTGTGGCTAATGCCCAGTTGCCTAGTTACTCAGTTGTCTAGTTGAGTGGTCGACGTTACCCTCGCCGCTCATTCAAACCATAAAGTCGTGCAAAACTGATATACATACATATGTTTGGCTGATGTCATTCTTGGCACGATTGCTTCCACTTTTATTGTCTTTGAGGGACGCCATTTAGCGCGTGGAATTTCAGACGTGAGCTCCAAGGACAACCAAAACCCTGCCGACATCCGCGATTAATACAAAAAAAAGCTTTATGAATAAACCACGACGTGAAATAAAATGAAATGGTTTTTTTCCTAGTTGCATGGGAATATTTCTCATTCTTATCGCAGACAAACATCAAATTTGATAGCTCGGATAAAACCCCGACTTCCACCGTTCCTTCAATTAATTAACAGAGCGCGAATAATTAAGCAATATTTTCTAAAATATAAAATCCTGTATATATATATGAAATAATCTGCAAATTTACTCAACTCGAGGGGGTACAACAAGCGTGCCTCAGAGGCTACAAGCACTTCATGTCAAATGTTGCATTGCGGAAATGACATACATAAGATATGGGGGGCGTGGGACGCGTGGTAAAGGCAAATGGGATCAATGTCCCCGCCTAGATGTTGCACTGGAGAATGAGGCAAGCAAAACAGAAATGCCAACTAGGGTAGACAGTTTAGCATGAGTACAACACACACAGAGAGAGAGAGAGAGACTAAGGCGAGAGAGACAGGCAGAGAGAGAGAGAGAGAGAGTGCCCTGCAGATACTCAGCTGGGAGAGGAGAAATTTCCCAAGAAGTGTCTGTTTATGCTTATCGAATGCTTCCTGACAGCAGCCGTAGAGGCTCTGCTCCTTATCATAATAACCACAATACATATCCAGACAATAAGACATATGCACTTGCCATGTTATTGACCCAGTGCAGGCTCTAACAATGCAACACACACACCCACACACACACACACACTTGGCTGTCTCGAAACAAAACGGAAAGTAAGCCAAAGTTCTCCAGAGATGCAGACAGTTTATCTATTGTTTGCCTAGTTGGTTCTCTGATACGGTTTAAGCCTTTTTGGTTTTGGTCGTGTCGGCTTGGCTTATTTACGCTTTCAATTAGACGCCATTAAGTTGAATTTATGGCCTAATCGCATATTAATGACAATAGCCGGAAAAGTTACGTGGCCGTTTAGGAATTGTTGACTCTATTTCAAATATGCTTTTTTATACTTCACTTCATTCGTAGCACTTATATCTAGATGGGCGCTACGTTAGGTGTGCGTGTCGCGGAAGTTTCCAATTGTCACTTAATTGGGGGCAAATTGCTTAGCAGTAGTAATGCCGCACAATTTGCGTATTATGGAAAAGCTATTGTGTTCGGATTTCTTGGATTTGCCTTCAGTGTGACTAATTTAGATACTTAGCATATATTAATCAAGTATACGTATTACATATTGTGGGGCAGTCTCGGTTAGGCAAATAACAGCCTTTCAAATAGACACGCATTATTAGCTGTAATTTATGGGGGGGGGGGGGGGGGAATAACTGGAGAAGCAAAGGATTTTAGAATGTTGCAGTCAGTTTTGAAATAAGTAAAGCGCTAGAAGTAAACGTTGTGAATATATAAAAGTAGTTTAAATTTTAATCGTTTTAAATTAAAATTAAATTTTAGAATAAATCAGGTATCTGTTGATGATGCTGGGAAAATATATCAGCTTTGTTAAAGTTAAAGAGCAAACAATTAAATCTTATCAGAAATGCCTGCCAAGCGTTTTTTACTATAAGTGATTTCATTAGTGATTATATTAGTGATTATATTAGTAATTGTTAGTCTATTATCTTTATATGTGGCCCATTTAATTGCCAACATTTACAAAGCAAACAAATTTGTTTCATTTGCAATAAATCATATAATAAATTAGAAATGAGTCGTGTACCCTTTTTTTATATAGAAAAATTCCTTTAGCATTTGTAAAGTTAAATATTTGTTTATGTTGATATACATACAGACATGAATGTATGTATATTTCGGATCAAGTCTAGACATCTTAATAGAAAATTGTATATTGAATTTGTATACATTTTACCTGCTACAGTCCGTTGTTATCACTTTTGACAGCCTGCCATGTCCAAGGATATGTTTGAGTTGTGCCTGTGGCTGGGTTTGTTGTGGCATTCTGGCATTCATTTCCACAAATTCACAGTCAAATTTGCCAATCTTGTTGTTTGCTTTTGAAATCAGCAACAAAGAGACAAAGAGTCGGCGGCGGCGGGTTATTGACTCGTGCAACAGCAACAGCAACAGTCACAGCGACTACGACTGTAATGGCAGCACGCAGCAGCAGCGACGTTAACTGCGTTGCTGCAGACACAAAGGACAACAACCAGCAGCAAGCGAAAGGAGTTGCCACAAAGTTCGAACAAACACACAATCAAAGACTAGAAATTAATCGCTTGGCAGCACTTGCCAATATATGCTATATGCTGGTAGAGTGCATGATTAATTGTTTTGGATCGTTTACACTTAAAGCACTTTCCGGCCAACGCAAATTGCAGCCGTATCCGCATCGCATTGAGTCGCGCGCCTTACTAATCTGGCCGGGTTAGGCGGGCGCATCGTAGTCGTGTCGTCAGCTAGAGCTTACCGCAGCCGGCTCAGCTGTTTGTGGATATACAGTTCGTTCGTTTGTTCTGTGTGATAAGCGCACTCTCGCTCTCTGTTTTCCTCTTTCCATTTTTGTTTCTCTTTTGGCTGCACCAGTTGCACAGAGCGCATTGCTGCATTCATTGCTCTCTCTTTATCTGTCTTCCTCTTGCTCGCTTAAACTCTTTGGCGGCGCTCTTTGGTCGTGTGCCTTAAAATGCGTTTGTTTTATTTTTATCAGTTTCTCACATAATTATCTCGTTATTAGCACATTACCAGTTCGAAATAAGTGGCAGCAGGGGAAGAGTTTGCCTCTAGTAGCGAAAGTCGTGCAAAGGATGCCAGTGTAGTAATGTGTGTGTGTGTGTGTGTGTATGTTGGTGTGAGTTGCTGTTCGTGGTTAAAGTTTTCGTGTTGATTTTGCTGTTATTGCAACGCAATTTAATTAAATTTAATGTGCTGAGCAAATTGTGGAGTGATTTTTTTTTTAACGTCAAAATTACATTTACAAAATGTTATTTCCAATAACGGTAATTGAAGGATGCTGTTGCTTGAAGGTTAACTCAGATATTTGTAATTTTTGTGGCATTTTGAACCCATAAATGTTTTAAAATTATGACAAAGTTAGGAAAGTGAAATTATATTAAAAAAAAAATATATGTATATAATTTAGAGTATTCCTTTCTAAATTTTGAGATGATATCATTAATTTTGAGGACAGTCTAGTTGCATAATATCAGCATTTCAGGAAATGACATTTTCCTCATTTCGCGAATGCCTTTTTCCTATTTGGTTTGCATTTTATGTGCTGCTTATTTTATATACTATTGTCTGCGTAGGCTGAAATTGTTCTATTTAACTTGACGTTTTTCGACCGGGTTTCCCCTATACGTTGACATAGCGGATATGAGAACTGTAGCCAATGTTTTGTAACCAGCCATGTTGTGCCGGCTTATAGGAAAACTGGGTACGCAAAACGTGCGAATGCCAAAGCGATTGTGCGGATGGGAGCCATGTTGTTGGTTGGGCGAAGGGAGGGGGTCAGCGGTACGTATGCAAGTCGAGAATGTAGGCCCCGGGGCTCGTGCCAGTGTCAAGTGTTAATGAAATTTTCAATTTTGCAGTGTGTGCAAAAATCAGCAAATGAAAGGAAAACGTGGCTCGTATTGATTTTTATGCTAACGCCACATACAAGGGCGTGGCCAGCTTTTCGCAAAAGGGGGGGAGGGCGGACGAAATGTAATTTATTCATAAATTTAAATCATATTCCGCACACTGTAATCAAATAATTAAAAGGATTCCATTGCTTTTTGAAATAACCCACTGAGCTTGTGTATAATATTAACTATTTGCTGTGTCTATGTAAATTTGTGGTGCCTCTTTGAATACATACATTATACATGATATAAACAGAGGGAGAGGGGATTGTGGTCTAGTTGTAGAGATGACAATAAGAGACAAATTTACATAAAAACATATGCCAACAAATTTTAAATCTGGCTTAAATTTGAATATGGCTATAACGCAAGAATTGTTGTGGCGGGCGGTCTCATTAAAAGATTTGCATTTAAATGTAAACAAGGATTTGTGGAAAACTTTACTGTTTCGCTGTAAATGTCATGTTTTAAATTTAAACTCCAGCTAATCTAAGCTTACAGAAACATTAAACAAAAAGAAACAATCTGTAACATTTTTTATTAGTTAGACATAAAAAAGGAAGATTTAAACATTCACGAAACTTTTTGTATGTTTGTTTCGAACCATATAAAAAAACAAAAAAATCACATGGAACCGTCAAAAACATTTTTTATTTATAAAAAGAGTTCACCAAAGCATAAACAATGGAAATTAAATTCTAAGCGTATCTCAAAGTTGTAAATTTGTTGGCAACTGTAAGCTGTTTAGTCTAGAATAAGTTAGCTGTGCTCAAGTACAAGTTGTCACTTGACATACGCATAGCTTAGGAGGTTAATTCCACACATGACTGCAAGCACACACACACACACACACAACAGCACACAACCGCACACACGTGCTAATTATAGAAGGACTGTTCCACTTGGCTGTGCGCTCGACTGACATACTTTGTAGTTTGGAGGGCCAAAATAATAATGCTGTACCTGCTGTTAGCCATTGAAATTGCATAAGTTAATACAGCACATGGCCATTACTGGACAATGAATTCGTAATGCAAAAGCAGCAGGCATTTGTGGCAGTTGGCTACTCCGTTTACAGGCCGTGTAAAAATAACCATCGATTGGAGTCCAGGTCCTTGCCACAACTCTGAATTTTCGCTTGTGTGTCAGGAGTAGCATGTACACGCATGTCCCATTATTAACACACACACACCCACCCACACACATATAGTTAATAGTTAGCGAACTTAACCTAAAAAGTTGTATTTGCCGTTTGAAACTTTCCCTTCTTTGACTGGGATTTGGCATATTTATTGTATTTATTTGCTCGATGTGGTTTTAGTTTCGATTTCCATGTTAGAATGTTACGCAATGTGTTTTAAGTTAAGTCAAACAAATACTGATTAAAATACAATTATGATTTCTGACTTTCTAGCAGCAGCGAGAAATTGGAGCTTCGCAAATGTTTTTGTAGTTTTTTTTTTAAGTAAAGCGTAACTAAAAACTATTTCCATAAAATTTATAATATAAATATTTGTAAAGGTGCAAAGTGTGCGAGAGTCGTTAAGCCAATATTTATATCCCAATTTTCATATTTTATTACTTGCACCTGCACACAATTAACTTTAAAATTTAGAATTAATTTTAAACCCTTTAAAGAAACTATTTTAAAAGGCATTAAAATAATCAGCAGAAGATCAAACAGAAAGTTTTTAATAAAAAACTATTCTCATGGAATTTGTTTGAATAAACATAAAATTTAGATCAAAATTCGTTTACAAAATCTAATCGATGTTGGAAAATAATCAAATCCGCCCAAAGCTCTTATTAATTGGCAAGAATTGAAAACGAAGAAATTTTGGCGTATCTGTAAATTGGAATTTGCCATCTTCAGTTGGCAGTGGCGCCAAGAACTGAATTGCAAGTAAGTGACAAAAAAGCACTTCGGGGCATAAAAACAATGCTGACCCCCTGACCCCCCTTACAAGGCAATTCACTGAATGAATGACATGGACTACTTAAAATAGTGCCGAAGGTTAAAATGCCACTTAAATGGTTTGAAATGTTGTCTTTTATCAGTTAAAAATAAATGTGGCAATAGGAAAGATAACATTGAAAGTAATTTTTTTAATAAACTAACACAAATGCAGCAAAAAAAAAGGGATATATATTTTTGTATATCTGAAAAGCAATTCTCTACCTAGATATTACTTATTTCACATTTGTTCTTGGATTCATATTATAAGTCAGTTTTTGACTAGAATTCTGTCAGCTGTTATTTAATCTAAGTCAGGTCTGTACTAGGATGAGTATTATAAGAATTCTGTCAGCTGCTGTTTACTCCAAGTCATCGCATAACAGGTGGCTATATTTGAGCCAAGTTAACATAAAACAAATTCCAAGTATTTGTCGACAGTCACTTTTAGTTACTTTTCTGACTGAGTCATATTAAATAGGAACAATTGATACCATTTTTTTTTGTTATCAAATTAATCAATGTGTTAAACTTGTTCTGTGTTTGACACCACCCCTAATTGCCCATAAAATACACTGTAATTAATCAATTTCGCATTAAATATAGTTGTTTGGTATCAGCACTCTTTCAGAGTGTGAGGAAACCATTGATAGATATTGAGAAATCTATGACTATCCCAAAAAAATGGGGTTGTAATTATTTCATATCAGCTTTTCCGGGGTAAAGGAGAAGCCAAAAAAAAAAGGCATATGCGATGTATTTATTATTTATTTGGGATTCTTAATCAAGCCTTAATAGTTTCGGGTAATTTATGCTCTGTATAACAGAATATTTTAACAACTCTTTAATCACTTCATAGTTTGCAGAGGATATATAAAAAGCAGTCAAGTAAAAGCAAAAAGTTTGACCACTTCTAGTTTTACTTGCACATGGCTGAAAGTAACTTACCGTTTGTGCCAGTTAGCCCTGGCAGTAGGGTTGAGTTGGGCGTAAAAGTTGGCAACAGTAACTGCTGCTGCTGATACTACTACTTATTGACCCAGTTAGTTGGTCGCTGCTTTTGTTGTTCCTCCTTTAAATGCAGCTCATTTGGTATTTGACATTTATTTAGATTTGAAACGGTGGTTTAACTTGATTGGAGTCGAGTTGAGTGTTTAGCTCGTTTTTGTGGCAGTGTTTGCTTTTTAATTACGCAAATTGTCGTATTGGCCAATTAAACCAATGACTGCATTTTTGCGTTTGTGGTGTTCACTGGTCTTGTTTGGTTTATTTTGAAGATGTTTGTGATTTTATTTTTAAATAATTTATCGATTTTGGCATTGGTTATTCACAGTTGGCGGTCGGTTCTCTCCCTTTAATTTGCTCTGCCAGTTTTCTTGGCTCATTAACATTAACATAAAATATTGATTTGGTATTAAATATTTTTTTATGGCTATATGTTTAGCTAATAGATTTTTTTTTGCTACTACTTTAAAGATTTAAATGCACTTTGTTATAGGGTACGGGACTTGAACTTGGTTTAATACTAGGTACACACACACACAAATTTACACACTAAACGCACACACACAAAACAGGTAGAGTATATTCACAATAAATTTGACTAAAATATATGTTTGTTTAATTGGCTATGTTACATTTATTTCTAATAATTTGCTTTAATTTATTTAGATTTTTGTATATGTTGTTATTGCAAAACCGTTTTTCTTGCAATTTTCTTGCTTTTCTGGTTTCGTGCAGCTTTCCGCTTGAAAAAAAACACGTCCGCACTGTGCAGCGAGCCAGGAGAACCTAAAAATCAGTACACATATTGCTCCATAGACCATAGACTCGGCTTGTCAAAACGCTCTCCCACTTGACGTTCTCCCACACATTTTCCCGCTCTTTCTGTATGTTTCTCCCTTGCTCTGTGTTTTGGATATGCTCTCATGCGCCGCCGCATCAGCTACACGACGTCCTGTGACATTTACAATGTCACTGAGAGTAATTGAAAAAAAGAGCGACCATAAGTCAGAGAGTGTGAGTTAGTTTGTTGTCAGCGTTGTGGGTGCGAGAGCGAACGTGTGTATGAGAGAGTAAGGGCTGAGAGGGGCCAGGTGGGTAGACTTTTGTAATTTGTTTTCATTTTGTACGTCTTTGGGGCGGCGACTCCTTTGGGGTTCGCTCTTTTGATTTCTTTAGTTATGTGTGAGGCATTCATATTTTGTTCTCTGATTTAATAGTCATATGTTGTCAGGAGGGAGGGCAGTTGACGATAAGCGTAACGAGCTGTCATCCAAAGATATCACAGTTAAATAAAATCAAAGCTTTGATAAAACTATTGATGACTAAGTACACTACACACTCACAGAAGTATATATATAACATTGGTGATAAAAAATTTGATTTGTTTGAGTTTAATTAATATTTGTGCTTTGTACATATTTACTTGTATTTGTTGGCCGATTTGACTGTCCAAATTGTTTAGGTAAATATTTACCAAAAATATAATTGCATAGTGTGCTGATCAAAGAACGTTTGGTAAATATAAATAGTACAATCATATTAATATTTACTGTTATTTAAAAGCTGTCACACATGCATTCTGCGAGTGTATTTGTGAGCTTTTGAGAGCTTATGCAAAACATTGCGTTTCTGTGTGCATCATGAGACGTGTGCGTGTGTAGAAGATAGGCAAATCAGCCGTTAATAAACGTAATTTTTTTTTTAATTTACTTATCAATCACAGCACTGACCATATCACTAGGCCTCGGAATTTCTTTGGCATTCCCTCAAACTGTTTTGTGAGTCGCTTTGTGTATCAATATAATCAGGTGATGGCCCCGCGGTGCCATTGCACCTCGTCTGGTCATTATGGGCGCGTGCTTGCGACTCATTGACTGACAAGTGGATTGGCAACCTCCGCAATTCAATTGGCGCTGCTGACGTAGACAAGCCGCAGAGAGGGTTGCTCCCAATTACCGCTGAACCTAATTGTGGGTTCGTGCAAAAAACGCTTTGGCTTTTTGGCCGAGTATTTTTGTGTCAATCAAATGTTGGCCTTTAAAATATTTTGTGGTGCAATTGTTTATTATGCTACTTTGTGCTGAAAAGTGTCAGTGACTAATGCTAATTATGGAGCTAGGTAAAGAAGCGAGGCGACAATCGTTGCGGATAGTTGAGAAGGTGCTCGTTGTTTCCCCTCCTTTCTCTCTCCCTGTCACCTTCTCGTTCTCGCTCCCTTTGCCTGAGCATTTGCCTGTCTCTCTCCCTTTCCCGACTACTTAGCTCCGCTTGGCAGGGATCCACAGGTGGTGCGGATGGGTGCAGCGGATGGTCACGTGGCCAGGCTAGTCGATCCGGTGTCTCATCATCATAATACTGATCGCTATCGTTGCCATAAGCATCCGGATCCTCAGCAGAGCTTAGACCAAACATAGGATTGAGACGACCGCGGGAAATTGACGGCGGTAAAGTTTTCGGGACCATTTGACCGTAGTTTGGTCCATGTCGTCTTGTTGGCCGGAAGCGTCTTGGATGCACCGATTGGGCGACTGGGTTGCCAACTTCATCGCTGCACTTCAGGCCCCGCACAATGTTGTTCATGTAGATAGAATGGGGCACAGTCTCCCTGAACTTGGGTCTAGGACGTGGCATGATCTGTTTATTGCTCACGAAATAGTCTCGTCGCTGTGGCAACATGCCAATCCGTTGACGTGGCTTGGCAAACTGACCCTCATACAAAATGGGCTCCACATAGTTCTTGACGGGCTTCCGATGACGACCTGACGACGGGATTAGTCTCATATTGCCTGTCAAAACAGAAGTTTGACATAAGTTTTATAGTTTTTTGTTTTTTCTATCTTTATTTTTGCCTTACCCGCCTCCTCAGGCGCTGAAAACTGTGGACATAGATTTGTGTCCTGATCCTCGGCATCCTCGGCATGCTCAGCATCCTCATCATTCTCACAGTCTTCGCTTGCTGGGAAATTATTACAAATATATTAATTTTGCTCTTTAAAATAACAGAGAAAGTTGACAATAAGCAAAATTCAATTTTTACGACTTATTCAGTCTGCTTTGAGCTTTTTATGATGGATGACCTTCTGACCCCTCAGTGGCGCTACAAACCTTCACTTTCTTTGACGTCATCTTGTGCTTCATTTGTTTTGCTCTCATCGGTTTCCGTTGCCGTTTCCTCATCTTCAGATGCTTCAATGCACTCAGTTGTTGTTTCAATTTCCGGCTCTAATGTGGTGGACATTGGACGTGATCTCAACTCGGCCGTCTCTTGGCTTAGAAACACCGGAAAAGTATCGCTGGGTTGCATAGCGCCGTCCACTTTAATCTGTGGCTTATCTGGTACCCTTGCCCCTGTCAGTTTACCAACCAACTTCTTGCGCCGCCTATTACGCAATGTCTTCAGATGGTTGTGCATTGCGTAGCCCAAAGTGGTGCCACTTGGCTCCGTTGTGGTTATTATCGTTCCCAGCGGCAGCAAGGTGCTCATCTCCACTGTGGTTGACAACTCTTCCTTAGTTGTTGTGGTGCTTGGTGTTGTGGTGCTGGTAGTGGTGCTGGAAGTGGTGCTGGAAGTGGTGCTGGAAGTGGTGCTTTGAGTGGTGCTGGGAGTTGTGCTCTCTGTTGTATTGGTTACCAATCCTGGTGTTGTTGTTATTGTTGGAGTTGTCTCCACTTCAGTGGTTTTTGCTTTGATATCTTTCACTGCAGGAGCTGGATTAACTATTCGCTGTTTTGGCTTGCATTTCTTGCGCTTTGGTTTGGTAGTGGTAGTGGTGCTTGTGCTTGGACTTGTGGTTGTTGTCATTGTTGTTGTTTCAGGCTGCTGCATGCCCAGCGTGAAGTTTGTGCAAGGATCGTGTTGCGTCATGGGGGTGCGCAGCAATATGACACGCACAAAGCAGGGATGCTGCATGGGCAGCAGTGGGCGTGGACATGGTTCAAGTGTATCGCTGGGTGGTGCAGGGTCACAGGGTTGGCCATAGTCGCCACACTCGTCGCTCTCGTCGAGATCATCGTCATATAGGCTCAATTTGTCTCTGCTGTCCTCCGCCAAGCTGTCGTCACAGGGCACGGAGGAGGCAAACATCATGGGATTCGATCGCTGGCTGCGGCCTCCCATCTCCCCATTATCCACACCCAGAATATTCCGCATCATCTCCAGCATTTGCAGTTCGCTTTTGGGCAGCGCCGAACTGGAATCAGTTAAATTTTCTTTTAATTATTATTTATTTATATATAATTTTTTACTCACCAAATTGTCACGCCACAGAGCAGTGCCCAGAATAGCAGCAGCAGCAGCATCGATGGAGTTGTTGGCAGTTTGGCAGTTTCCATGGAAATGTTGCCACAGCTCGGTCAGCGTTTGGCTTTTCTTTTGTATGGCGTTGGCGGCGTCTCAAATGAACGTTGGCACACGTATCTGTCAGATACCGAATGACGCTCGAATGCAGCTCGCACGCTGCGCTCTCACTTTCTGGCAATTGAGATGCATACCCTCCCCTCCCCTCCACCCATTCAACACTCACTCGCAAAACGAAGTTGCCCGAAAATCATAGTTTCTGTTCAGCTTTCTTATTAGAACGTCGCCGATCCAAGCCGCCGTCTGTCTGATTGTTCTTCTTCTTCTTCTTCGCTTTCGTTTACTACGTGACCTGCGCTGAGCTTCTCGATTTTTCTTTTTTCTTTTCGCTTGTTTACTTTTTTCCATGCACTTTTTGCTGCTGTTGTTGTTTTGTTTTATTCGACCTGCATTTACAGTTTGTTTTCGTTCTTGTTTGCATTTGATGTTACATGTTTTTCGGCTTTTTTCTGTTTTTCGTTAATCTCTTTTTCAGTGGTGCTTGTGCTGTCAAGGGTGAGGTGTCTACAAGGGGGTTTTTCTTTAATATGGATGCTCTGGTAATTAATACCGTTAAACTGCTTGTGGCTTCACATAGATTAATAAAATTAACAACAGCAACAACAACAACAGAAGCTTAGATAAAATCGACTACATTTTTTTTTTGTGGTTACCAATTTCATTTGTCGCTCTATAAAAAACTTTAAGCGTTAAACATCGGCCTATCTTGCTAGCTAAAATATATCTATTTTCCAAATTTATTTTTTTAAATTTAATTCTATTTTTAACAAGTACTCAAACAATCAAATGCGAGCACGTTTTCAAGAGTCTTACAAATGAACAAAATGAACTTTTCTACGATTAAGTTTCATTAGTCAGTAGTTAATTAAACAAAAAATTAAAATAAAGACTCTTGAAACTTAATTAAGTTTCATTAGTCAGTAGTTAATTAAATAAAAAACATTAAAAATAAAGACTATTGAAACTTAATCGTAGGAAAGTTCATTCTGTCTCTTGAAAAAGACCTGCACTAAATCAAATTTTATTTTGCTAAAATTTATTGGCTATCTTTTCTATAAAAAACACAATATTAACTTGTGCTGAGAAATGCAATATACCTAATGGAAAACAGTTTGAGAATATTGTTTTGCTGAATAAAATCTTTCAGGATTTCTGCATATCTAATTTTCTGCACATTGTTTTGCATAAAATGTGAACTTTGTTGTTGCTACAGATGTTGCTGTTGCTGCTGCCACATGCTGAGCTGTCAATGTGTCAGTTGAGAAAGCCGTTAGACAAATGTGCTCCTAACGTGGCTTGAACTCAAATGAGTTTAGCCTTAACAGTAAACAAAACTAACTAAAATAACATGAAACTAAAAGCAAATTTAATTTTGTAACACAATTAACTATTTAAATTGACTTTATCTAAAATGTAGGATTTATAATAAATAAAGCCACAGGAGCCCGAAGGCTGAAAATGCTTTTAGTTCATTTTTATATTATATTTTTTCAATGTCCCATCATTTCAGCCAAGGGCGTTGTTTTATTTATTCATGATTCCAATCGACATAGCAAAAACAATTTGATTTTCTGTTGAAAATAAAATATAAGTAAAAACAAAATGTTGAAAGGAAAACATTACATTTGAATTTAATATTAAATAAACTCGGCGACAGTTACAAGGATATGAGGGAAACATGTTATGATATTGTGCCCCCCCCCATTCTTCCCGAGCTTTTTGGCGTTGTTTTCCACGCAATGCTTTCTACATGAAAGAAACAGTTTAGCCACGCAATGTTGACAAAGCAGATCCGTGTCAATGTCAAGGTGGGTGCTACTCCGGGTGGCAAGACTGATGGCTTAACTAAGAGATGCGTGCCACAATGCTGCTTGTCTAACAGGAAAAACAAACAACCTGTCTAATGTATACATGTGGCATATATGTGGATCAATAAAAACATGAGTGAATTAGCATTTTCTCAGGGTGACAACCAGAGTTAATCGGATACGTTTCCTTCTTTATAATGCAACAAGAGTCCGTTTTTTGATTGTTTGAAATGTGATTTCTTATACATTAAACAAAGCAATCATAAAACTAATCTATTTGTTAATATAAATACAGACTTAAGATTTTCTGAGCTCTTTCATTGCTTTGTTGGAAGTGTTATTAACAAATTTGGTTGATATTATCAGAAGCAGCAGATTTAATATAGATTGTAACTTAGGGAAAACTTTATGTAAAATGGAATACTTTGTTTTGATAGTTAGTAAAAACATTCCAATTAAATTAGCAAAATGAATACTAAATGTTTTTCTTATGCTAATAACTAAATATTCTGGAAAATGTCGAATATATTAAATAGTGACAATTAGACTTTGGTTAATGTCATTTCATTGCTGACTTACCCATAAAGAATTAATATATTTAAATACAGTAAATAACTTTATTGCTGACTTACCCATAAAAAATAAATAAATATATTTAAATACAGCATAAAGTGTATTTAAAGCTGAGCTTTTAAAAAGTTTCTTAAATCGTTGTTTTTTCTAAGAATTGATTTTCAAGGCTTTTGTATTCTCTCAAAATCATGTGCAATCTTCAACTCTGCGTCTTGGGGTAAATATGCTGCTGTTGCTAGGTGTCGCGTACATACATACGTCAAACAATGTATGTCAAATATTGTCGTGAGTTGACAATTTGCAATGGGATTGTGTGAAATAAAGTTTGACAATATATAAATATGGTTTTACCTCCGGTTTATTCCCGATTATAACCACTGTGATTTGGTTAATCGCAATTTAAAATCTAAGTGTCAATTTGCTATTTTAATATAAAATATAATATATATAATATATATATATATATATATAATATATGTGCCCGGAAACCCAAATCAGACACTGCGTTTTCAGTGAAACTTTTTATTTCATTTCATTTTCATGTATTTGTTTTTTTTTATGTTTGTTTTGTTTTGTGTTTTTTTTTTTTGGTTTGTTTTTATGTTTAAATACTTATTAAAATTGTTTTTGTTGCGGTATGTTTGTTGTTATTAGCGTCTGCTTTTTGCAGTTGTTCGTATTTGAGTGTAAGTTTTTTTTTTTAATTTTTTTGTTGTTTTTTTTTTTTGCTAAATGAAGTTTTTGCCATTTTTTTGTTGAGATTTTTTTTCTGTATGCGACGGCAGCTAACTGTTATTATATATATATATGTATATGGTATTATCTATGATATAGATGTAGGTGTATGAATGTGTGTATGCATGTGATTATGTATGTGTGTGTATGTGTGTGTGTGTGGGTTTGTTTGTATTTCTGTGATTTTATTGGCCTTTAGTATTATTAGCCTTCGTTCTGAGCGTTTCTATCGTTTGCCACATTATTTTCGTCTTACTTTTCATTTCATTAAAGTTTTTTTTTGTTGTTTTTTTTTTATAAGTTAGGAATGGAAAAATAGAAGCAAAAAAACTTTACAAATTACATTTAAAAAGTACGAAAAGAGCGATTCATGTGTATGCTGGGTCTGAGAGTGAGTTATATAGTTAGATATATATATATGTGTGTGTATATATATAGAAAGAGATAGAGATAGTGATGGAGAGGAAGTGTGGGAGCAGACAGATAGATAGATAGTGATGGAAACTGGTGTGGCCGCCCGCCTGCTTATTTACAAAAATATTTATCCTCATAGCGCTGACAATAGTCACAGATCAGCTGACAGCAACGTCCATTGTTGAAACGGCATCGGCACTTCTCCACCTGCTTGAAGACACGCGTGGTATAGCCACGCCCACAGCAGAGATTCGCACAATTGTCGGGATGCAGACACTGGCGATCCTTGGTGACCGAGCAGTAGGTGGGCGAGGTCTCCAAATAATACAGCGTTGTGTATTGCGATTGTTGTTGCTGCTTGAAATCAGAAAGAAATATAAAAATTTTTATTAATATAATTATTAATTATTTAAAGCAGAAAATAATGTGATGCTTAAAAAATAAAACAATTTCAGCAAACAGCTAAATTTGCTAGTTTTCTTCTCTTTTTTTGATTATCAAAATATTTGTAACATAAACTAAGCGTCCAATCTTAACAAACATTTATACATTTTCACACTTAAAGCTTATAAGTTAAAAAATTAAAATTAAATTATAAAAATTATTAATATTTTTTATTGGGTAAGTTAAGATTTCTTTAATTTGTCGAAAAACTTACTTTCTTGCGACGCTGTTTTGGTTTTTTCATGCGACTCGCCGGTGCTTGGCGCATGGTCCTCTGATTGGGTGCCTTGCGGATGGCCTGGTTGTATTTCTGGCGCAGCAGTGTGGCGGTGGCATTGAAGTCAGCCATTTTCTTCCAGCAGGTCTTCATCGAACAGGAGCCAGAGACGCCGTGGCACTTGCACTTGTCCTTCATCAACGTGGAGACGGCCTCGATGCCAACCTAGCGAAAGATTAAAAAATCAGACTTTGGAATTTGGATTTGGTTGTTTGAACCTACTTCGGAGTCATGTCGCAATATTTCGGTGACCTCGTCTCCATCGCCGCCACGCAAATCCAGAAAGCTGCGCGTTACCCGCTTGCCGTGCTTCAGATTATCGTTGCAGCCACCCCACTGAAAGTCCTGATCCACCCGGTTCTGTTTGCGTGGCCCGCAGCTGCACTTGGTCATCCGTCCCTCGGCGCAGGCCCTGGCTATGGAGTGCGTCATCGCGGCCGCCGTGAGGGCATGCACAAATGCCGTCTCCTTGTAGAGCTTCTTGAATATGTTGCGCTTGCCACGCGTCTCAATTGAACAGTTCCAGCGATCATAGCGAAACTGATCCTCGCAATGGGTGGTGGCCAAACGACGCGCCTCGCTCAGCGTTCCCGGCAAACCGGTCTCCTTGCGGCACTGGTGATTCTGCCGTCGTGTGGCGGGCATATAACGGCACGGACCACCCACCTGACCCTGCGACGTGAAAACGGCCATGACGGTGTGCTCCGAAATGAAGTGTTCGCTGTAAATACAATAATTGTATTTTAAGTTAATTGTTTATTTTATTAAAGCCTTAAATTATCATTAAAAGACTAAATGGTTTAAGTCTGCGCTAAAAAATAAATATTTGCTAGAGAGTCTTTCGTTCAGTAAATGTTTGTTTGGTCTGTGTCTTTGCTTAGCAAGTATACAAACCACTATCGGAATCGTTATATGTTCTTTGGATCGCAGTCAGCTTTTTGTCATGCAAGCAACGTCAACGTTATTTTTTGAATTGTAACAAATTTAATTTCACACATCGATTTTAACAAAAAGTGTGACTTGCAACACTTTTAAATAGCTGTTGCAATAAGACTGTTAGGCAAATGCTGGGGAGTTAAAACGAATTTTCCCAGCTGATAAGCCACGCACCCATTTAGCGATTGATAACGGCAGAGCCACGCCCAGAAAAGTAAGCTTTTCAGTTATCAGTTGACCCAATATGCAATTTCTGAGAAATGCCGAAAATTTCAACAGAGTTTTGATTACTTTTTATGTGGGTCTTTTATTGACGAAGTTTGTGTATTGTCTTTTTACATTGCCGCCACGCTTCCTGTCCAGCTTTGGGCAACGTGCAACGTTATCGCGCTTTCTCTCCGACAAGATATGCAGGAAATCTTAAATTCTCATAAAACTTAAGTGCACAGTAAATTGGCGTATGAGTAACGATCTCAGCATTTCTTGGCTATTTCCGTCTACATCGACGCTTCGGGGCACACACATCGCCAACGCGCCAGCGCTCATTGCCTCAGTTTACCTCTAGCCTCGGCCCACAATCATCCTCAGCCCGCCCTCCCCCACCCTCTATCTGTCTACCCTCCGCTGCCCAATTTTTATTGAAACTTTTGCCCGTTCATAATTTGGTTATTGTACGTGTAATTTTTCTGTTGTTTTCTTGCGTGTGGGAAAAATAAGCTCGTGCGGATTCTAATGCGAAATTAATTGACCAGATTTTCGCAATTAATTAATTAATCAAGTGCCTCCTCAATTGTTTACAACTAGTTCGACTTCGCAACATGCGGTATATATATTTTTGGGTTGTGCCTCAGCGAATTTTTATCTATTTATCTCCCGCTGCGTTATTTTGATATTTGACGTAGTTTTCCATTTGATTAAATTATCATTATAACTGGCCAAATTCATTGCCTCAGCTGACAGATGAAAACTGCATGGAATCTTTTCCATTGAGCAAAAGTTTGGTTTGGTGTGAAAAAAATCATTTAATAGCTGTCAAATTAGACGTAAAACTCAGGTTTAATTTTATTATGATTGGGTTAAATATTAGATTCGATCAGAGATTGAAATTAGAAATATTACAAAAATTATTGTACATTTTTTCCATTCTACAGTTGAGTTTTAAATATTGAACCTTTCATTTTATACTATAGCGAAAACATATTTAAAAATTTTAAAATTTGACTTTGAGTTGTTGAAAAAATATTATTTTAATATTAATATTTTAATAATAATATTTTAAAACGCATTTAAATGAAATGTAAAAAATAATAATATTTTAATATAAATATTTTAATAAATAATATTTTAAACCGCATTTAAATGCAATTTTGTCAACAGTGCAACGATTTTATAAGCAAGGTTTGTCGTCTCGAGTAATCTAGAAATATATCTCTTAATATTAAGTTTATGATTTTCAATTTTACAAATACTTTCGTTATTTAATTCGAACTAATAAATATTTTCGACGCCACTAAAATAATCAACATTTTAGAATCTCGCTAAAAAAAAAATCTTGTTTCAATTTTATAAGTAAATATTGGAAATTTACCAAAACAAATTGCCATTGTGCTAATCAGTGGACTTATTGTATATTTATCTATTGTATCAAACCCACAAAAAAATTGACGCAACAACAACAGCAGCAACAATTGCTAAGTGACAGCAACAACAGGAGACAGTCTTCAATTACAGCTTAAAGCTTGTGTAAGTCGCTGTGTAAGCTTCTTGTTGTTGTTGTTGTTGTTGCTGTTGCAAGTGCAATGGAAAGCGCATTAGTCAAAGCCCACACATGAGAAGCTACACTCCCCTCACCCTCCCGCTTCCCCCTTGCTTATGCTCATGTTACCCACTTCAGGCTGGTTAATGTGTGTCGCCTTATAGAATGGAACATGTGGAATTACCAGCTCAGCTTCGGTTTTGGAGGCAGACTGTGTGTGTGTGTGTGTGTGTGTGTGAGTGTGTGTGGAGGTGGGGGCGTGTCATTTAATCCTTTTGACAAAACGTTTACATGCGAAATGAAATACAATTAGCTTGTGCAGGTGGGCGTGGCTGGCAAACAGAGCGGGGCAGAGTGAGAGGGGCAAAGTCTTTGGATTTGTGTGTGCACTTTAATTTCACAAATTTAGCTGCCAGCAATTTGTATCTTTGAGATACAAACTAGTTGAAAGCTATTAAAATGGCCACGTAGCTAAACAAACTGTGAAGAGTTGCTGCTGCTGCTTGTTGATGTTGCTGTTGTTGTTGTTGTTGTTGTTGCTAGGCAGGCCAAACAACAAATTGATAGGCAGTCAGACAGACAGACGGATGTGTGCCAGCAAACATCAGAGAGTGAGAGAGAGAGAGGGAGAGAGGGGGAGAGAGACGGAGATAGACAAGGCGAGCGACTATAAAACAAAAGTGTTGATGGATATTTTCCTCGTGTGCTGACTGACTGACGACAACAACATTTGAAGTTCTACTAACTAAATGATTGTCTGATACCCTGTAAAAATCTGCATAAATCTTGGTATATAATATGTAATCGAAAGCACATATAGACAACTCTAGAGAATAATCACAGCATTTTTTAGAGTGGCCCAAATTTGCTGTTCTTTATTTTTGTAGTAATATTTGTAATATTTAATAAAACAATATTTTTCCACATCAAAAGTGTAGTATTTACAGGGTATTTTACAGTTAACCAGCAGTTGCTTAATTTACTTCATTTAGCTTTAGTTGTTGTTGTTGCTGCTGCCGTTGGCTTTAGTGCTACGCATTTGTACAGATTCATCAAATTTTCAGAAACGTAAAATATTCAACACACAAATTGTGGATGTGGCAGAGCAAAAATCCCTTTGTGCTGTGGCAAAAGCATTTTATGGACTTACAGTTTAAGTCGCCACAGTGGCAACAGCAGCAGCCAAAGAGCATAGCAAATGTGCAGCAGCAGCAGCAGCAGCAATGGATACGGCTGCAACATCAGATTTGAAAGCAGTTCCGAATCGATGGAGGCACATAAAATCTTCTTCTTTTTTTTTTTAAGTAGCATAAGCATATAAACTGGCTGTGAATCGAGCAGCTCTTCTTCTTCTTCTTCTTCTCCTATTTCTCTTTTTTTATTTTTATGGACTTTTTACCATTTGCATTTTATTGCCAAAACATAAATGCAGCTGATATCAGCCTCAACCTCATCCGCCACTCAGTGCCCCAACCCCAAGTTGCACACACACTCCTCACACTCTGCCTCAACGCGTTGCACTTTATTTATAAAACGTTGCACGAGCTACTGATTTGTGGTGCTGGTGTTGGTGGCATGTGGCATGTGGTTAAGTTTGCGTCTCTCGTCTTGGATTGTTTGTTTATATTTTCTTTCATTGGCCATTGGCTGTCACACATAATTTAAACGCTGAAAACTTCAATTAAAACGCATGCAATCAATGCCAATATTGAAAATGGCAAATGGGCAAATTGCAAATGCAAAATTGAATTTTAATCGCATTGTTTCATAATGGACAAATGGCAAATGAGACGACTGCGGCAATTGGCTTCAAGGCGCATTTTCTTTGTGTGTGTGTTTTGGCTGCCCGGGGGAAATTGGCAGACAGACCCCAAGACCCGACAAATCTACACACACATATGTGTGTGTGTGTGTGTGTAAGTCTGAGTTGGGAAACACAAAATATTGTCTGCAGATTCGCTTCGGTTGCTTTAATTGATGGCAGTCTATTTTCCAATGCAGAATCCATTAATTGGAATGGAGGCTAATGAGCCCCATTCTGTTGGTTGAGCAATTTCTGTCACAACATTTCCAATTTTATATTTTATAGTTATTAATTAGTAAGGACAGAATCGTTTGACTCTTATGGAATGGAAATAATCATTGAACATAATGTTTTTCAGAACTATATCATTTTTTTAATTGCTTACATGAATATGAAACGGGTCAAAATACTTGAGCAATTTTTGAATTTTTGTCTAATTGTTTTTGGAATTTTATTGTTGAGAGTAGCAAGAAATGAACCTTATTAAAATGAGCCTTATTTAATTTTTGTTTTATTTTCCCTGTTAATGATATATTTAAAAATAGAATTGATTTTTAAGCGAAATCTTAATAATATTTAAGTTGGCACATAAATTGCTGGAGAAAATGGTAACTTAAGAAGTATGTCAAAAGTTCATTTTTATTTTTATCTACTTGTTTTTTTTAATTGTATTCTTTTGTTGGCAGAAATAAGAGTAGCAAGAAATTAACCTTATTCAGATAAGTTTTAGTTAATTTTTGTTTAATTTCCCCAGTTAGTAATATGAAAAAAAGTGGAATTCATTTTTAAGCGAAATTTTATATAATATTTGAGTTGACACATAAATTACTGAAGAAAATGCCAACTTAATTAATAATTTAAAAGTTCATTTTTATTTTTGTCTAATTGTTTTTTTAATTATATTCATTTGTTGGCAAAAATGAGAGTAGCAAGAAATGAACCATATTCAAATTAGTCTTAGTTAATTTTTGTTGTCCCCAGTTAGAATAATTTATAAAAATAGAATGAATTTTCAATAGAAATTTTAATAATATTTGACTTGACAGATAAATTGCTGGAGAAATTGAAAACTTAAGAAGTATGTTAAAAGCTTATTATAAATCAGATTATTATCGTTCGAGAACATGCTTTATTTTTATTCTGAGTAAAGCTGCACTTAAGTCAAAGTAAAATTGAGAAACCTGTTGGTAAAATATTCTTTTAAAAAATGCTTCCGGTATTTCGATGAAGGAGTCTTCATTTTAGTCATTTGGTGGCCCCGTTTCGCTAATTGGCAGCAAGAATGCCTCATTGCCGCATTGTGAAAGCATTTGCCAATATATCAGCGCTGTTTTTGGCCATCTGTTATTGCAAATCCCCCCAAGCAGCTTAAGAGCGGATTTCAGCTGCTCCGTCGTCCCTGGCTCCCTTTGGCTACCTTTGTTAACGGCAACGGCACCAACGGATTGCTCCTGTGTCCCCCTTTTTTTTTGAGTGCAAACAGCATTATTTTATGGGCTAGTTTCGCGACACAGCAAAACACTTCAAAATGCGCTTAAGCTGTTAAATTACAGGCCAAACAGCAGCAGCAACAGCAACAGCAGCAGCAACAGCAGCAGCAGCAACAGCAACAGCAGCAGCAGCAGTAACAGCAGCAGCCGCATCAGCAATGCCCGCAATAACAATAACAACAACAGTCGCTGACAGGCCAAAAAAAAAATTGCAAGCGCGAAAACCGCAAGACAAACGTTCGCCTTCGTTACTCCCCTCCCCCCCGTCTAGTTACCCAACTCTGCTGGCAGCAACAACCCCCCGTTTATGAGGGCGGTTGGTTTTGCTAAATGCTGATGTATGAGATGATGTTGCTGCTGTTGTTGTTGTTGTTGCTGTTGCCCGATTTCGACAGCGTTAAAACATAAAATATGCTGCCTTTCACAGTCCCACAAACCCCCCAACAAGCCGCAGCCCATGAATAATGTTGCAACGAAGTGGGGGGGTTGGGCAACAACAACAACAGTCGGTGGTTGTTTGGCTACTGTTGCTGCTGCAGCGACGCTTCATCATAAAAAGCGCATCCTTGCCAGCGTTCAGAGTAGCTGCGTTCAAGATTATGGTCATCAATTTTGGCATCAAGCAACGACGACAAACAGTTGTAACCGTAAACATTGTCAGCTGCTGCTGCTGCCCAAACTCTCCACCCCAGCAACAACAACAACAACAACAAATGTGCCCCTCGGGGTTTTTGCAAAATGCGGAGTGTGTGGGTGGGGGGGAGTTAAGGCATTTTTATGGGCTGGCTCATAAAATTTGTGCATGGGATTTGGTTGAACAGTAAGTAGACAATAAAATGACGTCGCTCCTTTTTTTTTTTTTCTTTTTTGGTTTTTGTTTCCTCCAAAAATTTTAATAAAAGCTGCGGCAAATGATTAAAATCCGGCAACGACAACGACAACGGCAGCAACATCGACTGCGCAGTAGCAACAGCAATCAATTTATGCCCACCCAAGCAGACGGTTGGTTGTACGAGGGCAAACGAGGGTCGCTTCAGCACTTCCACACTTTTCTAATGCTCAATTTCGTATTTGTTTTTGTGTAGATATTTTTCATTTTTAAGCATTTTTACGGTTTCTGTGTTGATGTTGATGTTGATGTTGCTGCTGCTGCTGCGGTTGCAATCTCGTCGTTTATTTACTCAAAACGCTGCTTGCGGCAGACAAAGCCGAAATGCAAGCAACGTTAAAGTTTATCATTAAGCTGGCACAACAAAAAAAAAAAACAAAAAAAAAAAATGCCATGTTGCTGCTGATGCTGCTATTGTTGCTTGGGCTGTTGTTGCTATTGCTGCTGCTGCTGCTGCTGCTGCTTCGTGTGCGCCATAAAAATGCAATAAAAATCTTTACGACATATTTCGCCCAGCAACCCTCATACGGTATTTGTACACTTCACACCTTGCCAACACGCATCTTGGGCGCTTCCTTCCTGCCCCCCAAAAAAAACGCTGATGTTGCTGCTGATGATATTGCTGCTGCTGAGCTGCAATTGCTGCTAACAGCGGCGCATCTGGTGTGTAAATTTAATGCGAACACTGCGCTGACTAGCAGGCAATCAGGCATTCAGCCTCTGTATTGCCACGCCCACGCATTGACCGTGTTGCAGCTGCTGCTGCTGCTGTTGCTGATGTTACTGTTGCTACTGGTCACCCGCTGCTTGTGTCATCAGCAAATTCTCTGGCTTGTTTTACTCTTTATTGACATTTCATGCATTTGACAGCTTCATTTTAATTGTTTGCTGCCGTTGAGATTCATAAAATTGCATTTCAAATTGTCAGCAGCAGCAACTAGCAACATTAGCAACAACATTAGCAATAATATTGCTCGTTGTTATTGGTTATTTGTTGTTTTTCATTTAATGCTGCTTAAACTTGTTTGCCTAGTTTTCATTTCATTGTTGCAAGCCAGTTGTAGATGCCACATCAATGTTATTGCAAGTTTTTGTTCTGTTAAAATATGTTTCAAAAAACTTGCAGCAACTAAAATTGCTCAGTTTCATATCAGGCACATTTTGCCTTAAATGCAACTTTTCACAAATTTAAAGCTATTCAAGTTGAATTTCTTTTATACCATTCACAAAAGCTGTGTGGAAACATTACAAGTTGCAATTTGAGAGCATCAAAATTTTCTTTAAAATGCCAGTAATTAGTTTCATTGTGTGTTGCAGTTGCAGCCTCACATTTCACTCGGCAATGGGTTTTGCCCTTTGGTTGCTTCAACGCTTCCGCTTTGTTTCGCTGCCGCACAGCAGCAACATTTATTAGCCTTCAATGCGCACTGCTGTTGCTGCTGCTGGTTTGCTGTTGCTGCTGCTGCTGTTGCATTGAATACGTTGCCAAACTATTTTTCAGCTAATATTAGCTATTGTTGTTGCTACTTCTGCGGTTGTTGCTGCCGTTGTTTTTGTTTGTGCTGCTGTTGCTGTTGGTGTTGCTGGCGCACTCGTATTTTTTTCTGCTTCAGCAGCATTCCGGCAATTTGTCTGCATTTCTTCTTCCAGCTACCACATTTTGTTTGCTATTATATTCTTTCCTATAATTCCGTGGCTCCTCTGTGCATTTTACAACTATTTGTTGCTCTGCCACGCCGCACACGCTCCCCTCCCGCCTACCCCTGTTGCCTGCTGCTGCCTCTTCAACGAAATATTTATCAGGTAATTTTTGAATGAGAAACTTTATGTCAGATCTCAAATAAGCAGTGCCTATTATTGCCGCTGATGTTGCTGATGTTCCCCCCCACAAAAATAATTTCTCAACCCCCGACATTTCTAATTTGGTTGTGATTTAATATGGCTAAGGCATTTCGGTTATTTATGAGACCTTCTTTTTGGCCACTTGACATTTGTGGCGCTCGCATTTTCCCCGCGCATATTTATAGAAATGTCATAACATTTTCCTCGTTTCCTCTCTGACAAGCATAAGCAATTAAATTTAACTGCTGGAATTTGGAATTTGCTCGGCACACACACACACACACACACACACACACACACACACCCACAACTCCGTAGCAAGTCATCAAAATTGACAGAAAATATACATTTAAATTCATTTTTCTCGAAGCATTTTCCCTGCTTTTAACATGCGTCGCAGCGATTAATGATTAATTTCCTCTGCTCAGCTGGTCAGATCCTGCAGTAAATCAAGGATAAAAAAAGAGAGAAAGACTACTAAATGGAGGCGCTGAGAGACGCATTAAAATTAAACATCAGAATCAACATTAACTTTAATGCAAAACGCAATCAACATTAAAACTTTTGCTGCCGGGTTTATGAGTGTTGCCTGGCAGCGATTGGGGGAGGACTACGCTAGGACTAGCAGAGGGGGAGGGAGGGAGGGAGTGCTGTGTATGTAAGTATTTTAAGCGCACTTTTATTTGCGTTCATAAAAAGTCCGACTACGTTGTATGGGCCAGCGATAAGAGGGCCAAAATGCGTTTCGCATAAAATGCGTTTTTATGACCATGACGAAAATGCGAATCGCACCCAAAAAATAAAATAAAGGCAAACCCAAAAAGCTAAGCGGAAAAATAGGTGGATGGATGGAGGGGGGGCAGGGACTCCATCACACCATTCCCAATACATCAGCAGCTCATTTGGAGTAGCAGCCTGATGTATTACTGGACGGTCACGTAGCACACATAAGATTACTTAAGAGCAACCCTCGCAAAAACCCAGAAGAAGCTGGTGAATAGGCCATAAAGCCGGAGCGGAGCGGAGCGAACTGTGGCAGCGGCCTTGTCAGCTGGCATCGAGTACTCGTAGATAGCAGTATGAGTACACTCGTATTATGAGTATGAATACGAGTATGAATACGAGTATGAGTATGAGTATGAGTATGAGTACTTGTGGCAGCTGTTGCAAGCTGAGCGGACGAGCGCAAAAAAAAAAAAAAAATTCCTCGACAGCTCTTCAGTTGCTCATTGAGTGCTAATTAGGCAAATGCCCGAACCACTCCTCCACCCACCCAATTGGGGCCAACTTGGCGCCACATTCACATAGATAGCACATAGCAGCTGATGTGTGTGTATGTGTGCGTGTATGTGTGTGTGTGTGTGTGTGTGAGTTTGAGTGCTTTATTTTTTTAAACAAATCAAATGCTGCCAAGCGCGCATTCAATCAGCCAAGTTGATGTTGCTGCTCTGAGGTGATAAAACAAGTTCATGTTGCTCATGTGGCAGCTGCACAGCTCACAGTTTGTTGCCACTCACCTAAACACACTTTTCACTTGCGCTTTGTTCAGTTTACATATCAAATTATTAGCTAATTAGTTTAACTTCAGCTACACATTCCAAAAAAAACATATCATTAAATTTAACAGCTTTGTAAACAACAACTGAAAACTTCATTAATTTTTTTGGTAACTTCATTTTGAATTTAATTTTTTTTTGAAAATTTATTGCATATTAAATATGAGTTTGGTGGTTCATAAATGTAAATATCATCGAGTATCTTTTGAAGTATTCACTCGCACTCGAAATGTATATTTATAAATTGTTGCGCAATATTTTTACCAGTTTTTTGTTTAAATTCACATTTCTTTCATTAGGTGAATTGCTCTATGAAAAAATGCATAAATTGAAGGCACAATTTCAATGGTTTTTTTTTCTTCGACTTATAATAAATTATAATAAATATAATTATAATAAATAAAACTTAATGTTAAACGTCAAATCTAAAAACAATGTTTTATTTTTAACAGTTTTTTTAAATCCTCTTAGGTAAATTTCCTACTCTTTTAATACCTATTAAAAAGTCGTATTAATTAAATTTGACTAGTTTGTTAATTTTAAATATAAATAGATTAATATTCGTATTTACTCGCTGAGTGTCAGAGTAATTAGCGAGTTGTGATAAATGCATTCGCTTAAGAAAATATTAAATGATCATAATTCAGCATTGAGTATTCCACACAGCTGCACCGGTTTTGGATGGGGAATGGGATGTGTTTTGCTGGCATCCCAATCCGTTAGCGACTTCCGTTTGTTGTATGCCGCATTTCGACACTCCAACAAATTTAAGCCAAACAAATGGCCAAACAACCGAAAAATGCAATCCAATTTGGTTGTTGTGGCAGTGCCTAGAGGCAGTGCGTGGCGGGGCACTGAGCGAACTGCCACAGTCTGTGGCCACAACACAGTCCACGTTGCCTCTCTCTCTCTCGCTGGGTAGGTGGCTCCGCATATTTGCTGCGCCTGTCAACGCCAAGATGCGCTTAAGCATTATTAATTGTTTATGAAATGAACTGCGCCGGCCACTAAACAAATGATAATGAGCAGCGAAATATGCAAAAAAAAAGACTGGCTAAGCAAAATGCTACATAGTAACAGCTATAGATCTGTGGATGCCACTGCGAGATGTTGCATGCAGTCGCATATTCATGCCTCGACAGCGCATCGACTGGGCGAGCAACAACAACAAACATTCAGCAGGCAATTTTGCATAATTTCCGAAACACATGTTGCCTTCAATCATGCGCGAAGCAGCAGCAGAAGCAGCAGCAGCAGCAGCCACAGGCCCAGGTCAGAGATACACATATATATATGGGGCAGCGAAAGAGAAAGAGACAGCAACAACTATGAGAAGAGAAAACAGAGACAGCGACAGACAGGCGGAGGCGGAGGCGGAGCAGGAGCGGTAGCCCTGAGGGGGCCACATAGACAAATTGACTAACTGACTAACTGACTGAGGCCTGCAACTTGAAACTGTGCTGGGAGCACGGCCGGCGCACAGAGACGGGTTGGGTCTGGTCGACTGGCAGCTGAAAATCAAGTGAAAATGTAGCGGAAAACATTTTAATACTAATTACAAAGAATTTGTGCCGCCGACATTTGGCACTTTTCCTCTTTTTTTTGCTCCTTGTTTTCTCAGTAAGCTTTATACACTTCCTTTTGGGGCTTCTAAGCTTGGTTAAGCCACTTGCAACGTTAAGAAAAAATATAACCATTAAAAGCGTAAATTTTTGTGAATATTATTTATAAGTTGTGTGTGGAATTTAGTTAAAAAAAAGTCGCCTAATTTCGAATTTGATATGAGAGAAAAAAACATACTTAATTTGTATACTGAAAAATTAAGTATTTTGAAATTGTATAATTAATTAAATCTATTTATTTTCCATATCTTGGATAGGCCACTTGCAGCATTAAGAAAAAATAAAACCATTAAAAATGTGAATGTTTTTTATAAAGTGTCTGGAATTTAGTTCAAATAAGTCGCCTAATTTTAAATTTAAATAAGAGAAAAAAAACATTATTAATTCGTATATTAAAAAAATAAGTATTTAAAAATTTTTAATTAATAAAATCTATTTATTTTCCCTAACTGTAAGTGTATTTATCTTTTAGTCTTCAGTTTTTTTGGTACACTCTCACTTTCTGGGCATGTTGTTGCACCCTTCTCCCCGTCATTTTTTTCGATTTCCGAAAATAAATGTTTGGCACAGCGTTTTGTGGGACAGGACGAGGAACACCGATTGTGACTCTGACTGCATTTTAATTGGAAAAGAGCTGCTCCAGGCAGCCGCTGGAGCTGGAGCTGGAGCCCGTTGCAGTGTCAGCTGGTTTGGTTTGGTTTGGGTTGGGTTGGCGGCATTTTCGCTTTAATCAAATCGCTTTATGACAGCTCAGATATATGCCGACAAATGACACACAAGACACATAAACGTCATTAAGTAAACACAGACAACACCCAACGCGATCCTCGGCTAAATGGAAATAGTAATGGGAATGGGTACGCGAGCTGGGAGTCGGTGCATCGTTGATGCAGTCAAAGGGGGCAGGTGATCCGTTCGCTTGACATTAAACGCGTGTTAATTTCTGTTAATTTGGGGCGTGATTCGCTTTGAGTGAGTCGGTAAAATCAGCGGGAGCAGCAGCAGCAGCAACACTGTCAGCAGCAACACTGGCAGCAGCAACCCATCCATGTTCGCATCCATCCATCAACAACTGCGTCGCGTTCCAAAGCAGAGGACGCTTCACTGCATTTGTCAATCAGCAGTGCACAGAATAGGGTAAAGCAGGGGGGCAAATTGGTATCGTTGTGGCATGTTCGTGCTTGTGTTGCAGCCTCAAGGTCCATCACTTGTCTAGCGGTTTTTTGGTCTGCTCTTGCCTCGTTTTAGTTCTTGATCTAAGCAAAGTTTTTTCGCTCGTGAAAGTTGGTGGGAGAAGGGTAGCAGAGGGGGGGTATTGAAGTGAAGTGCATATTCGTGTTGAAGATGATCTAGAATGTGGCACTTGTGCTGGTTGCAAGTGCACTCAAGTGGGCGTGAGATTGTGAAAGTTATTTATGTGCATATCAATTATTATTATATATACAGCAATAATTTATAAAAATTAATTAGTTAAAACTCAACTTTATATGTTAATTAAATAATGAAACAGAATTTAAAGTTTGACTAGCATATTATAAAAGAGTAAATAAATTAAAAGTTGAACTTGATGCAGAATAATAATTTTGAGAAATATCAATGCAAATAATAAAAACTCATCTTAAATGTTAACTAAATAATGAAACCGAGAAAGTTAAAGTTTGAGTAGCATATTATAAAAAGTAAATTAATTAATAGTTCAACTTGATGCAGAATTGAAATTTCGAGGAAGATCAATGAAAATGATTTGCTGCACCCTAAAAAAATATTCGAATATTCGTTGTAATTTGAGACTCTTTTGCAGTGCCGCTGATTCAATATAAATTTCAACTGCTGCTGTTTGCCGACGAAGCAGAATTCTTAAAATACTGTAGAAGGGGGGAGTGGGGAAGGGAGGGGGTAAGCTGTGCACTTCATTTTTACAACAGTTGCTTTTAATCAATTGCTGTTATCCATTTCATGTTTCTCCGACGAAGAAGCCAAATTGAATTAAAATACCAAGCATTTTGTTCTTGTTTATTTTTGGCATCTTTTTTCTTCTCCCCTTTTTTTTTCTCATTTCCATAACTGTTGTTCTGGTTGTCTGTTTTGCGATTGGCTTTGCTTTGTGTCGCCGCCGCCAGTTGTTGTCTTTCGTTTGCCTTTTCAGGGTCAAATCGCCAATTTATATCGATCTGCAGACAAGTCGCAAAAATGCAAGAATGCATGTTAAAACACCTACACGCAACTGCAAGTGGCAGCAAAGAGCAGGGGGGGGGGGGGACTTGACTTGAGGGGAGTGTCTAACGTTCGAGGCGTCAATTAGGCTTTAAAGATCTGTCGAAGAGATGGCAAAGCGTCTTGACTCTTGTCGCCAATTTGCGCAAATTATGTGCGCGCCTCTTAAAGTACCGCTAAGTGAGTGCCGAGCCGTGACGACAGAAAGACAGAGCGACAAAACGACACAACGACAAAAGAAAAAACAACCAGACAAGAACGAAGCAGCCAAAACTCCAATTATGTCAACAGCAAACAGAAACCGCAAGAGGCGCAACATCAAAGCTTAGCCAGGTGCTGGAGCCTGCCCCGCGTGCTGTTTGCCAGCCGACAAAGCAACAGTTGTTGCCCAGAGAAGAGAACCTGGCCAAGAGTCGAGGCTTGCGCTTTTCTCGCTTTTCTTTTAAATTGTTTTTGTTTTTTTTTTTGTAGGTTAAACCGTTTAACAGGATGTGACTGCAATTTAACTGTTAACTGCGTGTGGCAAATGCGGCGGCTCACTAAACTTCCCGCCCCTCCACTGCACACACACCCGCTTTGATCTCTTTGATGTGTGTGTGAGTGTGTGTGTGCGTGGAGAGTGCCTCAAGGTCCGCTAGAACTTCAAGGTCCCACTGTGTGCCACATGTGTAAATGTGTGTGTGTGTGTGTGTGTGTCTCTGTGTGTGTGGCAATGTTTATCTTTGATGCAACTTCCTCAATGCGCTGCCAAAGCGACGCAACTTTAGCCAGGCAAAGACATTGCTCAAGATCAAAGGCAGCAGAAATGAAAGCAGCAACAGCAACCACAGCAGCAACAGTTGTAGCTGCAAGAGCAACCACACAGCTAAATTTATCGACTCCTACACACACAGCTCTGGCATAGCTGATTGGAGTTTGTTTTTAATTTTGACACCTTGGCAGATCTTTCAACATGTTGTTTGCTTTTCATTTCGGTTTGCATGCAACGCTTGAATCTGAATCCCAACCGCAGCTCAATTCTTTTGATTTGCCCAAGTCATTTTTGGTTATTTGTTGCTTCCAACGCACATTAATTAAACGAAAAATGCATTTTATGTCATGGGAACAAAAATGGAAAAATTTTCCATTTCTATTGTTAACAAAACTGCAGACGTGCAACCCTCGCAGCGTGGCAGTGGCACAGCTTCAATTTCAGTTTGAGTTTCAGTTTTATTAGACTCATCATAGCCAATTTATGAGGCGATTTCTTTGGGGCTTCCAGCTGATTTTTCTCTATTCACTGTTTTTATTATTTTATTTATTATGTTTTTTTTTTTTTTGGTTTTTATAGCTCAGCTTTGGCCAAGGCACAACAAAGGATGCTGCTGTATAGAATTCAAAACCAAGCTGGAAAAACTGAAAAACCTCCGACCTTATCATTAAGACAAAAACCACGAATGGCAGCAGCTGCATGCCACTGACTGAAAGGGAGCAGGGGGGCAGTTTGAAATGAAGGCAACGGCATCATAAAACGCAGCCATCAAAACGACAAAATTAAAAAGTTCAAATGGCAAATGGCAGGCAAATTGTTTGGCGGGAAAACGGCTAGAAAATCAAATCATCAATGCTCAATGAGACAACACCGAACATTGAATGTACTGTCTGAAGATTGGAAAACGCAGAAAAATAAGCACATAATTCAAATTTATTAAATGAAAATTAAGTATTAATTAGTGCGCAAAAAGAAAAGTCAAACAGAGATTTCTGAATGACAAATAACTGTAAATATTTTAGCAAACTTGCAAATTGTATCTATATTCTAAGCAAGTTGCCAATTCTAATAAGAAACATCTGTTTCGCATTAGGGTTATAATAATGCGTCACCAACTGCTTGACCATATCCCAATTCCCTCAACTTTCGAAGCACCAACAAAGAAAACAGAAAAAAGTTAAGGAAATTAAATAAAAGACCACAAAAATAGAGGAAAGGAAAAACTTTATGCCTGTCATTCCATTATGCAAGGGTACAATACTACTGAAAGAGGAGGGACACCAATCCAGAAGTCAGCTGGATTTGCCTTCATTATCGTCACTGTCGTATTGAGACAAATAAATATATTTTTTTTGTTGGTGGTGCCACATGGCGCTAACTGCAGCAGCAGCCGCAAAAGATTTCCCGCATTTCTTTTGCAGGGATATTTTTAATTTTGTGCAAACCAAAAAAAAAACAAAAATAAAACCCGAAAATAAGAAGAAAAAGATAAACAATACCGAAAAGTTTGCACATAATCGTTATCGTCAATTTCGAGAGCCCAACCCTGGCGTCTAGCAGAACTCATGTGGCATGTTTCTTGGTAACCAGACTCGTAATTTGCGGCCTCTGTGCAACAAAAGCTGTTCACTCGCTATTCTTCTGGGTGGAAAAATTAACATTTTTATGTTTCCGCCAGGACGCCAGACACTATAGAGATACGAGCACGATAACCACTCAGATACGAAAGGCGACAGAGAGAGAGAGAGAGTAAGAAAGAGAGAGAGTTGAACTTTTGTGAAACTCAAAGAACTCGCATAGTTAACGGTAAGTTGTTCTTTTGTTCTCGCAAAGCCAGCCAAAGAGCAAAGGCAACCGAGGCAACGGTAACGGTAAGTAAGTAAGTAAGTTTTAATTACTCTTTGACAAATATTTAACTGTAAGTCTGATGGAGGGGGGGGGGGAGGGAACAAGGTTTCGTGGTCGGGGAACTACAAGGCTTACGCACAATTAAGCAGATTTTGTGCCGCTTGTAAGGCAAATGAAATCACAGCGGGCCAAAGGATTGACTGAGAAAACAAGGGGGTTGAGTCTGCCCCGGGGTGGCGTTGGCTTTTGTTACAACAACAGTAACAACATCATTTTGCGCCGTATAATGTCATAAATGTCTGTTAACAAAACAACAGACGTCACCATAGGGCGAGAGAGACGGCAGACGCTAGACGCTAGACGGACTGGGAGAGGGGTGTTTGGGGGGGGGTTCGAGATGGGAACGAGACTGTCAAACATTATTACATTATTTGCCTTTTGCTTTGCCTTTCAAATGGTGAATGGTGAAATTGAAACCAACCCTGCCCAATTCTGACCCCCCTCCTCACCCCATCCACAACCAACGTCCCCTACTCTTTAGTCAAATTTGCAGTTATTTTTTTTGGTTTTTGGTTTTATTTGACTTGGCTGCTGCTTCTTCTTCTTGTTCATCTTCTAGTATTACCAGGCGCAACCCTGCGCTGAAGATTAATTGCGACTGCCGGGGGGGAATCATTCGTGGTCGTGGGCAACGTTTCCACGTCCATCGAGTGCCTCAATGGCAATTATTAAATTTTCATTACATCCCCTAATCAGCTTTTCTGCATATTGATTCGAGTAAACACGCACCCAAACCCAAAACCGAATGCCCACTCGCCTGCTGCCTGCTGCATGCCACACTGCGTGCTACATTTCCTTCGACGCGTAGATTTGCATATTAGGCCAGTCACACTGAGATGATGATCGGTTGAGTTTGCACTTGAAATCGAATTGTTTTGGGCAGGTGTTCAAGTACCAAATTTCCAACTGGGCAGCACAGAAAATTTACTGAGGGACTCGGCACTTCGGGAAAATTCATTTACTCTGAAGACTCAAGTCTGAATACTGAATTAATTAGTAATTTAAATCATTATGAAAAAAAAAAACACAATTTTAGTTTAATATTTGAGACAAGTTTGGTGTTTACTTTTGAGGGTAGATTATGTGTCTCATTTGTTTAATGATCCCAAAAAATCCCAATCCGAAGCTACTGATTTCTCCTATAGCAACTTTAACTTCTTTTCCATATGCTGCCTTTTGGTATTTTAATGATCGCTATCAAGCATAATTTGCTAATATTGCACTCGATGTTTGCTGACATTTCATTTCAAATCAATAAAGTGGCACGTTGCACCACACTTGACGCTGAACTCAATGAGGGAGCCGTGTGGCAGCAGAGTAGCTGCCTCTCAGCCAAATGGCAAATGGGCAAATTGGCAAATGGGCAAATGGCTCCGGTAAATAAGCCGATTAATTGTAATCAAGCGGCTCTAACAGTGAACAGTGGACAGTGGACAAAGGTTGCCTAATGGGCGATGGCTATGGCTATAGATATAGCTATGGCTATGGACATAGCCGTAGCTTGAGCTTATTGCTGTCTATCGATTTGTCTGGTCGACGGTTGGGTCAACGTTTGAGCAAGTGAAACACTTTCTACCCCATTGAGACAAGCACAAAAGCAAAAAAAAATAAATTTATATATATATATATATAAATGAAATAGGTAGAAAATTAACAGGGAATCAGGCTGCAGCTGCAAGTGTGGCGCCCATTTGACTATTGGGTAATAATATATATAAATGAAATAGGTAGAAAATTAACAGGGAATCAGGCTGCAGCTGCAAGTGTGGCGCCCATTTGACTATTGGGTAATAAAAAATTTCCAGTTGCTGCACGGACAGGAGGCAGTTGAGCAGTAACCCTAGTTGGAGATGGCACACGGTTGGAGTTTTGTTGCAGTTGTTGTTGATTGTTGGGTTGGTTTCTTTTGTAATGGCAAATAATAACCGTTGCCTGCTGCCTGGTTCTACACCCCCTGCCCCTTCGGCAAGCCCATTGTGGCTGCTACTGCCTGTTGTCAGTGGGCAAATTAATGTGAAGTGTAAGTAAAATTTACGTTGCAGTCCGTCGCTGCTAATAATCATAAAAAATGACGACGGCTCGCACATTTTGACAAGTGGATTGAGACTAGCTTCAGTAGCTTCAACGATGACGCCTCCATCCTCCAATGCGCAATCCTTGCAATAAAAATGAAAATGTTTTTTTGGCTGACAGGCGCAAAAAGCCAAAGTATGTATAAATAATTTTACTTTATTGTTTAAGCCTGCCCCCCCGTCTTGCCACGGACTGCAACAGCAAGCATTCCGTAGAGTCGCCACTTTGAATGCTGCTGCCTCTTGGGATTGTGTGTGGCAACAGCTTCGGGTGGTCTTCAGACTGTTGCACATTTTGCTCAGCTATTTATTTAACTTGGCTGCATCAATAAGCATTAGCTACTGACCGATTCCTATATAAACTTGGCCATCAAGTGTAAACAAATAAATGCGACCATTTCAAAGTAATTAAACTGAAAAGTCGCTTGGCGCACATCAAAGAGCAAATTCAATGGAAAAAATAACACAAACAAAAATTGGGGAGTTTTAATGAAGTCAAGTTTTTATTTATCTTTTCTAAGAAACCTCAAAATAATCATAAGTTTTCTCTACGAGAGATTTGCTGATATCAAAGTTAAACGGAGCGAAACAAATTTGGAATAATTTGTTTAGAAAGCCCAATTATTAATTTCTTATTTTATCTAACAAATCTGCCGAAATAATTTATTTTTTAATATTAACATAAATTATTCTAATATCTGTAATTTGTAGTATTTGAATAAGTATTTATTTATTTATATTTGAAATATGCAGGAAAGTTGAATTGTTTTAAATACTTATTAAGAAAAGTTTGTGAATAATTCAAAAATTGTTGCATGACTTTTTTAAGAACGAAATCGTTAACTTAAATCATGGAATCTAGAAAATATATATTTTTTATATCTTTCAAGGGTCAAAATGTGATTCGCAGTTCTGATTAAGCCATGTTCTTCGTGACAAGGAACAGCTCGTTATAATTGCAGGAGGGTAAAGAGTAAAAGTTGATTTGTGAATGGTTCAATCTGTGGATCTGGTCTGCTGGGCAGACGATTGCACCACAACATGTCAATGACAATTGGCCCCAGGCCAGAGAATGCCATAAAAAACAAAAAAAAATAAAATACAAACATGGGATGCCCCCGGCATGTTGTTGTTAATAGGACAAAAGAATTTGAATTTGACGAGCTGCCTCAAGTTGAGCGTCTTCATCAATTGATGATAAGATTTCACTTGTGCATGCGCCCTCCAATTAACTGTGTGTGTGCGTGTGTGTGTGTGTGTGTGTGTTTGTGTGTGCTGTAATAATAACTGTTAAATTACTCACTATTGACTCTGCATATCCATGCCTCCTCCACCACCGCCAGCAACCGCAGCGCCAGCTCCAATCACTCCTCCAGCGGCGCCAGCATTCAGCATTGTTCCTCCTCCGTAACCCAACATGCCGGACATGCCTGGCAGGCCCTTGCTGCCCACAATAATGCCAAGATTGGCCAGTCCAGCCAACGCATGCCCATGTGGATGTCCACCCTGTCCAGGGCCATGGTGTCCGATGCCATGGCCCATGCCCATGCCCATGCCGTGGACCATGCCCATTCCATGCGCTGGCGGAGCACTCGCTGCTGTGCTGCTGCCCAGGCCAGCAACGCCACCCAGCTGATTGACCGCAGCACCACCGCCGGGCAGTGGCAATCCACCTGCGCCACCAACTCCTCCCAGCTGGCCAGTGCTGCTGAGCAGCGTGTTGAGCAACGTGCTGTTCAGGCTGAGATTGTTGCTGCTGTGCTGCTGCAGCTGATGGTTGTTGATGTTGCTGCTGTGCGGCTGTTGGTGTTGATGCTGTTGCTGTTGCTGCTGCACGTTCGCATTGCTGTCAATGCTCGGCAGCAACAGTTGCTGCTCCTGGCAGTGTCCCAGCCGGCTGAGTAACTGCAGCAGCAGCACAATCTTTATAATTATCGCTTGCATATTGTTCCTTTCAGCAGTTGGCAATATTAAAAATTTACTAAATGCCTCGTTTTTTATTTATTTTATTTTTGTTGTTGTTGTTTTTGTTATTGTTGAATATTGTTTGGTTCCGGTCTAAAAACTACTTTTTGGCGTGTTTTTGAATGCGTATTGAATGCGATTATTTCGGTTTTTTTTTGTAAGTACTTTGTAGTTAATAAATTACTAAATGCTAGTTACTAATTGATAATATATATTTTATTTATTTTAATTATTATTGTATTTGTAATATATTTTAATTTTTATAAATTTATTTGAATTGTTCTGTTTTTGTATTATTATTTAATTAATTTACTGAGACTGTGTGATGTATAAAAAAATGTATTATTAAATGCAATTCGAAATATATATTTTTATTTTCGAGATTATGTAACTTTGATAGTCGTGATATATATATATATGCGTAAGTATGAATCTATTTAGCTATATATTCTCCAATTTTGATTTCTTGTAATTTTGTTTTGTTGCTTTGATTTTCCTGAACTTATTTGGACTTCTTAATACTTTTCGTTTGATTTGCGCGCTTTATTTTTCTTGGCAGCTACATTTTGTTTTTAACAAACATTTTTTTTTGAGTTCACCTTTGCATGATTCAATCAATTATTTTTGAAATTTTTTTTATTCGATTTTCACGTGCGCACTTCAAACGGTTTCTCGTTGATTTTTTTGTTTTTTTTTGCTGGTTTTGTGTTTTCACATTATCAAATGTTGATTTATTTGGTTAACAGCAGCAGCGAACGCCGCCTCCTGGCCGATCCAGTTGGCTTCCTGGAAACGTTTAGAGCTGCTCGTTCGCCGAGGGCGCAACATCAAAAGGCCAGCGATTCCAGACAGATCCCCCGATCGAGCGCAACGAAACCCGTTTGAACAGACGACGCGCCGCGTCCGCCTCAATGCCTCACGCCGATCCATCCATCTAAACAGGCTTAAAGGTTTCTTCTTCTTGTTGTTGTTGTTATTGTTGTTTTTGTTGTTTCTGTATTTGGTTTCAGATAAAAAGGCGCCGACTGCGTCTTAAATACAATGCGCGATTGGGGGCCGGCCGGCCGGCCACTTCTCTCATATGCGGACTCACTACTTGTCCAGATCAAAACACGCGCGCCGGAATCGATCACACGGAAGTTTGTTGTACCGTTGCAACGGATATGTTGGCTTCTGATTTTGTATTTTTTTTTTTATTTGCCAGGGACTCGATTCACTTTTACGCATACGAATTGCTTCGCTCAAGTCTGTTTTACGCCTTAAACGATATTTTGCTCTGTGGCTTATTTTGTGTGCGGCACACACGTGCGTTCCCCAGCTCGTTCGGAACTCGACTGACGACGACGACGTCGTGTGCTGCTTCGTGTGCTCTCGTCTCGTGTATATTTTCGATTTAGATGCGTCGTCGTTGCCTGGCTCTGATAGGCACATAAAGTGCGCTCGTTATTGGTTTTGTTGTTATTGTTGTTGTTGTTGCTATTGTTGTTGTTGTTGTTGTTGCGCATGCTAAAGAAATTTGCTGCTGCGCAGCTAAAGCTGGTGGTAGCTGTCTGAGTTTTTTTTGAGCGCAAAAGATACAAATGTATCTGCAGGCATTGCTTGTTCATTAATAATCACGACAACTTGTCAATGCTGCACAATTTTTTGATATGCATTCAGCTAAACTAATCGTTGTGTGTGAGCAAAAAAATAAAAATATTTTAAATTATTGCAAATATAAAAATTTTTAATATTGCTTAGCTGCCTTTAAATGATTTGTTCCTTTAAAGAAACATAAATAATATTTAAGTTTAACTTTTATTCCTTTTTTTCTTTCCTTTATTTCTTTCCTTTTATTTCTTTGAAGAAACATAAATAATATTTAAGTTTGACTTTTATTATATATTATTGACTTTTATTATTTATATATTTACACCTAAGAAAATTAATAATTATTTGATTTACTCCTTTAAAGAACCAGAATTAATATTTAAGTTTGACTTTTATTATGTATTATTGACTTTTATTATTTATATATTTACACCCAAGAAAATTAAACATTTTTTGAAGAAACATAAATAATATGTAAGTTTCACTTTTATTAGTTATTGTTGACTTTTATTATTTATAAATTTACAGCTAATAAAATTAATAATTTTTTGATTTAGTTAAAAATTCTCTTTAAATTCTCATAGCTCATTGGTAAAAATGCAGTTTACTATATGCAACAATTTACTTTTTTAAGCAATTTATCAGTGATTTGGTACAAAACGATCCAAAATATTTTCTAAATGCGCAGCGAATTGTTAACAAGTATTTGTAATTCGCATCTGCACCTATATGTGTATGTCTGTGTGTGTGTGCTTGTGTGTGTGTGTTTGTGTGTGTATGTGTGCTACTGCACATCCCTTGTGGCTAGAAGCAATGCATTTGTTTATCTATAGATAAACGCATAGTTTTGTGTTTTTGTATTTTAGGCTGTTTTTGTTTGCTCGGCTCATCCATTCATCCATTCATCCATCAGTCACTCAATCTGTTGGTTACACACATTTCTCCTTAGACAAACCCATATCCCAACTACTTTTCCACTTGTTGTTGTCTACAAGACTTGAGCTGTTTGCTGTTTACCTTCTTTCTCCTGTCCGTCTGCTGCGTCAACACATTCCCAAAAGGGCAAGGCACTCCACTCCACTGCACTCCACTGCACTCACCTCCACTCCACTCCACTCCACTCCACTCCACTGCCGTTGCCGATACCAACCACCGACCTGGCTGGTATCTTCTCATCGTTTTATGGGCCTGCAAATGAGGCAAAAATTGCAGTTACAACTTTTGACCCAAAACCCGTAAGCGACCTGGAATCTCCGCCATCGGCTCTTCCGTCTAATATTTGCCCAAAGTAATTACAAAAACAACAACAACAACAAAAATCATATACTTCTCATCGCTGTCGTTGTCGATCATTCGGCTTGCTTATTTGTCCAAACATTTGTCAATTTCATTGAGCTCTGACCAGGCACATTTCCACATGGGGGCGATCATCATTTTGGAGAGTGGGGAGTCGGCAACTGCTTTGATCGAGCTCCGACGTCGACGTTGGCTTCAGTTTCGGTTTCGGTTTCGGTTTTCGGTTTTTGGTTCAATTAAGATTCATTTTAACGTTGATAACTCATAAATGTATGTGGCACTCAGATACATAGTACAATACATGACATGATTGTGCGTTCTTTGGCGTTTATCTAATTTACTTTTACTTACACCAACAACTATTACAATGTACGTACATATATATATATATATATATTCATGTATGTCGTCTGTTGGGCGCCCTCTGCACAGCTGATAAGTATCTGAAGATGGGCAACGACTAAGTAGCTCTGGCCTGCTTTTTTATTGGCTTGACAATGAGCCCGTGTCTCTATCTCTATCTCTATCTCTCTCTCTCTCTCTCTCTTTCACACTCTTTTTCTGTTCAAGTGAAGGTGTATTGTGAATGTGCTTCAAGTACTTTTTGGCTTGGGCACACTTTCAATCTGTCGTCCCCAAGCAGCGCCCAGCGGGCTAACAATGAGTCTGCCAAATGATTTTCAATGAGCTGAAAGTCTGAAAGGCCAATAGAAAAATGACGCATTCATATCACTTACCAACTGAAAACAGTTAACATTTGCGAATACTGTTATTGCTTTCTATAATGATCAATTCTGCAAGCCACAATCAGAATTTGTAAAATAAAATTATTTTTTTCTGGTTGAGAATCGTTTATTTTTGTAGTTTATTAATTATATAATTTTAGCAAAAACTGCAGAGGCATAAAAAAAATGCAAAACACACAAAATTTATGTCTATATTATGGCTATAATTATTCAGTTAATTTTCCAGGCTGTTAAAAAGTATGCTATGCAAATTCTGAAAGTAAGCTGGGCAGTTTTGTATCTATGCAAAAAAGATATCAGATTGCAGATATATATTTATCTGCTTATATGTATATATATATTAATCTGCTTTTAATTTTTATGTATCTAATATTAAAATTTAAATATTATATTATACAAACTTTGAATTTAGTTCGAGTGCTCTGTACATTTTCAATTGTTTTCCCTTTTCAAATATCAATTTACTGACCCCCAAATGCAACTGGCCTTGTAAGGCCCACAAAGGTCAGCGACATTGACCAATGCAATGTTAAATGTACCGTAAAATTGCATTGTCAAAACGTTGTCAAATTCAAATCACGCATTTTCAAATGGTATTTCAACCCCGCCAATGCTTGCCCCTGTCCAGAGATCATATTTAATGCGTCGATGGCATGCCAGAGTCCATTAGACTCCAAACTTTGCAGCTAATTGTCGCCAACTGTTTGAGAGTTCTTTGAAGTGACCCCTCCCCCCGACCACCCCCCTTTGGAATTGTATTCACTCGCATTAGAAAATGTTTGAAAAGTTGCAGCACATTTCCTGTGTTTGCTGTCGGTTCTGGTTACTCACACGAAAGCCTGCGGGGAAAAACCGAAATGGAAACATCCAAAGTTTTCTCACTGTTTATGAAAAAGTAATTTTTTGGTAAAAAAAAAAAAAAGCTTCGAGATGCGAAGAAAGCAACACAAATCAAACAATGGCCAAGTCTAAACATTTTTACAGACACCTGCCACTAATGACGTCTTGTTTTGCTGTCTGCTGTCGGTTCTGTTTATGCCACGTAACGTGCAACGTTCAACTGGGGCATGCTGCATTTTGTCTATGGGTATGTAACTAAAAGGGGTATAATTAAATGTTTGTAATTTGCCAATTGATATTCCTATTGTTTTTTATTTATTATTTATTTATTTCTTTTTATTTTTTATTGTTTTTGTATAAATTAAATAAATGAATTAATTTAATTTGCTCAATTTTCGCTTCGTATTTTTAATATATATTTTTTAGTCCACACATTTGCTGTCTTACCTGTTGTAGTTGTTGGCCTAAATCGCTCAATCATGTGAAGTGGTCAACAGCTATTCTTAGCACTTAATTGGCAACTAGGCGCCTCCTGATGTATCCATTATGATGCTGCCACAGTTGCAGCCACTGCCACTGCTGCTGCTGCCATCTTTTAATTTCTTTTATATGTTTGAGCATTTTTAGTGTGGCATTCGGCGTTGGCGGCGCAGTCACATCAAAGGATTAGGAGCCAACTAAAAACTGACTGCGAGGCCAACTTCAAAGGGGTCCACTGGCAACGACTTGCTGCTCCAGGCTACTCAGTAGTGGGAATAGTGAATAGTTGTTTTGCTCTATGCCACACATGTTGAACGGGGTGCTGCTGTTCTTGTTTTGGGTCGACGCGTTGCATGCGACATTAATTTCAGTTCCTGCTGCTTCAATTTAGTTTGTTTTTTTTTTGCTCTCCAAATTAATTTCATAGCCAATTGCTTCGTGCGCCATAAAATGCCATTAAATGCCGGACAGGTTCATTCAGCTGCTGCCGGTTTCTCTTCCACTGCATCTTCACGTTCCCATTCCCGTTCCCCTTCCCGTTCTGAATGTTTTATTCTTTTGGTTTTAATGGCCTTAATACTTACTCCGCAGTTGAGAAACGCATCAAATAAAATTGTTTTTCGTTATATATTTTTTTTTCGAGGCATTCGCTGCAATTAGTGCGTCATTTATATTTGCAATTCAAGATTATGTGGGAATATAGAGAATTCCCCCCCTCCCCCCCCATACTTCTCTACACATTTCAGCTCCATTATAATGGACCCGCATGGCATTCAGCTGGCTGTCAAATTTATGACAAGTTATGAGCGGCAGCAGCATAAACAAAGCCCTGAATCCCACTCATCATTTGGCCAGATGAAAATGATCTTCTACTCCAACTGCTGCTTAATTGTGCGGAGTAAGGGGGTTGCGGTACTTACACTCAAAGCAGCTTGTGTGCGTGCCTGTGTGTGTGTGTGTGTGTCTGCCAAGCAGGCGATAAGCTGTGAAGCTCTTTAAGCCGCTTACAGCAAAAAGAGCCGGAAAGTTATGTCCAAGATTTGCGCTCACAAAACGCGTTTCCTTTCTGGATATGGGATAAATACGTAAATGGGAAAACACACCTGACAAAACGTTTAAATAAAACGATAATTGAGCTATTTTAGCGAATTTTAATAATCATATTTATGATGAAAAACATTTGAGTGAAACTGCAAATTAAATTCTACGAATAATACAATTGGCATAATACCATTTCCTGGAAGTATCAAATTCTGATCTATACAAGAGTTGAGAGATATTAAGTTATTTATTATTATTTATTTTTTTATTATTATTTTTTTTTATTAATATTAGTTATTTCTCCTTTTAAAAATATTAACAAAAGTGTGCTACAATAAACACATTTCATATCCAACTGAGATTATTTATATTTTCCCTACAGGATAAAAAGGATGTTTCTTTAGACGAGGAGCCCATTTGGATTTGCGTGTGTGGAAAATGCTTAGAAACCATTGTTGACACTTTTGCAAACATTTTCATTTTTTTTCCGCTCGCAGCTCGCACATCAAAGCCAACAAAAAGTGCTATTCAATAAGCGCAAAACATTTCTTAAAGCCTTCTTCCCAATTTGGAGTTCGCATCGTTGACCCCAGCCACAGTTACCGTTACCGTTGCCGCTGCCGCTGCCGGAAACCGTAACTGTTTCTGCACCCGTTCCTAAGGTCAGCTTGTTTATGCGCCAAATATCCATAAATAGTTTTACGCTCTTAAGGATAGCTGCGAGTCGTAAGTGCGTCGGCAAGGATAAGTACAGTGAACGCCGGCTAAGCGCAACGCACTTAATCTTAAGGCAATTTGTGTTGCAGGAAATAAAATATGATTCTAAGGGAATATTTATTGTAATTAAAATAAATGTTAAAAAATAAAATGTGCTAAAAATGAGTAGAGAATAATTAAAATTATTTCCTAATAGAAAAATTATATTTTTGGTAGGAAAAATAGTTTAAAAAATATATTTTTAATCACTACGAGTGACCACTGTGGAAGGATAAAGCAGGCGCAGGTCCACTTAAGGTACCAACAGGCAGTGGCGTCGGCGGCGGCAGGAAGGCAGCTAGACACATTTGGGCAAAACTTCTGGCTCCATTCTAGCAAAGAGCTGGGAACAAAGGGAATCAACAAAGGCGCCTGCTTGCTCGAAATACAGTTAGCAATTTAATCAGCTTGCCTCTCAGCACGAGAGAGAGAGAGAGTCGGTTTGGGGGGAGATTGAGTGAGGGGGTGCGGGCGACTGCTGCCAATGATGTTGTCAAATGGCTGCCCCTCTGTTTGCCCCAACTTGCGACCAGTTTGTGTTTAATGTGGCGCAAGCAAAAAAAATTTGCTCAGCTACTTTTGCCCCATTGCCCGACGCCAACAGAATTTGTAATGCGTACCGTAATAATAATATTGTTTAAATGTTCTTGAATTCAGATTCAATTAAAGCGGATTTGGAGTACCAGGGCTACGCTTAATTAGCACTGCTTTCCAACGGAATAGCCCCAGGCGCTGCTGTAACAAAAAACCAAATAATTTAAAGCATAAGGACGAAGGCGCGTGCAGCACTCGACTCGCAAGGGTTTTTGTGGCAATAATGGGAGCAGTCCTTTTAGAGACGCCTCCCATAAGGCAATCGAGCTGCATTTAATACATATGTATATCGAAGTGCCCTTTTGAGTATTGACAGTCAAGCATATTGTTCCATATTTACTTATTATTAATAAAAATAAACATTGACAAATTAACATATTTGGCTGGCTTAAAAATAAATTCGTATGTTTATTTTCATATTGTATTTTTAATTATTTTATTATAATTAATATATTATAACTTTTGGTCCAATTGCCAAGCTTTAGACTATTTTTTAATTTTAGTTAGTAATTTTTTATTTAATTTTACGTCCTATTTTTTTCTTGTAATAAAAGACAAGAAAATTTGAAGCTTGTTTCATTTCTGACTGATTTGGACATGATGCGAAATACTGCAGGAATTTTACTCTCGGATCAAATGGAAATTGGATGATATAGAAAAATATATGGCAATAATTATGCTGATATTCCAATTCCAGACGATGTTGTCTGTGATATTGGCGAGGCAAATAGAATTAAGGTTACTTTGGTTAAGTATTATTTTCTATTTATTTAATATAAAATATAACTTATAATGCTGAAACCTTAAGTGTTTCAATAACTTAATATAAACTAAGTTAATTAAAAATCAGCGGGAGACCCCAAAAAAATCGAGATTATTACAAATATTCTTAAAATTACAGCATACTTTTAAGCTGCGCAAACAATTTAAGCTGGTTCTGATGTCTGCTGTGCAGATGGCGCCAGCAGGCTATGCAAACAATGCGCTAATATTAACAGTGCTGGTTTGCGTCTCAGATATATTAACAGAATGCGTTTACATATAGCTGTATTATAAGATGTGCGTGAAGATAAAATGACGACTGTAGATGGCGCTAACAAATATATTTGAATAATGAAGCAAAATAAACTTTATTAATGAAATTTTGAGTGCTTAATATATTTTACGATATCAGCGTAGCATCTTATCGACGTAAGAGCGTCCAGAATTTGAAATTCTTTAAAAATTTCAAAGATTTATTTTAATTTAAATTAGCGAAACATTCAAATAAACTTATTATTTATTAATTTTGTATAATTATAGCTCAACAAAAACTCTAAATACAGATTTCAATTTGCAATTCTGTGTAAAATATTTCTTAAATTAAATAAAACAAATTTTAAATCTAAATAAGCCATTTTTAGCTAAGCCAAGTTAAGAGATACATTTTTACTTTTACTAAACTGACAATTTGAGTTGTGCTGCAAGAGTCGCATTCAGTTTTCACTGCCTCTGCGTTTATTGCCAACAATCTGTTGTCGACCATTTCAAGCGCACTTTGGACCACAACGATGAGCATGATGAAGATGATGATGATGATGATGATGATGATCACAGCGTTAATGATGATGGCAGCTAAAGTTGAAGGATGCGTGCGCCATAATAAGCCACAGTCACAGCTACAATTACACATGTGCCTGTGTGTAAGTGTGTGTGTGTGTGTGTGTGTGTTTGTCAGTGTGTGTGTGTCCTTGTCGATGCTGCATGCGAAATGCCTGCGGGGCCTGCCAATGCAGCTATATATGTGTGGGTGGGTGGGGCCATAAGGATGGCACTGGTTGATGAGGGGGGGTGGGTGCAGGGGAGGGGCTAGCAAGTGCAACTGAGCGCTGACTGTGCCCGGGCACACTTGACGCAATCTTAATAACCATGAAGCAGCGTGGCTAATTAGCACAAAAAGCTTCGCAATAACCATGCTCAATGAGGCACAGGGCAACCCAACAAAACTGGGAGACTAAACAACAATGCAACGGGCGAGGGCGTGCAACACGCGTCGTATGCTCAACGAGGTCTCTGTGCCTCACTGCCTCTGCCTCTGCCTCACTGCCTCTGGGAGGAGGTTGACTAGCGAGCGAGCAAGCGAATTGCTGGGCAATCTGCTGCACTTGAGCAACCGCCTCTTGCACCCCCTCTCTCTCTCTCTCTCTGCACCACTCCCCCTCCCCCCCCTCTCTCTCTCTCTCAGCTTCATCTCTATGTGCACACTGCGTGTTGATTTTTGGTTCTGCTTTCGGTTTACATATCAAAACAATTAGCTTTCTATTTGCTCCGCGTACTTTGAATTATTTGAATTGGGTATCATAAATTAAAGCAAATATTTGCATATGCAACTCAATTAATTAAATATAGATATATCTTTATGTTGCCATTTCCATCTAGCATTATCTGTTATTATCTCTGCATTATGCATTAATCCCGAAATCAAGATGCATGGATAAGTATCAGTAAATAACCACAGGGGCAATTCAAGCTTTAATAAATGATTTTTATCTTTAAGAGTTTGATGGATTATTTAGAAAAATTTAGTAAAATCGTATTTTTAATTGTGTTGACAAAAACTGCGTAAATTCGCCATTTCATACAGGGTATTCGATAGTTGCGCCATCTCAACTTGAGCTATTTTTCTTGTTGCCATCATTGTTGCGACGTGAATGAAACGGGTTTGGGAGGGGCGTTGAGGGGGTTGGTTGCTTGGAGTGCATTTTGTGCGTGGTGCTGTTGCCCTCAAGGCCGCACTGGGCTGAAACGCTGATGAATTGTCCAGGTCGTTCCAGAGAGCTGACTGCCGCCTGCTGCTGCCTGTTCAGCAATTGTTTGCACAATCAACTTGCGTTGCTTAACCCAGAGCAAGGCGCCTCCAACTCCTCCTACTGCTCCCCCGCACCACCTTGCAGCACACTCAAATTGTTGCTCAATTGTTTACGTGATGTTTTGGCTAAATTAGAAACAGTGCCAATCTCGGAGGCAAGCGCAAACACCAGGTCCAATTCTATTGCGTATACGCCAAGTTGGGCTTCCGGGCGCTGCTCTTTTTCCGGCAAGTTTTCAACTAGAAACAAGTGTAACTTTTGCCAGTTTAGAGCACCCCAACCCTCAAAACGGTGCAGGTCCTCACATCAGCTGGGTTTGGGATTGGGATTGGGTTGGGTTGTGTGCTTCAGTTTCAGGGAGTCCTGGCCTCAAGCGTTTTGTGTACTTCCCTTCGTCCATTAATTGGCTCGCATATTGCCAATTAAGTTGTTTGTGAAAAACGGAAAATTAATTTGGATTTGCCTCACTTTTACATTCCGATTCAAATTCCGTTTGCTGCAATGTCGTTGGTGTGGGGGGGGGGGGTCGAGTTTTGTGCGGGGTCGAGATGCGGTAATTGAAAACTGGGCCCATTCCGGAGGCAGAGCCATAAATTTTCAGAGAGCAGCGCAGCAACTCAACGCTAATGGTAATGGCTGATTGGAAACTCGTTTCTAGCATTAACATAATCGCTTTAAAATTGAAACTGAAACTAAAATGCAGTTAACAAGAACAACAACAACAGCAACAACAGAAGCAACAACAACAACAACAACAACACAAATACGAGTCGCACACACATCGCTCACATTTGTGAACCGATTTCTGACCATTGTTTTAGTTTCTTCCTCTTCTGCCTAGTTTTTTTTTTAGGTTTTTTTACAATATTCAAAAATTGAAAGCGTTCCAAATACACGAGGCATATTTTAAAAGTTAGAAAATAAAGCAATATGTTAATTAAATTTATATACAATTTCGAGAAAATAAAATTTTACTCAAATGAAAATTAATTTTTATATATATTTAAAAGAGCAAAAAGTGAAGTATAATTAAAAATTTATTAGACTATTTGCGATGCTTTATAAATTTAAATTTATAAACAATTTTGAGAAAATAGAATTTTACTCAAATGAAAATTAATTTTTATATCTATTAAAAAGAGCAAAAAGTGAAGTTTAATTAAAAATTTATTAGACTATTTGCGATGCTTTATAAATTTAAATTTATAAACAATTTTGAGAAAATAAAATTTTACTCAAATGAAAATTAATTTTTATATATATTTAAAAGAGCAAAAAGTGAAGTATAATTAAAAATTTATTAGACTATTTGCGATGCTTTATAAATTTAAATTTATAAACAATTTTGAGAAAATAAAATTTTACTCAAATGAAAATTAATTTTTATATATATTTAAAAGAGCAAAAAGAAAGTATAATGAAAAATGTACTATTATTTATTTACCAGTTTGCAGTCATAAATCTTTACAGCATAATTGAATTTTACTCAAATGAAAATTTATTTTTTTTTATATCTATTAAAAAGAGCAAAAAGTGAAATATAATTAAAAATTTATTAGACTATTTGCGATGCTTTGTTTCCATTCACCAGATTTCAATAATAAATCTTTACAGCTTAAATTTCGATAAGGCAAATGTTATTTATCTTAGCCTATTTTCTATTTTCTTGAATCGCTTAAATAACTTTCAAATCGACCCTCGCTCGCTGGTGGCAATGTATTAACATATCAGCATTTGTTAAATGACGTTTGACTTTTGTGTGACAATGCGATATTAATTCAGAGTTGTGCCCCTCGATGGCTGCCACTGGTTTTTTTTTTTTTGGCCAAATAATATATTTAAATAACTCAATTAAGCATAAAACACAACTGGTGGGCACTCGGAGCCATGGAATTCCCAATGAAATGCGTTGATATATGGCTAAATAACAATAACTGTCAAGCAACATTTTTTAATTAGCAGCCGAAGCGCCCAGCTTCGAAATCTTTTCATAAATAATCGAATAAAATATGCAACTTAACCAAACAAATAAATAAATAAAAATAAACAAACTGAAAATGTCTGCGCTGGCAGAGGCCACTCCGACGACGCCTCAAGGTGTGCCCACAAAAGTTGTTGTTGCCGGCTTCGTTGCTCCTCTTCTTGTAATGGCACTTGTCTGGTATGGAAACGCCAAAAAAAATTACAGAGTAGATCTTATCAATATGTGAAACAAATTAGATACTATATTGATAAAAATTAGGGTCATATGGAGTAGATAAAAATTCAGCATGACAACTCACAGCAACAATTATTGTCGAATAAATTTTGGTCTCTCAATTTTATTTTATTTTAAGGAGCACTTTAAATGAAAGCAATTTCCATTGGAAATACTCTACTCTGACTACAGGTCATCAGCGAGTTGTACATGGCCTAAACTCAATTTTTGTAAGCCCATTTTAAAGATATATGCTAACGATTATGGCTTAAGGTAATCGTCAGCCTCATAACATTTCGAGCAGAATTTAAATTTAAAAAATTGCTTATTAATATGAAATAAATTCGTTGGGCCACCAACGATAAACGATAAATGCGACTAAAAGTTTTTGGCATTTACATCTAATGAATATGCAAAACCATAAATATCTCTCCATCTATATATACACATTGGCCCATATGCAGATATGTATATATATATATATATATATCTTATATGCATTTGTGTGGGCTCGTTAATATAAACAGTTTGCATATATTTTGTGGGCCTGGTTGCCAAAGTGGGCACAAAACGAGCGAAGCTGTTGAAATAAAAACATTTGGCATTTTATTTAATTTTTATTTGATATCTGCTTATTAAGTTGTATGCATTTCATTACCTTCTCGCATCTCAGAGTTAAGATGGCCAATTATAGATTTTTTTTCTCGGAATTTATGAATCAATTTGTGTAGTTTTTACGACTCAATTTAGAGATTTCGCTTATGGATTTTTAAATAGAATTTGAAACTTTGTTGAACAGTGCGGATGAGTTATGGTGCACATTTGGGAAGACTTCTTTGAATGAAGTATTATAAAATGAAAATTATAAATCAATCAAATCAAATCTATTTAGGAAAAATTATTAATAAACTATTTTTTAAGAATTATATATTAAAATATTACGCTATTAAATAGAAGCAAAAATTATACTAAGAGAAAACATTGCAAAAATATGGTTTATTTTCGAAGGATTGAAAAAATTAAATTTTGTTCTATATTTTATAATTTTTTATATTTAATGAAATCTGTTTTATTTGCGCCATGCAAATCCATTTCTAAATTCTATTAGCACTTTAAACACAAACTTGTAGATTTCCAGTAATAAAATTTTGTATTTACGTCATCAAAAAGAGCTGAACTCCAATTTTGAGTCCATTGGCCAGCTTTTGCCAGTTCAAGTTAATTAAATTTATGGAGATTTTGACTCGAATACATTTGCAAGTCGCCTCAATTCCCACACACAGCGCCCAACGAGATATCCGAGACATTGAAATAATATATATAAATACTGAAGACGTTGGTTTAATCAAGTTATTAACTCGTGAAATATCAACACATAGACCTCAAAAAGATTAAATTATAAATATTAAATGACATAGAAACGAAACGAAGCAAACACACAAAAAACAAAAAAACCAAAAAAAAAAAAAAGGAAAACAAATCGACAGCAAATAAATATATGCGATATGAAGATATTAAGACATGAATAATTAATATCACTGATGAAAACTTAATGAAGAAATAGAAACACAAAAAGACAGCTGGACAAAGAAATAGATAAATAAAGAGTGGAGAAATATATTTGTCATAGTTTCAACGACGACGCAAAATGCTAAAAACCAGAGGCTTCCAGCGCCAGATGATATCGCATAGATTTGTGGAGGGGACCACACACACACACACACACACGCACTCCAACAATGAGGCAGATGAGCAAGTTTTTTTTTCTGTTGTGTTTGGGCAATTAATTTATTATTGGCAACTTGGAAATTTATCGATTGGAAAATCAAAGCAAGAAAAGAAAAAAACGGAGCAGCAATTTGTAGATCATAAAATTGGTTGACTGCTGCCGCTTACAGATCGGGGCTTATATGGACACGATGTGCTTAATGCCGTAACTTATACAAATTTGACATTTTTACAGCTGCTCCGGCGATACACTACACTATTATGTAGAATGCTTGGATAGACGAGGAGGTCCGCCATGCGTCCCGTCCCATTGATCAGCCGCTAACAATTTCAATCCATTAAAAGCGCAACGCGGAGCAGAAAAACTGTTGCCTCTAATCAGCCGGCCAAATAACAACTTAATTAAAGGCCCTAAAAGCCAACGTCTCTCCTGGCACATCTGTCTTCGCCTCTAGATCCACCATCTCTACTCCTCACTACCTGTCCCAGTCCCAGTTCCAGTCTGTGCCTCGTTCGCCGTCTGCATCTGTGTGGGGTGCACCAAAAAAAGCATTTCCAATTTACACTTTGCTGCTAATTTGCGTTGACGCTTTTAGAACCGCCCGGAGCGCTCCACAACTTGAGCTCATCATCTCTCAGGTTAAGCCCCTCTCCCCCCGCCAGCTCCCCTCTAACCAACCATCCTTCCGCGTTGCATTCCACGATGTTGTCCTCGCCATGTCCAAGTGTCTGCCTGTCTATATATGTCTCTCTCCTCGTCTCTCCGTCTCTCCCTGTCTGTCTGTCTGCCCTGTCTGTCCGTGTGTGTTTTATTATTATGATGCATGCGATGGCGACGTCGCCGTCATCCTCGACATCTCATAGCCATTGACATGTACCTTATGCTCGTGCCCCATCCTTAGCTGACGTATGTTGTTGTTGTTGTTGTTATTGTTTCTGTTGCGTTTGCTGTTGTCGCTCTGTTGTTGTCATTCAGCGTCATCGTCAGCGTTGAAATTGTTCATTTCGAAAATGCCTCAATAACAATAACAATTGTCGTAAAACTGCACAGGATACTGAGCCAAACAGAGCACACAGCTTTGTCTCTGCATATATGTGTGTGTGAGTGTGTGTGTGTGTTGTGTTTGTGTGCGATTGTGTGTGATTATCTATAAAAGGATTTTGAGCAGATTAATTGCGCGTGATTGAAGCGCGCTGCTTCTGCTGTTGCACAGTGGCACCAAGTAGCTTTTATTGATCCACAACAGAAAGCCCATTGCTATAAAACTACAAAAAATAAATATTCACTCGCAATGGGATAGTAATAAAGCTAGTAAAAGCAAACTTGGCAGCAGTAACAGTACAGTAAAATGTTTTCTTTTCAATAAAAAAAAACTGCAGATTATAAATTTTTTGCCAGTTATAATAAAAATAAAAATTTGTGTTGTTGCAATTGTTGAGAGTGGTTAAGTATTTAAATTAAAGACGCTTTTCTCTAATAAAAATGTACTTCACATGCAACTTCCGCTAATTTCACAGCACTTTCTCATTTGGCCAATTTAATAACCACTGTGCCCCCGTCCCCCTTCTACTTACTCACACATACATGTATAAGCTGGCATCGTATTGCCATATAAGTTTGTTGTCAGTGGGTAGGAGATGCGGAGGGGTGGGCAGCGAGGTGCTGTGTCTGACTCTCTGTGAGCACGGCAGTAATATGAGCAGTAATAAAATTTGAATTTATGACGAGATTCCATTAAAGCTTCTTCACCACACTCATCACACACTGCAAGGGAGCACAAACGGCTCAGGGGGGCGGGTGATGTGTCGACGGGAGGGAGGGCATACAATATTTGCCTTTACTGCCTGCACAATGCGAGATAAACAACTCGAAAGAGATAGAAAGAGAGAGAGAGAGAGGGGGGCCGGTCTAAAACAAATTTAGCAAGCAAAAACAAAAATCAACAACAAAGAAGAAAACAACAACAAAAAAACAGCTACAAAAAAAGAAGCTCAAATTGAAACGCAGAAGCAAAAACAATCAAATGTAAAGATGAAGATGAAGAAGAAGAAGATGCTGGTCTTTGCAGCAGTGAAAATTTCTCGTAATAATGTGATTTGATGCGGCAGCCAACCCCCCCGTAACACCTCTCCTCATATCCATCATGTGGCCCACTATCCCAACAACGACAACATTTGCACGGCAGCAGCTGGACAACAACTTTGTCTGCCAGATATACTCCGCATATATACAGACTACATTCAATAACTGTCCCAGTCCTTGGCACTGATGGGTAAGAGGGTGCGGTGGTGGGAGGGGGGCTTTATATGACTTCGATTTCATTACGCATAAACGAATTGAAATGAATTTTTATTGCACAACAGCAAAAACAAGCAGACGAACAGCGTTTCAATGTTGTTGTTGTTGTTGTTGTTCATTCTGCTGTTGCTGTTGTTGTTGTTGCTTTGCTCTTATCTTTTGTTTAATGTAAAAACATTGTCGAATTGAGCAGCAAAATTAGTCGTCGATTAATAATTTTGCCCGTTTCGATTAAGCAGCTGTCAAATTGCGTTAAGCTTTTTATACAATTAGCGTGCGCTAATTAAATAATCACATTCATAAATACAAAAACAGCTCTCAGAAAGCTGCCGAGTTTTTTTTTCGAACTCCCACGCTGCGATAAGGATATAGCAGAGCGACGACGGCTCCCACGCTACAGTTAAAGAGATACAGATACAGATACAGATACAGGAATAACAACAGCAACAGATACCGAGTAATTGTCATTAAACATTGTGTGGTGCAAGTGGTTTGAGCAGTTGAAACGACACCCGAAGGTTTGCCGCAATGCTTTCCGGGAATTCACTCATGGCTTGCAGAAGAAATAAGTCAACAACAACATTCGAAGTGTGTCTCCTTTCGCGGCATTCCCATAAAAAAAGAGATGGGAAACATATATATATATATATATAGAGAGAGAGAAAATACATAAATATACACTGGCAAACAATAACAACAAATTGTTTAACAACAAAATATAAATCTTAATTGAATTGTGATACCAAGATGTTGACTGACTGCCACGACTGAATGCCCAACAGATATATATAGATGAGAACGGCAACGGGATCCCAACGCTCAGGTGGAGCACATGTTTCTTTCTTTGGCCCATTCTCGGACTGATTTCGGGCTGTGTGTGCCTGCCTGCCTGGGTCTCAGGTTCGGCATGGTGTGCTTTGTTATGAAAGTGGGTGTGTTCCACAATAGCGCATTCTTTACAACTAGCTATATTGACTTTTCTGTGTACGTTCAAGTTATCTGCTGCAGACACAATGCGCACACTGCCCGTACCCACCACATCCGTATCTATGGATGTCTATGGATGTCTCTGGGTGCTATCTGACATTTTATAGATGCTTGCATTTGGAGTTTTATGGCCAAATACACATGTCTTTATTAATAACCATTATTGCTTGGGCACACAACTCGATTGTTTTTTTTTTGTTGCTGTTGTTAAAGGCGAAACTCTCACGAAAGTGGCATGTTGCCTCAACTGGCCATAAGTGACTAATTGCGACGACACTTATCGCAGACCAGTGAGAAAATATAATATTTATATTTAGCAATCATTTGCATGCTTCGTATTTGTAATAAATAAAACTAAGCAAAGTGTTGCCTGAGAACCTTGATATGGTTGTACAATAAATAAAGTTTTTCTTCCACAGATTTTAATTAAAACTCCCCAAGATGTCGGGTAAAAAAGTCAAAGAGTCAGCAAGCACTCCCCTACAAAAAGTTGCAAGAAAAAAATAAATATATTTAGGGAACGGTCACAACACAATTGTGCAAAGGAACACCTTTATGCAAAAAAAAGTAAAAATGGAAAAATGTCAAATCTCTGAAGTTGTAAATATAAATAGGGCCTGGAAACATTTCAGGAATTGCCTACGGCTTATGAAATTGTTCAATTTCGAGTGGCTCAAGCCTTAAGATTTTTGGGCCATAGTGCATAACAAAACTAAATAGGGCACACTGATTTAGGGCACACAATAACTCTCGAGAGTAGGCCGAGAGATGGGAGATGAGAGGAAGCCCTTCTGCCAGAAGGCGAGATAACAATGAGTGCAACGTACACAAGATTTGGATTTAAATTAAGCTAAATCCGCTCAAGCGCACAGATCGCACAAATGCAAGCCGAATATGTGTGTAAGTGTGTGTGTGTGTGTGAGTGTGTGTGCCGCTAATAGACAACAAAATGGTACACAAGATACAGATACGTTTCGCAGATACAGTTGATCATGCAAAATGGAAAGCGCTTAGTTAAGTGCCACACAAGGTTGCAAGTACCTACAAAACTGTTGCCGGACAGCAGCTTAACAACAAGTGGCGATGGGCGAGGGCGCGGGGCTGAGGGTAACTGAATCTGAGCGATGACCATAAAATAGGTTAAAACCCACTTGGATGCTGCTGCTGCTGCTTCGCTTAATTTGCATAAAAACTTAAGATACTCGTTGCGAGTGGCAAGTCGCAAGTCGCGAGTCGCGTGAATGAGCGACGGGGCAGCTGCGGATCGGTCGCGCGCGCACGCCAGGCGCAACTTCCTGGAAAAGGACCGCCAAAGTTGTTGCCGCCGACGCCGCTGCTTCTGCTGCTGTTTTTGATGTTGTTGTTGCTGTTGTTGTGCTTGTTGTACCTGCCGCGTGTGAAAAAAACGTCAGATCCCAGGCAAAACGTAGGCCCAGTTCCAGCATCGGCATCTCAGCGGTACCAGTTTTTGAGCCGACTTTGAGTTTTTAGCCAAGTGCAATCGATACTTTTACCTAGCCAGCTGATACCAACTCAAAACTCCAGTTCGAACTTGTTCTGTGTATGTCATTGGCTAAACGGAGGCAGGCTCTCAACTCATTAAATCTAATATCTTTCTTATCTTTATGTATCTCAATCTGTAGTTGGGCAACATTGTCAACTTTGCCGCTGGCCATTTTTATGAATGAGCAGCCCGAAAACAGAAAATACAAATAAAAATCGAGGGAACGAAGGAAGATCGAAGCAGCGGCGATCAACGCTTGGAGATAACCAAGTAAACCGTATGAAACAGAGCAGAGTGAACAGATAAGAGGGGGCAACGGGAACGGGGAGTGAGCATTACAGCGTGTGTGTTCGCCTATCGAATCCCAACTCAAATCCCTTTCAAGCAAGTTAATCATTGGAAAATCACTTCCTTCTCAGCATTTCACATATGCGCCGAGATTAGTGCAAATTTCATTTGGCTCGCAAGCAACAAAAGCATCTTTCAAGTGCTGCCAAGCGAAAAGCAAACAATATATATATACATACATATATATATATATATATATATATGTATCTACAAGATACAAATATATTTCCTGCATCGAGAACCACACGCAAAGTGCTTAGACAAATTTGCATAGGAATTAAGAATGGGTATTTTTTTGATATTTTTTTTTTAGTTTGCATAACCCCCCCCCCCCCCATCAAATTAAATGCTACGTTTCGGTTGGCCACTTGACAGCTGTCAAAAGGCCAGGCAAATATTTTGTCAGCCTGGGTAGAACTAAAAAAAAAAAAAAACAGGGAAAAGCAAAGAAAAGGGATGCCTAATTAAGCAATTTACCAAAATGCATGCACCTTGTTGCTTCAACAAATTCAACAAATTCCCAAAGCAAAGTGTATATGCTCAAAACCCCTATATATACATATCCCGGAATAATATGTCTGCTTTGATATTCTGGGATGTTTGTTTTTCTGTCAATTTGAGAAAATCACAAGCGCGCGCGCCACATCACATCTTAACCCTATTATGGGCTATGGGCTATGGGCTATGGTTTTGGGCTAGGGATTTGAGCCAGGTAAATGGGAAAAGGTTAAGAATGCATTTTAGGCCTTTGTTTGCGCTCTGCGCTGCGCTGCACGCGTTCATAAAATGCATCAGCGAATTGGAATTGAGAAATGTGTTCGACAAACAAAAATCGAGGCGGCAAAACGCTAAAATCTTTAGCTCTGTTTGCTCACATTCATGGGAATATGGCAGCAAGTGCCGACGCCAGTCCCACGTCCCAAGTGTCCCTTACACCAGCCAGGTTCCATGGCCCATTGAACATCCCATTCGATCCTCAGGCCAACATCCACTTGCCATCAGCCACCACTGAGCGCTGCGCACTTTACGATATTTGATTTCCTCATTTACGGATTTAATTTTCTTTTAAATTTACCGATTGCCAGCTCTCACCCCGTTCCTCCTGCCACTCTCCGCCACTCGCATCCGACTTCGGCATTGATCTATCCAACGGCTGCTGTCTTCTTCTGTTTGCCAAGTTTTGGATGTTTTATCGCTTGATTGGTTCGGTTCGGTTCGGTTCGGTATGCTTTGGTTTGGTTTGCTGCTTGACTGCCGTTTGTCTATGTTGACCCAGGGCACGTTACCATCCAGAAATTGAGCTGTAAGCCAGCCATGCTGCACTTAGCTGGACATCAATGATGCTGCCCGAAATGGATCTACAGATACCTAAGCTAATTGAGATACAGAATCATCTTCCATTATACTAAATCATATCAATTTTATTTTTATAGAATTTCTATAATTTAAATCGAATAAATATTGGAATAATCCTATTAATTGTAATCCAAAATGAAGTTGGAAATTAAAATTAATAGTAAAACATGAATCTTAAATTTTTATATGGTAATATTAGCATATCTCTCCCAGTTCAAAACTTTTTCTCTCTTTCCTTACTCCAGCATCCAATTCCTCGTTCCTTCAGCAAATGCTAATTTGCAAAGTTTTTGACCCCAGTCGGGAATCTTCCTCCAAAAACGACTCCTTCGCAACCTTTCCCAACAATTCTTGCAAATTGATTAATTAACGATCGGCGATCGTTTTACTCCGTTCCCTCTCCACACTCATCACATAGCAGGAGATCGTTTCCCACTAGCACTACCCCTACCCCGTTGCTGGTTCCCTCATATGCATAACCTCAATTTGTCGCCACATGTCACACCAAGAAAAACGACGAAACGATTCGGTTTCGATTTAGGCGCCACCAGCTGTTCAGCACACCCACTCCGCAGCCGAACCCTGCAACCCTTGCCCAGCACACTAACCCCGATGTCACCGCTCCTGTCCCTGTTTCTGTCCCTATCCCCGCCATTGCCATGTAATCGTCCCGCTGATGACATCTTTGGCACTGGTTGCCGCCTGGCGTTTCATTTAATTGAGTTCACAGCCAAAAAAAAAAACAATAACAATAAAAAATTAATTCAAAAGCAACAAAAATGAAATGTGGAACCTTTTAACCTTTTTTCGTGTCGCAGTCCCCAGGCTCAGTGGCATCGGGCATCGGCTTTTAATAGCCCATGAGCTGAGGCGCTGAAGACCGCATTGGTCACTCCTTGATCGTTTTTTGTGCCCCTGTTGTTGTTGTTGTTGGCGCTACACCGACGCCAAGAGCAGCTGCCGTTTCATTTTTGGGTTGTCAATTCAATTAAAGCCTAGGAACGCACACGAAATCCAAGAAAGATCGCCTCAATTAGAACCTCTTAGAGGAACGTGCGCTGAAAAAAAAAAACAAATTAAGAAACATTTTTTTTTTAACTAAAAGAAATGTTACAAAATTAGCCCAAAAATTTCATGCTCTTGCCACATTCTTGTGGCCGATTGTGTGTGTTGGTTTTTTATTTTTTTTTAATTTTGTTGTAGATCGGGTCGATCTCTTGATCGTCGTGGTCGTCTTGTGGTCTAATGAAGCCAATCAACATCAACGCCCGCTGACTTGTTGATCTTTTGTCCATTCAGCGGTGCAATTAATGCATTTGTAGATTTATTAATACGGAGTTGCACTTCGTCGCTGATCGCCGATCGTTGATCTGCTGATCGCACGATGAAGATATTTCCTTTCTCACACTTTCCACAAAAAAAAAAAAAAAAAATGAATAAAAAAAAGTGAGGCAAAGACGAAATGAAGCACAAAGATGGTACACAAAAAAAAAATGCGGCATGAAAAAGCATTCAGCACACAAAACATGACACGATGACAAGCAAAAAGAAGCGCCAGGGCAAGATCACTGATCAGGCGAGGCATTAAAACTCAGTCAGTTCAGATCGCTCCATAGAGTTCAGCTCTCCGCTGTTCTCATCTGTTCCGATCTGTTCTGTTCTGTGCTGTTCGGTTCGCTGGCTCGTTTCGGATCGGTTCATGTTGACCAATGAAACAGGTAGGAGGCGAGCAGCGCTGCGGGGTGAGCGGGGTAGCGATCGTGTGATCAGTTGTGAGATCGTGTGGAGTTAATGCGAGTATTAAAACCTTTTAATAAAAATCTTTAATGAATCAATGAAGTCTGAATGAAGCGTCTGGTCTGGTCTGGTCTGGCCTGGAACCAAGATCGCTGCACAATGTAGCTGTGGTAGATGGTAGGCGCTGATTAGGCGCATTAATCGATTTAAGCCACAATCATTTCCCCAACCCCCCACACTCCCTTTAGAGCAGTATCCAAATCCCGAATGGAATGTGGGAGCCTGGTACCGAAACTTACTTAGTTTGTTGGCGTCAGCCCTTATCAAAAGGCATTCTTTTGAATAAAAATTAAATGAATTAAATTAAAGGCCGTGCAGCGGGCGCCGAGCGAGGATCACAGGCTGCCCAAGCTGACCAGGCTGGACAAGCTGGACAAGCTGCTCGCAACTAAAGAGCTGCAATAAAATTGTTTTTAATCTTATCTCACCAACGCGGACAGCCCCAGAGCCTTTTAGTCCTCTGGTCCTCACTACCTCTCTCCCTCACACGCACACACACACACACACTGAGAGTGTCTCTTTCTCTTTCGCAATATCTTTGCCCAAAAGCATAAAACCCACTAAATATGCTCGACTTATGGCGCATTATTCGATGTTGCATGCAGCAGCTGCCAACTGTGCTGCATTGCATATTCATATATATATAAATATATATATATATATATATATATATAATGCATCCATATCAGCTAAAGACGCATTCATTTAGTTTTTATACCCTGCTCTCAATAATAGTTGTTAATTTAGGTATAAAGATATTTTCTACCTTCATTCGATAAAATATTATTTTAAGTAGTTAAATTAACATTAAACTGGGATAAGAATTTGGAGTGTGCAACATATTGTGGCATATGCGGCGCCGGAACTTGTACACGAAACGGAAGCCACTTGCCACTTGACGAGCAGCTGACAATTTGCGATTAGACATCATTGGGACCGATGGATGGGTATCGCTATGGGCCATGGGTACGTCCATTTATCTAGTCGGGGCGACGACAGCTCAAAGAATGCCAAACACAACGGGCAGTCGCATGAGTGCTGCTGTAACTGGTTCTGGTTCAGGTTCAGGTTCGGGTGCTGGGTGGTCGCCCTGTCGGTCTGTTTGTTGCACTGCTGTGCGGTTGGTCCTACATACATATATATATATATATATATATATATATATATCTATAGAGAGAGTGAGAGGAGAGACCCATACGCATATGTTGATGATGAGCTCTTGCTCTCAATCTTTAGCTACTGACACAAGCGGCATGCGGTCGTCAAAGAAGTGCTGGTCAAATTGCAGCAAACAGCAGCTGAGTTAGCAGCAGAGGCAGCAGCAGAGGCAGCGGCAGAGGCAGCAGCGGCAGCAGCAGCAGAGCGGTAGCAAATGAAGTGATAAAGCTGCGCACGCCAGGGGATCCCAAGCAATGCATTCATCGTCGTCGTCGTCGTCGTCGTCTTGTGCGACATTCCCACCGTGGACCTTCGATAAGGTTAATATGCCGCCTCATCTTGAGGCATTTGAATAAAAATTGTGTCATGTCAACGTTGCAGCAGCAGTTGCAGTTGCAGCAGCAGCATCCACTTTTTGTTGTCTTATCAGAGTCAGAGTCCGACAGACAATTGCGGTGCGGATCGGTTTTTAGGTGGGCCCAAAAAAAAAAAAAAGATTCAGCTGCAATTTGCAACGCTGCCTTCTTCTTGGGCATCTTCTTCATTTGGCTTTAACTGATATGTGTAAACCGCGTTAGTTACGCTTCAACAATAATGAAGACATTATTAACTTGTATTTTGGTTGAACTGCGAGACGAGCCCTATCATTGCGTTGTTTGTTGTTGTTGTTGTTGTTGTTGCTGTTGTTGTTGCTGTTGTTGCTGCTGTTGTTGCTGCTGCTTCCTGCCGCAGCTGACAGGCATTTTACTTTCCTTTAGCTACTTTCACACACTGCGCTGCTTCTGTGGCCATTCTTTAGCTGTCAGGATAGGACCTCTGCCTGCGTCTGCAACGTGTGCGATGAACAGTTAGTTCCTTTGTCGGCACATCCTTTATGGTGCCTACTCCTACTCCTACCAGTCCGCCCTCTTCAATGTGGGTGTCCTCGGCAAATTGCAATTCCCAAACCGTTTACCAAACGCTTTGCGCCACAAGTGGCCGAGTGGCCCAAAAGTGGCATGCAACATCTTTTTCTCTTTCAATTCGAAATCACATTTTCGCTCTTATCATCAGCCATAACCTCACCCAATGAGCTTCATTACTGATGTATTTTTACTACTTGTTTTTGTTTTTTTTTTTGCATATCGCAGAACCCATTAGCCCAGCAGATGCCACTGTTGGTGGTGGAGTCTGTTGTCGGACCACATGGCCCTCTCGCCTCATGCTCTACATTTCAATGTCAATTTGGATACCCTTGCAGAGATTAACATAATTTGGTCGTTGCTTTTGTAACGCCTTGAAAGAGTTGCCATAAAGTATATATTTTTTATATCCAATATTGAAATTTTGATCTCATTTGAGCTGTCTACCTAAAACTTGCCATACATCCTAAGGTTATCGATCGGATCGGCACACTATATCTAACACAATAATAAAGTAACATTTCGATTAAAATGTCCCCAGTTTAACTCAGTTTTAGAAGTGTATTTCATATTCGTTATGCCTTTAATAAATGTTGTCTCTTTTTCATTTCCATTTCGAATGCCTGAAAATAGAAATCGCATTTGGCCAAGATGAGATGGGAGTAAAGTGGTCGCGTTGTCTGGCAATTGATTACGGCAGCTAATGGCGCGTGTGTCTGCCTCAATGTCTGCAATTTTCAACTTGCCCCATAGTCGTCCGCCTCTGACTCCCCTCCCTCTCTGTGGGGCAAACATCAAATGTGGGGTCGGTTGTTGCCGTGGCCCAGAAACCAGATATGGGCAAATATCATTATGGCTACAAATATGCAGATTTACTTTGAGTTGCAAAATAAGATGATGATGAGATGAAGTGAAATGAAGTGGTGAAAAATACACACTCGATTAAATTGGAAAAGCCAATGAAATGCCAAGTTTCCAGATGAGCAAAATAATGTGTAAATTAAAAGAAAAAAAATAGCATTGTAGAAATTCTTACCTAAATAAATTATTTATCATAAATCAATAAATGGCTCGAAAGAAACAATTCTATTAAATAAAATAAAAAAAATAAAATATTCCTCAAGCATAGATTGAAAGTAAATAGTAAATATTTGAAAATAAATACGTATTTCATGCCAAGATTTGTGGCTTTCAATCAGTCTAATTGAAATTTTTATTGAATTTATTCCATACACAATGGAAGTGGCTCCCAGGAGTGCATTTCGAGCAGCGCCCAAATCCATTAGATGAATCAAAGGCGATTTCTCAGCAAAACAAAAATAATAAGAACAACAACAACAACAACAACAACGGAATGTGGAATGTGAAACCCTCGTTAAAAATGAATGAAAGCTTATTAAAAATATTTCTTTATTATTGCACAAAAAACCCATGAGCAGAAAGCCAAACTTGGAAGCCAAAAGCAAAAAAAAGTTCAAATAAAAAAAATGAGCAAAAAAGTAACACCAAACCACAAAAAAATAAAATAAAAAATATAAAAAAAAAACAGGCGTACAAATGTTAAACATTTGCCACGATGCCATGACGAGAGCTGACTGCAAAACGAAGCTCCTGGAAACAGTGGATACCACTGGATCGAACCGAACCCAACCTAACTGAACTGACTGACAGTCAGTCGATGCGATCCGTTGATGATGATAATGACAATGACACTGACGAACACGCATGAATAAGCCCTAAATTCTGTTGGATCTGTGCGCAGGATCTGCAATGCAAAACTACGAAAAATGCCACAGAAATCCTTAACGAAAGAAATAAATCTCGGAAAGCGTTCTAGTTTTTGCTCGCTTGCGGACCTGTCTCCGGAGAATTGCACGCTTCCCCCAAATACCCAAACTCCAAGCCCATCTCCAATCCCAGTGGCCAGTTGAGCTGTGCTCTGTTGGCCACAAAAAACTATGCCCAGCAAAGTCTGTCAACAAAATGCGTACACAAAAATGCTTGCTGCAACATTTTTTTGTGCCAGCAATCAGATTTTTTGCTGTCTGCATTTACTTTTTTTTTTGTATTTTGTTTCTTTGTGTTTCTTGTATTTTTTTTTGTTTGATGGCTGTGCAAACTGTCACATGAAGAAAGATTTTTTGGACTTTTGTGCGCTTTTTGCGCAGATCGCATATTTAAAATTATGGCCGCAAACCATAGCTGAAGACACGGTCGCGGACTTGGAGTTGAAATTGGTCTTGAACTTGGACTCCGTCTTAGCCATGGCCATTTAAAACGTCTTCGAAATTAATATTGGAAGCAAAAACTGTGAAATGCTGTGAAAAGAACGCAAAGCGAATCCCAACTGAACGTCGGCTACAAAAAGCCATTTTTGCTAAATCTCTACAAAAAAAAAAGCCCAGATAATGATGATCATGATGATGATGATGGTTTCGCGAGACAAGCGAATGACGAATAGCCCATTGGCCGTCGGAACGAATGTGAAATTTACGGAATCCGCGTCGTTTCACAATTCTGCAAGACGACAATTAAGCACGAAGCAGCCGAAAGGGTCAAGGAAGAATTGTTCGCAGCCGAGAAGAAACTCCCACGGCCCACCCAGTGCTACAATTTTCACTCCATCCGACACTTTCCCAGCCACACCCAGTGCCTCTAGCTCAAACTCTCCAAAAAGAATCGTGGGCAAAGTCAACAACAACAACAACAACAAGAGCAACAGCATCAGCAAACAAAGAGCCAAACAAAAAGCAAAGACAAAAGATCGGTAAAAAAAAAACTATAAAATTCTGTAGCCAAATGAAACATTTTTTTATGTGCTTGTCCATCCGTCACAAATTATATAATTATCACCTGTGTATTGGATAGGCCGCTTATCGTCGCTGTGAATCTGCCGCAGTCGCAGTCGCAGTCGCATTCGCCGTCGCAGTCGTAGTCGCAGTCCGAGTCGCTGTCGCTGCCTGCGTCGCTGCTGCTCGAAATTTTCGATTTGTGACGCTTTATGTCTTAATTTCGTTAGTGTATCTTGAAATGGGTTCGACTAGATGCAGCCGATGTGACCAAGTGCAGGCCAAAACCCAGTAACCAGTAACCAGTAACCGGCAACCGGCAACTGCTGATGCATCCATCCTCAGCTGGTCAACTTTTATCTTTCCACGAAATGCCACCCAAAATGCTCATCTTTAAATGCCGCATCGCGACGCGTTGCAGAGAAAGTGACTTTGTAACTTTCATTCAAGAGAAACGACCAGAAAATACAGCATCTGCGGCAGTTACAAATACAAATCCAGCATGGTACTATCTTAGGGGATTCGTTTTGCGATTACGAAAATAGGCTATGTTGTGGGATGAGTTCCCAAGGTATTCCGCATGTGAAAGAATTTTTTGTAATTGAGTTCTTAAAATTATTTAAGAAGTTTATAGAACAAATTGACTTATATTATATATTTTTAATAATACAAATTTAGCTGAGCACATAAATTATCCCATTTATTAACATTCAATTTACATAATTTAGAAATATTATTAATCTATTTAATATACATATGAAAGTTAGCAAATTTACTTAATAATTTTATAGAACTAATTGATTTACCATTTTTATAATATGTTTTTTAATGATACTAAGTTAACTTACCAAATAAATTACCACATTAAATACATTTATAAATTTATTAAATATACATATATATATATTTGATATATATTTATAAAGTTGCTAACTTTCATTTTATAAATGTATTAAAATGTAACATTAAAAAAGTTTATTTTTGCTATTTATTATTATTAATATAGAAAATTGTGACACTAAGCATTATTCAAATCAATTTTAAGCTGAACATCTTTATGAAAAATATCATTTTAAATTAGAAACTTGATGTTTGCTTGGCATTAATATAAAAAATGAATTACTAAAAAATCATTTGTTAACTGTTTAACATATTCTTGGCTGTCATCATTGTTTTCATCACCTTAGTCTCTAAGTATTAGTTGACGGGGGGAACTAACTGTTTAGCAAGAGCCACGCCCATGTCATTGCTCAACGGCTTTGATTGCCATCGTTAACCAGAAATTCCAAATTGGGACCTGACACTAACCTTAGGATTGTCTGTCATCTGGCAAACCTGTAGTTGGGCGTGTCGTTCATCATTTAATATTTTTTTATTGGCGCCATTTTGCAGGCAAGTAATGTCATTTTTTTTGCTGCGCGTTAATTGCACAATGACGAAGCTGTCGCCAGCCACCGCCTCCTCGTCTTCATTATTTGCTGTTTAAACAACAGTTAAAGACAAGTTGCGGCTGCTGCCACCGCCAAAAGCACACAAACGGACGACTAGACATGGCTAAGTACCAACTTGGTAGTAGCAGCAGCCCCAAAAAAAATAAAAGAAAAAATTATAATATAAATATAAGAAAAATTTGACTTAAAGCCGAACATAAAATACACTTCAAATAGTTTTAATCTGATATTAGAAATGATTAATAATTGTTGTAGAAAAATACTGTTTAAAAAAATGTGTAACTGTTGCAAATATTTTTGAGTAAAAAATATGATTTTTAATGTTTAATTTTCATAAATAAATATTAAAAATAAAAACTAATTTTTTTTGTAAGGTTTTTGCACTTAGAATCTTAGAAGCTAATTTTAAATGTGAAGAAATTTTAATGAGTTTTATCAACTTAGAATTTCCAACACATTTGCCATAAAGAGTGTAAAACACAACAACAACAACGACAAGTTGGCTGGTGTTGGCCAAAAGCCAGTAAGAGTCGTCTTGGCAGCGACTATTTGTCTATTTGTTTATGGCCTTAAGCTACGCGGCCTGTCAATAAGTGTGGGAAAAGCCAACAAAGCTAGCAACGCGCCTCACGATCGTCACGAGATTCGAATTGATTGCACACTTCAAAGAATAAAAAAAAATATATATATATAAAGTGAGAGAGAGGGGGAGAGGAAGAGATATCTATATAATATATAATAGACCACCCAAAAGGGCTTTCTGCTTCCTGGAAACAGGACTATTGTGCTCTACTTATAGCCATGGCTAATTAATATGTGGCCGCTTTTTGGCACAATTGTTGCGCCAGCGTTGATCGTTGAGCATTTCCAGGAAGAGCCAACACACACACACAAACACACACACACACACACACAGAAATAATTAAGTTGTTTTCAGGGTCATTATTTTTCACGGCTTTTGTCGGCACAAGTCAAACAACAACAACAACAAGAAGGGAGGGTGTCCCAAGGGAGCAGCTGGCCACTCGAAATCAATTCTTGCATCCTTCGGGCGCATCGAATGTGGCGTTTACTTTTAGATTTTTGATCGAGCGTCCTTGTACGTGGCTGGCATTGTGTTGGTTTTTGTGGCGGCCCTCGGGTCAAAGGTCGGCCAGCTGATGGGCTACTCTCGACGACGGCGTCACCGAGTCGCGTCGAATGCTTGGCGCCAAAATGCGTCAAAAGAAAAACCAGCAACAACAACAACAACAGCGATTCGCACTCCATAAAGTGCATAATTTAATGTGTGGAGCCCCAAAAACCCAAAAGAAAAATTAATAAGTGCAGGAAATGCAGCCACACACAAGGCACACACCCACACACACACCCACACACACACACACACTGATAGAGTGGTGGCGCCCGAGGCGTTGCCGCCTTTTGTAGTTTGTAGTCTGACGCAATAATTAAGTCATTTAAATTATTAGATGACAACAACAACAACAACAACAAACCAACAATTAGGAATCACAAACAAACAACACACATTTTGGGAAAAGCCGCCTCAGCTCATTGATGACTTTCGACTATTTTTGGTTGTCTCGCCAAATCCTCGAGAGAATCTTTGGTTGTTCGTGTTTGTTTGTTGTGTTGTTGTTTTGTTGTGTTGTTGCCGCTCAGGTTTTTCACACGTTCGCGTTTTTTCCAGTGCGCCGTGGCAGCGGCGACAACTTGGCGGTCGGTCACAGATTTTGGGCATCAGTTAATAAGTTTCCACATTTTATGCAAGTGTCGTTAAAATGTTTTCATTACGCGTTTATTTTTTTTCCCCGTTCAAGCATCTGGAAATTTTACACGCTTAAGTGGCCCGGTGGAAAACTGAGACTAGCATAAGTACCACCACATTGCCACACGTGCCCACCGGCATCTCTCTCTGCTGCTGCTGCTCGCCAAGAATCCGGTTCCGGCGTACATTGACTTTTGCCAGACACTGTTGTTGTTGTTGTTGTTATCCCAAACAATATATATTCGTCGTTAAGTAGGGCTCTTCACTAAGCCCCTATTTGCTTTCCCAGCTCTTAGTCCTGCTCATCGTCGGCTCTTTCCTGCTCCGCATGCATCTCAAGTGCAGACGTGTGGCATGCAACTTGCATCTAAATCTGAATTTGAGCTCGGCACAAAGTGCCATAGCGAAATGGCTAATAGCAGGCAGGATAAGTTAGTTAACTTAAGGCTCAAATTACCCAGGAACATGTTACTAATCAATGCAACATAATTGCAGAAAGCTTATCCATAATTTAATAATAAAACAAAATTTAATTATAATAATATATAAATTGATAAATTTGCATTTCCACATACTCCATTTTAGCAATAAAAACATTTGCTTTCTTAGCCATTTATAATCTTTGCGTTTAAATATTTCGTATTGCCAATTTCCGGCTAGTTACCAACAAAATGGCTTTTTTCTAGCACTTTCAATTGCGGCAACAACCACCACACGCTCCGCTGCCCTTCAGCCCATGGTTTTTGGCTAGTAATGGCTGCTGTAGCTGGTTGGCAGATCACACTTCCGGAAGCGTAGCCGGAGCCGGGCACCGACCGCCAGCGTTGCCACAGCTGATGATAATGCATTATGCATTCCGGTCCGTATATTTTTAATTGTTATTAGAAAAGTAAAAACCCAGTTCAAAAAAAAAAGAAAAGCACTTTATCTATGCAGCAGCACAGATAGCGAGAGGGAGAGAGAGGGGGGGGGGAGAACCTTAACACCTTTGCACCATTCACTATTCACCTTTCACCTTTCCCCTTTACTCTTTTACCCTCGATCAGCAGCCGCACAAAATGTAGCCAAGCATGCGAAGATAATTTAAACATTTTAAAGGCACTTAACGGCTCCAACAAAAACCAAAAAAAAACAAAAAAAACCAACTAGCCAAAAAAAAAATGCGCGCTCATAATTTTTTGAAACACATTTCTCTGTGGCACGGGAAATATAAATTGTCGACAACAAAAGTCGGGGAGGGGTAAAAAAAAAAAAATTCTACACTGTCATCAAAGCGTAACTAAACGCCCATTTTTCTCAGCTGCGTTGCCCAGGTTGAAAAACATGGAGCGGAGCCAGAGGTTTTGGGCTGCGTCCATTTTCGGTAGTTATTAGTGGCATATTTTGGCCTAAAGTGCGTGAACCATGTCGAAAAAGTGGCCAAGCAACAAAATTTATTGTCTAGAGCAGTAAAGTTAACAACAAAATGGACCTCCCCATGAGTCGGAGTTGAAGTCGAAGTCCGAGTCCGAGTCGGAGTCGGAGTCGAGACACGCAACAATCGGCGAGGCAGGCAACAGCACAAAATATTAACGCCTTGAGCAACTACAGCAACAAAAACAACAGCAGTTGATCAGTGGTAACTGTTATTTTGGTAGAAGCATAGCCAGAAGAGGAAGAAGAAGAAGAAGAAGCAGCAGCGGCAGCAATTCAAACCTCTTACCTTATTGGCCAAGTCGACCACCATCATCGACAAACGTCTCACTGGGCGATAGAGGGAGAAGGAGATGGAGTTGGCCAAGAGAAACATGGCGGGAAAGAGGGAGAGACGAGGGCAGCGGGCCTTTGCTGATGTTGATGGCGTTGATTATGGCTTATTTTCAAATCTCTTTTCATACCTCCTTTCTACTTCTTGGAAGTGGCCAAAGCAAATTATGTGGAGTCATCAATGGCAGGCAGGCAGGCAGCAGCCACAAGATCTGCAAAGAGCATCGCAATCGGAATGGGAGCAGAAAGAAGGCACCACACACAGCACAGCACAGCACATCCAATAACGAGTCTCCAGCAAACAGCTCAAACAACAGGCAACATAGCTGGCTAACATAGCTAACAGTGGGTGTGGATCCACAACCATCGACTGGCCAAAGTACAGCAATTTGTGAGATTTTCCAGATTATGTCTTAAAGATCTTAGATTGGTAGATGGTAGATGGTATGGGGTCATCGAGTTAATGTCGGACATTTTGTCTAAACAACAACACACAAAAAGTGGCATCTATAAAAATTGATTTTATTTTCCTTAATTATATATGCGATATCTGCAAATCTGTATATAAAGAAATCAACATCCTTTTTACATTTCTTTCAATTAGCAACTATAAATTATATTTAAAAGATTTTAAAAATATTTTTTGCTCTTCATAAATTGATAGAGTCGAATGGATCAGAAAGTTTGAGAAGATTATCTTTGCGTGAGCAAATTTATTGAGACTCTTATATTTAGAATTTCATTATATAATTCTTACGATTAAGTTAGCCTGCCTTGAAGATAACTAATTGATTTTATTTATCTTAATTATATATGCATTATCTCTAAATCTGTATCTAAAGAAAACAGCATCCTTCTTCTATCAATTACTAACTATAAATTATATTTAAAATATTTAATTTTTCCTCTTGCCCAAATTGATAGAGTCGAATGGATCAGAAAGTGTAAGAAAATTGCCTACGCGTGAGCAAGTTTACTGAGGCGTTTAGGATCAGCATATTTTATATAGAAATCCATTACATAATTAATTGATTAATTAAGCAGATAATCTGCTTTTTCAATTTTGGTAGTTATCTTCAAGGAAGAAGTTGCTTTTTTTGGGGAACTTAATCGTAAGACAAATTATCCAAAAAAGCATCTGAAGATAACTGCAAATATTCCAAGGACAAACAACCTTTACATTAATGTTATCCTTTACCCCAAATCTTCTTGTAAAAAAGATAAAAATAAAAATTTTACAAATCTACTAAAAATTTTCTACTTTTTGCGAAATCCCAACAATTTTCGAGGGAGTAAGTGGAATATTTGCTGGTGCATTGGGCAACAGATGAGTTTGGCTTATCAACAAAAAATGATCGTGCTGATCTGTAGAATAAGCCAACAAACATTTACGACCAGCAGGCATAATAGCCTCATGTCATGGCCATTATGGAAGGCATACTCCCACTCCTCGGCAATCATCATCATCAGCTGCCGCTGATCTATCGATCTATCGCTCCAACAGATCGCAGATCTGGCTCACAGCTCTAAGCGTAAAATCGAGTGCAATAAAATAGCTGGCCGAGAGCACAGCAAGTGCCCAACTGTTTGGAATCAACAAAATTGGCTTGCAACAAAGATGCGACACGCTCGCCAAGCGGAACCCAACCCGAAGCGGAGTGAGAAACTCTTCGACGCGAGCTGCAAATGATCGTTGCGATGATCGGCGAATGCAGCGCAGTTGGATAGGACAGCAGCAGCAGCAGCGGCAGCAGCAGCAGCAGGACGAGATTCAGTTTGAGGTTCGGCTTCAAGCGGAACTAGCTGCATTTTTGCACGGCGCATTAACGGGCAGGCAACAGCGACAGCAACTAACAAACATTATGGCCCAAAGCGTAGGACACTGAGGCAACAGGATCACAAAGTGTTGCAAATTTTTATTTGGAAGCAATTTTCACACCCTGTGCGACATCAGGCAAACAGCACAAAGAGGGACGACGGGCAGCCCATGTCCCTGCAGGACATGCTGCTGACAGGACACACAGCGTGGCGAATGCAACTGTTGTTGACAACTTCATGGAGCGAACACGAACAACAGTTAGTTGACTCTGTCTGCTGCTGCTGCTGCTGCTGCTGCTGTTGCAATGTGAGTTGCAAATGATGCCAAATGATTGCAGACCATATAAATTTCGATTGTAGCTGATTAGCAAGCTGGCCAGGTAAACGTGCAACGTGCTACGTGCAACGCCTACCCCCTGGTAGAGTGTGGAATCGGGAGGCCTCGTTGCCAACGTCAGCATTTTAGTTGCGCTTACGAAGCGATTATTTGCAATTATGAGTTGAGATTTAACAGCTCAAAAGTGACGCCTCTTCTTCTGTTGCCAGCAACTCCTCCTCCTGGAATATTACCATATTTTTGTATTACAGTCAAATTTCCCAAACACTTTGACAGATTGACTTCGGTGACTTGTTCAACAATCACCTGCAATCTGGCCAAGACTTGACCTTGACCAAAAACAGAAAATAAAAATTAAAGTCAAAAATCTGCTCAAGGACAATGTTTGACCTTCAGAGCCTCGTCTGAGCCTCGGGGGGTTTGTGGGCGCTGCTCTGTGTGGTTGTGCTTGTTGTGGCGTTGCTTTGGTTTCTCTCACCGCTTGCTGCCGCAGCAGCTCTGCTGCTGACGACCTTAGAAATTTGATGGATTGGTTCCCGTTCCCAAACGCAACCCGAAACGAAGGTCATCAGCTGAAATCGCATTCGCCACGTCTCGTTGCGCGGCTGCGTCTGCGGCTAACCATATCGCATGGTAATACCAAAAATTTATATAGCCTTCATTATGGCCAAATTAAAACTGCTCATCAGCCATTACTCATCGACACCAAATTGCGCGCCTTTATGAGCGCAATATCGAACAGGGAAAGAGAGCTAAATATATATAGAGAGAGAGAGAGAGAGAGAGGTTAGCATATAGCATATAGCGTATATCGGACTACCTACAGCGGTTTTTATGATTTGTTTACACGACTGCCCCGTGAGCAGCAGCTCGAGCCGTCTGTCAGTGTTGCTTTGAGCCAGAGACTGTGTTCTCATCATTTGGATTTTCCGCAGTAATAAAATTAATAAGAAAGCGCTAATTTTGTAGCTCCGGCCACGACCACGTCCCCTTCCCCGTTACCATCCGCTGTTGCCTAAGTAAATATGTGTGTAGTTTGTACTCACTCGTCTAACTCTTTTGCGAGCCCATCTACCAAATTGTGCCAATATTTGCACAGGCTTGTTGCGGCAACGCCATTTTGTGTGTGCCTTCCAGGCGCGCTTTAATGACATTTCCCATCGCCCGAGCAGCAACTACAGCAACTACAGAAACGGCAGCAGCCGCCTTAAGCCCGCAAATAATGGCCCATTAATAGCTTGACATAATCTTTAAAAATACATTTAATTCATTGAAAATGCAACGACAGCAAAAAACAGCGCATTGCGAATGCTAGAATGCAATGGCAATAGAGGAAATGTGTGAGCTGAAGGGGATCTTCACTCCAGCCATCCAGCTGCTGTAGGTGCAAGCGGGCGCGAGCATGCCCAAACTGCAGTCTTGACTGTCCAATTAGTTGGCGCAGCCAAGGCAGAAACACGCCAAGAGCAAGAAGAAGGTGAGCAACGATTGCTTCTGCTTCTGCTTGTGTGTGTGTGTGTGTGTGTGTGTGTGCGAAAGACAGAGAGACAGAGAGAGAGAGCGTGAGTTCGTGTGTGAGCAAAGAGCGTGAGAGAGTGTTTGTTCTACCTGGTACATAAGCAGCGAGCACTCCGAAAATACTTTTACTCCGAATAGCAAAGTGAGTGGAAAATTTAATGGGGAGATGAGCTAATTCAAAGCAATTATTACAAATTGAAATTACACACGACTTTTGTGTGTATTACAATTAAATTGATTAAATTTCATTAATAATGTTAAGGGTAAAGGATTAAGCTGATAAAAAAGAATTTATTTATAGACATTTAAGTGTATTAAAAACATTATTATATGTTTCAAAATCGAGTATAATAGAAAAAAAATCATAAATCTGTACGCAGTTTGCAAAGCTATAAAAAGAATTTATATTTATTATAATTTATGTATACATAAATGCTTTGCTGATTAGACACAAAATTTGTTTACCTACAAGTTTGTTAATGTTATCTTTATAACTTATAAATAAATATAGATATTAATTTTATATTTGCTTTTGTATAATTATAAATTTAAACAAACAACAAATCATAAAACTGATAAGCTTTGAATTAAATACATATATGGAAAATTATTATTATGACTTTACTTGTTAGTTGCAATATGTTGCACAATAACACTAATAATATATTATTAAAAGGAATTCGACCACCCGATACTGTCTACTGAGACCATAGCTGTCGATTCGCTAATTTAGCGTTATTGAAATTTGTGTGAATTGTGGAAAATAAGTGCAATTAAATGCAGTTAGTGTACCCATAAATTACAAACTAAACTAAAATAAATTCCATCAGTCTGACAAAATGATCTCCGGACAGTGATACCGAAAAATGCACTCGCAATCGTTTTCAATATTTCCGCCATTTCCTATTGGGCACAGGCAGTCTATATACCACACATACACAATACTAACGCAGCTACCCACACACGCACGCGGCAGCTGCTCCAAGTATTCGGTTTTCGTTTTATTCGGTTGTAAGACTAGCTGCACTCTTCACACGCACGCTGCGGCCGAGTAGACGAAGACAAACAGCAAATTGCTCCTCCTCCACGATCGTTGATCGCCCGACGGGCAGCACAGTAACCACGGCCACAGCAAAAGCGGACCTAGTTGGAAATAAAAGCATGAAATATTCAGTGAATTTTCATATAAAATGACAAACAATTGATAGTTTTGCTTAATTATTCTAATGTTTGAACTTATTTTGTGCTTATACATTTTTAGTGATAATACCCTACATATTGTTAATTTTTCTCAAGATATATATTGAGATATCAGCAAATATTTGGTGAGCATATTTAACTTACTTTCTTTAATTTGCACTTTAAAACAAGATCAAGTAGAAGAATATTGTATGTTCTTATGTACTTAAATCGAACAAGTAAGATATTTCAGGAATATTGAATGCTATTATTTCCTGCTGGGTTTCAAACCATTGAGCATTGAGCACACGAAGCAAGAACTCGGCAATTCGTGTGACGACGACGACGACGACGACAACAACAACAACAACGACGACGACGACGTCGACTGCGAGACTGTCATGTCGAGACTCGAGCCTATTATTTGGGGTCTCTGGTTGGTTGTCTTCGATCTGTTTGTTGGCTGTGACTCTCGTCCGTCAGTCGCTCATTCGCCTCTCGTATTCGCTGTCGTCAACACACACGCGCACGCAACAACGGGCAACGGGCAGCGCCGAACAGGTTTAAATCTATTTGTCGAGTCTCTGGTCGAGTCGAGCTGAGTTGAGTCTTGATCGGTCCAGGTAAAAGAACGCACCGTGTGTTTCAGTTAAGTGTTGGCACTGAACCGGGTAACAATCTTTCACTCCTCCGCTCCGGAGCACCGATTCTTCGTACAATAGAATACTTACGTCGCGTTCAACTACTTGCCTACTTTTACTATGTAGAGCAAATGGAAAGTGTTTCGAGCTTACGATCTCTTCATTCATAAAACTGCTGCAAGTTTTTTAAAAGTGCAACAAACACAAACAAATAAGTGTCAGTAAAAATAAAAAAAAAATATTCATGTAATAATACCAGAACAGTGAGATCCAACTGAAAAGAAAACAAATCGATATATATAAATCCACATCAATACGATGCACAAGAAATCCAAATCAGTATCAGTGCGTATGCTAATGAGGATTATGCCTCATTTATAGTGCGCTAATTGAACGTGAAATTGCCATATAAAATTATATTTAGCCAGGCTTATATATGATAAATCACAAATAAGGCCCAGCCATTGACAAGCGATTTAAATATCAATAAGCAAATACAAATCTGACTAACTGGTCAGCTCCAAAGTACCAACAATAATATTTGTGTAATAAAAGCGAAAAACTTTGCCATGGATTTAAGCTATATGTTTATCGTCTGTCTGCTGGCGCTATGCAGCGCCGACGCCGAAAGCAAACAGAAATCGGGCAGAGGCCGAGGCTCCATGTGGTGGTAAGTAAAGCATGAAAAACCAATAGAACAATCAGGGGGGCACCCAAAAACATGTAAATGACATTGAAGGTGCCACAGAGCACAAACTGATATTCGCCCACGCAACATTTGCATAAACCAACAAATTTTGTATGGGGACAAACAGTTAAGGCAATTAGCGTGCGAGCGAGAAGAACAAGTGCAAACAGGCGACGGCGGCAATTGCGGTATGTTGCGAGAGCCAAAGCCAAGTGTCAGCAACATCAACAAACTTTTGAGGCACGCGCCAGCAGCGGCAGCAACATTGGCAACATCCGTTAAGAAAGTCACGAAAAATATCGCAAGAGATGAGAATAATTTTCTCAAGCTTAAGTCAAAATATGGTCTTGGCCATTTAAAAGTCAAGTCTTGTGGCAGCTGCCAGTTGTTGTTGTTGATGCTGCACACACAATGCGGAAGCTACAAAATGCAACAACATTAACTTTTTTTTTTGTCTGACAAAAGCAATTAAAAATTCTAAGCGCGCATTCAACTTTTACCTCTTGGGGAAACAGGAGAGCACCAAGAGATATGCGTCTCGATATGCCTAGTGAGAAAGAGAGAGTGTGTATGTGTGTGACACAGTTAATGTGGCCAAGAGATGATCATCGTCTTGATGTACTGCCATATCAAGTTCGTTGCCTAAGTCTTTCGTTTCGATACTCGCAAAAAAAAATATTCGCCCGATTTCAATTCAAGTTCAAAGCCTACCGTAATCATTTTTAATAACGGCATAAATTTCGCTATAAAAACAAAATACAAATAAAACACAGATTCTGAAAAAAACAAAAAATTTTCTACATGTGTTATTTTGCGGCGGCGACCGCATAAATCTTGTTGCCATTCATTTTAATCCGCCTGGGAATCGCCGAATTCGAATTCGAAATCGAAATCGCATCGATTGCGCTTCGCCGTCGCAAAATTGTTGCTTTTTTTTTTTTGTATATGGAGGGTTTTTGTTACACTTTCGTTTGCTTGTATCCATTACGCAATTGTTTACGGTGTGCATGTATGTGTGTGCATGTATATACTAAATAAAAACAATGAGTGAAAAAATATGAACTTTCCCACCGCAATCAACGGTGAATTGAATTGGCAATTAATTTGCATATGTTGTGCCGCTGTCAATAAACATTTTTTTGAAATTTATTTATTATTGTTAAACAGTAAAAAAAAACGTAAAAAAAAACAACAATGAAAACGCAGTGTTTTGTAACGAGAGCAACAACTGTTGAGAGAAAATGTACTAAAGTAAATTCGTTTTCAATAATAAATAGAAACATTTATGTAGGCAAGGCCGTTTGAAAAAGATGACAGCAAATTGAAGCGAGTGCCGACAAGTGTCATCAAATATTTGTCAGTGTATGGGGTTGCATGTGTGTGGTTGTTTGTGTGTGGTTGTTTGTGTGTGTGTGTGTGTTAGTGTGCTGCATGCATGAGTAACGCCGGCAACAAAAAGGAAAAGCCGCAAGTGAAAAACCAAGAACAACAAAAACACACACACACACACACAACTCAACTCAAGTCAAGTGGAAATAAACATAATGCCAAAAAAAAAGAAAGAAAACAAATTACAAAAACAAATATAAATGAAAATGTTGATCCGTCTTTGTGGCCTTTTTTGGTTGCTCTGCGTGTCCAGCTGCTCGAGATTTGCCCCTGCCCCCGCGCATACACCACTTGTAATTAGGCGCAAAAACCAAGTCAAGCATTAAATAGTCTTGACACGCCCCTCCCTACCCCCTCCACCACTCCACAATCACACAATATTTTTTTTATCGCTGCGCATAAAAATTTATTTAATTGTGTCTTTTACTTTGCTTAATTATAGGGGCATTGCCAAGGTCGGCGAACCCAACAACATCTCACCCATCAGCACTGGCATCATGTACATGGATCCTGCCATTCACTCAACGCTGCGTCGCAAGCAGCGGCGCCTCGTCCGCGATAATCCTGGCGTGCTGGGCGCTCTGGTCAAGGGCGCTAATATGGCCATCAGCGAGTGCCAGCATCAATTTCGCAATCGTCGCTGGAATTGCTCAACGCGCAATTTTCTGCGTGGGAAGAATCTGTTTGGCAAAATCGTAGATCGAGGTAAGTACTTATCCAAGCAAATATGAGAGGAGACTAATTATTATAATAATTATTTTAATCAGAGATATAAGTTAGATCTTTTAGTAAATTATCTTGGCTAAAATGAATACTCATGCTGCGACTCTTAGTTGAACTATCCATAATATTATATCATTTGCTGTGACATTTCATCTAAGAGTAGCATTATTTGAACATATATTGTGCTCAAGTAGTGCCACAAAGGAGTTGCCCCAGTGAAATATGATCTGTGATCTGTGTTTGCCATTGCATTTGTATTGGTTGTCAACGCCTATTTTTTTTTTTTTGGCTGCTAGTTTCAGTTTTAGGTATCTTGTTTTTTTTTTGTTGTGAAATGTCACTTTGAGTGTGTGCTTGTGTGTGTGTGGGATGCCAGTATGTTAATGTTGTTGTTGTTGTTGCAGTAATATGATCGGGCACTTGCCACAACAACTTGCATGTACCTCATTGAAAAGTTTGCCACATGTAGTGCCACTTTCGCTGGCCGCTGCTGTAACAATGGAATTGCCTTGTTTCCGATTGTCTGCTGCTGCACTTGCTCCACTTTGCATTTCAGCATGTTTATGCTAATTGACGCAGGTTGGCAGCACCAAAACTTCAGGCCTCAAGCTGCATTCAAATCAATCAAATGCGCTCGTTTGTTCGCCTGCTGTGAGACACTTGCCTTGGAGTTCCAGTTTCCAGTTGCAGTATCCCAAGCGACCTGATCTGCGTCCACACTTTTTGTGACAGACCCAGTCCACATCGCATCGCAATCCCGTGTGGGCTTCCCTGTTGTCTGTTGTCAACAATCATTTTCATATAAATGTAAACAGCAGCAGAAGTCACGCAGCTTCTTATGAATTGCATTTGGCAAAAACTCTCCTGCAGTTTTATTAGCTACTGTCCGGGGCTACCTGGCAATCGCAATCTGTATATATATATATATATATATAGCTATATAGAGGCACTTTCCATTCCAAAATGTGGGCGTGTGCAGCGTCGCGTGCGTTTCTGTTGCAAAGACCTTTCCTATCTTTCACTCCGCTGACAGCTGACTTTTATAGCCGGGCTCTTGACCTTATCAACGGACGGCTAACATCCTTTTTATGAGTTGCACTCTCTTGACATTTTATGGATTCTGTCGATTGTCGAGTTGTCGAGTTGTTGGGCATTTATATTGCTGGATTATTGGGCTGGTGACAGCTTTTTATCGCAGCACTTTCATCGCTCTCCTTTTTTTTTCCTTTTCCTTTTTTTTATATTTTTAATGTGCCCTTGGCCCTAATTAACACCTAGGCGATTAACACTTGGGGTTGCACCGCACAGTGGCTTTCCAACTGTACATGAGTGTATATGTGTGTGTGTGTGTGTGCTTGTGTTAATACCCTGGAGACAAGAAACAAACACCCTGTCAAGTCCAGCCAGCGGGGCACATTGTTTTGTTTCGCAGCCTGCAAATGAAGTCAACTGAGGGCATTTGCGGGCAGCGGAGCCAAATCAAATCAACTCAACTAACTTGTTTTCTAATTGGTGACACCTTGTCAATTTGACACGCCACACGCTTTAACAGGCTGACTCGATTATTGCAGTATTGCCTAGGGTATTAGCTGCTCTTGAGCTGTTTGCATTTTCTAACCAACCTTTTTCTCTCTTTTTGCGCACATTTTAATCATGAAGGATGACGAATGGCAGCCACCCCAAGATGCTGTCAGAGAGTGGCTGCCTGTGGTTTTTATATCAATGTCTAAACTATTCCAGGAATAGCCCTTAGCTAAGCAGCTTAGCTTAGCTGTTGAACTGTTGAACTACCTGAAGCAGACTAGGGGCAGCAACAGAATCAGGAGCTGTCGCATTTACTGCTCTCAATTTCATCAGTCGCTTGCCACGCCCAGCAGCAGCGGAAATCCGTTTTGCAATTAGCTACCAAAAAAGAAAAAGGAGTCCAAAGGAGTCTCGAGGAAGGGCAGATACGGTGTAAGAGAGGGAGAGCGGGGGTACAGCTCAAAGCTTCTCAGATTACATGCGTTAACAATTTTGTGGGCGTTGTCCCCACACACACACACACACATACAGCGACGAGTGCATTTGTTTGCCTTGGTTAAATTAAAGAGTACCTGCGACACACCCATTATTCAATGTGAATGAGTCGAATGGACTCATGAGCCACTCATTTCTTTCGCCGCTTAATTGCTCAATGTTCGCCGTTTTATTGTCTTTTGTTGTTGGCGTTGTTTCTGCGAAACATTTGCCAAGCTATTTATTTACAAAAAAAAAACCAAGAAATACCCACAAAAGAGGGAAACCATACACACACACACACACACACACACATACATATATATTTATTTATATATATATTCATACAATACGCCACTTGCCCTGCAATGTAACGCGAATTCTTGCTAAGCTAATCACCAAAAGTCAAAGTTGTTGTTGCTATTGCTGTTGTTATTGTTGTAGTTGTTGTTGTTGCTCGAGTTGCTGTTGCCTTTGTTGTTGTTGTTGTTGTTGTTGATGACGACGTTTGCGCATGCGCCGCACAGCGACAGACCGCCGACCGCCTTCTCTTATCACAGATTAAACATCGCACATATTTACCTTTTACGTGAAATTATTTAAAGAAAACAAAACCACAAAATAAAAAAAAAAATAAATGAAACCAACCAACACACACACACCCATACACCTACACATACACACTCGCACATACACTAGAAACAAACAAACATTAACCGGGAATTGAACGAAATAAAATAAAATATTTGTGCCACAATTCCGGGAAATCGGAGAATTCAAACGCGGCAAATTCTAAGCGGAAGTTGAGAGCTCATAGCTCATAGCAGACATACTCAATCGTCACCTGCTCGACAGTCAATCACAGCCACATCAATCGTCAGTCAAGCCCAGATACCCAAGTCAAGCGACGCAGACCAAAAGATTGTCGATGAGAATTGAAAGCAATGCATAATAAAGTTGATTTTTATAGAATATAAAGAATGAAACACATATTTACAATTAAATATTTAATAACATACAATTTTAAATTACAAAATCAACTAAAATTTATTATAAGCAATTAATCAATACTTTTTTTCGTTTTGATAGACATTTAAATCGAAAGTCCACAAATGAATTCTTAACTTGAAAGCAACGCAGAATAAAATTAATTTTTATAGAATGAAAAGCAAACATATATTTAAAATTAAAAATTTAATAACATATTGATTGAAATTAAGAAATCAATTAAAATGTATTATAAAGAATAAACATGCGAATTAAAACTTTTACTTTTTTAATATCAAATTGAATAGTTTTCGAGTTGTTGCCTTATTTTTATTAAATTTATTAAAATTAGTAAAAAACTCAAAGAGTTTTAGTACAGAAATTCTTTTGTAAATATGAAGTGGTTGTAGACACATTGGTTTCGGACTCCTTACACACATAATAGATGGGATACACAGCTACCTGACTGCGCTCATGTGTCATCCAGTGGATGGCACGATACATAAATTTATGTGTCTGTGGCTCTTGAGTTGGAGTTGTGGCACTTGAAAAATTATCTGCAACATGTAAATTCAATTTTCATTGTTCTTTATCTGTGATGGTCTCTCGCCACAGCGCAGGCAAAACAGAGGCAGTTACTAAAAATAAAAAAATAAATATGAGAAAAAAAATTAACAAAAAAAAAAAGAAGAGAAGTGAAATATGAAAATGAGGTAAAGCAAAGTTTTCTACAAGGGCCACTCGTCTGGACGGGATTGCTGGTAGATTGTGGTAGATGGGGCAAAGTGTTAAGTTGGAATTTATAGTGGAGCGTTTAATCTGTGTCAGTTTTCTGCGTCAGTTTGCAGCACTTCGCGGCACTTCGGTGCGGCGATAACTTGAAGTGTCATAATTGACCAGACTTTGGGAAACAAGTGCCATTATTCATAGGAAGGAATTTAACTGTTGCCCACGTTTGCAATCACTTGACCAGAGATTGAGATCTCTTGTCTTGTCCTGGGGGGTCGTGCTCCAAGTGGAACACCCAGAAGGCAAATCCACACAATGCGCAAAACCTTCTGAATCTGAAACAGTTGCTCATATTTCATATGTCTCTTTTCCCTCTCCTAATCCTTGCAGGCTGCCGTGAGACGGGATTCATTTATGCGATTACCAGCGCGGCTGTTACCCATTCGATAGCGCGTGCCTGCAGCGAGGGCACCATCGAATCCTGCACCTGCGACTACAGCCACCAGACGCGCTCGCCGCAGGCCAACCATCAGGCGGGCAGTGTGGCCGGCGTACGGGATTGGGAATGGGGCGGCTGCTCCGACAACATCGGATTCGGCTTTAAGTTCTCGCGCGAATTCGTGGACACCGGCGAGCGTGGACGCAATCTGCGCGAGAAAATGAATCTGCACAACAATGAGGCGGGCCGAGCGGTAAGTAAACCAATCAAATTGCATCCATCCATTCCTTTTAGCCGTTAAATGTCTGCCTAATGCCTGTCGCCTGGCAACGTTTTGGTTGGCCAACAATTTACGACTTGCCTAATAAAAAACGACAATTTCTTTAAGCCGTTTTCCGCCCCAATTGGCGACTCTGCAACTTGCTGCAACTTGCAACAGTACGGCGAAAGGGGTTGGGAATGGGGGGCATATGCACCAGGAGGGGAATTGGCAGCCAGACGGTACTGGTACTGTCTCTCTCCCATGCACTCGTTTGCGCGCATGTAGCTCGTATATTAAAATCGTTGACAGCTTCCAGCTCCGGAGGAGAGCTACACAAAAACAAAAAAAAAACAAAAAAAAAAGTAGTGTGCAGCTGCTGAATCAGTTGCACAGTGGATGAAATTACTCATCCAATAATCATTTATCACACATAGACAGTTGCCTGCCGATGTTCCATGGAAGAACGTTTCCAAACTTCCATCGATATCGATTTGTGATGAAAGTTGACTTTAATCAGCTCAGCGCAAATTTAATCGATTTTCATCGACTTTCAATTAATTGAAACTTGTCAAATTTAGTTATCGATTAGCATATCGGCAGTTGATGACCACTGTGCAAGGCAGCTCCTCCAGTTGCCCCCAGTTGTTAGTTCATTGTGGAGGCATAGAAAGTAGCACACTCGGTGTACCCGATCCAGCTCCAGGTTGAGAGCTACCCAATGCTAGTCACTGCTCCGCTCTGCTCCTGCGCTGGAGCGCCAGTTCTTTGGGGGCCACCATCTGTGTTATTATTTTATTACTTGTTATGGGATCCATCGATGATGACGATGATGATGATGATGTTGATGATTATGCGCCTTGCTTTGCTTGGCTGCCTTGCTGGCTGCCAGGGCCCCCCAACTGCGTTGATTTCTTACTTTTGGTCAGGCCAATTACAACAACAGCAGCAGCGGCAGCAGCAGCAGCGGCAGCAGCAACAGCAATAACATGCAACATGCGCACAGCAAGTTGCAACAACATTTATTGATTTTTAATAACTGCAACAACGTGGCAGGCGGGCCGCCAATCGAAGCGAGCAAAAAACGGCAAAATAATTAAGTGAAAAAGTTACTGGAGGAGCAGCAGCAGCAGCAGCAGCCTAATAAAGTCATACTAATGAATCCCCCCTCCCCTCTCTCAACTCATTGCAGCACGTTCAGGCGGAGATGCGTCAGGAGTGCAAATGCCACGGCATGTCCGGCTCGTGTACGGTGAAAACCTGCTGGATGCGTCTGGCCAATTTCCGTGTCATAGGCGACAATCTGAAAGCGCGCTTCGATGGCGCCACACGCGTCCAGGTCAGCAACAGTCTGCGGCAGAGCAGCAATGCCGTCGCCGTCATCAGCCCCAACGCTGCTGGCTCAAATGGCGTTGTGGGTGGCGTCTCCAACGGCGGCAATGGGCATCCACCCTCCGTCAACGGTTATGGTGACGAGGAGCGGATGCTCAACGATCACATACCCGAGCTGTTGCAGGACAACGGCCATCCGAACAGCAAACAGCATCATCCCAATATGCCATCGCCCAACAGTCTGCCAGTGGCGGGTGCTCGTGCCCGACAACATGGACGCGGTCGCCAGGGACGCAAACACAATAGGTAATTATTATTTTTGGAATATTTTTATTGTTGGAGCTGATCTTGGGAACTTATACCTATAAATTTTTAATCCATGTTTAACCTTAACTAATTCCCCTTTCTTGTTCTGCTTTCTTCCTCTCTCTCCACTTGCAGATACCATTTCCAACTAAATCCACACAATCCCGAGCATAAGCCGCCGGGTCCCAAGGACATTGTCTACTTGGAGCCATCGCCCAGTTTCTGTGAGAAGAACTTGAGGCAGGGCATCCTAGGCACACATGGACGTCAGTGCAACGACACCTCGCTGGGTGTCGATGGTTGTGATCTGATGTGCTGTGGGCGTGGCTATCGCACCCAGGAGGTTGTCGTTGTCGAGCGCTGCGCCTGCACCTTCCACTGGTGCTGCGAGGTCAAGTGCAAGCTCTGTCGAACCAAGAAGATCATACACACGTGTCTGTAAGAGACCCCCCCCCCCACCAACACAAGCATATCCTAAATCCCCCTCCCCCCCTACCCACTCCGTGTATGTGTTATGTATTGTCTACGCTTAGCCTTTGTTATTAGAAGTTAAGAGAAGTTAGACTAAAGCCTAGTTAAAGTCCACACAATGTCCATGAGCCCTACTAAATTTTAGTTTACATAACAACAACTACAACAACAACAAACCCACTCTGACTTTTTAGCAGTATTATATATATATATATAGTTATATATATATAGCAACGACACGAGTTCACGATAAAGAAAAAAAAGAAGAGAAGTACAAAAATAAAGTGTACAACTTCGTTTTGCCCAGTTTTTAGTTCTATAAGCAAGCAGCAAACTTTTGTAAATTACGTTGCTGTTCTTGTAAGTCCCGTACGAATATATATATATACATATAAATAGTATGTATACATAGCCTGTAGCCTTTATTTAGCTAAACATAAATTCTTCAACGCGCGATTAAGCCTCCCCTCCCCCCACTCCATCCGAGAAGAAAAACGAAAGAAGAGAAAAAAACAAACAAACGAAAAAAATACGAAATCATTGAAAACAAGACTGAAATTCAATTGCGCGCAGCTATCCCTTTCACACTCCCCCTAGATGAGTATCTCTGTCCCGCTCTCGCTAACAACAACAATAGAATAAAATCTTTAGTGATTACTGTTTGTTGTTGTTGTTATGCGTGTAGAGTTAGCAGCGATGTTGACGCTGGCAGCGCGCTGCTTGCATTCCGTTTTGCCCAGCTGCAAAACGCATGTTAAGCATACGCCGTGTGTCTCCCCTCCCCTACATGCGAGGACATGGAAAGCGAACCAGGTTCCACATGTGAGCCAAATGAACCAGCTCAAAGCGTTGCCATGTTCGCTCTTTCATTACTCAACTTTGTGTACATAAATAAGTGTATTTAGTTTAATGAATGTGTGTGTTTTAATTTATAGTCTAAATGTAAGTAAGTACAACAAATGCACGCCAGATGGCGCCACACGAAAATTACCCTATTCTTTTAATTCTGCATTGAAATTTATGAAATTTGCACATAAGAAATTCAATTTTTTTTTTATCCACATGTATGTCATAAAAAATTATGTGTTTTTTTTTTTGTATTTTCACGAAAAAATAACACTTCCACAATTTAATTTATATTTCGTTGCCCTTTTGGTTGTGCGTTCTAGGTATTACTAATAATTAATTAAATAATTAATTTAGCCCACTAATTCAAGTATTTTTAATTAATTTATATTAGCACATAGACAACATTCAATATTGTAAAGTATTAAAAAGATAAAGAAAAACAACAACAACAACAACAACTACAACAAATTGCAAATGCAATATACAAATCAATAAAACATTACAAAAAACGAAAAAATAACAACAACAATGAGGAATTTATTTTGCTGTGCAATTATTTGGTTCAATTGTGTGTGGCAATTAGCCGCTGGAGGCATGTATGAGGAAGAGGAGGGCGGGGAGCTACTGCATTGTCGCTTGGGTCATGGCTGCTGTGCGAGCAGCGAGGTATTTCAATATTTGATTTAAGCAGCTCAGTGGCAGTTTCCCAAGCGCATTTTTTGTGTTGCTGCCTGTCAGCCTGGTCAGCAAGCAAGCAAGCAAGCAACAGCAGCCACAACAACAACAACAATAACAACAACAAGAATAACGAGCGAGCAACGACAGTTGCATCTTTTGTATATCGTCGGCGTCTCTTCTGCTCAGCCCCTGACAATGCGAACGACAATTCCGCGCTGTCAGCGTCCAGCGCCGAACGGCTTTCAACTTTCAGCGACAATCAGCAGCAACAACAGCAGCAGCAGGGGGAGGGGGGGTAGGAGAGAGGAGCAGGAGGAGGAGTACCTGCTGAAGCTCTCTTGTACATGCAATTGCCGGGGCAAACTATGCAAGTGACAGCGACAGATCTAGACGAGGCGCATGGAATCGGTATCGGGATCGGAATACGATCAGACCAAGACCAGGCTGCCAGTTTGCCTGGTCGGTTGCCTGGGTTTGCCTGTTTAGCCTGATGCCTGATGTGGCCCGGCTTACATTGATCCTGATTCCAGCTACTGATCTGCCAGCTTCGAGTAGTAAGAGTAAAAAAAACAACAAAAAAAAAAAGTGATCGTGCTACATGTGTCCGCCTCAGTTGACAGTTTGGTTTCGCTCTTTGATACGCTACTGCAATTCCCAATCATTAAATGGGTGGGAAATATATATAAAAAAAAAAGGTAAAATAACTTAAAACCCAAAGCAGCCCGGAATGCAATTCTGTTGTGTGGAAGTCGTTGCAGATTTCTGATTAGTTGCAAAGCTGAGAAAAATATTTGTTGGTCTATTTTTGAACAGGATTTGAATAAGAAGCAACATAATCTCTTTGAGCGATGGCATGGGAAACCAATTCGAAGGGATTCCCTAACAAATTCCTTCTTAATCGACTTGGTCATAATGACTAATTATTTATTATTATAACTTGGAAAATAAATTGATTTTTATCAACCTAAGAAACAAATATGAATTTTATTCAATTTTAAAATTAAAAATTTAAATTTTATTTTATATACTAAAGCCACAAATGACTGAGAAACCTAATCCACAACAATTACTATATTTAATAAATAATAATATATAATATTTAATATTTAATAATATCTGTTAAATTGCTTAGAAGGAATATAAAACCACTGAAATGTTGCCTGCCACATATTATGCCATTTATAATTAGGTAGCATTTTCAAATGCCTGGCAAATGATGCACCAACTGAAACAGATAACTAAAGAGGCATCAACAAGGTGGGCAAAGCGGAACTTGTCCATTGTCCATTGCCAATAGCAATAGCAATTGGAATAGGATTGGCATTAATATTACAATTGGCCATTAAAACCCCACGGGGCACATAGTGCTGCCTGCTTGGTTAGTTTGGTGGCATTGTCTGGTGGTTGCAACGCTGGTTGTCGCAAATATGGCACAGCGAGGCGACAATTGTTGTCTCCAAAGAGTCGTCTGTGTCGCTGGCTTACATTGCTCCTAATCAATAAAACTAACGAGCGGATTAAGATTATGTTGCACTCAGTGGGCCCACAGAGGCGGCCAAAAGCGGCGCACGCGCATCCCAAAAATGGTCTGGCTGCCTAATGAATTGCAACCAACTCGAGCGCTGCAACGTGCAACGTGCAACGAAATCAAAATGCAGCCAAGTCATCTCAGTTGCCCGTTTGCTCGATGTGACAATGACAGTTGTTGTTCGTCATGTTTGGAGCATGTTACTCCGCTCCACTCCACTCCACACCACACCAATCCACTCGAGTCGAGTCGAGTCGACTGGAGTCGCCTCTTTGTGTTGTAATTGCAGACGCCACACGTTTGCGCCGCTGTTTGATTTGGCAAATGCAACGGTTCGACATGGATATATCTCCCAGCCACGGCTCGCAGATCTTATTGTGATCACTTGTCATGCGCATCACGCGCGATCGCTGGCATGACAAAACTTTCAGCCCAGCACCAGCACTCTTCCTCGCTACCCCTGCCCCTGCCACCCTCCCTCACCTTCCGTTGCGTACAGAGATCGCGCAAAAGGGCCGAAATATTTTCGACACATTCGTTTCCAGAGTTGGCAAGTTCGGCGTTAATTAAGTGGCAATTGTTGTGCTCGAGGCGTGAACCGTGAGAATTTAATGGATTAGACAAATAGCCAAGTGGCCAACACTAGCTTCACTACACTAAAAAAAAAAAAGTGTTTAGCAAAAAGTTTCTAAAAAATAAACAACTGTTTTAAGCAGCTTAAATAAAAAAAATATTTTCTGATATTTCTAAAACTTTTCAAAAATATTAGAAAAACATTTTTGATTAGAAATGAAATCTTTGTAACAGTGTGTCGGAAAAGTAGGCCTACTCAGGCGACTATTGGCTATGGCTATCAATCATCAGTGAGTTTGGCTTTGGCTGCAGTTGCTGGCGATGCTGTTAACTGTTTACAACTGGCGACAAGTTGAAACTACCAGGAAGCAATGACCAGGCAGAGACCACCAGGCGAGAGAGAGGCAAAGACCCTCAGAGACCGGCAGAGACCGACGACTAGACCAGCCAGTCAGCTAGGTGGCCATCCCGATCTGGCCATGTAATTAACAGCACGCAAAAAGTGTTGCCAACACATACATGGACATTGGCACATCCAAAGGGGTGCACTGTATCCATGGACGCCAGTGCGACACGCATGTAAACATTACCATTTTTGGCTAAAGACGCGACAGCTGTTGACCAGTTGGCTATTAAAAAGTGGCAGTGTTTGCGGCATTATTGTTGTTGCTGCCACAAGCTGGGTGGCCAATGGTCATAATTGAGTTACAATCTGGTTCAGAGTCAAATCAAATCCACTTGGAAACTTTCGTTTAGTCTCCGATGCCTCCTAATTAGTTGTAGTTTTTTTTTAGTTTTTATTAAACTTTTTCTTTATTTCGATTTTGCTTCTTTGTTTTTGTTTGTTGTTTTTTGAGTGTTACTTGTGGATGAGCAAAAAGGTTTCCCATCATTTGGCTTCCATTATGCAGCGTTCACGGCCACCGAATTCCAAAGGTGAGCGCGCAATGGGCGTCAGGTTTGCTTATGTGAGGCGACTCGGCTTGGGAGAGGAAGAGGGAGAGGGAGTGGGGAAGCGATGAGGTTTCTGACAGCGCCTGGGTGCCCACTACAAATTCACTGCACAACAACGGATGCGAACATTTTATGTTTGTTATTGTTGTTGTTGTTGTTGTTGCTCATTCAGCTGGCTTTTGTGCGTTGCAGCGTTGAGGTTGAGGATGAGGCTTTGACTGCTCAGCGATCATCTCATCGGGGCGCTTTTGTATCCATGGTGCGTACTCTGTCCACTGTCCACTGTCCGCTGTCCTCTGTACTTCATCGACATCAACGCCGTCCTTTGTTTGCGGGCCCTTTTAGGCAAGCCTCTTGCCCCTTCCATGTCCCTCAAAAAAAAAAAAAAAAAAAAAAAACGGAGCGAGTTAGTAAGAGAAAGAGAGAGAGAGAGAAAGAGATGCAAGTAGTTTTTTTTTGGTCGTCGTTGCTTTTGTGCCAACTTTGCTTAACTTTGCTTTATTGTCCGCTGCATTTTTGTTGGTTTAGTGGCCTTGCCAAAAAGTTAAGCAAATTAAATTAAAGACCAGCGTTCAATTATGGCTATTATAATGTAAATCAGGATTAAAGTAATTGATTATAATTATGAAATATAACTTAAGCTAATCAGCACAATTTTATTTTATTTATAATTTATTTCTACAAGGAAAATTTAAGTAGCAAATTTGATTTATGTAGCAACATATGAAAATACCTAAGAAGCCAAAATAATAAATATGTTTTCAGAATAAATCACTAAAATACTCAAACAATTTTATTAATTATTACTTCTGAAACTCATAATTAAATTAAAAAAATTGTATAATAAACTTTTTGATATATTACTTAAATGACTTTTGAAAACTCATTAAATGCAATATTGTTGTTGTTTTACTATTGTTAAAGTCGGATCTTATTACATATAATATGATCAATTATCGTATTATCATATAATATAATTAAGTAATTATAAGCTTTCTTGGGCTTAACACAATTATCGTAATAATAATAATATTTTTTTGGATGCTGAAAAAAACGATTTGTAATTAAGATTTGTCTATAAAGAAAATAGTTAATAAATCTTAATATAAACTAAATATTCTTATACACAAAACCAAAGGCCAATTAAGATTAGTTAATAAATTAAACAAAAATATTATTAAATCAACGTTAACAATTATTAACTGACTTTTACTATATCCTAAGGAATATTATAAACTCTCTTCGACTTTTTATGGGTGTCATAAAATTGAGTCTATAATGCTTTCAGCAATACATACTTATTTCGACAGAGCAGATAAAGATCTGTTAAAGACACGCCCCACAACAACAACAACAACAACAAGAACTGAAAAATCAGAAGATAAAATTCAACTTGACTACAGGAAGTTTAACATTTCTTGAACAAAAAGCTCTCATATCGGGGGCACTTGCCCGATCCATTCCGTCCGAAGCCGAAGCAGACTTCCTTTCCTTTCGCTTTGGGGCACTCCACTTTGAGGCACTTGAGACAGTTTTTTGCACTTGTTGTGCACACACACACTAACTCAAGAGAAAAGGAAACTTGGTGGTGTCTTCTCTGCTCTGCTCGGTGCACCTCGATTGTGAGAAAGATAACAACAACGCGAGGAGACAACAACAACAACAACAACAACGTCAAACAATGAGAAGGCCGCAGGAATTTGCGCGCTGAGATTAAGCCAGTTATGGCGAGGCGAGGCGAGGCATGAGGCAGGAGATGAGGACGAGGCTGCGGTCTTGGGTTTGATTTTGTTGAAGTTGAAGGCGCAGCTTTGGAACAGGTGCTGAGCAAATGGCAAACTATGCCACAAGGTATTGGGGCAATTAGTGCTCAACTAATTGATTTAAGGCATTTCCTTTTGCAAGCGGCGATAGTCCAGGCGGACAATGGGGACACATTGGGGCAAAGTTGCGATTTCCGCATGAGTCGTCGTCGCCGTCGCCTTGTCTCCGACGGAGAGTTTGAGCAGCGGCATCTCTGGCATTTGGCATGTTTGCTTTTTTTTTTGTCGCAGCTGTTGCGCAGCTCCCGCTCTATCTCTGTCTCTCTCTCTCTCTCTCTCTCTCTCACTTTTTAGCTATCTGCTTTGTGGCAATTAAAAGCTGCCGCTGCACTGATTGCAACAATTTCAAGCTAAATGAACAGAGGCAAACGATCAGCTATCTATCTGGCCAGGCTCCGACTTCGACTTCGACTTCGACTTGGACTTCCACTCGAACTTGGCAGCAAGTTGCAAGTATTTATTTTCAATTTGTTGCTTTGTTAGTGCGTGTTTTCAGATTTTTCATTTCAAGTTGTTGCCTGGCCTCAGTGCACTCCAGCCTCCAGCCTCCAGCCTGCAGCCTCCAGCCTGCAGCCTGCTGGCTATGCTGACTCCTGTCTACCTACTCCATTTGCAACTCCTCCCTCCCTCTTTCTCTCTGCCTCAATCTCTGCTCCTCACGACTGATTAATTTTTGCGCTATTTACACGCTCGTTGGACAGCCTCAGTTGCCTCGGATCGACGCCGCTCGACTCCGCTCTGCTCTGGTGCGCTGTGCCTTTAATTTTCAAAATTAGTCACGCGATTTTTATGTACTCCTCATAGTCGCATAGTCGCAGAAGGAGGCTGCACTGTATCTGGTTAACCAGTCGAAGGTTCAGTCGTATGACAAATGATTTTATTAGCTTAGTTGAGTTAATCAATGTTGATGGTATTTATTAATTATGTTGTATGTATGCTGCTCCCCTGCTCCCCTCAACGACTCTTCTGTTATTCGATACTCGTTTAACGAACGCACATGAAGAAGTTGCAAGTTGCAAGGAAGGAAGTGCCTTGTACTTGCAACAAACGTGGGGCAACGTGGAGCATCACCATCATCATCATCTGGGGCATCTCTCTTGTGCTTTTAGTTGGCAAATATTTGCTTGGCGGCGGCGCAACAAATTCGTATGCCAAATTCAAGGCAATGCAAAATTACACACGCCGACAAAATTGAGTTTTCCAATAATAAGCATGAAGAGCAAACGCAGAGGCTGGACACCAAAATGCCGACACAGTCACGAAACGTCTTCATTCGCTGCGACCAGCAGACCTCCGGATGCGTCCAGTCCAAGTCCAGATAGTAGTCATCAACACACACAGTTACACACACACACAGCCAGTGGGACAGACAATTGGACGGACGCACAAAAGATACAGATACAGATACAGCGCCCTGGGCGTTGATTGGCCATGCAAAGGAAGAAGTCTCTGAGCTTGGGCAACATCGGGCATCGCGCAGAGAGCATCGGGCTCCAGGTAGTCACGGGCACTCATGGCCAGTCACGGGTGGCATATGCTAAAACCCGAAGCTCGATCAGCGCCCCCGCAAGATCAACGCTGCCACACAGCTCTCAGCTCTCATTCCCAGTCTCAGTTCCAGTTCCCGTCCCAGTCCCAGTCACAATGCCAATTTAACACACTTTGGCGCGTGAATTAGGACCAATTTGGGAATTAAGTAATCTGGTGTTGGCCTTTGTTGTTGCCTTTACCGACTTCCAAACCTGGGATCAGCAGCACTAATGTTTATTAGTGACACTTTTGTGAATTGCAGGCAAATATTGAAATTAAAACAGACATTTTTTTCAATGGAAAATTTATAAGTTTTTCAAATAACTTTATAATAAATAGAAAATTAAATAGAAAAGGCAAATATTGAAATTAAAACAGACATTTTTTTCAATGGAAAATTTATAAGTTTTTCAAATAACTTTATAATAAATAGAAAATTAAATTGAAAAAGCAAATATTGAAATTAACACAGGTATTTTTTTTGTTATGGAAAACTTGTTAAAAAATATTGAAATTAACACAGGTATTTTTTTTTTATGGAAAATTTATAAGTTTTTTAAATAACTTTATTATAAATAGAAAATTAAATAGAAAAAGCAAATATTGAAATTAACACAGGTATTTTTTTTAATGGAAAATTTATAAGTTTTTTTTAAATAACTTTATAATAAATAGAAAATTAAACAGAAAAAACAAATATTGAAATTAAAGCAGGTATTTTTTTTTAATGGAAAATTTAGTTTTTTAAATAACTTTATAATAAATAGAAAATTAAATAGAAAAAGCAAATATTGAAATTAACACAGGTATTTTTTTTAATGGAAAATTTATAAGTTTTTTAAATAACTTTATAATAAATAGAAAATTAAATAGAAAAAGCAAATATTGAAATTAACACAGGTATTTTTTTTATGGAAAACTTATAAGTGTTTTTTAAATAACTTTATAATAAATAGAAAATTAAATAGAAAATGCAAATAGTGAAATTAACACAGGTATTTTTTTTTATGGAAAACTTATTAAAATAAATTTATAGTAAATAAAAAATTATTTTAATCTTTATTTTTGTTAAATAATTATTTTTTATTGTTATTCATGAATACAAATATTAAAATGATATTTCAATGATACATTTGTAATTAAAAACTAATTAATAAATTAGAATTAAAAAAATAATTAAATGAAATAAATAAATTTGTCTTGGTATATTTTATGTGTTGATAAATCGTAGCTTACTTTATAAAATATGTCAAATATAATGAAATATCTGCAATTCTTTCTGCAGAATAGTAGCCAGTCAAGTCCTTATTAAGAGACGTTTAAACAGCTTTTTGTCTGCCATGTCTCCAGTGCCCAGTGCCCAGATGCCCAGTGCCCATGTCAAGGTAATTCCATAGATGACTTCATTCGGCCGATTGACAAAATGCAACAAGTCAATATGCCAGCCAAAAAAGAGCTAAAGAAAGAGAAAACTGTTAATGAGAAATGTCAGTTGTCAGTTTTAGCATTTGAGCTGGAGAGAGGGGAAAGAGCGGGATCAGAGGACGAACACCAATTCGATGATGCGCGGCTGGTAAAGCTCATTTCGCTAATCGCATCAATAAAGCTTATCAAGCTCAGCAGCCCAAGAGCAGCAGGAGCATAAAAAGAGGGGGAAGGAGGTGCGGGGGGAGGATAAAATTAAAGCCCTCAATGTCATCATCATCCGCTGTCGACTGCCCGAGAAATGCGCTTAAGCGTGTTGATCGATAAATTGGCACTGGCGATCAGGCGGCATACAAAACGCACAAAATGCGAATGAAGTCATCTGCCAGACGATCAACCCTTCAACCACCCCTCTTCCCCTTCCCACTCCCTCTGTGAGTTCCAGTTTTTAGTTCCAGTTGCAAACGCTTTGTCAACCGATTTCGCGTGTAGTTCGAGTCCTAAGCCGACAGTGGATCGAACCCTGGATCGCCCTAGACTTATGAGTCGCCGCTGCGTATCGCTCCGATTTTCGCTCCAGCCCCTGGCGACAGTTGAGCGACATTAATGCCTACTGGCAGTCGCCCTGCACAAATTAGTTAAAAAACCAAAAAAACAACAACAAAAAATAATAATAATCATTTTAAAAAACTGCCGGTTCAAGTTTTTTTTTTTTTAGCTTTTTTTTATGGGCTATCTCGGCGATCGCTTATAATCGCTTATGTTTCTATGATTCAGCAGCCAGATTTGGTAGCCATCCATCCAGTTTTATTTTGATAGTGTGTGTTGCGTGTGTGTGTGTGTGAGTTGCCCTTTTGATATCTCGACTTTGGCTTTGTTTGTTTGCGGTCGCCGCATCATAATATTATTTTGCGCATGGCAGATCTAATCTTTGTCCAAGTACGAATCACCGAGTCAGCGTCCGCGTCCGCGTCCGCGTCTGTGTCTGAGCGGGTTCATCTGCGCATATTTTTCGACATTTTTATGGGGAAATTGTAACCCAATCTTTGCGGCTGGCCAAAAGACCACAAAAAACCTCTCATTGCATTTTGTCCTAACGTTGACGTTTCTGCGGTTTTTCAGCCCAAATCTGCTCTGACAAATGCAACATAAATCGATGATGAAAACGTTGTTATTTAAGCCAAAAAAAATGTTGCCACACATCGGTAGTTATATGGGTTAAGCAGTCAGTTATTAAAGCCCTATCTTTAAGCCACAACTAAAATGGGTTACAAGGTTATTGAAAATGTTTTTAGGACAATTTATGTCAGAGGAAACCCAATTAAAAAACTTAATCTTTATGTTTATCGCAGACAAATAGCGGATTAATATATTCTACTTCCTGGGCTGAGTCCATCTGTTCCTTTCCTTTCATGCGTCACAGAAATAATATCGATGACTCACTTCGATTGGATTTCAAAAATTGACGAAATTCTCCAAAAGCATTCCACGTGCCGCTGCCCTTGAGTGTTGCGCCACCAATCGAAGTCGAGCTTCTGACTAATACTTCCTTCCGCTGAGGGAACGCGGGGGGGAGGCATCGCTCGCAGCTGTAACTAATTGCGGCTCGAAGTAGAGCAAATCCAAAAAAGAAACAACAGAAACCCGAACAAAAACAAAAGCTAAAAAGAAGCGGCTAAATGCGTAGCTTTGAAGAGAGCCGCAAACACATGTACAACTCAAATGGCAACATGCCACACGCACCAGGAGGAGAGACAACAACAGCAGCAACAACAACAACAACAACTGTTTCTTTATATTCGAGTCCAATTCAAGATCAAGTCGAGACGCGCTGCTGAAAAAAAGGCAAAGGCCACAGATCTTTGCTGGATGCCCCTTTGGACCGACCGCAAAGCCGCAACAGAAGCTCGAAAATATTTTTGGTAATAGTTTGTTGTTGTTGCTGCTGTTGAATGTTGCTGCTGCTGCTGTTCGCTATTGTTGCCTGCGCACGCTGACGTTTAGTCATAAAATATTCCATTTTATTTGAAAATAAATACCCGCCAGCCGAGCCATTCCAGCTCGTAGCTTCAACTCGACGATTTTCACACAACCTTCAGCAAAACCCGCCAGCTGAAAGCGGTCGGAGTTTCCGGCTGTGCGGTCCACTTTGCGTGTGGTCCAGCGGCCCAGCTGCCAGCTAACGGCTCCCGGCCAGAAACTCAATTAAGTCGCACCGTTAGACACGCGGCGTGTCAAAACAAACGTTTTGCCAAATATCGCACAATGCCCCAAATAACCAAAAAAAAAAAAAGAAAAAGAAAAAAGAAATAAAAATAAAATAAAATCTAAACTTTAATGCAAAGTCAAACTCCAATTCAGTATTGGAAGTACAACAAATGTTGTTGTTGTTGTTGTTATCCGAATGGGATTGGGAATGGGAATGCGGCACAAGTCCATTTCGTTTTCGATTTCAGTCTGCTGTGGGGCCTTTGATGTCATAATTCATGTATATTAACTCATAAATAAACGAATGCAACTCCTTCTGCCACAATCAAGTATTTGCGTAGCAGTTCCGACTCCGACTCAGACTTCGACTCCAACTCCAACTCTGAGACTGCGTTGGAGTCTGTCTGTGGCCTGTCTGTGGCAGAGAGATAGTTTTTGCTCCAGTGCCGCGCTTAGATTCAGCAGCAGCAGCATCTACTTGCTGCCGCTCCTGCTGCTGGCAATGGGTATTTAGTGCACTTAATCTACGCCAAAATACCAACTAAGCGAGATAAATAGCTGCGAAATAAGAATCCATAAAAACTGTGCCCAGCCTAGCCTAGCCTAGGGAGAGAGACATAGAGAGGGAGGATGGCGCTCCATTCCATACCATTCCATGCGACTGGACTCGATACCAATGCGCCGACGTTGGCCAGTGAAAATGGCTATAAAATCGGCACGACTTTTCAATAAATGTTGACAACCTGGCTACGGCAAATGCAATGGGCCAAGTTTTATGATATCCTGAAGGAAGTGAAATATGATATTATGAATCGCTTGGCCAGCTGGCGACAGTTTCCAGATGTACGCGGGAGGGTTACTTACCAACAGCAACAACAACAACAATAACAACTACGCCTGCGGTTGGGGGCCTGTGGCGGCTACATCTTCGACTCCTCTACTCAATCCGCAGATGCCCCACTTCAGCTACCCCTCACCATCACTCGCAAACTTCTTGTGGCTTGTGACTTTGTGGTTTCTTAACTTGAAACCTGTTGCTCGTTTCATGTTGTTGTTGTTGTTCTTGTTGTTTTTGTATATGTCGCCAATGTTGTATTATGAGTTTGCGGTTTGTCATGTTAAAGTTAAATGCATGCAGCACATGCCCTGCATTCAGCGACTGAGTGCCATTGACAGGCAGCTACAACAACAACAACAACAACAACAGAAACAACAACAACAACAACATCTGCAATAACAACAAACCACCGAAAACAGCAATAACAACCACAGAAAATACGTGCCGCAATCTGCCCGAAGTTGACTTTTAGCCACTTTCGTGGCTAATTCAGGTCACTTAATTACAAAATAAATCAATTACGCATTAAGTAAATAAGCCACTCAACAAAAAAAAAGATAATCTCTGTTATTGGGAATTTTTTAAATATTATTATTATTTTCTTAATAACTATTTGGAGTACAACTATTTTTAGCTACAAAAGTGTTTGATATTTTTATAGTTGCTTCTTTTTTTACCATTGTTAATTTGCAGCTAAGTAAAAATAAAAGCGATTAATTTAATTCAATTAGTTGTTAATTTGTTAAGTCAATAAATAGTTAAAAATTCGTGTTATTAAGAATGTTTAAATATTATTATTATTTTCTTAATAACTATTTGGAGTACAAATATTTTTTAGCTATTTTTATAGTTTTTTTGTTTTTTTTACCATTGTATGTTAATTTGCTGCTGAGTAAAAATAAAAACGATTAAATTAATTCAAGTATTTGTTAATTTGTTAAGTCAATAAATAGTTAAAAATTCAACAATTAACTTACTTACTTAGTGACTCATTTTAAGCTGATGACACATTTCACAAACATGTTTTAGTTAGTGAAATTATAAACGTACCAAAATTTAAAAATAAAATCCACTCATGAAGATTCTCAATAAAATTGATGATTCGAAGACTGTGGATTAATTAGCGTCGTAATAAAAACCAAATCACATGAATCACATAAGAATATATAACTTTCAATGAACTTTGTAGAAATGTCTGGTGAATTCTTAATTAGTATCATTGATTAGACAATTTCACAGCCTGGTAACAGTGCGCTGGCCACGCGGCGTATGCGCAATATTTGTGAATATTATATTCGTCTACACTGGCGCCCGTTAAGAGCTCACATGGCGCATACGCAATATCAACTTGAGGTATACATAAATTTGTTAACAATTGCCAAGTTCCAAAATTGCTATAAATTTGTAAGTTTTGCTTTTGAAATGCCGAATCGAATTGCAACCTCAGCCTCGAGTCGGATCGTAAATTTGCGTTTTAATGAACTTCGTTGCATAAATATTAAAATAAATTTTCGGCATTGCCAATACCAACTAAACAGCCAACTAATGCCGCATAAACAAACCGTTAACAATAATTATAATTGCCATTTGGGCCGCATTATTTGTGGGCGCCCCGGCAGGAAAAGCGCTGCTCCAACCAAAAACAAATTATGAGCTGACAAAATACAAACAGAGCAATGCGCCATTAACGAGCCACTTGAGCACCCTAAAAGAGCGAGAGAAATTCAGAGAAAAATCCAAGAGAAAGAGAGAGAGAGAGAGAGAGAGAGAGAGAGAGTGATAGAATGAGAGAGGGAAAGCGTGTGAAAGAAATTGCATATCACTTATTAAATCCAACAATTATATGTGAAATATTTTATTATTCTACACAGCGAACATTTTACAAAACTAAAAATAAAAACTCAAATAAATTGTGAAAAATAAATTTGTTTATTGGCTAATTTAATAGTTTTTGGCTAGAATATTCTTAAATAATTTTTTAAAAATTATAAGCTTTTCAGAAAACATTTCTTATATTTAAATAGATTTATTCCAGTTATGCAATAAATGCTGCTAAATAATTTTAAGAAAAAATTCACCTACTTAAATAAATTTATGCAGCGCTTTATTTGAATTGTTATTTTGATGTGTTATTTTAATGATATTTTATGGGAGGCACCTGTAACAGAATCGCATAAATCGCATGAAAATAACAACAAAAAAAAGTCGATTATATGTGTATCCAAATGAGGTCCCTTTTCGAAATCAAAGTAATTAAATGAGGTCTTAACTTTGTCTTAATGGCTGTGACATATTTAAGGTTGACGCCAAGGCAGGCAAATTTTTATTAATTTTATGCTGATCGTCGCTGTGGTGGGTGCAAAAAAGTAATTTGTTTTCATTTGTTTAATCGCTTAATCCGGCCCGGCGAGGAGCATGCAGCAAACCGGTTTCGCAAATTAAATGAAGAAGCCTCCAGCAGCAGCAGCAGCAGCAGCAGAAACCAGCCACAAACCGAGAGAGCAGACAGCAGACAGCAGACAGCAAATACGAACCGAATGGATTGCGGAATCTTTGGTGGTCCTGCTGCAAGCCAGATCAGCGGCCTTTTGTTTTTGATCGCCAGCATGCAGCACTAAGGCCAATTTATGAACAGCTGCCCCACAATTTGCAAATATCCGTATTGCCTTGGCTTAATTAAACTTTGGCACTTTTCGTCAGTCATGGCAGAAGGGCCTTCTGCACACACACAAATACCAAAAAAGAGTTGCGTTAATTTATTGTGGCCAGTAAAATTATGTCGAAATGCCATTTCATAGAGTTCAGGCCTGAACTTGAGCGTATCTGAGAGTATCTCCCAAGCCGCAGTTCCAATTCCCGTCGACGACTCACTCTCGCTCTCGCTCTGCCTCCGGAGATGAGCAACGTAGTTGACAAAATGAGCATAAATCTCTTTTAGCACGCCGCCGCTGACTGTCTGTTTCAACACGCCTGTCAACACACACACGCAGTCACACAATCACACACACACACACACACTTAAACCCTCGTCGAGCTTGAGGGGCACCCGAAATAGCCTCTGACGGGGGCTGCCTAGTAAATCAACTGAATCGCTCATAAAAACTCGCGCAGTTGTCTTGACTGTTGTTGTTGTTGTTGTTGTTTATTTTCTGACTGTATTTTATTTTTAATTGTTTAAGCAACAATGGGTGCTTAAGAATCTAAATAAATAATAATAAAACGCACGCAAAATCAACGAAGTTTTAATTTTGAATTGGTTTATATCATTTCCTGGGCACTTTCCACATTTCCTATAAAAATGATACAAAACACAATAAAAAATATATTACGATTTTATTGTGCAATTAAAACAATTGAATTATGCACAGATAATTACGGAAAAAATTTAATTACGATGAAGTAGTATTAACTTTTATTTATTCTATTTTTTTATTACTTATCTGAACGGAAGAGTAAAAATGAACTCTGAGAAAGTTGCTCGAATTTTTCTCGTATAAACTGAAAAATGAAGATTAGCCTAAAGCAGATTTCTAGCGACTGCAAAGTGTAGCATATTTAGAGGCTGTCGTAGGATGTGTTCTTGGAATCAATACACACATTTAAAAATTCATTACATAAATTTAATAAAACTACTTCAAAAATAAAAGTTTAGGTATAAAATTTAAGCCAATTAAAGACTCAATTTTGGAATTTGATCAGCCAAAAGAGATTTCCTCGAAGATATGAAATCTATCAATTTGAATCTATATTTTTTGTGTAACTTTCTACTGGTTAAACAAAACTAATTTTGCCTAAGAAATTGTTGCACATTTTTACTTAGAAAAAAACATAATTTTGCAATGTCTGTTTATTATCCAAAGAACATGCAAAGAATTAAACTGAATATGCTGATTCATACGAATTTCCATCGCTGCAAATTTTAAACATTAAATTTTCAGTAAAATGTAGTTTTTTGATAATTTTAAATAATATCAGAATGGCAAATATTTCTCGAAAAAAATCAGTAGTATAAATATTTTATGCAATTGAAAAGTAGCGATTGCTAATTTTGAAATGCTCTTGCATTTAAAGATGATCTAAATAATATAAAATATATATTTATTTTATATTTATTTATTTAAATAAATTTTTTGGGTTTATATGTTCAGGCGAGCATATCAATCGCCTGTAATTTAATATGATTAAACGTATATATATATATTAATACGATCTTTAATATATATATAAACTTCTGTTACTGCCATTTGTCACAATGTTTTTCCGTGGAATGGCAAAGAAACCCCGTCCAGAACAAGTAGGGCAACTCAAATGCGATTTAGTTCGCACTTAACTATTTTCCAATTACGTTAATTGCTCAAAACATGACTTTTTTTGTTGTTTTTGTTATTGTTCGCGTTGGAGGAGCTGTGTGGCACAATACACAATCATTTCTTCGAACACAAACACACACAGAAATACACTCCCACAAACAAACAAACAAACACACTCAAACAGACAGACACATACATGTACACAGAGCGAAACAGACAAGTGAGGAAGAGATCTCCGTCATGGATCCATGCGGATTGCTTGTGGCTTATTTTAGCTGACTTTAAGTTTATGAAGAATTACGAGGAAGGCACTTAAACGAATTGTTGCTGCGTATGCTGCGTGTCTGGTCCATAAAACTTTTATGACCCATTGATAGTGCGAACAAATCTACTGAGTTCCCGCGTCCCCGCGTCCCCACGTCCCACTTTCCACTTGCCACTCGCCACTCGGCACACTCCACGCCTTTCATTTGGCAGTCCACCTTGTTTGGTGAAGGTGAAGCAAGTTTGACAGTTGGTTTTGAATTTGATTGAAGCCAAGTGCAATTGTTGGCCCGATCTTTTTGTATGAGTACATTGTTTATGGCATTTCGCAAGCAGCGCGTTTGGCATCCATTAATCATGACCAGAAATTGCGCTGCCGATGCCCAACGGATTTTTTATTGTTTTTTAAGCAACCCACAAGAGGCAGCAGCATTTCCATTTCCATTTCCAATTCCATCTCATTTCTTGTTTCCAGGCTCGTCAGTTTCTATTTTCATTTAATAGACATATTTGCTTGCCACAAAAACTTTTGCGCTTTGTTTATTTGTGGAATCAGCGCCGTCAAACCCATAACAACAACAAGTCCAAATCCATATCCAAATCCACAACTACATCCCACTTCCACGTCAGTGTTGGTAATGTGTTAACAGAGCAGATAAGTCAAGAGCTGAGCGCCTGAGACTTGTGCGCAAACATTTTGACAACTTGTGAATTTTAGTACGCCAGCAATATAAAAAAAAGAAGAAACAAACCCTGACTAAACGCCCTCATACGCACAGTGGTACAAAAGCATAAACCATAAACCATAAATACAACACACAGTATATAAAAATAAGAAGCAACCACAACAAAAAACATCTCCAATCACCAAATGATGCCGAAATCATTTAGCCACTCACAGAAATTCAACGAAAAATAACATTGAAATGTTCTATAAACAAACAAAAACCAGAAAAAAAGCGCCAAGCAACGATTAGCCCATATACGTAATGCTGGAGAGCAGGAAAGCTGGAGTGCTCCATACGGCTAATCGAGATCACCATTGAGACCGGCTGCAAGTGGGTTGCCATAACAGTTCTTGGATAACTTAATTAATACCTCAAAATTAATTCAAAGATTATCTTAAAAAACAGCCGATGGGTCATATAAAAAATGTATTAAAGGCGACAATTTATTTTGTATAGATTAGTTTAATCAATTTTTGAATTTAAAAATATAAATTAAATATAAATGATTATTCAATTTTATTTATTTTATTTTTTATTATTTGTGAAAATAGTATAAAAACTTCGTTCTCTCCCCGAGACAAACTTTAATCAATTTTTGATATTAAAAACTATTTACTAAATATCCATAATTATTAAATTTTATTTATTTTATTTTTTATTATTTGTAACTCTATTTTTATATATTAAATTATCGTATTATAATTTGAAAATCGTATACAAACTTTGTACTCTCCTCGAGACAAACTTTAATCAATTTTTGATATTAAAAAGTATTTAATAAATATCCATAATTATTAGATTTTATTTATTTTATTTTTTATAAAATGTTTGGAACTCTATTTTTATATATGTAAAATAATCGTAAGCTCTGCAATACATCTGAAAATAGTATTCAAACTTCGTTCTCTCTTCCGAAAAGTTATTAGCCCTGTCACATGTTGAGTTTGGCGTACGAATTCCATCCGCATGCGGAAGCGGGGGCGAGGGCGAGGGCGGGTGGGCGTTTGTTTTGTTGTCGAGGCGCCGTCGTCCGAGCGAACGTCGTCGGCAGCACGAGATTAACACGCCATGCTCTAAATTCTGCTGACTGTTGACTAAGCTTTTGGTAGCAAATGATGCGTCGGCTGCTGTTGACGCTGAAGCTGCCGGAGAACGGAGCGCTGGAACTCGACCAAGCGCTGTGAAATGAAATCTGTTTTATTGTATTTGAGAATGATTAGACGTCCAGATACGGCGACGAGGCGTTATTATGCGAACGTGTGTGCCCAGCTAAAGATCATCTCCACGCGGACTCAGTATGCAAAGCGATGAAACTATTCTGCTCTGTGTGAGAAACTCTTTAACTGTATGTTTGGGCTACAAAGTGGCACAGTTTTACGAGCCTTTGACTTTTGGGTCGACGGTTTGTTACCTGCCCGCTCGTCGTGGCCTAGCCCAACAACGAGAGCAGCAGCAGCAGCAGCAGACGACGGGCAGAGGCAATGTCGGTAACCTTTTTTGGGGTTTTTTATCGCCGGGGCAGAGATACACATAAAAAACACAACACAGATGACAAGTTTGTCGCGTGTAAACAATTTGCGGCAGCCCCAAAAAAGGCGGTGCGGGTGGCACCTCTACCAAGAGAGAATGGGGGAGCGAGAGAGAGAGAGAGTGTCCAAGAGCAGGACGCTTGTGGGGAACGTTGCGATAGCAGTAAGACGGATATGAAGAGAAACAATGCCTTTGCTAGGTATGCCGCGTAGGAGTTAACAGTGTCTGCTAATAAGTTGCGAACAGAGAGTAGAGGAAAACAAATTGTGATACAAAAAAATAAACGAATTTTGAAAATAATATAATGAAAAAATTAACTAATTAATATATAAAAATTAAATAAATTATAATGAAACAAATTGTTACGGAATTAACAGGACTATAAATTTAATCACTTAAAAATATGCAAAAATTTTATAAAAAATCGTTTGTTTATTTACTTAATAAATAAGTGTATTAAAAAAATATAATTAACTCGTTATCAATGCAAGTTAAGCTATTAAAAATCTATTTAAAACTTTACTTTACTTAGTCACGCACATTTGCACTTGGTACACATACAATTAACGACAACTGTAAGCTCTGTGGGCAGAGCACACAGCCGAACGCACGACATTCCCATGCCTACAGAGATACATTAGAAAATATCTCAAAAAATCAACAAAATAACAGCGACGTCGACGTCGATGTCGACGGCAACAGTGACAGCGACTGCGAGCAGAGACAATGCTTCGACGCTTGTTGTTGTTGTTGTTGTTGAGCGCACAGAAAGCACATGAGTGAAATACATTTTCACGCTTCTAAACAGAGCAGCAATAAGAAGAAGAAGAGCAACAGCAGCAGCAGCAGAAGCAGAAGCAGAAGCAGCAACAGCAGAAGAGACTTTTTGACTACGACAACAACAGGCACAACAACAACAACAACAACAATAACAACAGCAATAATACCAACAACAACAAGAACCATTCATCGCCTACAATTGCCCACAACAGAATTTATGCCGGCATTTGTGCTCCCGATGCCAAACGCAGACGCAGATCAGTCAAGAGTCAGCGCCGAGCCAGCGTCGATCGCAGTCGCATTCGTAGTCCGGACGGAGACGTAGACGTTAACGGAAGAAGACACGGCCGATGCCGGAGACGATGCCGTAGAATTGCGAAGCGTTTTTCGCCAAACACAAAAAAACACGAAAAGTGTGCGCCACTATTTTCAAATCCCGCAGAGCGTCGCGAGCTGTGGCCGGCAACGGAACAGAGCGAGAGACTTTCAACAGACCAGTACAAAAAATCAAAAAAAAAATATATATAAAAAATAAAATAAAATAAATAAAAAAAAAATTCAAAGCAGCAACATAAGCAACACCAAAGTGAAACACAACACAAGCAACATCGACAAACAACAACAACAACAACAAACAGAAGAAGAAGAAGAAGAGCAACAAACGCGATTCTGTGTTTCAAGTTCGTTCAACGTCGCGAGTTTTAGTTCTGTGCATTCATTTTTTTTTTTTAGGTCGGGTTCCCAGGGCCGAAGAGCATGGGAAAAACAGGCTAAGGATACGCCAAAAAGGCAAAAAATCAGGCAGAACAAGAAGAAGAACAACAACAACAACAGCAGCAACAAAAATACAAAACGAAAAACTGCAAACCGAAACTGGAAGCTGGCTGAGCTTCATCTTTTAGCCAGAGACTGCGCTTTGATTAAAGCGCGCGTTTAATTTCATTTTTTACGCTACTCCACCAAGAAGAAGTTCTGCAACCCTCTGCCCACCACTGTCCCCCCCCTTAACCCACTCAGTTCAACGTCTTAACGCACTACCAGCTCGCATTTTGGTGCGACTCCACCCTTCCAACTATTTTTCAACATTTTGCGCTTTGATTCGCTGTTCACATTTTGGGACCTGGGACCTGGACTGGCCAACTAGCTGACTGGCTGACTGGCTGCTTTGTGGCCTGGATCCAACTCCTGCGCTGGCTGGCTCCTTGGGCTCTGCTCAGTACGCCGGCAGCTTTCTCCGTGTGCGTACGTACCACTCAACGCAGCCGTTGTGCTTCAAGCAAAAAAAAAAATAAGAACGTATTAAAAATAAAAATAAAAAATATATTAAAATAAAACATAAAAGTGAAAGATCTGTGAGATCAGGCGGCGCATCAACATCATCATCATAATCATCATCATCATGATGATAATCTGCTTGTGATTTTGTGATCGCGATGCGTCTGTTGTCGCCTGTATTCATCAAGTGCACCACTCGTCTCTCACCTCCAGCTTCACTTTAGGCCACGTCGAACTGAAAGTATCTTAAAGTTTGCCGCTTGATTAATTCGCTCGTCACAAAAAAACACTGAAACTTAATTTTTATTTTGTTCTGTTTTGCGAAATATATTCAAATAAGCACTCACTCGTATTCGTATTTGTACTCGCATCGTGGCCGCAATAAAAAAGCCTTTAACTACCTGCCCAAATACTGAAATAAGTGCAGCAACAACAACAACAATAACAACAACAACAACAACTTGTATATAAACCAATAAAATCATTCGAGACTGGGCCACATTTGTTTGTTGCCGCTGTTGCGGCTTCGGAGCGATATGCGGTTATTCATGGTAATTGCAATTTTAATATTTGCAATGCCAATGACGGGATTCGGTTGGTAAGTTCATCATTTACAGTTAACGGAATACAACAGCAGCAGCTAATATTTTTTTTAATTTATGTGATTAGCACATCATGAAATTGATAATTACTAAATAACTTCTGGTTACTTAAGATTAGTTAGTTGGTTGGTTACTGTAGACAGATTAGATTCTTGGCAAACTAATAATTCAATATTTATTTATATATTTTCTACGTATATACTTATTATTTTAAGGCATTTATAGCCCAACTAAAATAACCAAATTCAACTTTTTACATCTCGCACCTGGAACAGTAATATTCAGTTTTTTTTTAATAGCTCTCCAACTGATTTTTTCCATTTAGAGTTTATTTATTCCATTTTTTATTTTTGCTAAAAATTGTGTTCACAAAATACAAAATACTAAAAAAAAATCGTTATCATCTAATAATTTTTTTATTATAATTTTTACAATTTTTCAACTATTTACATAAACATCAAAAATTGACTTAACTTGACTTTTTGACTTAAGATAAGTATAAATTACATAGAAATTGCCAAGTAGCAAAATGTGTATGCAATTTTGATGCATTGCGTCAAATTCAATGCCAAAAAACCCATTACAAAACGCTACTCTGTCAGATCTCATCAATACATGAGCTCGAGAGATTGGCGTAACCGTTTCCGGTATCGAGTATGGGTATGGGTAATCTGGGTACGTGTATGCTTTTGCTGACGACAACAAACCTGAAAGAAGAAATAGTGCAATAATTGGAAATTGCAAGCGACACACACACACACACACACACACACACACACACACACACTTTGAGGTGAGTCAAAGCCAAAGCCAAAGTGAAAATTCGGCCAGAGCCAATCGAGCGGACGATGTTGCCAGCGCGGGGACCTTCAAAATGTGACGTTTGATTTAGATTTAATTACATGGCAATTTTTGTGGGTATGCAAAACGTAGCCGAAAACAACTAAAACTGCTTAATGAGAGACTGATCGACTGGGAGTTACCCAGTGCATATTATAAAAACATAACAGAAAATATGCAACAAATTTTATTATTAATAGATACATTTGGAATCTGCAAAATGTCTTACAGGTATCATATTAACTTCTACTTATATTATGGTTACAGGGTATTTGGAAAAATATATTCTAAATAAATACAAAATGAAGCCGCCCAGTCTCTGTTCGAGCAAACGGATGACACTTCGAGCGGGCAGCTTTTGAATTTATGCGCGAAATTGCAGGCCAAGATAAATAAATAAAAAAAAATAGAGAAACCAAATAAATAAAGAGAATGATGGCTAACAGACATCAAATAGAAAGAAAAGTGTCGCACACAGGAAGGCAGCATAGGGGTGGGCGGGGCTGAGGAGGGCGTTTTGCCATAAGTTATGCAGTTTGCCAAAAAGTATTTGCCAGCAAAGTGGCATCAATGAATCTAAATCTGCAACTGCAACTGCATCTGGGCATCTTCTGAGTAGAATCTGAGGTAGAAAAATTGTCGCTGTCAGCGGCAACGAAATCAGCAATGTTTCGTCTTTTGGCTCAAGCATATGTCTGTGGGCGGGCGGGGCGTGCGGTGCATGTCATTTATTGGTAGGCGTGGCAGATGGGCCGGGTGGCGTAGGCGTCGCGTGGCGTAGACTGCATGACGATCTGATGAAGCCCAAAAGTGATCGTTTGCATTAATTTTATTTGACTTGTGCGCAACTGGGCGCGGCAACAGCCACCACAGAAGGAGGCCACCTGCAACATTAAAGAGTTCGGGCCACCCGGAGGCAGAGGGCAGAGCTGTGTGTACTTTATATCCATGGACAGTCAGACTGAAGCGAACACATTCAATTCAATTGAAAGCGTTCGCAATAAATTAATTAAATAATTAGAGCTCAAGTTCAGTTCAGCTGGCTGTCAGCGTTTGATGTCGCCCATGATGATAATGATGTTTTTTGTTGCCACCCCACAAAAATGTCGAGAACATGTTCGCGCCATTTCAACGCTTCATCTGTGCCGCTCAAGGGCGCCAGACAAAAACTGCGACGTGACGACAAAAAGGCGGTCAAATTGACAGTTGTAACCCCATTTTGGAGGGAGGAAGAAGCTCAGCTATGGTGGACTGTGGGCGGAGTGGAGTTGCAGCTGTGGAGAATTAATTGAGCATTTTATCATTTACTTCTCCATAGCTAAAAAAAAAGAAAAGAAAATAGAAAAAAAGGAATTATTAATATATTAAGGACATATAACTATGGCAAATAATATATTCATTCCAGAAAAGTCAATAAAATATTTATATATATATGCCAATAATATATATATATATAACTATGGCAAATAATAAATGCTTAATTTATTTCAAAAATGCAAATAATATATTTTAACTGACTTATGCCAGACCAACAACTATCGCATAATAAGGACATATTAATATGACAAATAATCATAATAATAATTAATTTCAGAAATGCCAATATTATATTTTAACTGACTTATGCCAAATATTCCCCCACAGACCAACAACTATTGCATAATTAAGACATATAACTATGGCAAATAATAAATGCCTAATTCATTCCAGAAATGCCAATAATATATTTTAACTGACTTATGCCAGACCAACAACTATCGCATAATGCATATTAATATGACAAATAATAAAATAATAATAATAATAATTAATTTCAGAAATGCCAATATTATATTTTAACTGACTTATGCCAAACGTTCCCCCACAGACCAACAACTATAGCATAATTAGGACATATAATTATGGCAAATAATAAATGATTAATTCATTCCAGAAATGCCAATAATATATATATAACTATGGCAAATAATAAATGCCTAATTCATTTTAGTAATTCTAAGAAAATATTTTAACTGACTTATGCCAAATGTTCCCCCACAGACCAACAACTATTTCATAATTAAGACATATAACTATGGCAAATAATAAATGCCTAATTCATTCCAGAAATGCCAATAATATATTTATATATATATGCCAATAATATATATATAACTATGGCAAATAATAAATGCCTAATTCATTTTAGTAATTCTAAGAATATATTTTAACTGACTTATGCCAAATGTTCCCCCACAGACCAACAACTATTGCAAAATTAGCTTAACAATCGTTGTTTATCTCCGCAGTTTGCAACAGTTGCATTTCGCATTGGAATAGTTTTCCACGATTCCGTGTTTTGTAAGCCGACAAAAAAAAAAAAAAAAACTTGGGATACTCAGCTGAATGTGTTATTTTACAGGCAAATGCACTAAATCAAACGATGATTGTGTGAGGAGGCTATTGAGATGATAATCAATGAGTTAAGCAGACTTGGCACTCGATGTGCCGTTAAATGAATGGAAATTCCATTTGACCACAGCAGCCGAAAGCAATTACTGAGAACTAACAATAAATTGTTGCCCAGTCAAATACTGATGCTGATGTTGATGCTGATACTTTTGCTGGCGTGTCTGGAATTTAATTAAAAAAAAAAAAATGGTGGAACGCTCATCGGCAGATGCACATGATGAAAATCTCGAATTTATGAACCACTACAACAATTTGATTTCAAATTAAATGAGCTCATTTCCGTCGCTAGATTCGTCGCTTGACATCGTCGCATGCGTCAAGAACTGGTTCAGTCTATTTTGGGGGCCAATTTCCTGCTTTTCATTCAATCGAAAGCCCATTCATTCCTAGGGTTCATTCATAGCCAGCTCTTTTTTTTTTTTTTGGCACTCACAGCATGCGAAATGGCAATTAAAACCCGCTGGGGCATTAATGGGTTAAACAGCACTCGTAACACACATACACACAGAACCACACTCACACACAGACAGACATAAGAGTGCCACAGTCTGTGGCACTTAGTCTCAAGCAGTGTGCTGGCGGCTGCGTTTGTTATTCCAACATCGTCGCTCTGGGAGGCGCAACAACAGCAACAACATTGCGCATACGCCGCGTGCTCCGTGTCAGTAGAGCAAAGCCATCCAAAATTTGGCACACTTTATTATATGAGATATAAAACTAGATAGTATATAGTACACCCCCAACATCATTAGGTAAGGCGTTGGCTAACAGGCGTACAACTCGGCCAATTGCCAAAATTTAATGTAGATGACTTGATTATGATTACGCCGTGAAAAGAGACTCGGCACTTATCGGCCAGCTGAGAAGAGCTGAGAGATCCGTGCAATATCGGATCACTCTTTCAATAGTGGCTAGTTACCCAATCTGAGTGCTTGTTGCATTTGGCACGGGTTCTGTTCTTCGGGTGGATTTTTAATTGCAACTCATGCGATTTGTTTATTTTGTTAATTTGTCTCTGCGCCTCTCAGCACGTTGACAGATGCATGCCTCGAACACTGCATCATAATTAAAACGCATGACCAGAGACAAAAACCCAAGGACAATGACAAAGTGCATGACGACCAAACAGACATGGGTCAAGTTGAAGGAATGACAAACAGGGAAAGGGCCCAAGGCAACTAGGCAAATGTTCTTGTCATGCAATCAGGGGAAAAAAAAAAAAAAAAAATCTGATGGGGCTGTCAGCTGCGATAATCTAAGCCAGTTCAGGGAACGGTAATAACAAGGGATACATAGGAAAAATCTCAATATTAGGCATAATTCAAAATATATGAAATATCTGAAAGAGTTTTTGAACTGTTTGGAAAAACTAAAGTTTTAACGAGCACATTTCTTATTCATCACATTTATTAAATGTCACATAAGCTCGGAGAGACACCAGATTTCTCACAGGCCGGCTGCAGCTGGGGATATGTGATTTAGCAAAGTTGCAGCCGGGAACATGGTCATGGTGAGCGGTCATGTGGCAACGCCTATTTGAGCCATAATTAAGTTAAACGTTGTCGCAATTTGCGCGCGTCGGAGACCCAAAGATTGATGTCGTCTTTGTCTTTTGAAAGTCGTGGATCTGCCAGATCCCCCAGCTCACCCTCTCACAGGTCTCTCCTGTCTCCTGTCTCTTATAGCTTGTTAAAACCGCTGACAAAAGGGCAGCCCAATAGTAAATATGCCTGAATTATTAGCTAGTCTCGCCGGCAATTGGACATGCGCATGCCCGCAGAGCCTGGGAACGAACGTGACGCATTCCACCAGTGTCAAACAGGATGATCATCAACCAAACCACTCGTTTTTTTTGTGTGTGTGTGTTTTTTTTTTGTAAAAGGCGGCGCCTGTGCACAGTGGTATATGTTAATTTGCTAATTGTTCAATGACAAACACTTTGAGTAACAAAATAAAAATATGAGGTGCCAAAAGGCAGCTGACGCCCACACACGTTGAGAGCCACGCCCACCAGATCAGAGCTCTAACTCATATGGAACAACTCCATTTGGCTTTTGGCAGTAGCCGCTGCTGACTGTGCTGGCTAATCAATTGTCAACGCCGCCGCCCACATCAAACGCCAGCGCTCCCGTTGCCCGCAGCAAAAGTGCCACCAATCCCCCGCCTCCTCCGCCAATCTGCTGCCCCTTTGTCCAGGTGGCAGCTTGTGTGTGTTTCTTGTGTGTGCACAAGAGATCAGCACTTGCGCTGACGCATTCTGTGTGGACAAATATTTGTGCGCGTAAATTGAAAACTGACCAGCCACAACAGCACTTGACTTGGCCACTGGCCAAACGCGGTCAAAAAAAAAAAAAACGCGGCCCAAACGATCAGTTGGCCAACTGAGCGGCCATTCATTCACTTGTCAACGCTTTGTTTAAATACTTTGCCACTCGCATGTTGACAAGTGGTTTAAGTCGTTGATTTGTTTACACTGCAACGCACTCGGCGCTGTGCCACCTCAAAACCCGAACACGGGGGGTACGGACGGATGGACGGACGGACGGACAGACAACACGGACAATCGCCAGAGATGCCAACTGGCGAAGACCAAGACGACGGCGACTCACGAAAATGAGTCAATCAAACGAAGTTGCATCCATTGTGCCTGTCTATTTACATAGAAAATAAGTGGCAAGAAACTGAATCCGAATTCCAAATACTCTCAGAATCTATTCAGAAATAAAAGTCATACAAAAAAAAAAAATAATATTCCCCCGGAAGAATAATTTAGTAAAATATAATTTAAAAAAATATAAATATAAATAAAAAATTAGTAAAAATATATTTAAAAAATTGTTTCTGCAATTCTCTTCGCATATTTTAAATACATAATTATAATCACAAAAATAATAATTTAAATTCAATTAAAATTATGAAAAATTGATAGTTATTAAAGATAAATTGAAATACAAATTATATAATATTTTTTTACTAATTATAAAATATTTTTTTAGTAAAATCTATTTGACAAACCCAACATGAAAGTGATTAGATGCTTCGAGCAGTGTATAGTACAGCTGAGAGAGCAGTGGACTGAAGATCGGATTGGCGTGGCATGGGTTGGGTATGGGAAATTTCAACCACTTGTCAGTGGCTACCATCAAACCGGGCACTTTGATCAAAGAAAAAAATCACTGAAAATCCATTGAGGCCTATAACGACACCAACACCAGCAAACAACCGAACAACAGCAGCAACAACAACAACAAACAACAACAACAAACAGCAACAACAACAACAACAAACAGCAATAGGGGCACACTTGGAGTTGGAGTCGCTTCGCTTCTCGGTTGTGTGAAAGCAAAATAAAGATACGTCTCGGCCAAGTGTTGCCTGTTGCCAGTTGCCAGTTGCGAGTTGCCAGTTGCCAGTTGCGAGTTGCGCTTGTGGACTGGGGGGAACTGGAACTGAAGTTGTTTAGCTGTTTCAAGTTGCCGACAGCAGCGCTGCTGGCGTTGCTGCCAGCCGGCTGCCGCTGCTCCGACTGCGGCTGCCTCTGCTGCGGCTGCTGCTGTTGCTGCTGCTGCTGCCAAAGCAAACTTCAACTTAAAAAAAAAAAAAAAATAAAAAAAAAACTAAAAAGTGTCGAACGGACGACTGCGAGTCCGCCACATCGGCAGCATCATCGTCATATCGGCCTCGGCTATTTTCCGCTTAACCAAAAACTTCCCGTGTTTGTTGTTGTTGTTGTTAGTGTTTAGTATTGTTGTTGTTGTTGTTGTTGTCTGTTGGCACTGGCAACTGGCAACTGGCAACTTGTGTGGTTACGCGCTCTGCACGCTTGAAAGGTGTTTGAGTTTGAGTTCTTTAGATCTCTCCAGTCATCAGCGCATCGACTTCGAGATCCGAATCATTGCGATCTCATCATCATCGTTTGCCAGCGAACTTCAATTGTTTTTACTCAATGTTGTTGTTGTTGTTGTAGTTGTTGTTGTTATTGTTGTTTTTTACAAGCACGTCTATCATTTATGCTCTTCTTTTGGCGGCCCAGCATTCAGTTCATGTTGCTATTCATTTTTTGGTTGTGTGTGTGTGTGTGTGTGTGTGTGTGTGTGCGTGTGTGTGGTGTGTGTGGTGTGTCTGCTCTATTTGTTTTTAAAGATTTTGTAGCTATTAAGTTGTCATAATCTCTTAGCTCGCATCGAGATCGAGTGATTGCCAAAGGCCCATTATATCCTATAGAAAGAAAGAGAGAGAAGGAAAGATAGAGAGAAAGGGAAAGCGAGAGCGAGAGACAGTGGGATAGAGACAAGGGCATGGCCACCAAGAGGGCATTGCTCGATCCAGGTGGGCAAATCGGAGCAAAGTGCTTCCAAAATATGTAGAAAATGTGCTACAATAGAACTAGAAAAATCACAAGTTTTATAAATAAAATAAAAAAATAAAATAAAAAAAAAATATTTTTTAATTGAGATATTCAGATATAAAGTGTAACTGAACTGAACTAATTTAAATAAGAACTCTTAAATCATTAGTATCTGTACAGATCTGTAAAATATATTATTTAAATGGGAATAAAAAAAAGTTAAGTAAATAATAAGTAAATCATTAAGGTGCCACTTTTCCAGCTCAAAATTAAATTTAAATGGTAATTATTCACTACGGCAACACTATGAGTCCATAAGTTAAACTAGTCAACAACAAAAAAAACCGATAAGCACTGAAATATGTGGAATTGGAAATTTGAAAAAGTTTTAAGGGTTTGGCCATTCCCCATATCAGTTCTTTGTCATCGATGAATAACTTGGTTTTGGAGGCCTCATTTTGAAGTTGCCGATTCTTGGCAGTGATTTCTTTGGCTCGTCATTTCGCTGAGTCAGCTGCTATGTTGAGCAATGTAAATTACCACATTAATTGCTAAAAATAACGCAAATTCCTTGGAACAGCAACACACACACAAACACACACACTAGTAAACAAAGAGAGAGGGGAGGGTTTGGCGGTCAAGACTGACACAAATCGATAGACTCGCCGCACATCAATCACAGAACTGAGCCGCGCTATTTTGCGGTAGCTGCGTTTTGGGGCCCTATAAAACGCCTCGTCTGCCACTATTTACCCAGCCCCGGAACATAAACTTGCAATACACTTCAACTTAAATTGCGCAAAGTTCACGAGCAAAGCAAATTTCACGCGAATGTGCAATGTGAAGAGCGTAAAAAAAGAAAAAAAAAACAACAATAACAACAACAACAAACTGAGAACTGCGAACGAAAAACAATTGAGCTATTAAAAAGTCATAAATCTGAAATGGAAAAACATAAATCAGCGCCAAAGGCGCGCACACAAAAACAATTTAAACGCCGCCGCCCAGTGGCTGACACATATGTATATATATCAATATATATATATATATATAAGAAGTAGGCAGATAGAGGGAGCAGAAGGAACGGGAAGGGGGAATCTTTCCCTGCAGCAACGCATGCTCCACGGCTGCACCCACATTGTACGCTGCTGCTGCCCGTAATTATTAATTTTCCAGCTAAATTAAATTTTAACGCTGCTGCTGCGCCAAACGGCATTCAAAATGAAAACGAAAATTGCATCGATTGAGAAAATTGCTAAAAAAAAAAAACGAAAAAAAAAACAAATTAAGTGGGTGTTGTGTGCAACACACTCGACTACACTTGAGTGTATCGGTGTGTGTGTGTGCAGTCAGCCACAATTTTATTGAGCACCGCCGCCGCCGCTTCGCGTAGAACAATAAACAAACCAATTGCCAACTGTCTGGCTTGGTGTGTGTGTGTGTGTGTTCGTGTATGTGTGTTTTTGTAGGGAATGCATCTGTGTCTATACAGACACTCTTTTGGCCACAGATGCAGATGCACCACATTGCGTATACGCCACAGCGACTGGGCTGCAAAAAGAAATTTAGTTCAACCATCCAAGCAATTTTGATACGCTTTGTTTTCCTTTCTATTCTAACCAAATAAACGCAATTTTCCGCTACTTTGCTGCCAGCAACAATAAATGCAATCGTTTTTTATGAACTTTCCTGCCGAATGATGCGAGTAAATACTGTATACACTTCGAGGCGCCACACAGCAGCTAACTACAAATTTAGATTATTATAAATAAAAGTATTAAAATTGGTATGCAAATTATCAACACCAAAAATATTTCTAAAATTTTAGTATGTATCAGTTGAATAGTTAACAAAAGCTAAAAATAATTTATGTATTTTAATTTATTATTATAATTAAAGAAAAGTATTTAAAATGGTATGCAGATTATCGACACAAATATATTTCAAATATTTCAATATTTATCAGTTGAATAATTAACTAAAGCTAAAAATAATTTATTATTATAATTAAATAAAAGTATTAAAAATGGTATGCAGATTATCAACACACAAATATTACAAATATTTTTATATGTATCAGTTGAATAATTAACTTAAGCTACAAATAATTTATGTAATTTCATGCAGAACTAAATATATCAAATAAATAGTAAATATTTAAATACAAATAATGGAAAATTACAAATATTAAATAATTTTACTCATCTTTTCTAGGGCCGAGGGCACAAATATATTACTCGATCCAAATCTGATGTGTAAAAAGACACGTCGTCTGCGTGGCAAACTGGCCGAAATCTGCCGGCATGATTCGGCGCTGCTCAAAGAGATCATCAATGGGATTAATCTGGGTTTCCGCGAATGCGAATTTCAATTCCGCAATCGCCGCTGGAACTGCACCGTGCTGCGCAAGAGCATGAGGAAAATCTTAATGCGCGGTAAGTGGGTAGCTAACTAAATGCAGCCGCTAGATACAAAAAAAAAAAAAAAAAAAAAAAAACAATATTCTAGCATTTAAATGCAGGCATTTATGCATGCTGCATGCAATGTGGCGACACACACAAAGGCAAAACGGTGCAGCTTTATTATGCAGCACAAACTGGCAGCCTGTCAACACTTGCTGACTCAGACGTGGTGATGGTGATGGTGATGGAAAGGGGAGCCGCGACATTGGGGCAGGTAAAGACTGCCCCGCAATGCTGCCTAATTACAGCTGAAGTTCAGCGTCTTCGAGGCTGGCAAACTGGCAAACTGTCAGGCGGCAGGCGACCGCATCATCCATCATCAAGTTGCATAATAAAAATTTTGCGCCCGCTGATGAATAGCGCCTGAAATGAGCCTACAAAGCTGTCAATTTTAATAAATTATTGCCCGAAATGGTCAAAAGGTGTGCACTGGTGTGCCGTATATAAGTATATGCCCAGTGTGCTCCTTGGAGCAGCACAGCACTTAATGACAACAATGCGCAAACAAAACACATACCAAATTATCTGCAATAAATTCCACGCCAGCGGATTAAAACTGCGCTCCCTGTCAACCTGTCAGCTATCGAGAAAGGAGCCTCTTTTCACTCCAAGGCTGGTGCTGCTGCCATTCCATTCCATTTGGGGTGGTGACTGTCCGAAAAGACATATCACCTGTCCACACCGCTTCCATCCAGTCCATTTCACTGCAGCTACAACTCAGTTTGCCTCGACTCGACTCGACTCGCCTCGACTTGACTCGACTCGTATTCTCTTTCGCATTACAAGCATATGCAAATTGTGTTGCGATTACAACTGCGATTTCGATTTCATTAAAACGTGACTGCAATGCGATGCAGTCGCTGACAGGGCCAACTCGAGAGTCACTCGAGATTTGCATAGAGATCGCACAGAGTAATCAGCGATCGGTTATCGAAGCACCAATAAATCATTTTGTCACCGAAACTGACAAATTGACATCAATCATGCGACGACGCATGTTGACAACCCAATTCCGCATTATCACCAGGCGATGCGATAATAAAACTGAGTAATTATCGATGTTGCCATCGAAATGATAATCGTTACTTAAATCAGCACTTAAGTGATAAATTAAATTTCATTAATTGCTATAGTTTTGTAATGCAAACAGACGAACAAACTTTTGATTATATTTGTAAGTGTTCAGGAATAAATATCAACTGCGAGTAGAGATGGAAATAATAATTTGCATGACATTTTCATATCATTATAAGAATATATAATGATAACATATACTCAGATACTCCATTAGTCCAGGGGCAATCTTAAATTCCCATTAAATTGCAATTTATTTTATAATATATACTAATTTGCCTGCACATCTCCCCTTTTACTGCGCAGACTCCCGGGAAACGGCGTTTGTGAATGCCATCACTGCGGCGGGCGTTACCTATGCGGTGACCAAGGCGTGCACCATGGGTCAACTGGTGGAATGCTCTTGCGACAAGTCGCACATGCGACGCAATGGCGGACAGCCCCAAATGGTGAATGCGGCCACCGCGGAGGCAGCGCTCGAGCGTCAGCAGCAGGCAGCGCTACTGCGCCAACAGACGCCGCAGCAGCAACGCAACAACAGCAACAACAACAACAACAACAACAACAGCAACATCATGACGGATATTTCACTTGGCAGGCAGCACAACAATCGCCGGGCGGGGGCAGGCAGGCGAGGACGTCGCAAGTTCTGGGACAACATCAAGTTTCCGCAGGGCGAATGGGAGTGGGGCGGCTGCAGCGACAATGTGAACTTCGGGCTGCGACATTCGCGTGCCTTTCTGGATGCCAAGCAGCGACAGCGGCGCAGCGATCTGGGCACACTGGTCAAGAGCCACAACAACAATGCTGGGCGACTGGTAAGCGAAGAAGGCAAAGAACTGTTTTTGGTTTACAAAAGTTATTAGAAATTAGAAGAAATCCAACTAGGAAAATAATCTAGTTGAGCATCAATTCGCTCCTAGCAGATGCACATTTCTCAATTTGCCAAATCTGGAAATGATTTTTGTTTTGCACTTTCAGGCGATACGCGATGCGATGCGTTTGGAGTGCAAATGCCATGGATTGTCCGGGTCGTGCACGGTGAAAACCTGTTGGTTGAAGATGCCGCCGTTTCGTGAGATATCGGCAAAGTTGCGCGATAGATACGATGGGGCACGCAAGGTGGCGCTACGCAACGATGGCAACAGTTTCATGCCAGAGACGCCGCACACGAAGCCGCCAAATAAATACCAGTTGGTCTACGCCGATGATTCCGCCGACTTTTGCACAGCGAATGCCAAGACCGGAGCGCTGGGCACCCAGGATAGGGAATGCAATGCCACATCGTTGGGGGCAGACAGCTGCGATCTGTTGTGCTGCAGTCGGGGGCACAAGCATCGTGTGGTTAAGGAGTGGACCAACTGCAACTGCGTCTTCAAATGGTGCTGTGAGGTGACGTGCGAGAAGTGCCTGGAGCATCGTGAGGTCAACACCTGTCTATAGATTGGGGAGAGAGTCGCTTCACTTGGGGGTGGGGGTACTTGGGATGTTTTGGGGTTTCGTTTTCGGCATAGTCATGAACATATTTGAAAGCTTTCCATTTCGCGTGATAAACAACAGTTTGAAACACACAACGTTTTGCTGCAGTCCACTTTTAAGTATTAACTAACACTAGTGAAGTAACACACACACACACACACACACACACAGTAAACGAGATGATTTTAGCCAGGCTCTAGGCCGTTCTAGCTGTAAATACTACTACTACTAAAGTAACAACAATTATACGAAACATTTAAGCTTGTAAATAGACGTAATAAAAACACACAAAAAAGAAAAAAAAATTAATTCTTTGAATTATTTCAATTAGAAATGGAAAATAAATTATGTTGTTTATTTTTTATTAAAATAAATGAGTATGAAAATCAAATGAGTAGTCAAAGATTATTTACTTTAAAATATCTCCATTTTTAGCAGTTGTAGTAGCTTCAATTAATTGCAACAAATTGAATATGAAAACAGTTAAAATGAAAAAATCGTTGACTTTATTCAAAACGGAAATGTATCTCAAATTGTTTCGACCATTGATTGAAATCTGCATAAATGATTAAGCGTAATTTAATGAAGACTACAAAAAAAAAAAAAACTCCAATGAAAAACAAGTTTTACAAATGTCGCTGCGAAAGCTATACTTGTATCTGTATCTATATCTGTATCTGTGAGCTGTATCTATATCCGTAGCTGTATCTTTAGGTGTATCTGTGCCATTCACGAGTATTGCCAACTAACAGTAGCCAGTATCTGTATCTGTATCTGTATCTGTATCTGCCAGCTGCTGTTTCGCTATATCCACTGACTTTCCCATAAATTAAAACAATTTTATTGTTGTCGACACGAGATAAAAATCTACAGAAATTTGCCTAAACAGTCAACAAACAAAAACAGAAAATTGATTTGCCTTCATGCATAAATTATTATCGTTCGATTGTTGTTCAATGATTTGAATGCATAAATTAAAAAATCAAATAGATGTCGCCAAAATGCATTCAATTAAAAATAACCAAACAATGATCTTATAAAAAAACAAAACAAAACAAAACCCAACCCAACAGAAGCCAATGAATCGCTTAAATTGTCTTAAATTTAAATAGCTTTTATCGAAAGCCAACAAATTAAATGAGAAATAATATTTATTTACTTATTTGATATATATACATAAATATTTAAACAACAACAACTTTAGTTAAAGCAGTAATGATTATTATTTACAAATGGTTTTAATTTTAATTTCGAGTTTAATAATTTAACTCACTAAATCTTGGAAAATTTACCACATTTTTGAATACTGATATCAAATATATAATTTCCGCCCAAGCTATTTTTATATATAAAAATTTAAGTTTATTTTTTTTCCAATATCTAAAGTCTAGCACAGTGCGGCAACCACACTCCGCGCCCAAATGGATAATCTCAGCTTAGCAGCCGCAGCAATCTCGGCTTAAATTTTGATATTCCAACAACGCAAAGAGATGCTCCAAGCAGATGCACAAAAAATACCCGAATTCCATTCCATTTGCCTACTGCTGCTGCTGCTGCTGCTGACTACTGGACTGGGCCAGGTCAATCTCAGTGAAAACAAGCCCATGCCAGCGATAAGATACAACAACAACAACAACAACAAAGCAGCAACAGCAGCATTTTCAGTGCTACAGCAACAACTAATTAACAATCGCATTCATTTTATTTATCGTACAAATGCAAACCGCTCGACTTCCAAAACTGTATCTGCATGCATTTATAAGGCTCGGTTTAGCATCTCTCTCTCTCTCACACTCTCTCTCTCTCTCTTTCTATCTCTTTCTCTGTTGTACAGATCGACACAACGTCGATCGCATCGCCAGGCAGCATCGCGTTCTACACTTGACTGAACAAAATGTATGGTGAGATACTTGTCGCTGGGGTTGGTGGCGGGGGGGAAGAGGCTGCAAGGTACAGATTCAGTGGCTTTATCTTGGGCGCGTTAATGAGATTTGCTTGTATCTGGAGCCATTCGGTAGATGCATATCAGTGGGTTTCAATTAATTGTGGCGACGCTTATTAGTCATCCATCTAACAAACTAAACTGATGCTGCTGGCTGGGCACTGGCGCTGGAGCGGGCACTGGAGCTGGCGCTCTAAAGATCTCACTGAGATACATAAATGTATATAAGTAATGCGGTTTCTCACTCACCTAGTGTTATGCCATTGACCCCAAACTGACCTTGGTCAGTTGGTAACTTCTCTCTTTCTTTTTTTTTCTCTCTGTTTTTTGGTCTTTTTCAGCTGCGCAATTTATGTTAATAAAAAATGCATTTTAATGCCGTTTCTAGATCAAAGTTCTTTCCGGCGGCTTTTTTTGTTTCAAGTGGCGCCTAAAATGGCGCCAGATATATCACAATTCAATACATATTTTTTTTAAATTAATGGCTTAATTTTTAAACTGTTACACCTACTGCATTTTAGCGAAGGACTGCCTATGCCAGATATCAGACGCTGCTGATCACTGCAAACAATTTTAGCCAAATTACATTCAATGTCCGCACAGAGAGTGAGTGAGCGAGTGAGAGACGAAAAAAGAGAGAGAGGGAGATGGAGAGAGAGAGAGAGAGGGAAGAACAGACGGGGCGCTAAAAGAACAACTATTAAGACTGCTCGAGCGACGTCTCCGGGTCTCGGGGCCGCAAACAAAACCTGAAACATGAAATTCCTGCGTAATTTGTAAGGAAAGGCGTGAAGAACACCAACGAAGGCAACACCTTAATTAATGTTATTAAAATGGAACGAACGACCGACGGACCAGCGATTGGACCTGCACCTCAAACTCAAACTCAAACTCATACTCAAAAGCAAACTAAGAACCGAGCCTCAGTCCGAAACCCATTGGAGTGCAGGTCCAGAAGCAACAAAAAAAAAAAAAAAACAAAGATGAAGGCAGACACACACACAAACACGGACTCAGAGCGGCTAAGAAGAATGTGGCAGAAAAGGGAAAAAGGTTTTGGACCGTGGTCCGCTTGATCGATTTTTTTTTTTGTATTTTTTTTTTGGTTGCTTTCTTGGGCTGACTCCTCTCGATCGTTTTGGCCATGCACGTTCCGGTCGCTGCTCGAGCACACTGGGAATGGGAATGGTTGATTGCGAAATGACCTGTTGTCTCTATTTGGGGTTTGGTGCAGCCTAAACGTTTGCCAAAAGATATTTGGAAAGTGGTCAAAACTGTTGCCCTTCTGTCGGGACAATTAAGAGGAGATTTAATGTTCCTAGTAAATAGACAAATAATTTGAAAAGTTAATTAATTGTTAATTTAGTTCAAATTATTTAATTATATAATACTTTTTCATATTAGAGCTCGTAGCAATACTTTATAGTAATCTATATGTGTGTTCCCAAATTCCGAACTCGATCTTTACAATCAGCAAATAGGGTATCTACCAGAGAACGTCTTTCAACCCGCAAATTTTTTTGGCCTACACTCAAACAAAAGTTTCTCACATTTTCGCAATGCAAACACAATGAGGTATTTATTCTAAAGCATATAGAATAGTGTCTACATCAAACTCTCTTTCGAAGAGGAGGAGACTGTTGCAACAACTGATGTTTGCTGTTTGCTGCTGCTTCCCAGCATTCTGAGCCGCCAACAGATTTATCACTGGGCACTGAGCACTGAGCGTTGAGCGTTGAGCGCTGACCACATGACATATTCATTAAATTTGCCACATTATTGCAGTAACACAGATGGGGCAGACAACAAAGAGCAGCCTGGTTGGAGATGGTCATCTTTTTGACACCTTAATGCGGTAATTAGGGTTTTCTCAGCATTAAGTCTCAGACTGCGGCAACACCCGGGCCATGCCCTCGGCCCCCGTCAACGGACCATCCTTAAAAGGCGATCATCATGAGCAAATATTAACACGGCGCAAAGACCAAAGAGGCGATAGCATCTGTGGAAACTCACTTCACGGGCATAGGAGGAGCAGTGTGCAATGGGCAAATGGTCAACGCCTGTGTGTTGTGGCCGTTAACGGTTTATGCCAAATTGGCTTAAATTATTAAAAGATTACAGCCAAAGATCATTAACGCCAACACGGCGATCTCGCAGCCACAAGCGAGAGAGCGAGAGAGAGATCCTTGCGATTTGGGTGTGAAGATTATGACACAGCACAAAATAAAACACCAGCCCGATATGCGGCAGGGGCATCAAAGGTAGGGTCAGATCCAGGTCCCGCCAACGGCAAACGTGGTAACGTCGTCGGCGCAGGGGTATGCCAAGGGGAAGGGAACAACTTCGAGGAGCAGCAGGCGCTGCAATTAATTTCAAATTTTTTAACATCTCACGAATGAAGGAACAATCGCAGCAGCAGCCAACGCAGACAGCTGGAGAGAGACAGCAACAGTGGAAGAAAGAGAGAGGGAGGTGGGGAAGGGGAATTTTAAAGAAAAATTGCAGACAAATTAAGATAAATGAATTGTTTAATTGTTGCATGCGGCTTTTACTTATATTGTGGAACTGCTAATTTATCTTGTAAAGTAACTGCGAAAAGGCTTAAAGAATTCTAAATTTGAATTCATTTATTTTTTTACACATATATAAAAATATACCATCAATAAAAAACAACTTAAACAATTTAATATATTTATTTAATATTACTAGAGCAAACATATTTTAGCCAAGCATTTTAAAGTGAACTTCTTCAATTGATTAATTATAATTTGATTGAAATTTTGTAAACTTCTTTAATTGAAATTTTGTGGCAAACATAAAAAATGATAGAGAGTAAGAAGGGGTCAAAGTGTAACCTATTCAATAGGCGCTTGCCACTTGACCCCATTGAATGGAAGAATTACAATTAATTTGAGCTCAGCTTGAAGTGCTATTAGAGGGGCATTAACACCCGCTTGTCCACATTGTATACATAAATGTTTGCGGGTTTCATCAATCAACGTCCTGATGTCTAAATAATGCAACACACACACACACACACACACAAAAGGCCACTGTCTATCTGTGTGTCTGTTAGCTTGCCACAAAGGACTACCGCACTAATTAATACTGCCGCCCTGGCTGACTGATGGCACAAAACAGATTCGTGTTGCAGCAACAAACACACACACACATACACACAAAAAAAACGCAGAAGAGCAACACCATTCTAAGCTAAATAAAGTTATTAAGCTGAGCCAAGGGCCAAAAGGGAAATGTTGCCAAAAAAAAAAAAAAGGGAAAAAAAAACACATAACCAAAAATGAAATACGCAAAAAGGCAGAGGAAAAGAAACGAAGCAAAAGGCCCAAAACGCAGCATGTGTTAAAATTATATAGAGAGTGCGTGTGCGCAGCGGACCCCCCTAATGGAGGCAGCAGACCCACAGGGATGGGGCACACGGACTCTCTGGCCTCATGGACACGAGAAGTTCGCCAGAGTTAATAAAAAACACATAATTGCGTATGTTTGGACCAGGCACATACGGTTTCGTGCCAACTCAAGTCCCAGGTACCGCTCAAGATGCCTTCGATTCCGCTACGTTACTGCCCACACTCCAACCGTTCCGCCCCATCCCTTCAGCACACACACACACACACACACACCGGCCGCGTGCTCAAGTGCGAAGTTCTGCGCAAACGCCAAGCGCCTGTGAAAATATGATTTTTGTTGCCATTTCGTGTTTTGCCACTTTGGAGGTCTTCATCATTTTTTTAAGTTGTCTCTCCCCGTCTCACTTGGGTGTGTGTGTGTGTGTGCTTTTTGTGTTTCCATAAAACTGACCCCATAGGCAGTGAAATTAAGTTGATTTTTAATGCAGTCATGGTGGATAAACTGCAAGGTGGCTTCGACCAGCTTACAAAACAACCAAACTTTGAATTATTGGCGACTGTAAAATATATAAAATCCAAAACTGAGTTATGATTTTTATATATGAAGTTAAATCAGCTAATTATTTTTTATCAACTTGCTGTATTATTATAATTTTTATAATAACCAAAGATTTTACTTCATATTTTAAGTACTATTTAATATTTATTTTTTACGCTTTTTTAATATTTAATATTTTACGCTTTTTGTTTGCATACTCTGCTATTAATAATTATCTTACAATCACTTTATTTGGTTATCAACCCTAATAAATAATTTTAAAAAAAAACTTATCAAAAATGTAATTAAAATGTATATACAAAATATATCTGTCAACTAAATAATAAATTATCAATAAATAAATAAATTATTCTGTGAATGCATTTTTGCTTTTTACAAAATATATCTGTCAAATAAATAATAAATTAAATATCAATAAATAAATAAATTACTCCACGAATGCATTTTTGTTTTATTCGTTACTGGCACAAGTATATTAATTTACTTTCATCGTTCATCTTTTATGATCCACAGTTATTAGCTGAAATGCCTTTCATGTGGCCAAAACCCACACGCTTGCCATACCGAGCTGCTCATCTCTTGTCCAAAAACTATCCAATACTTCCGCGCTTGCTCACTGCCCACGTTCCCAGAACGTTGCCATAATAAATTTCAACTTGTCTACACCTATTTTTGCAAACATTTAAAAATCATTACACTGACTTTTTCATTATGCTTCGCAACCGACCAGACCGGAATACCGGAGACCAATGGAATGGAGACCCTTCGTCGGCCACAGTCATTCCGCGTACCGGCCGGCCGGCCGGCCTGATGACCTTAAATTAAATGTGCAGCACATGAATTATGTAAGCTGTTTAATAAAGTGATTCCATTTGCATGCAAGAGCCCCGCACGCATGCGCAGCGGGCAGTCAGTCGTCCAGTGCCGATCCGCACATGGACCACGAGGAACAACAACTTACTCACAGAACTGGACCCCGGAGCGGAGGCATCGCGCAGCGCGCGCTGATTGTCGCTTAATAAAAATGGTTATTGTGTTTCTGCAAGAGGCAAAAAAAAAAGAGCAGAGAGTGAGAGAGAAGGGACAGGGGCTGGGGCAGAGGCAGATTGCAGCGGCTATTTATGTGTGGCTTTTGTAAGAATTATTAATGTAAATCTTTCATAATTTTCTTAAGCGGTGCGCGTGCGCGTCCAGGAAAGCAAACGCTGAGATACTTGGAAACTGGACGGGACTTACAATGATTTATGGCGCCATCTGGCAATGCTGTGTGGCATCCTGTGTGCAGAGCTTTAAAGCTTAAGCTGTAACACGTGTACAGCTTTAAAGCTTTAAGCTCCCCATGCCTTCATCTCTCCCTCTCTCTCACACTCACGCGCGCGTTCATTTAGTATTTGGCTCCACCCACACATGGAGCGTTCATTTTGTGTGCTGACGCATGCGCCGTCCACAAAAGGGGGATGCGAACAAAATGAAGTTGCAAGGAAGCCAAATTGCACACAGTGTGTGAGTGAGTGTGTGTGTGTGTGTGTGCAACAAGAATTGCTGCGAGCTGCGAATACAAGCACACACAAGTGATTGCAGCTGACAGCAAATCAAAGTCATTGCCACATTGGGCCGCGGGGCAAGTTGACGTTGCCTGCCGCATCTGGGCGCCGTATGGCGGGGCAGCAGCAGCAGCACCGTTTACTCCAATGAGAAAGTGCCCAGCTCCTTGTCGCCGCGACAAAGGCATTGGTAATGGCAATTCCATACCAAAAAGGTACACCAACTGTTGCCGCCAGCTGCAACTTGTTGGTGGCTCTTTACTTGCCTCCTGCATTCGTCATCTGCTGCCAGCGTCACATCAACATCATAAACAAGCCACAGACGAGCCAATCAACCAGCCAGAACAGGAACCTTACAGCTCCATCTCCATTTACATTTCCATCTGTGGATCATGACTCCAATTCTTCTGGTTGGCTGGCAAGCACTCGAAATCCAAGATGGCCGTTTGACCCAACGACTCTTTTGCACTTAAACTTTAATTTTAATATTAAGTTGCAAGAATGCATAAAATTGCAATTTGCAATTATGTAGACAGTATTCATATTTAAATTAATTTGAAGGTTTTAGTTTTTTATTAAACTGTGAATTATGATTTATGCAGGAAATCATATGAGGAAATAATATTAATAGTTTTCCATGCAAGAAGTTTTGACTCAAACTATTTAATAAAAGCACTTTGAGTCAAAAAACCTCTAATTCTTACATATGTCTCAATGAATCACCGATGATTGTTGGTAAGTAGTATTTGGAATTATTTAAAACAAATAATTATAAGTTAACTGGTAAATAAAATAATAAGTTAACTGGTATTATAAATTGTTTAATATTTATAAATTTGCAGAATGATTCTTAGTAAGAATAAATTTTGATTGCAGAATAAATCCAATTTATAATTAAATTTTTTTTTTTTTTAATAAAGAATGCTAAGAAATTAATTCTAAAAATTAAATAAAATAGATTATATAAATAATTATAAGTTAACTTATTTATAAGCTGTTTAATATTTCTATAATTGCAGAATGATTCTTACTTAAAATAAATTTTGATTGCAGAATGAATCAAATTTATAATTTAGTTTTGGTGTTTTATTTGAAAACAGAATGTTAAGGAATTAATTATAGAAATTAAATAAAATAGAGACATATACTGAAAGTTATAAGCTCTCGTTAAAATGATACCCATTAATGGCTTTTTATCTGAGGCATCACAAATTTAGAGAGGACATTTTCAAAGTTCACATTAAACAAGACAAACTTAAAGTTTTTGATAATATTTTAAATATTTAAATAAAGCTTCGAGATGATAATTGGAAATTAAAGACAGATTTAGTCAACGCATAGAAAAGTAAAAATAATTTAAAAATCTATGCAAAGTTCGGGAATAATGCCACGAATTCTCAGATAACAGTTAGTACCAAAATTTCGTGCAACCCTCAAAGTTTTTGAGTTCTTTGCTTTGTTTTTGTTTATTCGCTATTTTGCGTGCTGTGGTTTGTAAACCACTTGAAACAATTTTTAATTGTAATTTGCGCAAAGCAACGCCCACCGTTGGCCCTAGACCTGTTAGCTGGAGATAGTCGAGTGCTGCCGGGTTTGGAGTACTTGCATAGTTTAGGGCGAAGGCATTGCTGGGATGCCAGTTGAGGCTGCGACGTTGCCAGGAATTTTCATAGAATTTCGCGTCCGGCATGCAGACGCTTTGTGCCAAAACAGCTGGGCGAGATTTGTAGGTGGGCCAAGAACGGGCCGAAAACAGAGAAGCCACTCAGCAGCAGAAGCAGCAGGAACAGCAGCAGCCCCTTTAATGCACAGGCGCAGACGCTTTAAATTTTCGGCCAGACATCGGACATTGCGGGTCGGGCTAACCAAGTGCAATTAAAAATGAAAAATTTTCCCACACATTCGGTCAACTGTTGACTGGTCAGCGACGATAAGCGAGGACAGAGACAGAGTGAACAAGAGAGATAGAGAGGCAGAGTGTGCCCAGCCCAGCAGCCCAACCCATCCCATCTCATCCCATACCATCCCATCCCGAAATCATACTACATATAGCATCCCAGCCAATTCCGAACGTTGCACTGATTTCTTTTTCATGTCAGAGCAATGCAAACTGCGTGCACTGATTGGAGGCCAACGGAATTTTTCCCATACACACGGGCCTCGAAGCCCTGGTAGCCCTTTTAGCTTTAAGTTTGGCTTTAACTTTAGCCTTACCTTGTGCCACTTTGCCAACAGTGGAATGCGTCGAGTTATGTTTGTTATGTCGTATGTCGGTTGCTGCTGCATTGCGAGGCAGGCATCAGCAACAGCAGCAACATCAGCAGCATCAGCTCCAGGAGAAGCCTTTCCTCCGAAATTACTTTGATTAATTTTCGCTTAATTTTTATTTTTATTTCTTACTTGTGCAACATATTTCAGCGCAAAATTTGCGTCGTTTTGAAATGTTTGTCGGGATTTATGAACGTCGTCGTTGAGTTAATTAAATTCAGCAAAAGCGCAAAAAAAAAACCGAAAATTAACTAAATTATGGGGTTTTTTTCTGCCTCTGTCTTAGTTTGTCTTTGTTTTTTTTTTTCCAGTGTGTGTAACCCTGGGCAACGACGTTTTTCTTTATTCATGTTTATTTTTCCTTTTAATGAGCTCAAATTGTTTTGGACTCTAAGGCGCACCTCCAAATCGCAATGTGAAGCACTGAAAATTTTTTGAAATCAATGAACATTTTCCAAAAAAAAGAAAAAAAGAAAAGAAAACAATCCCAATCTCGGTGGGCGTGGGAATTGACATATCATGAAAATCATTAAGACAAATCTGTTGTTATATCTATCAACTCAGGGGCACAACAAGGCAACATGCAACCCTCAACCCTGACACTAATTGAGGGTTTAGTAAAATGCAAATGTTATCTTTGTAGTCGACTATTCAAATACCTAAAACCCGCCTTTATTTTTTTTTAGATTTAAAAAAAAAGAAAATTCTTATAACGTTTATAAAAATTAAAATTACAGGCAGTTAAAAAAATAAGGAATGTAAAACCAAATATCTATATTTATAAAAAAGAAAACTTTTATTACGTTTAAAAAAATGGGAAATGTAAATGCAAAATATATATTTTTCTACAGTTCTTGTTGGCTTATATGCCCTAAAATACTCTAACGTGTAACGGGTATAACGGCACAGCTGAAACAAAAGCAACCCCAATTTTTAGGGGCTACAACAAAATGAGATATCAACACTTGCCCTGTGTGCAATAATATGTTAATATCTGTGAAATTGATCTGATTTTAATTTCAATGGCGTCCCCTCTACCCTCGATAGATGAGATGAGTTGAGAGCTGAGAATCCCTTACAGTTCACTGCACATTTTTCATGTTGAACAGCAACAACAACATGAACGAAAACAATAGCAGCCAGACAGAGAAAACAACAACAATAACAACAACAACGACAACCCTTGGCGATTGCGATTGCAGTTCCAGTTCCAGTTCCATTTTCAGCTGTCTGGGTCTGGTTGGTTAATCCTTTTGGTAATTTATGCGCACTCCTCTTGCCACTTACCAAACTAATCATCAAGCTGCTGCTGCTGCTGCCTACTCCTGCCCCGCCATGTCACGTGACCGCGTCCATCCTTCCCATCCACTATCAATATTCCTTGTGGCTGTTGTTGTTGTTGTTGCTGTTGTTGTTGCTTGTCGTCGTTGTATTGTTTATTGTGACAATTCTTGTCAACAGCGCAGCAAATGTCAACGGCACATTGATGGATGTGCCGCCAGAGCCAGAGGCCTGAGCCAGTAGAAAGCCTCAAGCCCAAAGCTGAAGCCTCAGCAGCAACCACAGCCAGGTGATGGTGATTCATGGCAATTGCATGCGGTAAAGAGATCCTCAAATTTTTTGTTGTTGCGGTTGCTTGTTTTTTTGTGGTCACTGGTCAAAGAGTGTGTGTGTGTGTGTGTGTGTATGGGAAAACATAATGTGTTCTGTTGTTAACGGATGTGTCTAATGAGAATTAACTGGCCAAAGTCTAGTAAAGATTTGTAGAAACCATAATTTATCTGTCTTAATTATTATTGTCAAGAATCAACATTTCTGGACTTTTATTATTTATGGCTTTTAACAAACTTAATTATATTAAATGAAATTTATTTTATATTATTTAAAGATAATTTTATTTTATTATTTTAAATGACATTTATATTAAATATTAATTTTAAATATTAGAACAACAATAAATCAGTCAGAAATTTTGCTTTTAATTGCGTTGCCACATCAGCTTTGCGACAAACAACGCATATGTTGCAGTAGATGTTGCATGATGCGCTGCCACAATTAGCAGCTCGAACAGCTGGCAACAAGTGTCACTTGGCCGCAGTCGGATCCTTTGAAGTGTAACAAGTAGCAAGTGAAATGTCAAATGGGGGTTAAGTTCACACACAAACACCCATAAATACTCATACACACACACACCCGCACACACACGCTTGCCACTCCTATTCAAGCGACCCACATTTGAGGTCCTTTCGCTTCAAAGCTGAGAAACTAGGAAGTAGACGCGAATCAATTGCTTCACGCTCGACACTTTGTTGTTCTAAGGTCAAAAACCCATCAGCCGGCAACCCCCCCCCCACACAACCCCTTGCTAAATTAGCATATTTCAAAGACAACAACAACGAATGCAATAATTGGAGTCCTTGACAAGGATATGAAGGCAACTGCGGCTGCTTTCACTTTTGTTGTTGCAGTCGCTTAAATTCTTTGATGTTCAGCAGAAGTGGCACTCGGCCGTGTGTCCTTGCATCGTTGCCCCAGCAACAACAATGCCACTTAATCATTGTGTTTTTTTTTTTCACAAGTCCTTAAGGCACATCCTTTAACAAACAAAAAATTGGGTACATCAGGTGTCAATGGGGGGTGGCAGCTGCCGGAAGTGGGTAATGACTAAATCCTAATCCATTGAATTTGTATATTGTGTTAATTAGGCCGCGAGTGCAACATAAGTCAATGGTGCAACATCCTTGACGGGGAAATCTGGAAAAAAAATCGCATGCGATAAATGCGCGAATCGGCTGGGAAAAGCATTTCGGCTGGCAGCCCTGCCTCAATGTGGCTGCATGTGTCCTTTGATGTATGCTACTTTCGCCAGCCAGTCATTGAGCAGCCAGCAGGCACACACACACACACACGCACACATACACTGTCAGCGAGTGTAGCAGAGCCACCCCAAGGCTGGGCGCACGTTAGTCAAGGCACGCGCATAGCGGCATCATCTTCATCTCCATCAACATCAGCGTTAACATCATCAGCATCATCATCATCGTTAGCAGGAGGCATGCCACACGACGAACGCAGGCAACGTCATTTGCTGGCGCTGCAAGAATATCTGGCAACACGCACACTGCGACGCACAGGACGAGGCAGTTCGCTGTTTCTGTTTCTGTTTCAAATTTTGATTTTAATTTGCATTTAGAGCCTGTCGCACTCGGCTCTTGCCTCATAGTCGAACGGCGCGTTTCGGTGGCAGGACGTTGCGAGTCCTGTGTCTGGTGTGTTGTGCGTGGCATCCGTCAAATATATATTAACGCATTTCATCATTTCCTAGATCGCATTATGGTGAAACAAATTAATAAATATTATTTAAAAAAAAAGGCATATGTTGAAAAAAAATAAATTAAATTTTATTATTACGTGTTTAAAGTTTAAAGTGTGTCAATTGTAAGAGTTTAACATTCACGAAATAATTGTAATCAATCTAAAAAAAAATATATATTAAATAGCAAACAAATATTTAAAATACATTTGCAACTTTCTTTAAATTTACTCGAATTAAATATAATTAACATTTAAATTGTGAAAAAAATCATATCTTATCATAAATTAATGAAAACCACAACGAAAATTCTTAAAATTTCAATAAAAATAAACGAATTGAGCTTGGTCAAATATTAAATTATTTTTAATATAATATTTTAATATATATTTAACTAACTTACTTTATTCATTAAAAATCGAAACAAATATTTATATATATAAAACTTAGGCAATAATTCAATTTTCACACATTAAGCAAAGCAAAATTTCCAGCAAAAAGATTGAGAAAACAAAAAACAAACTCCAACAAAAAGTGCAACGAATCAGACTTGATTCTCAGATCCCAGAAAGAAACCCACCCAGAAGCAAAGTTGAAGTTCGTTGAAAATAAAAATGAAGAGAATTAAAATGCGCCAATTCGTAGAGCAAACCAATCACAAAAGTCCAAGCACAAAAGCGCTGTAAAAAAAACGATTGTAAATAAATCAAAAAACGACAAGCAAAATAAAAAAAAAAACAAACAAAATATAAGAAGAAAAAGAAGGTAACAAACAAATATTACAAGAAAAAAGGTGTTCCAGTTGGCCAGTAGCCGGCGAGCTGAGCTCAAAGCCAAACCTTCGAACGGTCAATGTTTGGCTGACTCTTTGGTCACGATCAGCGCTGCGGAATTCGAGTTGGCTATAAAAATCTAAGAGCAAAAATTTGTGCAAAAAATATGTGAAAAATAGAAGAATAAATTATTTGAAAATTAAAATTATTATAATATTTTAATAGGGCAGCAAATTCAGTAAAAAATGCATGGAAAATGTAGAGTGTCGAGCAAGGAGAGTTGCAGGGCTAATTCAATGTGTACTACAAAATGTTTGCTGTTACATGGCCAACGCAAAAAAACTCAGCAACAACAACAACAAACAAAAAAGCAGCAAAAAAGACAACTAACCAACTAACTTGTATGGACAACAGCAACAACATAAGAAACAACAACAACAATGTGTTGCAACTAAAATTTAGGCTTCAATTGTATGAAAATTTATGCAAATCAAAGTCGAGCGATGATTGCGGGGCAAGCAACAACAAGAACAACCACAACAAGAGCAACAAGAGCAACAACAACAGCAACTGCAACAACAACAACAACACGAGCATGCAACAACAGCAACGCAGGAAACAACTTGGTTGCCGCACAGTCGCCGTCGCGTCATTCCCATTTGCATTTAATTGTTGTGATTATCTTGGCCTGCTGCACACGCTGGTAAGTCCGAGTATACCCAACCCAACCCAACCAGTGTATCTATCTGTGTAAGTAGGTGTCCAGCGAATCCATCAACACTTTGTGGCGAGTATGTAAAGCAAAACTCAAATGTGTAAATGGCCTGTCAACAAATTAACCCAAGCATTACACAAGCTCCAAGTTGAAGTTGCTGTTGTTGTCGTTGTCGGTGGCAAGTTAATTAATTAAACGACAACCATAACAACAACAGCAACAACAACAGCAACAACAACAGCAACAACAAAGCAAACAGAGCCAACAGCACTTTATGTCGTTGAGTTAACAGATTAATCAATTCGAGTCTTACACGTCTGTTCGGCTCCGGAAAACTGTCAGCCAAAGGTGTTGCCATAATTAATATTGATCTAGCATTAAGAGCGATCCGCCAATGCTACCTGCTTAATTACTTATGGTTGTTGTTGTTGTTGTTGGTTTCATTTGATATGGCAACAATTATGGGAATTTGACTTAAGTTAGCTTTTAAGCTTATGTTCAAAATGAATATGGATAAGTTTCTCATTAATTCTTCTAAAGCTGTTGAAATACATTAATTTATGTGTTATTATTTATTAGTTTATTTAAAGAGTGATTTACTAATAATAATATTATTAATAATCAGTTAACATAAATAATGTTTCCTCAATTATTTTTATTCTACTTCAATCGATGGTAAATATTAAAACTTATAAATTAGTTTAATTTTTTTAGATATGGTTGTTTCTCTAGTTCAATTTGGAATCTAGTTTTTATTATCTAATTTTTTAGATAGCTAGATAAATCACCAATATGTATATACACTGAAAAAAAAAGAAGATAATTTGCCTAGTCAACTCAACCATCTCTTCCCACAATGCTCTGTGCAGCCATTTCTACGCATTTGGCTAAAACAAGCAACGAATAGTTGGCAAAGAGTCAACGCCATTTTGAATGGTTCATGGCCACTCCTGGACATGGCATGGTATCAACTCAGTTCCAACAGCCAACTACCAACTGGCAATTGCTGCTCAGCTTCAACTTGAGCTGCAACTTCAGCTCCCTTTTTTTTGCTGCTGCTGCTGCTGCTGCTTGTGGCTGCTGTGTATCTCTTGTTGCCTTTGCTGCATGTCCCCGCATCCAACTGTGGACCAACCTACACAATTGAGTGGATTTCAATTGCAGGGTGGTCTGTGGCACTCAGGCCTTATAATGTGCCTAGCGCTGTCAATCGGTCTCCATCTCCATCTCTGTCTCCTTCTCCGTCTCCGTCTTCGACGCCGGAGCGTTGTGCGCAATCAGGCGGACGAGAGGCAGTGTCTGTCCAGATTCCAGGTGCGGCTGACTGACTGCCTGACTGGCTGACTGGTTGCCTCGCCTAGTAGTTGCAGCTTGTTAATCTCGTTGTGGTTGTTGCTGTTGTTGAATGGGGTTGTCAACATACTTTTTTGCTTGTTGACAACACAGCCAAAGCAGCAGCAACAACAACAGCAGCAACAACAGCAACAACAGCCACAGCAGCAACGTTGCAGTCAACTCGAGAGTGCAGCAATGCAGCAAACTGAAGAGCAGCCTGCAATTCGTCGTCTTCCTCGTAGTTGCAACGTCATAATTGCAGCGCATAATGAGGCACACACACACAAGCATACACACATAAGCACACACACCTGCCAGTGCAACTGCATCTGCCACAAAATTTCGTTTGAAATGCAAATAAGGTGCACACGACCACGCCCCCAATTGTAGCCCAAGTACGCCCCCAGCACAGGAGTGCAGCAAGTGCAATGCATAATGTGCAGCAGCCAAATCCTAATTGGGTGCATCAGCACACAACTACACACACACACACACACACACACACAGAATCTCAAGTGTTTTAGCCTGCATCACATGGCGTATGCGCAACGGAATGCAACTTGATTATATATGTGTGTGTGTGTGTGTGTGTGTGTGTGAGTCGCTGCCACCTTGGCTGCCTCAGGTGTACGAGGCAGCTTATTTAATTGCTTGTTAAATTTGTTGCATTTCCTTATCGCTTGCCACAGCGATAAACTCGCCACGATTGGTAGTCAAATGAGTTTGGCGATCTGCGAGAAAGTCGCCCCAGCAAAAACTTCGATTCTTGGCTTAAATTTACAGCTTATTGTTGGCTGAGATATGTTGCAGACAAGCAAATAAAACTGATAAGTGCGAATCATTATCGACTCTAAAAGGTTGTTGGAAATTATGAGATCAGCTTAAATGATCATTTAGATCATTTTGTAGATAACGCAATGAAATATAAAAATAGTTTATAATTAAATGAATATATAAAAACTATTTTAAATTATTAAAAGAAAATATTTGGGTATATTTAGCGTATTCTCTTCAAATCCTTAGTTTTATCTGCCCATTGAAGCTGCTCTATCAACAACTACAAATCAAGCCAACAAAACTGCAATTTAAAGAGAGAAACAACAAAACTAAAAATGCTTAAAAAAAAAAAAGAAAGAAATGAAAAATAAATAAAAGTAAAATAAAGTTTGTGGGCAAAATGCATTTTAATTGGTTGCCAGATATGCAATGCAGAGCATCTCGCTGAGCCATCTGCCAGACGTCTTTTCGATAAAGAATTTAAACTGATGCACATTTTGTTAACAGCTTTATAAAGCGTATGGCTTTTAGTCGTCGTCGTCGTCGTCGTCGTCATCGTGGTTGTTGTTGTTGTTGTTGTTGCTGTTGTTGCCGTTGGCTTTTTCCATTGGCATTGCTGAGTTTGCCAGTGAATTCAATAAAACTGATAAGGCAACAAAGTCAAGGAACCGACACTGACTCATGCAGCATCAGCCTCAGCACGCGCAGATCTCTGTGTCGATCCCAGACTTCGATCCCATCCGATTTGATGTCGATCCGTTGTGGCTGTGGATGTGGATGTGCTCTGCGCGTATTTCACGCGATGCGATAGCAGCGCAATTGATTCGCTTATAAAATTTATCGATCTGTTAGCCGTGGCTTAAAATGTTGCCAGCGCTGCTTAATTTGAGTTTAAGGACGTGGATGTTGCTGCTTATCAGCCGTGTAAAGTGTTGCCACGATAACCAAGCAAAACAAAAAAAAAAGAAAACAAAATAAAAGAAGTTAACTTAAAATCAGGCAATTTAAAAAAGGCAGCAAATTTTTATTTCATTTTCATAATTTCAGTTTCTCACGCTCGACTCGACAAAGTTGAGAGTTCTATTGAAATGCCATAAAAAGATTGAAATGTGTGGCAAGTCTTTAAGAGGCGCCGCCAAAAGTCTTGAGAGTTGAGTTGCGTTTTTGGCCGTTTCGTCTGTCAAACGGTAGCCCATGCATAAATCAAGGATTTTTGTCGGTTTATGCCCCTCCACGAACTATATCAAATCAGTTAGCTATCTAAGCCAGTTAGGCATAAACATTGTTTCCCACACACACACACACACACACACAGACACACACATAGAGACTGCCAGACTTAGCCGGGCAGATAACTTTGCCCCGGTCGAGACGAGACATTCCAGGCAACCGGGCTGCCACAGCAACAGCTAGGAATGCTTTTGATCTAAAGGCGACTATTCAAATACAGGGTGCCCAACTGCCAGCCAGTTTTTGAAGCATTCAATTTCCATAGCTCTATGCGAAATGCCGCTGTAATTAAATGAATTTATCACATTTTTTTTACGTTTAAATCCATGAAATGTGCAAAAGCGAAAGCCTCAAAATCTGAATTTGCAGCTAAGCCGAAAGGAAATGCCTCAAACTTGGCCAAGCGCTATTTTTGGTAAAATATATATTTATGCTTTTAATTTAGCTATTTATTTAACTTATTTATTTAGAATTATTTATGAATCGCTGAATTATATTTAAGTATTTTTTGCCTTTTTGTGGGAAGGAAAGGGAATTATTTTTATATTTATTTATTTAGTCAGCGAAGTCTCTTCAGGGAGTAGAGATATAATTTATTTTTTTTAGTTAATATTTTTATATATTTTTTTATTCTTTTTTTAATTTATTTATTTATAGGACCATGTCCAAAAAAATTAAATGATTTTTTATAATTAATCATTTAATTTTTTTTGCACTAGCGAAATCTTTGGACATGTTCTTATGCCTATACAAGGAGTGAGCTTAAAAATAGAGGAACTTAGACCAGTTGACATAGGTTTAACTCTCTGAAAAGTCCAGCATGCTGGCAAATACATATACATAAATATATATATATATATATATATATACATACATATCCAAATAAGCAGCATTTGAGTAAGCCCACGCAAAACTTGCAACTCATTAACATGGCTAAACTGTGTCGCCACAACGCGCACTGCGTCTGCATCTGCACAGACGTCAACTTGGCGGACGGCGTGCAGCGAGACGGAGCAAGTGAAGCAAAGGCTCTGTGCGGAGAGCAGCGTGAATGGCATACCAAATGATGGTAGATCCTCAGATCAGTTGCAGTTGTGGACGTGTGTGAAAATGGCACGTTTCAACATTTGAGTATTTTTTACATGCGCTACGTGCTACAATTAATACTACTCCTCCTCCTCCCCCCCCGTCCCAGCCAACCCCTTTGACTGGCGTGCGCAAGAGACTACATTGGAGACGCCATCGCTGAGCGCATCACGTATACGCGTGGTATGCCAGGCTGTGGCTCAACTGCTCAACTGCGTGTCGTAGATCAACGCGATGCGATGGTGATGACGATGACGATGGCGATGGCGTTTTGTGAATCTGGAAGTAAATGTTGTTGTGGATGTGGATGTGGATGTGTAGCAATGGCCCGATGAAGTTGTTCAACGTCAACTGGCACTCGCATTCTCTGTATCAGTGGCTCAAGATCAAAACACCTCTCCGCTGACCTTGAATGCCACAGCTCGCTCTAAATGAGTTCAATGAGAGTCTCAGCGAGTTCTTGGATAACCTACCTTCCCCCTCCCCTTGCACGTCTCAATCTCTCTGCCAAGCTTCTGTTGACGTGAGTCATAGACGAAAGATTTATGACATGGCTGGAATTTAATTTAGCTACTGTCCGTCCGTCGAATTTTGGGCTGAGCTTTGTTTTCGCATTTGCTGATTAAATCTGCCACAAAGTCAAATTAAATTTCACATAAGCAAATAAAATGTAATTAAATTAAATTTGTTGCCAAGCATTTTTATATTTTATCTCTTTAGTTGGTTTTTTTTCGTCTTCTTTTTTTTTTTTGTCTGCGGTTTTTTACGTTCAAGGTTAATGGCGAATTTCGGTTGCGGTCTGTGTGGGCTCTGAAATTGGGTTTTGTGCTTGGGTTGGGGATTCAGATTTAATTGTCAGCTGCGGTTGTTGTAATCAAATTTCTATTAGACCAAAAATTCAACACACAAATCCAAATTGATGGCCTCAAACATGAAATATTACGAGGAAATATCAAATATTTATTTCTCTATATCAATTTAAGAAATTTGAAAATATTAAATATATATAAAAAATTATTTACTATTTACATTAATTGGACATTACTATGTAATCATTAAAAATATTTCAATTTAAAATATTTAAATATTTACAGGTTGTATGGCTTGCCAGACGGACGCGCCACATGCCGCTCTGTGCCTGGTCTGACCAAGGATCAGGTGGAGCTGTGCTACAAGGCAAGTGATGTAACAGCTGCTGCTCTGGAGGGCCTGGATATGGCCATTCGTGAATGTCAGATACAGGTATATATTGCAGATCTAATACAAAGCAATTACTTTTATCGAAAATTGAGCGTTTTTAAATTTGTTAAAAATTAAAAACATAAATAAAAAAATTATTTAATTGAAACTTAAATTTTTATAGAACACTATTAATATTTTGTAACTTTATTTGCCTTCATAAACATACATTATAATAGCCACTCACTTTTCAAGTATTTATAATGTTTTTATATTTTATAATATAATTGTAATTTTTATGAGATGAGAAATAAAATCTTATCACAAATCGCTGAATCGCAAATTATCATTTCTTGCCTATCAAATTCTTTCTACTATTGCAAAATTATTCATTGAATTTTTATATATGTAAATTTTGTTGTATAATTAGCTAATCATTTGATGTGAATGTAGTTTCAGTGGCATCGCTGGAACTGCTCGTCGCTGAGCACGAAGAGTCGCAATCCGCATGCATCCAATCTGCTAACGAAAGGTGAGTGTGTGGTGAGACCAGGCTGAGAGATTCCCAAGTAGTCCGGCCAAAAGCCATTAAGCTGACACTAAAATGTGCCGTAAGTGTGGCTCAGCTTTCACGCAAACAAAATCGCTTTATGACCAACAAACGACAACAAACGGCAACAACAAACTGTCAACGAGTTTGCGGTTAACCATAGAGCAACGGCCCACACGCAAACCGCTAGGCAAAAAAAAATAAAACTGCAAAAAAAAAAGTCTAATTAAATGTGCCCAGCAGTGAGTGCTGGTCCCTGGTCAGTCAGCCAGTGTCCGAGGCTATTAGCCGTCGCATTATTAGACACGCTATGGCAGAAAACCACAGCAGGCAGAGCTGAAGCTGAAGCTGTAGCTGGAGCTGGAGCTAGTTCTCTAATGCCTTGGTTCAGTTGCTCTGCGTGGCTAGATCATGTTTCTAAGCTTTCCCAGCTGGTAGTAAGAGTGTCGCTTGGGGCTTGTTCTGGGCGCACCTTTGTCACAGCCTAGTGCATCCCCCAGCAGCGGCAGTGCGAACTTTGACTTTGATATCTTAATCTGTTGTCCAGGCATTATATTACACACACACACACACACACATACACACGATACCCGACGACGACGGCGTGTGCCTTATGATCATCTTGATCATGATGACCATCTACAAAGTTGTCGCCGCTTTCTTTGCCGCTTTTGTTAGCCAAGTAGCAAATAGCGGTAACTTTGTGATCACAAGCGCCGATCGTAAATCACAAAACTGTATCACTTGACTACTGTTATGATTCACCCCAACAAAAAATACCACACAAAAAGGCTTTAAGTGTAAGAATATATTTTAGATATTAAGTTAAGAAACTTAAATTGGCTTCCCAGTGATTTATGCAGATACGAGTAAAAAAAAAATAAGTATAATAGGCCATTTCTCAGGTGACAATGAGGCAAGTAAATTGCTGATTGCTGTTTGGGTTACCCAAAGGTATGTTCCAAGTGCGTTCCCAAGCTCTTCATTAGTTAAATTATGCGTCAAACAATTGCTGTAAAAATGCCAAGACAATGGAGCAAATGGTCAATGATCAAAATGGCGGCATGCAATCCAGATGCAAACGATATACTCCCAGTAGCAAGATTTCTCACAAATTTCAATGTGACTCAAAAAAAAATAAAAAATAAAATAAATAAATAAAAGAAACAAGCAACAAGCAAGAGTTGGCTGGGACGAGCAGACGAGTAAAAGCGAAAGGCTCCCAGTCAAGTCGAAGGAGACGACTCGACTCGAGTCCGGCGTAATTTATTTGCATTCATCGTATAAATTATATTGTAAGCAAACCACTTCATTCAATTTCAATTTAAAAAATTGTTATCTCTGTTGACGGATGCTGCCGCGGCCACTGACAACGTACAGCAAAACGACAGCCAGACATTTTAAGAGACAAACGAACCAACAAACCAACAAGCCAACAAACAAAACCAGCCAACGAACGAACAAGCGGCATGGGAGCGGACATGGACATGGATCTGGATGTGGATGTGGCTGTGGATCTGGTTGTGAATTTGGTTATGGGCATGGAAATGCTGAGCAGCAGCAGCAAGTTTTTTGATCAGTAGAGCAATAACTGAGTCAGCATAGTTTTCTATATACATTAAAATTATTTACTTATTACCAGAATTTCAGTACGCAATTTTAATGATTAGATTAATAATTAAAATATTATTATTTGTTAGAAAATATAAAATTATTTACTTATTACCAGAATTATAGTACGCAATTTTAATGATTGGATTAATAATTAAAATATTATTATTTGTTAGAAAATGTAAAATTATTTACTTATTATCAGTATTTTAGTATGCAATTTTATTGATTAGTTTAATAATGGAAATATTGCTATTTATTAGAAAATATAAATTGTTAGTCAGATCTCTAAATGAAGAAATTAAAATTCCCTTTCGAAACAATGTAAAATGAAGAGCCAACTAAAAGAAGATATCCTCAAATAGAAGATATCCTGCATCTAGAATAAATATACATTGGTTGAGATATGGTTCTTTTTCTGATAACCATCTTATAAATACTTACGGTGATTCGAGTAAGCCAGCTACACTTTTTTTATTAGGCATTGTTGTGTCTAAATTTAAGTGTAAAATTTAATTAAACAAAAAAATAATAATGAAAATAATGCACTCTCTATTTCCATAAAAGCAGCAGCAACATAAACATTTTTCTAAGCTTGCAATTTTCTCAAGAACATAAAAAAAACTTAAATAATAATGTGCTATATAAAATTTAGTATAAAATTTGCAAACTGTTAATGAAAGAATTAAACATAGTAAAAATTTTAGTTAACTGAAAAGGTTCCACAGCTGCGCAATTGTTGCACATTTGGTAATTCCGACAAAGCCAAAAAAAAAAACCAAAAAAAAAAAAAAAAAAAAACAATGTCATTACAGCATATCTACATATAATTTGCATTTAGCAATAATCTTGAGACGGCCATCAAGTGCAGAAAAACTTGATCGGGCCAAATACCAAAATAAGCCCGGGTTAAAGTTAACAACACTGGCCAATATAACAATGCCAAACCATAAATCTCCAAATGCATGCCACACCAGCAGCACTTCCAAGTAACTCTCGACTCTCGACTAGCCTTCAACGGGGCGAGCAGTGTTCCAATATGGTAAACCCAAGCTTATGTCAGTGACATGTCTGCCGATCTGTCCCGCCGCCCGTCTGTCTGTCTGTCTGCTCGTCCGTCTGTCTGTTTGTCAAGCCGGCCCGTTCGTGTGTCCATTAAATAAGGAAGGAAACACCGAACTGAACTGCATATAACGAGAGTCAATATTGACAGGCAACAGCAACGCGTGCAACGATTGCGACTTGGTGAGAGACTTATAAGGGCAGAGGCATAGCCCGGTCCAGCGCAGCCCAACAAACTGAGGCAACCTGTGGCAACCCGATCAGCCAGCCCCAAACGAGGCGAGGGATCGACGATCGGCCAAGTGAAACGAAACAAATCAAGTCGGAGAGGCACAATGACTGACAATCGACCGGCGCACGGACAGGTCAACTATTTTGCATACATCTACTATAACTTATGGAACTGCTCGAATCGCTGATCGTCGACGCAGATCGCAAGATCGTTGCTGCTGCGGCTGCTGCTGCGGCTGCTACTTCGCCATGCATTATTGTCAATCAAGTGGGGCTGGGACTGAAACTGGGATTGGGACTGGGACTCAGACTGGGACTGGAACTTTAGCGGCAGCAGGCATGTACAAAAGTAGTAAAAGGATTACGTACGACGACGACGACGACGACGACGACGATCGACCTTTATCTTGGTCTCAGTTCAGCCAAATGCATGTGACAACAAGCGAGCGACGTATGTCGCAAACAATTACTTGGGATTGCAACATAAGAGACAGGGAGACAGAGAAAGAGACAGGGACAGGGACAGAGACAGAGACAGGTCGTTGTTAGGGGCCAGTGGAGCGTTCGAGCTTGGTCGATTGCCAATTTATGCGCAGTAAGAAGCACGTCAGAGGCCCCAAGGCATTGTCAAATGTAACTCGCTGGCAATGATGTGATTTGGATTTGCAAATGGCCTGGGGAGGGGTGGGGGGGTGGTAGGGGGAAAGACAAAGCGTGCATAAATCAAGAGCCAATCGACCGATCACCCGATCAGCCGATCAACGATCACACAGATCACAGATTGCAAACGATTCAACAAATCCAGTAGTGGCAGCAGCGAGAGAGAGGGAGAGAGGTTGCAAGAGGTTGCAAGCTGCAAGTCTGTGTGGCTGTGTGGCTACTGTGTGTGCATTGATGCATTGATTGATGGCGTCTTAATCGTCAATCAAATGCGCGCTACACTTTTGCATTACACCAACCATTGACATTGCCGGCTTGTGTGTGTTGTGTGTGTGTGTGTGTGTGGAATCAAATCGATGAATTGTGTATGGAATGGAACGGAACGATCGACGATCGACGATGCGACGATGCGACAGCGACAACTTGTCACAACATTGACATTTGCATTCGTGCGCATCCTGAGTGACGGACTCTCGATTCTGTTGGCCATCTGACTGATTGTTTGACAGCTATTGGCGGGTTGCCCCCTCTGCAGCACCTATCGGTTACCTGTTACCAGTTACCACTGACCACCACCAGTTACCATCTTCTTGATGCACGCCTGTCACATTGACATATGTACTGTCGCCGGATTGCATTGGATTTGGTTTCGAATTGCTTTTATGCAAAGTGGCGCTGACAATTTGCATGTCAATCGATTGACAAATGTTGCCAACTTTGGGCCGCTCAATGACGGCACATGTCGGCCATGATTAACGTCAATTTTGACAGCCGTTTGACAGTCGTTGCATAAGCCGTCAACTAACCCCGCCTGGGTGGGTGTGCTCTGTCCACAACTGTAGCTGCTGTGATTGTATCCACAATTTTGCATCATTAAATCTTGTCTGATCGATCGCTGGCATCGTTGCAATTGCCCAGGCTCTAGTGGGCTTTTGGGGCTTGGCAAAATCAAACTTTAAAAACTTGAACGCTTGAACGATTGAACGCTTGTCCGGCTCATGTCAAAGCCAAATGCCGCACAATTCCCTGGGCGATCGCCAACGACAACAACAACCACTTGTGCATTCAGTGTTAAAAATAACGCCGCATAACTTGCGATAGTTTGCAATGAATCCCATGGGACAACTGCCCAGCAACAATTTCAAATTGCAGTTCTCAGTTCTCAGTTCTCAATTCTCAATTGTAAATTCTTCACTTTACTCTTTACAGGTTATCGGGAAAGCGCTTTTGCCTTTGCCATTTCAGCGGCCGGGGTGGCCCACAGTGTGGCGCGCGCCTGCAGCCAAGGCCGTTTGATGTCCTGCGGCTGTGATCCGACCATCAATCGCAAGACACTCAACAAGAATCTGCGCCAGTCGCTCGACAAGGAGAAGAAACAATTTCTGCAGTATCTCGAAACGAACCAAATCCTAACGCCCGAGGAGGAAAAGAAATATGAACGCTCCAAAATCGCCAGTCGCTGGAAATGGGGCGGCTGCTCCCACAACATGGACTTTGGCGTGGAGTACTCCAAGTTGTTTCTCGATTGCCGCGAAAAGGCCGGCGACATACAATCCAAAATTAATCTGCACAACAATCATGCTGGTCGAACGGTAAGAAGGAAATATAAATATATAATTATATTAATATATATATAAATATATATATATATATTAGAAGTAAAACAGGATTTAAAACTGTAGAAAATATGTAAAAAATGTATATGATCTTTTTGGAACTGATTTTACTTTGTAAAGGAAATATAAGTATATAAATATATAAATATATATATATATATATAGAAAGCAAAACACGATTTAAAACTGTGGAAAATAAGTAAAAACTTATCTGATCTCTATATATATATATATATATATATATATAGAAAGCAAATCAGAATTTAAAACTGTAGAAAATATGTAAAAAATTATATAGTCTTTTTGGAACTGATTTTACTCTGTAAAAACTTAAATGATTTTCAACCAGATTAGTTCTGCATGGATTTTCCCACTTAATATTTTCGTATTTTCTATCTTAATTTTCTCTGAAATTAATATGATATAATTTAATATAATATAATAATAAATAATGAATATTATGCAGGCCGTCTCAAATAATATGGAGTTCCGTTGTAAGTGCCACGGTATGTCCGGCAGTTGCCAGTTGAAGACCTGCTGGAAATCAGCGCCCGATTTTCACATTGTGGGCAAAGTGCTGAAGCATCAGTTTCGCAAAGCCATCTTGGTGGATCAGTCCAATCTGGGCAACGGTGAGCCGGTTGTGGTGCTCAAGCGATCACGCAATAAGAAATCAAATGGCGGCAATGGCAACGGTGGCTCTTCCGATAACGCCGCATCCGATGGGTCTGGCACGATGTCGGGTGGTGGCAACCATCGGGATCGGGACACCGATCGAGACAACCGTCAACCCAATTCTGATAAGAATGCGGCTCGCATGGCCCGCAAGCTGGAAACTTCACTTTTCTATTATCAGCGCTCGCCAAACTTTTGTGAACGTGATCTGAGTGCAGATATACAGGGTAAGTAGTAGGATTTATCTATATATCTGGATCGATAATTATCGCTTGGTAGAATGTGGAACTGAATTTAAATTACTTATATTTATTTATACAAATGTTCTGTCATCTACATAATTAATACAAATTATGTAAATTTCGATTATTTGTTTATCAAAAACGTAAAGAGGAAATACCGTTATAATCTACAGATTTTGTAAAAAAAAATGTCAAAAATTCGGTCACACTCAGACAAACGGGCAACTAATTAAAAATGATTTATAGACATTGCGCTGGCGATAAATTTGATTTGGCTCTAATAAATAAATCAGAAATGCAAATTAACAGCAGCCAAAAGCCAACAACAACTGCATAAAAAAACCATTTATTAACGGAGCTACCAAACATGCCACATAACTCAAAATGCGCCACGACAAAGTCGAGTGCTGCGCAGGCGCACGGCACGTACGCAACAACAACAACAACAAACAACAACAACAACAACAACAAACAACCACAACTTGATCGTCTAACTGCCACTTGCAATTTTCGTTAGCCATTTTGTGGCCACTTCTGTTGTTGCTGTTGACACATTTGCAAATTATCAAAAGCGACTGCGACTGCGACTACGGGCCAGTTTAAAGTGTTAATTACGACGCAAAAATTTATAATTAATCGTTGATGGGGGGGCCTTCCCTCCCCCTCCGTCTGAGTCAACCATCAACGTTTGATTCATGTGCCGTGTCTAGCCAAATGATGGCAATTAACGTTGGCAATTAACATCTAACAATTATGATACTTTGCTCAGCGTTGCAGTTAATTGTTTATTTATGGCTTTTTAATGGCCAAGACGTGAAGTGGGCAGATTGGCTAATATCGATAGCGTTTGTCACTCGACTTAACTAAATAATAACTAACAATATTAATTGATTAATGTGTAAAATATAAAATATTTATTGAATAAATCAAAATATTTGTCAATGCAATCATAATTTGAATTTTAAATTTTAATTTTAGGTACAGTGGGTCGCAGATGTAATCGCAATACGACAACTAGCGATGGCTGCACCTCCCTGTGCTGTGGGCGTGGCTATAGCCAAGTGAAGGAACGACGCGCCGAACGCTGTCGCTGTAAATTTCAATGGTGCTGCAGTGTCGAGTGCGAGGAGTGCCACGTGGAGGAATGGATAAGCGTGTGCAATTGAGAATGAGGAATGAGAATGCCACCCACCCACCCACAAGACTTCTCTTCAATTAGCGACAGCAGCTAAAAAATAACAACAACAACAGTATTAAAATACACTTAATTTATGCAAATATATATATATATATAAATATAATATAGATACTAGATTAAAATACTTAATATTGATAATAGGGCAACTATCGATCGATTCCATTATGTGAGTGTGTACATTTAATGCCTAGTTTAGCTGTGGATTTTCATTTACGAACACTTGTAAATACTTACGAATAATAAGATACACGATTTAGAGTCTGTCAATCAGCTGACTTTCATTCACTTCTGGCCATCTCTCTGAATCCCTGCAATTCTGTCGCTTTTTTGGTTTTTCGCTGCACGTGAATATCGCTCGGTTTGCAGCTAAACAACTAATTCAATTAGTTGGCTAAATACATTGTTGCCCAAGGTGGGTCTGGCCAAGTGGAATAGGCAATTGGCCAACATGCCCAAACGCCGTTGCGGGGCTTCCCTGGCTCAGTGGTAAAAAGCCGTTGAATCCATTTGAACAACTTTCAGTTGGCTTTCTGCAGCGCAACGTGCTGCAAGCGTGCGGTCGGTTCGGGGAAATACTTAACAAAAATATAAAAAAACGCAAGGATATTTTCAACATTTGTGGAGTGACGCATAACTGAGCACAGGACAAAGGTCTGTACCAAAGGATACTCGATTGTTGTTGCTGTTAAATCTAAAGTTAGCATTGCTTACCAAAAAGTTAACTAAAAGTGTACCACAAAAGTTGTTACGTAATCAAGGAAAAAAAAAGGAATCAAGTTTGAATTCCCCTCTAATCCCAAATTGCCTGTTAAAAAAAAACTAATTTTTATACCAAGTTAAAAAACAATTTTACACTAAAATTAAATTAAATAAATGAACAAATTGTACAATTTATTTTCTCTGTGAGTATCATCAATTGGTATAAAAATAATATAAGAATAAATTAATTAGTATCCTATTAGTGAAAAGTTCGACAACTGATAGATCTGAGATTAACACTAATAATATGTTAACTATGCAGATTTAACCTTAGCCAAGTGAGACCTTTTACGGTCTCGTAAGTCACCCCAAGTTGCCCTCGTTGAAACCATTTCAATGCAGTTATGCAACGCCAAAGCCTAATGCAATTTGCAGCAACAACACATCGAGTAGAAACCCCATTTGATCTTTGCGTAACCCAAGCACAATCAAACTGTTTAGGTAATTTTGTATCCTGTGAGTGAGTCCTGGTCAACTGAAAGTGAAAATGTATTTACCGTACTCGCAATTGCCGGATCCGACGGATAAATTTGAGATCTATGAGGAGATTGCACAGGGTGTCAATGCAAAGGTTTTCCGTGCCAAGGAGCTGGACAATGATCGCATCGTTGCACTGAAGATCCAGCACTATGATGAGGAGCACCAGGTGTCCATCGAGGAGGAGTATCGCACTCTACGCGACTACTGCGCCCATCCCAATCTGCCCGAGTTCTATGGCGTCTACAAGCTATCGAAACCCAATGGACCCGATGAAATTTGGTTCGTTATGGAGGTAAGTATTCAAATTAAAGGACTACGCAGATCAGAGATCAACTAACAATGCGATAATCCCTTAAAGTACTGTTCTGGTGGTACCGCCGTGGACATGGTCAATAGGCTGCTGAAACTGGACCGACGCATGCGGGAGGAGCACATTGCGTACATCATCAGGGAAACATGTCGCGCTGCCATCGAACTCAATCGCAATCATGTTCTGCATCGCGATATCCGAGGCGACAACATTCTGCTGACCAAGAATGGCCGGGTTAAGCTCTGTGACTTTGGACTATCGCGTCAGGTGGAGTCGACGTTGGGGAAACGGGGCACCTGCATTGGTTCGCCCTGCTGGATGGCGCCCGAGGTGGTGAAGGCCATGGAGTCCCGTGAACCGGACATTACGGTGCGTGCCGATGTCTGGGCCTTGGGCATCAGCACCATTGAGCTGGCCGATGGTAAGCCGCCATTTGCGGACATGCATCCGACGAGGGCAATGTTTGCAATTGTCCGCAATCCACCACCCACATTGACGCGACCCACGAACTGGTCGCAGCAGATCAATGACTTTGTTTCCGAGTGCCTGGAAAAGAATCCCGAGAATCGACCAATGATGGTGGAAATGGTGGAGCATCCGTTTCTAACGGAGCTCATCGAGAACGAGGAGGAAATGCGTTCGGATCTAGCCGAGATGTTGGAGCTGGCACGCGATGTGAAGTCGTTGTACAAGGAACCCGAACTGTTTGTGGATCGTGGCTACATCAAGCGATTCGATGAGAAACCGGAGCGAATGTACCCCGAGGATTTGGCTGCTCTCGAGAATCCAGTGGACGAGAGCATTCTCGACTCGCTGCGCAATCGCATGGAAATGGGCGAATCCTACAGCTTCATTGGCGACATCTTGCTATCACTCAACTCCAATGAGCTCAAGCATGAGTTCAGCAATGAGGTGGGTTCAAATATGATTTATGATTTGCAATTTATTTCCTATGAATATTTTACAGTTTCATGCCAAGTACAGATTCAAGTCACGCTCGGAGAATCAGCCGCACATCTTTTCGGTGGCTGATATCGCCTATCAGGACATGCTGCACCACCGGGAACCGCAGCACATTGTCTTCTCTGGCGAGAGCTATTCGGGCAAATCCACCAATGCCCATCTGCTAATCAAGCATCTGTGCTTTCTGGGCGATGGAAATCGTGGGGCAACTGGTCGGGTCGAGAGCTCCATAAAGGCGATACTGATGATGGTGAATGCTGGCACACCCGTTAACAACGACTCCACCCGGTGTGTGCTGCAGTACTGCCTCACATTTGGCAAGACGGGCAAGATGAGTGGCGCCGTCTTCAACATGTACATGCTGGAGAAGCTGCGTGTGGCGACCACCGATGGCAGCCAGCACAACTTTCACATCTTTTACTATTTCTATGATTTTATCAATCAGCAGAATCAGCTGAAGGACTACAATTTGAAGACGGATCGCAATTATCGCTATCTTCGCATACCCCCAGATGTGCTCCCGACCAAACTCAAGTATCGTCGGGACGATCCCGAGGGCAATGTGGAGCGTTTCCGTGATTTCGAGAACATTCTGCGCGACTTGGACTTCAATCACAAGCAGCTGGAAACCGTACGAAAAATGCTTGCTGCCATTCTCAATATTGGCAACATCCGATTCCGCCAGTCCGGCAAGTATGCCGATGTGGAGAACTCCGACATGGTCTCGCGCATTGCGGATCTACTCCGTGTCGATGAAAAGAAGTTCATGTGGTCCCTGACCAATTTCATAATGGTCAAGGGTGGCATAGCCGAGCGACGTCAGTACACGACAGAGGAGGCAAGAGATGCTCGCGATGCGGTTGCCTCCACACTCTACTCACGTCTGGTCGACTTCATCATCAACAGGATCAACATGAACATGTCATTCCCACGCGCCGTCTTGTAAGTAGTTGCCCCAGGAAGACCACAGTTTATCTCAATCTTATTCTTAAATTTATAGTGGTGATACAAATGCCATCATCGTCCACGACATGTTCGGCTTTGAGTGCTTCAATCGCAATGGATTGGAGCAGCTGATCATCAACACTTTGAATGAGCAGATGCAGTATCATTATAATCAGCGCATTTTCATTAGCGAAATGCTGGAAATGGAAGCGGAGGACATTGATACCATTAATCTTAACTTTTACGATAACAAGACAGCTCTGGATAACCTCCTTACCAAGCCCGATGGCCTGTTTTATATCATTGACGATGCTTCGCGCTCCTGTCAAGATCAGGACTTGATTATGGGTAGGTCTAGCGACTTACCCGTTGGACTTTCCTCTATATTTGATGGTATTTGTTTTTCCATAGATCGCGTGTCGGAAAAGCACAGCCAGTTCGTGAAGAAGCACACTGCCACTGAGCTATCTGTGGCCCATTATACGGGTCGGATCATCTATGATACGCGCGCCTTCACCGACATCAATCGCGACTTTGTGCCGCCCGAGATGATCGAGACGTTCCGCTCCTCGCTGGACGAGAGCATCATGCTCATGTTTACCAATCAGCTGACTAAAGCTGGCAATTTAACCATGCCTTTTGAGGCCGTACAGCATAAGGATGAAACAGAGCGCAAGTCATACGTGAGTTCCAGTTCAAATTTTATTTCAATGCCCCGTTTCACATTTGATGTTCCCTAAAGAATCTCAACACGCTGAGCACTGGTTGCATCTCGCAAGTGAATAATCTTCGCACCATGTCCGCCAATTTCCGATTCACCTGTTTGACGCTGCTCAAAATGCTCAGCCAAAACTCAAATCTGGGTGTTCACTTTGTGCGCTGCATACGCGCCGATCTCGAGTACAAGCCACGTGCCTTCCACTCTGACGTGGTGCAGCAGCAGATGAAGGCACTTGGTGTTCTGGACACAGTTATCGCCAGACAGCGTGGCTACTCCACACGTTTACCCTTCGAAGAGTTCCTCAAGCGGTAAGCCTTGGGCACTAACTGAAAGAGTGTTTTGACTCAAGTCCTTTTCTCCTTTTCCATCGACAGTTATCAGTTTTTGGCCTTTGACTTTGATGAACCCGTTGAGATGACTAAGGAAAATTGTCGCCTATTGTTTTTGCGCCTGAAAATGGAGGGTTGGACTCTGGGCAAGACCAAGGTCTTCTTGCGCTACTACAATGATGAGTTTATGGCCAGGTGAGCTCCGATCGGGACCAGCTCATACTTTTCACTCAACATCTACTCTACTCCTTTAGACAATATGAGCAGCAGGTGAAGAAGGTCATCAAGGTGCAGTCAATGATGCGCGCCTTGCTCGCACGCAAGCGCGTCAAAGGCGGCAAGGTCTTTCAATGTAAGTCTGCCCAGCTTAGACTATATATATATATATATATATATATATATATATATATCGTGACTTGAACATGTCCTTAACACTCTTGTCTATCATACACACAGTGGGCAAGAAAGGAGCTGGACAGCATGATGAGGCCGCGTCCAAAATACAAAAAGGTAAAAAAACTGCACTTGATAAGCTTAGGGATTACGAGGAGGAGCATATCGATATAAGTGAGACCCAATCGGAGGCTGACGAAATGTTTCTGGAAACGCGCAAGGATGAGGCTCTCGCCGCGGTGCGCATCTCCAAAATCGAACAGACCTCATTCGAGGAATAGTTCCAATTACAACTTACATAATCAAGCAATGCCCATGTGGGCACTATAACCCTCGGGTGGGAATAGCACTACCAATACTACATACTAATACTACTAATAAAATATCAAAGTAACCAAGCCACAAGTTTCCATTAGGGGATTAGGGTCTCTGCTTGCTGTTGAATTTAAGCCGCTTAGTGCGGTTTCTTTGGTGATACCACCCACAATTGCAACAGCACCACCCAATTCTTGCTGATGCAACCAATCGGCTTAGACACCTTCGACTTGGCCCCCATCATAGATGAATTATAAGTGCTGCATAGAAAATAAATGAAAATTTAATTAAATTAAGGAGACTCCCCACAATGACCGCAATTCTAACTGGCCACTAACCTGCCACTCTCTCTCTCTCTCCTTCTCTCTCTCTTGCTCTATTCACCTTTTCTGTGTAGCTTTTCGCGGTTTCCAAAGCCGCTCTCGCATGCCCCCGCTGGTCAACGAGAAGTCCGGACAGCTCAATGAGACCACAGCGGAATTCATTCGACCCTATGCGAAGAAGTGGCGTGAGAAGTCCATTTTCCAGGTGCTGTTACATTATCGCTCCGCACGCTTCCAGGACTTGGTCAATCTATCGCAGCAGGTAAGCTCTGGCATGGTTTGATCATCCTTGACTTTAGTCAAACGAACCTCATCCCACAGGTGCACATCTATAATCAACGCATGGTGGCTGGTTTGAACAAATGCACTCGTGCGGTGCCTTTCGAGCGGATTAATATGCGAGAGGTGAACTCATCGCAGCTGGGACCGCTGCCCGTGCCCATCAAGAAGATGCCCTTCCGCTTGGATCAGATACCCTTCTACGATACACAATATATGGTCGATCCAGCTAATTCCATTTCACGTCAATCGTTTCCCGACCACTTGCTGAACCACCAGGCGGAGGACGACGAACCGTGGGACAGTCCTTTGCAGCGTAATCCTTCGATGACCTCTTGTTTGCTCACCTACAATGCATACAAGAAGGAGCAGGCCTGTCAGACCAACTGGGATCGCATGGGCGAAAGCGATAACATCTACAATCAAGGCTACTTTCGGGATCCCCAGCAGTTGAGGAGGTGAGCACACATCCCTTAATCCCATCTGGGTTATCATCACAAGTTTCCTCCTTCCAGAAATCAAATGCAACAGAATATGAATGCCTACAACAATGCTTACAACAGCTACAACAGCAACTACCAAAGTAATAACATGAGTGGCAATTGGGGCATGCATCGGTCTGGATCTCGTCGCAATTCCTTGAAGGGATATTCGGCGCCGCCGCCACCACCGCCTCCTCAGCCCTCATCCAACTACTATCGCAATAATGCCAATCAGCCGCAACAGCGCAACTATCAGCAACGCTCCTCGTATCCACCATCAGATCCGATCCGTGAACTGCAGAATATGGCGCGACGCAATGAGGGTGATGTAAGTGACAAAAGAATCCAGTTTAGCTTGGGTTATTCATGTCATTGTTAATCTTACAGAATTCCGAGGATCCCCCATTCAATTTCAAGGCCATGTTGCGGAAGACAAACTATCCGCGCGGCTCCGAAACAAACACCTATGATTTCAACAATCGCCACGACTCGGACAACGATCAGCAGCACACATTCCAGGCGCCAAAGTTGCGCTCAACGGGACGCCGCTACGATGATGAGGGTGGACAATACTCCAATCAAAGTAACGGCAATTATGGCGTGGCCCGCAACTTTGGGCAACGTGCACCGGCGCTGCACCAGACGCCGGCAAGCGTAGGACGCAGCTTTGAGGATAGCAATGCACGATCCTTCGAAGAGGCGGGCTCCTACGTGGAGGAGGAGATTGCACCAGGCGTGACGCTCTCGGGCTATGCAGTGGATATTTAAAATAAAAAAGAATAATATTTAATTATAAATGGAACAAGTTTTAGAAACAATTGCCATGGAAATTAAATAATTATATTAAGGAAACCCACCATAAGCACTCAGATATATATATATATATATATATTAATCCATAGATAGTTTAAAAATTGTAGTAATAAATTTTGAGTTCAGCAAAACAATTTGCGATTTATTTGAACGCGGAAAAAGAGGTTTACGACAATTTAAATATTGCTTTTGAAATGTTCACTCACTTGTAATCCTAAAACGCAACAACAATACTCTCAGTATTACATAGACACTATGCATAATACAATTTATATAGGTATATATCTCTATATATATTAACATTAATCGCTTAACAAAAGTTCGTAGGAATGGATTGAACAAATACAGTGTTGTTCGCCGGATTTGTTCGCATTTTTTCTGTGTCTAAGAAGGTTTTTAAGGCTAAAGTAAATATGTATAGGATTTAAGCGCACACCCAATAGAGAAAAAGTGCTATAAATTCTTAAACATGATAAGACAAAGCCTTCACTCAACGCCGTGTACAGCGACCGCCATCAATCATCAATGCCCGGCTCACGGAGTCCATCCGAATGCATTGTCTTGCCAGCGATTTCCAGCATGGCACGATCCTCCATATTACCGTCCAAAATAGAACGTTTCTACAGTTTAAATAAATGTAATTAGTACTCTGATTTAAGTGTGCTGAAAATTTAATTAATATTTTTTGATTCAAGGTTTACCTGTCCATCACCATCTTCATCATCCTTGACAGGCAAATCGCCCACAGCCCAAACCTCTATATTACGTATCTTAAATTGCTTACGTTTGCTGCAAGGAAAAGTAAATGTGATTTTGTAAAAGAGCATTGATATAAAGATTCCGGCTAAAACGTACCTTAGCTGCACATAGTCGCCATATGTGGTACAACTCTCGACACTCTGCCCCTCGCCAAACATGCAGTCCAGCCATAGTCCTAAATAAGAAATTTTATTAATGAATTTATTCAAATTGTAGGTTAAAAATTGATTTGTACTTACCCCAGAATTCAAATTGTCCGCCCATGCCCTGTAAATTTGGCATAAATTAATCTAATCTTATTTATATAAGATTAGGCATATATACTTACCAGCCCATTGGGCATTGTCTGCTGATTCAAGTTGAGATACTGATAGTGATCATTGAAGCCGGTGGAGCTGAAGCAGCGCATGGCCGGGCTGAGCGTGTAGAGCAACGATGTGTTATCGCCACCGAATTGGGGCTTGAGTGACCATGATTCAGATGCATAGCCGCCAAATATGTATTGATCCTCATCCTCGATAAAGAACAACGTCGGTCCCTTATCGATAAACTTGCCAAGCATGGTGGAGAAGCTTTCGCCATGAATTTTCGACGAGAATAGGAAACGCCATTTATGACGCATCTCGCGCGGCAGCTGTGCATTGATATACAGCACATGTGGCAGCTCGATGATCGGCCGGTAATTACTGTTGAGCGGTGCATCTGCAAAGTGTGAAAAGTGAGTGGATTAAGTTTCCCATTTGATTGACACCAGCAATACGGGTGAATATATTGAGTACGCATACCGCACAGTTGGGGCAGAATGGCAATTTCCACCTCCTTGATGATTGTGCGCTTGCTGCCACCGTGGCGAGTGTAAAGCTGAGCAAAAACCTCGCGCCACAGCTGCAGGAATTGTGGTGTCACATGCAACCAGCGTTCCAATGCCTCAGTGGACAACGTGTGTTCCATATCTTTGGTGAGATTACGCATCAGACCCTTGGCAAAGCTACAGGCCGATCGTTCTGTGGTAATGAATCCCATCTCCTGCCAGTCCTTAATATTGGATGTCTTCGCAGTGCTCTCCAGGTGCACATAGCTCTTAATGATCGAGTGTATGTACTATAAAAAGAATATATACATAATAAGTAAGGAATTAATCCACAACTAAAAATTTGAATCTGCGCACCTGTTCCAGATGCTTGATGTTAAAGCTGTCTTTGCTACTGCGTTCCATCGATGATAGAAGCATTTGCATCTTCATTTCAATGGTGCCACGTTCCACAATATAGTAGGGTTCGCCAAATTTCCTTAAGGGTATATTGATGCATTGTTGACCCGGCTTCGTTGGCATAAACAGAAACTGAGCCGTACTCTCGGCTAGAGAACGCTCAATTGTCTGAGACCATGCTTCCTGTTTACCGCAAAATAAATTAAAACCACGTCATGGAAAAAAACAAAACACAATTTTCAGTCACGTGGTGTGGAAGATTAGATACCCTTGAATATTTCACAATTCACGTCTAAAATTGCAGTCTAAAAATATCTTCATTATAACAAAATATGAAATAGGCAAGTTTGTGAAAAACTATAAATAAAATTGATTATCAAAAAATTGCTTGTAAGGCAGCCCCAGATTGAAAAAAAATAATTCATATATATGAATTTTTATTATTAATAAATGACAAAGCGTTGCATGTCATGTGGCATGCATTGTGGCATCCCCAGCAATAACATGCTTAATAAACAAAATTATGCGATCGTTGTGAAATAGGGGGGAAAGCACGAGAATACGAGAACTCGGACATATGAAAATACGATGCTGACATTTCCTGTATTCGCTGTACTCGCATTCATTGTTTATTTTAAATTCAATTTCGTTGACATAATTATGAGCAGCCCCATCAGAATCACGGGTAATTCGTTAGCAAGCAAATCAAACAAGCGAACAAAAAAAAACAAAAGCAAACAAATCAGTTGGAAGCGCTTTGCAAACAAATTAGATAAACCAAACGGCACTATCAACTTAACGGGGCATTTAGTAATAAATGCAAATTCACTTTGATAATATTGATGACGTCGGCATTACCCGTATTTCATTATATGTATGAATTTGTGTGTGTGTGTGTGTTTGTCTTTGGCTGTGTCTTTCAACGGAGTCGCATGACAGTTGAAGCGGAGTAGCTGCGACTGCTGCCGCAGTAAACCTTGAACTTGTGACCGCTGCAGCGCACTGCAGGCAACTGCGTTTAATTGATTTTTGGCTAGTTGAAGTGCAACGACCTAGTGGAAAAACAAAAGAAAATTAACACATACCACAAGTCGATCTGAGGTTAATTTCTCTAATGCACCGCCGGAGGCGTTGCGATATGCTGTCTCTAGAAAGCGCAGCTCCTCGTTTGTGTACACGTTGTCCGATTCCTTTTTACCACTCGTATTTCCCATGATAATGCGTCTGTTTTTAATAGAAAGTAAACACGATACTGATGGCTTGGCTTTTAAATTGAGCAGAAAGAAAACACAACACACACAAAGCACAGCTGTTTAACAGTGTGACCGTGTTGCAGTGCCCCTCAAGCACTGCTTGCTCAATTCGCCACAACGCCGCAGCATTACAGTGTTACCATCGCTGCTATTGGAAAGTGCATTGCACTGCGTTGGCGCGCACTTTAAATTCCAGTTTGCTTTTTGCAGCGAAAAAATTACGAAAGTAATCTGTTAAAATAAATAAACTAAAAATAGTCTAGATAAGATAAGAGACTTGATAATCGTATTATTTACCATAATCTACAAATATAAATATTAACCATTTCGCCAAGCGAAACTGAAACGTAACGTGTCAAAAACACAAATCAAAAACATAAAATATTTCTTATTGTTTTTTAAAGTATTTGAATTGGATTTAAGTATGCCTGTTCAAGAATTCGTATAAATTGTCGAGCACAAATACGTAAACATTGTAAACGTCGCTACAGCAACAAATGTTATTAAATCGATATTTTTACTAACATTTGAAATTCCTTCACAAAATCTACACAAAAATTTCTGAACATCGAAGTTGTGCGACAGCAAAAAAGCCATCATCACCAAGTAGATTTGATAGATATATATAAATATTGAAAATATCTAGTTAAACAATGATTGTAGCTGCTGCAACTCGAAAACCCCGCAAGATTCGCGAACAATGCGGTTCCTGTCCAGACCGCTTCTCCAAGGACAAACGTCCTGTGGTGGTTGACGATTCCGATACTACTGAAGAGGAGTCCTCGACGGATGAGGAGGAACGCTGGAAGGATGTGGCACGAGCTGCCGAGATACCCGCCGAATACTATAACATCCAGAAGTTGGTCAAATACATCAAGGCGGGTAATCAGACGGCCACAATAGTGTCCCTGTGCTGCCTGCAGGACTACGATTTGCGCACACAAATCAATCAGTTCGCCATCCAGGATATCGGTGGCCTCGATGTCCTGGTCAACATACTAGAGTGCAGCGACACCAAGTGCTGCCTGGGAGCACTCACCGTCCTGTCCGATATCACACTCAACATTGACATACGCAAGACGATTGTGGATCTGGATGGAATCCCACTGATTGTTGACATACTCAGCTCGTCCATGAAAGATCTGAAGACCATGGCAGCCGAGACGCTGGCCAATGTCAGCAAAGTGCGTCTGGCTCGCAAATATGTGCGACAGTGTGGCGGCATCTCCAAGCTGGTCGATCTGCTGGACATCAAGATGAGGTAGGTGCAAAAATCCAAATCATAGGAAATAAAATATTACAAATCTCTCGCAGCATTTTGCAAACGCCCCGAGATCAGCTCTCCGTGGAGGAAATCGAATGCTTGGACATGGCAAGAGCCGGATCGCGTGCTCTGTGGACGCTGGCAGACTCCAAGCACAATATGGAACAGATGCGAAAGAGCGGCATTGTTCCACTGATGGCCAACCTGCTCAAGTCGATTCACATCGATGTGGTCATACCCATAATGGGCACTGTCCAGAAATGCTCATCGCAGCCAAAGTTCCAGCTGGCGATTACCACAGAGGGCATGATTGGAGACATTGTGCAGCACTTGAGCTCGGAGAGCGTAGATCTCAAGGTTGAGGGCAGCACGGCGCTGTACAAGTGTGCCTTTGATCTGACCACCAGAGAATTGGTGCGCGAAGCGGGCGGATTGGAGCCACTGGTCAGCATTGTCAAGGACAAGACGATACGGGACAATAAACCGTTGCTTAAGGGTGCAACGGGTGCCATCTGGATGTGTGCCATGTCGGATGAGAATGTGAAGCAATTGAATGATATGAATGTGGTGCATCATCTGGTTGCCCTGCTCGGCGATGAAAGTGATGATGTTCTGACCAATGTTACCGGCGCCTTATCTGAGTGTGTCCGCTTCCAGAATAATCGGGTAGCCGTCCGCAATTCTGGTGGTCTGCCTGCGATGGTGTCGCTGCTCAACTCATCGCATTCACCGCTGCTCGAGAACTTGGCCAAGACGATCAAGGAGTGCGCCGAGGATGCAGATAGCATGCGCATCCTGGAGGAACTGGATGCGGTGCGTCTGGTCTGGTCACTGCTCAAGAACAGCACACCCGACGTCCAGGCGCATGCTGCATATGCGATTTGTCCATGCGTGAGGAATGCCACCGACTCGGCGGAGCTGGTGCGCAGCCTGGTCGGTGCCATGGAGCTGGTGGTGGGTCTGCTCAAGTCTAAGGAAATCATGGTGCTGTCGGCAGTCTGTGCAGCAATCGCAACCATTGCCTTGGATCAGACCAATCTGGCCATTCTGACGGATCTTCGTGTCATCTATAAGTTGGCCGATCTGGTGAACACCACGGATGACATGCTGCGCATGAATCTGGCAGCGGCCGTCGCTGCCTGCGCCTGCTTCGGCAACAACACCGAGGAGCTGGGACGACTGCGCACCGTGACGCCCATTGTCACCTACATGACCAGCGAGAATCCAATGGTGCATCGCACCACGGCCATGGCACTGGAGAAACTATCAATGGATCCACAAAACTGCATCACTATGCACCAGGTTAGAACTCCACTCGCCACTGATCTGATCCCCGGCTAATTGTCTCTGTTTTGTTCCTTCCTTTTGCTTACAGAGCGGTGTGGTGCCCTTCCTGCTGGAGTGCATTGGCTCCACCAACAAGGAGCTGCAACTTGCTGCCGCTGGCTGCCTGCGCAACATACGCGAACTTGCCCTACGCGCCGAGGAATATATGCTCAAGATTGACGATGACTAATCCATGGAACAGGCACTAATCCCAATCTTCCTATTTATAATCTGATTGTTTGCTTAAATTGTTTCGAGTGGTAAAAAATGTAACCCAAAAAATATATCTGCGGAAAACCTGATTATTATTATTAGCAGATAACAGCTGAAGTTTTCTTCCAAGAAATTCGAGTGAGATTTGTCAATACTTTTTAAAATCAATCAATAAATTTTGGGGTTGTTTTTTTTTAGTAATACCCATTTTCCCATTTACCCCAATTTTAACTCCTTGTCTGAAATAAATCTGCTCTTAAATCATAATCAACATTTAGCTATAAATATATTTGGCGCAATAATTGGACTAACTAAATAAGCACTTGTTTTAGTAGCTGGCATTGCTGCCTCTGGTCGAGATGCTCATGCGACGCTCGACACGATTCGTGTGCGGCATCAGGCAACCGGGCGGCGGAAAGCGCCAGCGTCTCGGCCTGGAGAGCAGAGTGCCGTCGGTGGAGGCGCGATTACGGAATGGAGCATCGATATTGCTGCGTGAGCTGTCCAAACTGCTGCTGGCAATGTCGTCCGTGGACTCGGTGTGATCGCCGCTGCTCTCCTCCTGGCAGGCGCTGCCAATGAACAAAAACGAGCGTCGCGCCACGCCCAGCGGCGTCGAATCGTAGAAGGAACAGGAGCCGGAATCGGGTGTCAAGTTGCCATCGGCTGCATGCGCCACATCGCTGGTGGAACGTTTGAGCTTTGGAAATTTAGTGAATACTCGCCAAAAACGAAACACATCGCGGAATACATTTTGCACCTGGGAGAAGATTAAGTTAAGCAAAAATATACCCATAAAAATTAATAATCTTGATTGCACCTGGTCTATGCTCTCCCTAACGGAAATCTCATGGAAACAGGCGCAAGAAAGCTCCCGAAAGCGACGCTGTCCCTCCTCCAGACTGACCATGCGGTCGCCATTCTGATCTGTCTTATTGCCAACCAGTATGCAAGGGATGTCCAGTCCGCAGTCCTGCAAAAGATTCCCTTTAGTTGCACCATCCATTTGATCCAATTGAGTAGAGATCTTACCTTGCTGGCTGAGCCCAATTTGCGCCTCCGCTTGTTGTAGTTGATCAGAAACTTGAGTCGGCTGCACTCGTCAAAGGAGCACTTGTCCGTGATGGAATAGCAGAGTATAAACGCATCCGCCCAGCGTATGTTGGACTCCAGTGTAACGCCGTCCAGCTCCTGCAAGAACTGTATCGAATGCGGCTTGAAGAACTATAGCAATTCACTCACATGCAATTGCCCGGTGGCATCGAGTATATCAAACTGGATCATCTCATTGTCCAGCGTTGTTTGGCACGTATAGATTTTCTCCAGATTTGGATCATATTCGCCAATGAAGCGACGGGTTATAAATCGAACAACCATAGCTGTAAATGCCGAAACGTTAGTGTGTGTGTGTGTAGGAGAGACATCCTTGTCTAGTCCTTTGTTTTAAGGATGACACATACCTGTTTTGCCTACGCCGCTCTGGCCGAGCACCATGACCTTTAGTGTCTTTTGTTTGCTGGAATGCAGGCCCAGTTTGGCCAGCGACGACTTTGGCGAAGTGGCATTCATTTCAATGGGTTAGGAAAACAGCCTAGGGAGAAATGGGTCTCAGCGGAGACAATGCGTCTGCTCTGGTTAACTGAAAGAACCCTTTTTGTATTACCCTGGAAATAGTTGGATGAGTTAGGTTATGTTAGGGATCAATGTTTATGCTGGGGTAAACCAATAAAAGTGGCAAATTTATTCAGATTATGTTTGGCTTATTATATTTGCCATAAATTCCCATCCTACTTAAAGGGTAGTCTGTAGTCTGTCATTTTGGACTGTAGTTAGCTTATTGGTGTATGCATAGTTTGGCTGTCTTTAATCCATATTAGAACTAACCCAACTGCCAGATGAAACCTGTCCGCATACTTTTGGCTCCACTTCAAAGATTATTGCATACTTTTCAGCGATGGCAGCAAAAAACAAAAGGCCGCAAATATTTTAAGTATACGCCAAGACGCATGAATGTTTGTGTGTATGTGTGTGTGTGTGTGTGTGTGTGCAGCTACAACTATTTTGTAAACGGGTGTGTGTGAGTGTGTGTGCTTAATTGCGCCTCCGATAAGGTCAACAATGTGAGCAACGACAACTGTGCAACATTTATTGGACACTTTTTGCGTTGTCGTCGCCGACCCTGGCCAGTGCCAGACCCAAAGGCTATCCCAGTCCCAGTCCCAGGGACATTGCCACAGACATATACATCATCATCAGCATTATCATGATTATCGCACCACGCCCGAGCAATTATCAGTCGATTACTTGGAAGCAATACACTGCAAAATAAATTCAATAAAATATCAATCATCACTCGAGTTGCACAAGTGTCGCTTGGCATTGGGGGCAAGTACATGTCTGGTAGGAGCAGTCATTACTGTTTGCCCAGCCAGTCCTGTAAACAATGGAAATGGTAGTCATTGTCACCCAATCGAAGCTTCAATTCCCTTACACAACTAACTAATAGTTAATGTATTATTCACATCCTAAAACTATCCAATTTAGTTTACCTAGTAAATTATTGATTACAGATAATTAAGGAATTAATTAATTACAAGTAAAGTTAAGATTTGTTTTGGATTTTGCTTGAATGCCTATGCCAAAACATTGATTGCTTAATTATATTTAGAATTTGTGAGCTTTAGAAATACCTAAATAGAAGTACAGAAAATATTAATATTATAATTGTTTCGCAATTCCATATGATGCAGTCTTCCCCATTAAAGAGTAGCTTAATTACTGCTGCATTGCCTCCATTCGAGTAAGTGTCACATACATATACATAAAAGTATTAGGGTTGACTCAGCTAATAAATATTTATCAGGCGGTATTCAGGTGCTCGCTGCCACCGTTAGTCAAGTGCCAGCAACATGAATGCTGATTATGCCACGGCTAGCAAACTAGACCGGGACTAGACTCCACCTTTTGCGCCTCAAAACACATCCTTGCGTACATTTTAATTAGGTGAATTTGATGCGCAAGCAAAACCAAATCCAATAGAGCCACGGAGACAGAGCGCGTGCTTGATGAGCCGATACAGGGACGGGCTTAATGGCGTATACGTAACGCATTAAGTGCTTGTAACTATGAGGAAAGAGTGTGTGCATCAAGTGGCCGTTGCCACGGGCTTAAAGCAACCCTAAAGTTTACCGTGCAGCGCTGACCATCCCATGGGTCAATTAGTTGGCCTCCAAAACATCGCCGTCTGGTCGGCGTCTGCTTGTGGAAAGAAACTTTTGTTTCGATTTGGATTACGTTTTAATTACTGCAATAAATTCTACTTATTCAAAAAAATAATCAGCAACACGTGGATATTCGCCAACCCAGTTCCAGTCGTATCCCAAATCGGTGCACAGCTGTAGCTGGTCGATTGAGGTGTAAGCAATTCCAGCAAATGTTTTGCACACTAATGAGAAACATAATCTACTATCTACAAACAGTAGGGGTACTCGAGAGGGTGTATTTTTATTAAATTCTAATTGACTGATGTTAAAGCCAAAAAAAAAAGCTAACTTGACTCCCAAAAAAACATTTGTCTTCCTTTGATTTCAAATTATTTTGATTTGAAATTTGATTTAATTGAATAATAAATTTAAATTTATATAAGTTGCATCTCAAAGCGGATATATTCGCCACGAACTCCTACAAATTCACAATATGTGTGTATAAATAGATTTTGCGTGAACCACCCTAATGTCAACTGACAACACCTAACGAGCATAAATTAAGCGCCAGTGAAGCCGAAGCCGTGCCGACCTTGGCAAAGAAAAGATATTGAATTCAAAACTTATTCACTCCTGTGAAAGTCGAGTCGCGAGGGTGCAGATAGTTCGGAATGGGTATGTCCGTGCCAGGTTTGATTTTCCAATTGGACGAGGGTCTGACATCGGGTTGACGACCTGTTTATGTTTATCAAAACTTATTGCGTGCTACAATGTATACGAATTGGTTGGGTTTCCCGGCAAATGAAGTTCACCCCCTGGATTACGTGTCGTTGCCTGGCACGTGCCTGGACTGAAGTGATCCGCCAACATTGATTACTATGCTACTCAAAATTCCATAGAAAATAAATCAACCAAACCGCTGACCAATAACAAAATCATCAATGGCCCAAACAGTTGCGCGCACAATTTGTCAACGGGAGCAGTTGTTGTTGTTGTGGTTGTTGTTGTTGTTGTTGTGGTTGTTGTTGTTGCTGTGTGGGTTGCCGTGGTTCGAAAGCAATTCCGCTTTCCACTTTTGTCGAAGGTTATGGGAAGCGCGGCAGTTGCGACAACGCTTGTTGATGACTCTTGGAGTTACCTTCAAAAACCCCAACACTCCCTCCGTTCCCCACCCCCCCTTCTGCTGCTCATTCCCCCCACGTGTTCAACGCATTTGTGCTTGTCATTTCACTTCATTACCAGCCATCGACAATCGACACTCGAGTTTAACATTAACAACATAAAAATTAAGAGTGAGCCACTTTAGTGGGAACGACTTGCCGATACCCTGTAGCTAGGTCTATTCTATTCTAATAAGTGATATTTTTGCTAATAATATTAAAATGACCATACTTCTCCATAAATAATTAAATGGTCTTTTATATTTTGAAATACTTTTATAACTTTTTAGAATTTTTAAGAACATATTACAAAAATAATAATAAATATTTTATAGACTTTAATACGGCTTCTAATGCATAAATCAAATACATAACGAACATAAATATTTAAAAATTCATTAATTTTATATTTGCATGTTTAAATTTTGATTTTGTGCAAAATTTGAAAATGTGTAAAATTATTTCTAATTCGTTTGCAGGACTTTAATATACCCATTTATAACTGCGATTACAGGGTATAAAAACAGTACATAAGCAACTGTTGCCAATGGCTACTGTTGTTGGCCCTGAAATTGAAAATTCTTACACCGAAGAGTTGGCGGTCAACCCCCCCTTCGTCGACAAGCGGGTTGCCCACATTATTCAACAACCCAAAAGCATTTGTTTTGTCGCGCATTTCCATGTGGCATGCGAAAGTAAACACAAACCGTCTGCTTCAAATAGCCTTCAACAGAGTATTAGCCATGATAGTAAATTCCTGTGTGCAGTTGCACAGACAAAAAAAATTAAAGCAGGTTCCAAAATTCATGATTTAAGACTTACGGATGTATATTGTATCAGTTTTTAATACAAAATATGAAAAATAGTCCAATGAATTTTCACAGGCATTTTATTAATTTGCTGAACAAACCAATATAGAAATTAGTCAAAGCTAAACTGTAAAACAAAGAAAATAAATGTGACAAAAATAGGACAAACTTGTTTATCCTCCATAAAGTTCACAGTGGACTCCAATATGTCACATAGCCACATAAATTTGCAATGTAAGCATCATAAATACAATTTAGACATCATAAATGTCATTTTGGACTGCTCATCAAAATTGCGACAGAGCGCTGTCGAATGTGGCAGCCAAAACAATCGAGGCAGCAACAAAGGGGCAGACAGGAGGATCACAAAAATAGAACGTGAAAGATAAACAACGTTTAACTAAAAATAGCGGTCAGCGCGCAAAAAAACTCAGACTCATTGCCAGTGTTGGCAAACAATGTAAATAATATAACACAAAAAATCGCAAGTGTCACATTTTTTAAAACCAACACACACAAATAAAAATAAGAGCACATTTTTGGGTGTGGGGGTTTGTAAGCTATTCCAAGTGTCTTATTGGGTTAGCTGTTTAATGTGGCCAAGACGTGCCTAAGCTGACTAGCGGCCAAGACAGATAGCTAACTTTTGGGGAATGGTAAAAGGCTTAGGACAGGCCTGAAGATATATTTATAAGCTTATCCCTTCTTTAGTGCTCTTACATATATTTCATTTGTTTGCACAATTTTATTTCAGTCACCAAATATATATTTTTTGCACTTGCTAAAAATAGGTATTTTCGCACTTTTCAGATAAAATCAAACCAAATGCTTTTATTTTTGGCTTATTTTTTGTCTACTCAATCAAACTCCTCGAGCATTGTCATCAATCAATGGAGCTGCACACAGGAAAATATTTAACATTACCTGTGCTAATAATAAACAAATAAAATCTCACTTATAATGCTTATATGTATATTGATTCCAGTTATGCCTAGTCACAAGTATATACTCCAAATCGCATTAGTCATCATAAGCCGGCATCTTCATGAATTTATCACAACATAACATTTTAATAACTGAAGTCAGATGGAATTCGCATTCATTGATTTCCACCACGCTATTTGGGAGCATTCATTTCAATTGTGTTGTGAGGCAGGCTTATGACTTACCCCATTGAGCAGACCTTAGCAACTTGGGATTTGATGCCTGACCCGTCGCATTGTTGATGTACTTTGCGCAAAGCTGTAATGCCTTTACGATAGGCTCGAAAATAACACCGACGTGGGCGACACTCAATCCCAATGAACAAGGAATTATGATACGGGAGATTCTCACCAGTGGCGCTATCAACCCCATTCAATTCTCACTGGCTTCTGGGTGACGCCGTCGTCGTCTGCGGTTTGGTGGCAATAAAATTGTTTAGCGCTTTTGCTTGTGGCTTTTCAAGTAAAAGCCGGCAGTCGGTCGGTGTGGGTGTCACTGGCGGTTGGTGCCATTAACAAATGTGTTGCTTTATGGCAGATTGTCTCTTGACAAACAATCTGCCACATTCCCAAACCGCCAAACTGTGCAACAAATTCGCTTTTCATCATTTTTATTTATGGCCTTGCTGCCAAATTTAAAACATATCAAACAAATCAAATGTGAAGGCGCACGCATTACAGACAACCAACAATTTTGCTTAATTATATATATTTAAAATATTTTTCAAAGTCAGCGCCGCAAATCATACCGGAAATATACACATCTATCTAAAGCTAATAATAATGATTAGTAAGTATAAAAATACATATTCTTTCTCTGCGCATTGAACTTTTAATACTCTTATAAACACTTATAACACTTTATAAAATACAAATTATTTTTATATATATAAAAACATAAAAAAAAATACAAGTTGAAACTGTTTTCTTTGAAGATTTTTTTTCATAATGTTGTAAACATTTTCAGAAACTTAAATACCTTTTTGAACATGAATAAAAAATATCTAATAATGTGTGCATATACCACAAAAATTATGAGAATGTAAGATGTATTTGGGTAATTTATGATCGCGGCAAAATCCAACAATCGAGGTCACTGGAAGTGCTTAGATCTAAACAATATAGCAGACAGAGACGAGAAGATTTAAATTCACTTCATTTTCAGTGGAGCTTTCAAATAAAGTCCAACGCTGACCCCTTCTGGGAACTGACCTTGTGGACACCGCTGAGCAGTTTTTGATTGTTTACATATAGATGAAAAAACCGAATCGAATCATTTTTAATTACGTCTTGTTCAAGTGTTACTCATTTAACCAAATTTTAAAATATATTTATTTTTCTATTTTTGTACTCACACACGCACATTAGCAATAATTTTGTATACGCACCGTAGTACTGTCACAGCAAATTATTTCTATATTTACACTTTACAAATGTTTTAGTTGTTTTTTGTTTAGATGTTTAATTATTTATTTAAATTTATTTGTATTTTTCTTTTGGTTCTTGATCAGTTGAAATACCTTCACGCTGAAGTTCCCGTCGCGTATTAAGTCAAAGGCATACGGCAATTTTGCTTTTATATGGACATGTTTAAACTACCCCCGCCAAGTGGTACCGATGCCGATGCCTGCTTATTGCGACGTGGCCAGGAGGCCATTGTAGAACAATAATGAAAATCCGCAACAGGCCGCCAACAACAACCACATCAGCAGTTGCAAAAGCGGCAGCACCAATAATAAAAAAAAATAAAGAAAACCGCGTGGCGACTGCGCGACGTTGTCAACCAGAGAGCCGAGAATACACCGCCCCCTCTCATGCAGTTGTAAAATGTAAAAGAGTTCTGACACGGAAGTGCACAACACGCCCACAACAACACGTCAAACGGTGGCAGCAACACGAATATTTTTGCAACGAGGAGTTTGGCGGCAAGCGACGACGCGTCCGTTGCGCTGGCGTTGAAACTGGCGAATAAACGAATAAACAACGGCAGCACCAACAAAAACAAACCAAACAACGCCGGCAGCAGCAAAAATAGCAGCAGCAGCAGCAGAAGCAGCAACAGTTAGCCTGAGCCCACCTACAAGTAAACGCATTTATAAGCAAATATCTGCTGTGCAAATGTATTTATTTTAGTAATATTTTATTTAATAAATCAAAACATGTTTAATCTTACTACAGTTGAAGTATATTTAATTAATTTAAAACAATAAGCAAGCATTTTCAGCTGGTTTCCAGCTAAACAGTGCGCATCTCTAATATGCTAACAGAATGTTATAAGTATTGAGTACTTAACAGCTGTTATGCTGCTGGGCAACTGTTACCTAGACATTGCCAGCGTCTAACGCACAAACAAAATAATTAGAAAAGTATTTCAATAAACATAAGCAAATAATTTTTAAAAAATGAAATAAAAAATGAATGAAATGAGATGAGTATACTAATATTTATAAAGAGCTTAGATTGCTTTTTATTTAATACTTAGCACGTTGAACTGACCGCTGCGGGAGTTGTTCTGCTTTGCTGACCTTCGTCACATGTTTGGTGCCCCACACGTGTTTCATACTAATTTTTGGCCAAAACGCATAAGTTGGGCCAGCAATAAAAATTACATACACGTGCACACGCAAAGGCACGCGCACATAAAGTGCAAATATATACAACAGATGAAAGTACATTTTAACTGGCAACCTGTTGACATCGGGAGGTAGCAAGTCCATGGGGCACATGGTCTGCCACATAGCATATGTGTGCATAATTTAGCTTGCATCTTTTAGAAGCAAACAACGCTGACCTTAATTATCATAATCGGTTAAATATATATATTATGATAAAATAAACGGTCTGACGGACTAAGTCAATACTATGCAGATAGGTTTTTCGGACTATATATATATATATATTATGCTAACGTCTGCTTAAATTATTTTCGGGATAATTTAAATGTCACTTAAGATAAATATTATTTTATATTTTTACTATATTTGGTCTGAATGGTCTGAAGCTAACATTGATTTAAAGGGTATTTCAGACAGTGGACTCCTTATGTGTGGGGTTTGCACATAATCAGCAGTCGCTGTGGTGGCTCAGTCACTAATTGGTTTTGACAAGCGCTTGTGCGAGCGGGTCTCAATTGGCAACAGGTTAGCAAGGGGGGTAGGGGTAGCATTAATTTTGGCAGGCACTGCGTGTGTGCATTCATTACGCTTGACTGCCTAAAGGATGTGCACCAGACCCGTGTCTTAACCCTATCAATCGTAGTGATAGTCGCCTGCGTCAATGTGCCTTACCTTTGCCACTTAAACTTTAACCCTCCTACAGGTCAATTGCTATCCTCGTCATAGCTGCTGTCACTTTGCATTCCTGTTGTTTACGCACCAGCAGCAGCAACAAGAAGGTGTTCAACACCCCTCGCCCATCCCCCACACACACTTGCTTCCATCAACAACATCTCCTCTAACCTGTCTTCAACAAGTAATTTGCAAAAGGAAACTTTTTTAGTACGTAAACTTGTGCGAGATGTTGAAAGTGTGTAAAGCAAAGTTGCCCCTTAATCTATTAATCTTGTACACAGTTTCCGTCGTAGTTGCCCCCCGAAGGCCAAAAGCTTGAGTGAAAGATTCGTATCAAAGTCAAGGCTGCTCAGCTCTTTAATCATTTTACAGAATTTTCATTGTTAAACTTCTGTTTAAGAAAGCTGCAGCAATTTATTTGAATGTCAAATTTTAGGATCAGTAGGCTGAAAATGTCAACGATTTGGATTAGACAATTTTTATTTTTATTTCAAAAATTCATTTTAATTGAATGTTTCATTTGGTTAAGCACTCGCTGCCTCATCCACTGACTGAATTGTTTTATTACTGCGCTGTCTATTTATGGCTGCCTCAAATTGTATTTAAACACGAAAAACATTACTAAGAAGCTTTCGGAGTAAAAGAATAAATGTTGGAATTTACTCAATTTTTCGTTTATATCTAAGAGCACTCATTGATTTTCTTAAATCTCTTTTAGATCTTAAACAAGTGAATACTCTTATATTCAGCCAGGACATTGAGAACTTATCCGCTTATCTAAATCAGGCAACGAGTTGCTTTTCACATGTTCGGAAAAGCAATAAATTATGAAATCAGCGATTGGGTATTTTCAATTTTCAGCTGACTCCATTTTTGAAAGAATTAAAGTAAAATCTTTTAAGTGGGTCACTCCCACAAAACGAGTTATTTATTTACATCTTAAATTCTGTAAAATCAACATTATACGGACAAACTAGGTTATTTCCCTCTGTGCAACTTTCTTGTACCCCAGCATGCTCATTTTCAATGAGGGCAGAGTATTAAACAATTTTAAGTACATATATTTTGAGGCAAAGTTTGTGCGGTCAGTTGTGCCCCATCAGCTTCCACACCCAGTACACATTAGCACCTCGACGAGAACGGAACGTGAAGATCGGTTGATGCCTTGCGAAAAAAGATATTCGGCACAGAACACAGAGGGTGGACAGCAGGGGGATCGACGACGCAGAGGCGGAGGTGAAACAATTAGCACGAACATCGTGTTGCGGCTTGGAAAACAATTAAAAAATTTCGATATTTCAAAATAAACAAACGATAGACATCAAATTATTTACGGCCAAAATCTAGAAAACAGAGGACGCCACATTTGAGATTCGGCGAGTATATCTGTTGTGCCACAGATGACAGCAACATCAAAAGATTGATTACGGAATTTACATATATATTTATGTGTCATGAGCTGGAAAATTGCATGAATGAATTTGGGGCTGAAGCAATATTCCTTATGGTCAACCAATTAGTTTATTTTGTAGGCCACAAAAGTGTAAACAAATCAACAGTATGGAAAATGTGCGATTCTCCATCATCGTAAGTGCCCACACCCACTCCCCCTCCCACACCCACTATCCACTCAGGCGTAATTCTGTTTGGAATCGGTTTATTTGTCTTGGCAGGAGAACGATCTGAAATGGCAGTCAGAGAGCGAGGCGGCCGATATGGATTTGCTGTTTGATAAGCACAGCATTTCCAGTGAGGGCAACAGCGACGCCGTCTTCAGTAATGAGGCACATGAGATTTTCGCACGTCAACAACAGAACCAGGTTCTCTGGCAGCCCCAAGAGATCGAGGAGACGCTGTGCGCGCTGCCCAATGGCAGGCATATATTGGATGTGGTCAAATCGGGCGGCGTTTTGGGTGAGCCACCAGCTGCCACCAGTTGGCAATTCATTTATTGTTTATTCTTTTGGTCTTGCAGAGCTAATGATCGAGCCAAGCGATTGCAACCTGGCGCTCTTATGCTGTTCGCTCTATGGCACCGTTGAGAATGTTATGTATCTGCTGAACCACTACAATGCGGATCCCAGCACCACCGATAGCCGCGGTCGCACCCCACTCCACTTTGCCTGCTGTCGGGCCAATGCGCCCATTGCTAAGGTAATCCTTGATCGTGGATCGGATCCAAATCAATATGATAATAAAATGGAAGTGACAGCGCTCCATTGCGCTGCCAGGTGAGTCACATATCAGGCTGCTCCAAATATGGCCTTCTGGATTTCTGCACTTCCGCCAAAGTTTTGTCAAAACTGAATGAAATCGATTTTTTAACACGTTTTGACTTCTAGAATAATTCTTGGAAACATAATATTCGCTCGAAATTAATAATAACTTTATTGGCATTAAAATTGGGAAACTTTATTTTATTTTCCAAAATGATCCATTTTATGATTCAAATCTTTTTCAGTTCGAAAAGTGTTGAGTGTATTTTGCTTTTACTGCGTCGCAAGGCGAATATTAATATTGGCATTAATCGGCGATCTGCACTGCATTATGCCATTGACGGCGATGCGATGGACTGCGTTGAGATTCTATTGAAGTATGGAGCCGATCCCAATACACCGCAGGTGTACACTGAGACGCCGCTGCACACCGCCTGCGCATCCGGCTTTTCCAAATGCGTACAGCTGCTGCTGAATCACAATGCCGATGTGCGATCCCAATTCGGGGAAGGCAAAGTGACCGCACTGCATTTGGGTAAGATTTGCATTCGCTTTGAAGTATATACTATACGGCTAAGATTATGCTCGTCCATTGCAGCAGCGGAGAATGACTATGCGGAATGTGTGCGTTTGCTGTTGGAGCATCGGGCGGATGTCAACTGTCGCAATGCCAGCCAGCAGACGCCACTGCACTTGGCCTGCCTCTCCCAGTCGGTTGGCAGCGTGGAGATTCTGCTGAAATACGGAGCAAATGTGAATGCCATTTATCGGGACGGACGCACCGCTCTCCATGCGGCCATAGTGAAGCAGTCACGTTGCCTGGACTGCTGCAATGCGCTCCTCAAGGCTGGCGCCGATGTCAACAAATCCGATGATTACGGCTATACTCCACTCCACATTGCAGCGCTCAATGAATTCAGCAGCTGTGTCTATCTATTTATAGGTGAGTGACATCTGATTGATCTTTCGAATTTCTAACGCAGAATTGCCTTGTTCACAAAACATATATTTAAACATTTAAAAAATACTTTGTTGCCTTGTCGTAAAATTTATAACCCATTAAAGACGTCTCCCATCCCAACCCGCAGAAAATGGTGCCGATCTTACAGCTCGCACCGATGGACACACTTCTGCTTTGACATTCATTGTGCGTCGCTGCCCCGAGATTATACCCAAACTAATGCAAAAACTGGACAGCTCCATCAAGGCGAATGATCACGAGATTGGCGATGTCGACTGCCAGATTAAGCTGGACTTCAGACTGCTGGTGCCCAGCCCGTCGGCGGAGAAGGGCGAGGCGGAGCTGATGCTAAGCCTCATCGAGGTGGGCCAGAAGCGTATACTGATGCATCCGTTGTGCGAGACCTTTCTGTTCCTCAAGTGGCGACGCATTCGCAAATTCTTCCTCATGAGCCTCGCCTACCACACCTTCTTCGTGATGCTCTTCACGTTCTACGTCATCGGGGTTTATGTGCGCCTCTGCAAGGAGGGCGAGATATGTCAGGCACCGGGCTATGTGATGACAATGGGCTACTTTGTGATCATCCTAAACATCATGCTGCTGGGCAAGGAGCTCTTCCAAATGGCGCACGGTCTGCATGGCTATGCCAAGTACTGGGAAAACTGGCTGCAATGGCTAATCGTCTTCGGCGTGCTCCTTTGTGTGGTATGTATTTAATAATGAATAAATCAGATCACTATATAGATAAATACTGAAAACATTTTGTGGAATTATTTTGTATGCATTATAGAATATTTGTGCATAATCTGAGTACTTTATAAATGTGGGTTTCGTAGAATAAATTGTTTAAAATATAATAGGGGAAAAATTTATCATTCCAATTTTCTCCCATCGAAATTTAAGTTATCAAATGAAGAATATTTTTAACTCTTTTATGTTTTTATATAGAATCAATATTTATGCAACTTTGTTAACAGTAAATTTCAGTTATAGCCAAGATTCAAAAACTATATAGTACATTTAAATAAGGGAAAATTTCATCGTTTAAATTTTGACCCATCGAAATTTAAGTTATCAAATAAAGAATATTTTTATTTTTTTTTATGTTTTTATATAGAATCAATATTTTTGCAACATTTAAAATCTATATAGTACATCTATCAGATTTCTACAATATTATATTATCACTCTTTCTTTGTAGACGCCGGAGATATTGTGGACTGGTGATCTGTTGGCTGTGCCAATGTGGCAGCATCATGTGGCAGCTGTTGTCATTCTGCTGGTGTGGCTGGAGCTGATGATGCTGGTGGGCCGCTTTCCCATTTTCGGCGTTTATGTGCAAATGTTCACCAAGGGTAATGAGACAATAACTGAGTCAGTTCAGCCAACATAATTACATAACAAATACCATTTTCAGTGGCTGTTAACTTTGGCAAATTCTTGTTGGCCTACATCTGTTTGCTGATTGCATTTGGTTTGAGTTTTGCTGTGCTCTTCAATGATTACCCCGCCTTTGAGAATATTACGTGGGCTGTGCTCAAGTCATTTACCATGATGTCTGGGGAGCTGGAATTCGAGGATATCTTTTATGGCGATTATGCGGTTAAGTTTCCCGTTACGTCTCACATTATCTTTCTGGCCTTTGTGCTGTTGGTTACAGTGATATTGACCAACCTGATGCTGGGCCTGGCCGTGAGCGATATCCAGGGCCTGCAGGTATCCGCCACGCTGGATCGTCTGGTGCGACAGGCAGAGTTGATATCACGTCTCGAGAGCCTCTTCTTCTCCCGCCTGCTGCGCAATGCACCCCTCGTCCATTACTGCAAGCGCAAAGCGCTGCTGCGCACCTCGCGCGACATGCTGCAATTCACTGTGCGTCCCAATGATCCACGGGATCGCTCCCAGCTGCCCGAGGACATTAAGCTGAACATCTACAAGCTGGTGGCAGAGAGGCGTGATCGCAATATGAGCTTGCGACGTCGCCACTTCGAACAGAACTATCACATGTTCAGTCGAAGTCTGCAGCGCCAGCAGCAGAATCCGTCGGAATTCAAGACGCAGCCCCACCAACCACATCAGCCACAGCAGCCGCAGGCCACATATGCAACGCAGACACAGCATTTTCAAGCACATGAGCTACTGCGTCCGCGTTCGGCAACCAATGTGCCACAACAGTTGCGGCAAGAGCAGGAACTGAAACAACAGGCGAACGGTTGGCGGAACGAGCTGCAAATGCTGAGAGAACAAGTAAATCAGCTCACTGCCAAGCTGGACAGATTCTCGGAGAATGCGATGCGAAAGCTGAACTACAGCGCCACCGAGCTGTGCCGCATGAGGCAGCAGCAAACGCCTACGTCAGCATCCACAACAGGCACACTAAGTAATCATCGTTGATATGTATTTAAATATATATATATATATATATATATATATACAGAATGAATATGCCTGCAAACAAACTCAAGTATTAATTATAGTATGTTTTTTCGCGAGAAGATTCTTTAATTATTTAATTGATATATTTATAATCCACTTACACGATTTTGGAAGCAATACTCCTAAAATATATTATTAAATATATATTGAAACAAAAAGTTATTTAACAATTTATTTTAGCTGTGATTAAAATAATAATGTTGTGCAACATATTCTTCAGGAACCCGCCACATTGGTTAGCCATTTGTCGTTGCTTTGATTCCAGATGAAAGTATCCTCATCGGGTTTAGGATCCTGGCGTCCAATTTGTGTCCAAGTATTCGATGTCGGATCGTATGCAAAATTCTTAGAGTTCTCCGGCGGCGGTGTTGGTGTTAGATTGAGCAAAGGAGGCCGTGTTATGGGCACAATATGAGGCTTCTCGGCACTTGGATGCGCATTTATGTACTCCACCTGCGACTTGGGATTGATATTGTCAAATGCAAATGCACCACACAGCAGCACCAAAAATACTACAAATATATATACAAATTATATGTGTTTTTATATATACCCCAAACACATTCTGAGAATTTCACACATACGGCATATGTGAGAAAACCCAGGCCTCATCTTGTTGTTTAAAATATCTCTCGCCGGAATCTCTCCGTTAAAACACCAAATGGCAAAGCGTTCTGACAACGACTGAATCTGAATTTTTCAAATTAGACAAGCTGCGAATTAAGCGAGACGACAAAACAGCGAAATCTGTGTTGATTAATTAACACCCCGTAGCCATAATCCGGATAAGAAGTGTTTGCCATTTTGGAGTAAATATTTAATTTTTACATAGAGTGTAAATTCATTAGAATTTAATTCTAATATAAAAATTTTAAATAAATTAAAATTCCCCATTATTCAAAATACTTGTTGATATTTTTGACTGTGTACGAAGCTGTGCACATATTAATAAATATATATTTACGATAAGATCAGAACAATAACGGCGTCAATATGTCTCATACAATAATTGTTTTATGTAGATTGAAAAACATCCAAAGAAATCAAGTTTTCAACTCTACTTAAATATAGGGTATTACTTAGTCGACAACACTCGACTAGCCCATTCTTACTTGTTTTTATTCAGATTTCGCTTAAGGTCATTAATTGAGCATTGAACTGTAGATTGTAAAACTTTTAACATTTCCATTCAATTCTGATCTACGTAGTGTTGCAGATTCCCAAATGTAGATTCCGAACATCTATGAAAGAAAATATATAAAAATCAGTAAAAGTCGATTCAATTTGAATATGTGAAAAACCATACTTTGACCACAGCCAACGGCACAATCGAATCGTCCTAAATTATAATAGTTGATATTGTCACTGCCACAGATGGGATTATATTCACTGGTTGCTGGACAGGATTGGATGCAGGCCAGGTATCGAGGCGATGCTGTGGTGGGTTGAGGCGTCGTTGTAGACCCTGTGGATCCAATCGGCTGTCCACGAACGAATGTATTGGAATTCTGATTATTCCAATCCTGTGGACGGTTCCACAAAGAGAATTGCGGATATGCGGCTGCTCCAGCAATCAACATGATCAAAGCTGCAAAGCGAATTCAATTTAGTTTTACGTTTGTTTTATTTATATTCTAATCACTTAAAAACACACCCAAAATATGGGAAGCTTCCATTTTTTTCGTATAAGCGAGACCCGCAAGTTTGTCCAACTGACTGCGAATCTGAATTGCGTCTGAGACCGTCAAGCGTCCCGTCTCTCGCTTATAAACGAAGGTCAGACCAGATATTTGTATATTGATTGCTTTTGTTTATACACTAAAACGTCATAATAAACTCACACTTGGACGTAAATATATATATATATATGTATATCGGGGGAGAATGCCCAGAATACATTTGAACATAGAACTGGTTACAATGTAGAATACAAAAGTACAAAATGCGTAAATCTGGAGTGATTCATTCCAAGAACTCATTGAAAGTATAATTAAATGGATTTTCAGTTGGGATTAAAATAAATAATAATAAATCGACAAAGAACAAATAATTAATTATTTTCATAGCATACTTTTAGGATGGCCTAAAAAACAGTCTCTTTTATTCACTCTCCGATTGTTTATATTATATTTTTATATATATGTTGCTCATTAGATTAAAAACAAAAATAATCATACAGAAAGCTTTCAGAACAAATAAGTAGACTGATTGTATTTTCCAATTGATCAAATATAAATTAGCTTGTTACTCAACAACATTAAACATACGATTTTCTGAAGATACAATTAGCAACAACTAATCAAAACAATTATATCAAAAGTGAGTGAAAAATATTTGTATAGTTCAAGATCAATAGATGAGCGGAATTCTATGGTGATCAAGAGAAAAATATATATCAAACACTTTATGAAATACGTGTGTCAATATTTTGAAAGTGCTTGTCGAACATTTGAGGACAAACACTTGTTGAGAACGTGAATTTGCAATTAATTGCACGCTGAGATTTGGTCGGAAGCTCATAAGCCATGCCATTAGGGCTCTTAAATAGGGCTATGACGAAGTTCTATTCACCATATATATGTATATATATGTATATATATATATATGAAATGCAGTTTGTTTAATTTAGATTAGGCGCTTTACTGTCTGCTGCCGTTCGCAAACAGCTGCAATTACCTATTGCTTTTTTATGGCAAATATTGTGAGTAAACTTATTGGCTCTGGTCTGGCCACGACTGGGAATTGTGGGCCAGAGCATGCGTCTATGTCATGATCCCAGTTATAATTATTTGGCAGCTATAACCCGACTACGTGATTCATTTTTCCCGCCAATGCGATTCATAAGCGAAAAAGCCTGCGCTGAGTTTTAGTAGACAATTTTATTCATTAAGTCTTAATTTTAATATATATAATTTGATTTGAATTCTGCGAATCTTCTTGTTCGTTGCAATTTGTTATAAATCTTGTTTAAATGTGTGCAAATTAATGGGCGAAATATTAGTTGTGACTGTGACATATTTTCTTGTCTACCTAACATTTTAGTTTAATTTTCATTTTGAATAGCAATTAGGTATTATATATACTATACAAATTGGCAATAAACAAAATTATTAATTTTGTATTTCGTGTAGAAATAATCATTGATTTTTACCTCTCGTCAGACAATAATATTTTTCTTACTTTTAAGGCGACACAATTCTGTTGATGATTTTCCCAAAGAGATTTCAATGCGTAGTTTCCATACCCTCAAAAATTCTACGGAAAATTTTATTTTGTGTTGTGTTATTTCAATATATGGCGCCTGTCCAATCAAATCAGTGCAAGTAGCATACATAATTCGGAGCAAACCAATAAAACCACGATTGGGTTCGTTGCCACCTGCTGTGGCATATATTAAATAAAAAAAAGTATGTCATTTATAACATTTCTTGAAATTTATTTGTTTAATATTTAGTTCAATAAATGTCTTTGATAAAATGCATTGTTTGCGGAGATGATCTTGGGGCGAGGGCGCAATGCCTCATTGCATGGGGATCATGCAACAGGCACGCATCCAACGCATGATGCATTGCCATGATTTGCGAGGGAGGGTGTCAGAAATATCGCCTTTGTTTTCCCGATAACAATACAATTCACGAAACTGTTTGAGGAAATGGCGACAACGAATTATTATAAAAACTCTGGAAAACGACTACAGAAGCCATAACCGTTTGCATCACTTGACAGACAACAGTGTCCAGTGGAGAATTTATTTCAAGTGGTAAATGACCATAATTGATCACAATAAACTGGTTTTTTCATCGTTGCGATTTAAAGCTAATAAATTTCTAATCTACTCAAGCGACCCATTAAGCCCACCGAAAATCAAACAGTAATATTCCAGCACTCATAGAAAAACACTCCTCGTACAGATAACATCTAGACAAATTTAGCTGCACTGAAACAAATTGAATAGTGACTATTGTCTTGAAGTAAAAATTTAGCTTATATTATCTTTGCGATTCCTACACGAATCTATGGATGATCGATTCTGGTCTAAACCCTCTCTAATAATTCGTAATTGCAGTGCAAGTGTTACTTCAATACCATCTCCTACATCTCATTTTGGGACTGGCTTGGCATTCAGCAGCTGACATTATGCTGGACAGACAAACTGTTCCTGTTATCAGTCGATTGAAGGAGTTCGAACTGAATTTACCTGGGTAAGGGATTAAATCATCATTATTTTCCTTATAATAAGATGTCAAGCTAAAAATCTGAAAGTGTTGCTAATTTAAAGAAAACATATTTTCACAGATAATCTTTAACAATCCAATTTTCACTTTTTTCTAGATATCTGAATAATCACTCAAAGCTAGCAGTTTTGCTGGACTACGATGGCACCTTGGCGCCCATTGCGGACCATCCCAACAACACAATAATGTCCCTAGAAGTGGGAGACATATTGCGCAAATTGGCCAAGCACCCTCAAATTTTTTTGTGTGTAATTTCTGGGCGTGCACTGAAAAATGTGCAGGCTCGTGTAAGCATCGATGGTATTACTTATTCGGGCAACCATGGGCTTGAAATTGAGTATCCAGATGGTTCGCGTCACGATTACGAGTTGCCCGACGACATAAAGAAGAACTACACAGCCATGGCTGAGGAGCTGAAACAACGACTGGAGAAGAATGGCGCCTGGGTGGAGGATAAGCGTGTCTCACTCACGTATCACTATCGGGACACGCCCGTTGCACTCAAGGATGAGCAAAAGAAGCTGGCCACAGAGATCTCACAACGTTATGGATTCCGTGTCAGTCAGGCACATGATGCCATCGAAGTGAAGCCACCAGTCAATTGGAATAAGGGCGACGCAGCTCTCTATATTCTAAAGAGCAAATTCGGCGAAGACTGGTCAAAGGAGGTTCACGTTGTGTTTGCGGGCGATGATACCACCGATGAAGATGCCATGAAGGTAAGTCGCATAAATTCTCAAATTTAAATTCAATTCAAATCAAACTTTCTTTCTGTTTAGGTTCTGAGGGGTTTTGGACGCTCCTTTCGCATCGCAGCTGATGCTCAGGTTGAAACCTTTGCAGACTTCCGATTGCCCAAACAAGATGTGATGATGGATCTGTTCAAGTGGATTTCATCTGTTTATGTCTCTTAGAATTTTTAGATAATTGTTGTTATATATATACATAATTATAGATTTATAATTGTTACAAAAACTGACTATTACAAACATTTTACCTAAACTAGTAAATAAATAAATAACTTTCATTGCTATGCCAGGATCAATAAGCTTTGAAAACCTATAATAAATAAACTTTACTATTTTAGATATTGAATTTAAAATTAGGCATTTCTAGGCATTCCAAACAGATTTTCTCTCTACATTTTTCAGCTAGTTTACGTTTTCTAACGATCCTAAAAAATTCTTAAAAATTCGCTTCCTTTGTATGGGTTTTTCCTCTTAAGTAGCAAGCGACACGCTTATCAGGCAACGCATGCTGGGGGAGAGATCATGGAGAGCATTTAGAAAATTCAATGACGTCACAGAAACTGTTTTTTTGCGTCGCAACGATTACAAACTGAGCGAGAGGGTTGTTATCAGCTCAAACGAACTATCGAACCCAGAAATTTAACAACTAATCTGCTCTATTCTACCTACTCACAGTACAAGCTGAGCAGTCGCACAAACAACATCTAATTCTACAAAATTTGCAGAAATTTGCTAAAATCGTATTAGCTAATAAATCTCACTTTAAACCTGGCTTGGCATTCAACAGCTGACAAAATGCCGGAAAGACAAATTCCACCAGTTATCAGTCGATTGGAGGAGTTTGAGCAGCAATTGCCAGGGTAAGAGATTAAAACAACTTTATTCATTTTCTGACCTTGTTAATGAAAAGAAAGTCAAGAAAAGAGCATTCAAGATAAGGCAGAGTAGCTAGAAAATATATATAATGCAGCTGCAAGTCTATTTTCAAAAAGATAATTTGTGATAATTTTAAAGAAAAATATTTAGTTGCAAAAATATGTAGTAAATATTTAATATTTAATACTAAAATAAGTTTTCAATATAGTAATGCTATACACATTTTTTTTTAAATAGTTAAAATCTAAATTCATTAAATTTAAAACTTTAAATTCGAATTGCTTTTAAAAATAATTGCTTAATAATCACTTTTCATTTTTATATGGTCACTTTTTATTTTTTTAACTGCCATATTTGTTCTAAATATTTGTTCTATATACACCCTAGATATTTGAGCAAGCACTTAAAGCTGGCAATTTTACTGGACTACGATGGCACCTTGGCGCCCCTTGCGGATAATCCCAACAACACCAAAATACCCTTGGAACTGGAAGCCTTATTGCACAAGTTGGCCAAGCATCCACAGATCTTTTTGTCTGTGATTTCTGGTCGTGCTCTGAAGGACGTACAGGCGCAAGTAAATATCGATGGTATTACCTACGCGGGCAATCATGGACTCGAAATTGAGCATCCAGATGGATCACGTCACGATTACGAGTTACCCGCCGACATAAAGAAGAACTACGTGGACATGATCGAGGAGCTGAAACAACGACTGGAGAAGAATGGCGCCTGGGTGGAGGATAAGCGTGTCTCACTCACGTATCACTATCGGGACACGCCCGTTGCACTCAAGGATGAACAAAAGAAGCTGGCCACAGAGATCTGTAAACGTTATGGTTTTAATGCCAATCAGGCGCATGAGGCCATCGAGGCCAAGCCACCAGTCAATTGGAATAAGGGCGAGGCAGCTCTCCATATCCTTAAAAGAAAATTCGGCAACAACTGGTCAAAGGATGTTCTCGTTGTATTTGCGGGCGATGATACCACCGATGAGGATGCCATGAGAGTAAGTCGAAACTTAAACATTATTGAAAACCATTTAAAATCTTTGAGTTTAGGTGCTGAAGGGTTTGGGTCGCTCCTTCCGCATTGCAGCTGATGCTCAGATTGAAACATTTGCTGACTTCCGATTGCCTAAACAGGATCTGATGACGGATCTGCTCCGATGGATAGCTTCTACTTACGTATCTTAAATCTAGATCTAATGTGAATTTGAAATGAGGCTTGTTTTTATAGCAAAATTTTTTTTTTTTTTCGCTGTTTAAATTGTTGATTTTTAATGCCTTATATCCAACATCAAAATTAATAAACTCATTTTTTTCGGAATTTGTTTGCAAAATGGATTAAATTAATGGATAAACTGAACACAATGATGCACAATGTTTAAGAAATAGTTAAGAATAATTCACTTCTTTAGGCTCTCATAAATAATGAACTTTATTATAAACAATCCAACGAGCTGTAATTTTAATAATGCTTATTGAGCGATCGTAAAATTGTTTACAGTAGCTCAAAATCAGCTAATAACACTTGAACAATGATTGAAATTTTTGCAAGTCAAGTCAGAAGCAATATATTCCTGGTGAGATGTGTGTCAACCAAGATCAAAAGAGCAAGAAAAGAAAAACAAAAATGACCTGAGAGGAAAGTGCTCCAAGACATTATCGACGGACGGCAACCACTCGCTGTGCTCCAACAAAATAAAAATACTTAGATTGTGTATATAACAGTGACGCTATATATAAAGCCCAAACACACACACACACACACACATATGCATACCATGAGGTGAGGTTCCAATATGGTATGCATGCCTTTTTTATGCGCAAATGCCTCATAAATAACGTGCCACATTACTTGGCCAAGAGTCGAGCGACCGAGAGTTGCCAGAGTTGCCACACTCGAGAGCGAGCGTGAGAATTGCTGAGAGACTATATTCAATTGGCTTTCTTCTATATATGTGGTACATATAGATCTGCAGCGTGGGGCTGGCGTTGGCGCTGCTTGGGCATTAGTATTAAGTCGGTCGTCCAGCACGTCACACAGTTTCCGGAGGATACAGCTTAAATTATCATATTAAATATATATATATATATATAGTCAACTAGTCTCAGTATGGCTGAACAAAAGAAGGCACCGCTCTTGAAAAAGGAGGAGGATTACGTCAAGGCTCTGGATGGGTAAGTGGAGACCTCACACACACACACACGAGTGTTGACACTGTAAATCCAACATAATGTGGCTAATTGTGCGCGAACAGTTTTATCACAGCCGAGACGGATCAGGTTGTCCTGTTGTTGGACTACGATGGCACATTGGCTCCTCTCACCGAGGAACTGTCCGTCATGCCCAAGGACACTGAGATCAACATTAAGAAATTGGCTGGCAACGATAAGATCTTCATGGTTGTGTTCTCTGGTCGCGAACTGAGCGAGATCAAGAACCATCTGAAATTCCCCAATGTGACCTATGCAGGCAATCATGGTCTGGAAGTTGAGTACCCATCTGGCAAGAAGTTCAAGATCGAAATGCCCGAGGAGCTGCTCGAAAAGCACAACAAGCTGGTCGCTGAGCTGAAGGAGAAGGTATATGGCAAAAGAACGAAACTCTAAAATGAAGGATTATTTATTGAAAATTTTCCATTTGAAAGGTCGTCTTGTCTGGCGCCTGGGTTGAGGACAAGAAGATCTCGGTGACCTATCACTATAAGGGTGTCACCGACAAATTGAAGGCCAAGCTGATTGCCGATGCCAAGGCTATAATTCAGGCCCATGGCTTCCAGCTGATCGAGACGCCATATGCCCTGGAGGGCAAACCACGCGTCAACTGGGACAAAGGTTAGTCCCAAAAAACACATGCAACTAACCATCAATCAATTATTTACCAAACCAATACATATATATACTATATAACAATATATAAATCATTGATCTCGACCAACTGTTGTCGCCCATTTGCTGTCGTCTGCCCCGTCGTCGGCACCTGTTTGAAACAATTCGATTTTGAACGCAACGATTCGATGATTTTTTTTTCTATGACAGAACGGGCGCAAAAAGAAATATATTTTTCCGCCCCAGGCATGTGGGCGGCTGTTTTCTCAGATATATATTTTAGAAAAAATATATTTTCCCACATAGATACAAAAAACCGAGGAGAAGCAAAATTTCGAAAATGATATACAAATTTGAAAATTTATGTCGACAGTCGTCGTGGCAGTGTCGAAAAAAATTTTCAAACTTTTTCTTGCGGCTCTTGACAAACAACCAGACCGAAATCTGATGTCAAAAGCGCGCCACTATATAAATACTATCTATATATATTTTTATGACTATACTTAAAACAATTCACTTGCCGGATGATAAATTATTAATTTTGTGTAGCTTCTCATAGAAATTTTCGATTTTACTTAAAATGAAATTGTAAAAATATATTCTATATATTGTTTTTATTTGTACTCAAATTTGTCACATGACTATGAATTGTTTCTATTTTCAAAGTTTGTTATACAGGAAACCATAATTATGAGATCTGAAAACGCGTTGCAATTAAAATTAGCGTAGTTTTTTAATAATTTGAAACTAAGCGCATCTAATTCGAAAAGTTTTTAGCAAATGATGCGATGCTTCAAAAAGATTTTTATATATTTAGATACATGTTTCAATCCGAAAACGTAGCATTCATAATGCATATATAGAGGAGACAGTTCCAACTGCATCAAATGGTAAATGTTTAGAGAAAACTATATGTTAATAAACACATTTCTATAATCATAAATTGTATATAATTGAATTATTGGTAATATTTAGATTACATCGTGCAATTTTAAGTTGTCCGAATTATTCGAAATTTTATTAATCTTGTTCGTTTCAAAATCGAATTCCTAGCGGAATACATAAATAGAACTCAAAACAAATCCAATTGCAACTGGCGCATAATAAGTCATATTCCAAAATGATCCACAATTCACATCTATATAAAATAAAATCAGACATTTTCAATGAGCTGCGACAAATGTGCATATTTCAAAAGACAACAAATTTTTGTGTCTGGCAAATAAATTTTAATTATGATTGTCCCGCCTTCGGGAGCAATAAATTCTGTTCAAGAAAATATTGCAAGTAAGACAAAAAACAGCATATAAACAGACACAGAAAAACGATGCTCAAATATTTATTTTCTGGCTATTTTGTGAAAAATGAAAGCCTGCCAAGCGCATGCTTTGAAATACCAACAAATAACAAAGAATTGTTGGTGCCGTCTGAAAAAAAAATGCAATACTTGGGACGGAAAAAAAGGCAGGAGACGAATACTAATGCGCCATCAATTAAACAAAAATGTAGCGTTAATAGGTGGCAAGAAAAAAAAGAACAAAAACAAATAACGAATAACAAACAAAAGCACAAAAATCAGCATAATTAAAATAATCAAAAAGGCAGCTCTTTGTATGATGTACACACATATGTAGAGTACAGACATACAGACATATGGATGTGGTTTGCCTACATTTACTTGACGAGTGGCAGTCGCACGCCCACACAGACAACTAAAAATAACGCCTAGAATATATCGAGAGTAGATATAGATAAGTCTATGGTTCGTTTAGCGCTGCAGGCTGTTTTAGCTTTATATATATATAGCAAGTGAACGCTTTAAAATATTTTAGAAAACCGACGAAAAACAAAAACTTTTTTTGTATCTATACTTATTGGCAAGCAATCAAATTCTCCAGAATGCAAAAACACCAATGGTGTTCCAAATCTGACAAAAAAAATTCCAAACAATTTTGATTGAATGGAAAAACAACTAAAATGAATTGGGAATCTGTTTACCCAAAGTAAGAGCTGTAAATCAGGCAAACTGAATGAATAATAAGCAAACATTATTATTTTTAATAAAACTGAAAGTGAATTGGAGCACATCTAATTATCATTATTAATTATTATTAATATTGTTAAAAATGATATTCTCAACAACGTAAAATCCTTTTCTAAAAAAAACTCTTTTTGTAATTTTGCAGGAGAGGGCGCCAAGATGATTTTGGAGAAGCACTTCGATGCCGACTGGGCCAAGAACTTGAAGATTATCTATGTGGGTGATGATACCACCGATGAGGATGCCATTAAGGTGCTGCATGGCATTGGAAAGACGTTCCGTGTGTCGGAGCTGCCAACGCTGAAGACCTATGCCAACTACCAAATCAAGACAGTTGAGGAGGTTGGCTATTTGCTGAAAGCCATTCAGGCCAATTACGAGAAGAAGAAGAAGGCATAAACGTTGCGGCTAGCTCTAGCTTAAGCTAATTCCACACACACACACACACACTCTCTCTTACACACGCATATACACACACCTCTATAAACATTATTAGTTGCTGTCTTAAAAAAATACAATATTTATTTCTCATTTTTATGTGTGTATGCATGTAATTCTTACAGATACAAAAAAAAAGGATTTCCTACAAACTTTTCAAAATGTTCACTACTATTCGCAATAAAAATTTCACTTAATTTAATAATTCGTTTGCCTCTTAGCTTAATTTCGAATCCTATCTGCGTTCCGATTTAAGGCCACCAGAACGAGCTCCTCCGGAGCGTCCTCCGCGTCCGCCTGCTTGTTTTACGAGGGTGGGTGACACTGTCACTGCCGGCGCCGTGCCAACGGGCGGCTGGACACCTCCGGCAACGGCCACGCCCACTGGCGTGACAACGGGCGTCTGCACAACGGCCTGGGGAACTGCTGTCGGTGGCTCGGGACGTTTGGGTTCGCTCATGTTGAGCGCCTCGTTGAATATCATACAGAATTCACCAATTTTAAAGACCTCGCCATTCTTGCCTGAATACAGGGTGAGGCAGTGGCGCCAAATCGACGCATATCCCTTGGTCAACCGGATTATGTCGCCGGGGGTTATCAGTTTACCGGGTTCATCCCAGATGGACACGTTAATGCTAGCTGTGGGATCGCCCACCTTAAAGTTTCGCACTTCTCGATTCTCCTTGGTCACCGTCGCTACGCCTACCTGCCAATAATATTCAATCATAAGAAATAAACAAATACAAAACAAATTTGATGTAAATTTTGTTATCGATAACAAACCTCAAGCACTATGAAAATAACATTTATGTTTTTCAGACCGGGCTTTATATCCTTTATGGCAATGCAGTCAGCGTTGTACATGCTTGGAGTATATGCTAAAAACTTAAATAATTAAGCAAATAACAATCTGCTTATGTTTTTAATATTTTTTAAATGGATTCTAAATGTAAGTGCATAAATGCCACAAAAACAAATGCACATAAAACAGCTGCGAGCTGATTAGAGATGGACTACTTAGAAGTAACCACTATTGGTAACGACAAATGTATTCATTCATCGGTTAAAAAAGTAGTTCTGATGTCACAGCCTAAACATTACTGTAAATACATAATAATACTAAGTTCACAGCAGCTATAAGTTTTGCAGCGTATTAGACAATTTATTTCAAAATATAATCTGCACATAGCAAAAGGCGGTGAAGTTTGATATTATATACAAAAATTAAAAACTGCTGACGTGCACAATGCGTAATCTTCTAAGTCACGATTATTGGTCAGCTGATTTCTACTGCGAACTAGTTCCGGTGCAAAGCAGCACAAAGCCAATTGCTCATTTTGATGCAAAACGAATACAAACATAAAAGTTGCAGATATTTTTCATAAGAACAAATACGCAAATTGTGTGCAGAGTTGCTGCAAACAGGCCGGTAAAATGGAAACAAACAGCAGCTCGAGCTCTACATCTGGCAGCAGCTCATCGAGTGGCTCTTCCAGCTGCTCCGACACCGGCAGCTCCTCGGATTCTGACTCGAGCAGTTCCGGGGCACCCAGGCAGGAGGAGAAACCCCAACCAGCGAAGCAACAACCAACCGCAGTGCGACGCAAAGCAAGCGAAAATGAGAAACCAAAATCCGTCACAGCCGCCAGCAGCAGTGGCAACAACAACACCAGCAATCTGTTGGCGTCGGCAGCGAGTAAAGTACGCTCCGTGGTGGCGGCAAGCCATCAGCGGAATGGCGCACTCTCCAGCGACGATGATGATGACGATGATGACGACGATGTCGATGATGCGCCCCCAGCCAAAAAGAATCCGCGCACCATGAGCAACGCTGTGGCAAGTGCGGGAGCCGGAGCAGGAGCAGGAAAGGGAGGAGTTGCAGCTGCAGCAGCAGCAAGAAGAAAGCCATCGACAGGCGCGGCAGCCAAACAAACAGCTGCAGCAATTGGCAGCAAAGCAACGTTGCCAGCAAAAACAAATGGGAACAACAAACGACCCTCGCTGAGCTCCTCCTCGAACAGTACGGATGACTCTCGCAAGGATGTGAAAAATGGACGGAAAGTGCCATTAAAGCTGGCGAGCACTGCGACCGCTGTGCGAGCCAAACAGATGCGCGCCAAGGCGCTGCAAGCAAAGGCTAACAGCAAAAATGGAGTAGTACAAGCAGGAGGAGGAGGGGGAGCAGCTGCTGCGCGACGGGCGAGGAGTCGCAGTAGCGATGGCAGCGATGATTCGGACAGTGGCTCCGGCTCGGAGTCGAGCTCCATGAGCGAATCGGAAGGCAGTGATTCAAGCAATTCGTACAGCTCCCAGCCGCCGACGGGTAAAGCGAATCCGAAGGGCAAACGGGTCATCGTTGGCGACAGCGAGGAGGAACGCAAGGATAAGGCGAATCCCATGCGTAAGCTCACCCGCTCGCTAAGTATGCGCCGTTCCAAGCAGCAGCAACAGCAGCAGCTTCACCAGACCAAGCAGCCGAGCAGTGAAACGGAAACGGATCCCGAGCTGGATGGGGAGCAGGACGACAAGCAGCGAGTCTACTCGAAAAGTCCGGCCAAGAAGGCCGCAATAGCTGCCGGTTTCAGCAGCCTAAACAACATCAACAACACCCTCAGTAAATGCAAGGTGAAGAAGGAAATGACGTCCCTCAAATCGCGACCCATCTCACCAGCTGTGCAGCTGGAGAAGAAGTGTCCCATCGAGGGGTGTGACTCCTCGGGTCATCTCAGTGGTAATCTGGATCGTCATTTTCTGCCCGAGGCGTGTCCCATCTATCACAACATGTCCGCCTCCGAGTGCAAGGAGCGTGCCAACGAGCGCCGTCAACGCAACGAGCAACGCTTGAAGATGCCCATCAACATTGTCAGCACGCCGGGCAATCAGCACAGCAATCTCAAATCTCTTACGCCCGAGCAGCGTGAGTTTCTGGCCAAAATACGTGAATCTCGCTCCAGTTTTCGTCCAATAAGCCACAGTTTTCTGAATGATAAGGTGCGTCTTCAGTTGACCAATTTAAGATACTATTTTGAAACTTCTTCTTTTGTTGAATGACCAGGTCAAAATAGACAAGGAGGCCAGGGACGAGGATCGTGAGCCAAGTCTCGCTGGGCTGGTGCCCGACTACGATTTGCAGCTGTTTCGCGAGGCTCAGGCTCAGGCCTCCGAGCGCATCGAGGATGAGCTCAAGGATCTGCCCGTTGGCAAGGGCATCAAGTGCGTTTTGCATTCCATTCAATTTACACAGCTTTTCTGCAACGTATTTTTTAAAACTTACAGATATATCAGCATGGGCAAGTACAAAATGAAGGTGTGGTACCAATCGCCCTATCCGGACGATGCAGCCCGCCTGCCCAAGATGTACATCTGTGAGTTCTGTCTGCGTTACCAGAAATCGGAGACGGGCATCAAGCGACACGCAGAGAAATGCGTTTGGCGTCATCCGCCTGGCGACGAAATCTACCGCAAGGGCAAGCTTCAGGTGTGGCAAGTGGATGGCAAACGTTACAAGCAATATTGTCAGCATCTCTGCCTGCTAGCCAAGTTCTTTCTGGACCACAAGACGCTCTACTATGACGTGGAGCCATTCCTCTTCTACATTATGACCTTGGCCGATGTCGATGGCTGTCACATTGTCGGCTATTTCAGCAAGGTGAGTCCTTTGGATTTTCTCTCCAAACTATGTACTGATACTCCTGATCAGTTGGCGTAATCTTTATCTGCCGATACATTTTCTCTACATCTGCTGTTACCAGTCGGAAAACAATTAAATCAGTTTAATCTGCATAAAAGAATATTTTTAGTGGATATGGATAATGAATAGGATAAATTATTAGTAAACTAAAGTTCTGTTATTTACTGATTCAGTTAAAAATTTTGGGAATTTCTCTATTAATTAGCTAATGCCAATTTATAATATTCATTAGTGCAATGGATTTAAGCTCCATAAATAAAGTATTTTACTTTTATTAGAAATTTAATGTCAACCTGTGCTAACCTAGGTCTTCAAAATAGAGCTTAACCTTTAATAGAACAACTAATTTTTTATCATTCTTTATTGATTTTAATAATAATTATTTTATAAATGTTCCACTACTTTAGCTAAATATTTTAAATTTTAATTTCAAGTTCCCATTTTGTTAGTTGCACGAATCTCTTTTCTTAGGGAACGTAAGATTCAAAATAGAGGTACGAATATTTAAGGTTTTATTGTATTGGGTATAATTATTGCAGTTTAATTGAATATCGCTTTTCAAAATTACATTAAAAATTGTTAAGATAATTTAAAATAACTCAATAGTTTTATTAATTTCTACAATGATTTAATTGAGTATCTTTAATGCAGTTAAATGTTGTTCAGTTTTAAATGCTATAAGCCTCAGAATTATTATTGGGATTAAATACGAATTAAACTATACTCAAATAGGTATTATTAAACATTTTCTAAAATTGATAAGTATATTTAATTGCATTAGCTGCCAAAAGGCCTTAAAAATATTATTTTTTAAACATAAAGTTATGTCTAAGGTTTTTTGCTGCGAATAAGAAGATAATCTCTAAGTATATCTATAAATAAGGCAATTCCCATTGTTAACTCTGCCCCAAAAGAATTTCTTGTTGGTTGCACGTAGAACTTTTAGTTTGTTACTTGCATTCAAATTGAATAATACCATTTCACAGTTTTATGATTCTTTTATGTCTGCAGACAGAGCCAGACAACAAGAGGAGCAGCAGGAGCAGCAGCAGCAGCAAAGTCCCAGGCACCGCATCTATGTAGTACATGGATAGATAGAGGCGCTGCTTGCTCCAGCTTGCTATGTATCAGACTTCAGCAGCAGGCCGCATTCTTGACCATACCCAAAAATTGTTTTGTCAACCGCGAGACACAATCGAAGGCGTGGCAAGCGGGGCACATTTCCCCAGCAAAGAACAGAAAAAAAAGCGAAAATCTGGGAAAAGAAAAAACCCAAAATGGAATACCCAAACAGCAAAAACAAACGTAGATTGTCTGTGATGTGCGCACGGTTTCTTGACCTCCCCCTGAACATGGTCGGCTCGACTCGAGAGTCTAGCCGGAGTCTCTGCAGTTGCATACAAGTTTTTTGGGCGCTGCCAGAGACTGGGTTTGTGTTACAAATTGCGCATGTCGCGCCTGGCTGCTGCGCAGGCACATTCCCAAAACCCGAACTCTGCATTCATCCATTCATCCCAGACCAGGAGGAGATGGCAGCAGCAGCAGCAGCAGCAGCTGGTTACACACTACTCGCTATTTGGGTGTCTAGTTTACATGGCTCATACCACATGTTGATTGAGTCTGGGGGTGTCTGTGTGTGTGTGTGTGTGTGTGTGGTTGGCTGTGTGTGTTTGGCACGTTAATAATTTTCGGCAATGCTTTGTGTTGTACTTGCCACCATGCAACCTCCATGCTGCGCAACTATGCCAGACAGCAGCCAGACATGACGGATTGGGGCAGGCAGGCAGCCATTTGAGCTGCTCTCTGTGTAGTTTTTTTTTTTGGAGATGGGCCGCTGCTGCTGCCGCTGCTTCTTGCTGCTGCTGCTGCTGACTCTGCCACTGCCACTGCTGCTGCTGGGGCGTACACGATTGAGGTCGTGCACCTCGACGGTCCGCTGCTGCTGCTGTTGATGCTGCTGATGCTGCTGATGCTCGTGCGCCTGCTCCAACTGGTTGTAAGGGGGAGTATGGGCTGATTGTCTCGTATGTGCGTTCCCAGACATCATGGCAGACGCGGACAAACAAAGAATAAAAACTCAACGTAGTTGTACATAAATGTATTTCCGAATTACGAATTGTTGCCTTTTGGTTCACACCCAGCATGAGGAGCAGCTGAAGCAGCAGCAACAGCAGCAGTACCCGCCGCAGACAACGTCGCATTTTTTGGCAATTCCCTCCTTTCACCCTTCCCATCATCTGCCACTCTGCCGCATTCGGGAAAACTTTGTTGGTCTCTTTGTCATCTCGCCCGCTCTCTTTTTACGCATATGTGCAAGCCCCTTACGCTTATGTATCATATATATACCATAATTCTATATAAACATACCTATCTGTATACATATACACAGATTTATATATATATATATATATATATATGCTCTGCATGTGTATTTATGCATCGCACTCTGCAGAGCATCGATTCAATTCCTACGACGCCTGGTCATTGAACTCCCGAAAAAGCTAGAAGCGATAAATGACAACCCTCCCCCCACCCGAATTGTCTGACACTCAGTCTACACATTCTATATGACTGACTGTCTGTCTGCCCGTCCGTCCATCCATCCTCATATGACTCCTTATATATGCAATATAAATGTTTGTCTGTCCAGCCGATTGACTTTTGTTTAAGCCTGTGTTTGGCCTGCAGCATTTTGTTGTTGATTTAATTGTCATATTAGAGTTAATTTTAATAAGCATTGTTTAAAACAATAGCTTAACTATTTAATGGGTAGATCTAAAATAGAAGCATTCACACAGTGCTCGATCGCTATAATGGAACGCTTCTGTTTGAGCGACGAATCTAATTATGTAAATGTAAAAAGAAATAGTTCATAACTTCTGATTTGTTTTATATATTTAATTATATTTTATATTTATATTTATTATCTTTTTTTCAGCATATTCCATTCTTGCAAGAGAAAAACTCATTCTATAACGTATCCTGCATTCTTACCCTGCCTCCATATCAACGCAAGGGCTACGGTCGGCTCCTCATCGATTTCAGTAAGTGCAAAAACAGTTTACAAAGTATTTAACTAGTTGTAACAGGATACAAATTATGTAATTTTAAAATATTTATAAAAGGAGTGCGAAAAATGTCATAAGTGAAGAGTGAATGCAAATTGAAGTTGCTTGTTCATTTTCAAACACATTTTTTGCTGAAGATCTTCAAATGCTGTTTTGCGAATCATTAAAATAATTTATGTTTTTTAATATATCATACTTAGTTAAGGAATTCAGTTTTTCAATTATCCATTGACATGCTCAATTTTCTATGCCTTCATTTTATGTGCTAAATTTTACTTTATTATTTCTTACTGCTAGTTTTTTAATTGAGCATTTTTAAATTCCAAATTGGCATATTGCATAAGCAGAGATATCTTATAAATTGGCAACAGATAATCAGATGGTCATTTGTAAATGATTTTCTCCACAACTTAATTGCTTACTAGAACAGAAGAAAGAAAACTAGGAAAATATTTTTCGGTTTAATTATTTGGGTTTTTCTTTAATGAGCCGTCTATCGATTTAAGTGGTACGATGTGCGTGTGACTCATTGGATTATATGGTTAGTGCAATATAGTTAATCAGCATTGCATGAGAAGAGTCAACAACATGCCAGCCAGCCAGCCAGCTAGACAGACAGCGAACAAGACACACTGGCTCAGCCCGGCGGCTCAGCACGGGCATTCGAGCTTAGCTTTCCATTCTACAGAGCTCCGGTGCATGCAATTTCTGCATCAATTAAGCGTAGACCAAGCTCTGCTGCAGGTGTATCCAGTATGTGAAGTGTATAATGCATCGCATAAGTAATTTTTTTTTTTAACGTTGTTTCTACCCAAAATTGTTTAAATTTAATCCGTCTTTGAAAACGGTCGCCAGACAATAAAGAAACAAGCGCATCAGCTGCAAGAAACAAGAAAAGAAGAAGAAAAAACGGAAAAGAGCAAAGAATGGGAATATATAAAAAAAACATATATAAAAATTACATACAGTCCAGAGTGAGTCCGAGCACTTGAGTCATAGGCGGCGGCTTGGATGAATGGCAACGGCGTCAACAGCGTTGGTCTCTATGTGTTAAAACTCGATACATGCAATGCTGGCCAGGAGGGGGAACAGGGTATCTGCCTAGGAGGGGCATACCACAACGAACCAAACGACATTGACCTTACACACACAAAGAAATGCATTGACAGACAAACAGAGAACAAGAGAGAGAAATAGAGAGAGAGAGAGAGAGAAGGCAAGCGAGAGAGAGAAAGAGAGAGAGAGAGAGATAGAACCGAGCGCAGTGGGAGAGCAAACAGTTTTCGTCATTATTAACACCCAGAAAATGTGTGGCGTTTGCCCGTTTTGTATTGGTTGTAAGGGGCTGGTGCGCGGGGTAGGGGAGAGGGTTGGTGTACCGCCCAAGGGTTAAGGACAGCGTGCACAGTCCGTGCATGTCTGTCTCCGCATGTCTGGCTTATTAGCAGGCGGCCAGTCAGTCGAGCGAGATGGCCATACCAAGTACATAATGTGGTCAGGTGTAATAACTGCTGCTTGCACGCAAAATGCAAATGAGTTAAGAGCTGAGGTGGCACGCAGCTATTGCTGAATATGGGAGGGGAGCTGCAGCCCTTATCTGCTTGAATAATGTAGTAATTAATGAAATTAAGCCCAATCTCAAAGCTGCAGCGTTTAACAAGTTGCAGCCCCAAAAAAAATATATTTAACAGCCTCCGTCGCTTAAAGCTCGCAGAAAATATGAAAAACAAAAACAAAGAAAAATCGCACATTTTTGCAGACAGCAGCAGCAGCAGCGGCAACAACAACAACAACAACATGCGAGCATCGCAATTGGCGGCAGACAACAAAGGTCAGCGCAGGTCACAATGAAAGGGCGTCGTCCTCTACGTGTATGCGACGAGTGTAGTCGCCACAGTCGGCGGCAATCGTTAGGCGAGTCAGTCGAGTAGTCGCGCATTGGATACCACGGTAAACGTGGCATTTTAGCTAATTGCCACAGAGGCGCCACAACAATTAGAGCAACTCTAATTGACTAAGATTTTCAAGTTATTAATTGTTTGCTTGTACCTTTTAAACTGCTGCCGTTGTTGTGTGAAAATCTTAATTTATCAGTTATCAGTTGCATGTTGCAAGCCACCGCGAGTCGTGGCGGGTATGCAACATTGCGCAGTCCAGCTAGCAATGCGTATCAGCCATGGATCGATAAAGTCGTCTCGACGTTGCCCCTCACACCCACCTGCACACACAGGACGATACACACGCACACACAGGACGAAACACACGCACACACACAAAAACACAAAGAGAGAGAGAGTGCGAAAAACCAGAGAGCAAGCCAGAAAGACAGGGAGAGAAACAGAGAGGCGGCGACTGCATTTGTGAGCAGAGCCAAAGTTTTGCACAAAACTGCGAGTACAGTGGGGAAAATTTGCAAAGTTCAGAACCTTCACAAAATATATTGCATATAAGCAAATAGTTATTCACATAAGTACTTGGTGGACTTCAGGGACCTGTTAATTTGCTTAATTATAATGTAATATTTATTTTTAAGAATTGACACTGTAGTGAATGCCGTGTTTTTTGTATGATATTTTTTGTTTAGTTTTACATTGGAATGTAATATTCTATCTGTTATTGTGTGCTATTTGCCGCTTCAGAAAAAATATTTCTACGTTAGCATCACGCAATTGTTTTTCTAGCTGTTTAAATTCATCTTTGTGTTTTTTCTGAGCCAATTGATAGTTTATCCTTAAGCATAGATTATCTTGTCGAAGTTGTTTGCTGCAATTGAAGCGACAGTTAGAAATCGAATTATCAATAGAAGAAATTATTTAGCTTACATTTCGTTGTTCCGATCATCGATTACAGCTTGTGGGATTTCCATATCCAAGAATTCAACATTGTCGCTGCTTTCTTCTACTATAACCTCAAGATAATCCTCACATTTGTTTTCGATATTAGCATCGTCTGTTTCTAGCTTGGCTCGGATGCAGGGAACCGCACACGGCATCAGTCCAATTGGTTTACAATAGCCTTTAAATATAACATAAATTTATATGTATATAATTTTTATTTGTGTAAACAAACCCATTTCAAATGCTTTCCCGCCAATAATGTCTTCGCCTTTAAAATGTTCGCTGCAAACAAATGCGTATCGCCCGGTTTTTAGGTTTGGATTGTTACAAAACTGCAGCCATTCTTTGGCTAAGTTCTCAATCTTTGGAAATGAAAAGAAACTGACATGATTTTTAACGCCATCTCTGCGATATTGACAATTTACAACAGCACACTTTATTTTTTCCATATTACAAGAATGTAAATAGCAGCCAGTTGCGACGCCTCAAATTGCTCTATCGATAAAGAGCGTTGCCCAATCTTCTACGCCTACCGATATCGATTTGCAAATTAATCGAATAGTTGCTAGCCAAGATCTTCTACATTTCTGTACAGTAGTGAAAAAGGCTAAATTTTCGAGTTAAAGATACAAGATTAAATTTCTGATGGCGATGCAACAAGATCGTATGAATAACAGGCTATTCTAGAGAAGAGAATTATGATAACGCATAAAAATATAAAACAGATGTCAGATTTTAAATTAAATGTTCGGCTTTAAGTATGAATTATTTTCGATGCATCAGTAGCGCAACAAGTTATTTTTTGATCGCAACATCTGTATTAACAGCTGTTAGCTTAAAATATGCAATATTGTTGGTTTGATTTATTTATTCAGCACTTCTGATCAAAATGCTTTCTGACAAAAAAGTACGAATTTGTTCTATTGTAAATTTACAAAGTAGAAACAACAATAAAGAGCGACTGAAGCTTTCGCTTGCCGTTTCAACCCCCCAATTCGCCCCACGACCAGTTGCAGTTGTGTCTGCCGTTGCCGCCGAGTGCGACTAGCTTCTGTGCATAAAAATGTATGTATGTATGTGTGCGCTTGTGCGTATATGTATATAAATTGTGTGCATGTGTTGCTTTGGCTTTTTTACCGAGCCTGCCTCAGTGGTTTTTGTGTTGTGAGGGCACGTCGGGCTCGTCCTCGTTGATTTACTTGCTGCACTCATTGTTGCTGTTACTGCTGCTGCTGCTGTTGTTGTTGTTGTTGTTGTTGTTGTTGTTGTTGTTATCTAGACTTGAGGATTGTTGCTGCCAGACGACGACGACGACGCTGACGACGCGTCGTCTTTGAGCTTTTGGGGGTTGAGCTTTTTTGGGTTGAATGCACGCCAGAACGTTGTTTAAATGCCTGCCGTCGCTTCTCATTCATGTGGCCGTGCTGCCAAACGTTGTTGTTCCTTCTCCCACTTCCAATCCCAGCAACACCCCTTTGCCACCCATGGGACGCACACTTTGCGGAATCCTGTCTAGACACAACACTGAGTTGAGTTGGAGTTCGGGTTAGAGTTGTGGGCGGGGCAAACTTGGTCACCATAAATAATGCGCCGGAACTCGAAAGCCAGTTCTATCTATAGCATACTTATGTGCTTGTGTCTTTTATGTGATTCTACCAGGCTATCTGCTAACCAGAGTGGAGGGAAAAATTGGTTCGCCCGAGAAGCCGTTGTCCGATCTGGGACTCATTTCATATCGCTCCTACTGGAAGGATGTCCTGCTCGACTATCTGTGCAATCGTTCCGGCAATACGCTCTGCATCAAGGATGTATCTCAGGTGAGTATCCCGAGTTCTAATTGAGTATTTGTACTTATAATGATTTATTATAGGAAATGGCCATTTATTCATATGATATTGTCAGCACACTGCAGGCGCTGGGCATGATGAAATACTGGAAGGGCAAGCACATTGTACTCAAAAAGCAGGTGAGCGCCAAATACATGCAATGCATTATTAAATATACTGACAAACAATATGCATCGTCATCACATTTACAGGATGTACTGGATGAGTACGAGGAGCGTGTGAAGCGACGTGGCACATTCCCAAAAATCGACGACTCCTGCTTGCGCTGGCAGCCATTTATACCGGCACAGCCGAGCGCCTCACCTTAACGGCGTGGCTGGAAGCATGCCCAGGTGTGCTTGGATGAGTCTTCCTGATGACTGTCATGTGTATTTTCTTAGATATTCATATGAATTATTTTTGCTTAGTTTGTGTATAGTGCTTAAGACTTCAAGTATTTGTTTGGTAGCTAATTGATAAATTGATAATAGATCATTTAAATAGGTATAAATACTTAGTGAAAATTAGACTTAAATATACTTGAGCTGCAAACAAATGAAAAGATAAAAAAAAAACTGTCGTAGCCGTCTTGAGATTTGTTTATTTTGGTCTCTGTTGCTCACCACTGAGCTCATCACTTCGGGGCCCCAACATGAATCATGGAATCGGGCGAGAAAAGCCAACGCGTATATATCGCAAGCCGTAGCTGTGGCTCAGACGCTGGTGCGGAGCTGTGGCGCACTCAGTTTGTGTAGCAACAGCGCATCGCATAAAAGTGCACACTGTGGCAGAGGCAAGCAGCAGAAGCAGCAGCAGCACATTGACATTGCCGCCCAGACACTCCTCGGCAAAGCCACACACACCAATACCAAGACGCAAGAAAAAGAAGAAAACAAAGCGTCAGACAGGTAGCGAGCAGCGGACAAGGAGACTGTTGAAGAGACACGAAAACTGCACAAACTGGGAGGGACGCAGACGATGGCAGTGACGACGACGACTGCACGCCACGTTTATGGCCAAAAAGCATATGCAGCAGCAGCAGCACCACCACCACCAGCAACAGTGGCAGCGACAGCAGCAGCGACGTCAACAGCACGCCAAGCAGCTAGCAGCCAGCCAGCCAGCGACAATTCCGCCCTGCCGGACACAGACATCAATCCGTCGCACAGTGGTTCAAGCAACTTGTGGCAAGCAGCCAAAAGCTTTGTATTGCATGAATTGGAAATGATTTGCATTATTTGAATTCGAATTCCTAATTAATTCATTTAAAGCGGGAACTTTTTAAAAATATAATTATGGACGCTTTGGTACAAGCTCTATAAACAAATTAAAATTTTTTAAGTCGTTTACTTCAGAGTAAAAAATATAATAACCTAAATTAAATAAATAAAGATCAATTACTTAGGATTACTAAAAAAAAAACTATAATACGTTTTAAATAAAATAATCATGTTTTCAAGAAAAGTTTTTTAGAAATAGTGGGAACATTAAAAATAACAATTCAAATTGCGTGTACATTTTATCTACTGTAGGTTTTAATAAATTAAGTATAATTAATATAATAAACTGAATAAACTTGTTAATTCTGTTAGTTTACAAACATACTTAAAATACATTTGCAATTAACAAATGCTTTTAAATATTGAACTCTTTAGGTGTAATTGCTCATTTCGGAATGAAATTATTAAAGACATTAAAATACCAAAAGCCTTTTGAAGGCTTAAATAAATTATGATTATGCTTATTTAAAGTTCTCTCTTAGTTCACTATCTATATGTGCATAGTGCTCTTTGGCAAAAGAGTAATAGGAATTTACTAGAATGTGAACTAAACCCACGGTGCCTTGGCTTTTTTTTTTGCAGCTAGTTCAGACTGGTGGTGCCTGCCAGCCAGCCAGCCAGCTTTATAACAAAGGAACCCGTGAGTGAGAACTGGGCAAAAAGTATATGCAGTGTGTGCGTGTGAGCGTAAGGCGCGGAGTAGGAAGCAGGAAGCGAAAGAAACGGCAACACATACGACGACTGCTGCTATTGCTTGTGTGTGTGTGTTTGTGTTGCAGACACACACAGACAGCTGACTGTGCGGCAGCGACGGCGGCAGTAGCGTCGACTTTGTGGCAGTGCGAAATAAAATTCGCGCATTCGGCTTTTGATTAAGCAGCAACATTGAGCATTTGATCGCCAACAGCCGGCGTGCGCGGTTCGCTTCGCTTCGCTTTTTCTCAAACAAACCGACAGAGAGCAGCTGGTCAAATGGCAAGTAGCAAGCAGCCAGCAGAAAAAAAGGCAAAGTCAAAATCAGAATCAAATAAAATAAAAGGCCAGAGCGTTTCTAGTCTGCCGCACAGTTGGCCATTTGCACATCAAGTGGCTGATTGTGTCTCTCTGTGGTTGAGTGTGTGTGCGTGTGTGTGTTCCATAAGCGACAGACAACTTTAAAAGTAAAACAAAAATAAAGTTTAAATTTGCAGAAGCAGCGCGCGCGTGTGTGTGTGTAAAATCAACAAAAGCAATGAAAAAGCTCTGCCAGCAGCAGGCCAAGTGCAACAAAAGTTTAATGTGACCAGACAAGTTAAAAACCTCCTGTAAAAAAGAAAAGAAAATAATAAAACCAAACAGAACATATTGTGAAATTCAATGCGAGACAGGCGGCGGATGGTAGCGACGTCATCGACTTCTGGGTGTTTCTGCTGTTGGAATTCAAACGCAGGTCAAAAGCGAACCAAATACTCGTTAAAAAAGAATTGAAGAACCAAAAAAAAAAAAATAATTGAGAGTAGTTGAGGTTGGGTTTATTTTTAGCGTTTTGATATCACAAGGCAACAGTCCCAACAATAACAACAAATGGCACAACAACATTCTCGCTCACGCAGAAAGAGAGGCGGCAGTCAGGAGAGACAAATCATTAAGAATTCATGCGTTAAGGCGACAGCGGAAGACTGACGCAAATAGCAGCAAAAATGTTTGAACCGATGTCGACCACATGATTCTGCCTGCACACACACAAAGTGTAAATCTACATAATTCCAAATTTTTTTTGCCTACACACACAAAAGCATATGCACGCACACCAAAGAGACAAAAGCTACACCAAAATTTTTTGTCGCTCAAATATTAATTTTAGACAAAAATTTAGCCCAGACCAGCGGCGCCGATATACGCACACATAAACAAATTTCGAAAAATTTAATATGTGTGTGTTTGTCTGATCGGACTTGCAAAACATTTTTTTTACGGCAAACTCCAACTCAGGGTTAAGGGCGTACTCAGTTAAAAGCATGTGCTTGCATTTTGCGGCGCATACATACATAGAGAAAATGAGAGAGAGAGAGGCAGCACACCCACACACACCGACAGAAAGACATGCACTCGGCAGTCGTCGGCGCATTTGTTACTATTTGAGGTTAGGAATGCCCCACCCAAGCAAGGCATGCACGTATATACATATATATAAATATATATACACTGGCACATAAAGCAGTCATGTCTGATGGCCTGCTGCTTATTATATACAAATTAATACATAGTACCAAATATATATGTAGGTATATGTATATAGTTATGTATATACATATGGCAGCCCCGACAACGACTTCGCCATTGCTATGTACATAGGTATACACACACACATACACAATTAAATACCTCGCACATACACACACGCACACATGCTCGGCTGGGCACGACAAAAACGACATTCGAACAAAATTTGCAATTATTCACAACGGTCGACGGCAGTCAAAAGCTGCTCGCGATCGCAGAAACAGCCGCAGCCGCCGTGACACATCACACATACATGTACACACGTAGTGGCTTACAGACAGGCGGCAGCAAGTCCAAGTTCATTATACCACAATCTGCGCGAGAGGCTTAAAGTTTATGAGGCGTTGTAAAATATAAAAGTGTAGCTGCTGGCAATTCGTTTAATTCCTTTTTGGCGAAACAGCGTGCAAAAGGCACAGTGTGACAGAGAGAGAGAGAGAGAAACGAAAAACTTTGAACGCGTTTGCAAATTCGATTTCTGTCTGTTTCTCCGCATTTGTCTGATGTTGGTGTCTGTGTGCATATACATGCATTTGTGTATGAATGTAGTGGGGCACGTGTGTGTCTACTAACCAGTAGTATGTATGTATGTGTAAATATATATATATTTATAAGTATATATGTGTGTGTGTGTTTGCGAGAGTGTTTGTCGGCGATCACGCACGTAGCGCTGCTGCTGCTGCGCTTGGTAACAGAAACAGCGAGAGCGAGAGCAGCAACCGAAACGCCGGTTCTTTTTTTTCGTTCAGCGCTTCTCTTTCTATATTGGATTTTATTTTATTCAGCTTTCTTGGCTTTTCGTTACAGCATTTCAAATATAGAATATCAAGGGTCTTCTCTCTGGCGCTGCTGAATATATGACGACTAACTGTTGCTGCAGACAAAGCAAACTGGGCAAACGGCAGACGACAAGCAGCGACATGTAAAATATTTTGCCGATGACGTCATATCCGATTCACTGAAGTGTGTGGACTATGTAGCCATTAGCACGTATGTATTTATGCATGTGTGTGTATTTGCAAAATGAGGTGTGCAAAGAAAAAACATATGACTAATTTGGCATTGTTATTGCATAAATATGCGTAAAGCAAATTTTATACAGAAGGCTGCTGCTGTTTGTAAGAAAAGCAAAGCTTCAGCTCAAAAAGCTCACAATATATATGTATGTTTATGTATATGTGTATGTGAGAGCGTGAGTTTGGAATGAAGTCATCGTTGTCGCGTCTCATAAACAGTCGCACATAGAGAGGAGATCGTTAACCTTAAAGCTCAACATGGACAAAGCGCGCAAGGTCGTTTCCTGCGAAGCTTTAGGATCAGCATTAACAACAGCAGAAGAAGAAGAAGTAGCAGCAGTTACTTTGTCGGACCAGTTGGCAACATCTGTTTGAGCTTATCTTTGACTCTCTCCTTCTCTCTCTGTCGTCGTTTACCGTGCGCGCTAATCAGTGACCGGGGCTGGTTTTAATTATCCCACAGTCAGGTACCTGAAGTAGCGCGCGTGGTGGCCAGACGCATTCAACAAACGGCGCCTGCTCAACAAACATCGGCAAACATTTCATGTCTCCCATGTCTATTGTACTTCATCAGGTGCTCTGGTGTCACTCGTAACCCGGCACATGTTGAAGTACACTCAATATGCGGTGATTGGCATTTGCTGCGTTTTAAATAATAATGTGTACATAATATTTCTGTGTTAATAAGTTAAATAAACATTAAATTTGAATCTGCAAATTGTTTTCTTATTGGATTGAGTTTGTGGAAAACTTATTGGGGACAGGTGGCAACGCCGTTACATTCAAAGATCGATCCATAAACATTTTTGTTCATACTTGCAATAAATTGAAGCTTCTGCAACGTTGACAGAACAATCAATGTCCATTGCTGTAAAAAAAACTACAAATATTTATGTATATATATCTAAACAAGGTCAATTAGAGAATGCCGCGCTAATTATGTTAGCTGGCGATCAATTCTGTTAATTGAGATGGAGACTGTATAATTAATAAAAACAACAGATGTTCATTTATGGCGCGCGAAAGTTTAAAATCAATTAGATTGAACTCAGTTAAAGCAAATTTGGTATAATCTACACATGCTAACTATACAGTAAGCGAAAATACAATTGCTATTACCTAATGTCTTAACAGAACAAATTTGCATGCATGATTTAGTCACAAATTTTTAAATAAAATATCGATAGGCGCTTTTCCAGCGATTGAAGCTCGTTGTTTTCTGTAATATCGAATTAGAGCAGGTCTGTTAGTTGTGGAATACATTCTGCTAAGCAAGGAGCAATCATGTTAACAGTGGAGCAAAATTCTTATTGGTTGAGGAGCATGTAAAGGGCTGCATAAAACAAATAAGCAGATTCGTCGCAGCAAGTTGTGACCTAGTGGCGTTAAATAAGGTCGGCTGCTGGCAAATTTTTCCGACTTCGAATTCGAAACGATTTATTAATCAAAATTATTAGAAGCGTATTAAAGTAACTTTCGTACCATATACGGCTAATTACTCACTTACTGTCAAGTAAAGTCAGACACTCAGACAAAGAACAATGCTACGCTCCCTTTCTGCCACACGACATGAATTGGGCGCATTTCGCGCCGTCTTCCTTCGCTCGCAGGTGCCGCGACGTGGATTCAATGGGGGAGTTCGGGCCTTGAGCAGCCAGCGGTGTTTGCTTGGAATCAGGTAGGATTCGGCTTAAGGCTGATTATCGCTGCTAACTGTAAATCAAACTGTTAACTCGCGTTGAGGTTAGAAATCGTGTGTTGTGTAATATTGCAAAATACGAGGCTGCAACATCGCCCAGTGGGTGGCATACATATCAATATATATGTGTGTATATATGTATGTTGTGTACGTGTGTTGTATCTGTGCGTGTCCGGTGCGTGACCATTAAATTGGCGTCGCATGATGTCGACTGATAATTGTCGCTGATAAGCAGAAGCAGCTTAAGTTTATTTTTAATGAAAATTCTGATTGACATTCGCAACTGCAGTTGTTTACATTCTGTGTGCGAGTTATCGATAACAAAAATGCTAACATCTGCAGACGGTAATCAGCTGATAGCTGATAGCCCTTGTCAATCGAGTTTGATGGCTATCAAAAACGATAATAACAATTTGAATTTTCAGAACAACACCTAATGGAATACCGGTTATCAGCCGACCCCAAATATTGTCCACATGGAATTACAATTTCGCCCGCGCCTACGCCAACTTGCCGGATCACATACGCGTCCCACTGCCAGCATTGTCGCCAACCATGGACCGTGGATCGATTGTTAGCTGGGAGAAGAAGGAAGGCGATAAGCTAAATGAGGGTAAATTAAAATTTTAAAACGTAGATTAACTGCAGAGAAGTTGACTATTAGTATTGCAGGCGATCTGCTGTGCGAGATCGAAACGGACAAGGCTACCATGGGTTTTGAGACGCCCGAGGAGGGTTACTTGGCAAAGATTTTGCTGCCTGGCGGTAGTCGGGATGTTCCCGTTGGCCAGCTGGTATGCATCATTGTCCCTGATGAGGGCAGCATAGCTGCTTTCGCTGATTTCAAGGATGACTCTCCTGCTGGAGCTCCGGCGCCGGCTGCTGCTGCCGCTCCTCCACCACCACCACCACCGCCAGTTGCTGCCCCAGTTGTTGCAGCACCACCACCGCCACCAGCCGCCGCTCAAGGTACCGCTTCCGCTCCAAGCGGCGGTCGTGTCTATGCAAGTCCCATGGCCAAGAAATTAGCCGAAACTCAAAAGCTGCGCTTACAAGGTTGTTATCATTAATCCCCCACCCTGATGTGTGTGCATGCACCGCTCACCCACTAATACAAGCGCCGCTCGTGATGTTCCTTACTAATACTGGCCTTTTGTGCAGGCAAAGGTTCCGGCGTCCATGGCTCACTTAAATCTGGTGATCTTGCAGCCTCGCAGGCTGACCAGCCAGCTGTAGCCCATGCACCGGCTGGCGTGCCCGGTGCCCGTTTCAAGGACATCCCCCTGACGACCATGCGCAGTGTCATCGCCAAGCGTCTGCTGGAGTCCAAGCAGAATCTGCCACACTACTATGTAACCGTGGAATGCCAGATCGACAAAGTATGAGATAGTCTCAAATCATCTCCATTCCATTCTAATTGCTATTAATTGCTTCACTTGCAGTTGATGAAGTTCCGCGAACATGTGAACAAAAAATATGAGAAAGAGGGTGCACGTGTCTCCATCAACGACTTCATTATTAAGGCTATTGGCATTGCTAGTCGCAAGGTGCCCGAGGCGAACTCAGCGTGGATGAACACATACATAAGGGAGTATGACGATGTCGATGTATCTGTTGCGGTCTCCACGGACAAGGGTCTCATTACGCCCATTGTCTTTGGTGCCGACCGCAAGGGTGTGCTGGAAATCTCAAGGACTGTTAAGGAGCTGGCGGGCAAGGCACGCGCCAACAAGTTGCAGCCACAAGAATTCCAGGGCGGCACCATATCGGTGTCCAATTTGGGCATGTTCGGTGAGTCAACTAAAACTGCCACATCAAAAATGTAAGTTTATTTAACTAAAATGCGGATTTCTTATAGGTGTCAATCAGTTCTGCGCCGTAATCAATCCTCCGCAATCGTGCATCCTGGCTATTGGTACAACAACGAAAAAGCTGGTTCTTGCTCCGGATAGTCCTCAGGGGTAGTTAATATAATTTATTTTCAATCTATAATATATAATTCTTATTGTTCTCATTTTTTCCTGCACACCAAAAACTATAGTTTCAAGGAAGTTAATGTGCTGACCGTTACGCTGAGTGCCGATCACAGGGTTGTTGATGGCGCCGTGGCTGCCGTTTGGCTGAAACACTTCCGCGACTTCATGGAGGATCCACAGACAATGATTCTTTAAGGTGTCACATTTTACATAGCGTATAGCCGAGCGCCATTGTTTCATCGAGCGAAAAAGGGCTCAGGCTAAAGTCAAATCCCGGCTAATGATATTGGAATAGTTTCGATGTTATATATTAAATTTGTATATTTTTAATTGGTTGCGGCTGCTGTTGTGTATTGGCCAAAATTATGCTTTCACTGCTCGACTCATAGCGCCATAGTCTCTAACCGAATGATATTCGATGTGAATTTAACTAAAATCATATTTAAAAAGCATATAATTAAATTAAATGTATGCCCAAACTCATTCGTTGGCCATAACAGTAGCATTGAAGTATCTGAAATGTTTAAATAAATAAAGCACATGTATGTAGTCTCCTATTCATAAACACAACAAACAAACTAAAATTGAAAGTGTTTCAAATAAATTGTATTCCTTTTTTTGTGGGATGCAAGCGATAGTAATACGGATAGATTGGTCTAAACTTTCCAGTTGCCAATATCAGCAAGATCAAGCAAATGAACGGGTCTAGAAATCTTTATGTTGTGAATATTATCTTTAGTTTGTTTTAGAACAGTTCTCTATTATTTCTGGTCATTAAATCTTGAAAAATGTTCTTCAGTTTAATAATTCCTTTAAAAGAAAATAATCTCAAATTTTAAATATAACTTTTAAGCTTCGATTAGGTTTGAATTATTTAACTAGTTTATTGTGAAACAGTAAGAACTAATCAAAAACATAAGGAATTATAATTACAACAAATTGTAAGAGTAAATTAACTTATATCGACTTGGCTACCACTGGGCTGGTCCCAGTTCGCTCCAGGTGTTCACAAAGTCCGCCTGCTGCTCGAGGGCGGGGAACCACTCGTTGCCGCCATACTCAATGGCTGGCAACTGGCCCTTGTAGTTTGCCGGCAGAATCGAGGGATCTAGGAACTTGTGCAGAGATTTCATGTCACTGCCATGGAAGTGCATCTAAATTGTGAAATGATTGGAATTAGTGAGGGGAACTTAAGGGATTCGATTGTTTTTCGTATAACTTACGCGCTTGTTCAGCTTCTCCTTGACGAAGGGCTTGAAGAGACTCCAGACCATGTTGAAGATGAAGGGCTGCTTGACGAAATGCACCTCCTTCATGCGCAGCGGCATTGCCTCCTGAATGAAGGTGAGCAGACGCTTTGAGAAACTGGGCGACAAGGCTTTGACCTGCTTCATGCCCAGGCCATCGAAGTCCATGAGGCAAACGACGCCACGCACTTGCGTCTCCTCCTCCAGCTGGGCGGCAATGTGCACCATGTATAGCATGCGGAATAATTCATCGCTGGGAATTTCATTGGGATCCCACAGCTTGCCGGCATTGACAATCAGCACTCGGCGTCCCTGCTGGTCACAGTTCTTGAGCACATTGATGACGCTGCCCTTGATGAAGTACTGCTTCAGCTGCTCCGCCTGCAGGCCGTGCACCAATGCCGCGTTCTCCTTACGGAAGTTTGCGGTGCTTCTCATCTGCAACAATAAAAAAAATAAAACATTACAAATCTGATAGTAGCCGAACATTGATCGGTCATAAATGATAATAATATGAATTGTTAGTGGTATTTTACTTAAACTGAAACTTAACAATCATTGCAGTTCCACATGTGCCATGTGCTGGTCAACAACGTCAGCCACACGCGTTATGTATATAAAAAGTACCCAAATACACAGATACATATATACATATATGTATGTCTATTGAATTGTATTTAGAAAGCGCTTATCGCTTTGGTTTTGGCTTTTTTTTTATATATATTTTAATCGAGTGTGTCAGCGAGTTCAAATTCGTATCAACGTCGATGCTCTTCATGTCTATGAATCGCCCTAGAAACAAGTGAAGCTGTCACTCATGTAATTCCTTTCGATTTTGCATAATTTTTGATCTGAATTTTATATGTTTGCCAACTGATAACTGATTCGTCTATTTTAACTATATTGCTTTGCCAATTGTATCTAAAAAATTATCAGCATTGCACTAGTTTCCATAGTTCGTTTCATTTTGAATACTTGAAATAGTTTTTAAGATCTGCAAGAGAACATGATTCCCGGCGTGACACAGATAGCATTTCTTGCTGATTTATATTTTGATTTTCTTTTGGATTCTTTGAGTCAGTTTGTCGCTAGATTACAGAAAGCTGAGGTTGTACACCCTGCTGTGTGCAGCCAGTAGTCCATCTCAATAGGGGTCATTAGGTATATCAGCTCATAGATAACACTCTCAATATGTATGCATTATGAATCGTATGATCTGAATACTTGCAATGTGGGTGCAGTCATTTTTAACCGAGTTGGAATTTTTGAGTATTTGAATACTCTGTAGATTTTATAAGAAAATAAATATGATGTATAATTTATTAAGTAGGTGGTCTATTCTTAAAATACATATGAATGTTCTCGTAACTTTTTTCAAAGTTCTTATGAAGTAATATTTTGTAAATGGTATACCACTAATGTATAATTCATATGTGGGTGAATTATCCTTAATAAAGCCGCAATTGTTCTGTAGCTGAATCAGAGCGTATTTTAATTATAATTATCACATAAAGAAATTCTTTGATTCTTCCAAGTCACTTTTAGTCTGCTAGTAAATTATTTTGAATTATTATTACGAACCTTTTCCAAAGCGCCCTCCGGATAAAAGTGGGTGGTGCGCAGAAAGATGGTGAGGAAGGCATCGTCATCCTTGTAGTTAACCTCTGGCGCTGCCTTGAGCAGTGCACGCAACTTTACAATGGCCTCCGCCTTGACTTCCTCCGTTTCACGCAGCTCTGTTCGGGCAATTTCAATGGTTTCTGGCCTCAAGTAGCCCAGGCGCAGATGGAATGCCTCCTCACTGTTGTCGACTGCGGCCATTTTGTGGAATGTGTTGGTGTGTGTGTTTGGTGTGTCTGTTTCCTGATTGCCTGCGTGTTTTTAGAATGCGTTTCAATTATCCTACGATCACGGAACAATTTAAGAAATGTAATTTGCGATGTGCTTAATTTGAACAGAGAAATAAGCCCAGCTCAAATGCAACTCTCGAGGTATTTTTTTTTTTTGTTGACAGTAATTTTCAGTAATAAGTCATGCCTCATATTTACCTATGGGCGTGAAAATTTGTAAGTGGCGACACTGTTTTCTGGTGTTTTATTTTTGTAGCTCTAACGAAATTCAATCGCGTTCTGGTTCTGCTTCCTCACGACTTGTGTGTTTTATACCAACTGAATTTTGCTTTTCGAAAACCCTTCCGAGTTAACGTTTACGCCTCAATATGTGTTTCATATACGGCGTCGCAGCAGCAGCGACGATCGACACAAGCGGCTATCGCAAATACAAACACACACACACACAAAACACAAATACAATTACAAAAGCAGCGTCCGATCCAGTCGCACTCGCACTCGCTGTCGAAGTCGCTGCTGAAGCCCGCTGCGCAGTCGTTGGCAACGTCGGCTCTGATTGCTTCGATTTGCTGTTAGATTATGATAATCTCAATCGTTTGGACATCTCTCAAATCTCAAAGATACCTATGCCCTGGACTTTCTTGGTTAGTTAACTATTTGATAGCTTATCGCTTGCAAACTTAAATAAGCTCAGCTGTCATTCTACTTGTGCCCTCGACAAGGGGCAACTCCGTGTCCCCTGAATTTTGTCGGACAGCTCGGGTCACGTAACACGTCATAACGATCATTATGATCGCTGGCCTGGGTTTTGGGTTTTACATGGCTCCAGTCTTGAACCCTAGCAAACCCCAGCGGCGCAATAAACAACTTCCAACTTTGCGATGTTGACAAAAAGAAAAAAACAGAAACAGAAACAGAGGCCACACTTATTGACAGCGATAAAGAAGGCAGGCGGGGGTTAGCGAGCCAAAAAACAAAAAACAAAAAACAAAAAAACAACCATAACATTCATCGAAACTACGTTAAGGCTATGGAGTTTTTCACTTGCCGACCAAAGTCCAATTTAAACAATTTCTTTAGCTGATAACAGTGCCGAAAATTTAAGTTATTATCGGTTGTTTTATTTTGTTTTTAGTGTGAAATGACAAGCAGCAATTGCACCCCACCCGCCTTCGCAGCCGTCTCTTCGATAGTCCTTATCGCAATTGGCAGCGCAGCAGGCGATCGACAAGTGTCCGAGCCGCGACGTCGGCAGCGACGGCGACGGCGACGTCGTTGACGTTAACTGCATCTCTCTTTGGGGTACTCTGATAAATACAAATAATTCGCCTACAGTTCAATAAAACTTCAAGCACATTGCTCTTTGTCAAATCGATAGGAATAGAAAACTTTTGATTTATTAGTAAATATGTCGATGAATTGATTAATTTCTGGCTTTCGTTCGCTGTCTAATCTTACGTGTAAGAAACAAAAATAAATTTTTGGCTTTGCAAATAAAAGTATTTATTTACTTAGTATAATATATATTTTATTATTTTATTTAGTTTAATTTGTTTCAATAATATATTAAATTACTTAACTATATTTTATTTTAGTTTTAACAGATAAAGATAATTTGCTTGGTGACAACAGGTTAAGCAGCAATTTATTGCACAGCTGGTTACACAAAATGTTCTGCCAGTTTCACAAGTTTAAGACAGTTATTCAATTTATCGGGTACAATGGAACAGTTCCCGGTTTGCTGCAATTTCAATTGCCTTTGAAAACCAGCGCGTTGTGGACAGAAACGTTATCAATCCTTTCATAATATGGATTTTATTACCATTATTGAATTCGCTGGACACATCGCGACGCGTGCTTTGTGTTCAGAAATGCACCGTTCACAAAAAATTACACTTGTTAATCGTATGAACATTAATCCATATACGTGTACAATAGTGGATATGGGGGTAGTCATAGGGCAAAGTCTTTGCACTTGACTCGATTTGTTGTCATCATCGGCGTTATAAGCATTGTTGTTGTTTCTTTGTTTTTAATTTTGCTCGACTTATTGTTTGTTGCTTAGTTGCTGAGTGTGCTAAATTGTTGTTGTGTTGATAATGTTGGAGTCGGCGCTTTATCGAACTTCTGTTTTGCTTTTGTGAATGAGCATTGCAATATGTAAAATGATAACACACTTACATTTGCAATAGGCTTAGTAATAAACCGAAATTTATATAAGAACAAATATATTTAAATAAATAAAAATAAATAAATATATGTAAATAAATGTGACATTTTTGTTCTTGGTATTGTTTATGACACCTTTTTTCTTTATAAAAACAGTTTCTGTACAGAATATATATAAGTATAATAAAAACAAAGACCTTGAAGAGTTCATTTTGTTTGACAAATCAAACTACAAAGTGAAAGTAAAGTATATATAAGAGCGTATTATCATAATCGGAATACCAAAATAGCCTAAAATGCGTTCTATTTTAACTAGTTTAGTATGCCAAGAACAAAACTCTGATTCGATTGTTCCGCATTTAATTCCAGGGAAAATATGTTGTGCTTTTTAAAAACACAGGTTTGCCCTTTGTACTGGCAAAATTGTTGTTCATTCATAAGGAAAACACTCGAAAGTGATTAAGTGATTCTTTCGCCGATGGCACTATGAACTTTGTGGTGACAACGCAACTTATGCTATTTTTAATTAAGGGATAATTTGGAATAACAGGGGGTAGCAACAGATCGTCGCATATAATTTGTTTGGTGTTGCAAGTGGACTGTAATGAGCACAAGTGTTTGATCAATGACTTAGTATTATTTTAAAATGCGGAAGTTTGATGACGTCACGCAGAATCTTTGAACATTTGAGTACAAACAGTTGGGAATTGTTTGATCTGTTTAATAATCTGTCACTCAACACCTTGACTTATATTAAATTGACTAAACCTCGCACCTTACAACTAAGATAAACAAACTGAGCGGATGTGCATGGCTATGGGCAAAACCCATGAGTACACTAAAACAAACTGCCAACAAAGTTCAATAACACATCATTAAGGATTTTTTTAAGCCTTCAAGTATTGAATAAGTAAGATACGAATTGCCAATACAAATAAATAACAATTCTTAATTGACAACCTAAAATCAAATTTTTGATAATCTTATTACCTGGAAGAATTAATAATACTAAATATATTCTATATGTGTAACCGATTTAAAAAGTTGACCTTATGAAAGGTCTTATTTGGAACTGAAACATTTATGTAAAAAAAAATATATTTTATAAACTTACGTAAATACATATTGCAACTAAACTTGAATTTCTATACGCATTTATGTCGCTCGGATCAGATAAGTAAAACAAGTTGGTAATCTGTAAGCAATACGCTCATTAACATTAACTTATACATATTCTTGACCACAATCTGTTACATAATGTGATTGGTAATAAATCAGCAAATTTTATGACATATTTTTCTGCCAATTATTATTAGCCATGAGTGTGCTTTTATGATGTCAACAATTAAGATAGGTACCAAGGCGACATCAACTGATAAAGACGTTTAAAAATATACAAAGTATTGCATATCTGACTATTTTTCTTTTGCATAGCTGCACAAAAAGCAAAGTTGGCTTGAATGAAGAAGGCAAGCGTTAAACTTCACCCAAATACCCTTGGGCAAGTTAAGCGAGAAAGGTAAGAATTTTAATTTAAATGCTGCCATAAGCACCAATTGCCATGGCCAACAAAACAAAAAAAAACAAAGAACGCCCCCTTATCTTTTGTTCAAGCACGAAAAGTCCGCGTCGCACTGCCTTGGTAGCTGTGGTTTATTGATAGATTAAACACCATCGATAGCCCGCTATCGTAATGCATCGTATAATTGCCGGTAGTTTATTGATTTCGTTGGCAACACGTTAAGCAAAACCAAACAAAGACAAACAAAAAAAAAACACAAAGACAATAACATTGTTTGACATAACGAAGCTGATATACTCTAACGTACATAATTTTGTCTTTTCTTTTCAGTAATATTATTCTTTTCTAAAAGTTCTGTCAAATGTAAACTAATTCTTTAGCTTTTGGTTAATTAAATAATAATTATAATAAGTATTTGTTATATATGGTACTTTTATCATCTTATAAAAAACATAAAACTTCACTACTCTACATCATTTTGAGCCTTACAAACCTAATAACAATGTCGGTCAACTTACCGCAAGAATATCAAAGTCAAAAGCAAACGAAAACAAAAAGCGCATAAAGAAACTTTGAAAGCTTGCGCTGTGTGAATTTTCAAGTAAAGCTTTATCTTAAACAAGTTGGCAGCACCGCACAAAGAGCAAAACAGCAAGCAAAGCTTTTTATGTGATTATTGGAGTATTTTTCGCTTCTCTTTGCATTACTGCTACCGCTCTAGCTTCTTTAATGTTGTTTTGTCAAGCTTGACTTAGCCAGCTAATTAATTTCATGAGCTCGTTCGCGAGCTTCCAGCTCAGAGACGTTTTAGCCGCGCTGCCATTTGGACGTTGTTTACGCGTTCGCTTCTTTATTTCAATTCACTGTTAGCATTTACAACTCGACAACCGCCACACCGCGTCCTGCCCAACCCAAAAGTTGCAAAAAAAAAACGCGAAGCCTTTATAGACAATTGGGCTGCTTTGTGTGTGTTCATTCGTCGCTTGCAAAATCTCCGTAAAGTGAAACGCGAAATCTCTTTTTTTTCGCTCATCGCAAATTTTTGTTATATTTTATTTCGCATTTTTAATACTCAACCAAAACAGTGTGAATTTCAAGCAATAGTTGCGGTAAGTTACGTTCGGGTCAGCTCGACTTCGAGCACGCAGTGTTGTTGTTGTTGTTGATTTTGATGTTGATTCCACTGCTGCTGCTACCGTTGCTGTTGCTGTTTCTGTTGTTGTGCGCATGTGCGGCAACGTTGACACACTTTCTGCCTTCGCCTGTTTTGTCTGTTTGTCTGCCCCAAACGAGCAGACATAAGTTTTGCCAGGCATTCAAGTGCCGCTCTAGCGAATTGGCAATAAAAACAATTACCACTTGCTGTTCGCCTGCAGCATTTCGTCAGCTATCTATCAATCTACATGCCCATACATAATCCCCTCGAACAACAGCTGTTCCTAGATCCACCAGCCAAAAATTAACAATGCATTTGAATTCAAAAAATGTGACACTTCTTGAAAGCTGGCCATTAAGTGATGTAAATTATATAATTATACGTCTTACGAATCAATTTACACAGTGCGAAATAAGGTGCTAAAATGCAATTTTAATGCTCGTTGATTAAAAACTATTTCAAGGAACTTAAAACCACCAAGAGATCTTCCATGTTTTTGCGACTGTGGCTTAATTAGTACTACATGGTTAATAAAAGTTTTGTGGTATTATTTGTAATTATGTTTTTGCTATGCTAACGCTAAGACAAAAGATGGTAATGAAAATAAATCAATTTGACACAAGCATTTGTTAATTGTGAACATATGTATAAACTAGTCGGAAAATTTTTACGACATCAAAATTGCGAAATGGGTTGGAAGTTGTCAAAATTTTTGTTATTTGTGACCAGAGAAGTTTTAATTATTAAGGAAGCTCTGAAAATGTACAAAGTATAGTAAATACAGTAATTATAGTATTAAATTCTAATTAACTTGGTACTGATTTGTTGTTGTCTGTCAACTGAAGGTTGTTGAGCTTGACACGCACTGATTTTCATTGCATACAATTTGAACTTGTTAGCCTACTCGTTCTCGCACTCGCATTCTCATTCGAATTCGCTTTCGTATGCCATGTGCCATGTGTGTGGATGTGCTGATTCACTGGAGGCACGACGGCCTCATGAACATCGTCCGCACATTGTGCTAATGACACCAACAATTTGTTGATGGACGATAGACATTCGACTTTTGCTTCAATTTTTAGTGTTTGGCTAACGAATTGTTGGTCTCTTTATACACAATAACAACTTCTAAGCAAGCTATAACCTTGGTAACGGCTTTTGTATTGAATAGACCAACACTATAACTTAGTACTATAATTGAAAGCTCCAAAAAGTGAATATTTCAACTGAAAAAACCAGTTGATCATCTTTGAGAGGCGCTACATGTCAGTTGAATACAGATGTTTGTTAGTTTGTCAAGTGTTGCCAAAAAAATACATAAAAAAAAAACTGATCAAAAGGCGTTTTTGAAATTTTGGCATTTTTGCTATGCGAATTGCAAACATACAAACCCATAAGTATGTAAAAATATTTGCGTGTGTCAATCTATACTTGAGCTGAAGGCAAGTATTTTATTTTTATTTTTTTTATTTTTGTTAAATATCAACACTGACTTCGACTGCTTTGACGGTTTGAAAAACGAAACCGGCTCGGATTGATTCTAGAGCATGGTTTCTTGGTCTGCGAAACGGGTAATATATACAATTTAGTTTCTATGCAAATTACGTAGCCATTTCAAGAGGCAATAGCTTGAGAGAAGTGTCCACGGTTCCAAGATTTGAATAGGTGCAGAAAAGATCAAAGTGGTTATTCAACTTAAATGATTTGCACTTCTTATTTTGAGAAGTGTGTGCTGAATAAATTATTTATGTAACCATTTCAACATTTCGTTTGCTTACTCAGTAATATTAAACAACATATTCTTCCATGAACTGCATTTTGCGGTTTTATGTCATATAAATCATATAACTATATATAGAATCTTTAATGTGACAACACTTCCATGGTCACGTCTCTGACGGTCAGATCATATCATGGTCTGCTTATACGTGCGACAATTTAACTCTCCGTTTACAATGGATACATTTTGTATTATTTTTCCCACTGTGCTTACGAATGCTTGTTTACTGTGATTCATCTCATTTTTATAAATTTAGCAGCACTTGAAATATTTGTGTAGCTAATAATAAACAGCAACTGCTCAATTAATTTGTAAACGAAAGTCTTTTAGCTTAAGATAATAATAAATTTGAATACAAATGCTAATTATTTGCCTGCAACGATGAGATCATTGCGCACTTTCAGTTATTAGATTCTTATATTTATATTTAATAAGAAATTTCCATATCAATATCGTATTTATTGACAGCTTTAAAGGTCATATATGGCCGTAAAATAATAGACCTAATATGCATTTTAAATTAACACTTCTGATTGATTGTAATTGTAAATAATTGCCAAGTTTGAATAATAACACGATAAAACTTAAGTTATTTCTATGGAAAACTTATTACATTTTACAGGGTATACTAAACAACCCCTCCTCAAGCCGGATTAATTAAATTCTAGATTGTGTTTACTGCAATAATTATAATTGAGACGTGATTTTGATTATTATATTTTTTTCTTGTTATTCATTCAGGCATGTCATGAATGACCATTAAACACCGGTTCCCATCTAAACTAAAACCGTTGTTTTTTTTTTTATTATAATGCACATTTGTCAAGTCATCAACAGATGCTTGCTAATAAATACGTAGAAATGCGCAGTCAGATTGTTAAATTCATTATAATCTGTGTGTGGTCTTTGAGTTTTTGCGAGAAAACAGTAATTTGCATTTAATGGTTGACTGACTGATCAATTTTAGATCGTGTTGTATATGTTCATTTATGCAGATCACGCAAACTGAATTTTTTCCTCCAATTTTTAAATGATTTCTATGGATATTGAGCGCAATTTGATATTATTAAGTTGGACTTCAATTCAGCTTTGGTTTTGGTTTGCAAATCGCACAGTTTAAATTTTATTTTTATTGTTTTCCTAAAGCTAATCAGACTTAGGCAATACTAGTTGTCGACAAGTACTTCATAGCTATCTTTCCGAAACGATAATCGCTTAGTAATATATGGGTTTACTTAAAACCCTATATAACAATGGACGATTTCGCATATATCAAGAGTCGCTGCTAAACACTCATATATATATATATATGTATATAAGTGTACACAACGATAATCTTTCGGTTTCCCTAGAGATGGGTGCGTGAGTGAACTATTTTATTTATTATTATTGACATATTTTGTGAACTAATTTTTCTTTAAATATTTACTTGAGTGATTATAGATTTTCTTTCTTTCTTTATGTGTTGTATTTAATATGCAGCTTTGTACAATGTAATCTTTTTTTATTGGGGCTTTTACAATTAAAGGGTACTTGAAATCTGTATGTGTATATTAGAAACAATTTGCCGATATCAGTTATCAGCATTCGATTATTTATAATTGCCACTAAGGCGACTACAAAACGATTAAATGACTGCGTTTCCAGTGCAATTCAAGTTAAACAAGAAAGTTAGTCGACAAGCAATTTCAGAATTATAGTTCAAGCGAGGGCAGTGAACAAGTGCAATCGGAATATTTGCATTAAAAAAGCGCATTGAGAAGTAATTTTTATTGGATGTTTAAAATATTCCTGTGGAAAGATTCCGTGAAACTCGTCTGTGAACTGTGAAAGGCAAGGCCTATTAAAACAAAGTGATCTAAATTCCTGTACACCTTGACTGAAACTGGTTAATTTTTTTTTATGAATATATTCCTGAATATCAAAGGTCGTTGCAGTTTATTCATTTTTTGCTGAATTCATTTACAAGAGATAAATATATCTTTCAATTTTATTTATCTACTTCGTTCTTTAATGTTGCCTTGTGTAGATCATTTAAAAAGAATTGCAAAAAGTCAACGCCTTATTGTATTCCTAATTTATTCAGTTCAGCACTGTCTTTATATCAATGTTGTGCAAATTGATATCTATTAAATGCTTCTCAATCGAGTTTTATTACTTCTTTGCAGGCCATCAGTTTATTATTTTCTTTAATTTAATTTGCTTTGTTCATTGCTTATAGTTTCAAATAATGCAATAATTCACTTCTTTATTAATGTGAGAAATGAATGAATGTATTATTTAACTTATTTATTGCCCTTCAGAAAATAATTTTTCCTTGTGTGATTTTCTTATGCAAACGAAATAAATGCGGAAAAGGATTTTCTACTTTCTTAGTTGAAATAATTCAAGTCACGTTCGTTTTTTCACTAAGTATATTTGAATATTAATATATTAGATAACAAAGGCTTAAGAAAAGTACTTTAGTTGTCCTTTTAAATTAAACGCCATTGTATTTATTGAATTATCAATTTTAGTTTTGTTTTTCATAACAACTTATTATTTAATTAAATTTTCATTATTTTATTTCTAATAAAATCACTTTGCATGTAGATAATTGAAAATCACTTTTGTGTGACGATGCAAACACAAATTAATTACACGTTACTGCCTTACTGCCTTACTTATTATTTTATTTTTTATTTTTGCTTTCATTTGATTTACTTAATTTTATCCGATTTGCGTACCTAATTTTGTTTAATTGAATGCCCAAAGGTAAATTAATGCGCATAACTTTATGGGCCGATGAACTGTTCAGAAAGTAAATTCAAATAAAACGACAAACGACAAATCAAAGGAAGCAAAAATCAGACAGACAATAAACTGGAATAATAAAATATTTCGATTTGTTTGTGTGCTCAGCCACCGAAAGACGAAATAATTTTTAAATATCTCTTTGTTGATTTTATTGATTTTGGCGTCTACTAAAAATTAAATAATAAATTAGCTAAAAGTCGGTTCTGGCCTTGACTTTCACCTTGAAATTGTCGCACACAAGTCGATTTACTAATTGCTGCAAAGCTTTAAGTGTGTCTCTGATAGACGAAGCTCTGTTTCTCTCTCTGTCTCTCTCTATCTCTCTCTCTCTATTTCTTACTCCCTACCTCTCTCTCTGCTATGGGTCAAGTGCAGAGCACAAATCGCTACGTCATGCTTAGCCAAGTTGGGCCAGGTTTTATTAACCTCATCGTTGCCAAGTCGTCTGCGCGTGGTAAAAAAAAAACCAAAAATTATATGTGCATAAGTGGAAAATGAAATACCCTGCAATATGTGCAGTTTACATTCCCAACTGTGATTTGATTTTATATAAAATTAATTATATGCATTCAAAAATAAAGACTTTAAGCTGTAAACTTTATGACACTAATTTATGTAAAAACATTTCCTTGATTTAGATTTAGTTAATCAAAGTAGTTTGTTATAGATTATTTGCTGACCGGTTTTTAATAATTGTTCTAAATATAAATTTACAACTTATTTTAAGTGAACTTAAAGTAAGTTTTTTATTTAATGCTGTGCAAACATTGTCATACATTGAACAACTCTTTTGTTGCAGAGTATTAACCAAAACCTTAGCGGTTTTGAGACGTGCTACTCGTGACGTTGTGCGACCAGTTTTGGTAACATTGTCTACCTCTCGCCCTTCCGTACACCGTCTCTTTCTCTCCCTCTTGCCCTCTCTCTCTGTCTGTCTCGCTCCCTCTCTTGCTGTCTTGTGTGTGTTTGTCGCCTTCGCCTTCCGTTTTGGGCTTGTTAATGATGACCAGCATTGACTCATGTTTGACCATTGGGCCAAGGCATTATACCGCTACGATTGGTGCGGAAGTAACCTGGTTATTTCGAGCGCTTTGACTACAAAACTTCAAGCGTTTATTGAATCAACTTTTAATCTCGTTTGCAGCGCGAACTGGTAAAGATGGGCAAAGCACACTGCATTAGCTACGATGACAATCAGGTGCCTTACCTTGATTTGGGCACTGCCCAAATCCGCATGGAAAAGGAGCAGGCGCCCGACTGGGCCCTGAAAAAAGCACAAGATGAACTACGCGAGTTGCCCGGCATCAAGGAGCAGGCCATCAAGGAGCTCCGAGAGCTAATCCAAAGTAAGTAGTCCGTTTGACAACAGCAAATAGATATTTAGAAAAATAATTTTTGTTTGTTTTACAGATGAAAAGTACCTGAACTTGCCCCTAGACGATGAATACATGATGATGTTTCTGCGTCCTTGTCACTATTATCCCGAGAGTGCTCTAAATCGCGTAAGTTTTTAGCAGTCTAATGGATTGACTGGTTTGACTTGGTTATCTTATCTCAATTGCTCACTTTCCAATAGCTGAAGCACTTCTACAACATGAAGTGGAAATATGGTTTGGCTTGTGACAACATTGTGCCCTCCAAGCTGCGCAATGTGTTCGAAAGTGATGTATTGAATCTGTTGCCCAACAGGGATCAGTTTGGTCGTCGCATACTCGTATTGGAAGCGGGCAGTGAGTATAAATTTTCCAACAAATAATTTAATTAAAAACGTGAAATATATAATTAATTTTCTTTAATAGAAAAATGGAAGCCATCAAAGGTGCCGCTACCGGATCTGTTCCGTGGCATTCAATTGACCGTTTTGGGTTCCATGGTTGAGCCATTTTCACAAATCTGTGGCGCAGTTGTCATCATTGATATGGAAGGTAATAAAAAAAAAATACTACCGGCTACAAAGTTCGCTAGGGTTTCAGTTTATTTTAATGGCACATTATATGTGTATAAATAATGCTCACTTTTGTACTTTGCTTTACGACCTGGAAACCGCATTAAAAAAAAAACTGCGTGGTTGTTAATATTTTAATAATATATTTTGCTATTAACTTTAATGATTATGATGAAAGTCCTAACCGATTTCTATGCTATTGCTTGTACACATTGTTGCAGGTCTGCCTTTGAGCCACATAACACAGTTTACACCATCGTTTGCCGCCATGTTGCTGGATTATGTCCAGGAATGCATCTGTATGCGTCTGAAGGCGGTTCACATTGTGAATAATTCGTATATATTCAATATGCTTTTTGCCATATTCAAGCCCTTCATTCGTGAGAAGCTGCGCAAGCGCGTAAGTCTCTGGTACAATTTTTAAATTACTTTTTAGGTACTTATGTCCCAATCTTTTGTAGATATTTTTCCATGGCAAAGACTGGAAATCTTTGACGACGCACATTGATGCCAGCGCCCTGCTGCCCAAATATGGCGGTACCGCCACTTGGGAGCTACCTCCCGGCCAGCTGTTGGGTGATTTCTTCGAGCTGTACTCCAAGGATTATGAGCGTAAGTATTTGGTAATCCTTTTACCTTAATATTTTATTAAATATTTATACTTTGCACAGTGGCTGACAGCTATGGATACACTGAGGGCTACAAAGCAAAGAAATAACTTGATTCCATTCCAAGCCTCATTTTTAAAATATTCTTTATAATGTAATAATATAAACAGAAGTTGGGTCATTTGTGATATTGCAAATATTTGTTGTACCATTGTTATTTGCTCTAAGAATGTGAAACGCGTTAGTTTGGTTCTATCAAGCAATTTTGTAAAAACACATCTTTGAGCATAGAGCAAAGACTTTAGTACGGATTTCTATAAGGTATATTGTAATTAGTAATATATGTAAATATTATGTGTAGCACATGTGCATTGATTATTGTATTAACTATTGAAATTGAAGCAATAAAAATATATAATTTTGTTACTTTTTACACCAATAACTGATGCGGAAATTATTATGATAATAATTATATTTTAATATATGGAAGTTTCACTTGAAATCATTACTGAGCACCAATAATTATTTATATATTATACGCTTCAGTAGTTTGACAGTTTTAGAGCAGCTGCATTCTTTGCAAGCAGTGCATCACGTGTATGAACCAATGAAGCACTGCTGGTAAGCAGTATATTGGACTACAGTTGGTGGTTACAGAGCTTCTACAACTGTATAAGGCGCATAGAAACCAGAGAAGCAGTGCTGGCAAGCAGTGTATTACTGCGCTTAAACTATGCTTTTTGGTTGCAGAGCTTCTAGAGCTTTACTGGTACGTACGTCCTTAATTCCGTTTGAATTTGATATAAAAAATTTAATAATTCGTGAGCATAAATAACGATTATTTAACACTGAAATAAATTCCATGTGAAACACAATTCTTACTATGTATATAAAATGTTTAATTCAATAGAGTTTTTACATGTCAAACATAATTTAAGTATAACGAGTATATAAAACAATTTTATCAAAATTCTCACTGATGAGAAATACCCAAGCATTTTAAATACCAAATTAAAACTATAAATATATATTTATGTAGATGTAAAGAGAGAGTATTCGTAAGTTAGGCAACTCTAACATAATCTTTGGCATTGCCACTTCTTGATCAACTGCGGAATGTGGAGCTGTATTCAGAGGCGATGTGGGACATGTCTTTTTTTTTGTATATCTATTTTATGTATTCACTAGGCACTAGGACGGCTTACTGGCTAAATGGAAAGTTTCCGAATATTCCCTGTTTCTCCGGTTGGATTTATTTCATTTCCGTCGTATCACTTAGGTCCGTTGAAGCGGTGGCGACACTGTCGCCAGTCTGCGACTTGGACATTATAGTTGCAGGCTTGCTATTCCTTTCGAGAAGAGGCGAATTGTCTGGCGAATCACTTTTCTCGCACACCATTGTCGAGGCTTTGGACTTGAGCTCCTCGGCGCTGGAGAATTGTGAGCGACTCTTGTATTGGCCATTAGTCTTGTGCTGAATCTTCACATCATATTGTCGCGTCTGACAATTGCTGAGCAGGTTTTGCATCGGTGTCCAGCAGAGCATTATCAGACCCACGCCAAGGCAAACGCCCGCAAAGATGTAGCCAGCAAGTAGCACAAACGGCAACAGCTTTAGCTGATCGGCCAAATCCGGTGTGATGGTCACCTTCTGCTCAAACCAAATCAGCGGAAAGAATATGCGTGGAATATCCTCATACAATGAAATGCCCTCAATGGGCTCCACCAGCATGTTGACCTGGAAACGTGCTGCCACCTCGAGCGGAATGCCTGTGCTTGGCTCCACTACCATGTAGAACTCGTGATCCTGCTGATTGGGCTCCAGACCCTCCACCTGATCCAAATAGAATTGATCGGCATTATAGAAATGCGGATACGACATAAAGACCGGCGAACCAAAGCGGCAAGAGCTGACGTTCATTACGCCGGACGGCACACATTCGCCGCCGCAGAAGCACAGATTCTCCGGATAAAGTGTGCCTGCAAGTAGAGAACTTAAATTAGACTTGATTCTTCACACTTGTCTCTCTTTATTTTCATTCAAATTAATCTAAAAAATGCGGTTATTGAATATGCTTACACTTCTCAAGTGTCTACTTTACAGACTAAACAATTAAATGTTCACTTTTAATTTCAATAATATAAATAAACTTGTTAATTGTATATAATTAAAATAGTTTATATAACTTCCATTTCAATTAAAATTATAAACTGTTGTCATATCAATAAGGTAAATCTTATAATAATATTAAAAAATATTTCATAATTTAAAGATTAAAATTTACGGCATTTATTAAAAAAAAACTGGTTTTAATTGAATTGAGATATTTAAGTTTGATATATATATTTTACAGTTGCTTACCATTGTCAACAGATCGAGGACCGCCTGTGAACTTGTAGGCCTGCAATCCTTCGATTTCGACCGTTTCCACATAGTCCAGTCTCAGAGTGCGGCACATGTCCGGAGTGAAGAGACCAATACTTCCGCCTGGTTGCGGCTGCTGCGGCTGAAACTCACCAGCGGAGCCATTAGTCAGGCCACAATACGAATCGAAGAAACCCGTATGGGTCTGATAATTCCAGGAGTGCATCTGACCCAGCTTTTGTAGATCTTCGGCGCCGGTGAAGACATTGAAGACACCTGTAAGATCAGCGCTGCCGTTGCGTGTGTAGAACCAACCGAACTTATCGAAGGGCACTTTGACGTCATCTCCGAAAATGGGCATGGCCATGGCAACATCAATCATGGGATCGCTGTAGCCCGTGAAGAGCAATTCATCGACCGTTTTCGTTACGGACATCTCCTGGCCATAAAGCTTAAGGCCCACATCGACCATGCCACGTTTAACACCATTCCAATACTTGGCTGTTGCAGCTGCCGACTGCATTATTTGATAATTAGCACGGAGAGTATAGTTATGATATAGGAATACATACCAAGGCGACGGCATTCAGTGTTGTGACCTCATCATCCAGACTACCCACACTGCCCTCCGCGTCAAAGTAAAAGTAGCTGAGCCGCCGATAGCTGACCGAACTATTTGACGGATGCCAGCTAATGTTGATCTTGTCCGGTCTGTCTATGAAGCGATAGGGACCTAACTGCTCCAATATGGGTTTGCTGCTCAGATTGCCAAACTCCTCGGGATTCGTCCAGTTGTACAAGTAGATATCCAAGTGCAGCTCCATCGGCGGCGTCTTCCAGTTATCGAACACTTGTGTGTCTGGCGCTAGAGTCATTTCCTGCGTAAAGATCAAATTCCAATTGGCATTAATTGAGAATCACGACAAGGGCACACAGCAAGCTTCAATCCAATTGAGGCGGCACTTTTGAGCCACCTGGCAGGCCAAGCACAGCGTCAAGTGGCGTTAAGCGAATGCAGCTGCAAAAGCGTCACCATGAATTTACCTTGTGCTTGATCAAATTGAATATGTCCTCCCAGAACATACCATACACTGAACCAAATATTCCAAGACAAAAGCCAAAAATTCCAATAATTAGGCCGCGATTGCTCTTCTGTCGCCACAGGACGCTGCTTTGTGTAGGCATGTTTCTCCCAGTGCAGTTGTTTCAAAGTGCCTAAAAGATATTATTAAACTAGAAGATAGAAAGGAGGAGAAGAAAAGAAGAGAAGGTTATTTAAATTTGTCTCGATTTGGAGTGTTTTCCCCCCTTTCGAAATGACAACGCAATTGCTTTAAATATTATTTTTTAATAGTATTTTTTTACATCAATTTATGGTTTGCATTGGCTATATTTGTATATTAATTTTTGTACCTATGAAAAATGCCACTAAATAATATATATATATGGTCTTCAGGTACATTATTGATACGAATGACTAACCAAGTTCGATCGTAGTTCAATATGCTTTGCCCTCTTCTGAAGATGTCTTCTAATTGTCACAAGTGCCGCAGTATAAATGATCATAAATGAATAAAACTCTTAATAGAATTGCAACAAGAAATGCAACACGTGACTGGTAATTGTTTTTGACGCTATTGTAATTGAAATAATCATTTAGATTTTGCTTTTGCTAATACCTATTGATATATGTCATATTTGTGATAATTACTAAATCTTCTTTGTGCTAAGCACATGCAAACCGGCGTTTTGTTTACAATCGACGTATACGTAATATTTATATTTTACGTGTGTTTTGAGTATCTCTATTACGAATCAAATTACAATTACTTTTTATTTGTTGTTGTTTACAGCTACCGTAAACGATTTTCTATTGAGGTTGTCTCAACTAGACAACCTATTAAAAATAAATAATCATAAATAAAATTTTTGCTGCTCTTTTTGATAAGCGTACTTTGAACCTGATTTGCGCTGCCACCGAAGACATTCATCACGGAGCAGACAGAAATGAATATGCACAAAAAATGATAGATTGCCGAAAAATCCAGGAAACGCAAAGAGAGATGCAACCTTATCGAAATGCCCCCGGGGCACAACAGGGTATTCAACCAAATTGTTTCCTCAAAAGTTCTCACGTGAAGTGCACCGAACAATTATCGCGAATACAATTTGTTCAGATCGCGTGGCAAACCATATACATACATACACACACATATATATATATATATGTATATATATGTATATGTATATATTTAGCGGTTGTTTTATGCATGTGTATATCTGCACAGTGATATATTGCTATAATTGAGTCTTTCAATTGACCCCGATGTTGGGTCTTTGACACCTACCGTTATAGCGAACCAAACGATTCTACAAAAAAAACACTCATATCTATATATAGAGAGCATCAGCATCAGCTTGTTGATGAATGCAATCGGTCTGCTTTTGATGTAAAAAAAAAAAAATTGCTTACATTTTTTTCTTTTTTAATTTTCATTGGCGATTATTAAGTTACAATGGCAAAGATTACTTAACATGTTTACTAAATGATGGTATTATTTATTAAAAAAAAAAATAGTTTTTTGCTTAAGCACTTGAGTAAATTTATATTTTTAACATTTCGCTCACTTAATTGAAACCAAGATCAACGCCTCCGCACAAAACATGATGCCCATAAGCAAGTCCATTTACATATATACATATGTACATCATATTCATATGCCTACCAGATACATTCTGTATATTGACTAAAATTTAAAAATGTCAAAAACCTCCGCACGAAATAATTGCTCTTAATTGGGTGTGAATTTTTATGCTCTGTTTCTGAAGCGATCAGAGTATACTGATGTACTATGTAATATGTATATCATGCTGATGTACACCCTTGAAGCTAGAAACTTGAACATTGGAACATATACTAGTACAAAGTGTAATTTAAGTCAAAATTGATAATCGATAAAGCAAAATATTTAACTGGAGTTATGCTCGTTCAAAGAAGAAATGGGGGCTACGAACGCACCCACTCCGTTCCCCAAAACAGGAAGTTTTATATAAAATATATATTCATAAATAAACATGCTGAGCTGTCTTTGATAAGCGTACTTTGAACCTGATTATACTTTGAAGATATTTAACGGTAGTTTTCGTTATGGATCGATTACTACATTTAATTGCTATACCCACTCCAACTTTTTTTTATCTCTAATACCTTAAATCAATAAATCTAAGTAACTTCCGCACTGTGCTCACTTCTACTCCCACAAGAATATTCTCTGCCAGCTCTAATAATTCAAAGATCAAAGTATTCCATAGTTGATATTGCCAGCAGTGTTTTCACTTAATTTAATTTTTATATTTTTAACTGGCATTTATTATTGCGACGAGCATAAAGTTTTCATAATTAAATTAGACATGTGATATTCCACTTTAATAATAAATCCAATCATTAAACTACAATGCAATGGCATTTTCGAGTGCCGCCAATAAACTGCTCGAGTTAACCTTTGTGAGCCTTGCATGCAATCAAAATTTAACAAATTGTTTCCAATGCAACCATAAATTAATGGATTGGGGTGCCTCTTCCGTATATATATTAAACACTCAAATACATTTTTAACCCGTCTGTTGTGACTTAACAACAAGTTAACAATTATTTAAACAGCTATTTCAACACATAATTTATCTATCTGAAAAAGATTAATGACAGGAAAAACTAAATGAAAGTCAGAAAAAATTTATATAAATTCAGATTCAAGTTTTAGATCTTTTAACATTTTATAATTTGTGTGCATAATTTATTGCTTTTTGCCGATTAAGGTGCCATTTTAATTCATTATCAATCATTATACAAAACAGAAAAATCATTAATATTAACTCTGCCGAGGGTCAGAATTCTGTAAGGGGGTACCGCAATCTAGTTGTAATAGATGTCAATCTACAAGCCGTATATAAAATATAAATTAATTATCCAAACAAGGTTATCGCAGCTCGATCAGCTTAATCACTTACCATATTTATTTCTATGTGTGAAAAATTACTTAAATTGTTGTCAACTTTTATGTAATATAATTTATTTTAACCTGTTTTCAAAAAGTTTCCTACATTTATGTAAATTATTGTTGTCAATTGCCGAAATAGGAGTTTCCCTCAACATCAGTTTTGCTGGGTATCTATCATATTTGTTTCTCTAATTTTGTGTTTGTGGTAATTAATTATTTATTTTCACAACAGATTTTTATACTTCTATATATTTTATAATTAGTGCTGCTGCAAAAAAATGTGACATCATGCACAGAAAACCAACAAAAAAAAAAAACACGAGTTCATAAAACTATTCAAGTGAGGTTTCCGGAAATTCTCTAATATGGAGCTACCTATACAACGGGCTCTATAATTATTGAAGTTGCTTGTCTTGAACGATATGAGTACAAAAATAAATAAATAAAGTACAAATCGAAGCAACTCAATTCATTTGAACTCAATTTTTATGCTGAGTTCAGCTGTTTCTTGGACAGCTTGTTGACTTAATGGCGATCATAGAGTCCCATGGAACGACGTTAGTCGGATTAAGTCGAATTAAATTTATAAGCTGCATTATGAGGCTTTTTTTTTTGTCTTTTTGCTCCTCTTTAATTTTATATTTTGTTTGTTTGTTTGTTAAACGTTTTAGTCTTTTGGGTCATATTATCCTGTACAAAATGTTTGATGCGTTTTCATCACTTTCTCTCGAGATCTTATTAACCTAAATCGCTAAAGATTACCGCACTGACAAAAATATAAAAATAATTATATAAGTTCTCAAAGGGTTGTCATGGAAATTCATCACAAAATCTTCACCTATGTTTTTGCACCTTACGTAGCAGAATTGGAATCGAAAACAAAATTCGTTTCTATTTGACACCCTGGTTACAAGTACAGCGAATTCATATTTAAATTAATTGATGCGCCATTCAAGCGCAACATCAAGAAAATAAATTCTGTCAGCGATTTAGTTACAAGTAACCACAAAAATAAAAAATGCAAGGCGACAAGACTCGAAAGATTTGAGGCAACAACGCAATTTGTATTTGTTGTCGCTTCTTATAGTTTCTATATCTTTTCACCCGTTTCGCAACTGCATTGTGTCTCCATGCCAAGTTCGCTATAGATATTTCAGTGTATATTGCTGTCTGACCTATAAGATTTTATATTTAGCACAAACTCAATGTTTGCGGAACAGCTGTGATCTGAGTAATGTTCGATATTACCCTATAAAGTAGTTGTTTTTTTTTATGCTCTAATAATATTTTTTATTCATATTTTAGGTGAACTAAACCATTGTAAGAGTTCAAGGTGTTTTTTTGTTTTGTGTAAAGTAAGTTCTCGAATGTGATTAAGGGCAGATGTGTTGACAACTTTATTTTCATATAGTTTTTAATTATCTGTTTTCTGTCTCATCGCAACAGGTGCTTTTCAAAAAATTGTAATTACTACTCAATGTGTACAACATATAATAAAGATGCAGTGGTTATTGTACTTAAGTCATTGTTCGTCCGGCGCTTTTGTTTAACCCTATCGACTACTAGATTAACAGTTCGAGCACTTACTACCTATAATACATAAATATGGCCATTGTCTTAAAGCCTCCGCAATCTTAATATGTCTGCGTGCGATTAAAAATCAAGTATTTATATTAAAGTTGTTTTTATTTTTTTTTGGCACTTTAACAATAACTCACACTTTTTATTTTGCAATATATAATCGCGCGTAACTAAACCAACAAGGATATGTATGAATACGGATACGAATAGCGAGAATCGAAGAATCGAAGACTCAAAGAGTATGTTGATTTAGTGGGCGAGCCAAAAAGAAATAGCGCTTGTGACCGTTCTCGTCAACGCTTGATTCCGACTGTGCGCGGATTGACAAATTGACGAGGCTTTGCCCGCTACTTCGACTACGGCGTTTCTGTTCTTAGTGTTCTGAGAACTGTTCGTTCTGCTGTGCTTGATGAATGTTTGATGTGCGGTCGCATGTAAGCGAAATGTATATCTATACACATTGTTATGTATGTAATATGCAAGAATATGAAAATGCGCTCAAAGTTTGCCTATTTGTGTTTGCCTTAATTTGCGCTTTAGTTTTTTCTATCTATGATTGCCATTTTAACATTGAATTCAACTATCAAAAAAAGTCCATGTAAAACTTGAACTATTTAAAGCTTTAGTTAAAAATAGTTTAATGCATTTTCAAACTATCGTGTAAGCATTAGAAAATACGAATTCAAATTGCTTTATATTTAATAATTATGAATTAATTTATAAGAAATTTATGTGAAATTATTTATGTACCGGCAGAAGCAAAAGCAACAGTTGCATTTTTACAATTCGTTATCAACAATTTAAATTACTCACATACATATTAATATCTATTTGTAAGAAAGATTATTTCACACATTGCATTTTGGTTGCGAAATGTGTTTGCGAAAAAGTGATCCAATCATCAATATGAATGGATTATTGATAATAATTCAAGAAAGTCTTATCTATGTGGCTAATCGATGTGATTAGCGCTAAGTAAACATGCAATTTATTTATACGCGTTTGCTACTTTCATATACAATTGGACAGTTGTAATGTGGGCACGTAAACAATTTAGCATATCGCTTGACAATTGATACACATTTGAAAGCAATCACCACCCACGAAGTCCGGAATTAAGACTGCAAGACGGCTGAGGCAATAAAACAATAAAATGTCGTTACACCAAGTGATAAGTGGCAACAGACAACGTATTTGGGACTTCTTATTGGATTATGCGAGAGTGCGTGGCGACCGAATGGCGTGTCTATATGGATTAGCTCAACTTATTAGTGGTGGTGCCTGTCTACGATTATGCTAGCCAATGTGGAAAAATAGCTTGTGAACACCTATCCACAGAAAATAGGACAACTGAGTTTATCTCTCCCTCGCTTTTAACGGTTCGTTTCTGAATTGTTGTAGCGTTGCCAGTAGGGAAAACATATTGCTAGAGTTTATTTGCACTGCTTGCTGATGGTGCTGCCACTCTGCTCACTTTCATTCGCAGGAGCTGGCAACGTTATACAACAAAGAGCGCCTGCTGAATTTTAATGTTTTCAAACTTATGTTTACTCGATTATCCAATTATTATTCTATTCATGGTTTATATTCCAGTGAAATTTAGTAACAAATATTAAGTACTCAGATTAGCGAACAAATTTCATAGCTCATATTTGATAAAAATATATTTTTTTAAAATATTATTGAGTTTACAACATTTTACAAAAGCTGCATATAATTCTGATGCTTAGACGAACTGCAGAATGTCCGTAATATTAGTGCCTTCACTTGCCTCAATGTGATGAGTAGAACGAAATTGTATGAGTATAATGAGGTAGCAAGTAGCAGCCCCAGTTATCTGCAAGTCAATTGACAAATAAACCAATCAGAAATCAGTAATATCATAAATAATATTGACGAACATACCGTAAATATTAATGTACGATCCAGGCGAAATAGTCCGGCAGCTGTGAAGCTGACCTTGCGATGGGACAGCTGCATGGACAGGCGAAATAATCGATCCCGTAGCTCCTGTTCATCGGTTATGTTCAGGATCTTGTGGACAATGGCTGCACTGAGGCTACTATGACGGATAGTTCTACTGCTGGCCTCCACGATTAAAATGATGATAACAATGTACCAAATCATTTGGGTCAAAAAGAAGGCAAAGAACTCATCTGTCTCAAAGTTATCCAAGCGCTTGGGATTCAGCAGTGCCTCCAGTATATAAAAATCATCAAAGAGTATAAATAAAAAGGAGATGGCTATGATGCCAAGCAGTGGATAGGTGAAGTACTCCTCCATAGTCTGGCAAATGTCACAGAGCAGATTGTGTATATTGGCCACTTGCTTGATGGCGTACTCGGGACTCTGGCGTATAATCGAGGTAACACTGTAACGCTGCATGGGTGTACTGATCAGATTACGCAATCGATGCGCATATCGCTGATGATTCACCGCCGAGTGCATTGGCGACAACTCCAGAGCGTTTTCCTGTTCAATGTGCGCATCCAGAATGTCCTGCAGAATCTGTGAAAATGTAATTTTAAATCCATATCGATTCAATGGAATTTTTCATTATATATTATTGCGGTTCTTATGGAATACTCACCTCGTTCACCATACTGAACCGACTCTGGGCCAAGTGGGTGGTGCAGAGAAACTTGAAGACCATAAGACTGATATTGATGTGGGGCAGAGCGAATGCCGTGAAGGTAACAAGCGAAGGTGAGATGGTGGCACTGACTAGCAAGCCGTAGCTGACACATAGGTAAATCACGTTGAAGATCACAATGCCCAAGGAGATGAGAAAACTGAAGAGGAGAATGCGTCGATAGTCCAGTTTCATGCCCAGACGCACAAAGATCTCGTCAACGACAATGTTGTTCTGTATGATGCCCACCAGTCGCTGGCGCTTGAACATCGCAAATCCAAAAATCGTGGACATGGCAATGATGCCAGTCAGTCGCAAGGTGCCATCGCCCAATTTGGTGATGTTCGTCTGAAAGAAGTAACCGATGATGGAGTCGTCCTCGCGCACCGTTATCACAAAGCACATCACAAAGAACAAATAGTGCACAATGCCGGCGACAAAGGAGTACTTCGATGTGTGCACCTCCTTGTCCGCGTTCAGATTCAGTTGAAACGGCGCCAGACCCACCAGGGATATGTAGGTGAGAGGTCGCAGCGATTGGAACACATTATCCGCCTGCGTAAAGCGCTCCCAGAGCTTTAAAGCCATGGCCAGTTAACTGTTTATTTTAGCCAGAAATTCACGTTTGGTCACCACGGCTGCTCGCCGCCAACTGACTGCGGGAATGTTGTTGAGTTGTGGTCATATATCAAAATCGTTAGCACACCTGAGGACAGAAGTCGTTTGGACGACTGGACGGCTTAATAAGCTAATACCAATAGCGGTAAATATTTAATTAAGCTTAAATGTGTAGCATAACGTTAGGCGCCAACTGGAAGGGGGTCAACAAATGTGGCATTTTAACAAGTCTGCGCAATTTGCAATAAGTGAATTGCGAATTATGGTCATCCCCTTACCAGGATAGGTATACGTACCAAATTTTAATGAATTGAGTAAACAATTAAAGCCTGACATTTGACAACCTAATACGTAGAAGTATCTTTTTTTTACCTTCCAAAAAATTACTCCCTCTCCCTCTCTTCTAAGTCCCATATTAAAGCTTGTTTGGAAGTGTAAAAACATTTGCTTGTTTTATTAATCCAAATACATTATTTTTCAAAATTTAATAAATTATTTTCTACAGTTTTTGTTGAAAACGATAATTTTAAATATTGTTTCAAAGATATTTTACAAAATTAGCAATTGTTCTGTTCTGTTCTTTAACCAGTTTCACTGACGCAATTAGCTCCTCATTGATTCATTACATCCATAATAATAAGGGATGCAGGACGTATTTCCTTTAGCTCCAGTTGGACTTGTGAGAACTAAATCGTTTGATTTGTCATATTGTAATCAGCGTTACAACATTCAAATGCATTTATATTGACATTCGCTTCATGTCTCGATGTAAACTGTAGCAGGATAATGAGATAAGTAGTCAAAGCACCGCTGATCTAAAAGGAATAATCGTAAATGAAAACTAATACGAATGTAATAGTTGAGACTGCTCGACTGCTCGCTTACCGTAAAGTAGAGCGTGCGATCAATGTTGAAGAGACCAGCTGCAGTAAAGTTAATCTTCAGATGCATTAATTGCATGGAAAATTGTTGAAGCTTCTCCTTGACCTCGGCACTCTTCGTCCTGTTCAGCAGCATGTGCACAATGCCGCCAGTTTTCTCACTCTTCTTGATGGCCCGACTGCTTCCCTCCACGATCGAGATGATGGCAATCAAATACAATATCATTTGACATGCAAAGAATGTTACAAATTCGACTGTCCTGAATTTGCCATCTCGCTTGGACTTGCCCAGTATCGTTTCGAGCACATAGTAAGCATCAAAGACAATGATTAAGAAGGCAATCGAAATGATCGTTAACAATTGATAGGTGAAGTATTTGTTGGCCGTGGCAGCAGCCTCACAGATTAGATGATGTATCTCCATGGACTCCTGTATGATCTCAGCCGGATCCTTTGACACAATGGTGTACATTGAAAAGGCATCCAAACATTGCATTGATCTTGTTTTTTGCACCGTCTTAATGACACATTTGTCCCACTGATGAGCGAGATTCTTAAGGACCTGAAAGTATAAAAACAAATTTAGTTTTAACCAAGACATTTAACGAATTAAGTAGACCTCATTTAATGCGCTGAGATAAATGCGGAGTTTGATAAGGAGTCCAGTTACGAGTATGCTAACATTGCAGACTATAAAAGGTGGCGAAAGCTGGCTTATTATCGCCAACAACGACACATGGGTATTTCCGCTTGGTATAGTCAAGAAGCAGGTGAAGGCAGTGAAACCCATCAATGTGCATAGCAGAAATGCAGCGAATCCATTGATTTGTCTAGCCGCTCGCATCTGGTCAAAGCTAATCCCGACTCGTGGAAATGCCTCACGTTCCAGGCCATCGAATTGGCTCAGCAGTCTTAGCAATTTGTGGCAATTCAACAGCGAAGCAAATAGCATTATTAGTATTCCAAACATGCCGTTGATCATCTCCAGATCGCCGGTGATGACCGACATATCCGACAGCGAATTGCTTAGCATCAGTAGTCGACGATCCCAGCAACTGTAGAAGAAGTTCAGCGTGTAGAAGAACATTCGTCCGACTATGTTGGCCAGGCCAAGATATGACAATCGCAGTTGACCCGCTGAACTGTTCACATAATACGGCACAATGCCAAAGCATAGGCTCAGACATAATGTCACCCGGTAGCAGCCGTAAATATTAACGGGATGCACTAGTCTGTCCAAATAGTCCGGCAACTTCATGGCAAATACTCAGCTTATGTTCTGAACTTAATTTGTTCAATTTGCTTTTTTGTCTTATCCCTAATGTATCAAATTTGTTTAATTTTCAAATCTTTAGATTCAGATAGGCTTTATATAATTAATTAAAGTGCCAGTGTCAGGAATGGTGTGTCCATTCCATTCCCACTGGACTAATAAATGGAAGCAACTGTCAAGCAGTTCATGCAAATAGGAATAATAATTTAATGGGCTGTTTGGTGTAATCATAAATTATATATAAAAATTACACAAGAATTTGGTCGTTTTCAATTCCATTCCAAGTAGAAAAAAGTTATGCATTTTTTTATATTTTAATTAAATTATTGCTTACCTCCCTTAAGGCATCAAAGTGCTGCCAGCAGCGATGAAGAATTGCATCAAAAAGCTGAACGATGCTGAGCAGAAATACTTGTGGCACATAGAATGCAACGGCAACTGGATAAGTGGGCCTAATATCATTCCAAAGCAGCATACAAATCGAGCTGACCAAGTAGGCCAATTGCAGGCCGGAGATGAGGAACAGTTTTGTGTGGCGCAGATTCATAATCTTGCCATAATTAAAACAGATGCCCACATTAAGGAAACGATCGTCAATGCGTGCTATGAGATCATAGAGTCGAATAAGTCGTCGCACATGGAGTCCACTGCAGAGAAATAGTGTAAACATGCCGGTCATGCCGATGAATTTCTGGAGAGTATCTCCCACTTGGCTAATTGGCGAATCAAAAAAGTAGCCCACAATACTTTGTTGCTCGATGAACGCAGCCAAAAAGCAATAGCAAAAGAAGCTTAACTGGAGCAGAGCATTCAGATAGCCGAGGCGACACAGCTGAAAATGTCGCGCTGCAGGTTGACCTCTCAGACGGAACGGAGTCAATCCCAGCAGATAGGTAAACAGAAGCAACGACTGCTCCGCCCCGTAAGCATCCCGTGGATTGAACAACGGTCTCCAAATTGAACGCATGACTTTGGAAAATAAAACTAGCTTCTGCCACGGATGCGGAACACCTTTTATACTTTTAGTGTGTTGTCAATCAAAGTCAAATATCAATATTTTTGAAAACCCATTAACACTTGTCAATTGGCCACCAGTTTGATTGACAAGGTTAAAGTCCTTGAACTTACCCAGCTCAATTTCCAGGTAATGAGAAACCCTTCACAGCAAACATGCCACGTTTATTTAATGACAGTTTTCATATCGCGTTAGCAAATCGAATAATTAATTTTTGAGTTTGGTCATTTCCCATAACATGGTTAACACCAAAGATAATGTAAGGGGTACATTTTAAATAAGGGTGAATCGACTTTTCTCTAAGTCATCCATAGCTTTTAGCTTCAACTGGCTTTGGGGCTACTTAATTTGTAAGGGAAAGATTAATCTTAAATTGTTTCTTATAAATTGTGTAAACAACTTATTATTCAGTTGATCCGTCAGTTATCAGCTTACCTTGTTGACCATCACGAGGCGAATCTCCACTAGATATGTAAAACAGTTGAACATGTTGACGGCAAGTGAAATCGCCGTGTGCTGGATCATGAATGTGAAGTGTAATGCCCAAGTTGGCGACACATCGGATGAGTAGAGGAAGGCAAAGGTGCCCCCGTAGAAGGTGAAGTTCACAATGAACATGGAGATGATAATGGCATAGCTGAAGCGCAGCACTTTACTGTACATGATCTTGACGCCAACACTGTGCAGCTGTAAATCCATTGCATGAAATTTGTGTAGGCACTGCTCCAATCGGTGTTTGGGTATGATGGCCGTCAGATAGATTACAGTGACGCCAATGAAGCCACTCACGATCTGCAGCATGTCCCCAAAGTAGGTGATTCTCGAGCGAAAGAAATAGCTGGCGACTGACTCACAATTGTTGTTTATAGTCAGAACATAGCAGACAGTATATGCCCCGATATGGATAATGCCATTTAAATATCCAAACCAAGACTTCTTGATGTGCCTGATGCCAGACTCGTCGGGGCAGCTGATATAGAACGATGTTAGTCCATACCAAAAGGTGAGATGGAAGAGCGGTCGCAAGGATTCGAACAGCCGTTTCGCAGACAACATTCGATGCAAACGACGTCGAAACGGATGTGGTAGTACCGAATTCAGTTCGATTTCCGCACCCGCATCCTTTTCCACGTCGTCCATGTCGTCGTCTGCACACCTGAAGCTTTGCGCGGCAACTAAAGAGCTAATAAAAATTTGCACGATGCCGGGTTCCGGGTTCGTCGGGTTTTTTACGGTCTAATGACCCGTTTCATTATTGTTTGAGCAGTACAAAAACAAACAAAAAAGAAAGCGGTTGAATTTGAATTTATACCCTGTAAATTCAGACCAAGTCCTTGGGGACTCATTTGCGGCATGACTCGTTAGTTGTGCGATTTACAGCCCCCTAACTGTGCCACATTTTTTTCGTTCTGTGTGTGTCTGGGAATGTAATGAAATTTTTGCGGAATGTAATAAAATATTTATGTATTAGGCAAAAGTTATTCCATGCTCTGAAATATCAATAGTTTGGTGATGATTATGGTTTCCAAGAATATGTTTTAATATGAATTTATGGTAATTGTTAATAATTAGCACAATTATTTGCAAGCTCAATAAATAAAATAATAATGTGTTAATTTTTCAACCCAAAAATGGCCTATTTGTGTAATGTGTTTAATTTAAGATTAATAAAACAAATGTAATGCAACTATTCCCCTAAATAATACTGAAAGATTTTGTGCTGTAACATTGATCGTCTTACTTCTAATTTTGCGTTAAATAAATCACAATATTAACTAATATACAAAAATAATAAAAAAAATTAAACATTTTTATAATATATTTTTCAATTTCCTTTCAAGTTCTAATAATTGCATTAGTTGGATAAATTAAAGGAATGTTGAATATTGACAATTTTAATTCGCTTTAGAAATTAATTTATACAGTTATAAAAACATAAATGAGACTAGACAACAATATTTACGATGAATGGAAACCAAAATGGTTGGTTACAAAAATTGAGACAAATCACACTGTACAAATATATTGACATATATGTTTCTACAATTGCACAATAAATTTACTAATTGCACTTTAAGCTTAGCACTAAGGCTCTATGAGTTTTTCTATATATAACACTGTGTAAGTCTGGATGGGTATATAATCATATTATGAGTATGCTTCAAATGGTTTCGGTGCGTGGATCCATCTTGTGAATAGCCTGCATAAGGCTGGTCTTATTTGATATGGTAATTCCCTGCTTTGACATTTCCGTCAAGCGATCAGTTATGCGCTTTTGATCCCTGCCACACTGCCACCTGAAACAACAACATTAACAATTTGAGCTTAATGTGATTAAAGTTGAGTGAGTTTGACTCCGCTTACCACAAGTGCTCGCAGGTGTGCAGCAGCGGTATGTAGAGCGACAGAAGATCAATATCACAAAGCGTGTCAAAGCGAGTGAGTGCCAGGAGGGCCCAACGCTCCGCCGCATGATGCGGCACTGGAGACGCTGTGCACGCAGCGACTAGTCGACAAAGTATTAGCAATACGGGTCGCGATCGATTCATGTAGACTTTGTTGAGCAGACGAAAACAGTTCTCGAGCAAGGGTATGGCCAGCTCATTGCGTCGCTCATCCAGAAACTGACACGCCCTGGTCAGCTCTTCGTGCTGCAGAAAGCGCAAAAATGCCTCCGAATCACGCAGCTGCGGCTGATCAGTGATCTCCTTGAGGAACGCTTCAAATGCGTTGCTACGTGTAACAAACAGCTGTATAGAGAAATTGCCCACTAGCACTTTGCTGGGAAATTTCATGTTACTCGTCATGACGGGAAACTGGCGTTTCAGACACTGATGCAGCTCGCGAAAGTCCGTGTAGCGGCGATCAATTGTGGAAGGTTGCTCATCCATTACACTGGAGTCCAGGCGCACTGTCAGCTGATAAACAACGAATCGCTTGATTTTGGTGTCGTCGGTCTCGTGGGGCATTATGCTCGTCTGCAAAATCTCAAAGCGCAACTCAGTGCTTCCATCGGCAGTAGGCACAAACCTATTCGGCATGCACTTCTTCCAGCAAGTTACTGCAAAATGAAAATATTTTCAAAAATTTTAAGTTGAAATGTACAGATAATTCTTATCTGCTGATTACTTGAAATAATAACAATAAAAATTTATTTTGATGATATGGTAGGATTCTAATTTCAACCGAATCTTATATCTGCAATTTGTATAACAAAACAGAATTTCTTAAATAATTTACATATATACATTTAAGTATGCAAATAAATATGTATACATGTGTTTTTCTGGGTACGCACCTGGGTGTGCCTGCTCTGCTGAAATGGCCAAGACAGCCTCGATGCATGGACTTCCTTGTTCGTCATCTGGACTGGGGTACTCCTCGGAGGGCAGGTGGGGCAGTATGCGTTTCGCACCCACAGCGTGCACTAAATAGATGAAAGTGATTCATATTGCTTTTTTCTTATATTGCTACAACAATTAATTGTGAATCAGTTGTTTACTCACTTGCTATCTGGTTGCGAATGAGAGCGCAAGATGGCAAAAAAACAGCAGCTGAGCGATGAGATTGTATTGTGTGTATTAACTTTAATTTATCGTGTCCGTACCGACGATGTTGATTTTGTAAATCTTTAAAGTGACCAGTCCCCCGTAAACTTAATCAAAACCAATGACAAGCTATAATAAGTTGAATACCTTTGTTTATGCGAAGAGCGCACAATGCACCGACTATTGAATACCCTCAAAGAACACAGTTTTGTTGTGGCGAGTGCATGACAAAAATTTTAACTTGAATTAATTTTGTGTTAAATGTGCTACTTACCGTAAAAAAATTAGTAAATTATACGTAAACGTAAATCGTTATTAAGTGTGACATTCTGATGCGTAGCAGAGTTATTTGCATCATTAAATGGGTAGGCTTTACCTCTTGGAGAGCGTATGTAAACATTGAGTTATCGCTTTCGTATATATCGTTATCGCTATCGAATACGTCACTAGATGACACTCACGCACGGCTAACGAAAGCGGCTGTTGTCATCGAACGGAAAGAAAAAGAAGTGGGCGCATTACTTATAATTGTTATTTTGTGACAATCAAATTATGACACTACCGGAGTTTTTTGGCTGCGCTTTTGTTGCATTTGGACCACCGTTCGCCCTCTTCGTGTTCAGCATTGCCAACGACCCGGTGCGCATCATAATACTCATTGCGGCCGCTTTCTTTTGGCTGCTGTCGCTTCTGCTTTCCTCCCTGCTGTGGTTCGTTGCTTTCCCGTTGCGCGATGTGCTCGTCTTTGGTGTAGTTTTCTCCGTGCTGTTCCAGGAGTTCTTCCGCTACATAATTTATCGCATACTGCGTAGCACAGAGCAAGGCCTGCATGCTGTTGCCGAAGATACGCGCGTTACGGAAAACAAACATATTTTGGCCTATGTTTCCGGCTTGGGATTCGGCATCATCTCGGCCATGTTTGCTCTGGTGAATGTTCTGGCTGATATGGTAAGTAACGCTTGATTACCTCAGTTTAACATAGTTTTTTTTATTATGCTTTACTATTGTAGAGTGGGCCGGGAACGATGGGCCTTAAGGGGGGCACCGAATTTTTCTTTATCACATCGGCGGCTCAGGCGCTGTCAATTGTGCTGCTGCACACATTCTGGAGCATCATATTCTTCAATGCCTTCGATACGAATAACTACCTGCATATTGGATATGTTGTGTGCACACATCTCTTTGTCTCCCTGCTGACACTCCTCAATGCTGATGGATATTATTGGGCCACCTTGTTGCCAAACTATATTGTAACAGTTCTCACGGGTGCCATTGCCTTCAAGGTGGCGGGTGGCACGGGAAGAAGCCTAAAGCGGTTTATTATGTGCCGATGAGGGGAATAATACACTTAGAATTAAATTAATTCTCGAACACTGCAATTGGCATTGTCCTAATTTAAATTATTTTAAAATAAACATTTTAATTTTGAGAAAGCTTAAGGTAATGCGTGTTTTAATTTTATATGTAAATCTTGCTTGCAAATAAAATTTAAACTGGTGTAAATTGCAGCTTTACAAAAAAGTTGATCTTTTTTATGTCAAGACTTCGATTCCTTATCAAGCTTTGTGATTTGTTTGTGTAATTTACTAACGGTTGAATAATCCAATATTGGGATTCTTTGCAATTTACTGGCTATAGTGCATCTTGCGAACATTGATGCCATAGTCGGCCAATGCCGGTTGCAGGTCGTCCATGGTTAATGTAAACTTCCGATCCTTTGCCTTAAATGAAAATATAATTCAAGATCGAATAAGCAGGCAAAGGAAGTTCAAAGTCATACCTTTGAGCCGCCAGGTGTGGCAGAGTTCTGCATGTGGGTTCGCACCTTGGAATGCTGCAGTGCATCATCGACAATGTCCGACATAAATTTCTGAACAACAATTGAGATCAGACGCACTATGCGTCGGTCATCCGAATGGAAACCGTTTATGCCTAGGTAATGCGCAGTGACTACAAGTGCCGAATGATTATTAAGTTGTATCTTTTAATGATAATTAAGAGTAAAAGTTACCCGCATCTGGAAGTAATGGAGTGTAATCCTCCAGCTGCAGCACGAAATCGCTGAGATGTGAAGCTGGCGCTGCGCGATCGCCGACAGCGTTGAAACTACTGGCGCCTCCTGTAGCCGATGCGGCTCCACTATTTGGATTGGCTTGTCCCGATGAGCCGCCGGCATTTGAATGATAGATGATGCCAAAATTGGAGCCAACCATTGCTTATTTTTTGTAATAATTGTAAATACACCGACAAGTGTGACCGTATATGACAATTAAAAATATACCAAACTTTGACACAATACAGCTGTTCTAAGTTAGGATATCGATGTCTTCAGCTGTTATATATTATATATATGAGTATCGGCATGCCAAACCATATTACTGATAACCGGTATATCGAAAATGTTGTTTCAACAAGAAAAACAAAAGTATAATTTTAATTTGGAATTTATTTTCAACATCTTGGAGATGAGTCCAGATATGGAATGACACGATATAAAAGATACAAAAACCAAAACGCTTAAGCCTTGCTAAAACTATTTATCTTTTTTTGTAATTTTCTTATCTTTTTCTGATGATTTGAACATCGACTTAAGAACATAAAAGAGAAATAAGACTGCCAAAGTGCCAAGAAGGGCCAATGGCAGCGTACCAGAATTTCTCATATAATCAACAAGACGTACAAATGATAATTCATCCATTAAGCTGGATGGCTTGGGTATATCTTCCGGATGCGTTTTCCTTAAATAGCCGCCCTCGAGAAACTCTATGAAGGCCTTTGGCGTATATTCCTTCAGCGGATATCGATATAATTTGCCGAGTCGCAGAAAAACGAATTCGGGAGCTTCACCAATCCTTAAGCGTTGCGCTGTAGCAGCTCCAGCGGCTAATGAGTTCATACGTGCAACATTTATTTTGCGTCGCAGAGTGCCACAGACGGCTTCCCAGACGGCATAGAGGCGCTGGCAGAGCACACATTCCGCCGAATAGAAAAAGATGAACCAATCTCCGGTCGTGGCGCCCGTCGACGCCTGCGTCAAATGCTCGAAGTTATCATCGGACAGTTCCTTCACGCCCGGCTCCCGATTTTCCCCAAAGAACTGGATAATGTCCTCCTCATTTACAGCGCCATGGTAGAGAATCGGAATTCCTCGCCGAAAATACAAAAGTGCCGGCTCCCGACTCGGATCGTAAATATGTATTAGATTGCTGTTGTGCGCCTGGACAACCGATGCGCCCAGTGTCTGCCGCAGCTCGTTCTGAATTTTGCCGACAACATTCTCATATTCCACGCAAGCCGCACAACTGGTTTTTGTGAACAAAGCAACCACGTCGCCTTCGCCGGTCAGAATGTGAATCAGGTCGGAGTCATCGACGCGTTCTATGGCAGCGTTGCACAAGGCAAATAGCCCCAAACAGAGGACTCCAAAAATCTTGGAAAAGTGCATTGTTGACTGGTATTTTGAAATCCACTTGTTGGTTGTTTGGAAACTTTCTGTAATCTGCTACTTTAGAGGAATCTGACTTTTGCCATCGCAAGTAGATATCGATATCAATATGGTTACAAATATATCGCAAAAAGCTATCGCAAGCAGACATCGATACATACAAAGTGAACTACAAATTTATATATTTATTTAAGATTAATTTTAATTAATATAAAAATTTATATATTTATTTAAGGTATATTTTAATTAAGATACATTTTGTTTTCTGCTTGGTGTTTATAAAATCTTAATTAATTCTATATATTGGCTTATAAAAAAGAATAAAATTGATTTTGAATAAATTTATTAAAGACTCATAAGAAATAATAAAATTGATTTTGAATAAATTTATTAAAGACATTAAGCATGTTAAAATTCTATGTATGCACAGTCTGTAAATATGTATATAATGAACTTTGTTAATCAATAATTCAAAATTAATAAAATTATGTAATTATTACTTTTAGTTCTTTGGAAACTATATTTCAACTAATAAAATTTCATTTTATTGGCGCCTTCTGCCAAAATTTAAAACACGTGATAAAGTGGACATGGTGCAGGTGATTTTCTTATGCTTCTCGTCGTATCTCTCGATGTTGGAGACGCGCTGAGCAACGAATGTGAGCAGGTGCAGGATGCTTAGCTCTCTGCCGTTCTTCTCCAGTTCAGCACAGAGTTGGTTGATAAACCAGCTGCCGTCCACCGAAATACTCCACGAGCAGTGATTGGGTACCGAGCAAAACGCAATCAGGAAATCCGATATGCTGGGAATCCGATAGTTACACCTAATCCTGGTTCGAACATCCGTTTCGGGCTATGATCTGGCGCTAGACATCAAATAGCCGGGATCCCGCCGCGTACCGCGACTGGCCTCAATAATAAAGATCTTCGGCTTGCCATCCAGCGATTTGCATTTGTCCGCTGCGAGCGCTTGCCAGATGCTTTCCAGATTGTAGCTGGTGTCCTTGGCATGGAGTTTTTGCAGTTTTCGAAGGTCTGCAAGAATAGAAAGCTTACAAATTAACGGTTCTGGATAAGCTTTCACAACATTTGAAAAATGAAAGCAATACTGCATAAAATGATATTCCGAATCATGTACAAACTTTTTATGGTTCTGAGCTTGCATAGAAATGCTATAATAATTATTACAGTTGAATTGTAATAAAATGCCAAGTGTCGACATGTAACTTGGATATTTTATAGCATATGTGGTGAGTAAATTTCTAATTCACTATAAAAAATGTGGTTCGAAGTAATGTGTTCGAAGTATAATAGCTGGTGTCACTACCACAAGCGCTATAAAAGGATGCGCAAGCTTTGCGAAATTCCGCCCCTAGTTTCGTATTAAATTGCATCAACATTTCGCACATGCTACCCCTTCGTTGTCAACATGTTGCTAGCTAATCAAAAGGAGCGCGCCACTTTTAAAATAAAAAATATTCGAACGAACCTTCTGCTTAATTTCTAAACAGCAACTTCAAAGAAATCAAATAAAATATAATTGTTAAATAAAGTATACTTATATTACAATTAGATGTTAACAATAGTTTTTATCGTAACTACTTTTATAAATATTTGCTTAGGAGTTCGGCTTGCATGTTGCGGCAACATTAAGAATCGGAAAAAATGTGGCTAGACACATGCGCATTGCTGGTAGCGCAACATTCGTGAGCGAGGAATTATTGAAAAAAAAAATCAAATTCAGTGATAAAGTGAAATTCGTGCGCGTTGGTTGGCTTGCACTTCGTGTAAGCTCCAAGCTCTGTTTACTCTCTTACTCTCTATTTTCAATTTGAAACTCTCTTTAAGCGCGCGTCGTGAGTTTGCCTCGTGCTGAATGCCTAAATAGCTACGGATCGGCACAGCAACAACAACAACAATAACAAAATATAAGCAAAGCCAAAAGAGTTTGAAATTGTGCAGCTTGGCACAGAAATTTACCGAAAATAGCTGCATGAATACAATAATTGTTCACACTTAAACGGGAATTTTTCGCATTAACCATATCGAAATATATATTCATAATATTCTATAAGGACTAAGCTGTGGTGGCGATGCGGCTAATTGGATTTATTCTAAATTTGGCAGCTTTAACAGGTGAGTGATTTTCCCTGTTTTTTTACAGTCAGCCCTCGGAAATTTACGAACAAGTCTCAAAAAATAAACACAATTTGTATTATTTTTATTATTTTAAAATTGACGGATTTTCTCAAGCCCTTAAAAAATATTTATGTGAAATTTAATTCCATTGAGATTAAATTTCATTTCAGTCTTAACAAACTAACATATAAACTCTATTTAAAAGAAATTCTGAATTTCTGAACAAGACTCTATTTTATTTTTTATTTTATTTAGACAAGTTTTTGATATCCGAAGTTCTACAAAATCTTTCTTGAGTTCAAGTATAAAACAAAATGGGATTCTTTTGGTTTTTGATTATTATTTAATCAAAACCACATTTCACACAAAATAATCAAAGAAACCAAAGTTTGTTTGGCTTGTTTGCAAAACTAATTTGAAGTTTAGTTTTATATTTTCGATTTTCCTGTATTGGGGCACCACCCCAACCCCTATTCTATATGCATACATATACACTTCTGGCTAGCGAAATGGGCCAAGAGTCTGAAGACGAGGGTCGTTATTTATTTTTGTCTCATGGACAACTAATCATTTTTTCTTTTTTTTTGTATTATATATATTATTTTTTTTTTACTATTTTGTTGTTGGTGTCGTTCGTCTTTAGCCTTTGCCACTGTTACGTATATTCATCAGTATATTTTGCTGTGGGTTCTCTGGCTCAATTGTCTCGTAGCTAATATAAAATCGATGGCACATTTGTTGCATATTCCGCTTACAGGTGAAATCAATGGACAGTGACGAAAAAAAAAAAACAAAATAAAAGAAAACCAAACTTAAAACGCATTTGGGCACTGAATCATAGTTGCCACTGCAGCAGCAGCAGCAGCACAAATTGAAATTCATTTCAGGCTAGCGATTTAAGCCTGTATTTTTGGTCTTTTTAACTTTTCATTGCTTGCCTGACAGACAACAGTGGCTGACAGCCGTCTCCGACAGACCCAAAGAGCAGAGACACTTCAATCTGCATGCTCCAGATTAATGTGGTGCTGCGTTCTTTTAACTCTTTGCCTTCCTCCTTCTTGACACTTCAGCTGGCCAGCAAATATTTAATTTAAGCGACCCAGTTCACTTTATCGGGGCACTATCAATTTTTCATGAGTTTGGCAACCTGAGAGCCACTATAAATTTCTGTTTGCTTTAGCAAACTAATCAAAAGCTGGCAGTTGAATAAAGCCAGATTTATGTCTTGTCCCCATTCACTTTATGCCATTTGCCATATTATTCTGTGAAAGAAAGAGTATGCATAAATTCGGCCTGAAGCGCCTTCAAGTCTCTTGTGTTTGTTGTGTAGTTTTGTTTTTGTATTTCATTTCAGCCTTGCAACGCGAGGTTTCGCCTGCTTTGCAGATGCCCCACTTGCGGTTTTGTTTAATTACGCATATTACTGTGACTCCCCCTCCACCAGCTGCGGCCAATCCCCCAATCCCCCTTTCCAGTTGCACTGCGGTCTTTTACTGACGACTGCGAGTGTCTTTGGTTTGTTCGGGTTGCAGTCACTGCTTTAGAGCCCCTGTCAACAACAGTCTGAGCAGGAGCAGGAGCAGCAGTCTGCACTTCCGGTTATCCTGCCTGCGGCAATTCTGGTTTTTCGCTTTGACAGGATTGTCAAGTGGCCAAGTTCCATTGCAACCGGACCCACTGACCGGCCAATGACTAAGCTCCTAAACCCAACGCCTTGTTAATTGCTTGGCTTTTGTGGCTGCACTTAGCATTGGTTTTAGTCCATTATCCATCCTGTTGCCGACTGCCTGGCCTGGAGCCACCCATCTTTGTTGCTCTGTGCTCAGCACATTTCTCACCAGCCATTCCCATTCTTATTTGCCATACTTATTTGTGATGCAAATCTGGGAAATTAGATGCAGCAGCAGAAGGTGCCAATAAATTATGTACACTGCTGTTGTCGGTTACCTAATGAGCCAAAGAGTCGACAGCAGCAGCAGCAGCAACAGTAAAAGTAACCCATTCCAATGAACTGTTGGGCCAATTACTACTGCCCAGCACTGTACTCTGTGTGTGTGTGTGTGTGTGTGTATTTAATTGAGGGAAAGGTCAGCGCTGCATCGATTTAACTAACGCGAACAGAGACTAACAAAATAGAGTAAGTCGACAGTCGACGGGTGACTGCAGAATTCTCAGTTTATTTGACTGGAGAATTCTCAGTTTATTTGAAATCTTCAGTTGTAATTTTATTTTTAAACTAGTTTTGTTTAATTTCGCACAAGTTTAATATACAATATAATATTGTAGCATGAATCACTCTATTCACTAGTGCTGCAGGGTATACATGCCACAAACACACACACACACACACATACAAACATAACTATTGCAATTGTGTGTTTCTAGGTGTAGGTGTGGATTCATTCATGCCTACGCATTTGTTGTGCTCGCCGGTTTGCCGGTCTCCAGCTGTCCGTTGCCCATTTAAATTAGTTGTACTCGCACTGGGCACCACTTAACCTCACACTGCATGCCCCACTGGCAACCAGCCCACTTTCCCCCACCCTACCCCCCCTGCTGTGGTTGCATTGCAATGATAAATTGCCACTTGACTTTGCATATTTGTACTGTGGACGGGTCGACACAGTAGCAACAGCATCAGCTGCCCCAATCCCTAGGTTCCTTGGCTCATTGTGTTCTCCGACTCGTGTTCTGACTTTTGAACTTTGACTTTTCGCTTGCCACAGCTACTATACATGTGAGCATCTTGCCTCACCTTGAAATCTTATGAGCTTTGCGGCCAAAAATAAGTCACCAACCAACAACCCAGAAGCATCGAGTCATCGAGCCTGCTCACTCGAGTGCCTCCTCCGTGTGTGACTGTCACACAACTGACACATCCAAAAGTGTCCTGTCATTTGCTGCTTCCTTTGCATCCTTGTGCTGCTGCCCGTGCATGTCAACACCAATCCAGTTTTTTTTTTTTTTTTTTTTTTTTTTGGTTTTTTATGATTTTTGTTGTTTATTCTTCTTCCATTTATGTATGCTTCTCGTTGTCTCGCTTTTTATTTTTATTTTTTTTGATGACGCTTTTTATTATCATTTCGTAAGTTTTTTTTTTCCTTTTTTTTTGTATTTTTTTTGTTGTTGTGTAAATCCGACAGACACTCGTTGTTGAGTGGCTGTCAGGTGTCAGGCCGCGCATTTGTGTGTGTAAATGACACTGCATATATGCCAGTGCTCGGGTTGGCTCGGGGGGCTCGGGGTGCTGGCGAGGTCGAGTTGTTTGGCTTAGTTATGCTTAGGCAGATAGATGAAACAGAAAGCAGACAGGAAACACTTTTCGCACCAGTTTTTTAGATCAAAAAGTCCCCAGACTGTTTTGAAATATGATTCCAAAATGGCTCTCATCTCAAGCAGTGCTCTACATAATAAACATTTACACATTTTTAAATGTAAATTTTAAGTATACTTATTTGAATATTATGTGCATTTTCAACCTGTCGGCATAACTCGAGTTCATATATGACAATATAATATAAAAATATATATAATATAATATATAATCAAAAAGATAAAAAAACACTATTAATCTGACCTTCTTTCTAAATGTATTTTTTTTTTTTTAACTAAGAAATAGAAATCTATTAATATATTAAAATAAACCATTCAATTAAAATACTGACGATTGTTTTTAATGATGTTTTCAATTAAACATTAAGTTTATTGTTAAACAGGCGAATGTCATTTTTTAAAATTTATTATTATATCTTTCCAATTAATTTGCAGTCCAATTTGTATCATAATAGCTCTATTTATTTCTAAGAAAAAACAATTAAAACCTGGTCAATAATAGGTATTAATTTCGCTCTCCATTACAATCATTGTAATCAATGTTTATTCAATGATAATTAAACTCTAGAATATGTTTTTTTTATATGTGTGTAAAGCGTTCATTTCAACCCATTTGACACGCAAATTGAAATGAATTTCAAACATTGTTTTTTTTTCTCAGTTTTCTGTCTTTCTCACTCTGACACTCTGACAAATTCTATGCAGTGTCGCACTTTGACAATCCAACAAATTGTTGCAACAATTGACAGTGGCATAATGCCGGGCGTTACGGTGTTGCCTCTGCTCTTCCCCCTCTAACCCACCCACACTCTAGTGTGTTCCTTTTAATTTGACTATGAACCAACTGGCGACTGGTCACTGTAGGAAAATCATTGCATTTGTCAGCTATGTGAAACTATGTGGGAAATGTGATAAAGCAACTCGGCATCATTTCAAGCATCAATTTAGATTGGTCAAGTTTCGCATTGAAGCGTTGCTTTGTTTATAATTTAATAAATTGCTCATTAATTAAATGATTTACTCGTTGATATAACCAGTGTTTTTTTTATATATACGGTTTATGCTGTTGTTCTACTTATATTTCTTTATATTATATATTATTGATCGTTGACTTTCGTCTTACTTAAAGATTTCACTTGATTTTAAAAGTCACTTTTTATACATCAAGATTACAGCATAACATTTAGTCGATTATTTGTAAGATTAGATTATTCTTTATGATTTATATACAAAAAGGGTGCGTACTCATGTTTCAATTTCTGTCCAATCGACGTCGGACTCCACATGAGTGACTCGTAGTTGAATGCTGAATGCATTTGTCATCAATTAACCTATGACCTGTGCCTCAACTTAACAATAGAACAAAGAATATATTCTGAATGCGAGTCAAATTCAGCCAACCGGTTAACAAAAAGATGCTGATAAAAGTGTGACATGTGCCTTGGGGGCGCATGGGCGTGGCATAACTCGTATAATTCAATTAAAAGTTAAATAAATACTCGAGCAGAGTTCAGCATAAAGCAACTGTCGATTTATCAAGCGCTCTTAATTGATGTTTATGCATTGCCATTAAAACGAATTGTTTGATCGGCTTGGGACCATGTCGCAAGCCCCATTGCAAAAAGCAGTGGCAAAAAATTTGTTAACAATCATCGATTTGCATGTGTTTTCAATATAAAAAAAAAAATAAACATCAACAACAAGCAATCGAATATAACAACAAATACACCAAAGAGCAACAGAGCAGCATAAAAAAACAAACCTGCAATTTAAATTGTGTATTGCTTACCCTGTAAAAATGAATTAAAGTGTAGCCTTAATTTATGGAAATATTGCTGATTTTATAACTATATAAATTTGCTGAGCTATCCAAGCTACAATTATTATTTTATAATATACATTTCAATATTATGTATGCAATTTTATTAATAACTTTTCACTACAGGTTATCATGAAAACTGTTCAAACGAAAAGTGCTGAAAAATTCATTTGTATTTTGCAGTTTGCTCGATTTTGGTGTTTTTTTTTATGCTTTTTGGTTGGCATGTGAAAGATTCATTGATTGCTTGCACATATAAATACTGAAAACTGTGCGTAAAATACAAAGTAAAAAAGTTTCATTCCAAAAATGTGCATTCAATCAGTAACTAATAACATTTGAATAACAACATCATTTTTGCTGTTTACTTAACAATATCATCAATATGAGAAAGGATTATTTAAGATATGAATATATTATTTATTGAAATTATGTGGAGAGCAATGGTATTTGACAGCATATATGGCAAAAAACAAAAAAAAACATGCTTTATATATATAATTCAGTTTTTCCAGTTATTTTTTAAAGTGAAAATATTTACATAAAAAAATGTATTGAAAATACATAACTTGTATTATATGTTCATAAAATAAAATCTGTGAACACAATTGGTTAAAATTGTATTATAATTATTATTATTATTTTTTGTACGTCTGCAATTGCTGGTTCCTGTTGGCGGGAGTATACAACAAAAGCAGCTCCAACTCTGTGGCCAATTCATGTGGCAAATAAATAAAAGAGTCTAAATAAATGGGAAAAAAATCGGATACTGATGTATGCATATGTGATAAAAGGCATTGCGACGCATACAAAATGCATGCGGCGCATAATGCCGCATGACCCGACTGAGGCACGCCCACAAGCAAGCCAAAAACGCCCACCAGCAAAGAAAAATATGTGAATGAAATAAATGCGCCGCGTATTGTCTAGCAAAAAAAAAAAATAAAAAAAATGGAGGAAAATAAGAGCAACAAAAGCTGATGAAGAAAAAACGCAAAACCGACAGTTATTATAAAGCAGCTAGTCGTGGGGGGATTGCGGGAAGCGCTGAAGTGGGTGGGGTATGCGTGTGTGTGTGTGTGTGTGTGGTGTGTGGTGTATGCATGTGGCTGTGATGCTAACCTAGTTTATGACAGAGTTTAAATTATCCTTTGTTTTTGCTACAGTGTTTTTTTCCGCTTGCCAAACAAAAGCCAAAGCGCTCAAGTAGACGCCGCTTTCTCTCGCTCTCTCCCTCTCTCTCTCTTTCTCTCTCACACACACACACACATACATGGGCACACTTATAAATGTGTTTGTGGCTTGTGTAACTGTGTGTGTTAATGGTGGCAACTGCCATCAAGAAATTGCATATTAATCAAGCGGCGACAGCAAAGCCAAAAATAGAAAAAGCAAACAGAAAAAAAAGGAGGCAACTTTATGAACGTTAAATGAGATCCAAATGGTGCTTTTTATGGTCTACGTTTGTGTGAGTGTTTGTGTGTGTGTGTGCCTTTAACGAAGGTCAACGGCTCTCAGCGCAAGTACTTTATGCGAACAAATCTTTATGGCGTTGGCAATAAACACAAATGGCTTGTCATATGCGCGCTTTGGCTAACGAGCTCGGCGCCATTGCTGGCAAGGTTAACAATTTGTCCGTTTTGGCCAGAAAGCAGCGCATAAATCTATCATACAATAAACAAGAACAACAACATAAATGTTACAGCATCGCAGCAGTAGTCCAACCCACACTGACAATTGAATTTATTGAGCTGAAGTCCATCAATCAGTTAATACGAAGCCGCATGGCCAACATACAGTATAAGTCCAGTCCGGGTGCAAGCATCGTCTACTGACGGTTGCATGCTTGTTACCTGCAGCTTGCGGCTTCGTGTTGAAACTGGCCACTTATAATCACCAGAGTTAAAAGGATAACCACTGTCACAGTGCATAAAAGCGATTTAAATATTTATTCTGCTTGAATGAAATTGCACATTATTTGGCCAATGATTGCTAAAAAAAAGCAACTTAAATTTGATTTACAAAAATTTATTTTTAAATCAGTTATTCAATTTCTGTTGAAAAAGAATTTGTGTAAAGCAAAACCAGTGTAAAAATATAAATTAGCTGAGAAAAAATTGTGTAAGTTGAGGCTGAGCAAAAAGTGGTCGGATTAAAGAGTGGTCAGAAAATCCAGCCAGGTGGCAGTTATATTATTGTTGGCAGGAAAATATTAAAAATGCACACAAGAAAAATAAATAAGTTTTTTGGCTTATAAAAGCCAACTCGCTTTGCCTAGCGAAGCCAATTTAAAACAAGTCCAAACCAGAAACCATTGCGGCCCACTTATGGTCTCTGAATGTGCAGGAATATTCTCGATGGTATGATGCACTTGTTGAAGATTTATAAATGGGCTAACAAAGTTGTGTGTGCTGAGCATTATTCGTAAATATTTAATAAATTGCATTAGCTTATGGACGAGGACTAACTTTAGTTTAATTAAATGCCAGGTCTAAAAGTTTTGGGCCAACGAATTTAAGCTGCGCCCCTCTAACAATTTGTCACTTTTAATGACTTGTCAGCGGGCGCTTTGGAGCAGCACATGTCAACGACGCTCCACTCCACTCCACTCTGCTCCACTCCAGCATCGAGTTGGGGAATCTAATGTAATTGAAAAGTTTTACAGCCACCGGAGTCTATTGTGCATCACTGGGGGAATAGCACTCCCCAGCCAAGACCATTTCTAGTCTGAGTAGTATTTCTTAGCCGCAACTGTAACACAAGTCGCGTTCAGTTCTTGGAGTGTCTCGGAGAGCATCGTCATCATCATCATCAATGCAGCTCAGCGTAACTCAAATGGAGCGTCATGAAACAACAGCACGTCCTGGGCAAAATGAAATTTGTCAAAAACGATGCTGTCACGCAGCAATTGCTGAATGCTTGCTTAATTCATATTTCCAACCCTATTTCCTGACTAACCCCAAACCCAAACCCAATAACCAAACACCAAAACCCAATCATTCTCAACCAACTCAACTAAATTCCTCTTGCAGAATTGAAATGCTCTTTTGTTCGAAATAGATTTCAGTATTTCTCATCTAACTTCTTTTTAGTGCTTCTTTCGATTCACATGAAAAAATAGTGTTTTCCTCAAATTTTTCGCTTACATTTCAAATTATTAGTTTACCAATTTTATTTCTTCTCGCTTCACTTCTCTTTTAGCCCTTTTCAATGTGTCTCTCTTTGACATTGTGTCAGCTTCCCACATTGTATTCAGCTTTTCCACAGCAATCTTCTAATAGTTCATCAAGCTTCTCGAACCCAGATTTTTAGTTCCCCTTTGTCTATAGGATTAGAAAGTGGCCTGGTGGACACATCCTCTGTAAGAGTATGCAAAATAATTCCTTTTTTGTTCGTTGTACGTGAACAGTAATAATAAATGTCAGTCAAAATGCATCGAAGGATGTTGCAGTGCGTGCTGCAATTACAAAGCGGGTTTTTTTTCTCCTAATATTCTTCTTCTTCTTCTGCTACTTGTGTGTGTGTGGTTTCCGTCATCATTATGACTTATTGTTCGCAGCGTGTTTACGTGGCGTATGCGCAACGGAAATGAGAGACCAAATAAAATGCTGGCAACATACTTTGCAATTTGGAGGCTCCACTCGATTTATATGCCACTTGGCACTTGGCAAAGTTTTCTTATGCATTTATTTCCTTTTATTTAAGAGCTACTTGAGGCGGGCAAAGCACATTTTGATGGCTACAAGTCGTCAGTTTGGCAGCATTAAGGATCAATTTGGTGCAAAATTTAAAAGTGCATTTAAGCTGCTCGACAATTCAGCCATAAGTCTAGTATATGGGCCAAGAAAGGCATTTGGGTAGCTGTGGCATCTCAAGCGAGCCACGCAGGAGCCCCAAAAGAGCTGAGCGAAAAAACCTTTCAAACTTCTTATGACTTTTGGGGGAAAAAATACAAAAAAAAAAAACACTTCGCTGCTGAATAACAATAAGCCTTGAAATGGGGCAAGAAAATAGGCAGCGGCAACACTTGACGGCACTTGGGTAACGCGTAATATTTTTCCAGATCCTTATCGAGGCAACACATGGCAGAGAAAAATACATAGTTTAGTTGGTTATGATACGGGAAACAATATGTGGTCAAAAGGGTTGCCTGATGGAAACACTAATTAAAAGGTTAGACAGCAGGAAAAGGGATGCAGATTGAGGGAGGAACAAATATAATTTACATTTTAGTAAAATCCTTTTTGGTCCGAATGTCATTTGCACGCGTTGGCTGTGTACTGCTTTTTCTTGTTGTTGTTGTTGTTGTTTTGTACAATTTCATTTTCAACACAAAGTTTTGTTTTATTACCCCGAGGACACGAACAGGACTTTGTAACTTACAAGCCAAATAACAAGTTGGACGACGAGCTCTGAGATGTTGTTGCAGTTGTTAAAGTTGGATTTGATAATAAAATTACTTTTACAGTTGCAGTCTTGATGTTGCCTCTGCTGCGATGCTGCACTGCGTTGCTCCTGCTCCTGCGCTGCTCCTGCTCTGTCCTGCTCTGCTCTGCTCTGCTGAGCTTCGTTTCAGCTCTACTGAATTAGTCTATAAGTCCATCTTGACCCAGTTTTGGTAACGTGACTTTGTAATGAGCACACTGTGTCGTCCGGTGGGCCCTTGAGCTAACCCTCCTCCCCCCACCCCCCTGGGGTATATGCTAATCAATCCATAGCACTAATGCAGCAGCACTCCAAAATCAAACACGATACATGCGGATTTCCAATTAATGGCATAATGTTTGCATATCTAATGCACATACACATGCACAACTCCCAATTGCCAATCAGCCATGCACTCACCAATACCAGCTCACTTAATAACGCATATTATTCAAGGCCCAAATGCTCTCCCTTCGTTTGTGTGTGTGTGTTTGTCCCATGTCTAATGAGCTGGCGTCTTAACATGAGTCCATCTTGAGGCATACACTCTAAATAATTATGAGGTGCATTTAAATGCAGCACAAGTTTAATTTAAATAGCTAAAAAATTATAGTGATAATTAATAATCATATTATTAGTAAATATTACTATTTTCAATTAGTATAGAGATCTATGTTTATTGTTTTGCACTCGACTTTTGAATTGTCTTCGTGATATTTGCACTTTGGTTGTTAATGCACTCAAAATCAAACACTCGAAGTCAAAATCAGAAAGGCACTCGAATAATTTCCATTTGTGGCAAAGCAATCGAAATAAATGTCTGCAATTTGTGTCGGGTGTTTTTGGCCCTGTTGTACTTTCAATAAGTGACTCTTAATAATGCAAATGCAGTTCTCAACATTGTACAACCAACTGGCAAACTGCAAAAATAGCCAGCAACAACAACTGGCCTAAATGTGTAGACCAAGCATGTTAACTGGATCACAGTTTTTGTCCATATATGCGGCATGGCATTCGTTTCCTTCATAGTTCTCTCTGCAGAACTGATGATTGTAGTTCTTGGTGCTGGTGGTGGTGCTACAGTAGTCTTTGTCATGTACTCGAACAGTGCGTTTTTTGCTTCCCTTCATCGTCATCCAGGGCCATTAGGCATTAGGCATTAGGCTGCACTCGTGTTCCAGTAGATGCATGTCGCATTGTCGGGGCGTCTACGTCAATCAACATCAGAACAATCACTGGAATCCAACTGTGCAACGGGGCAGTGTGGCAACGGGGTAACCGGGGCAACGTTGCAACGGAACAACTGGAGCAAGGTGTGTAGCTTTGTTTGCCCAGTCACTGGTCGACAATTCACTTAAAAACGGGCACGTAGCACTTCAACCCGCTGCTCTACCCTTTGTCATACCTTTGGAGAGTGGGTGGCTTGCACGCATTGCTCTACACCACTGGGCCACATATACACACATATACACACATCTACACACACGTTGTCGACATCTGCGTAATGCCCGATTCTTTGTTAAACTGTTGCAAAAATGGTGAACCGAGCTGAGCAGGACAAAGCCTGATATAAAAGAATTTCCAGAAGTTGGTTGTAGCTGTGACGGGCTGAAGGAATACTCTGGAGTCACACACCTTAAAAAATACATACTTTTTTGCATGTGCATTTACTTAGTTTGTAGCAAGTTTTATGCTAAAAAGTAGCAAAATAAGTTTGATAAGAAAAATCTGCAAATAAACAAACTTATTTTCGAAATGCACTTCAAAATGCAGTGGAACAAATATTGAATGTCTCAATTTACAATGACTTCGATTGCTGGGAAAGTTTCAGGATAAATGGAAAACAAGTTGAGATGTATTTTTTTTAGCAATAAAATCAGAAGTTTTACTTCAAACTTAATCTTTGCTGACAAGATTTAAATAAGAAAAATATCGATAAAGTTTCTTTTAAAGGCTTGTTAAGAATACATTTTGGTTGGTTATTTTCTGGCATATTGCCACAGCTTATAAAACAGTTGCAGTTGCAACTTTAACTTTAAGCATGCAACATAAAATATTCAATGTGCCTCAATTGTTAATCATATGCCACGTGCAACCGGCAGCTGTCAGCAAAAGCCGTGCAACATGAGATTATGGAGAGAGTCTTATGTTAAGTCACAAGTGCAGTTTGCTTGCTAGTAAAAGACTCCTTGCACCTTACCCCCCCTTTAGCCAAAAGTATTGCTGCAGTTGGCCATTGTCTTGACCACAAAAAGGGGCAGAATTCTTGGCAACTTCTTTGCCTTCATCGCTTTTAATGTGGCCATTATTAGCATATGCTAAAAGTTTATAGCTGTCGTCGCTTTGATGTACCGCAAAGTTATTGAATGGTCTTAAACTTGGCCGTTTTAGTTGGCGGTTCATTAAGCGCCTTTTGGCCACTTTGTCTCTAAGTAAGCCGCATTAACTACTCCTGATTATAGACAAGAGACAGTTCATTGCACCGCTAATTGAGCGCATCGACTGTCTAGACAAAAGCCACAGTATGGCTAAGAAGTTAATTGACGGCGTTAACATCAGAATAAAGCCACTAACTACTTGTACTTTTAATGGCTCTGTCCTTTCAGCCAAGTAATCATCTTTGATTAAAAAAAAAATGGCTGAAATTAGATGAGTCACCAAATGAAGCATGAAATATTCAATGAATTCACTTATGCAATTTATTAGGCATATTTAACTTATGAGCAAAATCTAATATAAATTTTGTATTAAATATGATTAATGATTAAATATAACTAACGTATTATAGTTAAGGTTTTTATTTATTATATATATATAATATATTTATTCATTTATTATATTTATTTACAATCATTGAATCATTGAACTGTCAAAAGCACGTACTAAATTTGTATTAACACTAATTGTAATTAACTTCTACTCAAACCGAATATTAATTATAGCCAACAATATTGAATTTACCCATAATTCGAATTAGTTAATGCCAAACTTAATTTTATTCCAGTTCAAGTCATCAGGGATGGCTTCAACTCTCAGCAAACACATTTTTGATATTAATATATATTATATCATTGACAGGTCCCTTAAGCAATCCCCTAACCCCTGTGCATCCCCTGTGCAAATCTGAATTCCAAGAGCTCAATAAATTTTAATTAAAGATTCATATGTAAATGTGTGGCAACTAAAAGAAATTTCACGCTTCTGCGAGCTGAGAGCGAACTTATTGAAAAATTAATCAGCTTAAAGTTTCAAAGACTGACTAAAATTGTAATTTATTAATATTTATATTTATGTGCATAATGTATTTTCGAATGTTTCCATCTGCATTTAATTACATTTCGCTTGGTTGATTTAGCTGCTTCACTTGCAACAATTCGTTGCCTGGCATCTGTGTGGGCGTTGCAAATTTATTTCATTGAAAGCAAAAGTTTTTTTTTTTTAAATTTCTTTATTTATTTTATTTTTCTTTGAGCAATATTTTTATGCTAGTTTGCGTATTCCGAACTGATGAACACAAAATGAAAATATTAAAGGCAATAAAAAGACTATAATTAAAAAAACAGCACTTGAATTAAATCAAATTATGAAAAGAGATTTTCAATAATTTGGTTTATTAAATATACAGTTGACCAAACAGAAATTCAAGTAAATTTATGCAATATTTAAGTGGAATGCAAAACAAATTCAGCTGCTTCCACAACTATTTGAAAGTTGTACCAAGAAAAGTCGAGTCGAATTAGTTTTCAGCGCCATAATTCGCGCAATCGAATAAAAAAGTTTTGAAAGTTTTTTAATGCAATGCAAGAAACATTAGTAAAAAACTTTATTTTTTTATAAGAGTTGAGTTTTATTTTATTGACGCCGTCGTGTGTTAACTTTTTACACGTGCAGGTGTGAAATGCAAGTGTTGAAAGTTAAGTTGACTCAGGGCTAACACACACACACACACACAGAGAAATACACACACCAACATTTTTAGCAGACATTTACCTCTGGCGTTGCGCCAACTTTAATTACTTTGTGCGAAGTTAAAGGCATATGAACTTAACTTTTTAATTAGTTGCCAGTAGTCAAAGCAATCAGGAACAGGAAAACAGAGCACGAGGAACACGAGGAACACAGGAACATCAAGGATATGTGTGTGTCCTGTGCAGCATTGCCTGTTTACAAGCTGTTAACATGCAAATGAAAATGCAACGCTCGAAAATACGTATAATAAAGTAATTTGACAACATCTTCCACACCTTTTCAGTCTTATTGATGGAAGTCACTCGACTTGAATATGCTTTTGCAGGTCGTTGGCCTTTAGTCGTTTTCACATTTGGCTTATTTATGCGACATTAACACTGCAACTGATGCCACTGTCCACAGTGGGGGCTTGTGTGCAGTGTGAGTTAATCAAGTTTATGTTATGCATTAGCCTCGAGCTGTCCTCTCTCCTGTTCCAGTCAATATCCTGGCATGTCCTGTCCTCTGCTGTCATCACGCCGCTCTTCCGAGCTGTGCCCATTTGGCTTCGAGCATCTCGATATATATCTGTTATGCAAGCACATTTCAGACAGCCAGCTAATTTCAGTCAGCCAGTCAGTCAGTCAGTCATTATTGGCCTATTTTGAGAGCAGCTGTCGGGCTGAGTTGGGTTGTGGGAGTTAACATGAATCAGGCAGACTTTAATACAAATCGAAGCACGCACACGAGCTGCTCATTTCGAATTCCGAATGTTTTATGCAATTTGGCGAAAAAACAAATCACAAATAGACGAGGCCAATAAATCAACCCATAATTTATAGACGAAGTTTTAATACTCTTGCTACTTATTGAATCTTCTGATGAGCACAAATAATATTGATAAAAAAGAATGTAAACTGAATTCAGTAAATTTACTCAATCTCTTTAAAAAATAAAATACATTTCTATAAGTTGAAATTTATTATTTGCTGCGTGAAATTTATTATTATATGTTTTAACTCAAGCGTAAAAGATTCAATGAATAATTTATGTAACCCTCTAGAGAGGGGGAAAAAATATTACGTGTGTGTGTGTGTGTGGAACATGTGTGTTTTAGTGTATGTATGTATGCGAGTCAATCAATCAGGAATTCAAACCATTTAGTCAGTCTATCAATCAATACGTTCCGTGGAACGTGCGCATCATTCTAATGACGCAACATTTTTATACTAATGTGGCTTTAAATGGCATAGCAATTTTGCCCCTGGGAAAATCAACATGGCGTATGCTTTATATTATGGGAAATATATATGTGAATTCTGCTTGGCAAACTTGCCACTTGGCCTTAGCTGGCCGAGGCTATATTTGTGAATGATTGTACAAATAAACAGTTGCCACAGCTTCAAGCTGAAGTCGATTCAATCAGACTGGGATCAATTTCAAATGCAGCTGCAGCAAATTATGCAAATTGCATTGCACAAAATGCATTTTTGCAAAGATTGGGGAGGAAAGTAATCCCAGATAAATGGCAACATTTCTGTTGTATAGATTTTTAGTAAAATACTGATTTGCAATTCATAGAAAAAATATATTTACTGTGATACTTTTGATATTGGCAACTATTATTCAGATATTATTAATAAGTCTATCTTTAAGCATCATTAAAAAATAAGAAACTCCATTAAATATCTTTTTAAATTAGACAAATAAATTGGTAAATTTTAAACCTGCAACTGCAACGATATCTGGTGTGCCACATAATGAACTGTAAATCCCTGCCACAATTCACTTTACTTTATTCAAAGCACCAATTATGGCATCAAATCATAATGTTTGAACCATAAAGCAATTTGCTGGCTGTGACTTGGCCGGCAGCAAACATCGACAAAGCCAAAGCCAAAGCGAAACCAAACCAAGTTAAGACGAATCCGGATATCAACTCCAAAGTGCTCTACAAACACATGTGAAAATGCTGCTTATCGGACAATTGAAATACGATATGCACATTGCCAGCAGTTGCCCTTAGAAATTGCGTCTGCCAAGAAGACCAACACAATTCGAGAAGGATATGCCAAACTTAAGAATATGCTTTAAGTATTTACAAATTAAAAAAATTCTTTTAATGTTTTTTGTTGCTTAAATCACAAATGAAATTGACAAGTTGTGGTACGAAATCAGCAGACGAAATACGCATACCCAATGCACATTTTTAAGGGGTATTGCAAAATGCGAAAAATTAAGTTTTTGCTGGCGACAGCTTTTTGGTAGAGAGTGTGTGCCCTTGGGTGGTGGAACAATCGAAGTGGCATTAAAATTTAGCAAATGGCAATGCGAAAAGATAGCAAAATGTGAAAGAAGCAGCTGCACTTGGCCAAATTCAAGCGATTCAAAAAGAAAGTTTTTAGCAAATGAACCTGCCATGTTAAAGTCTGCACTCCTGAATTTTATTTTTTGGTATATCCAACATTTAGTGGGGTGATGGAGGAGGGGTGTGTTTGGTGGCAAAGATAGGGTATCTGTATGGGAGTGTTCCGGGCACGTTCTGTTGCATTCCATTTGATTTGCCGCCTCAATTGCGCACTTTTGTGTGGTGCAAGTCAAATAGTCTTTGCCACTGGCACTTACGTTGCAAGAATTGATTTTGGTATTCGAAAGTGGCGAGAATTGGTGTGGGGCATGAGACAGCTTGGTAGGGGGGCAAAGTGCGAATGGGCAATGCTCAATCACTCGAATATTGAGTTTTAATTTCCGCAGTCTTTTGTGCAAAATGTCGACATCTGCCCGCCGCAGGATATTAAAAATAAACTGCATTTTTCCCTAAGCATATTTCCAACAATTTCGCAATTTTCTAACAGCAGCAGCAGTATCATCATCTGTGGCATCCAAATCGCATCAAGCTGCATCTTGCCCCTTGGTTGTCCATTTGCATTTGCATATTGCTGAGAAGCTCGTCTCAAAGCAATGCGGTGACCAACAATATTTATATACATTGCTATAGAGTTACTAATGAACTCAATGGATCTCACTCTCTGCTCTATAAGAATCCTCTTTCTTCTCTGCTCCCTTCCTCTCTCTCTCTCTCTTGCCGCTTGGCCAAGTTTATGTGCAGTAAATAACTTGCATGGAGGGCCAGTCCTGCTGCCAGTCCCTTGGCTAGGTATGCAGGTAATGCCAAACTTCCGGAACGGTTGTCGGTTCCTGTCCCGCTTCATTCCCTACGCAACTTCATTAAAAAGCCGAGCGGGGTGCGGGCAGCGGGCAGTGCGCCTGAAAGCTGGCAGTAGCATTCAAAGGGCTGTGGTTGCAGTCAAAGTTGTGGGCAATCGTTTTGCAAACTAACCAAAAACCATTATTAAAGTGCAGTTGCTTAAAAATATGCAATCATGGGCGGTAACAAAAACAACAACAACAACCGAAACAACAACAAAAAACCAAACAACAACAAAAGCAGCAACATTTAAAGGCAGGCAGGCAGGCAAGTAACTGTGCAACTCTGCGTATACGTAACATATTGCTGCTTGCTATTTAAATGCATTTATGCAGGACAGCTGCTGCTGCAGGCTGGAGGCCAGCAAACATTCGACTCTGTGGTTGCAGCAGCAGGAGTAGGAGCAGCAGCAGGAGCAGCCTTTCAGCAAATTGTCAAAAGCTGCTTAGTCCGCTCCTCGTTTCCACAGAGTTTGTATGAAGCGTCGGTTACTAAATGTTGACATTTGCTGATGTACAGCCGGGCGAGTGCGGTTTTCATGTAGTTACCAAGGATTTAACAAAACTATCTTACCAAATGTGTGCTGGCCGTGTGGAGCACAAATTGAAACTCAATTGACAGCATCAAAGTACCCGTATACCATTAAATTTTCTATTTAAACAGTTAACTGCTGAGCTGTGCAGAGCGAGTATTTGCATCTGTGTTGGCTTAAATGCAAATAGTGTTTTTCTATTTTTTTTTATAAAATATAATAGGCTGTTTAATTTTTAATTATTTTCTCATTACTTTATGGTCTATAATAAATTAATTTTTAAATCAATAGATTATTTTCTTTGCCGACTGCATTCGATTCAAATCCCAAAAGGCATAAAAAAAACTGCGTGTTTATTATTAATAAATAGGAAATAAATATTAAATAAATAAATAATTTGGTTTATAGTAGGCCAGAGCTGTTAAAAAACATGATTAATTTTTAGTCAATTTATTTAGTTTTTATATAAAAAAAAAACTCCCTATATTGCTAGTTATATTTGGCCATTATGGCTAACTGCATTGAATTAAGTTAGTTGAAATAAGTTGAGAGTTAAAGCCAATCCGCTGGTTGACACAGATACAATGACAAAAAAAACAACAACAAAAAAAGTGAATACATTAACAGCTGCAACTTCGACGAGCTGCCAAGTGAGCCTGAAAGTGTGCAACAGCTTGGAAATAGTTGGCTGCATAACACGCGGCGTATACGTAACGTGAAGCTGTTTTCCGTTACTTATGCTGCTGCTGTTGTTGTTGTTGCTGTTGCATGTTGCCTAATGGCTAATGGTGCGTTCACAACCACCAACAAATGCTGCAAATGAGCTGGCAGAGGTTATCATAGTAATGCATAAAACTCTCCCAGAGCTGGGATGGGTTTTCTGTACTGGTTGCACTCCGCACCCAACATGGCGGTTCAATTAATGCGCTGGCCATTAGCGAGTGTCCCTATTGTCATACTCATAGTTAATGGCTTAGCACACAGTTCATTTTCATTTAATTGCGCAAATACCTTACTTACTAACTTACTTTTCCCATTATTACACACTCGACCAGGTCTCATTCATTATGGTCGCACGCAATATGTGTGTGTGTGTGTGTGTGTGTGTGTGGCAAGAAAAGTTGTAAAAGTCGTTGAGGCATTGTGGCGCTGCTATGTGCGTGCCACACCTGTTGTTGTTTATATTAGTAAGCAGCTGATATATTGGCAAAGTTTACTGCCGTGTCTCGAGTCCGCGTAACCGTGGCGACTCCGAGGACACCATTTAAATGAAGTTACTTTTGCCCCGTGTTTATTCTGACAGATTAGGAATAGCTAAACGTGGCTGCACATTGCCGCCTCGAAGTCTCGCCACATACTCTATACACAAATACAAATTGAGTTTAAAGTGTATTTTAAAACTGAAAGAATTAAAATCTTAAAATTTATTTGAGCTCAGTAAAGATTAGATCAGCTTTTTTTTAGTGAATGACACGATAAATGGACAGCGAAGGATTTATCACAAATACACGTTTAATTTGTAAGGCTATCGAATTCACATCTGATTTTATATATATCGTAAAACAATGAATAAATATAAAAATAAAAATGGCAAAACTGTTAGTTTGCTGAATTAAATTTTACATTCCGATTGAAGTTGCTACACAAAAAGAAATCCTCTCGCATTCCAGCAGGAAACAAGTTTGGTGAAAGAAGTGTGCAAATTAAGAATAATAAATAAATGTAAACAAATGCTGAACACAACCAACAGCATTGTGCTTAAGAGGTGTCTCTGAGAGGAGGACTCCTAACTATGCTCAGCATTCCAGTTTGATGAAGGTTTTGTTTGACTGCATTTTCAATTTGCCATTTTTGCACACATTTCTGTGCGTGCCATTTGCTCTTTGTTAGAAGTGGCTGCTATTGTTGTTGTTGTTGTTTTTGTTGTTGCTGTTGTTGTTGCTTTTAGTGTTACTGCTGTCCCACTAATTGCCTAAATATTTAAACGGTTAATTCTTCAGTGTAGCGCCTGTTGTTGCCGCACTCTGTTGATGTTTAAAAATTTGATTGCACAGGTAAATATTTACTGGAATGTGGTGCAAAGGGGTGCGCAGTGGTTTGGGGGGGTTTGGGGGCAGCATGTTGTATGCGGTTTTTACGGTTTGTTTGTGCGTACATAGAATGAAGGTTTATTGTGCTGCGTTTTGTGGAGTGAAGTTGGCCCAAAGTGGCTTAACATTTACTGGCACCATTTTGGCCGACTGCTGACTGCTGACTGCGTTTTAGGCTCTATCCGATTGCAACAGAACAAAAATGGAAATGGTTTAAAAAAAAAATTGAAGAGAAAAATCAATAAAATCAACAACATCAACGAGGACAACAACAACAACAACAACGACAGCAGCAACAATAACAACTATTTTGTGCATTGCAGAGTAAAAACCGACTCGACAGGCACATAAAATATGCAAAAAGCCAACGAGGCGGCGTAAATGCGACAGATTTATTTTTATGGCCCACCTGAGTCCTTGTCGCTGAGTCCTGGTACACTGTAAAATAAAACTAAGTCCATATCCATATGTCTTTTAAGGCTTAAAGTGATTTGCAACGCGTCTCTGCTTTTGATAAATTTGGTGTATTTGGTTTAGATTTCTTAATCGACCACAAAATAACAAAATGTTATTTAATTTATTTTTTTATTTATTTTGCAATAGTTTTAAATTTTTTTTGTAGTTCGATTTATTTATCCAAACTGACTGTTTCACATTTTTCATTGGATTTCTTCGCGCTTGCCTGCGCAATGCTACACAGCAAAATTCTATTAAATAATCACGAATTTTAGTCGAAAATCCATAAAACAATTGGCTACAGCGTTCACTTGCCCAATGGGCATAAAATATTGCCACATCACCACATTGAAAACTGTGCAGTTTTGTAGGCAAAAAACTAAAAAAAAAAAGTGTAAGCTGCTGATTTAGAAATATTTAGACAGGACAGTTTTAATACTCTTTCTTAGTATACTTTTAATATTTAAGACCCAAAAAAAAGGAGAGGAAAATTTACTCTAAATCGCCCAACAATCTTAGGCAAAATAAATTGTATAAGTAAAATGAAGTTGATTTAAAAAATTCCAATTTTAAACTATTCAATCATCTACATTTAACTTCAAAATATTATTAAAAAATAATTCTAACTACAAAAAAAATAATCATTGCTATCTTTACAACTCACACTAAAGCAATTACAATAAAATATCAATGCGATACAGCAAAATAAAACAATTCCATCGTTTTTGTGACACAGAACTAATTAGTTTCTGTTCAACGACAATTAACAATTTGTATTCATTTAATTAAATTCAATGGCAAACTGGGCGATAAATGAAAGCAACTTTTATTCATGCATAGAAGGGAAAAATGTTGAAATTTGTTTAGCGCACAGAACATATATATATATATATATATATATGTATATCTCTTTATGGGTATTTATTTTTGGTATGTGTTTTTCTACGCTCGAAACGAAACGAAACGTGGCCCAGTTAAATGGTCGAAAAGGATTTTAGTGCGGTTTGTGTGAAGCCAAATCGAATTCGGGCCGCATCAAAATTTATGTGAATTTTATCAAGTGTTTACGGAGCATAAAACCCATACATACATACAGACCACATGCAAATCGCTGGTTACGTGTAAACGCATGCAAATCCCACGGCTGATAAGAGTCAGCCACATTCCCGTAACGTGTACACAATCTCTGATATTACGTATACGTTAGATTGGCCATATTTAGGTAGACGAGTTGGCAGCCTGCCTGATAGTAGCACATTTAAATTAGGCAGGGCACAAGACGCCTGCTGTCATTTAACTGTCAGCTTAGTTTTTGAAACTCCCCCCGAACCCCTTCTCCGAGCTTTCTTCAAACTGCAGTTATGCGCCAAACTTTTTGACATGTGACAGAGTTGCGACTTGAGACGATGCCGTGTTAATGTAAATAATGGCATACGCACACCTTGAACTCCAGTTTAAACTTCTACTCCTTCAATTGAGGTCCCCATTAAGCCTTAAACAAGCTGAAAATGTGACAAAGTTGAGCCATAGCAATTTTTTTTCGGCTGGCTGCCTCGTTGTGTTTTTGTTGTTTCACATGCTGAGCTCCATTAAAAATATGTTTTTCTCGAACAGCGCTCAGCGTTGCATATACCCCACCCCGCCCCACCCTTTTTAACTCCCGTGAGTTAAACCCAAACACACACACACACACATACACTCACCCACACACCCACATAAATACACACGCTTTGGCACGCCGCACTGCGCCAGCAGCTTTCGCTGTTTGCCTGCGTTAACCAAAAATGTGAGTTCATTTGGAAAATTAAAGAAATTTTAAATGTTCTTTTATTTATGTGACATACTTTTATTTTTAGGTATAGCCGGCTGCAGCGCCCCGCCATCGGCTTTTAATATATGCAAAATGCTTTTATTTATATTTAAAATTCCAGCTTAAACTCCATTTTTTAAATTTAATTTCAAGAGTTGGCTGCCTGGCAGCTCAGCCTGGGGCAAATGCGGCGTATGCGCAATTTGTCGAAAAGTTATGCCAAAAATAATTATTATATGGAAATGTAAATATTTTTATTTTGAGTTTATATATTTACTATGTTTATTTTTGTTCATTGGTGCTGTAAAATGTTAAAGCTGCCCGTTCCGGGTGCAAGCTAAGCTTTGCAAATTTTCACAATGGAAACAGAATTTAAAAAAAAATGCAGCCCACTTTAAATTTTTAAATTATTAATAGTGCGACATAAGTCTGTCAAATTGATAAAATAAAATTCGTTGCTGAGAGAAAATATACACAACGCAATCAATAAATTATTTCCAGTCAGTGTTTTGCCCTCAATTTGAGCCTTGTTAAGTCATTAGCTCCTAGGCTTATTTAATGGCAACATCAAAGTGGACGCAAGACTTTTGGCACTTGAACGTATGTGTGTGTGTGTGTGTTTGTTGTTGTGCATATTCATGTGTATCTGGCAACTGCATCTATGCTAAGTGGCCACTGGCAGCGCTTTGCCAATTTAGCGCCTTGTCCAATGCAAGTGACAAGCGCTAGGGGCCTCAAAAGCGAACACACACAAAAACAACAGACACACACTAACAGCTAACAACTTACAGCAAACACACACATTGCACACACACACACATACACTCAGTCACAGTTACAGTCGTCCGAGTGTGAGGCTGTTGAATTGGGCCAACGAAAGCTTTTGCCTAGATAAGCGCAAACCACAGACGAACATCAATTTATGCAACCAGCCACATTTGGTGCACTTGCCAACATGGACGAGTGGCAAATTTAAACTGATTCCAGACTTGTAGCTTTATATAACTCTCTCTATATATACATATATATATATATATATATATATATATATATGTTTATATACAAAGTCGGTAACACATGTGGCAAACTTCATGGTTGCAATTACGCTCAAGTGCGTTTAGTCTTTTATTGAAATTTCAATTTTTGATTTAGTTTCCGTTTTGAGAAACATTTTTAGCTTTTTTCGTTTTTCTTTTTTTCCCTAGGCTTTTCGGATTTTTTTTAGCTTTCCTTTTTTACCCCTATCGATTCGGGCTAGTTAAGTGCGACACAGCTTTATATCTCTATGAAATAGTGTGTGTGTGTGTGTGTGTTTTTTTTTTGAGTGTAAGTGTGTGCAGTTGAGCATTTCGAATGCCAAGTTTCTCGATAAAAAGAAAGAATTTCTTTGGTTTTTACTTTACGGGTCTAGCAGGAAGTGCGCCGAGATAGCCATAAATTTTTGCATAAATTGTGGCTCTGCATGTTGCTTTATGGCATGAGCCGGATGTGGATTGCAGTTACAGCTTAAGACTGTGTAAGATGCGTACTACCAAATTGCATAATTCAATCTGGTTATTATTCTAAGAAAAACTGCTGCAGCGACACATCGAAAGAGAGTCAAAGCAGAAGAAGTGTTGTGTAAAATGGAAACAAGTTTATTTTAAAATTAAAATTTTATATTTGTGTGTCGCATCTGTGTCTGAATTTTGTATACTATTAAATTTATGCTTGTATGCATATTCTGCTCAGTGCATAACATTTTTTTTAATTGATGAGTGATGAAAAAAATAGTTTCTTTTCTTTCTTCTTGCATATATTTTATTTGCTTGGGAAATCTCTGACTTATTCGTTCAAATTATACTTGCTGAGTGTTTGCCTTTTTTTTTGCCACCTCGGAAGATTTTCAACCTGCTTTTTTCATAGTTTTTTCTGGCTTTTATTTGGCTTTAAGCGCCACATAATAATTCACAGGCTGCACCTCAACAATTCCTGCTCTAAAAATAATGCAATAAATTATTACTTAAATTTTTAAAGCAAAAAGCACAAAATTGGCCAAAAACTGCTCTGGCTTTTATTTGGCTTTAACAGCTTTTTTACTGACCCACAGAAATAATAATTCACAGACTGCATTTGCTCAACAACTTTGACTCCAGTGGAAACTGTGCAAATACAAAGAAGACTGCAACAATTCCTGCTCTAAAAATAATGCAATAAAGTATTAATTAAATTTTCTAAGCAAATAACAAAAATCGTATTATTTTTCTGCAAAATATCTCACATTACATTTGATATATAATTCACGTATCCTTAGAGCTAAGTTGAAAAGATGTCGAGACTTTAATGAGTCTCATTGCAAACTTTTGCGAATTGTAACTAAAATGCAACAAATTATTTATAACTGCACCAAAGTACAGTTACTGCACAACAACAACAACAACAACAGATCTGCAGCTGTTGTAAGATTCTATAAAACTAAATATCTAATTGCAGTTACGAGAAAAATACAAAAGAAAACAACAAATACCAATTGAAGAATCTTGTGTGTACTTTTAATTAGAAATATTTTTCTAAAGCCAAGAGAAGAAAATAAGAAGTGAAACAAAATATTGTCTTTTTCTGTGCTAGGCAAAGTGCCAAACTGCTTGCCAAGGACACTTAGTCCTGGGCTGACACACACACACACACACACACACAACAAGACACTAAAACTAAACTTTTAAGAACTTTTAACGAAGATATGTGCCAAAAAGGATGGCAAAGTTTGTTGTTTGAAAAATGCTTAGCCTTTATATGCGTTTGATTTGAAGCTTTTGTGATCAACTTAATTAAATTCATTAAATGTGCGCACGTATATCACGTATACGAAACGTTGTGCAATTAGTTAGCATCATATATAATTTTATTAAACTTTCGGCAACAACAACGTCCAACTTTGCAACATGCGACGTCAGTCGGAGTCAGGTGGCAAGCGACTGAATTATTTGCTATATATATATATATATATATATGTGAAAACTGAATGCTCATACGCACCGTTAGCCCCGGCATAAGCCATTATAAGCTAATTTAAATATTTTACGCTATTGACTGACAGTCAGCAACATCAGCAGGAGAATTCTAATTAAAATACATTGGAAAGTTGGAAAGTTGTTTGCTACTTTTGTGGGCGTCAGCACTCAAAGCCAATAGACGGCATTTAATAGAACTCAGCTTGAAGGAGAGCAGAGCACAAGAGACAGCAAACGCAAAACGTAAAAATATCCTTGACGTAATCAAAGATTTCAGTTTGAAGCAACCACGCCCACCACCTCAAAGCCAACTTCTCCGCCGCCCTTCGATTGGCATTCGCAATTGCGTTAATAAAACTGCAAAAGCTGGAAAGGGAGTCGGGGAAAAAAGTCTATTGCAATTCATCTATTGTATTCAATTCGTATTGTAAACTATATGGAATTTCATCAAAGACTTGGATTACAGCAGCGAAATATGAACTAAATTTCTTTGGAGTGCTTTGAAACCAAAGCTGTCTGACAAATGAAATGGCTTTTTTCAACGATTTAAATTTATTAGAAAAGCTCAGCAAATCGAATGAGGCTTTAAAAAAAAATCAACATTAAATAATCAATTTAATGTCTGATAAATTTGTACAATTATTTAAATTGATATTAAACCCGTAATGAAACATGATTAGGCAAATAAGAAAAAGATTTATTTAAAATTCTGCAATTTTCAGGCTTTAAAAAAAATCAACATTAAATAATCAATTTATCAGACATTATTTAAATTGAAATTAAACCCATAATGAAACATGATTAGGCGAATTAGAAAAAGATTTATTTTAAATTCTGGTTTTTTCAGGCAATGGTATTTTTTGGTCTGACAAATGGCTGAAACGTTTGCGTTGATATTCTCGTCGTGTGTGCAAATGGCAATGGATGTGGTCTAGTATGCCATATGATATGGGATGTGGAGCGTCGGAACGTGCTGCTATTGTAGTCATGGATTGCATATCTAAGGACAACGTACTCGAGTCGTCGCCATTTTGTCAGCGGCAACGTGGCGCGCATACAATTTTTCGACAAGTTATGCGCCTCAAGTGTCAGGGCATGCAACAATGCTTGTGCATTAACTTGGGCTAGCCCCAACCACCCCCCCCCCCCCAACCCGCCCCCCCACGACGATCCATCCGCATCAGGATGCTGCCAGCCAGCCGAGTGCATTGAGCATTGAGCCTGGTCGATGCCAACCATCGGGCATCGTTGTAATAAACTTTGTTTTTAACGCGTCGCCAGCTAAAATTTGCAAATATGCAAACATCGTGGGAAATGCATAGCTGAGTGAAAGAAAGATAGACAGAGAGGGAGATAGAGAGAGGGAGATAGAGAGAGAGAGATAGAGATAGAGAGAGTGAGATGCGGGTCGTAGGGCTTGCCCCATGACGGAAAATGCAGAGCTGCCAACGGAAACGGAAGTCGCTGCAATGCACACCATCTGAATAGTCACAGCGAGAATCCAGCAGTCAAAAGCTGGCCTCCGGATTTGGTCACTTGGGCATGAGAAGGCGACGAAATGTGCATTTTGCAGCGTTTGTTTCGCTTGTTTAACGCATTTTAACTTTGATTAACGACTGACGGGCTTTGTGCTCCTCCAGCTCCAGCTCCTACTGCTCCAACTGCTGTTCCTTATGCACTTTGTACACATTTGATTTGTGCACAGAAATTGCATTTACTGCAAACTCTTGCAATGTGCTTTTCGCAATTTATATGATTACTGCATTTTGTGCTTAAGTCATAAGTCCTTTGCAGCAAACAAGAAGTGAATAGAATAAAACACAAAATATCTTAAATAAATGTTTCATAAAATGGTTGAAGTAAAGGCAGAATTGATCTCTTTAAAAATACGATATGTGGGCAAGCCGTAAAAAAACACCCATTTAGATCCATAAATCGGATAAAGTTTATTGAGTGAAAGCAATTAGGCTTACTCTAATCCTTTAAAGCTGTCGATTATTTCAAAATTCTTCATTTCAGAAATTTAATGTTTGTTTTTTTATTACTCTCTTTCGAAACCGACACATATTCTTCACTGAGCTATTAATTTCATTACATATCAACCGAATGCATAATATTCACCACCGGAATTCCAGCATTCTGCCGTTTTTGAGATGTCAACTGAGGGTTCACCCCTTCCCTTTTTTGGGGTTGCCTTTGGCCATGTTGTGCAAACTGTTAGCGTTGATTTATTATTTATTGCTTTGGTTTATGCCTGTGATTTATCTCTCGTATTCTCGAGCAGTGGGTTTAAAGTACTCGGCCATTGTTTGGCAATTTAAAAAAAAGCAGTTGGGATAAGGAGTGGAAGATCCTTGCTACTCGCTATCAATATATCGCATCGGGTCAGGCAATTATAAGATTTATGTTTCCACTTGTTGTATGACCCAAAGCGTAACACAAAGTGCCAAAAGGGAAACAAATGGTCGAAAGTGCTCCTCCTCCTCTTAACAAGTACTCAAATCTGCTACAGTTTTTTTGGTAGCCCATAAATAAATTTATCCTTTTTGTATAATCAAAATCGGTTTTTATTAATTTTTAATAATCACACATAAATAAAACGAATGTTTGATAGCGTTTGAGATTTGTATTTTAATTTAATTTAATTTCATTTATTTCATGTTGCTCATTTTATTTAAATTTAAGCTAAAAAGCAATTGCTGTAAATGTGGGCAATATGTAGTAATTATATTGAATTGTATTCAAAGTATAATCAATAATTTAGCTTTAGGCATTGTGCTCATTTCAGCATTGTCATTTTACCTTCTACCCCCCTCTGTTTTCCCCCCTCGGGCCTGTTTCTGTCTTGTTAGCTGGCTGTCAGTTACATAAATCGTTGCGGATTTGCATTAAATATGCAACAAAGCTGTTTAAATAACTAATAATTATCTTGTTGGGCTTCAATGTCATTTGTTGTACGCCATTTATATGCATAAACCGCTTATTTCAAATTAATTAACATTAACAACCACACAAGCAAGGACAACAACACCAACAACACAATAACAGGCAAATATTCACAGAAGGCTTTGCTTAAATATTTATTGTTTGTTTTGGCGCTGCATTTGTAATCATTTGTTGTTAATGATACTATAAAGCCAAATAAATTATTTGTGCTTTTCACGCACTCCTTTTGAATATATTATTATTTTTTGCTTGCTAATTATTTTATTATAATTTTACAGAGATTATTGGTGATATACATCTACATACGGGTTTTTTTTTTTGGCTTTTTTTGTGTAATAATTAAATAAAAGTTTTGAATCTGTAGTTTAATTTGTTATTTGGTATTTGCATTTGCAAAAATTCGAAATCCAATTAAAATATTAGCGAAGTGCTTTTAATGAATTTGATATGGTATTCATGATATAAATTTCACATAAATTTATTTACACATGGTTCGATTGGCTAAATATAATTATTTTTTTTAAATTGATTCATTAAAAATGGGTAGCTATATAAAATACTGCCAATCCTGAATTAAGGATTAAGGATTTCTGATTAAAATAATTCACATGCTGATGCTTAAATGTTTAGTGTTCATTACTCAAATAGTCTGTCTATGCAACAATATCAACGATTAGTTGCAACCGAAATTTAATACAAAAACTGTGGCATACAACTGAGAGCAATTTCGAAGTGAGCAAAAAAAAAAAGGGCTGCGTTTAGGAAGTGCCGCCCGCTGTGTGGACACCACGCGGTGTTGCGCTTAATCAGAACTCGGTGCCACACATAACTTAGAGGGAATTCAGATGCAGTAGATGCTCGCATTGGAGATTCTGGCGGTGCAATGCAATACACGTGGCGTCCCTCGACGCTGGCTCCTGGCTCCTGCGTTGGTCTCCTTTGTGTGTGGCACAAGTGAAAAGCGTATATATATATAGATAGAGGGAGAAAATGGGCAGGGGGCAGTTGGGGAGACTGTGCACAAAGGCTGAATTACACTTTAATTTTAAAATAAATGCGGAGAGCGCTCAATGGGAATTTTAGCGTAGCAGCAAGCAGCAAGTCAGTCAAGAGGGAAGCGACTGGAGCTAAATTGCATCGGACCAACGAAGCGTGCTCAAATTACACTTGCAATCAAATCTATAAGCAACCGCAAGTACATGCAACATGCAGTACGTAGCTCCTTGCTAGCAAAATAAACCACAATAACATGCGCTGGTAGACTGACTCAAAGATACTGCCAAATGGACATACGATATGTGTGTGTGTGTGTGTATATGTACCACAAACCACACACACACACGAGAGTCGAGTTGGTGTTTTCGGATTACATTCAGCTATATCTGTGGTTTGTTAGGCAACTTATTAGATTAGTAATGGGATGATGCAACCAGCAGTGCAACAGTCGAATGCGAATGTGTCCCCCTTTGGCCAACCGCAACCAGCTGTCAAACACTTGCCTTTGATTAATACAATTAAAGCCATGAGATCTTAAAGTGCTCCGACAGCGAGATCTACCCAGTCTAAGCCATTCTAATGACACAGCATCAGCATATGATATATGATTGTTTGAGTGGGCCAACATTGTTACCAACAAACGTATCACTAATTTTTTCCACTGTGCGTGTTTTCTATGTTGTGCACAAAAAAATAACAGTATAGATATAAAAATATATTTAAGCTGCGGAGTTATATTTATGTCACTTTTGGGGCTTTCGCTTGTGACATATGCGCAAAGAGTGTTCATGTCCGTTGAACGCTTGAGTTGCAATGACACTGGTTGCAAGTGGCAAATAAAAATATTTTAGTAGAACCGGATTTAGTTAAGGAAGCTTACAAAATACAATTTAAAATTTATATAAACCTACTTAACAGAAAATAATCGTTAATACTCGCAATTATGCTTAAGATTTATTTAGCCTTGATTTTTAAAATTTGAATTAGTTAAATAGTTTGATACTAGAATTTTGATGGGTATAATCTAAAATTTTTAAAAAAAAAATAGAGAGAATATTACTTATACTTTCCTATACTTTTAAAAAATATCTAATCTTTTACAAGCACAAATACTGAGTGTACTTTCAAATTTTAACTAACTTGTTGCGATTCCTCTATATTTTTTTTATTGCCAATGTCAGCTGGTGTCATTGGACAGAAGCAGTGAAAAAAAAAAATGTTGTGTTGCTAATTTGAAAGATGAATTAGATTTGTTGCACACAGAGATTTGCAGCGTTGCAGTTTTGAACCGGAGAACTATAAATTTCATTTGTCACAGTTGCAAAATCCCTCAGTGTGTGCTTACAATGGACTCCGTTGCACATACAACAACAACAACAACAATTTTTGCGTAGTTTTGTGGCAAAGTCAAAAACAGTATAATGCATGTCACACATAGGGGGATAGAGATACAAAACCAGCATACACACACACAAACACACACACAGGCAAACACACAGAGGCATTGGAGCAGGGCCATTGTCTGGCTGAGACAGCTTACATAAAAGCCAGAGGAACAATTTAGATATTTTCTAAAGATTTAAGCGCTTCACATGGCACCGCAGGGCAAAAACTTGTCATCGGTAGCTGAGTCACATAACTTCAGGTATAATATATATATATATATGTATATATAGGAAGGGGTGTCTCGCGTCGCGTCTTCTCCTGTTTGTTTGCCATTTAAATAAGCATAATTCTAGTTTCCACATAAAAACATACATTTTCCCAAACACATTTTTCTATATAGGACTTCTCAATCCTTTGCACTTTATGCATATTCATAGAACTAACCACAACAGCTCGACATTATTTTTACTTCTGAATGTATGTCTATATATATATATATGTATGTGTTTGTATATCTATTTGTTTGTTTGCTTGTCTCTTTTAGGTACGTTGAACAAACGCATACATGCAACCACCTAAGTGTCTACAACATTTGCATAGATGTGGCTGCTGCTGTAACTGGTTTGTACACACACATAACCACACACACACACAACCACACACACACACACATGCATACATACATTTATTAATACATGCATATATCTGTTCATTTGTGCGCAGGAGGCTGGCACTTGAGTGTCTTAAGTTCTTCTTGAAGTGGCAACTTTTTCTCAATTGCCGCAAGTGGTGTTGCAAGTGGTTTTCAAAGCGCTCAGGGCCAGAGACAGGTGTATGCTTCAGCCTTGCGGTCTTTGAGTGGTGTGATAAAGAAAATGCATTTGGGTCTTCAGAAGAGTTTACAAAACACACACACACACACACACACACATTCATTTGACCTCAATGGATTATAAACTTGTGTATGTAAATCGGAAATATGCGCATTTATCGCCTGAAGCGACTAAAAGTTGGCTTAAATAATTGACAATGGCTTGTGGCATTTCGTAAATTCCATTAGATAGTTGCGGTAATTGTAAAAACACTTTCAACTTAAATTGCTTTTATAATTAAAACACAATAAACTAATTAAATTATTGATTGTTTTGTTAAATTAATAAGTTAACAGCAGTTTTAAAATGCAGTTTTGCTCGATTTCATTTTTCATTTTTCTTTAACAGACAAAAAATACTTTCAACTTAAAAATAATATATTTAAGATTGGTATTAATAGCACTTGATAGCATTATATTTATGTGGGTCATTTTTATTTGTGTTATCTTTATATAATGTCTGATTTATTTTGGGCTTTCATTTCAAGGGGGTAACATTTCCAGACAATTTCGCGCTTGCTGCCGCAAATCTCTGTCGTAATTAACCCACTTAAATGGCAGTAACTTTGGCCAGCAATCACCGCATTTGGGCGGTGGCTTCTGTGGGCGTGATCCTTGTGCATGTTATAGCCGCAGGCGAAATCCCAAAAAATACGCAAGCAACGCGCAGAAATTTGCACAGTTTTTAATGGCACACATGTGCTATGCGTAAGTGTGTGTGCTTCTGCGTGTGTGTGTGTGTGTGTGTGTGGGATGCGTCGTATGAGGCTTTCGATGAGGGTTTTGTGTGCGTGGACTTAACTGACCAACACACACACACACACACACACACACATTACGTGTAGGAAACTGCGCCATGGTAAATGCTTTAAAAAGCCATTTCAGTTTTTTCCGTTCAGTTTTTGCCATTTTTTCTCTTTTTTTTTTTTGGTTTTTTTTTGGTTTTTCTTCTTTGATATGGCCACAAAAAAGGGCGGATTATAAAACACTTAAGCGATTTTAAGCGCAATTATGTTGGCACGAGCACGTAAACGCATTGTGGCCATTGCAATCCTTATCCACTTCAATATTTAAGTTGCTGCCCCTTATTAGGCATTCATTTAAAGTTAACCAACAGCAGCGGCGCAAATTTGTTCTAAATAATTAAAATAAAACTAAATTTGCCGCAGGCTACAAAAAAAAAAAGAAAGAAATTTTCAAACAAATAACAGAAAAGCTGTGGAACATTTTCAGCAGCAGTATATCTTTGACTTGGGAAAGTCATTGGGTTAACAATAAAATATCCTGTAACAAATAAAATAATTTTTTACTGAAAATATAAAAATAATGCAACTAAAAATATATACAAATAAAAAATAAAATATATACTGTAACAGATAAAATAAGTATTTACTGAAAATATATAAGTAATGTAACTAAAACTATAAAAAAAATATAAAATAAAATAAGAACCAAATTAACTAAAATTGAAATAAATTTAAGAATAAATATACCCTTTCAAGTCTATTTGGCCAATGGGGTAGAATCCACGTAGTGCCAAGCTTAGCCATGGCAGATAGCCAGAAACAACAATGGCAGAACAGAACCAACAACAGGCTAGAAAACCCTAGAAACCGGTCTGCAAACAATTAGAACGTCAGCTTACCGGAAAAAAGTTTGCATTTCATTTATAACCGAAGTATTTTATTTAGGAAAAGTTGTGCGAATTTCAGTATGCGATGACTGCGCCTGGTCGGTTCACTGGCAGGCGTTGTCCATTGTGCACTTTCTTCGGCAATGCCAGGCGATTCTTCAACGGGCACTTCAGTAAGCTGCAATAGAGACGACAGCGTCCAGCGAGGGAGGGGGCTGCAACGTTGGCGTTTCCGTTGCAAACGCGCACCATTGTTGCTACAATAAACTTCCGGTTTTAAATTTCACTGGTTTGCCTGTCTAGCTATGCAAGTGTGTGTAAGTGTGTGTGTGTGTGTGTGTGTAAGCAAAACAAAATGGCAGTCGCCAGTTGCAAGCTATCGCTGCCAACGGCTTTTGACATTAATTAGCACAGAACATGTTGAGCAACAGCAACAGCAACAGGAACAGCAACGGTAACTGCAACGGTAAAGTTTTTGGCCATTTGCAGCTGCATAATGGGCACTGAATGCCTTAAGCTGCTCCCATCAGCCGTGTTTATTACGTAATTTAGATAACGTCCAAACGTTACACTCACCTCCTCCTCCTCCGCCTCTCCTCTCCTCTCCTGATGATACACCTTAAGTATCACCATCAGCAGGCAATTCTGAAAAGTGCGCTGTCAGCAAACGATGCTCCTCACACAACCATTAGCAACATCAGCTTGAGTAGCCAAAGACGTCTCGATACTCGGTCAAGTTTACGTCCAGTTGGCAATGTGCATAAATCAACACAAATGTGCTTAGATCATCATGGTTTAAGCCACCATACAAAGTATTTAGCCTTATTAATATTTAGTTTAAAACTTGCGCAATTTATTTCCGCTGCGCAACGAAAGTTCTTCAAAGTTCTCGCGAAGATTTGTCCTACAAATCAATAGTTTTCCATTAATTTTAAATTTGATTTAAATAAATAAATAAATAAATTTCTTTTCAAGATTTTATTTCATATTTATTTGTTAGCTGTTACATTATTAGTCGTTGGACTATGTGGAAATTCCATATTGTATTCACGTTTCAGCGTAAACTTTAAATCGAGTAGATTTTGGCTCTTCTTTCAGCCAGTTTGACCAGACGCATGGAAACATCCTTCACAAATGTATTAAGACATTTGGCTATTAAATCCGATTAAAAATCGATTTAAATTGTCAACTCCAATAACCTGTTGTTGGCATTGAGATGGGATTACTTTAACGGCTATTGCACATTTTTAAGTAGCACTCACATTACATTTTGTGGATGAGGAGCTCTGGTGTTCCTTATTGCTAGCGCCGCCTTGGTGACTTTTGCCCGAAGAGCTTAAGCTGAACGTCGAGAATTCGCTTTCATTTCCGGATAAAGCGGAATTATTGTCGGGCAGCTCATTGGTCTAAGAAAAGTTGTTCATCTTGTGCCGTCAAAATTGTTAGCAGAGTCAATCGAAAAGTTTTTACTAGTTTGCTACTCGCTGCTTAAACCCATTGGGAATTCTAAGAAATACAAAGAAAATCTGGTTCCGTCAAAATTGTTAGTACAGTTAATCGAAAAGTTTTTTTTTACTAGTTAGCTACTCGCTGCTTAAACCCATTGGGAATTCTAATACAAAGAAAACTATTGCCTACTTTTAGGTCACAAGTTAAATTCTCCCCTTTAAATTTAATTTTTAATTTAACTTAATTTTCTATAAATTTTCTGGCCATTTGATTTGACCCTCAAGCATTTTCAAAAATGCACGTGGCCTTCAGAAATAAATGGAATATTTCCAACAGTGACTGATCGATTTGTGTGCAATTTGTATGATGTCAATGTTAATGGCATTCGTTGCCACGCCCTTCGAATAACACCAACACACACAAAACACACAATACAATTGGCGCTGTAAGTTCATCTCCAATCTTACAATTCGAAATGCTCGGAATTTTCTTTCAACTTGTATATATATATATATATTGGATGATTTTCTTTTGTGGATTTTCGTGCATTGTGTTTGTTGACCTCGGGTAAATGTGTCGCTTATTGGAATGCACTTTGCTTTGGCAATTGCATTGATATGCGATTTGTGGTCGGAAAGCGGATGGCAAATTTGACAAAGATTTTCTGCGGCAATTTATCGCAATGTCCTTGTTACGAGCTGGTGCAGCCAGCAATTTATCCTGTGACTGGACCTAACTTTATTTAATGGCAAATAGTTCACACTTCCTTTGGCTGCTCGTAAACTTTGTCCAGAGCAGCCCGGGATAACCATATGTTTGCTCTGTTGTTGTTGTTGTTGTTGCTGCTGCCACTGTAATTTCTCTTGTTGAACTTTTGTTGAAATAAAGGCGCTGTTTTTGCTGTTTTTGCTGTTTTTGGTGTTTACTTTGTCCCAGTGCTAAATATTTCAAACAAAAGCCAAACAAACAGCTGACAACGGCAACAAAAACAATAACGGCCGTAACGACGGCAACAAATGGTTGCCGGAAGGAAGCGCAACTTAAATAACGGATATTGGCTTAAATAAACAATGGCGTCCATGTCTGCAAGGCCAGCGCATATAACACATATCTCCATATCTCTCTCTATATATATATATATATATATATAAACTAACTGTACAAGCATTAAGCCAACTTGCTGGTAAACTGTGCGGCGATAAGCAGCGCTTGAGCGGATGTCGCAACCCGTTGTCTGCCTTGCACCAACCACCCCTCCCCCCCCCTCAGCCAGGCTGACTGCCTGTGGTTTTCACCGTGAAGTTGGCTGCATTCGCAGGGTTGCATTTCGCATGGTTTTGCCAAATTGTTGTTCTTTACATTGTTGTTGTTTACCGCGTCTGTCAGTGCAACAGCTGTGTTTTTGTCAAGTTCTTCGGGCACTTTAATTGCTTGTTAATTAGAGTTGTGTGTTTTGCGCCACGCCCCCCTCAAAAGGCGCTATATATACATATATATATATATTATTTTTTGCTGTTTCCCACGTGGTGTTTTGGTTTTGTTTTTGATGTGACACAAATAGGTTTAATTGTTGTTGTTGTGTGTCGCCCTGACATGCCGCTGATGGAATTTAACAACTGTGCAAATATTTGACAGATGGCTGACAGGCTGACAGGCTGACAGTCAACGAACCCGAACAAGGCCCAAACCAAATCGTTCATTGACGCGTGAACGTGCGAAAAAACGTATTTAGAGCACTTTTAATCTATACGAGGGTCATAATGAAAGTTCAATTTATAAATATAAATAAAAAACTATAATTGAATTAAAATATTAATTTATTATTTAGCAACAAATCTATTTGAAAATAAGAAAAGATCTTAAGTTGGCGATTGGTAAAAAGTGTTGCTTTGATTTATGAACAACTTTTGTGCTTACCCACGCAGCGGATGCACATCCTGGCAGTTTATATATATATATATATGTGTGTCAACTGTGTGGCAGCTAGCGGAGCATTCATATTATTTTCACACCTAACGACTGCCTGCAACATCAACGACAGTTGCAATATTTACACTGCACTACAAAAACAAGAGCTGCAACAAAAAGGCAAAGGACTCGAGTGTAATCGCTGAGAGAAGAGTGTGTGGGGGGGGGGGGGGAATGGCTGATAGTGATGATATAAGTAAATCGAATGCTCAACTGATGCTAAAAGGATAAGCGCATTAAAGCATTTACTTTGGATTGTGAATCAAACGGGAGGAAAACACATTAATGCGAGATGAGAAAATCGAGGAGCCGCCTCGGGGGCAGTCCTTGCCGCAGCTGCAATGACAGCTACAGTCGCAGTCGCAGTTGCTGTCTTAGTGTGGCACTGGTGGCAACTAGACAAACAAGCCACATGTTCATGTGCTCGTTTTGTACTCGACACAAAAGCGCAACAAACAAGCGGCAACAGCCCCGAGCCCCGTACAATTGCAACACAGACAAAGGACAAAAGCGACTAGGAGTGGCAGTGGGTGTGGGAGTTGGGGGAGTTTGGGGGCCTATGTTGCAACTGCAACTAAACCGACAAAGCGAAGCTCATTGCACTATGGACCCACTTAATCCTGGCCATTGTTTTCGCCTTATTATGCCACCCATGCCGCATTGTGTTGGCCTAATGTTGTTGACTCCACGCGCAAAATGGAGCGAGAGCCCATCCTGTATTCACCCCATATTCAAAGCATTCCAAGTGCTTCAAGCATCTCGACAATTCTCGGAAAAAAGGATAATGTTTTGCTTTATCAGCAGCGAGGCCAGCGGCTCAAATTTGTTTGTGTTTAGTCCTCCAATTTTGGTGTTGCCTTTCTTATGTAATAAAAGCGACGAGGGGCGTGTCTGGGGGGGGGTGGGTGTTCTGTGGTTGTTAAGTCACGTATGTTAAGGTTACATTTTGTTATGTTCTCTTTAGATGACAAGGCGACTAGACGGCGCCATTTGGCGCCAGACGAATTCCCCCTCGCCCCTCCTTCACTTGGCATTGGCGAATGGTAAAAGCGATTTTTGGCAACTGTTTTGGGCCAATCGATAGAACGACTATGAACTCATTGCGCTGAATCTAAGCACAGATTTAAAGATGTGGTAATGCAGATCTTGGCATCGGAGAAATTTTTTAAAAATATTTTGTAGCATCGGTAAAAAAAAAAAAGAAAATGGGATTTTTAAGTATACTTAAATATAGTTATATATATTATATATGAATATTATATCTGAATAAGTAATCTATTTTTATTTATTTAAACTGTGCAGTTTTTTTTTCATATTTTATTAAACTACCTGCATTTCAATTAAATATATCAATGGCCCCAATTAATATTTATTTTGTACCTATCAAAAACAGTAATTTAAATTTATATGTCAAACGCACACAAATATTAAAATTGATGTGCAAATTAATTAATTTATTAAATAACGCGAGAGAATTGTAGTCGCAAGATGAGTAAAAGATAATTTTAAGATGAGATTGCAATCAACTGGATGCTCAATTAATTTGCACACAAGCTGAAACTAATTATGTACTCCAAATATTGATTGCCAATAAATCAATTATTATGGCCAAAAGGCGCACATGCTGCAAAGCCACCGGTCTGCACCCATCTGCTGCTTATTAAGTTGCCACAACTCTGGCAGAGCTTGGCTTGCCTTGGCTTCACTCATTTTTCTAGGTCATGCCCTGTGGAAACGTTGACTGCGAAAAATGTGTGGCATTTTCTAATGTATACCCTGTACTGAGCACAAACATGGGGATATTGAAAATGGTTAAATAAAGACCACACACTAAATTTCCAAAATAGGACTTTGGTTTCTTGTCTGTAACAAACATATTGTAAATATGATATACGTGGTATCTAATAGTCTAATACTTTTAGCATTCACTTAGAATTTTCACATTTTTTCATAGTTCTTGCTAACCCAGACAAATGGCGTCGCAGTTTTGTGGCGCCTCGTGACGGTGGCTGCAACCACCGTCGCCAGTCACCAACAATTTTTACTGCAGACGGGCAATAAATTCTGGGGCTGTTTAGTCTCCGTTACTTTCCAGCCCCCTCGACAGTTCCCCCCACAAATTGCAGCAGCCTCATCTGGATATTGATTTCATGCGACATTTTAAATTTAACAGCTGAAGAGACTGGTGAAAGTTCTCCGGCATTGCCATTTACAGTTATCCGTTTTACCTTTCACGTTGCCAGATCCATCAACTTGTGGCACAAATGATGTCAGCCATTCTCCCCAGCCATCCGACACATCATAATATTTGTATTAAAAACTGTTAGGCTTTTGCTTTTGGGCTAAGTAACTTTTTCTCTTTAAGATCTGGCTTAAAAGGGAGGTTTAAAAAAGTTTCAATTTGTGAAGAGCTGCTGAAAGATGTAAAAATAATGGATTTAAATTTCCAAGATTCTGATTGATAATATCTGCTAAAAGTAGTTTCAGTTCCTTTCATGAATTTGCACCTTTTTAGGAGAAAATAGAATATTTAGAAAATTAAATATCCCAAAATTATAATTATATAACAGCTGGAGTCTGTTTATATTTCACAGCACTTAAACTAATTAATTTGCTGTTTGTTTTCAAGCTCTTTCAGCTTATTTTCTTATTTTCTTATTTTCTTATTTGCTTTATTCATGATGCTTATCCGGCAACGATTGAAATACAAATGTATCCAGTAAAAGGACTCGCAGACTAAATGACTTGATTAATTTGTGTTGCTGTTGCAGTTGCAGTTGCCACATTGCCAGGTTATTGATAGCTTTTATTGCAGTTTGTGTGTGTTTTGCAACATCCCAGCACAAGCCAGGAGCAGACGTCAATCAGATTTGCTTTGTGATAAATTTGCTGCCACAGCGAAATGTCGATTGCAGGCAACTTTAATTAGTTGCAATTAAAAACTAATGCACACAGCGTAAGGCAGACATATTGATGTGGCAAGACAATATGCTGCTGTCTCCTGTGGCACTCACTCACTACTCCACCTCCTCCTGTTCCTAACTGGAACAGTTCATAGATGTGCCAGCGTGCTGCCTCTTGGCTAAATTGTTTACACAGCCATTTAAAGTATTAGTTAGTTTTCAATTTGCAGCTGTGGCAAACTATAATTTTCGCGAGGGGAGCGCGTCTTTTTTGTTGCACGCGACCCAAAAATTTATAATAAGTTAATTTGATGCTGCAAGGGCTGTGGGTCTGAGCCAAATCGAAAACAACAACGACCTGGCTACAACATCGACATCTTTGTGACCCGCTAAATGCTTTTTGCGAAAGCAATTTCAATTAGTGAGTCGCCCAGGGATACAGCGGGAGGGGGAGGTTGGGGCGCCTATGCAAAAACTTGTCGAAAATGTCGCTATAAACTGAAAATTTAATCACAAAACTCATGCAATTTGCATAGACTAAATGCAAAATTTGTGTCGACAGACAGACAATCGAGAGACGGGCGTGGATCTATGCAAATGTCATAGGAAAGTGCACGAAATTAAGTTGTTGAAAAACAGCTGAAATGCGTCGCTAACTGAAATAAACCAACAACAAAATAAACGTGCAAATTTCAAATACCTACAACAAATTTAACCATAAAATTGCAACTATTTTGGCATCTCATTTGCCATGGAAAATCGTCAGGCATCTGGCTGAATGTGTGACGGGCGACAAACAGGCGACGAAGAAGATGATGAAGATACGAAGATGATGAGTGTGATGATGATGAAGCTAAATGTCGTATGATGATACCGCATCGCTGCTGACAGCGAGACAAGCGGAAATGCTAAGGCAACTTCCGTCAGAGTGTTGATCTATGCGACTGTCAGTCATCTGTGGTGTAAGTGTGTGTGTGTGTAAGAGTGTGTGTCTGTGTGTGTGTGTGTGTGTGTGTGTGTGTGTGTGTGTGTGTGTGTGTGTGTGTGTGTGTGTGTGTGTGTGTGCACGAATTTCTGGCTAAACCTTTGCTTTTACATTTTGGTTATTTGTCAGACAATTTTGTGAATAGTCGCAAAATGATTGCAAAAACTTAGTCGGAATAAAATCAGAAAAATATAAATAATAAACATAAAATAAAATGTAAAAAATAAAAAAAAAACTGAGGGAGTTTTGTGCATAAAAGGCTTAAATAAACAGGTAAAAGGACACCTGTTGCTTTGCAACGTTGCAACGAGAAGTATTTCTCTATAAGCCAAAAAAATATATATATATATAAGCTAAGATTTAACTAGAATCTATAAGGTTTATTTAGGTATTATAATTTATTTATTTGCTTAATTAAATTTATTGTAAAACAAAATACTAAATAAATAAGTGCCTATTAATTTTCAAGTGCAACTAAAAAAATAAATAAATGAAGCCATTTATTTTTGTCTCAAATTGCAGCACTTTGCCACATTGGCTTTTGATAAATGTGCAAAACACTTGGCGAATTTGGCAAATGGAATTTTAAGCGATTTTTCGCAAACGAAAATTGATGTAACTCAAGTTAAATATAGATATAGCCATATTGCTATCCGATGTGGCATACGGTTTATGATCGAAACCATTTTATATATGCTTTTTATTGCCATTTCAACGGATCGAAAAGACGTTAAATGACAGCGCAGCACTTGCAGCCGGCTCCAAAGACAAAAGGCAGCCACTTACATAACGGCAAAAATGAAACACGTGACTGGCTGGCAGTATACACACACACACACACACTTGCAGACAGATAACTGCAGTGGCTCTGGATTGCATATTGCCGGATTTATGTGGCAATAAGCAGATGCAACCTATGGCAAAAGTGGCAGAAAAAGGATGGCGGCGCATGACAAAAAAAAGGCAACGTGCGCTGCGTAACTGATATGAAACGATTAGTACCGATACACACACAAACACACACACACATATACACACTCACACACACACTTGTGCATTTACCGTAACGCATGAACATATCGAATTCGACTTGGCAAAGGCAAAGGCTGCATTTACGGGAATATTGGCCACGTTGCTATTGAGTTTCGTGGCAGAGGTATTGGCCAAATGGCGGGCAGGGGGGCAAGAAAGCAATAACTCATTACAACGCATGTTTACTGGCCCAACTTTTCCCAGCCAACATCCACACACACACCCAGATTGAAAGTGCCTCGCATCAAATGGGTGGTCTTGCAACTTGTTTATGCAGCGCAGCAACTCTTGCAACTTTTAGGTAAAGAAAACCACATTTGACATATTGCCAAAATTCAACGGTTAGAACACAGACTTATGTGAGCGACTGTGCGAATTATATTTATATCAATGAGCAAAAAGCGTTGAGCAACTAACGACAAGTTTTGATATGAGACAATTGGCAAAGACGAAGTCAATCTAAAATCTGTAAAAATTTTTAACAATATTGAAATTGGAAAGAAATAAATAAAGCTGCTTATTGGTAAAAAAAAATTGAGCTCTGATTGAAATATGCAATTGAATAAAATATGAAAAAATATTAAATATATATCAATAAGCTGCCAATGTCAATCGGCTGGCAAATAATAAATCTTAAATTAACCTTTGTGTTGGAACAATAATGTCAATTGCTGAAAGCGAACTGCGAGTTCGCAGTGCCAAAGTCCCTTTGAGCAGACAGTAAGCGGCTTAACGGCCAAAAGGAAGCAGGAGCAAAACCATAACTATGTTGCAGCTATAGCTGAAAATAATAACTCCAAAGGATTAGCATGGAGCACATTGTTCAAAGGCAACGAGGCAAAAAACTTTCAGTGCCCAGGAAGTCATAGTAAGGTAATCGAGCGAGTTGCAACAGAACCAGCAGCAGCAGTTAAAAAGTTATGGCCAAAGGGATGAGGGATGCAGGATGACGAATAGTAAACTAGTATCGGATGACTCGACAGATTGGACAGATTGGAGGGGGAGAAAGTTTTGAGGGTGCGCTCATAAGTAGGCAACACCTTTTCAACTTTAAATTGTGTATTAAAGCGAGTGTGTTTTGGATGGTTTGGACGACATTGATTTGTCCTTGCAGCAGGCTTGCAACAGCCAAGCAACCGAACTGACCGAAAACCGTTAGCCAGCTTATAGATAAGGGACTTACAGAAAGCGCTCTGGAGTGCCTGGCTAGCTGGATAGAGCGAACCCAGCTAATGCAGCAGTGGATGCCAAGAAGCAAAAGGAGAGACGAAGGCAAAGGAAAAGGCAAAGGCAACGGCAAAGCCATAGCCAAAGCCGAAGGCAAACTCATGTCAAGGCCTGGCAAAATGCGCAAACAGAAAGCAAAACTCGAGCCAAGCTCAAAATGCAACAGAGTGAAATGCGAAAGCAGATAACGGCATTAAAGGGTTAAGCTGCCCAGTGCTGCAAGTTCAAAGTTCGTACACAGAGCACTGTGAGCAAGGTGCTGGTGGTGCTGCTGGTGGTGCTGCTGGTGCTGGCTGCGTGGAAGATTTGGTTGGGGTTAGAGCACCAAGTGTCCGTTTAAGTGACGCTGAATGGTCATCAACGTTCAGGGCTTAGCTTTGATTTACTGTGTCACCCAACGAGTCTCTCACTCGGAAAGTGTTGTGAGTGGCAGCAAACTTTGACGCCTGATACGAAAACCCCTTCCCTCCCCTTCCACCCCTTTATACTTAGCAGCCCAACCCCTCCCCAGATAAGGTTTAGTCCTTGGGTTTTGAAGCCTATAGCTATTTGGGCATGCCAAGCACGTTCCAATGGCTTTGATTAAAATTGATGTGCTTCGGGCTTTGTCCAAAAATTTCCGCATAGTCAAACATAATTTGACCTAAGCCAAGGCATAAGCAAATGTGATAGGGCATAAGGAGCAGGTCATGTTCTACACTCTAATTGAATGAAATAGCTGAGGGAGAGAATCACGCACTTAAATTTCCATATTAATGCACACCAAATACACACACACACACACACAGGCACAAGCCTGGCAAATTGCGGGCTATTAAAACAGAGAGAAGAAGAAAAAAATGTTGAAATTAGCACAGACACAAACCCAGAGCTAAGAAATGGATGAGACATTTATGCTGAGGGGAGGAGAAGGGCTGTGGCTGTAGTCTATGGCATTTTTATGGCGCATAAAAATTTAACAACTCCGACTGGAGGAGCCACTAAACGTCATCATTGCAATGGATTAGCTGCAAATGCGAAACAGTATTCCAAATTTAGCACAGAATGCGCGATTCTGGAATCTGCAGCAGGCGATAAAATTGAGCCATGCGGATTGAGGCTAAACGAAAATTGGAATTGAATAAAATTGTATAATAATATTAAAGTTATTGTCATAATATACATATAAATAAACGTATAATTCTCGCATTTAACAAGCTCGAAAAATTGCAGACAAAATTTTTATGTTTGCCTTTAAGTTCAATGACAACAAAAAACTTTCTCCACAAAAAAAAAATAAATATTAAATAAATAAAAAATGAATCTGTGTGAGGGAAAAAATAATGTTTGGGACAAACATTGCCAGTTTAGTTCTGCTCGTGAGTGGCCATGAATGCAGACAAGCTGCCGCAGAAATGTCAGCAAGCATCCAAGGACAACAAGGACAAACAACATTTGCTAGCAAGGGGTGTGAACTTGTGTGTACTTGTGTGTGTGTGTGTGTGCAAGTTGGCTGGTATGTTGTTGGCTCTTCTGTTGACATTGGAAATTGAGCAACCGAAAATGTGTAAACAAGTTTGTTCGGTCCTAGTGCAACGCTGTCTTTGACAACTTCGACACTCGCCTAACGCAACTTGCCACTTGCCACAGACCACTCCTTAAAAAAAATTGTTTTAAAAAACAAAAACATTGTGTGTTCTGTTGTTGAGAGTGTAAACTAAATTAAATGCTATATATTAGGAAACCAAAAAGAAGAGACAAATTGGTTAGGCAAGTCATTTCAGGCACTTTAATATCAAAACAAATCAGAACAAGGCAAATGAGCTGTGGCAAAATAAAGATACGATCTGAATGATAAATGTACTCATTTGTACATTGGGACAGCAAAAACTGGGCAATAAATAATCATGCGAGAAGGCAGCAAATATGCCAAAAACTCAATTATTCGCTTTTATTTGTTGTAGTCAAAATAAATTGAGACACATAAATAGTTAGTTATAAATAATAAATCATGTTTGCCAAATTTATTGAGCTATTTTTTAAGCTCAAAACAAATAAGTTTTCTTTTAGAGAAAATAGAGAAATATATTTTTTTTAAAGACTTTCATACAGGGTATCAGCCAGAAAATACTTATTCTGAAATATTATGTTTGCCTTTATCAGGCGTAAATATTTGCAATTAAATTCTCACAGTTGTTATTTTGCTAAATGTTGCATATGCAACACACAAAAGCCAAGTCGAAAACTGACAATTGAGGCAGCTGACAGACTGACAGCAATTTTATGTAAATGTCAAAATGTGTAAAAGATAACTAGAAGCAAACTGGCAATTAGACAGTAATTGTTAAAGTGACATTTTGAGTTTACTATCGAAAAGGACAGCCAAATCATCGGGCACAAATTGCATATGCAATGAGCACTGCAAAAGTTCAATTTGTAACCATTTGTTGTACAATTTTAAAATTTAATTAACGACGAATGCACCACAAAATTTCTAAATTTTAATATTATATATTCTCTGCAGAGACTAAATATCAATATTATTAAATGAAATGTACGCTTACCAAGTAATGGATGGACAATTATTTATTTGGCTGTTTGCACAACTCTCCGATGGCCTCTTAGGACATATCGAGGATTACAGAATATGCGCATTGCATTGCGTATACGTAATGTGATTCCGCCCAACACTGCAATTAGCGAAAGCTGCGCACCGCATTCGCTATTTACAATAATACAAATACGTATATATATTGCAGTTTTCCACTAAGTGCATTTTACCCAACAAATGATAAATATGCGAGTTTATTTATAATGTTGCCCAACTCGTTGATTATTTCACAAACAGGCAAATATTTGGCAATTAAGTACCGCAAGCTCATCGTAAACCCCGAATGCCATTGAACCGGGCTAAATATTAATTGTAAATGTTTCGCAATTGAAATTCGAAATGCATTTTCCACAAAATGCAAATTAGGCGATGGCCAACCGATACAAAATGTGTTGGTAATTGAATAGACAAGCCTTCTATATGGCATAGCCCTGCTAATCCCAAAATTGCAAATGAACGTACTTTTACTGGGGAAATATATATTTTTTTTTAGCTTAAAAAGTCTATCATTAAATTTTAATTTGCCTAGAATGTTGCGCATAGTTAGTTTTAATTAAAACTACACATAAACAATTTCAGAAACTTTGAGGGGTCGAGAGAAGTTTGCTAAATATGCAATTATCTCACGTACAAATTTCTTTATTTTGGTATATTTAAATATTTATATTATAAAAATATGTTGTTGCTTTGAAGTACTTGCCCCAAGTGTGTTGGAATTTAATTTAAAAAATGCTACGAGAATGTTGATAAAGTGTTGGTGTGTGTTTTGTGTGTGTTTTGTGTGTGTGTTGCTGGCAGGGCCAGGCGCTTGCAATTTCAAATCCTTTGGGTTATTTTGGATTGTTTTTATTGATTGAAAAAAACTCGAATAGCTGAAAAAGTTTTGTTTTGCTTTATATCTCAATAAAATTGTATGTTCTGTTAAGCCTTACGAGTTGAACTGATAAAAGATATTTGATTTTCAATTAGTTTGGGTTCATGTAATTTGCATTCAGGAATTTTTATAAGCCATTTCACTGGCTTAACAACGCTTCATATCGCAAATGAAATAAAATCCAATTTGCAAATAATTGAATTGACTTTTGATGTATGCCACAATTTGTGGCAATTGATTGATTTGATTGAAATCTCATCAAGTACAGTAAAAAAATAAATAGATCGATTGCTCATTCACATTTACATTTTCATAATGTGTTGCAGCCACAAAGCCATTCGGCATTTTCCTGAACTGTGTCTGTTGGTAAATATTTAATACAATAGTCATATCCCGTCTGGTCTTTCTGTTAACCAAATATTGGCTTTTAGCCATTAACACTGGCCATGCATAATTGCTGCCTGTCATGTTTGCCGTTGATTAACTGTTGCAAAAATATCAGCACAAAGTCGACTAAAAGCCAGCACTTGGTCAGGATGTAACCAGTCCAGTCGCTCAGGTAACTTGTGATTTATGTTGGACATGTGTGCTTATCCATTGGTTGTATCTACACACACACACACACACGAGCTGACCGTTGGTTAATGGGCAGTTTGCGTAGAACTAGTTAGTAATAAACTGTGCTTGTTAGTTTGAAATCAAATTTGGCCTAATCACTGTTCAAGTCTCAATGACACGAGCTGAAATTTGCCAGTTACCAATTAAAGCTATCTTTGGGAAAATAAAAAATTCAATTTCAAAATTCAAATTTCAACATATTTTTCAGGCTTTAAGCTGCTTTAGCCTTGTACCTATTTTCTGGCTTGTTGGGGTAATGCGCTTTCAGCTTGTGTTATCGGCGTATTACCACTTTTGCTAGACTGATATCAATCATACGCACTGTTTGCCACAAACACATGCAACCACACCACACCACACACTCAAATATAGACGCACACACAACGTTTAGTCATGAATCAGCTAAAAGCCGCAAGGCAACGTGAACGTATCTGCAGCAGTAAACTAAATTGCTTTCACACAGAGCACAGAGCACTTCAACACACACACACTCACACACACACACACAGAGCATGTTAATAAATGTTGTTCACACCTACACACACACAGGCAGTCTCTATAGTGGCATGTCAGAAAGCACTTAAAGAGGTATGCCTGTAGTCTGTAATTGTTACTACGGATGTCGGCAACTGTTGTTGCTGTTGTTGCTGCTGTTGCTGCTGCTGCTGCTTTTGTCGCTTCGGCAACTGGCAGCTGAACAATTTTGCGTATGCTGCTCACCAAGTAATTACGCCAAGACCAACAGCGACTGACTGTCTGACATGTTGACTAACCGTTGCAGCAGCACAACTCAAGCGAATGTTGCAATTATTAGGCGCTGCTGCGTGTGAATGTTGCAGCGCTGCCATCCTGCCACGTTTATAGCATCCTTTGAAGTGTAATCCCGCAAAACTTGCAACATGGCTGTCGTTGCAACTCGCTTTTGACCATGTTACCGAATTGCAGTTTTGGCTGTTTTGCTGTCGTTGTTGTTGTTGTTGTTGTTGCTTTGCTGTTGTTGTTGTTGTTGTTGCTTTGCTGTTGGCTTTTAAGTTGATTAGAGCGGGTGCACGCAAAAATATTTTACGTAATTAAAACTTGTCTGGCTGCCGCTGCTGCTGCTGCTGTCATGCACTTTTTGTTTCATTACCACTTCTCCACTCCACTCCACTCCACCTCTATCCACCCACCCCCACCCAGCCCAGCTCAGCAGATATTCTAAAGCTGTGTGGCAGTTTGCATAAGCAACATTTCTGCACAGGTTTTTGCTGTTGTTGCATTGTCTGATATAAAACAAAGCGCGACCGCAAAACTAGCGCAACAAACAACAGCAGCTAACCCAAAACAACAATGCAATGCAACATCTGCCGTGGCAACCATATGCGCCGCACTCTGTGGCTTGTTTGTGTGTTCCTGTGTGGCTTTTGCAAACTATGTCGTTCCACTGTTTGCTGTGTTTTTAGAGCGTGTACATAAATTTCGTAAAGTAATAAATTAGGAATTTAAAATGCGCAAATTTTGCACAATTTATTTATAACCGAAATTTTCACAAAAGCACTGAAAATTGTTGGTTAATTTGCCAGCTGAAAAACTCAAACTTTATTGTTTGTTGTTAGTTGCACAAAAAAATGCTCATAAAACAATTGACATAATTGCATTTAAAATAAAATGTGTGTGAATTTTTATGCATATTTCAGTGAAAATTAAAATTGTGTTACACAAATATTTTAAAAAATTAACAAGAAGATATAAGTAAAATATTTATCACATCGTCTGATTCTTGTCCGAAATAAATATTTAAGTTATTAATATAACTCATCTTAAGAAATTAGAAAAGTTATATTTATGAAATACACAAATATTATTAAAAGTTTAAAAGATTAAAATAAAATAAGGATTTTATATATCAATAATTATAAGAATTAAATTCTTAAAGTGTGCTAAATATTATATTGCTTAAATATAAATGATAGAATAAATTGTATTTAAAATATTATTTTGCGAAAGAAGGCTAAATCATTTTTAGTTTTAGTAGCCCCAAAGGTATACGGAAACAATATGAATATGATTGGCTTTAATTTATGGATGGAATTAATTAAAATTTCATTCTCTATAATATAAATATAAATTATGCAGATTTATTGCCTTTGTGGTAAACTAACAATAATCAATAATGAGGTAAATGGGTCAATTCATTGAATCACACATTTTTCCCTTGCAGATAAATTAAAACTCCAATTTTTGTGCTTAAAAATTTTGTAAAATATTTGTATGTATTCGTATAGAATTCATCCAAATTTGTAATGGAACAATGTTAAATGGACTGGCATTTCTGGCTATTCCTAACATCGCTTTCCATACTATTTGCTCGAATGATGATGTTCCCCTCCAAATGCAACGAAGAAAAGCTGAGTAAATAAAAGCATTTGCTGGTAGCTCTATGGCTCTATTATCATATTAGACTGGCTCCAGTGTCGTTTCTATTTTAATCTGTGTCTGGGCCCTTTGTACCCAATTGTTAACAATGGCTGGGAGGTTTGCTATTCGTTTTTTGCCTTGAGAGCAAAACTTTTGTGCTGCATTCAAGTGGTCGGAACAGGCAGCTGATGTGCGGCACAGCCTAAAATTGAATGACGCAAAAGGCGAAACTCAATAAAAGAAATATTTTTGTTAGCGCACATAAAGTACTTTCATAGTTGGATGAACTGAGACTCTTGCGTATGGCGGTATGGCCAAAGTTATAATAGTTTTTCAAGCAGAGCAAATGCAATTCCACTTTCAGCAAAGTTCGCTCAATGGAAGATTCTCTCACTCTCGAACACTTGATGCAACGGCCCGGATACAGTTGTCGTCAAGTGGACTCTGGACAACAAACAAATGATGCATATGCGAGCCAACTTGGAAAACTGAGCTCTGAACAATTCAAATTACAAACTAGCTAAAAAGTCTGGCTCACAAATTTGTGCTGCGACAATGCTGATAAAACGATCAAACTTGTAATTTAAGCTAGGACAAACTTGATTTCAATGCCAAAATGTGTTTAATGCAGTTGATTTAAGTTGAATTTACTTAAATGTAAAAATTTATTTAAGAGCTTGGTAGTGGGTACACAAATGCGACGGTATTTGCTATTAAATTGAAATTTATTTATTTACTGCAATTAAACGTTTTTTTTGCGACAATGCAGAATGCGATTACTTTAACCAACAATTAAATGCCACAGCTTAAAAATATAATTCTAGTAAGAAATAATGACGAAGCTTGCACACTCTAAAAAAACAAAAAACCTGCAAATTATGATTATTCTGTTTTTATTTTTGTACTTCAAGATAAGTTTACATTCCTTTTTTGTTTTGGTATTTGTAAGCTATACTTCTTAAAAAGAAAAACAGCAATACAAAGATGAAAATGGTTATTTACGAGCTGCTGCCAAAGTCAAACTTTTTGCCGCAATATAAACTTGCGGTTGGCATTGCAGAGATTTACTTTTTGAGATGCTAACACCTGTTACCACTCAAAATCGGATCAATGCACAAACTCATTGGCTTATACAGTTTTTAAGATAACAAACAGAAACTTGTGAAACTAGTTGAGAGCTGAACACAACATTTTCACGATTCTATAACTCAAAAAAAGTGTATATAAAAAGTTGTAAATTGAAGACAATAAGCCAAGTAAAACAATAGAGATATTTTATGGTACGTGCTATCGTGAAAAACTCAATTAACCTTATTTTTTATTTTAACTTAACCATAATAAATTGATACTGTTTGGTTTGGTCAATTCGCAATCAGCGTGGCTTTTGTTATATTTAAATTAAAAATAAACTCAATTAATCATGTAAATATGGAATTTACAATGTGTAAATTGTTGTGAGACTGTGTCGGTATGGGTGAGTGTGCGTGTGTGTGTGTGTGTGTAACTGTCAGACAATGACAACAATTAAGCACACACGTCTATATACAAATATGACATGTGTGAGAAAAAAGCCCAAATTTAAAAAAATTCATAGAAAACTAAAAGAAAACTAGCAACAAAACGAGAATTGGAATTGATCGACCAAAACTTGTCCTGCAAAAGCTGTTTAAATTTTATTCCAGTCTTTAATAATTGTATAAGATGAATATGTTTTTAATATATATTAAAAACTATATACTATTCAACTAGATATCTGTTTTTAATACTTTTCATACTATTTTGCGACTAATTTTGAATCTATGAGAATTTTTATTAAAATATATATTAGATATAAATGCATATAAATTCATATTGACATATTCATAAAACGACTTCTAGCAGGCTATGTAAAAATAGGGTATTCATAAAAAAAGAAATGAATGAAATAATAGTGTGACATGAGAATTCTTGATAGCCGACATGCTGAGGAGCTGTGCCACGTGCTGGTTTGCTTGCCACACTTTCGAGTGAGAGTTTTCTGGAGTGTATGTTGTGTGCAAATGTGTATTTTATGCTAACGCCATCTTTCTTGCTCAATTTGTGAAACAATTTTGCATACAAATTGCAACAGCTCCGCCGTTGAGCTTGACATGCTGCAGTCATGGACGGTTGCATACGTATGTTGCAAGCGTTGCACACAACTACTATAAAAATACGGCAACCAGCCAGCCAGCAATGCAAATATCGTGAAAAAAGCGTGGCCAACATACAACATGACAATGCATGACTAAAGTAATGAATTACTTATTGTATGTCCCCCTGACCCCCCCTTAGCCAACGAAACATATGTCACTGACTTGCCATGCGAATGGGTTGGCATTCCACTGCACTCCCCCACAGCCTCCGCCCCCTCAGTGGCAAAAGAATAACATGAAAAAGGACTGTTTTGCCTGGATGCTGGCATCTGAATTTGTGTGCATTTGTTTGCCCAATTTAAATGAGTGACAAGCGACTTGCATTTAATGTTGCTTCTTATTCACCGAATTTACTCGCAAACATTTGCATTTACAATTCAACGATAATCATTTGTGGGGAATGTAAATTATTTATAGCTGCTTTATTTGCTTGCAAATTGCATCAGAGTTGCATATCTATAAAGCAAGTTAAAGTGGATAGTTATTTATTTAGTAGAATTTAGATAAGGCACAGCTTTAAGAAAACCCAGTCTCCAAGTCCTTTGAATTTTTAAGATTTTATTAAATAATAAATAATTGCTGATTTGTTAATGCCTGTTGTAGAATTCCTTTGTATTTCAGTATATTTTAGTATCTGTAAGTTCTCTTTAATATTTCACTGACAAATTTAAATTAATAAATGCATAAATGCAATTAGCTGTGAAAAGACCACAAATTTCCACAATTGCAAACCAAATATTTTGGGATCTGTGAACACTTGATTTAAATTAAATTAATTACAGCCACATGACTGACTGCACAGGCACCAGGGTAAACATCAATTTTCAATTATGACATTTTGTAATATGTGAAATGATTTTCCTTTTTCGCACTGAATGAATACTTAGCGATGTACTTAATACTGATGCATTTTACATCATTCTTTGCATTTTGCACACTTACCGGGTTATTAGTCGGAGCTGATGGTAATTATCAGCAGATTCTCTTCTCAGCACTCCCTTCCCTCTTCTCGCCCAGGCAAGTGAAAGCCTTCAAAGTATATTTTGTCGTTGTGGTTGATGTTGTTGCACTAACCCATAAGAGCAACTGCCACAATGCATCGGGCATGCCCCAATGAATATTTTTATCAAATAGAGAAATGAGAGGGTTTTAAGTTAGTTAAGTTAAATATTTAATATAAAGTTACATTTAAAATAATTTAAATGTGAATTGTTATGCCTGAATTTCTTGATCGATGCGAGGACAATACTTTAAAATTTCAAGTGCTTCATAAATATTTAGGCAATAAAATACTTAAGTGACTTCAAGAAGCTTCACAGTGTATTTAATATTTCTGCATTGTACACACAAAGTGCACAACAAAAACAATTTTTCGAGCTGTTGCAGCTTAACGTGTCTCACCTGGAAAAACAATTTTGCAGTAGAAAATATTGTGTCGCATTTTTGCTATTGCAACACAAAAAGTTGTTTAGTGTGCTAAACATGTGTGTATGTGTGTGTGTTTTTGTGGGTGTGTGAAAAATTCAATTTGATAGAGGCTTTATGTTGGCTTTGGCTGTTCATAACGCGTTGCTAAAAGCTTGGTTGCCTCTTGTGTTTTTTTTTTTGGGATATCTAAAAGCATAAATTAATCGAGCTGCGCTTTTAGCCAGAAATTGCATTGGCTTAAGCCAAGAATTGAGTTAAAATGAAAGCCACTCGAAAGTGGAAGCCCAACTCAACTCCAACTACTTGAGGCAGGTAAAATACAAGGCGCCAACTTCAAATACTCTTACTTAGCTGTAATTTTCCAATTACGAATGCGCACTTAAGTTGAATTAATTGTTGCACGCAACATGCCCCGCCCGAGGCACCCATAAATTTGTACCACCTACCCGCTATCTGTTGTGGCACTTGCAACAGTTCTAAGGAAACTTGAAAACAATTTGCGTGGCACAGGTAAATTTATAGTGTCTGTGCTGCTGCTGCTGCCATTTACTGACTGGATTTAAAGCGGCTCAAAGCAGTCTAATGAAATATTAAACCCAGTGAGCCAAGCGCTTGATTTGACGTCTTAATCGTGCAGCTCTGAAGTGCATCACATTGCATTAAGCAATGCTTGAAACTAACCAAATTAAATTGTATTGACTGAGCTTTGGTTTGGTGTCCCAAACTGGAAACTGTCTAAAACTGAAACGAGTTTCAGTTTCCTTGCAACGCTCTTAAAATGAAGACACTAAATGCAGCGCCACAAAAGCTGTGTCGTTTTTGGTTATTGTAGCAGTCGTTGCTGTAATGTAGAATTCAGCAGGAAACATCAGAATCACCATCCACATACGCATACTCGCACACACACACACACACACATGCATACTCACTAATATAATAGAGAAGAAAACAAGTCGTGCGTGTGTGCAAAACTTTCTTTTTACGACAAAGTGCAAGCTGCAAAGTTGATAGTAAAAGGCAGAAGCTGCAGCATAATAACAACCAAAAATTCATAGAAATCCATAAGTCAAGTCTGATAGATACAAGAAATGCCCTATAATCCCTAAAAAAAAATATATCTTTAAATTATTAAAATTGTGTAGCTAAATGATGCTTGCATTTCTATTTTTAATTATTGAGTGTGAATTAAGGTACATATTAAATTGTATTTATCCTTTACAGAAATTGCTGTGGAGTGATTCTTTGACATAAATCCGCAGCCGTCTATAATACCCTTTATTATAGCTACTATTGTTAAGTATTTTTTGTTGCAAGTTGAAGCAGTTGGATTTCAATTTTGGCAGCACGGTGCGGCAAGTGAACATGAGACAAAGTTTTAACTAAAATTTGCTACGCGGCAACTTAAGTTTATATTGCTCAGGAATTTTAATTTTTATTTTTAGTGTATTTGCCAAGTCGCTGTCGCTGCAGCTGTTGCAGCATTTTGCGTATACGTAATATGCGCCACGCACAGCGGATTCAATTACAATTTCCACAAGAACGGGGCACGCCCAGTGGGTGTTGCAACTATATTGGCAAGCAAACCGCTAATTATGTTTGCCACTGCGTGCAACTGCTGTTCCTTCGGTTTCTTCAGATACTTTCCCTTTGACCTCTGACCTCTCATAATCTCTCTGTCTCTGTCTCTCATAATTGTGCACGCCATTAACACTGACACTTAAAACGGAATCTATGCATTTTGATAGGCCATGATTAATGCCCCGTCTGTCATGTTGCAACTTGACGTAAAATTGTTAAACAAATGATCTACGCCATCGTTCACATCGGATGTCATGTGAAAAATTATGCACAGTGGTGATAAAAACATGACTGCTGCACAAATTTCTTAATGAAAAAAGTTGAAAAATTAACTAAAGTTTGCTAAAGTAGCTTAACAAATTTTCGTGCGCTGTTAACTAAAGTATTTTGCTGTGTGAAACAAATTATATTTAAGTGTTGCAGAACTAATATTTCGTTATTAACTTGAGCAATTTGTGAGGTTTTTTTAATGACGAAGTTTTACTTTTAATTTTAAGTAGAGATTTTTTTACTGGTAAATCTTTTAACGATGCCTTTTAAATCTGTTCTTAAATATTATATTACTCAAGTGCATAAATATATTAAATGCTTCACTTCAATTTTGCACTCCATAGTTACCAGATTTATCTATGAAATGTTTAAAATGCTTTGGGGGCTGAAAGTTTTATGTAAAGTATTTCGGGGTCGCCTTGACTTGGGGCCCCGCCCTTGTGCAAATGTTAAGTCTGTCAAACTTTTGTTTCAAAAGTCAAAGGCGAACGATGTTGATGAATGGGCTGAAACATTTTCCTTGCAAGTCCTGCAAGACGTTGGAGTGAAACAGAGAATAGCCAAGAAACAAAAAACGACGACAGCTAGGGTCCTGTGCAAGTGTTTCCATAATGTTCTCCATTCTTATCGCTAGGAAGGCGAAAATTAATGTGCACTTTACTTCCTCTTACTGTAGTTGAACAGAGAATTATAACGGCTTGCGAGCATTTAAGAACTCATAAGTGTATTTTCCGGAGCACACACCTCCCACTCCCACAAGCAAAAAAAAAAAATTAATTGCCATAGTGAAGCAGAAACTTGGAGGCAGAATTAACCGACCCAAGAAAATTTGTTAGCTAGTCAAACACCAAACCCAAAATATGAACCCATTTTGCGAGCCAGAGCAAGTGTCAGCTGCAAACTATTAAAAAGACATCTGAATTGCGGGTGAGGTTTGTGGGTGGGCGGGGCCGGCGGGTTTACCGAGAAATACCTGAGAAACTAAAGCAAGAGTTTTATTACCTGCATTTCCGTTTGCCACAAAGCAAAGTACAAGTCCAAACTGAAACTGACTTCCTGTTGTGGACGCAGCAGCAGCAGTAGCTGCCAGTTGGGAGATAGATGCAGATAGAGTTGGAGGCGGTGGCAGGGGCAGGAATACGTTGCCTAGCAGCCGAAAAAGCGGAAACGTCCATTTTATAGCGGAAATATATTCTTATGCGGAGACGTGGAGATGATTTATGTATGTTTTGGCATTACGTGCCACAGCAGCATGAGCATCAGTGGCAGCAGTGGCAGCGGGAGTAGCAGCAGCGACAATGTTTTGTGTGAGAATTTCGAATTAAATTCCTTGCCCCAAGACAGCAGCTTATGAGATGCAATAAAAAAAAAATATATATATATAAAGAAACTTGCAACAAAAATGGGTCAGGCTATATACAAATGCTGCAATTATTTGCATGCTCGACTCTCAAGGATTTCTATTTGCTCGGCTTTCCTTTGTGGCAAGAGAAATATAAAATGGGGCACTAGCTGGATGTGCGTGTCTTTGCGGCGCCTCGGCTCCAAAATCAGGTTAAGTGTGCCTCACATGCGTTTTTTGCTGACATTATTATGAGCACCTCTGCCGCACCTACCGCATTTCCCCCATCCAACGCGGCCTAACTTGCTACTCTCGATTACAGTTGCAAAACTGTAACTTTTATAGTTGAAGTTGAAAGCATGCATGCAACAGCAACTGCCACAGAAAGTTTAATTTTTTTTTTTTGCAGTTGCATAATAATTAAACAACAAAACAAAAAACATTTTGGAATGCAAAAAGTTCACGCAGTTTTGCTGGTAAAATTTTCGCGTTTGGGTTTGTTTTTCTTTTTTTGGTGCCTACAAAGTATTGGCAAATAATTAAAAAGTTTTTCTCTGCTAGCTAATGGAAATGGAAAAGTTTGTGCGACTCAATACAGCTGACATTTTGTAATTTATTGAAAACTCGTCGAGTTGTTGAAAAAATATAGAAATTAAATTTCAATATTAATTTTTGCTGCCATGAAAAGCTTAAAATTATCTAAGTTTTCTTACGAAACTATAATCTTGGATTTCTAAATCCACAGTTCATTCTCAATTTCTGCTTGGTCTTGATTTTTTGAACTTCTTCGAAACATTTTATTATTAATTTGAACAGCGCATTATTTTGAAGTCGAAAAGTTAATGAACAAAGTTATTATTAATGACTCGGTCAATTTATTTCCATTTATGTAAGCCGTGAATTGTAATTAAAATTGAATTAACTTTAAAGGATTCATTCATTGATAGATACAGATACAAATAATATATTTACACACATTCCACGAATGTTTATCGGCAAATGCCTGCAGCCAAATAATATAATACATGGCACTTAATGAAATGCACGGGTCAACACCTCACATAAACATATACATTCTTGTGCACATATATGCACACATACACATTGTTCAAATACACACGCACACATACATAAATACTTTTATATAAAATTCACATCACACCAGATTCACAAATGCATTTCCGCACTTTTTGTACTCTTCTTTTCTTTGCAGAATTTAAGCATTTATCTGTGCATTTAATTTCTGCAAATTATCTGTCCATAATTGTATGTAATATTATAAATATAATCAATAAGTTTAACATTTCCTAGCTTGTAGAAATATGAATACTACTGTTGCAGTCAAAACTAAATTATATATCTTTCCTACTTTACTTTATACACAACGATTAATTCTTCAAGTTGGTGATCACACAAGTGATATTGATCGATATCGTTATCAATGTTATTTACAGATGTTATTTAACAGTGTTATTAATACGTTTTAAGTAGGCGTTATCTACATTGGCCTGTTACGAAACGGATAAACTGTGCTTGCACATGCATTTTTTTTTTAATAATTCTTATCGATATTTAGAATATTTAAAATATTAGTTAAGTATCATATTTACAGGTTCTTAAGAGTCTTCATTCGTCGACACTATACTCTTTAAATTTGATTTTTGCTATCTCGCGCTTCATTGCCTCCTGCAGTTCTCATTTCATGTCTGGCCCAGCATCCTCTTCTTCCCTGCAGCCCTTCCTTCGACGACGGCACATAACGGTTTGCATTTTTTGCATTCACATTCGTGCAGACATTTGTGCTGCGAATGAGTGCATAACATAAGCATTTATAGAGGCCAGCAAGCAATGCGGAGAATTGCGCGACAGATGATTTTGATGTTGGCGTCTGTTGGTGCCTGGCAATGCCAGTTGCCATTCACCGTTAACGCGTTAACATTTCTTTTGCTTGCACTTGACAACGCTTTTCCTTATTTATATTTATATTTTAAATATTTTTTCGTTGACTTTTGCAATGTGTTCGTTCGCCGTGGTGCCTTCAACTTTGGTTTGCACATGAAATTTTATGGCGAGAACTCCGTGTATTGTTCGCCGTTGACGTTGCCATTTCAGATAACGAAAACGCTGACAGGCGAGCAAAACAGCACACGGGTGCAGGTGCTGAAGTCAAACAATGCAAATGCAAATAAATACACATACATATTTGGTATATATATAAACATATATCAAATATTATATTTCAGACTAACGTTGAACACTTATTTCATCATTTAAATAATTTAATTAAAGCCTGCTCATAAATAGTCAAGCTTTGATATTTTTTGAGTCTTTATTACATTTTTATTTTTCTGAGCTGATTTTTACCAATTTAAAATTAAATTAATGAGCTGTTTAAGCAAAAGTTTACTATTGAATTTTCTTTTTAAGTGGAAGTATATTTTCTCATAGTAACATTTTCCAACTAGTTTTCTCGTAAATACGTGCATATTGATAATGTTTATTTATTTATTATGTTTAATTTGCTTCAACATAATGTTGTGTGCTTTGCTGCAACATGACCATTTTGTTGCCAATAAAATTTCAACTTTGCTTGGAAAAAGAAGGGGGGGCGGCGGAGAACAAACTGTGTAAAAGTTTTGCTAGCCTTCGGTCCACTGCCTCTCCTGTGTCCTGTCCTTACGTCTTACTAAGATTTTGTTCCTTTTTCTAGCACTTTGGGCATACAGGAAACTTTATTAAAAAGTATGCAAGAAATTTTTGCATCTATGCAATATCTTTTGCTCTAACCAAGAATGGGGCCCTATGATCCACATCACTTTGTAGTTGCTGTTGCTTTTGCTGTTACTGTTACTTTTGCTGATATTGACATAAAACGGAAAAATGAAATTGCAATTTCTTGTGATAAATTTCAATGAACAGGCAGGTTGTTCTCCCCATATGCCTTCCTGTCCAGGTCCATGGAGTGTATGAAGAATTGAAAATATGAGGCATGCAAAATGCAAATAATTTGAGTGCATTTTGTTGTTCCATATCAATGAAAGTGGAGTTATTCATGAGCCATGTTGAATACCTAGCCAGAAAAAAACATATTAGCGGGATATTTTGGCATACATCCATTCAAAGCCAATTTCCATATTCGGCAAATTAATTTTCATAAGCTTTCGTCTGGGCTGCAAAGCACAGCATATTTCATTAAATGGGAAAATGAAATTTGGTAAAGCATCACTCAACAGATCAAAAATCAACATATGAAGACCATGTTTTAAACAATTTTAGAAGCTTTTAATTAGTAGATGAGGAGAACTAGAAAAAGTAGTAAAAATTAAATCCAATCAAGAAAGTCGAGCTATATGATATATAGGGTATTTTGTATCATATGGAGTAGGACTTTGTAAAGCGTCAATATAAACATATGTCTACAAGAAAACGTTAAAAAATATTTACAAAAAATTGCCAAAATATTTTCAAATAATGAACAACTTAAATGGGTAAACAAAATGACGTGGAAACTTTGCAGTATGCAGCCTGAAATATAAAATGCAAAATATTGAAATTGCTAGTTGCCGTACAGATTTTCTGTTGTTGCTTTTTTGAGGTCGAAACTTTTTTTTTGTGGCCTTTGGTTTGCCAGCAAGCCGACAAATGTGGACTGCAATTTAAGTTGTTGAAATAAAATTTTAAGTATGCAAACTGCAGAACCCAAACTAAATTGTCGACTAAATGTCGACTTGTCGAATTTTGCAGAAACTTTTCAATTTACATTCGAAATGCTGTGCAATTAACAAGCTATTAACTAATATGTATGCAATCCATTTGATTCTACAGCTGCCGCCTTGGCCAATCACCACGACAGCCTGACTCTAAGTCCTGCCGAGCACAGCGTCGTCCGCTACACCAACGAGTCTCTCATTGTGCAGTGCCGTAGCCCCGATCCCGATGCAAAGCTACATTGGAAATCGCCAAAAGGTGAAATACTTCAAGAGCACAAAGGACGCATACACATCGAGCAAGCAGCACCTGGTGAGTCCTGTCGAAAACAATCGATTGAGCACTGAGACAAAGAACTTTCGCGCCAGCAGGCACAACAAACAAATCCAATTAATTGCAACGTTTTTTTTTTTAACACTTACACAGAGTTTTCCGTTTAAATTGTAATTGGCTTTTGTTTTACAATACTCTATTGACATTTGTATTGCTTTAATCAAGTCGATTAGGGCTTGAATTAGCGCAAGAGACAAATATATATAAGACATAAGAAGGTAAAATGTATTAGGATGAAATAATATTAAATAAAACGGTTGCAATCTAAAATTAAAATATATAAATGTTGCTTAAAAATTTTCACACTTTTATTAATTTAAATTTTTTATAAACATTTTCTACAATAATCTCTTAATAAATAATTTTTTATTATAAAATTGATTAAAATGTAATACCAATTCCCAATAGATAGGTAAAATTATCGAAACTGATAACCAATATATTATTTTCAATATTCATAATTTTTTAAAAGTTTGAAATGTAAACAGGAGTCCAAAAGTAGCTAGGATTATACAAATACTATAAATTAATTTTCTTGCATGCAACAGAGAATCTTGTAGTCGATAAATACCAGATGATGCTGATACTGATTCTATCGTGATTGTTTTTATTCGATTTTAATACTTTCCATTCTTCACCGCACAGAACAATTGAAAATAGTTTTTTCACACATTGCGCTGGCGGACAAGGGCAATTGGACCTGTGAGGCTGTTGGAGGTGGGCTGCATAGTAAATCGTTCGATTTGATTGTGTATCGTAAGTACAAAGATCGAACAACATTCAACAACCACGCTCATTAATTTTGCATTGTATTCTCGCCACACACACAAACACACACACACACACACGCAAACACAACACATCGCACATTCGCACACAAAGAGAAAATTACGTTCACCGAAAAGGATACCGTGTCGACCGTAAAGGAGGGTCAAAATGCTACCATATTATGCGAGGTGAAAGGCGAACCGCAACCGAATGTCACCTGGCATTTCAATGGACAACCCATTAGTGTGGAGGGTAAGCTTCCAATCTTAATGAGCTTTGGCCAACGATGAAATTTGTTTTTTTTTTCTATTTTGCGCTTTACTGGATTTTCTCGTTGCGTCCGCTTATCATGTTTCTCTCATTTTGCCAGCAAACGCTCCGAAATTTCGCATCCTGGCCGATGGTTTGCTCATCAACAAGGTAACACAAAATGACACCGGCGAGTACACGTGCCGGGCATACCAAGTGAACTCGATTGCGTCAGATATGCAGGAGCGCACAGTTTTGATGAAAATCGAACGTGAGTGTGATTTATGATTTCACAATTCATGCAACACAATGCACACTGGACAAATAGTTGACAAACTACGCTTAAAATATGACGAATTTTACGACAGGAAATTGTTTGATAAGCAATCAATTTAATAGCTAGAATTGGTGATTTAGCTAATAATTTATCATTATGAAATAAAGCGTACAAGATTATAAAGTCAATAATTACGTAATTTATATAAAATCATGTTGTGATTATATTTTTTATTTATATATTTTTATTCTGTTAAAAATTATTTTATCTCAACATTTTCATATTTACGATGCATTTTGAACCCACTGTGCTTTTGTTATGAATGGCAAGGAAATGACTTGAGAAACTTTACGAATACTTTGGAAAAAAAAGGAAGCTTGTTTTGTGTGTTTTTTAGTATGCAACGCAGTGAGTGGCAAATAGTTTTAAGAGCACGGAATATTTTAATATATATAAAATTATATACGCTTAGCTCGCATATGTTCTGTGGGAGCTATGCAGTTGGGGGCGTGGCACACATGCAGTTAATGGCTTTACCAGGCTACATTTTTGATTTATGAACGTATTTCGTATATTTTATAGCATACTTTTGAGCGACAGCTGAACTCTGATAGCAGACAAATTGTTTGATAAATTTAATTAATTACTGACTTTAATTGAATACGGATAGATAAGCCCCATTGGACGTCGAAGCAGCACGTGGGTCTTCAGTATGCATACATCAATGGAACGGCGAGCATTATGTGTGAGGCACAAGCGGAGCCGCCGGCAACCTTCACCTGGCATCGCAAGCAGAAGAGGCTGGAGAGCAACGAGATGCAGTACATCATCGAAACGGATAACTATTGGTCGCGTCTGACAGTCCGTGTGCTGGATGCCAAGGTCTTTGACAACTATCGATGTCGGGCACACAATCATTTAGGCAGCATTGAGCGCATTACGCGACTGGATGAGGGCGAAAAGCCGCCGCCTCCATTTGTATTTCAGCTGCGCGGTTTCAATTCGAACACGTTTGATGTGGATGTGAGTGCACAGCGTGATAAGGATCAGCGCGGTCCGATGGATGTGAATGGTTTTCGCATTGAGTATATGACGGAGCTGGAATTCAAAACGGATGCCGGCAAATGGACGAATGCCAAGCGCAAGGATTTCCCCTTTGAAGAAGGTAAACGGGGAGCAGCTGCATCAGCTTGATTTTTACTTTTGAACTATAGATTTTTATGTTTCTCTGTGACAGGAGCGAATTTTCTCATTACGAACCTGGAGCCGGATACCGTCTATCTGATTCGTGCCGCCTCGCGGAATCTGGCTGGTTTCAGTGACTTTACCAAAGTGGAGAAGTGCAGGACTCTGTCGCTCGAGCCACGGGTCTCAGCCGGAGCTCATCTGCCGCCCATCTATCAGCTGCTATCTGCAATGTTGCTGCTGTTGATTTTGCTCCGACGTTTCCATTGAATCAATGCAGTTCTATAAGCTGACTCCCCCATTCCATGTGCTTTGTCTAGCTTTAAGGCATCTTCGCGTTAACCTCAATAAGTCTGTTTTCTTAATTCCAGTTTAGCAAATAATCTAACCAATAAATTTATGGAAAGTTATGTTAATCTGCACCTCAATTGGACTTTGAGAAAACTGACTTTAATTTGCTATTCGATTGCTGCTCGTGTAATTTGAAGTGTGTACTATTTAATGTATTAAGTTGTTAATATAACCACTCTTAACCATAAGTTTCTAAACAATTACGTTCCGTTTAAGTAAAGTTTTGTTCATGCCCAAGATATTAGCCAAAATTGATAGCCAAACAGTGCTTAAAATATAGCTGCAAATTGAGAGTTTAACTTAATGCAATCCAAAGAGCTATTGTTAATTTGATGCCAAAAGGGCGTAATTGCCTTCGGTGTAACCTATACTATATAGATAATCATAAAAAAACAAACTATCTTCGAACTCTTTTTCATTAATACTGGAACTATTAATATCAAACAAGATATTTGTAAAAAAAAATCTTTGCATTTATATACCATTTCCCTTAAATTGAACTAAGCTGTCTCAACTGAGAGCCCCAACTTTTACTAATCCACCTCAAAAAACAATCCTCTTAAAACATAAAAAGGGAGCTTAAAACAAAAATTTGAAACTTTTTATACAAACGACTTACAAAATTCGAGTTAGTTGCCAAATTAAAATTCAGGTACCAGTTAAAATAAAGAAAACCAAAACCAGGCAATTGTAGTAAAAGAATTTTAAAAAAATACAAATCTACTCAAACCAAAGTAAAATTCAACTAGAAAGTTGCATTTCCATATGTGTCATTCATTAAATTCCAAAAACCACATTTTAAAATAATTTGATTTTATAAAATATGATATATATGAAGAAAAATGTTGCCAATGATTGAATGTTTTGCGGTTTCTGTGTGCCAACTGTGGAAAATATATATATAAATAAAATAAAAGTAAATATAATAGATGAAATCGGTATTTGATTGATTAAATTAAATGCCGAATTTTCCTTGCAAATGAATGCTTATAATTATTTGTTATCTTATTGTCAGTTTGATATTTGAGTCAATTTGATATTCTTACATAAATTAATAGCAGCTGCTTCACTAGAATTTTGTGACAGTTCAATTCGGGTTGGGAATACTTATTTTTTTGGTATGCAAAAAAAAGGTCAAATCAATCTAGCGACGCAAATTGGCAACCCTTTGAACACAGTTGCTATGAAATATTTGGAATTCAAAAGCGGATGTCAGCTGTCAAAAGGGGGGGGAAAATATAAATTATTCAAAAATATGTGACTGCTTCAGTTTATTGGAAACATGGTTAAGCAATCGTCGAGCTGTCAATTGTGTTTGAACAGGTGTCAGTTCGAAAACAGAAGCAGCTGAGAGCAGTTTGTGTTTTGGTCTATGCCAGAAAATTAGCAGTTAACAAGCAAAATGGGTAAGTTTATTGGCAGCAATTTCATATTGATTGGCTTGATTATATTGCTTTCCCCTGAAGATGCAACTCGAACCTATGCAAGATATTTGAGAGCTCGAATACGCGCTGAAAGGTTCAAAAGATTAGTTTCCGAACATCTGGCACAATTCAATCAGGATCGACTGCCTGCTGGAGGACGGTTACTGCGATCCTCAGTATCATTAAGTATAGCTACTTTGGATGCGGTGGATTCCGCAGACTGCAAGTGCGATAAGCCAAAGTGCAGCACCGAAAAAAAGAAAAAGGATCATTTTAAAAAGATAAAAGACTCCATTCGAATGACTAAGCCCAAATCCACATCCAAGTCCAATTGTAAATGTAAATGCAAGTATCCAATTATAGTTGTGCCTTCGAGGCAAAAGCTGGAAAATGAAAATAAGGAAAAGAAGGTAAGGATTGAAAAAGTAGAGAAAGTGATAGATCCACCTGAGAAAATCAGCGAACCCGAAGAGCAACAGCCAGAGCAAGTAATAGCATCTCCTGGCCATCAATTAGATGAAGGAATAGAACATAAAAGTTGCATTTCCAAGTGTGAATGTAAGAAAATTCTGGACATATCAAATCAGGTGGGTATACTAAAGGACAAGTTGGAGAATCAGGTTGTACACGATGCAAATCAAAATGAGCAAATCTGTGAGTTGAACCATAAGGTAAAACAGCTATTTGGGGAAGTGAATACGCTCAGTGTTAAGTGTAAGAATCTAGAGAAGCACAAGGATAAGAAACCAAAGGATAGTCAACATTTAAAGTGCGACTGTGGCACAAACAAGTCGACAGCTCCCGATGAGCAGCATCTAGATATCAAACATGCACTTGAGCACAAAACCTCGAGTCTGTGCCAGTTCTGCAGGAACAAGGAGCTTTCGGTGCTGAGCTCCATAAAGGACGAACTGTTTGGGATGATGGGGCATCTAACTGCACGGGATGTGGCACTGACGATTCTATTGCGGCACGACAACATTTACCATGTGAATATGAGGGAAATGGAGACGGGTGGTGATCTGGGCTGCATGCTGGTCGACTATGATGGCATCAAGGAGGCCAACAGTCTGGGCCTGTTCAAGGACATACTTACGGTTTGTGTGTCCGATGTGCGCAACACGCTCGAAATTCAAGAAGTTATTAAAGGCGGACTCAATTTTGAATTCGTTAGTGTAGATCGCATTAGGGGAGGTACAACACTTCCCACAGAACCCTACGAATATGGACTGACTGAGGAGCAGTACTCATCGGACTCCTGCGTAAGCGAAATTTGAATGCAGCACTGCGATTCCTTCAATAACAAAAAGTGGAAATTAATTCAAGTAACTTCAAATATTTAGTTACAGAGGCTGATTATGATTGTGACTCAATTAAAAATCCAACTCGGAATTGGAAAGGGTTTCTAGACAATCGCAAACTGCTCAATCTGTTATTCAAAATTCTAAAATTTTAAGGTTTTTTTTATTAAACGATAAATTAAATGATCTTATTTATAGTCAATACAGATATATATTTTCTTCCGACTCTAAAATTTTAAGTTTTTTTAATAAACGATAAATTAAATGATCTGATCTATAGTCAAGAGAGAGATCTATTTTTTTCCCACTCTAGAATTTAGTAGGAATTTGAAAGGGGTCAGCAGATTCACTTCAGATATTTAACAGATTAGATTCTAAGATATAACTAGAATTTATAAAAGTATTCCTTGATTAATTTCCCTGTGAGCATTCATTATATCTGCAGCTGACGTGTACCAAATCTTTGAAATTTCAATCAAAGTGAACGGATCGAAATCGAATCAAATACTGCAGTGGAATCGAACCGATGAACCGACAAACCGCATGTCAAACGGTTCATTTTGGCAAATAGCGGTTGGTCAATCAGCCGCGTTGCGTCAACTGTCCGACGAGTTTGGATGAGGGAGGGGGTGGGAGGAATGCATTGTAGCACCAGCATCTGGTGTTGCTAACTCCTGGGTCCACATTGACAGCCGCATAAATCAGACGGCACAGCTGCGGATGCGGATGTGGATGCGGATGCAAAGGGCGATTCCCAAAAACAATGACAATAAAAGCAGGCATATTGCGGATTTTTGCTGTGCCTCAACTGACTTTTATTGCGAAACCGCGCTTTAAATACTATTTTACGCTGGAAACAATTTTATTTGTTCCATAAGGGCATTAGCATTTGGCATTAGCATTTGGCATTAGTATTTGGCATTTGTATTTGGCATTGGCAGCAGCGCATCAGGCCGCAGCTGGCCGGCATCAGTTGTTTGGGCCAACAAAGGACCGATGACATTTTGTATAATTGTTTTCTGTGCCATTTAAATGGGGGCAAACATTACTCAGCAATCAGCAATCAACAATCAACAGTCAACAGTCAACATTCAACTGTCAAAGTCAATTCGCATAATGAGCCCATGTCAGCGCTGTGAAACCATTTTGGCCAACTCTCGTTTAAACGGCAGCTGCAACCACGAAACTCTTTAAGGGCTAAGTCGCCCCACAAAAAGTGGCCGGCTTTTTCTTTTTTTTTTTTGGCCCAATTGGTGTTAGTGGGGCGCACTCTTTATGGCTTAAATCGATGGCGCTCGTTTCTCTTTTTATATACCCTGTTTGGGTGCATCTCGAAATCGGGTAGAGTACTCGAAATAAATCTGGCCTGTTAAAGGGAATTAAATATTTTTTGTATACATATAAAAATATATAATCAGCTTATACATTTAAGACGAAGGTTTTTAAGTGTATACAAAAAAATGTATTTTCATTGCTTGGTATTAAAAAGTCGATTTTTAAATCCGCATTTGTCTTCTTTTTTTTTTGTAAAAATAAAATCCGTTGGCAACATTGGAAACGGCAGCTGTCATTTCGGTTGTTTTTCGAGTCTATTAAGCCAATTCCATTTGCATGTCAGCAGCAATTTTTGTTGTCTTCTTTCTTGATCCCCTTTTCATTAGTCTTATCGAGAGCTCATATGCCCAACCCGTGTTTCATATATATGTACGTATATTTGTGCAAGTTTTGGAAAATAACAAAAAACAAAAAACCTAATACAAATCGTTGTTGGATGACATTTTATTTGTTGCTTCCTGACTTAAGCTCTCACAGCAAGAGCGAAAGACCAGTAAAAATGGGCTAAGACTGCAGCTTAATGGACTTTTAATTTGCACTGCAGCTAACGGAGGGGAGGTGGAAGGGAGGACATTATGTGTACATTTATAAGTATTACAAATTAGGATTATTAATGCAACAATTACATGGGAAAAGTGCCTGCATCTCCATTATAATTACTTGTTTTAATTTAACTGCAACGTTGAATAATCAATTCAAACTAATTTTTACAACTTGGTTTTTATCTTTAAAAGGTTTTCCAACTAAAACAAATTTAATTGGCGTGTTGGGCATTTGTTATGCGCTCTGAAAATCCAGCACAAATGAGCTGCTGGTCAAAAAGCCTCTGGATAAAAGCTGTTTAAAATGTGCATCGAGGAATACACAATACACACACACACACACACACACACACTCAATGCAGGCTAAACTTTCAGTCAAAAACCGTGCCAAACCAGTAAAAACAACAACCAGAAATTTCTTGCCCGCCCAATTCCCTCGTTGCACAAAGAGAGAGTTGGACTCGGCTGTTTCCGCAGGCAACAGAATTAATTGCGGTAATTAGTGTGTTGGCAACAAACAGCAAATACACGAAAAACAAGAATACCAACAATACCTGTAAGGAAATCTGCAAATGGCTATGCTAGTGGAAGATATATCCAATAATAAATATATATAAATAATAATAAAAAAAAAATAACTATTTAAACTAGGCATTGATTTAGAAACGAAATTCATAGACAACATTTATTTATTCCGTTTCCAGCTTAAAGGGTATACAAAAGATCAGGAATAAGCCAAAACTGGTGGCAGCTGCACCATGGAAAGGTAACACACAAATCTTCAATGCAACTGCCGCATTTGTTTTGCTAAAGATTTGTGCGCCACAGAAACTTGCTGGCATATTAGTTCTGACCAAGTTTTATTTACGACTGTGGCACAACTGTTGACTGTTGTTGTTGAGAGGCCCGCGGTGCTAATTTAGTTTACTCTTTCATTGCCGTGTTGCCTGGTTGCCCGGTTGCCTGGTTGCCTGGCTGGCATCATTAGAAACCTCCAAATGAATTTATTGCTAAGCAAACAGATGGCAGCGCATAAAGGCGACTTCTGGTCAGGGGGCCGAAGACAAAGAAGACTTCAAAACAAATCTCAGTGGTAAAAAAAAAAAAGAAAAGCGGAGTAGCCGCAGCAACCGTTGCTAAAGATGCTACCACTTCCACTTCAGCCGTAGGCAGCCAGCCAAGGAGTAGTCGAAGAAGACTTTTTGCAGTTCAGTTTAATTGGTCACTTGGCGCGCCCTGAAAAACAATTTAATTTTCGCTATTTTCTTATTATCTCGATTTTGCACGCCAGCTTGATGGTTGCCAACCCACTTATTCACTCACACCGAGTGTGTGTCGAGTGCTGCCATATCTGCTGTAGACTTAACCAGGACGATGGATACCATAGCCATCGCCATCCGCCATGTTCAGTTCTTCACCCAGCTTCGGGCGCAGTCGTTTATGTAATTAAGCGTTGCATACTTTTCCGAGCCATGCTTTTTAATCAGCTGTCAGTTATAGAGTAAGTGTGTGTGTGTGTGTGTGTGTGTGTGTGTGTGTGTGTGTGTGTGCGTCTCTTGGCTATTATGCTGTTCAACGTCTGTTGTGTGGTAAATCTTTAGTGTGTAATTAAAAAAATTACAATTTAATGCCTTGTAAATAACTCAGTCTTCGTTTATTGACATGGCCACAGTTTCAAGGTACTCTAAAAGCAAGAACTGAAAAGTGAGCCAAAACAAAAAAAGATGAATAATTTTTAATTACTGATAATAGATATTAATTCTTGAGAATTGTAAATATTGTTTGCTTTAACAAGCTATTATTGCTCAAAGCAAAAAATTCCCTTTCAAACGCTGTGAAATTTAATGATTAAATAACAGCTGAAACAATTCACATGTGAGCAACTCAAAAACAAATAATATACAATTTGTAGATAACACAGAAAATCGAAAACAATGGAAAAATATATATATATATACAATCGAAAAATATATATATATTTATTCATTCGCATTGCTACTTAGCAAACCAAAATGGCAAATCATGCATGAAAATGGAAAATTGTAAATTGAAAATTATGTTTAAAATGCACTCAGCGGCAGCACAGAACAAAACTGAAGCAATATGCAACAACAATAACAATTGAGTGGGTGTTGTGGGTAAATATGTATTTGAGTGTGTGTGTGTTTGTGTGTGTGTGTGTGTGTTTTAGCTCTGGAGTAGTGCCATATGCCATTTGTTGTGCCACGCTTGGGTTTTGTCAAAGCAGTGAAGTGCGCTGTGTGTGTGAGTGTGTGGGTGTGGGTGTGTATGTTTGTGTGTGGGTGTGTCCTGTTTATGCCCTGTGGCTTTTATAAATATGTAAGATTGCCACAGAGTAGTTGTGATAGCAGAAATCAAATCTGATATCAACAACTGATTTTATTAGATGTGCACAATTTCATTGGCTTTTTATTGACAGCAAATTATTATTGCAAATATCGATATCAAATTGATTAAATGAGTACAGGGTATAGCCTAGTCGGTCACTCTCTCTCTGGAAAAGTGCCCTTCGACTCGAGCAAATAGAGATGCAAGGAACCTCTGCCATCAAAAGAAGTTCACTTGGAACCAGGCAAGGCACTTCATAGTGTAAATTTGGTAGAAAATATTTTTGTGGCTTGCCAGGATTTCCGCAATGGCTCCCAAAGCCAACTAGGAACACTCACCCGTGTGGATATCGCGACATTCTGTGGTTGCTTCTGTGATGGTCGCAAGTGATGCTGCTCCAGTTACTGTCATTTTTACCGTTGTTGCCGTTGCCGTTGCCATTGTGCCTTGTCGGCACCTGTTTGCTTTTGGCTCGCGTTGCATGTTTCTTGTGCCTTTTGTATTCAGCTTAATGTAATTGTCGCTATTGTGTTTTGTCTGATTGCTTCCGCTGTCAACACTCTCTTTTAGCATCTTCATAGTCCCAGCTGCACCCATATCTGAAGTTCTTTGGCAACTGGAATATATTCAACTTGGTGCAAGTGCATCATACTTTTAGCATAATAGCTAAAATATTTACTTAGCTGCGGCATAGAAAATTTGAATGCTCTTTTTCAGTATTCGAGCGAAATTCAATTTCCTAAATTATTTATTCAATTGAGTTAGAATTGAAAAGTATTGAAATTATTATAAATGATTGAAATAAGAATATAAACTCTCAGGCTAGAATTGGCTAGTTAAAGATTATTATTATTATATTATATATATATATATATATATATATATCATTATATTATTATTTGTGCACTGCGACCAGTTAGATCTACTGTGCCCCTTCTGAACTTATAGCTTCCCCATTAACCCCAGTTCCTGAAAGAAAGCCAGGATCTTTGAAGTTAAAGCTTAAAAATAAATACAATTTTTACATAGCAACTTTAATAATAAAAAATAAATAAACAAAGTAAAATGATGTGAAATACAGGCCAAATAAACAAATAGAAAAAATGTTGCTGTTAGCTCAAAAATTACTTAAGGAAATAAATAATAAATAATTTCAAAAGTCATCTTTTCTGGATATAAAACATATTTTATTTGTGCTCCCTTTTCTCTCAGTTCGATTATAGCCAACAATTAACTATGGCTAGAAACTGTCTCTCCACATCAATATTATATATAAAATATACACAATATTTGATAACTATTTTTGGTATTTTGGTTTGACATTATCATTGCTTTAGGCAATTTATGGCAACAAAAAAAAAACAGCTAAAATTCGACAACAATTAAATATGCTACACTATTTGCAGAGCCAACAGGAAAGTGCTTGCAAGGTCGAGTTGTAAAATGGTAGGAGGAGGAGGGGGAGGAGGAGTGGAGGCAGATGTGTATATTTATGTTGCCGTTGCCTGATGCTATTTTGTTGATTTTATTGTACAGTTGATATGGTATGGTAGGTGTATGTTCCACTCTTAATTTGTACTCTTGTTAGCAACTGCCAGTCAGCCAGCCAGTCAGCCAGTTTATTTGCTTAGTTATTTGTACAATTTGGTGTCCTGTTTTACTTTCATACTTTTTGTTGCATTGTACTCGGCTCACACACTGGCATTGTTTGACTTTCAGTTTTGTCTGCCATTTTATGAGTTGTTGCAAAAGCTAATGACTGAACAACTTTTTTTGTTGTTTGTTTGTTTGTTTTTGCCTCATTCAAAGCAATGTTTTTGTTTTTGCCAAGTTTTATAGTTTGTTATGCAGCTGTCATTGACTCTGTCTTAAAGCTAAAGTGCAGAGAAGAAATCTGTATAATATAATGCACTTTTGTAATTAAGCTCATCTCAATCTTTTTCTACTCCTCCTCTTAGTAACTTTACCTGACACTTTAGCCTTAAAGTTTTCACAAAACGCATATAAAAATATCTTTTTATACATTTCTCTTGTGGGTTTCTTGCCATTCACATAATAATAAATCTGAAAGTACTGAAATCTCGAAACTCTTAGTTAATGTTATAATTAGACAATTAGATATTTTATTGTTAAATATTTTTAATTAATAATATTTGTAATTAAATGTATTAATAATTAATAATATTTATAATTTAAACAACTAAACTGAACACTCTTTGTGTGATTGATTTTATGGACTGTAAAACTTCCTTTCAGCTGATTTTCACTCTAGACTAAAAAATTGCGCAACTTTGCATTTGTCACTCAACTGGCTTTTGACAGGGCCAAGAGTGTATTTGCGAGTGTGCATTAATCACGCAGCAAATATACGGTATTCGCTTGATGGGCAACAAATCGGGCGCAAATTCACGCAACCATTGGCGGCGTCTCAGCTGCAATCGAGATCTGGATGCAGAGCATGGCATTGCCACACAAATCAGTTTGTTCAGTTCCTGCTCCTTCATTGCCAGTTGCCATTGCAGTGCTCAATCTCGTCGTCAGCTTCTGGTTTGGCATAGTCTGGCTGACTAGCACATTTGGCTATTTGGCTGCTTGAGTTTCGTGCCACGCAGCTGCCTCATTATGTGCGCCAGTTGACGCTGCAACTGCTGCTATAACTTCGCTTTCTGAGCACACAAATCTCCCCTTAATTTACTGGCAACTTCTGCTGCTGCTGTTGCTGTTGCTGGAAAGCGCACTCTGCTATTTTTCAATTCACAAATTGTAGCAGACAACAACAAGTAAGACACCCTGTTGCAAGTTCTAAAGTGAACGCTGACTGCCCCTTGGAAAGTGTAGAATAAAATAATTGGATTAAGCGTTATCAGTTTGAGAGAAAGTTTACTAAAATCAATATTTATAGTTACCTATAAAATACCCAATTTTTATCAATTATTTTACAGGGTATCTCTGGTAGAACAACAATAGTTTGGTGACTTCTGGTGCAGCTCGAAGTTGAAATTGAAATTGAATTGCGATTGATATTGATTGGCTGCGTGCTTGAGCGACAAGTTGGCCAAATCATGTTCTGGCAGCAGACTCCTCATCTGGGAATGCAAGATTTACAACCACTCAAATGTCTTGTAACTTTCGCTTATTGTTGTGGTGTGTCTGTCTGTGTGTGTGTGTGTGGGTGTATATAAAGAGCATATTCGATTTTGAGCAATGCAGAGAGTATCAGTGAAAACCATTGGCGTCGTCTTCATTTTGCCATTGCCCCGTGTGGCATGACATGAAATCGAATTTTAGCTGAGATCTGCCCACTCCACAGAGCTGTGTGTGTGTGTGTGTGTGTGTGATGGGTGTGCAATGAAGTAAAGTTTGTGTATTGCTTATTCAAGTACAGCTGCCCATGCAATTTCTTTCAGTTCTGTACAAATACAGTTTGGCTGAAAGCAGAATGTGTGGATGCAACTAAATTGTACAGTTTTATTGAGCTGCAACAACAGTTGCAACTCCCTTCAGCAGGGAATTATATATTAGGTAACCCACTGAAGCAACCACAATTTAAGCATTCATAAATATTTTTTGCAAAAAACCACTCAGTCAAACAAGGAGTGGGTCAGCTGACCACAATATATGACGCAATCCATTTCCTTGCCAATTTGGTTTTATCTTATATTTCCTTTAGTTTTTTATTATTGTTATTTTGCGTGTGTGTGTTTTTTGTAGCTTGTTTTCATGTTGCACAAAACAGTTGAACAACTTTTTGCTATGCAAATATTTGTAAATCAGGCGGAAACAAAATTACGAGCAACTTCCGGGTACCATAAACAAGTGTTGAACAGCGGCGTAGTCAAGCGTAATTAATGATCTTCAAAGGGGGGTACAAAAATTAAACTATATATATTATAAAAACATATACAAACTATAAGTAGTAATTTTTAATCTTTTGCTATTACAAACATTTAAGTTTTGCATTTATCAACACTGATTTGAGCTGCTCGTTACAGAGTTGATTACAAAGTCTTGCCACGTCTGCCTCAATTGCAATTGGCATGTTTCTCTGGTGGTTTTCGGACCTTACACAATATTCAACATAAATCGTTGAGGCGTGCGTTCCAATGACCGTTTCGGATTCCTTTAGTTCTCCCCAGTTCTTTTGCTGCTCGCCTCGGGCTTAATGCGCCTTGCTGAAGTGTGTAAGTAAGAAGCATGTGGCAAGTGGCAAGTGGCATGTGTCAGTGCTGGCTACTCCCAACTGAATGAGTTCTGCTGGGGATGCAATGGACTTTCCCGCATTTGTTGGCTTATTTGCTTGCTGTGGCTATTGCGGCTGTTGGTGTTGATGTTTTCAACTTAGCAGGTGTTTGAACTTGGCTATATTTACTCGGGAAGTTGCCTGAATCCATTTTATCCTTTGTTTGCTTTCGCATGTTTAACAAATATGGAGGTCAACGTTCTCTGGCTTGTTAATTTATGCAGCTTAACGAATTAATTTATTATTTAATTAATACAAGATAATTACTTTTTACTATATTAATAATTTATGCTACTCTCCTTAAACCATTTATTTTTCTAATATTTCTAATAGACATAATTTTATTTTTTTAATCTATCAAAAGTTTTTGGAAAGCTCTTCCTAAAAAAACATTAGGGACACTCAAAAGTACAACATGTAAAGCTCAAAGTTGATTAAGCTTACAGGGTTTGTGTCCTGGAAGCGAGCTTTTTGCTTGTCCTGTTCGCCGTGTAATCCAGTCCAGTGTCAACTGGCGCACAGTTAGCAAGTAATGTTATTTTAATTCAATAGATGGCGCCAGTGTAAGGGAAATGTTGCTCACAATTTGAATTTTATTTAGGGAATTTTAGCTTACCTATTCTAAATTTGTGATTATAATTGCAGACATTTGTCACATATAGAAAATATATAATAGCTTTATGATTTCTCAGACATAATTGATATAAACAAAAAACAAATTGCCACATTAACTCTGAAAGTCATACTTACAATAAAAATAACGATATTTGATATTTGGAATTGTAAAACCACTTTTGCAACTGTTTTTGTAGGGTACCAAAAGTGGCAAAACCATTAAGCTAACTTCTCTCGCCCACATCATTGTGGGCGCCACATGTGCTTAAGCTTTGATTATTTTAAGCTGGATACGTGACCCGAAAATAAGGAGACAAACTACAGAGAGAACCTCCCACAAACTGTCTCTGATATATGTGTGATATGTTTCCTGTGACCGGGTATTTTAAATTGGAATAAGTTGTTCAAAATTTGTAACAAGTTATGGATTTGACACGGCTTGCCGTATTGAATTAAAAATATTATCAAATGCAATTTAAATACACAAAAACAATAACAGTAACTCAAGTGCAATTTTAGCAGTAAAACGCAACTTCTTTCTCCCGCTCTCTCTCTCTCTCTCTTCATCCAGCTAGTGTATTTGTCCCTAGTTTTTACTGGGATTGTTTTGTGATTCGAAATTTACTTGTGTATTTCTAAGCTGCACTTCAATTTTATTAATTAATGCAAAGAGCTTGAAGTTTCCAAAAACTTTGAAATTCCTATTCGTTTTATTAATTTCTGAATTTTTTTTTTTAATGAGTCAAGCGCTTAAATGTTTCAAATAAACAAACACAAAATGATATGTCAATTTAGGCGCTCGACTGTGCCTCCAATTCTGCTAATTATTAATAATACTAAGTACTTCTCCCATCAACAATCACCACCCCCCACTGATCCCTTATCGACAATGTCGTGGTTAACCATGTGTTTGAAGTTCATTAAAAGAATATTTATGAAGCAAAGCGGAAGGTTTGAACGCTATGCGATATCTTATCAAATATATCGCAATTAGGGCCTTTAAATAATGCATTTCCAATATGAACAGTGTCTGGTTGCCTCAGCTTTAATTCCGCGAGTCTATTCAATTCCCCAGAGTCGTCATAAAAAAACCTGATAAAAGAGCAGCATATGATGCGAGGCAATTGTCCTCCAAAAAAAAAAGGTTATTGCGCCTTATTTTTTTACTGCAGCTGTCTGAAACACACATTTCAGTTGTATCCTAGCTCATTTGTACAATGGATGGTGGACCTATCTCAAATCTTGGCAATGGGACCTGCCGTCAATGGCTCCACAAAAGTTCAGTCTGCCGCATTGTCTTTATTTAATTATGCAAAATAAAGCCCAAAACAACAGCTAAAATATAATTTTATATTTCGAATATGTACATTTGTCTTTTCTTTTTTCTTTTTTCTTTTTTGCTTTTTCTTTTTTTTTGGAACGCACCAAACAAAAATGCGACAAAACCATTGGCTTGCACAAAAAAAAAATAGACTGCAAACCGCATGAAAAAGTCAAGAATTTTGTTACCAAAACCAAGACAACACAGAACAGTGGCAAAGCTTAAAAAAAACATGCAAATATTTAATTGAACGAAATATTCTGGAAATAAAGTTGCAAAAGGTTGATTTCAATTTTTTTAAGCAAAGTTTGGTACTTGTTTCTTAATCAGATTTTTAAAATAAAGAAATAAAAAATTAAAATCTATTTTCTTGCAAAATGTCTGTATAAGCATCACTAAGACTTAAAACATATCATTTCCAGTTCAAAATTTAATTTAATTTATACATTTAAAAAAATCTTAAACTTCCTCTAGTTTTCCCCAATCTACTCTATTATTTGGACCACTGTAAATGGGATAAACAAGCAACTGGCTCGCTAGCCAGTCAGCAGACTGGCATTTAAGTGTCGAGCTCAATAAACGGGGCAGCAGAGGGGGGAAGACAATAGAAACTGTGGCAGCAGCAGCAGTGGCAGTGGCAGCGGCAGCGGCACATAATCAAGTGGGGCGCATTTTATTATTTTTATTCCCTTTTTTTTCTTTTCTTTATTTGTGTGCAATGGGAGCACACCAAATCGGATTACTGAGGAATTATTCTTGTTGGTATTTATATATATATATATATATATATATATATGTATACAGACAGTGTCCTCTGGCAGTGTCTCAGCCGTTGCACAGCCGTTGCCGCTCTGACCTCGCCCTTGAATTGCACAAATGCGACAACGAATGAAAAGAAAATGAAAATAACAAATAAACATTAAACATTAAACATTAAACTAAAAATAATGTCCAGTTACCGTTTGCTTTTTATGCGCTTTGTTGTTGTTTCTGTTGCTATTTTCATTTTATTTACTTTCTATTTGTCATTTCATTTGAGCATAATGAGCCTACGGCTTGACTTGCGTGCCACATTCCCATTTGCTGCACGAGGCATGTTTAAGTAAACAACAACAACAACAACAAGCATTGGCTCAATGGTTGGCTTAAAGTCGCAGCCTCGTTGGCGCCACGTTAATCTATTCACACCTCAAGCCAGAATTTAGCACAGCCAGCCAAAGGTGTCGAAGTGTGTGCGGTAAATTGTAGCATTCGCCCCAAGCGGCACGTTCTCATTGTGAATGCTATGCGTTCCTCCGCACACCGCCCACCAGGCCACCACCCACCAGGCACCACAGATTACTCACTGCACTGTCCGCTGGCACATCCGCCACATCAAAAGGTAATCGACGACCGTCGCTGTGCGTGTGTGTGTGTGTGTGTGTGGCCTCGGTGGCGCTGGTACAGTGGAGTATGGTTGTGATGGCTTGACTTTCGCAACTAATTTACATACAGTTTCTAGCTTCATTACCTTTTGGGCATGTGGATCACATGATTGGCGTGTTGGACGCACGTTTCGCGCACCCAAAAACCCAAAGTGGTTCTCCATTTGCAATGACGCTGGCTGACTAATGAGACTTGTCTGCTAACCGTTTGGATTAATCTTTCTCTAGAGAACAGTTATTTTTAGTTTGACAAAGGATTTACACATTAATTTCTGATATTGAATGACTTCTTTCAGGCACTTTAAGCCATCGATTAAGCCTTAAATACCTGAAACTGCTCTGTTCTGGCTTTTAAATTCGGCAACCCGTTTGTGTGTTATGTTGGCCATCAGCTTTACTAGCTCATGTTAGGGATTGATTAAGACGTATCTAAAGGTGAACACTTGGATGTCTGAGCACGTCAGCCCAGTACATGTGTGTGTGTATATGCGTGTGTGTGTGTGTGTAAACGTTCGTGACATAATCACATCCATAAAAGTTAATCGCTCATTTTTATGAAGTGTAATAAATTTTACCTTCACGTTACCAAAAAAAATTTAACACTGATTGCGGCTCGAATTCAAACAGAAAAAGCCAGAATTGTGTTTGGTTTATCTAAAAATATCTTTATTCATATTTGATTGGTACCCCATGTGTTGGTATTTGGTTTGTGTTTGTTATACATATATATATATATATTTATTTTATATATATATACACATATGTTATCAGATTTCTTAGTTACAAATAACATGAACAAACATTTACTGAATTTGTATATGAATATCATATAACAATCACATTTAGTATATATATTTAATTTATATTAATTCATTTTTGCAATAAATATATATATATTTATATTTAAACAATCTTCACTGTGCTAAGATACTATTTAACTTATATATGTACATATAGGTACACACACATAAACTAGTAATTATTATTTCAAATATTACAAACATTTCTGTCAATATTAATTTGTATTTTGGTGTTTGATTCATGCCTAAAATGGAGTTTCTTCTCTTAATAAATTACTAAGTAATTAATAATAATAGTAATAATTAATTGCAATTGTTAGGTTTTTGTTTCATATTTTTCCACTGTCTGGTATAATTTATTAAATTCAAACCATTTACAATGCTAATTGAAGCTTCAACATTTAATTTGCACTCTTTTTTATTTGTTGGCTATTGGAATTGGGCCCATACAATTCGGCGGTGCTTAACTTCATTTGATTATCTGATTTTTTTTCATTTGCAGTTTAATATTTTTAAATGATTTGTGCTAATATTGCAATAATACTTGCCGTGATGTTTTGTTTATTTAAATGACATAAATTAAAGATAAGCTGAGTTCAAGATAAATATTGAAGAAGTTGAAAGAATATTCTACTCAAGTCATTTCTCGTTTTTTGAAAATATTTAGAATGGAAAAAAATGTTTGGGTTTTTTAAAGGTTTTAAAGTTTGATTTACTTTTCAGTTAATTTTATTCGCATATCTTTGGGATACCTTCTTTCAAAACACAGCAAAAGTGTTGTGTTTATATACAAATAAAAAATGGTAAGGAAAATTTGCATTTCATGAATTAATGACAAAGCGCCAAAACATAATTTATACAGAATTCATTTGTTGTAATATGGTTCGGCAAATCAATATGCTTGAATGGATTTTTAATATTGCAATTATTAATACCCGAATTGAAATGTTTTTTGGCTCATCTATTAAAGCGTAAAATGTAGCAAAATCCAAAATTTGAGTACGAATTTTCAATGACTAAGTGCGTTTTAATAGACGTGCAATTCATTTATATATATATATTTATTATTATTTTTTTAGTTATACTTTTTAAGTTGATTCTTATAGAAGTGATAACTTTCAGATTCACATAGTTAAATATTTTTCTTTTAGTTTTATTTTCATATTTATTGGTCACCTGTTACTCGTTTTTAGGTACTTTCAACTTTGTGGTTGTCTTTAAAATTAAACTAACAGAAACCTTAGGACATTTCTGCATTAATTAATGTGTGTAGTGTATGTGTGTGTGTGAGTGTGTGTGTGTGTGTGTGTGTCGTCTTTGTGAGTTGAAAACATATTGTTTTATTGCTTTGTGGTCTAACACACAGGACCAGGTCTGGGACATGTCTTTAATTAAATTACCAAGCTAGTATCATGTGTGGCAACATCTACCTTTTTACTCCCCTTGCCCCATGCCACTCTTATCTTATTTTAATATTAAATCAACGACATATTTAATGAAAACTCTATACATTTACTAAAATTTACAATAAAAATTGGCCTTCAACTGGAAATTTGAACAAATGATTTTTTATTTTGAGTTGCATTTAATTAAAGTGCTTCGAATATTCCAAACTATTACTGAAAACTAAAAAATTAAAAATAATTAAATTCTATTAGCTATTGAATTGTGCTTTCAAATTGGATTAACATGCCTATAAATTATGCTCTTTTGCCAGAATTAGGAGCAATTAAATTTAATAATATAATATTGTATTTGCAGCATTAACTTTGATTATACACAACTGTCCTAATTATATATGCACTTGCAATAAATGTTTAAATTGGGTTTTGTCTGTAGACTCTTTTGATCCTTAATTACATTTCTAAATGAGTTGTTGCACAATTAGTTTGCATTTAGTTTTTTTCTTTTTTTTAGGTTTGACTTAAACACTAGTAATTGATATAAGTAGAATGTTTGTGTTGGTGTGTGTGTGTGTGTGTGTAATACTTATGTTTGCCATTTAAATTAGACAATTTCGGCCTCCTCTCAGAGATAATTTGGGCGGGAGACGCAGCAAAGTAGGCTCATGTTCTTGCATATATAATTCTGGCGTCTTTTTGCTGGCCAAGTTCCATTTGTATCCAGCGCCGCATTGCGTTCTGGGAAAATGTTTTGAGAGATTCGCACGTTTAGTATTTGATTAATGAATGTGTGACTGAAATGTGAATACATAAGCTCTGAGTAACTCTTGGAAAGTTTATTTTGCGCTTTTTATTTATTAATTTTTTTTTGCTGCTTTATGTTTTTGGATTTTGTTTTGACCTCCGGCAAAGACCTTGACTGGAAATATTAAAGTGCAAAGTGCAGCGACGACTGCGCATAAAACTCACCCATATATGCCTCGTGCTGTGGCATATACTCCTGCATCTCTGATAGCAGCATGGCAATGTCCTGCGAGTCCTTTGTAATGCTGCACAGTTCTTCCTCATTGAAATCGGGCGTTATTTGCTTACACAACAGTATTTGACTTATAACATTGCCCAGATTCGAGGGACCCGCTCGATTCTCTGCAAAGAGAAAATAGTAAATTTTCACATAAATCTCTCGACGTTAAACCAAAAGCCAAAAGCTTGCAATTGGCCACAAAATTAAAGACAAAACGAAAACATTTGACACCCACAATTTCAATTTGTCCCTTTGCGCAGTTTTCCAATGAAATACGTTTTTTTTTCTGATTATAGAATTTATTTGGTTCTGACTGCATCCCACAAAAATAATATTTAATAATTTACAAATATTTGCCGCAATGTTGTGCAAACAATTTTTATTTTCTCTTTTCGCTTTTACCCCTGTGTGTGTTTTTTTTTTATTTTTGCTTCATTAGCTTTGCTCTTTTTCTACCCTCTTGCCAACGGTAAGTTGGCTTTAATATTTTGAGCCACTCTTTGATGTTTGCTTCACCAACTGGCAAACTTCCTAACTGACTGAAGCTAAATAAACTTTTGATTAAAAAATCGCTACGGGTAACTTAATGATTTCAATGATTTTATTTATATATATATATATATTTTATCATATTAAAGATATTTGAAATGAAATGCCACATTAGAAGGGGAAATATTTAATTGAAAAAAGTAAACATAATTCTGGACATTTTTCCACAATAAATACTATTATTCAAATCAGCTAACCATCAATATCAATCATTATTAATCTTCATCCGAATGGCTGCAAAAACAAATTAATTACATTATTCAACACCTAAAAGGTTTACGAGTTTTTTGCCACGTTGCAATGCAATTTATTTGATTGTTCAACTCGACGTATACGCAATTTACATGCATGAATTGCAATTTTTGATTTATGAGAACTAAAGATTTTTGGCGCATTTTAAAAATTAAACAAACAACCACCCACACCACACATTCCAGCCATATTGAAGCAGGAAACCTATTCTCATAAAATATTACGCCCATATACAGCCCCCCCCTGTTCATTCCCCCCGGAGCACTCAGAACAGAAAGCCAATTTTATTTCAAAAGGACTCTTTCATTTTTTATGGCATTTTCATTGCAGTGCGCTGAATTTTTGGGCGCACATCATGTAAATGCATTGGCCGTGCTTGCCATAAATGTGTGGCACAGCACCCACCCACCACCCACCACCCACCCTTCTTCAAAGTGCAAATCATTGTAATCATTTATGTTCCGTTTTCTTTGTTGACAGCTCGCGTTAATCGAATAAAGGCGAAGTCGTAATTAAAAACTGAATAGTCAGCAAATCTGCAGTTTTGTTATTATGGAAGTGCAATTCGAGTGTGCGTTAGCCAACGAGCCAATCAGTCAAGGCCACATCAAAGAGCAGCAGCTATGCACGTACAGCATTCAACATGGCCAATGAATGTTGGCAATCAGAGCTCGTACACTCAAGCGGAATCCAGCTACCAAATGGCAAACAATGGCTAAAAGCACATGCAGCCGTTGCTCTGAATTGTAATGACAACACACACACACAGAGTACACACACACACCCACATATCCACACATATCGCCTTAAACGCTTGGCTTTGGCTAAAATGTGAAATCTGCTTACCATAATAGCCAGACATATCCATCGGCACAACTTGAATAAGTCGATAGCTTTTCACAAGTTCACGTAGAAAGAGTTGAGCCATATAGAAGAGCAGTACCAGGTGCGGATTGTCGGTGAGGATGCCATCGGCCAGTGAGCTGAAAATACAAGCAAAAATGCATTGGCAACAAATAAATCCATGTTGCATGTGTCTGTGTTGTTTTTGTGGCACGCTGTATTGAATGCGAATGTTACGATTTGAAATATACGGGAATTTTTTTATTTGTTGACATTTTTGTTATTCGGGTCATGCAATGATGGTGGTTCAAATAAATTCATTGGGGCATGTTTTAATGCCTTTGTCAATGGCTAACTGAAATCTAAACAGCCAAAATATATGGTCAATATTGTCTTTACAAATATAAAATATAAGGGCTGAAAATGGCATATTTCATTTTCTTTTATGACAAACAAAATAGTTTAATGCAATTTATACATGTCAAAGCTGATTTTTTTTCATGTGAAATTCTTTTAACGGATAATTGAAATTAAATTATTAAACGGCTAATTTTGTTAAATTGATATGCATAATTGTTGAAAATCGTTAATTTTCCACTTAAATTTCGATTATACGGGAAATATTATTATGATTTAGCTGTGGCATTAATTGGCTGCTCGGTATGCGCCTCATAATGCAAGAAATGTTTGGAATATTTTGAAACTGCTGTGAAAATTGGCCAGCTTAGTTTGAGCTGCGTCGCTGGTATGGCAATTATGGGGCAACATTCAACACATAAATACGATTTAAATTGCCATAAACATGTTTGCAGCAGCATGAAAATAAATTCAATTTGTTAAATTGCTTTTGCATTGCCAAAACCCAGAAGAGGGAGATAAATGCCAGGCAGAGTTACTAGCTAAAGGCTAAAACTTATGGACACAACTTGGATGAACGGCCAACATTTTCAAATGCCCCTTTTAGCTGCTCAAATTGTGATAGGGTATTAAATGCTGGAAATGAAAAATATATATTTTTACCAAATTACCAACTTGTAGGACAAGCAGTTCAGGTTGCCTGCTCAGTCTCTAATCCCTGAATCCTAGACCCCCCATCCCACACACACAGATAGAAACGATAAACATGGAAAGTGTTGCGGTGTCCTCAGCAGGACAAATGTCCTTTTGCTGGCAATGTCAACACCCATTTTCACCATTAAAGCAAATAAATTGCATATTAATCTTGCCTTAGGTGTCCCTCTACATCTCTCACTGTATGTGTGTGTGTGTGTGAGTGTGTGTGGGAGTGAATAAGTGTGTGTATAGCTAAGGCTAGTTAAAGCGAATTCAATTTGGGGAGGGTTTAACGGTTTTGGCACCAGTTTACTTAATGTGTGGCTAAGATCATAGAAATACCATTTCTCAACATTTATGGGATAAACCATGTGTCACTTTCAAATCGGTTAATTATCTGAGCTGAGCATTAATATCGAAAACCGGTGTTTTCCAACTTAATTAAGCTCAACTAAACTAAGTCGATCACTCTAAGCATTTAATTTTACTAATGAATTTGAGTTTAATTTGCTACGTTCTTAATCAGACAATTAGCTCAAATATTTAATATTTTTTGCTTGGTCATTAATTTTTTTGTGGATGAATAAATTTATAAAAAGGTATAAAAACAGATGTTCGTTAATATATCGCTCAGACAATACTGTCTGACCTTCATTATTTCCAATTCCTATTGTTCGCCTATGTTTTACTTTGCTACAAATAATATCTAACCATAAAAAACAGATTCAAAAATAACTGTGCAGCATATGGCATTCAAATAATAATTTTATAGGATAAAATTAATGAGTTACGCTTATCTTGCTCCTACTCCAAGGCGATTTTCTGAGAAACAAAATACATTTTGTTAATGGTTTGCGGTTACTTTCCTTGAATAAAGAACTGCAGATACATCCCTCTCTCTCTCTCTCTCTCTCTCTCTCTTTCTATATCTGTATATTCTGCCTGCTGCTTATTGCTAAGCAAATTAGCGCCGGTCATTTTCACAAACAGCAACAGAAGCGCATTAACAATGTTAAAAAAAGAACATTATATTATTTATTTTTTATTGTCGAAGATTACATACCCTATAAAAGTATTTAATTTACGAATGTGTGAACAGTTCAATAAAGTTTTTTTTTTTTTTACTTTGAAAATCAATGTAAAATTAATTTATTAAAACAATGAAGTCTAATTTGTTTTGCACTTAAAAGCTAAAATAAAAAAAAGAGTTGCTCTCAAATATGATATTAAATATCGATATAATGCTTAATTTTTTTTAAATTTCTTTTACCCTTTAAGCTCAAAAATATTCAATAATATTATGCGTTAAAATATGCAAAACATTTTAGGTGTCAAAAATGAAAATACTCTTTTGCAAAAAATCTAAACGAAAACGAGCCAAATCCGCAAAGCAAGCAAAATCTAAGCGAAAAACAAAAACACAAACAGAAAAACATAAAAGGAAAATCAGCTACAAAATGGTAGCTGGAGCCGAGAATTGTCAGCAGCTGCTGTTGATTACAGTTTTGAGCATTATTTTCATTTATTGCGAATAACATTGAAGTATTTTTTTTTATACTGCGCTATCCCTAAAAATAACATAATATTTTTGTTTGGGTCGCAAAGAAAATGGCAAGCAGCAAAAACAAAAAATTTCAACATAAATTGCACAATTATGCGTCGAGACGGGACTGGGACAAGGGAAAAGGGGCATTCAGTAAATGCGTTTAATGGTCGAATTCTCAACTCGATATCTCGCAGGACAGATCGAAGTTATTAAATGCAGCTGTGTTGGGGTTGTAAGACTTTTTTTCGATGGTTTATGACACTCGTAAAAGTGCAGAATATCTGGCTACGTGACAACTGCAATCCATTGTATTCCTCTAAATAAAACCCTGGCAAAATTGGACATCGAGTGTCGAAATAACAAATAATATTGTTGTTAAAACAAGTTGGAATAGTCGAGAAAATAGTGTTTGATTCCGAGATGCCCTTTAATGTGGCAAAAATCTGTTAAATTTAAATAATAAAAAAATGCTTTATTAGATTTTATTAATTTTGTTATTTAGAAATTTGATCAATCCATGACTACTTATTTAACAGACTGACCAGTTCGTTACAGGGTATAGCAAACAACAGTTGACAGGAAATATGCAATTTCCGTTATAAGTAAAACTGTACTATTGCAGTTTGTACGCACAGCCTGACAGGCATTTGTCATAGATGCGGTCCACAAGACACAACATTGTCTTATAGCCCCTTTGGGGTATTGGCAAGTCTCAATGTTGTTCCCCCGTTTGTTGCAGTGCAGTTTGCAGTCGTCAAGGACACATGGATATGGTTGCTATATGCTGTGACATTGTTTGCTAAGGAAATGCGTTAAAGTCAACACGAAGACTGTTGCTTCTGGCATTCTGATGACTAACTGGCTGGCAAAACAGAGCGAAACGATATAAAAGCTAAAGCAAAGGCAGCCCAGCGACAGTAATTTAGCAAAAACAAACAGCTGCTGAACATAACTGTAAGGCAAACACAAATACGCAAATACACAGAAACAACAACAAACAAGAACAACAAATTCAACTTACGAATTGAGTGCAGAATAACAGAATAACAAGAAATGAAACACGTATACGCAGCGTTGGACATTTGGATGCGTCGTATGTGTGTGTGTACGGCCGAGTAAACAAACATGCAAACAACTATCAGTCACTTAAGGCAGTTGGCCAAAGTGCTGTCTACTCAGGAGCCCAACTGGGTGGCAGGAGCAGCTGGCGGAACATGAGAGAAGTTGGATGAGCGGAATATGGCTGGCATTGAAGTAACTACGTAGCTTGGCTTGAGGTAAAAATAAACTTATGGGGCATGATCTCAAAAGGGAATCGTATTACAACTTGGTCAGATTGTTTGCTCTCGGATAAACGAGAAAACTATTTTTATATTTTTTGTACATGTTGCAACTTTTGAGAGAGAGTTCTTCTCCTTAGACATTGCATTCACATAAAAAATTCATAGGGGTAAACTTATTTAATTAATTAAAAATTATAATCTCAATTTTATGTCAAAATTGCTATGAATATTATAAAAATAAATTCCTTTAAATATATGTTGCAATCTGTTTATTTTTTCACTTGCATGTTAAGTCGATAAAAAAGAACGGTCATGCATAAAAGATACTCCACTTCAAAGTTATTTTATATATTTATATTAACTTATTTTACATTTATTTATATATTTATATTTGGGAATGGATAAACGAATTTTCATTATAAGAGCTGATCAGCTTCGATATGAGCCTGCATAGCGAATTAGTTTTTTTTTTTAAACAAAGAATTATCAATTTTGAAACTTTTATCTTTTCATATATTTTAATTGTTAGAAATTCGTAAAAAAATAAATAATTTATAGATGTGACCCGTAAGTCTCCGTCTTGTAAAAGTATACAATATTCGTTGTGTCGAATAAAACAATTCCTTCATATTTTTCTTTGCTGGCTCTTATGACTCTGCGTGGCTCCACAAAGCGAGGCATGTGTTTACAAAACATAAAAACAACCACGAAACACACTGTCAGAAAGTTTAGTCAGTGTCATTGTCAAGTTGTGCTCAAAGTTTTTTTTATATACCCATACATACAAACTTCCACACTCCTCCACTTCCGCAGTTGCCCACTTTTGCAGGCCTCCATAACTTGCCCTCTTTTGCTTTATTGAACTTTTACTTTCAAGTTAACTTTCTGGCCTGGCCTGCTTTGATCTGTAGCCAATGTTTCTGGTGCCATTTCAGTTAATTCGGTGACTGGGTGAACCGCTGAGAGGCTGCCCTCATTTATGCCGATAGAAAGCGAAAATTAATTGAAGTCTTTTGTGTCAGTCGTAACAGCTTTTTTATTCCCTTTTTGATTTTCTTTATTTATTTTTTTTTTGCTTGCCAATCATCAATTTTAACTGCGAAAGTTGATTTTGTTGTCAATTTGAACATATATAAAATAAAAGCAAGGACAACAAATAATGAAATGCTGATGCGAATGCTCATCTCGTTATTTAGAGATTGACATTTCGGCTGTATTGCAATGACATTTAAAGCGTATGCCCGATAATAAATCAGACTCTTATGGCGTGTTCTTAAAAAGTTGTATCCAAATAGCACACACACAAACACACACACACAACACTGACAGCATGTCCTGCTGAGTTTGTGACTGAAATTACAAAATAAAAGTTTTATGTATTGTGTATGAATTTTCTCTCAAGTTATTTGTTAAAAGTGTGTGTGTATTTTTTTTTTTGTGCTGTCATTCAGTCTTGGGTTTTTTTTTTTTTTTTTGGTGGTGTGTGATAATGGCGCATATGTGACACCCACATGGGAATTCATTTTGTAACAATTTATGCTTCAAAGACAACATAAATCAATAACTTGAAGACCCAAAGTTTTATGGGGAAGCTTAGCCACGATAAAATCGAAAAGCTGCCACTGATTACAGCTGGGACAGGGAAGTTGGGAAGTTATGGATATTTAAATTAAACCTAAGTGTAGTGCACAAAACTTTCGATATTAAAAGTAGAAAAACTCATATATAATAAATATCCTAGTTTAGTCCGTTTTCTGCATTTAAATATGGAAACACGATTTTCACTCGATTTTCCTATGCAAATTTTATCTTAAAAAATTACTTTTCCTTTGCCAAAACTATGTTAAATTGATTTAAAGAATTGAAGTAAACCAATATTTAATTTAACAGTCGCAGTCATTTTGGAATATAATCATTTATGAATCTTCAATTAACAACCTGAGTAGTTCTTTAATTTGATTGTAATTTTTATTTACCTCACTTTTTTACCCGGAAAATTACTACACACACTCACATAATACAAACAACAGTCACACACATTTTTGTCAACAACAGTTTTTTATGAAAGAAATTTGATGTGTGTACGGCTTTGCCCGCAGATTGTTTTGTACAAAAATGTTATTAACTTTTTTAGTCATGGCCCAAGGCAACTGTCCAAAACCCAAACCCAAACCCGACCAAACACATGCTGCTAAATTATGCAGCATTTGAAATTGAATTTCAAACTCAAACACCAACCGGCACTAACTCATTTCAGGAGCTCCACAGATGACTCGAACATCAAGTCGGAGTCGGAGACACTCAACACACGACGGAGCAGGACTCCTCCAACTGCGACAAATGGTTATTTAAGTTATGCCTTCTCCTGGTTGTGGGCACCTTGCTGCGGGTTGCCCCACTTGTAAATTCGACTGCAATTAAATTTGCATAAATTTTTTCAAAATGTACATCTTTAAAAGCATTTACATTGGGTGATAGATTGTATGGGAACAAAATACCCAGCAATTATATATTTATGTGCTTATCTAATTGCCACTTTTATTAACTGAATTACCATTTAAATGATAACTTGAAGCTGTAAATTCTACATGTTAAATATTTAAAGTGGCAGCTGAGCAACAATTCAAAAGTGAAGTAAATTTCAACTGGAGTGACAAAATGGTATTCCCACACATATTTAAAGTAGATCTATTGGGATCAAAGATACTCTCTCAGACCCTCTTAATGCCTCCAAGGTATTGGAGCCGCAAAATGTCAGGCACATGTTGATGTTTATGTTAATGCTAATGCGATGCGTGTGGCGCCACAAAAATGATTGTTGGAATGGGTTTTGGTATGGAATATATGGTATGAACTGATATATCTATGGCGGTTGGGCTTACCTCTTGACCTGTGGCACGAGTATCTGGGCGGTGTGCTTGAATGCCTCCACACAGGTGCGTCGCAGTTTGCGTATCTTTTCGCGCAGTTCCGGGCAATCCTTGGCCTGACCAATGTGTATCAGCATGTCGCGAAAGAGTGCCACATGGCTGTTGATCTCCACGATGAGCTGCAAGTGCAAGGCAAATGGTTTTAATCGATGCCAGCATCTGGGCAGGTCAGTAGGCATCTTACACAATTCATATTTAATTTATGCTCAGCTCTATATTGGCCCCGTACAAATTACACATTATTCAGCTTAATTTATGCACAGCAGCAACAGCAGCAAACAGACCCACAGCAAAACACTGAACCACAGGCAAAACAATCATTTTGGCCTATTTTCTGAAATGTGCTTTTGTTGTTTGGTTTTGGCCGTCTTTCCTTTTTACGGCTCATTTGCCAGCTTTGCGGGCCGATGGTGGCAAATCGAGCAATCGGGCCTAATTTTCTTCCCTTTTAGCCGAAATTGAACTCATCAAAATTAAAATGCACAACAATGCAAAGCCGTTAAAGGATGTGAAAGGATGTGGCTCTTCCTCATCTCTTGTTTATTTACCCAAATTGTTGGCAAATATTTATTCATATTGACTTATTCCGAACAGCCAAAACAGTATCCACAAAATGTGTTTATTATCACTTGGTACTTGAACACAATTGGGAGAAAGAGATTTATATTTATATCTTTTATGTAATCATACTCAACTTATTTGTTGCGGCTTAAATAATTTATTTAACTTACATGCATTTATTTTGGCCCTTATCTTTTACTCAACTTGAATAACATTTATTTATGGCCATTTGTCATTTATTTATTCTATTTCTCTCTCTGTATTATAGCCATACAATGCCGAACTTTTTTTTTAAGGCATTTATTTCTGAATTAATACTTGAAAAATAAGGTCAGCAATTTAATAAACAATTGCTTTTAAGACTGGCTTAAAGAGCATTTCCATCAACTGACTTTTGGCTTAGTTTATTCATTATTGCTGAGGGTCGCCTCTGGCAGTATTTTTAGCCAAACAAGAGCTAAATTTGGCAAACATATTTCATACAAATCAACGTGGGCAAGCAGTGCATATATGTGTTAATGAATATATATATATATATATATATGTATATACATATTTATATATATATATTTTTATGTGTATAAATGAGTCGCGCCCACTCGCAAATGAGCCAACAAAATGCTCAAATATTTATGACTGACTCTGCCAACAGTAACAACAATAACAAGCATAAATATATTCATCGACCCACGCAGACCCCCCCCCCCCCCACCCACCAGGCACTTCATTTAAAACGCGGCGTATGCGTAATTTTAATAATCCTCCAACGGCTGACGCCGCTGGCGAATTCAAAGTGAATTTTGTGGCCTGACTCAATTTGGGCTGACAGCTGTGTGGTTGTTATACAGCTGGTTTCGGGGGGGGGGGGGGGAGGGCGACAGATAAAGCTTACAGCTTGCCATGAAATATATGCATGATTAGTCATATTGACAATGGAGTGAAAAGGGGGACGGAGAAGGAGAAGGAACGTTGCACAGGCAGAGCAGCACTTAAGCAAATTGCTTATTAAAAGTACCAAGTTCTATGAAATATTCTAGCCGGGAAAACTTTTTGCCAACTAGGCACAATGGTGGTGTTGCACTACAGTGTGTGTGTGCGTGTGTGTGTGTGTGTGTGCGTGTGTGTGTGCGTGTGCGTGTGTGCTTGTGGGCGTGGCACAACCATTGCTTTGTAGTCAATCAATGGCAAACATTTTGGTAGTGGATCATCAGATGCTGCAGCATTGTTGCTGTTGCCTCTGCAACATTTTCTTGCTTGGCGTTTCTCCCAACTGTTGACATTTGGCTAAGCTGAGGCTCTAATTGCCAAAAGCTGCCTTAACGAAGTATTTTTACAGCAGCCACGTAATACCAAACAAGTCCACAGCAATTCATAAGCTGCACGAAAATGAACCAAAACTGAATATTTCAGGAGAAAGTATACGACTAGAGAATACTCTTATAGACAGCACTGTAGACCATTCTCACAAATAATAAAAATAAATTCACATTAAAAAAGAAAATATATTCTGTGATTATAATTATGATTGTGCTCTAAAAGCTACAACTAAATTCGAAAGAATTTCTATACCCTTTTCAAGCACCTTTATGAATATAGGGTATACATGCAAAGCCTGGCTAACCAAGAAAAAACCGCACTAGCACATATTCACACACATACACATAAAAGCAACACACGCATAAATTTTATATGTGGCTTAAATCTCAGCTGAGATAAGCACACACACGAACACACAGTGGCATGCAACACACATGCAAATCCCCAATGTAAACGACTGCGGTTCGCATAAAAAGGGACAGCAGCAGCCACAAAAGGATCAGCGTTGAGCCAAAAGACAAAAAGAAAAAAAAGCAGAATGAGATGAAAAAAATTAGCAGCTTCGTGGCACATTTGCGAAATTACCTGGCTCGCAGCTATTCAGCCATTTGCAGAGCTGCATGTAAGCCAGCCCAAAAGAAGTGGTCAGAAAAATGTACATAAAAAAAAAATAAAAAAAAACACGAAGAGCTCAAATTGAATTCTCAAAGCGCTGTCCAATTTCATGAATACAGTTGCCACAAATAGTTTTGGTACTCAACGCATTTTGCTGGCGCTAAAAGAGGAGATTTACGTGCTGCAGCAGCAGCAACGGCTTGCATATTCATGGGCCAGTTATTTTTTTTTTTTGCTTATTGTTTGTAGTCTGCCACAAGGACAACGGGCTGAGCCGCAAGTACAACAATATAAGGAGACTCTCAACATTTGCTTCAGCAGTTGAAGCGGAAAATTGAAAAACAGCTGCCGGCGTTTGTCCCTATTTTTCTATGCAAATACAAAAGTGAATGGCAAATGAAAGAAGAAGAAGCAAAAAAATAAAACACACACACAAAGAGCAAAACTGCACGTGTGTTGTGTGTGTGGAAAGCAAGAAAAAACTCACTTGTTCTAAAGTGTAAATCAGCAAATACATGAGCAATGCCAGAAGCCAGACAGGGATGGGGAGAGAGGGAGAGGGAGATGGCAGTACAAACAAATACTGCATCTAGACAAAGTGAAAGCGGAAATTAAAATTGTAATGCAAAAAACAACGCGTTGCACAAGACACAAAGCGAAGTGGATTGCATTTCTAATGAAGTAGATACGGAATGGGAATGTGGAAACTGTGAGTGGCACAAAAAAAAAATTGCTCTTGATGCATTCACAATGCTTTTACACGCCTATTTTACCCCTTCAGGGCCAAGGCACTCTACAAAAAAAACAACAACAACAACGAACTGCCGTGTCTACCAAGTTAAGAATAGCGTTTTCATTTTATCGTGTTCCTCAAAACGATTTCAACTAAGATTCTTAAGAAACAATTTCAGTGAGAGCTTTGCAAAATGTTTGTTGTTGCTGCAACAACAGCGATGCACAGTTGCAATATGCCCGACATGTTGTTGGCCAGGCTTAAACATAAATATTATGCAGCATTTGGGAGCACAAGTGGCAAGCAGCTGATAAAAGTTGCTGCTAATGCGCTTAGCACATCTGTTGATATGGTCGGGTACACACACACACAGACACGTACACATCACACACACACACCTTAACAAAGTGCATTTGCCAACAAGTTGAACTACGGCATAATCACAATCGAACTGCCAACCAGAACTACTGACAACAGGCAGGATACAGTCAGGATACAGGCAACTAGCCAACTGACTAACTGTCTATTCAACTAACTGGCAAGTGTCCTTCACGTGGACACTGAAATGCGGCTCAAATGCAACAGAAACATTAACAGCGACACAGAATGCAGCTGCAACAATACAAAAGTGCAATTGGCAATATGAAAAAGCTGGATTTGGAGTGGGTGTGGCTTTTTCTATTCAACAACTATGTGTGTGTGTGTGTGTGTGTGTGTGTGTGTGTGTGTGTGTGTGTGTGTGTGTGTGCGTGTGTGTAACAAACGACTGAGCACTAAGTACTACAACAGCTGAGTTTTATGTGTTTTCCCTGTGGGTCGTGTTATAGTCAGCCACATAATTCCACAGAAGGCCATTGCGTTTAGGCCAATTTCGCAATTGTACGTCAGGAAAATGGCGCTCTCAATGATTTTATTGCCTTACACAAATGCATTGGGCATTGCTGTTTAGTCAGACATGTTGTAACATAAGACTATAGAATAGTATTTTGAAAAGCAAAATATATGTATACATCTATAAAACTTGCACTTGCAACAACTAGTTTATTCCCCATTTGGGATGCAATCTCAGCTTTTGGTCTTATTGCAAATCAATAGCAGATTTTATGGACTTGCTGAGCTCAAATTGTAGTCAATGAACTAAAGTGAAGTCTAAATCGAATAACATCGAGTGGAAGTTTTTTTTTTTGCCATTTATATCATTGCGATTCTTGCAACACTTATTTTTTTTATGCACTTATTGCAACACTTTAGTTTTATCCAACGATTACAGTGAAAGTGATAGCAAAAAGTCAAGAAATGAAATCGATAAGATGCTTGTTGGATATATGTCTGTCTGTCTATCTGTCTGTCTGTCTGTCTATCTGTCTGTCTGTCTGTCTGTCTGTCTGTTTGGTTACTCAAGTTGTCTAGCTGCCCCTTTGGCTGGGGTTTGTGTGCTGCTTTGTTTTCATGCCCCGCGAAATGGTCTGCGATATCGGACTCAATGGCGATAACAAAAATGAGGCATGCCACGTCCATTTGGGGGTCCAAAATATTGGGCTGATCGGCTTACATTATCAATCAATGACACTGACAATAAACAATCAACGAGGGCAGCTCCACATTTACCTACTCTGCGAGCTGAAAGTGTTACGAGTCTGTTCTAAAATATTTTATCCCCTTTTTTGTAGGTCATTAGTATCTATTTGTTCAGTTTGGCATGTGCCTTGAATACGATCCTTTGTTTGTGATACGCTTTCAAAGCCATTAAAAAAAGGGGTTTAAATGAAGAGTTATCGCTGCATAAAAGATAATCAGGCTGAAAATGTCATTAAATTGAAATTTTGATGCATTAAATTAAATTCCAGCAACTCAAATACTAAATTATTTAATGTTTGTTTCAACAAGGGTATTTAATTTGCGGTTTGTTTGTGCTCAATTTTCCTATTCATTTCTGCGTTGCGGTTTTATATCCCGCATTTGCTAGCCAAAATCATTTGTCCTTCAAACATTTCCGCACACAAACTGCTAGACAAATGTTCGATGCTAAACTTAAGCACAAGTTTTCAGCATTTTTTTTTTTGTACATTATATATCATTTATATATAAACATTATATATATAAATGACAGACAGACGTCGCACGTTCTTGGAGCGTTAAATGTTTACACAAGCATCCCACATATATTATATTTGAAGGGAAATAATGAAGATGTATTGGCGGTTGTTGTTTTTGTTGTTTTTGTTGAGTACTTGCTCTTATTTAATGAAAATTGGTTGTAGTTCTGGCAAGCACGCACTTACACCACTCCCCCGAAACACCCCCTGCTGTAGAAAATATTGCAATGGCCATACAAAAATTATTATTACCACTCTGGCTGAAGGCAGCAAGTAATTTTTCTAGAGCCATGCCACTCATCACAGTCAATTCGCCAGTTGCCAAGTTGTTGTTTTTCAAAAGCAAAAACATGTCGAATGAGGCGACCAAGCAGCCGGACGTGGACCCTGGAAAAGGATAACGGACAGCGGAGCCCGCACAAAAAGTGCTTCATTACTTTGCGCAGCAGCTCGCGTGAATATAATGAATGGCAAAAAACGTGTTTCACATTTTCATTTTTTGCTGGACCGCTGCGCATTTTCCAGTATTCCGCTTATTGCCCCAAGAAGACTGCTCCCAAAATGTTGTATATTAAATTTCCGTACTTGACACCGGGACAAGCGAATATGCCTCCGAAATGCAATTTACAACTCTTGAGCTTTTCATTTAAAAATGGAAATTAATGAAATCTTTTCCATTATTTTTATTTTCATTTTCATTCTTTTCACTTGCTGGCACATATGGGAAAAACAAAAATATTTTACTTTTATTTTATTTTATTATATTGAAACTGCTGCCAATGCAGATTATTTGCTGTGTTTTCACTTTAATTTGGAGGTCATTTGGAATCAGCACGAAAATAAAAAACTTCTGAATTGTATATTTTTAGTATAAGTATAAAAAATAAATGCTCTCAATAAACTTTTCACTTTTACACTTTTTCAAGCCGAATATGGCATATATTACAATAAAAAAAAAAATAATAATAATTTTGTTGACTTAATTTTTGCATCTAAATTTAAGCAAATATTTTTGTCATTTGTTTTCGCATCTAATTTTATGCAGCTTTCAAACATACCATTTTTATTTGGTTTATTTACAATTTGCTTGCATAATATTTATCTTTTGCACATTTATAAATATGTTTTTTCATTAAAAAAAATGGGCTATAATCTAAATTGAAGGAACTTAGAATCGCTCGCAATTTATGTGAAGTGCTACTAATTTTTTCCGCTACTGACTACAAAATGCTATAATTATTGATTTCTCTATTTACTTACCGTATTTAAGTTGGTTATTTTATCCAATTCAATGGCCGTGCTGCCGCGATGATGATGCAAATGATGCAGGTGATGTGCTGTCAACATCTTGTTGCATTTAACAGGACACACATAAGTCTCAATGTGTTTGATAATGTGATTTAATCTGTCGCACAGCGGCTAAATTGAACAATCCATTAAGTGCAACACGGTTCAGCATCCACACACACTACACCAGTACCAGTACCAGTAGCAGGGGCATGGGGCATGGGGCATGGGGCACGTGTCACGGGGCCACACAAATTGCAGCTTGTTGCACTTAGCTGGGCATGGCTCAGATCACACAACATAAATTCAATCAACCTGAGGGACGGACAAGAGATACTGAAATTAAATTGATAGCTCAAAACACGCGAAACGGCAACAATTTAACACGTTCTTCTGCTGACACGTGCAACACAGTTGGAAGGAGAATTTGGGGCAGTCACACTTCATACTATTTGCCTTCCAATTTTTGGTTGCAAATTATTGGGTTGCCACTAACGGTATTTGTGGCCTGTCATTTTTGGCGTATCGGATACGATAGTTGCCGACCACTTTGGGAATTTAGCTTTGAGTGGCACAGCTCCTGGCAAGTTTCTGGCTTAACTATGGAATACTTTTACTGCAACCTTGTTTCATTGTGGGACACAAGAAGACAACAATATAACTTACAGTCAGACTAAATGCAATTAATTTGTGTTTCTTGAGTGTCTCGTCGCATCTTTGTTGGCCATATTGAACAGGTTGCAAGGTGACTGGCATTTGTCCAACCTTCACTTATTCCAGACAAGCTTGCATATTACATGATTTAATTACATTAGTAAGAAAAGAGAGCACATGTTTTTGGAGTGTATCGAATTTTAAATACCCTTATTTTATTATGCCTCGACTGTAGTATTTAATCGCAGCAATAAATCTATAATCCTCCGAAATCTCTATCGACTTAGCTAGAAATCGTTCTCGTATTTTTTACTTAGAAGTGCATAAAAAGAAATAATAAAAATAGTTGCAACTGGAACTGCATTTAGAGTTCTAAAGCAGTCAGAAATTGCAATAAGAAATGGCAAAAAGCTAACCAATAATTCATGGGAGAAGCACATGGAAATTCTCATGTTTGCATTTCCCGAGGATTAGATGGATGAATAAACTTTAGATGTCTCAGGAGAATGAGTTTTTCCAATCTGGTAGCTAAAAATTACATGCAATCTTTGATATGTTGCTTACACAGGAACTGAATTTACATATTAGACAAATGTTAGCCAAGTTGGAATTTCAGTTAAAAGCTGTCACAAAATGGCTATAATAATAACTTTATCATTTTGAGGAATGCTATCTTAGTGCTAATGACTTTTCCTCTTAAGGCTGATTAACTTGCCAACTATGACTGATAAGAAAGTTGATTTAGCAACTCATTTCCAGGCAGAGCCCATTTTCAGGTTTATTGGCCATGTTTTGCGTGCCTCGCCTCGAAATGCAAATGAAAATGTGTCTCATTAAGTCGCGTCGCGTTGGTAAATATGCCGCGAAAGGATTAAGCGAGTCCTGCTGAATGGCGCGACGGTCATTAAAGGATCTGCGTGCAACGTAGTTAAAAATTTATATGCATAGCTTTTAGCTCTTATAAAATATGAATGCGAATATTATGAAGCTGACAGTCGCTCTTTAATCACCTGAAAGTGTCGGCTGTTTGCTGCTGTTTTTACATTCTTTTGAAAGAGAAAAAAATTCCCTCCTAAGTGGCTCATTTAAAACAATTTGATGCTTTTACGCAGCATTTATCCAGCTAGAGGCAACCAAACATAATGTTGCTTATCAATCTTTAAAAAGTTGGAATCTGTCAGCGACTGAAGTCAAAGTGATGTAAAATCCCAGCAGGCATTTTCATATATGAAATACTTGTCAAACAAAACACCAAAATCACGTGTAATATGCGTAAAACAAACTCTAATGACAACAACAACAAAAAAAGAGTAAGAAACATCCTTTTACTTTTGCTTAAACATAAGCCTGAAATATAGTCTGAATCGGGCTAATTTGAAACGCACATGCCAGAAACTCATTAGCTTTATTACACAACAGGGAACAAAATTACAATTAAACTGCCTGGAAGAACAAATACCCTTGAATCGGCTCTTAAATAAACTTACCATTTAATCGTATTAAGGTGAAAATATTAGAAGCATTTCCTGTTTGACTGGGTAATACCCTGTACAAAGTTTAGAGCACATTTAGGTTAAACAATATAATTTTCAAGCAGTTGATATTCATTGAAGAACATTTATTTATTTGAAAAACAAAGAATGGGATATTCTTGAATATAGAATTATAGTATAGATTAAGCGTAGCATTTTTCAATAAATTTGTATAATACCCCTTCATTTCTTAAGTAAAGGATATAAGTAAAGAGACACAGCCACAGACACTGTCAGCTTGTCGGCCTGACTCATTTGGCGTCATTTGTATTAACTATTCATGTCTGAATGTGAATGTGCACAACACACACACACACACACAATACACACTCACTCTTGGCATTTGAATAATTTTGACAAATTTGTGATTAGCTCAAACATTTGCCAACAAGAGTCGTCATTTTTTATGTGTGAGCCAAAAACAACCACCAAAATTAGCACTTCATAAAAAATGTGTGTTTTGCAGTTGGGGGAAAAAGTTTTATTTTGTGTGTGTTCTGTGGGTGCTAAGACAAATATGTGGCTCAGATCTGTCAACTAGAGACAATGATATGGATAATGTGAAAATTTTAGTTGAATGTTTTCTTGGAAATAAATTTACTTGCTTAAGAAAAGATTAAAATAGAGCTCAATTTAATATGGTTTATAAAAATTGAGGTGTAAAGTAAGCTTTAAGAATTGTTCTGAAATCTTAAATATTTTATTATTATAATGAGAATTTTATATGAATTGAGTTATTGAGTTTAAAAAAATTCTTTAAATTTAAACGAGTTAAAATCTTTTAAGTTATAAAAATAAAAAGTAAATAAAAAGTTGCTTTAAAAACACTTGAAAACGTTTAATGTTTTTTTTTTTACTGTTTAAGGCCACATGCACTAAAAAAAACAAATATATATATAGTTGTATATATATATATATATAAAGCTCAAGCTAAAAGGCAAAAGAATGGGAAAGTGGACAAAAGGCCACAAAGAACCGGTGACACAAAAAAGTGCGAAAAGAAAGTGAGAAAACAAAAGCGAAGGCATTAAAAGAGTCGCATGGAACGGAAACAGCAAACCTCTGAGACGTAGTCTAATGCCAATGCCAACACCGGATGCGGATGTGTGACACATGGCTGTAGTCCCACCCCCCCGCCCGACGCACGGATTGAATGTCGCCTTATTGTCGTTTTGTGTTAAGTAGGCGACTTTATTAAGCCGAGGACACTGTGGCCAAAAAGTGTGCAACGCGCAACACAACACAACAACAACAACAACAACAACGACAACAACAACAAAAACAAGAACAAAGGTGGAAACCATTTCAAAATTTATGCATACAGGGGCCAAGGGCCAATTGGAGGAAGTGGAACGTGTGCGGAGCACCTTCGCCGTCCCCAGGTGGGCACGTGTTTGGTGTTCGGTGTTGCGGCCTTGTGGCGGCATCATGTGGCATAAAATTAAGCGCCAACTGCGACAATGTCGCTGCGCAAGAACCCGAGCAAAAACGCAAAGGCAAAGACGGCTGCTCGAGTCGCAATTTGTTGCTATTTGATATTTATTTTGACGGCGGCGCAACAGAAATAAAAAGCGCCTCATAAATCAGACGCCCGGCGACTTATGACGTGTTCCGTGATCCCAGTGCTGAACAATAGGCGCGGAGGAAGAGGAACTGCGTGCGCCCTCCAAGCAACTAAACAAAATGTGCCGTTAAAGGTGGCAGCCAGTTGCTGAGCGAGAGACTTAAACTTGTTATTTATGACACGGCTAAATGTTGCATCTGCCACAATTATTTGTAAGTGCTGATTAGGACAGGTGCTCAGAGCCACTAATCGACCCACAAGATGAATGTTATTAGGGGTTTTAGTTAACGAATTATGGGATTTAAATTGAAGTAATTACAGGGTTAGGAATTCGCTTAAACTAAATCTGCTCTCTAATTTCAGATAATTACTTAAATGACAAATGTTTAAGAAGGAACGAAATAAATTTTAATAAGCCAAACTTTCGCTTAAAATTGACTCTTTTTAAGGCAAATGTTTTTTGGCGAATTAAATAACTTGACATTTTTGCCCCGAATATTTTTACCATTTTAAATATAGCTTAAATTTGGCCTGCTTAAAGCTCACTTGACATTTTCTCTGTGGTTTCCTTGAGGCTTAGGCTGCCATAAAAATGTCGTGGCATATGTACAACACTTGCAACACTCACTCAGAAAACCAACACGCAAGCATTTGCAAACATAATGGAGTTTTAGAGAGAAAGTATTTCCAAAACAATAATTAGTTCCTTACTGGCAAAATGTTGGCAATGACCATGGGGCAATGTATGAAAAGGCATTATTTTTCAGCACCTTTGGCATCGCATCGACACACATAGCAAAAAAATATGTTTTCTAGTGTTGGGTTCTCTGGCAATGAGCAGCTTTTTCAATCATAATCCAAAAGCGGCCCATTGGGACGCATTTAAACTGATTTCATATAGGACATGTGCGTGATGTGTGTGTGCATGTGTGTGTGTGTGTGTGTGTGCGTGCCTTGTATGTGATTAAAGCTACAACAGGAATTGAAAAAGAAATTTTTGGGGTGTATTACTTGACACGCACGGATCAAAGCCACAAACATGTACGATGGCAAAATTATAATGAATTTGTCGTGCATACATTTGGTAAAGCGTTGCTCAACACTACGACAATCACACACCCACACACATACACACACACACCGAACAGCCGCAGCCGCGGTCCAAGGGGAAAGGCAAACTCAGCCTGGATTTGGCTCGGTTTACCCGATGGAACTTGGCAGATAAGCAGTTAAGTGACTTTGGCCCAAACGCAGCCCTTCTCGGCAAAAGCCAATCGAATCGCAATCCTGGACATGAAACATATAAGTTTAGCTATGGATTTCGGCATACCCTGTATAATAAATGGCAAGTAAAATATTAGCTTTTAATTAATGCAAGTTATAATGCAGCATAAATTGTCTACAGATTATTGCAATCACTTTAAATAGATAAATATTGAAAATATATAAATTTTATTTATCTGAATAATCTTTATAAGTTTTAATTCATAGAGCAATTCAAGTAAAACCATCCATAGGGTATTAATCTTTCGATAATCTTGTTGACTTCTTTTGATTATTGTGATGACTATTATTATGGCTCTGTTGTTCGACGTATTGGAAAATAAATTGAATTAAAGTGAAATCAGTCGCCCTTGGCTACAATAAATTAATAAAAATACGACTTGCGACATAATAAACAATTCAGAATGAACGAAAAAAAAAACAAACAAATCATAATCAAAAAAACAAATCAGCATAAATCAATAGACTAACATGGCTCTATTTGCTGAAAATAGCTTGTTGATTTTGCCTTGTTCCAGTTTCAGTTTGAGTTTTCGATTGACAAGTTGAAATTGCAGTTTGATTAAATCAGCACAGTTGGAAAACCCTCATTAAACTCAGCTTAAGAGTTTATAACTCATATTTAATTAAACTCAAGTGTGACACTCTCCCCTTTCCGCCCAAAGTGGAACGCAACTACTTTATTTTTGGTCATTCTCAAACAAATTTGCAACTTATTCAGCTTTTGACTTGGCTTAAATAGAAGCATGTCAAGCGAAAGTTGTGCTATATGTTGCCAAAGGGCTTTGTGTCCTTGGCTAACTTAGAAACTCATGAAAAGCTGAGTGTTTGTCAACAATCTCAGCTGTATGTAAATTAGCTTTAATATTAAACTCAACAATTGTGTTATGAGCCAAGAAAATAGAAAGAAAGTGACAAAAATTGACAAATTGTAAGAAAGTAGTTAAAAAAAAATTCAGCTTTAATTAGGCAAAGTTGTTAAAGACAAAGAAAAGTTTCCCCACTTTTTTTCGTTTGTTGGCCAATAAAATTAAAGTAAGAAAAGATTTTTTTGCAGATTGCAAATATTATTTTTCAATTAAATTAAAATTAAATAAAGTTTTTTAGTTACGAAATGCATCGAAAGAAAGTTATAAAAATGTTTAATTACACTAGTTAAAATAATATTTAACTTAGCAATTAATTTTAATGCAAAAAGAGTACAGTTTTCCCAAACAGCTAAAAATTCCATAAACTGTACTTTATGTCAGTTGCCATATATGTTGGAGAATAAGTTCAAAATGAGCCATTAACTTGACAAGCTTTATCGTTGCGCTTATACGAGTAAGTTCCACTTGCCACGCGTGGCAAGCGACACTTTGGTTTTTTTTTTTTATTGATGCAAGTTGGAGTCGTGGAAAAACTGAGGAGTCGTGTTGGGATTTTACTGCATTGCCATAACTTAAAGCTTAAGTGGGCTTCTTGCAAATCACACAACGATTTTAAAATTATGCACAAATCTGCTTTTATTACTTCAGCGTTAAGTCAGCCCGGAACTCCTTGAGGCATCTTGAGGACGCATCAGCTGCAAATGCCTCTCTCAGGGCACCTGTCATAAAGTGAAATTTTTGGCCATATTATTTATGTGTCGAGCAAGAGAAGCGTGTTAAAATTGTGCGACATAAAAAGTATGAGATATAAGCGAAATTAAATGATGACAAATGCAAACTTAATGTGCCACACAGACGCAGAGCAGATTTCAAGGACGGTTGCAAAGTTCTTGTTAAATAATTCAACTTAATTGTATTGTGCAATTGTGACAGCTGTCAGTGTTTTAAGTGTGTGTGTGTGTGTGTGCAATTTATAGACAAAACAAAATTAATGTTTTTATTGGCACCAAGTGCCAAGACAACTGTCGGCCAAGTAAAAATACTGCTCAAGTATTGCCAGGATTCATGAGAACCCAAGAGCGCCACTTGGTGACGAGCTGTTTTAGCATTTGCATTTCATTAAAATGCACGAAGAGGTAAACAAGCCGACGTTAAAGCCAACACCGCCTCAGGATACTCTCTCCATCTAGCAGCAAACATAGCTGTCAAGGATGATGACTATCTGCAAGTAGCTAACACACTTGATGACCCACCATTGAGCATGATGACGACGATGACGACGACAAAGCCGACAAGTAACAAATGACATGGAGCAGGAGCAGGTGAAACACTACTTAAATATCCTTGCTAAGTGGAGTATTTTGATTTTGTCTGTAAGTGTGATACGCATTGAAAATTGGGAAAGTTGACAAGCAAAACATAAATTAAAGTCGACATTTTATTTTTTTTATTATTGAATTAAGTCATTCGACAATTTTTTTAAAAGTTGCTTATTTAGATCACTTTGAACAGAAATTCTTGTCAGATAAATTGTCTAAGTGACTCTGATATTGAATTGGTAATGGTTACGGATGGGTTTTTAAATATGCATTGTTATCACAATAATATATATAATAATCATAATTAATAATTATCAACGGATAAAGGGTTAAAATATTTGATATTGACCAGCTCTTTATTTGAACCACAACCTGTCCACTAAATTCATCACAGGTTCTACAGAGCTAAAATCATTTATGAAATTAAATATATTATTTGAGCACATTCTCATTAGTATTATTCATTTTAATGTTAGGGTATTTAATCCTAAACTGCACGAAATAAAATTCCTGATTATGTTTTATTTATTTAGTCCTGCACTGCAATTGTATAGGATGTGACTGTGTGCATATTCGCGTTCATTATTGCTGGTCAGAGAGTGAAAACGTGACTATCCCGGGGGCTGGTTACAGATTGCGCATACGCCGCGGCGTACGAGTGAAGCAACTGAATGCCTCAATTAGTTTATGTTATGCCCGAATAAACACACGTTAAAAGTGCGTGTAAACAAGGCAGCACAATAATAACGCCATGTACCATGGGCAAACAGCAAAAGCAATGGCCAAATTATTCGAGCAGCACGCCACGCCCACAAGTCCACAGCCCACAGCCCACAGCCCACTGGCCGCAAGCAAACAAAGCTGTCACTTGTCACAGGCGCCTCTGGGCCACGGCTCGAAGAAAGGTAAAGGCAGAGGCCCCAGGCCCGCTGGTCAGATAATTTCCTTTGTTCTGTTTGGCAAATGTTTTTATTTCTTTTTTTTCTGTTGTTGTTTTTTTATATTATGTTTTATGTGTTGAGAACGGCGGGGGAGTAGGCGACGAGGGGCGTTCTTTTCAGCTATTTTCCGCTTATTTTATCACGTTTTGTTGCTTGTTTGTGTTTTTGCTTTATGTTTACTTGTGAGTGTGTCGGAACTGAGGCTCAGACAGGTAGCAATATGCAAATCAAACAAAAGAACCAAGTGCCACCCCCAGGAGCAGCAGGAAGAGCCGCTGACAGCCCAGCGGAACAGAGCCTGAGTACTGCCGAGTATCCATCAATATGTGTTTCACGTCCCTTGCGGGGACAGCGATTAAATTGGGAATGGGTAAGCGAACTCTTAAAAATACATTGATCTAATGCGATTTCCACACAAAAAAGGAGACATTGTCAAATGGCGTTTTATTTTGTGGGAATTTAAATAAGTTACTCATGATCTTGATCTGATTTGCGTATATATTTAATACAATTTTTTTGTGTTGTGTTCGTATTTAAATATTTTAGTTTATTAGGCAAATTACTGGCAAATTACTTTATAAGTTGACTGTCAAAACTAAGCATATCAAATCGTTTTGTGGTTTAATTATATGGAAACTGACCATTTCATTTATTTTGCACTGAATAATGAAAACAACGCGTATACGCCTCGTGTGCCAGAACAGTGTTTGTTTGGACTCGTTGTCACAGAACATGCGCGTCTCGTGTGCTCTCGACTCAACGGCTGCGGTTCGACTGAGCAACATAAGGCAGACAAACAGAACGAACAAACACCATGTAAACACTCAGCTGTCAGAGGCTGTGCCGAGTGATGTTAACCGAGCGCAGCATTAACAGTCGCCTAACAGTGCGCTAACAGCAACAGCAACAGCTGAGCAGGCAATTCATTCATAATTACTCTGAGTGAAATTCAGATTCTTTTTTTTGGGGCGCTGCGAATCCATTCGCTTAAAACATAAATGTGCCGCTGGGGAGCAACTGGATGGCGCGTGTCCTAGACGAAGCTCTTAAGACGAGGCATAAAAACATGCCTATGGCTTTGACCATTGCTATATATATATATTTATATATATTTATATTATGGAATGAGTAACCTATCGTTAGAATAAATGTTGACCTTTTTAAAGGAAAAGTATAAAAAATAACAAGCAAGGATATAAATGCGCGTGAAATGTCAAAATCACTGTCACCGGGCATGAGAAACGTACAAAATAAGCAAATTGGGGAAAGCGCCAAATACAAAAACAACCAAAATCCAAAGTGAGAGGGAAAGAAAAACATAGAAGCGAAAGATGACAACGCATAAGCAGAAAACAAGCAAATGCCAATGCCAAGGCAATCAGGAAAATTTGGTCCAACAAATGGCAAGGCAAATACGAAACCGAAAATAAAAGAAAGTCATGTGTTGGCATAAAGATGATGATGGTGATGGTGTGGCATATACACACACACTCACACACACACCCATACACACACATAAGTAAGTAAGCTTTCTCATATCTCAGTCGGTTCTTTTCAGTTTTGCATTTTTAATTGCAACACTGATTTTCCTTATTGCACAGCAAAATGTTGCATTTGCAATTGCAGCTACTGAAATCGTTCAACATCCGCCAGTTGGCCTCTTTATCCTGTGGTCACAGTTATTGCACAGCAATTTTTCGAGTATCAACAAAAGTTATAACCGAAAGCAGGATTTATTATGCTTATGGCCAAGACTAACAAATTTTAAATTTGACCACAACATTGTTGCAATCTAACCAGCTGCTGTTCCTAAAACTTCCCAGTCTCTGCTTCCACTTGCTGCAGATTGGCGCCAGTTTGTCTGGTTCCAGCTGCGCACTGCTGGCAGCTGAGGCAGAGCACTGACTGCAGGTGGCGACTCCAATTTTATGACACCAATTTGTTGACCCCTCTTTCTCCCGCTCTATGTGAGTTGGCAGTTGCTGTTATATTCTGAATGCAACACTTTGCTTAAACATATCAAATTTGCCAGCTTGTGTAATACATATTTATATATATATATATTTGTTTGCCCGATACTCAGAAGCACCTCACTTTCATTAAAAGTAGCAGGAAACTAAAAAGTTTGTAATTAAAGTTACAGTATTTTCTATCTTAACTCATTAAAAACAGGATACTTTTGCAATTAAATATGCCATTATCAGTAATGCAATACAAACATGGTTTGCCCTGTCAATTAATACTGATTATATCTTTTAACCAATGGCGTTGAAGTGGAAAATATAAAATTTAATTTATTCATATAATTTAATATAAACCACGATGAATATATGCAAATTTCCTTCGGTACAAATTTTAAGATTTTTGAACGGAATATTTTTGTGATATTTTTTGCTTAACTTGCACATTTCTTTTTCAATTGAAAATCTAAGGAATAAATATAAAAAATTAATTAATTTTAAATTTACATACACAAAGCAGTATGTTTATTTTTAAATACCCATTAATGCGCCGCATGAGACCTGTCCGAGGCAAACATTTCATACATTTGAGGAACTGCAGACATTTCCGGTATTTAAAACGCAAAATCGTTTGCAGAATTTCATTGATACTTTTGCACACCCTGCTGGTTTTTATGGAACTAACTACTTAATCACCCTATCATATTGACGCCATAAAAACATAACAGCAACAACTACAAGATAAATGTAGTTATGTGTGTGGGAATACTCAGGAGATTTGGGCAGTTCTTCCGTTGTATCTCTTTCCGAACTGTGTCTGTCTGTCTGTCTATCGGTGGATGTGGCTGTGGCTGCCTATTGGACAAGTATTGACTCGCTGATTATTTTTATTTGGCTCTCGCTAACGTTTAGATTGAGACATATAACTATGCCGCTGCCCTGCCAACAGAGTAAATATAAACATTTATATACGATTAAGTGTGCTGTTTATTTTGATGTTTGCTTTAGTGCTTCCGTTCCCATAGCTCCAACGGATTGGATTCTATGCCTACATCTGCCCGGTGCTAAGCTCTCTCTCAGATATTTCGTGAATGCCGCATTAAATGGCCCGGAATGAGATAGACAAACAAAGATGAGAGTTTAGCAGGGCAAAAACCATCTCAGGGCACATTAATGTCGACATTCACATAAAGTGCTCGGGTGTTTCTGTATCGACTCACGTTTTGCCACACACCGGAATTCGATTGAATTCCATTGTTGGTCAGAGCCACAGACAATAAATCAATAAGAAACTCATCAAAAAAATCAGTGGCAAACATTGGAAATTTGTTGTATATCAAATTGCTTGTGTGCTGATTATCTATGTCTGTGGGGCACGGACACTTACCCCAAAGGGGACAATTTAATTTTGTAATTTTTCATAAATTTTAATTTACCGACGGACAGCGTTCAATCTATCAGGCAGCTGCCACGCCCTGCCAAACTCCCCAGTGTGTCCGCCTTTGTGTGTGTGCGATATAAGTGTATGTGTGTATGTGATAAAGCCAAACACATTCACCATAAAGCTAAAATGAACGCTTTACTACAAGCAAAATTCATTTCATTTGGAATGCAAACCAATTAAACTAAAAGCATAATGTGACACTTGATTATACCCTGTATCCAAATCTATCACTAAGTGGTGTGCTAAATATACATATCGATATATATATTTGTATATACAATATGAATTTCGTATTTATTTACTTATTATGTCATTTCAAATGGCATAAGAAATTTAATCTGTCATCGAAGGTTCATCAAACAATAATTTTATATCATTTTTACCAACTACTAAATTAGTCACAGAATATTTTTAACGGCCCTGGTAGAAAAAAGCCCAAATTTTTATTCACTCGATAGATTTTAATGTCTTAATAATATCGATATATTGACAAGCATTTTTAAAATCCAGTGCTGCATAGGTGATTTTAGGTGTGTGTTGTGTAATACCCGTTTACAGGGTAAGTTTTGTGTGTAACCTCGTGTTTATTTTTGATATATATTTTTTAACGACCGTTTGCGACAATTTCGGCCTTTTTACAATTTCAATTTATGCAAATGCAACTGAAGACCGTTCTAGTAGCCAAGGAGCAGGCAGAGAGCCAAACTGAAGCCACAGGCTTTAACGCTCATTAGGGTGATCTCAAGCCCCACTAAGTACATCCACGGGTAATACTTATGAGGCTTGCGGAGTATGCATATCAAGTTGCTTGCATATTTGCAATTGCTTATGTAAAAAATAACAAAAAAAGCTGTTTGCTTAAATTACATTTATATGCCGAATGCGAAGCAGTTCCGAGAATCGAGTTTTGTCCAAAGCCAGTTGGCATTGCCAAATCATTTGTACAACTCAAGAGCACGAATAGTATTTTCTGGTATTTAAGATCATGAAATGCCAATTGTTAAATTATAAATATGAAATTGATATACGGTTACACTGGTAAGTTGACCGATATTTAATTTATCGAAATCTCTTCTTCTTTTCAGGTTGGTGGATAAGCGTTACTAAGTTGCTTTGATCTGTTCTAATTGACTTATTGTTTTTATTAATTGTTTACCTTATTACGATTACGATGGAGCATCATGTACAATTCACCTCAGGCAGCCGACTTCCAGTAGATAAATTCCTCGAATCGCATTCGCTGTATCGCAAGTCCAGCCATCCGAACTCCTATAGTTTATTTCGGATAATATCTGAACAGATGTTCGACTCGCAATGCCTGCATTACGAAGTGCGGCAGGAGTGTGTGCGGTACATGACGCTGAAGCGGCGAATATTCGAGAAACTTATTGACGGCGACTTTGATGAGTATGTAAGGAAACTGAAAAACCCTCAGACGAATGGCACATTGATAGAGTTGCGTGCCCTGAGCCTCATGTACAGACGCAATGTGCGCCTATACGAACCCTTCAAGACCTGCAGACTGGTGACTTTTGATAAGTGCTACAAGGATTATTTTTCTGTTTACTACTCGGATGCCAAGCATTTTTCATCAGTTTACACCAGTGAAGAATACAAGACGATGTGCGTGACTCAAGCAATTGCTTATAATTTGCTCTACACAGATGTCTTTAAGCTTCCCGATCTCAGCCATGCCGTTGATGTGATGATCTATCCTGAAAGATTCAATAATCGCAGCTTCAAGATGTTTCGATCACAAGATACGAATTGTATACTGGCCATTAAGAAGAACTGCAGCTTTCACAATGGCAGTGGCTGCGTTGTGTCCTGTGTGCTTCAAATGGTGTACAACAATTGGGATCCCATCACCTATAAGGTGGCTAGGGCACTGGATCCGTGCTCATATAGCAATGTAGAGCGATACTTACGCAATATGCATTGGTTAAAAAAGCAGCGAAACGATATTAAATTTTATTCTTCATAAATATAAAAATGTTTGTTTCTTAAATAAATAAGTGGATTGAAAGCACTTAACTGAGATTACATACTGGCCAACTTATTTAAAAAGTGTATACTTTAAAATTGATCATCTTCACTTAAAATGACTTATAAACATTTTAAATACAAATAAATAAGACGGTTGTATGTGTAAAAAAATAAAATTAATATTCATTGTTTCTCAAACAACTTGACTTATTTTTACTAGATTAAAAACTCGACAACCCAAATGTTACACATATTTATTTAATTTTATATATTTATTTACTCAATTTGATGACTTTAATTTATTCTGATATTACCACAGCAATTAAAATTTCAAAATGAGCAGACGTAGTTAAGGTCGTCCTATAATCCCTCGGAACACAACCAATACAGCCCGGAAAGACGCAGTGTCGTCGGTGCACTACACTTGGCGGATATCGCAGTCCTCGTCGCCCGGCTCCTTGCTCATCGTTGGACAATATCACTTTCCTCGCCTCGCCTATTAGCAATTACGTTAACTTTTTTTGTGGTTATTTTTAAGTTTTGTTTGCATTCCCAAAACATTAGTTATACAATTTTCTGTAATTTTATTCTGACTTTTGACGCTTCTGTCAGCTTCTGTAGCATTTTGTAGAGTTTCCCGAGGCCTTGCCACAAACTCAAATGGCATGCCAAAGGGACGACCAATTGGTTGGATCGTGTTGCGCACATCAATAACCGAGTAGGTCAGTATTTTCTTGAAGATGCCCTGAGTTATGGCCTCCTCGATGGCAGCATGATTAACCAGAAAGCAGCCAATCACACGCAGCGATTCCAGCAACTGCACTTTCACGTGGTAGACATTGTCAGCACGGAGTAGAACGCAGAGCATGATATCCGTAAAGGGCCGTTTCTCAATCAGCTCGAGCAGCTTAAAAGTCAGATTATTCGACACTGACTGCTCTTCACCCGAGCAGAACTGGCACACACTGGACGGCTGGCGCTCTAGTTGAGCATCGAATTTTGGATGGACTTCATGTTCATTCTTACTATTGAGTATGGTGCTTCCTTGGCCAACCTGTGTAGCCACACTCTTATTATGAGAAGTGCCACACGATTTGAAGTACGACTCAGTTGGAGCGTTGTCCTTCTTATCATCTGGTTGCCGTTTGGTGTTAGGAAACAGCTTATTCAATTCACTCTTGGATATATTGGGAGGACTGCGCTCTAACTTATGATCGAGTCCCGGCTGGACTCGAGTTTTATTCTCATTATTATATAAGAGCTCCAATGATTCCCGTGATGCATTGGATATTTGTGAAGGACTGACTAATAAAGTGCTTCCTTGGCCAACATGCGTAGCCTCACTCTTATAATCAGAATAGGGATTCGATTTGATTTGACTACAAAAACAGGACTTAACCGGCTCAGTTGATACGCTGACATTTTTACTGTCAGGCTCAATTGTGCGGCTAGGAACAGAAGCAGTTCCATTTAGTTCCCTCTTGGAGCTTTCTTGATGCGGCTGCTTTGGGATCCTAAAAATTTGCCAGCCAGTTCTATTCTGGTCTGATGGGGTCGACTTGCTGGCTTTACAAATTGCAACCAATCCAGTTGGGTTCTTGTTGGTTTTTATTTCAGGTTGTTTCTGAGCACTGTCTTTAATCTCTTGCTCTTTGGCAAGCACGTTGACGCTTTCTTGCAGATTGTCTACGTTTGCCTCCAGTCTTTGTAATTTATAATGCAATAAGCTTAGTTCACTTCCCAAAATTGGTATCAATTCACACTTTTTGCAGATTTTATCATCCTCTTCTAATTCACATTGTGTTTGCATTTCACGACTTTGTAGCTCTATATTTTTGCCCTCATCTTTTCTCTTGGTGGAGTTTACTATTATTTTTGGATACTCACTGACAAAATTTCGTCTCCAAAAGCCTTTAGTCAGCAAGAAATTCGGCTGATCCGAAACGACCTTCCCTAATTTAAAAGATACAGTTGGGTTTTCCTCTGCTTCTACATCAACTTTCTTGATTGGTCGAATCAGAATCTTTGGTTCTTTTTTTTCATTGGCATTTATTGTGGCCATCATCATTTCCCGATAGCTTGTCTGTGTGGCAGTATTCATATATAAATCAGGTCTGCCGTCTTCGTCTTTTGACCCATTCCGTTCGAGTAACCTAGTTGAGCTTGAGGATGTGATTTCATCTGTCTGCGTGCCAGTGTGCTGCACAAATATGGTTTCCCTCGATGAAAACTCCGCGGATAATTCAAAGCATTTTTCCAAGGCTGCAATCGGATCTAGCTCATCGAATAGGATGCAAACTGGGCGCTTAACACGTCTTTCGCGATCCTCATCGTTGCTGCATTGACAGCTGTTTGGTGGCCCACCTCCAGGTGGTTGGGCTAACGATGATCCGCCTTGCATTGTGCTGGCCATCCCAAAGAAGGCATTCAAAGTATCTGCAACAAATTACAAAGCAATAAACATTTCATATTCTGGCTGTGTTTCAAATTGCGATGCTAGTTAGGAAAGATTTAGTCTATAATTCAAAATACTCGCGAAATCTACGCAAATCTATTTAGATAAGCTATCTTTTGGCCAGCCATACATACGGCCCAGTTCATCGAATTTTCACTTTCTTATATAAAAAATAAACATTATTTTTACATATTAAATTACCTGATGATATTTTTAACGCAGTTGATTTGCATATCTGTGCAACACACGTGTTGACTACACACACTCCAAGAGTAAAACCAAATTGCTGTGGATATTTTCTTAAACCCAAATTATTTTTCACATATTTATTATTTGCTTAGAAGTTGAATTTTGAAAAATAAGTCACTTATATTTTTTGTATATATATATATATATATATTTTTATTTATTTAGATTGGGGGATGCAATTGCTATTAGGCTTCTGTTATTAAAAAATTAAAATATTATTAATAATATCTATTTATATATATAATATATAATATAATATATATATAATATTTTATTAATAATCTGAGCACACCAAAAATGCGTAAAAGGATTTAATTTTTTTGTGTATCTATCTCTGACCTTTTTTATTTTTTTTTTTATCAATAGCCGAGTCGATATAGCCATCTCCATCTAAGTCAGCGCAATCTTGTGGATCTCACAAAAAACTTGCAAAAATTTGGGTTTGCAAAACTTGTTCAAGATATATTTGTCAATAAAAACATATTTTAATTAACAGCTGCATTTAGGATATTTATTTATTTTCAGAGCTTATGATTTATTTAAATTTTCAGAACTTTAAAAGTTTAGCTTAAGGCAAATCTTACACGCTATTTTCATATAAATACAATTTCTAAACATTATTTGTAGAACTTTTTTCAGCGATATTTTAGATAAATATTATGATAAAATGATTGTATGCATTTCATCATCAGAATTTGAGGCGACCTCGACTTGGGCGTCGCACATTCGTCCTTGTAGATTCCTATTGATGTTGTCAACCATGTCGAAGGCATCAATGATCATCTCTGCCTCACTCTGGGCCTTCTCGCTCATCTCTTGGAGATTGCGTCGCAGCCGTTTGTGCTCCCCGTTGGCGTCCCGCTGCTCGCCCCGCTGGAAAATGTTGTTGCTGGTGCGGGCAAAGAGGGCGGCGGTGCCGTTGCCCTGTTGCAGCTGATGCTCCAGATCCTCCGGCTGCGGAAACTCCAAGTCGAGGGCATAGCACCGCAGCTGCTCATATTTGTCTTGAAGCTGCTGCTTATCCTGGCCATAGCTAATGACGACTGCTTGCAGCACCACTTCGCTACCGGGTAGCTGGAGGTACGCAATGACATCCTTGAATAGGTTCTCCTGGCGCCACCGCGTCTGACTGTACGGTATGACCTGATAAACAACCGTTTCTGGCTCTGGACTGTACTGCACAAGCAGCCAGGTGTGCTCATCCATGGGCTCCTGAGCCGCATCCAGATGCTCGTCGAAGGTGTGATCAAAGCAGCACGCCTTCAGATGCAGCAGTACTTTCTCCATATAATCCCGATTTTCATAGGCATACAGAACATGACCAATGCAGCCCGCACCCAGTTTGACCAGCGGAGTGCCGCCCAGCTCCGGTTTGGTACTTAGCCAATCAGCGGATTGTGCTGAAATAATCTTATGAACCATTTTGTTGCCCGAGGCATCCTCCTCGTTGAATTGCACCAGCAGCTGGCGGTCATTGTCGTCCGCATCCCGCTGTTCCTTGCTCATAGACACGAGGGCTGCATCCACCAGCCGGCGCTCATCAGCTGCCAATATGAGTTTTGCCTCCAGCTTTATGCCATTGATGCGGAATTCTACAAAACGTGTCATGTACTTGTCGGACACGTCCGACTCCAGCAGCTCCATGCTGTGCAGGACGCACAGACGCCTTTTGCCATTCGGACGACCGTTCTGCATCGAGCCTTCGTCCACCTCAGCCAGGAACCAGGAGAGACGAGTTACCGCAGCGCCGCCATTGCTTGGCAAACCACAAATCGCCGAGTCATCCAAACCACTATCGTTGCTAATGTTGCTCATAATTATGTAATTTAATTATATATTTAAAGTTTGATTAATTTTTATTTGTATTTTTGCTCCGTTCTTTTGCTTTGCTCTCGACAAACTGATGAACACTGCTCGCCAACCCACCCTTTTTAAGCACCAGTGAGTTTTGCCTTCCTCTTGCCACACGGATTAACAGGTACTCGACCCTTCTTCCAATCCCCTTTTCGAATTGAGTTTTATGACAGACAGTTGCGCGGATTTACCCAAATGTATGTCAAGCGATCGAGTAACAGCTGCGGGTTAGAGAAAGTGGCCATAAAATATTTTATTGCAAGTGTTTTGCTTCGATCTTCATTTTGCTAATTGACAACTGTTAAAATTGCAAGCAGCTGCCAAAAGGCCTTTAAGAGGCAGATCTGAAGGTGTGTGAGTATACGACGATCTGTATAAGTTCGCTTTTTATATATAATATTCCTCAACTAACAAATCGACTCTATTCTTTATAGCAAAATTAGAATTTTAGGGTTACTTTTATATTGTTAAATGAACATAGTCAAGCAATGTTTTGAGTAAGTTTTGCATTTGTCTAAAAGCTATATTTTTTCAACACGATTATCTTATTTGATGGAAGGGTATATTTTTAGAATTCTTCACTTGTACTCCAAGAAAATTAAACTGTCCATAGACGAGTGATTCTGTCAGCTCTTATAGCATTTGGTACAGGTTTCCAAAGTCTCGCTACAAATTGAAATGCTATCCCAAATTGAAGTAGAGTTTATTTGCTGTAATATTTCGACTTTTGATTGACCAGAATGCTTCGATTTTCGAACACTTACGTTAAAGACATTGACACCAATCGGTTTACATCAGCTTTTAGGCCATATCATCTAAAATTGCCTGCTACCAATCCAAGGAAATCTGGCACAGCCTTATAAGTGGGAAGTTAATAATAATAATCAGCAGCCGCTTCTTTTTCAACATCTATTTGCCACTTGTTGCCATTATTCGTAATTCAAATTGGATATGGCGAACTGTATATCATTAATATGTGAAATTTTATCTATATTTTGATATGAATCAGGGCTGCAATATCTTATCGTACATCTGCGAAACACTGAGTTGAACAAAAATGATATCGATAGTTGCGGATAATTGAAAACTGTTCTTGGAAATAGCTTATTGCAAACGAAGCCAACAGGTCAATTCGCGATTGGAATTGATTTTATTTTTAACATTTAACTCATCCCTTTAATCCTGACAGCTGCTTGTTTGCCCATTCCCAGGTAGTTGACTTATTGGTTGGCCTCATCCGCCTTCATCCCATTCAGGTAGCTATTGCACTTAAAGCATCTGCATAAAATGGCAAATGGCAAAGCAATAAAGAATTGGTTTTGTAGGATTTACCTGATGAAACCCAGATCCTGTTGGCAGGAGTATATAAGAACTTTGCTTACCAATATAAATTTAGTCTAAATTCGGACAGCAACAGTAAACATGGTAAGTGTTAAACTTGAGCAAAGATTTCTTTTGGCTATTATTAACTTCCAATTCCATCATCATTAGACAAATCGCCGCCAAAGATTGGAATTTGCGCTGAGCATTCTGCCCTATGATTTCAAGTCGGTGCAGTTATCAAAAGCACAAAATAAAGTGGAGGAGATTATAGCACGACTACGCACCGACGACACCTCTGCCGAGGAGGAGAGCGATGAGGAGAAGACCAGAGGCAGGAAACAAAATAATGCCAAAGGCTTCGCCGAGCAGACAATGCTCCATATTCAGCAATCCGATGGCATACCAGGTCCGAAACCCAAGAATATGCTGACCACATTGGCAACTCTGACTATGGCAGCTGAGAAGCTGCTGAAGACACAGTGCAAACTGGAGGTTGAAAACGATGACTTTTGCAATGGCTCGGACATAGTCTTGGATGAGGAAGCAGCGCTGGCCAAAGTAGATCGCCAGGAGCTGATGGAGAACAGCATTCAAGCACTGAACGAGGCGCAATTGAAGATGCTTCAACGTTGGGAGCGCTCCAAGCGAAAGGCTCTCGATCTGCTTACCATTGAGATCGAGAAGGTGCAGTCCATGGATCAGACACATACCCAAAAAGCGGCACACTTTGAGCTGTTCCGTGATGGCGCCGACGAGCACAACACTTCAACGCCCAAGACAACCGATGAAGATGATGACGTTGATGAGGAAAAGGTCGATGATGATGAGGAATATGTGCCGTATGGTGACGAGACCTGTAATAAACGGAAGCGACAAAGCAAACCCATTACATCAACTCCAAATGCAACAGTCAAGTCCACTTGTCCGGACTTTGAGTACGATCACGATCCCAACTCAGCCATGGTCACCATTGGACCCAATGGCACACAGATATCGAGGGCCTGTCTCACTGCCATTAACTGGGCCATGTCCGGGCCATCTATAACCCGAAAGCTGCTTTGCGAGATCTTCGATCGCGCCACTCTCGCATTTCACACGCTCTCTGGCAAGCCGTCACCGGCATTTAGGGATTGCGCACGTCCCACCAAACAGCAGCTGGATCCTCTCAAGGTGAGCGATCTGGTCTATCTGATGACCAACAGCCTGCAAATGACACCACGCGATGTCCGCACATCCATCACAACCAAGTGCGCCGATGAGAATAAAATGCTCCGCACTCGACTTCAGCGACGTCCACGCAGGACTCTATAGATGATACCATATCTTGGCCCAGCCTTGCATATGGCCCAGTGCATCGAATTTCGAACTTATATTTTATTTTTTAAACATTATTTTTGCACATCTCATTGTATTTGTTGCCCAGTTGAACATTTCCAAAACTCCAAGAGTAAAATTTATATCTTTTTTTTTTAAAGCAAAATATATATATATTTTTTTTTATATTTACTATCTGCAAAAAAATGTAAATTTAGAATTATTTGAATTTTGTCAAACATGCTATCAGCATTTATATTATTTAATTTAATAGTTACAAGTTTTGTAAAGCAACCAACTAAAATATATTATTGCATTGTATAATATTTTTTAATAATAAATTAGTGAAATTTATTATTATATATTATTCCATTGTATAATTATTTTCAATAATAAATTAGTAAATATTATTCGCAAATCCATTGATTTTCAACTAGCTTTTATTTATTTAGTTCGCATTTAGATACTGTGCACAACGAATAAATCACCAAGCATTTTGGGTATTTATTAAAAAAAAAACACTTTATATTATTTATATGGTCTATCAGCTTGCCAAGGTTTTTTCAAGTGTACAAAATATTAGCTACTTATTTTTCACACACATTTTGACAAAATTGATGAGTACTAAGGAAAATCGTGGAAGAAAAATAAATAAATAGAATAATAAATTGTTAGTTGTTGTTCTTGGCTCAGACCAAAACGTGTCAATTTCATTTTCTGTTATCCATTGTAAAAAATTTAGTCTGCTCTCGTTTTTTATATTTCTATTTGCCCTTTTGGTCAAAAACATTTTGATATGCAAATGCGATATGTGTGTGGCATAAAAAGGCAGTCTGATTTGAATATATATATATATATACACATGGAGGTGGGTATTTTATATGCACAAATGTTTTGGTCGGTCTGGTTTTAGAGCTGTTTTTTTAAAGCGGATTTTACATGCGATGTCTTTAAATTAGAAAGCCTGCCAACTCAATTCCACGGGGTATTCATCAAAGTGAAATTTCTATCAATCATAAGCAGAGAAGGCACAATCACACAATCAAAATTCTATTTGCGAGATGTGGCACAAAATTGAAACATTTCATACACAATTTGCCTTGAAGCGGTCCAACAACAAAATATTAAATGTCTGCAACTGTTTTAAATTTAAAGACATTTACTCTGAAATTGTGCATATAAAAACAAAAAATTGAATATAAAAAATTGATGGAATAATCCCCAATGAAATGCCCTAAATATGCTTTACTTTCTTGCCTACAAATTAAAGCATATTATTTATTGCACAATTTGATAATAAAATATTCGATTTTGCAATTGCTTTCCAAATGAAGTCATTGTGGACTACTCAATTGTTGTCGGAATATCTTTTAACAATCTTTAGTTAGTTTTTTTTTTTCAAAATAAAGTGTCAAATTCAAGCTCAAAATTTCAAAATAAAAATATACATATATTCAAAAAATATATTTCCTGTTTTTTTGTTCACTTATGGCCTGAACAAGATTACAAGAATTTCATTGATTTAGCTTAAACTTAAAGACTGTTGTCTTTGCTCTACAGCTTGTGGACATCAAACAAAGGACATCTCCTGAGGGGGGGGGATGACATTGTCAAAATTGCATGTGCTTGAAAATTGAGTCATTATTCTTGACAGAAGTCACATTGCTGTGGGTGCCGCGTCAGCAACCTGGCTAGAAATCAAAATCACACTTTTCGGCGGCACGAACTCGAACTCCCACCCCACCCCGCCTCGCCCTTCTCCTTGTCCTTGTCCTTGTAATCGTTCTCCCCTTCATCCCTTTGGAGCTGGTGTTCCCGCAAAAGTGTCAGCGGCAGTCGTGCGCTGCCAACCACAACCACCACACAAACTGGCAGCAGCCACTGTCTAACGGCAATAACAACAAAAAACAACAACAACAACAATAGAAAAGTTGCCCATCTTCAGTGGCAGCCCACATTCAAAGTGACTCGCTCCCCTCCCCTGCTCCTTCAAATACTGGCAATGACATTTACACTTCAGCTGCTGCTGTGCTTGGAATTCATGCAGATGATGAATGAGCGCAGCGCAATGCGAAGTGCTACCAAAGCTTGTCTCGCTTCGTTACTTAGCCTTTTTTCTCATTCTTAGCCTTCTTCTCATTCTTTGCTCCATTAAGTTTGTTGTGCTCAAATGTCACTATAAAGAAATTCTCCTCTTAGCCACACAATATTCAGCGTTCATCTTTTCTTCAGACTGCAATTGATTTGGTTAAACATTTGTCTGCTTTTTATTTTTTGCTGTAACTTTTGAAGTTTAATTTTTAAGCACATTAAATTTATTTATATACATTTATTTTATTTTAATAAAAAATATATATATTAATATTAAGCCACATATCAACATTTGAGATTGAGTGTTAGTATTTATTACACTTTTTACAAATTGTTTTTGGCTACACAAAATAACTTTTTAATAGACATATTTCTGTTTAGTTAAAAAAATCATTCCAATGCTTAATAATCCTCATTATTCACCATTCCATTTAAATCCAATTACCTACATAATTGCAATCTTTATAATTTTGTTTTATGGGCTGCAAGATCAGAATCGAAATGCTTTACGATACTATTACAATTATTCTCTGAATATTTGACATTAGTTTCTGGTACATAGCAATTTGGTGTGGATTTTCTTTTGTGGCCATGCAGCGCCAAATGAAAATGTTAATAATGGAAATGAGCTACCGCTGGCTGCCTCAAAAAAACATTTTACAGCTTGTTGCATGCTACCAGCATTTGCAGGCAGTTGCCTTTGCGGCGGTAGTGGTTGCTACCCTATACCCCTTACCCCTTACCGTATTCACCGCTTTGCATTGACATTGGCCATGTGCCATCAACGTCATCATCCAAGTCATCATCATCACGGGCATCATGGGCTTGTCGTTTTCAGTTTTCATTTATTTTTAGCGTCCTTGCACCAGGCAGGACAACAATGTCCAACCGCTCGACAACAATCGCCTAGTTAATTGAATTGTGTTTACACTGCGGCACCAGACAGGAATATGGCCAAACCACAGTTCCACTGCGCTTGGTATGTTTTTGGGTCTGCTTTTGTGTTGCAGCCAGCACAAAAAGATAAATAAATAAGTTAAAGTCATTCCAAATGTGGCTTGCCACTCGAGCTACTTTTTTCGAATTCGGCTTATGGGCATTTCGCATACTAAATTAATTATTAGGCAACTATTCAATTTGTTTTTTTTGTTTCTTTTATTCGAGAAACAGGCAAAGAGTGAGTGGGGAAAAAGTCTACCAAAAGTTAAAAGTCGAATTTGGAGTAGAGTCAAAACTCTTCTTATTACATTTCTGTGGAAATGCTCATAAAAAGTTTTCACATAAAGGTTGCTCACATGCTGAAAGTTCCATTGATTTTCCGTAGGTTTAGAAGGCGGTTTTTGTTTTGAAAGTTGTTTGCCAATGGATCGGATTGAATGCAAAACTCGCAAAACGTTCACAGCTGTTCAGCTTATTGTAACAACAATTAGCGTTTAATTAGCAGTCAGCTTACCTGACTTGCCAACTTGCTTGGCCACAAACCAGAGCCATGACGACACCAAAAAACTCATCTAATCTAATCAACTGGCTGCCTCTCGAAGGACATGCTAATCGGCCCAGAGTACTCACAGAGTACCATCAACATTTTCCTCAACTTGGAGAATTGTCCTTTGTTTGCTGCTTTCAATTACAAACTTCTATTATGTTTACGGCCAATTGTATAGGACATTTCCACAATGCTGCTGCGCCAAATGGCTTCCAGGAAGATGGTTTACACTTGCTGTTTTGCTATCCTTTGCCACTGTTGCTATTGATATCTCTGACTCTTAGAAATTCAATATACATTCAATAATTACATTCAATTCATGTTTAATAGAATTATCACAAATCAGATCATTAAATAATATTGAGTCAATAAGAAAATAAATATTTAATTTCCTGTAGAAAATACTTAGCTGAAATAATGTTTTTATAATGCTAATACAAATTTTTTTTTAAAGGGTATTTAATCTTCGGCACTCCCCAAAAATAAAATCTTTTTCTTTTTGTGTTAAGTAATTTTGAGCGCGTGCGAAATGAAAAAGTTTTTGCCAGCGGAGCAACTCGATGCTCAGCGCCTACAAAAAGTTTCGCTTATAATGGCAAAATGTTCGTGGCTGGAGTCGTACTTTAAGATGCCGACGGTATTCTCGACCAAGAAGTGGCCAAGGGAACAATGGAAAACTAGCCGACAAAAGTCTATCAAATCTACACACAATGATTGCAAGCTTTATTTAAATTAAACTCCAGTTCACATTTTCTAAACAGGGCTAACAGAGCTGCTTGAGTAAAAATGCTACTGTTAAATAACAGACACATTAGTAAAAAAAACGTCACTCAAAAGCACACATGGCCTCGAATGAATAACAAACAACAGCTGTTTACTTAACTCACTCAGCTGGCAGCGCGCTTAACAGCTGTTACTTAACAGCACTCAATTTACCAACTGTTTGTAGTTTTAAGTGCTGTGCGAATAATACGCGTCAACGCATTGAAATTGCCTTTTGCTGTGTGCGATATAAATAAAACGCATTTTGTTACATTAACTAAAATATGCTTTCTGCTGCTGCGCTAAATACCCATAAAAGGCACAACAATTGCGGCGCGAGTTGAAAGGCAGCTGCAAATTAAAGCCCCAGTTCCGCCGCCCTTGAATTCGTCTACCGCAGCAGCCGGCGGAACCCATTAATGACAGTGCGTAATTCTCGTGCGATACTCGGCATAATGGCAAAACTTTCACATGTACTGTGACAAAACTTTTTGGGGGGGAGAGTGGCAATCATTTTAATTTTTATGATCTACACAACGAGAAACTCCACACATTAAACCATCTATCCTCTCCATTCTTGTGTACTCTACTCATTAGATTAATTAAATAATACACACAAACATCTTTTTAGCTAAAAATTGTTGCGGTTCTTAAAAGTTTTATATTAGTTTTAAATAAATCGACAAGAAAAAAGTCAAATTTGTATTGGGAAGATAGTGTAGACTGCATTTATATAGCGTATAAGCTAGTCGGGCAACCTGGCCAAGAGAGTACTTCATCTTGCGTGTGTAAATAACACTTTGGTCTTATTTCTAATGCGGGGCTGACAAGTTTATGGGTGTGTAGATGTGTGTGATTGTGCGTAGCTGTGGTATGATTATGCGAAAAATCTAACAAGCAGCGCATACATAATATATACATATGTATCTCTATATATATATTTATTTATATATGTAAATGGCATATGCGATTGTTCACATTTGAAGTGTTAAGACAGCCCAAGTTATGAGAGTCAGTTGAGTGCGAGTCGAGTCAGGCAATGGAGCCCGCCGCGTGGCATTATCAATGTTATTTATGTGGCGTGCATTATTAACGCATTTAATTTGTCTAAAAAGCACAACACTTAAATACACCAACCAACATGGGCACTCACAATTGCCAAGGGAATACATTTATTGCGCGGCTGACATGTCGTATGTGCTATATATATATATACATATATATGCAGCAACATGATCATAAAAAACACGTCAAAAACCAATTTTTATGCATACATAAATGAAAATCAATAAAACATCTCAAGTTCTACACGTTTTTGCACATAAAATGACAACAACAAAAATGATGAAACCCTACAACAACCAAAAAAAAAAAAAACACAGCAAAAGGAGTCAAGGCGGAAACGCCATTTAAATATCATCCTCACCCCTCTCCAGACCAACGAGCAGTGCTAAATGAAGCGCAAAAATGGGCGCAACAATACGACGAAATATGCCCGGAAAGTGTTTTGGAATGCCATCAATATGGGCAGCCCCCGACGGTATCCGCCCCCCCCCCCCCTTTAACACTCCCAATTGTAATCGCAGGAAGTGGCAACATTTGAATAAGCGGCAAAATGCATTGACATGTAAAGCGATTTGACATTTCATTTGTCAATGAAATTAAATGGGACTTGGGCACACTAATGGCAATGAGCATGTTAACGAGGCTATTAAAATGGCATCATTTGGGTTTTTTTTTCTTTGTATTTGTAACTTTGCATAAAGTTCAATTGGAGGACTAATGAGAAAATCATTTTAAACGACTGACTTTAAATACAGACTTAAATAACTATTTAATTTGTTGTGTTCGTATTAAATTTTGGATTATTTGTTTTGTTTCAATAATTTGTATATTTAATATGTCTGTTTATGTATTTAAACAAATTTTAGTTAATAATAGTCAAATGTAATATTATAAAAATGATGCATAGAAATGAAACTTATATTTATAAAGCTGGTGCGTTTTTTGTGGATTATTCGTTTTGTTTTAATAATTTCTATATTTGATATATATATTCACGTATTCAAATATATTTTAGTAAATAATAGTCAAATGCAATATTATAAAATTTATGTATGGAAATGAAAGTCATATTTATAAAGATGGTTCTTTTTTTTGTGGATTATTCGTTTTGTTTTAATAATTTCTATATTTAATATTTCTATTCACGTATTAAAAAATATATTTTAGTAAATAATAGTCAAAGGCAATATTATAAAAATGATGCATAGAAATGAAAATTATATTTAACAAGCTGCAAATTAACCGGCAACAATAAATTGTTGACGCATTGAAAACTTCGATGCTTCGAAATGAAATTGTTGCCTTTAAGTCAACTGCTGCTTTTGCCATAAATTGCCAGTTCAATACATAAAACTCACACAATTTAATTGCATTGAAAAGAAAAGCAAAAAAATACAGAGTATATTGAAAAAATACAAAGGAAAATCATTTCAAGCGCTGCGCTTGCAATTTTACAGCTGTAAATAAAATGATACAAAAGGCGAAAATCGAAATTTATTTGATTTTTGTGGGACTGTGGGTTTTTCTGGGAAACTCACTTAGTTGCAGGTCAAGAGGCAACTGCAGTTTGCATAGCAAATGAGCCAAATGCAGCTGATGTAAGCCAAAAGCAAAAGCACACACACCTCCATCATCATTACCATCATCACATGGCACAATGGCAAATTCGATCCCAAGTTTACCGTTGCACTTGCCAACAACTTGACTTTTATGGCTGTGCCTGGGCTGAGCTCTATACGATTCATTAGCTATTAATTTTGGGCTGCCAACTTGCAAGACGAAAACTGTATGTGACTCAAAGGATTTCTTTTTTTTTTTTTTTTGCAATCAAGGAGTAACCGCAGACGGCTCTAAATCCTGTCTGAAACGCTCGAATAAATAATGTGTCGAAAAGTGAACTGATAAACAAGAGCAAAGCTGAAACCCGAATTTGTCAGCAGTCAATTTCCATCAGTGAAAAATAAACGTGATCGAAAAAACACTATTCAATTATTAATGCTATAGAAACATTGGCTATATGTGAAGACTTTTAAGTTTTTTGCTCAAGAAAGTAAACTTACTTTAAAAAATATTTCTTTCTTTATATTTGATATTGTATTAATGAAATAAAACATGAATTGTGGGTATTCAAAATCAACCACTGTGCCGACTTTTTAGCTGACAGATAGCGCAACATTATTTAAGCACTCTTCTGCTGAAAAAATAAAATAATTTATTTTACTATGGCAAATCGGTAAATAAGCTATATATTATATAGCGACAAAAAGTAAGCCAAAACAACAACAACAACAAAGGTGACAACAACAATGTCTCAGCATCAAAAGGGAAACAAATTCATGTTAAGAACGAAGCAAACAGGAAAACATGCCCCAAAAACAACTAGTTGTGGCAGTTCAAGATGTTGACAAAAAAAAAAAAAAAAAAATGTCCGCGGCTGGTGTACAACATGCCAAGGATCGGAAGCAGCAGCTTAGCGAGACACACACATAAAAAAAAGTAGACAAACAATAACAAAATTACTTTGAGTATTGGCGAATAGATTTAGTGGGGGTCGGAGAATGTGACACAAAAACTTGGCCGAAAACAAAAAGAACATATGTAAAAAAAAATGTCTTAGGTGAGCAGATGGAAAAAGTTGATTTCAACATTTCTTTGTATGTGTTGCATGTGCAGACATCTAGCTCTATTTTGGATATCAATCCAAGCCCCACAAATATACACACACACACAGCTGCACACAATGTTGTCAACGTGATTGCCTTGATATTGATACCAACAAAAAAAAGAAAGAAAGAAAGAAAAAAAACAAAGAAATATCTAAACTATTTTCTGAGCCAGACAAAATGACTGCTCGGCAGAAGTTTGATTAGTTTTTACACAGTTGGTTGAGACTTATAGACAAGATTATATATATTTTTTACTGATTTATTTTTTTTAATAAAGCGCCTAGTTTTCTTTGTCTATTTTATTATTTGTGGAATGCATAAATTTTATTTAGTGCAAATTGTTTAATTAATATTTATGACAAGAGTTATGCCTAAAATGTAATGCATTTTCGAGTAGTCGTGCATAAATAATCGGTTACACTCACTTCTTAAGATACAGTGAACTTTGGCATTGAGTGCCAGCATGCAGGTTAATAATTTAAGCTGACGGACAACGGGGGGGTAAAGGGACAGACACAAGTTGCGACAGCTAGCAACATGTTAAAAGTCGAAGGGTGCAGTGCCTGGGATAACAAGACGTTTGCTTACTGAGGAGTGGTAAGGGAAGGGGGGAGGGGGGAGGGGAGTTGTTGTAGGTTTCAGCTCAGTTGTTGCCTTGAGCCTGTTGTCGTTGTTGCCACTGTCGCCGCGACTTGCTTGCTACTTAGTTTAGCATAAAATTTTAATTTTAATTGCTAGCATGTGCGTGGCAGCAATGGCAATGAGAAAGCAGCCCGATAGGCAGGCCAACATGCGCCGGCTCCCCCCATTCCTCACCCCATTCCCCCCTGCAGTTGACTCACTGCTCCCACAGTTTACCCATTAATTATGCTTTTAATGAAACTTTTTGTCATAGAATGGCCGTGCGCAAAGTTGATTAACTCTCAGCCCGACCCCAAAGCGTGCTTTTTAGGAAGGTGTCAATGCTTAATGCACATCGTCGCAAGTCACCAGTTTGAGCTACATCCTCATCCAAACGACTTGGAATTTATAAATTATTAAATCCAGCGCCGAGTCACACACACACACACACACGCACTCGGCAAAGAATGGAATGGAAATTGCCCTTGGCAATCCTTCGTTGTGGCTCCATTTCACGGGAAGCCGTCATTTGTCTCGCAGTTGCCTCGATTTCAGTTTACAGCTTGCAACTCAATGCATAATTTCCATTTGCATATGCAACGCAAAAGTGTGGCAGACAACAGCTTCTGACTCTCAAGCGATATGTCATCGAATATTGAACAGCGGATTCTCATTGAGATGTCAACGCGTAAAATAATAAAAACAGCAATGCAAAACTGCGATTTATTAATTTACAAGATAAACATAATTGTTAAAAAATATACAATATAATATTCCATTTTGCCATTTATTTAATAATAAAAATAAATAATTTTTAAAGCAAATGTAAAATTTTCAACTGCATTTTTAGATGTGTTTCTTAAATTTAAACAATGCCCACTTAAAACTCGCAAATAAAAGTGAGTAAAATAATCGAAAGCGGATGAAAATCTTAGTAATTATTGCAATTTTCACATTGCTGGCATTTTGACAGGTTATTAAACTGTCAAAAAGCTGAAGCTTCAATCTGCAGCTTGGCTCTTGGCCAACTCAGCAGCAGATTGCAATGCAGTTCATAATTGACGAGTGACCATAATGTGTGTGCAACCCAATCAGCGCTCTGCCACACACACACACAGGTGCACACTCAAATACACAACCACATTTATTAACATATATTAAATAAACTGTTTAAGTAGGAACATTCTTTTGGTTTTGCTTTCATTTCAAACCATCAAGCATACGCAACGTGCGCCAGTCAAAAAAATTCTCTTTTTTAATTTAATTGACATTTTTGAAATTTTATTAAGCAAAATTGTTTTTTTAAACTGCGCAGCTCAGCAAAAACACATCAAGTTTGGACAAACAAATAAATAAAATGAATAAAAAACACTGATAAAAATATATTTAAAATATGACAAATGCGGTAAATAAATTTATTTGGTAAATTAAACAGATATTTAATAGTATTGTAGCTATTAAGTTAATCAGAATAAATTTAAAAATTAATCAATAAATATATCAATATTTAATCATAATTTTAATTCAGTTAACTGAGTATTCTTCTTCTTACTTTCCATAGCAGTTATATTGATTTATAAAGTCTTTTTGTGTATTATAAAAATGTTTATTTTTTTTAAATTATTTTCTCATGTGAATTTGCAGAGCTACGCATTGCACTCATTTCATTTTTCAATTTGGTCACGGCTTATGTGTGTTATAGGCAAACATACATTGACAGAAACAAAGCTCAACTAGGAGATATCCTTTATTTTTATTAAAAGTAGGTATTCACATAAAATGAGTAGCAAGCATACCCTGCATAATTTGGTTAATAAAAAATTTAAGTGTGATCCATGATTATCAACCGTTCTGAGTAGTGTATATTATATCAAGGAATATATATATTTTTTTTATTGCAAATATATATCTATTATATTGACAGCTTTACGGCATAGGTAATCGATAATTATCGATAATGTAATTTTTCCATTTTTAAGTAATTCTCCTATATACCCTGAAAAAGACGACATAAATTGAATATGCTGCAATTTGATTTAATTAAACATTAAAGGTGTTGGTTTTTGTATTATTAATGCACCAATTACTGTAAAATAAATGGTTTTATAATTATAAATGCAAATCACTTGCAGTAAAAGCGTATTGATTGAAAACTTCATCGATGTCCTTGAACCAGACGGCCTATGAAAGGGAACGAGCTGAAAGGATTGAAAGGACTTGAAATCGCAGAGAGAACATGAAGCATCAATTGAATTACATTTGCCAACTAAATATAACTAAAATGCAGCGGGGCAAGCGGCAGGTGGCAAGCGGAAACGGAAGCTAAGCCCCACTGCCCCCGCAGAGAGTCGCGTTTATCTTTAGTACAAGCAAACACGACACATTTCGCGGCAAGCTTTGTGCGCTTTTTCTCACTTTAGTTTTTTAGTATTTTTTTTTTTTGTTTCTTTGGGGCAACCACTAGGCAAATGTTTGCATTGTTGACTTTAACGGGTTGTCCTTGGCTCTTTTAGATTTACTGGCTTTTATGGCTCCTCGTTTACTGTGTGTTTAATTGGCGTGCTGCACTCTTAAATATGCAACGCTTCAAGCGTGGCGACTCGCAAAATTAATCATAAAATTGTTGCAAATGGCACACGCTAAATTTGCTTAAAATGCTGATGTGACTTTTTACACCGAATTCTCCATTCTTAAGCAACAAATTCCGTTGAATATTTATGAGCTGGTTTGGGTGTGGCACACACTGGAAACCCAGTCTAGTTGGCATATGGCTTGGTTTTTTGCTTTCCCAAATTTTTCGTTGTTGTAGTTTTTTGTTTTATGAGACACCATCAAATGCAGCAAATGGATCTTTGGCCCGAATGTGTGGGAGAGTTTTGGGCTCCACTTCATCCTTTGCCTTCCTTTGGGTGCTTTGCAGCTGGCCATAAAGCATTGGATGATGTCTGCCCTACACGAATCCTCATACAGCTGTGCATAAGTATCTCCCACTGGTTCCCAGTTAAATACATACTAAAGATACATAGTTTACTCCTATGTGACAACACATGTGATACTCTGCTCTGAGGGTATTAAAGCGAGACATTTGCCTTTGATATATATCGAAGTCAACAGCAGCAGTTGGCTATATGTGTTGTCCCTCATAGCCACAGCTGTCTGTGCTGCCATAACATTTCAGTACTGAAGATAAAAGTTATAGACTCAAAATCAAATGCAAATTCAAATTCAATTTAAGTAAGTAAATTATTCAATGGTAACTTTTATTTTATGATCTATAAATTCTGATATAGTTCAGCAGTAGACTTGGTATTTGGGAAGGAATACATATAGACAAAAACTGATTTATCAGCTGTTGCATATTATTTTATCTTAAGTAAGTATCTTAGTAATCCAACTTAATTAATAAAATTAGCTTAGCATTAAACACTATCTTAAACAGTTAATTTAAATAAATTCAAAATTCACAGCAGCAACTGAATTGACTGAAAATCCCTTTTTTTGTTGTTGATTACAGAACTGACTTAAATCTTGAGCACGTTCATCTGGCAGTTGCCAATCGGCACGAAACACACTCAAACATATTGGAGTAAGTGAAGTATACACATGTGTGTGTGTGCCTGTGTGTGTGTGCCTGTGTGTGCGTGTGTGTGTGGACTGTATTTAAATGATTTGATTAGAGCCTGCGCGTGCCTTAACAACCTTGGAGTGATACGTTCAGGCCGTGTGGTTTGGGTGATGTGGCCAAGACCCATGTAACGCATTACCTTAACTCATTTATCACCAAATTTAACAGGCAGCAAAGCGGGCAGTCAGAGCCACCTCAGCAAACGGGTCTGTTTGGACCAGTTTAATCGAGCGCTGTGTAAATCGTTTTATGTGACTTACATACGTAAATAAGAAAGGCTCAAGTCCTGCTCAGGTTTCAGCACCAGCTCCAGCTGCTGCTCCTCCTCCTGCTCCTACTCCTGCTCCTACTCCTCCTCCTTCTGCTTTTCTGCATACACTAGCAAAATTTGTTAATTTCATTTGCACAGTTTGCACAAGTTTCGTGCCATTGTTTGCCCTTTTGCCACTTTTGGCTTTTACTATTATTATTACACTATTTTAGCATTTTGGCCAGCATTGTGGCCAATTTGCCAGCTAGTTTCTTCACTCGCTTTGTTCTCGTTCCCATTCGTAATTATATTTGTCCTTTAATTGCGGCTCATTATGCGTACACTCAGATTATGCCATGTCCCAAGTGGCTCTATTAATGCCTACCCCATTCCCATTCGCTCCCCACTCCTCCCATAGACCTATACTAATTTCTGGACTTGTCGTTGCACAGATACAAGTGTGGGGCGTATCTGCTCATATGGTTGGCAGCACCACCTCCTCGCCCCTCTTTAATGGATGGGCGTGTTTAGTGGCTACAATTTAATCGGCAAACTGCTGCTATTTTTTTATTTGCTGCTCCTTTAGATGAGGGCACAACGAGAATTATTTTTAACAGCAGCCGAAAGAATTCATTTATTTAAAGCCAAGTGGAACATCAGCTTTTTGGCCACTTTTCCCAAAATGCCCAAAGATAGCAGTTTTCTTTTTAATCCCACATTTAATCCCACTTCGAATTCTTTGACGCTGAACCCTTTTTTTTTTGGCAGTAATCTTTGGCATATAATTGAAAATACGTTCGATGAAATTGTTTGCCAATTTGAAGAGCAGGCTGCCAACTGCGAATGATGGCAGGCAAATGGCCAACAGCCACTCAATTATTAAGTGCAGGAGTCAGGCAGAGAGTCAGGCAGAGAGTGAGTGAAATCAGATTGACTTCTGGCATGCTTACTTATAAAATAAGCAAAGCATAAGGAAAATTTCATTTGACTTATTGGGATTTTTTGTTGTACCTTAAAATGTTTATATTAATTATAAGCAAATGCAAAACTCTGCTTTTATATAGTAAAAATAAATGTTATTCATTTTATTTTTAATTTTTTTTTATTTTAGTTAAAGACTTGAATTTATTAGAACAGCTTATTGACACAGCGGACATTGAGTCTCCTTAAGCATTTCAATTGTTTAATTTAACTCTGAAAAAACTGTCTAGAGATGAAAAATATGCAAAATGGCAATGTGCCGAAATGGGCTAAGAGACGGAAAGATGACCAGACGGTCAACGAGTTTAGTCAACGGGACGAATGGCAAGTATGGCCTAAACAAAGGCAAGACGTCAATAAACCCATTTTCGTTGGCCACACAAATTGTTGGCAAATCTGCGAGCAACATAAATAAGCCAAGGAATAGAGCACTTAAGCAGCATAAGAGGGGGTAGGGATATGGGGAGGGGGGCGTTACAACGCAAAAAATATGCAACAATAAAAATGATGTTGGGGCGCTTGTAATGAGCTCCAACTCAAGTGGTCATCATGAATTTAGGCCACAATTGGCAGCTGGCAACAGGGCGTATGAATAATCGAAGCACATGCAACAAAATGTAAATTATATATTTATATTGATTTATATTTGTATTAAGCATTCGATTTGTGTAATGAACTTCAATAAAGTTGTGCAGATATATTGGAATCTGAAGTTTGAGTCCATAAAGCACACCTTGTCCAAAAAAAAAGATAATGGGGAAAAAAACTAATGCTCATTTTTCGCTCCATCTGCGCTGTGTGTCGACTTATAAAGTGGTTTTGATGGACTTGATGGAACTTTGTGAAGACCCTCTCAAACAAGATTAATAATATGTTGAAGAGAGGGGGGGGGGGGAGTGGTTCTGGTAACAAAGACCAAGCAGCTTAATTTGTCAGCAGCACAAAAATGATGGGAGACAAAACTTGGTCAAATATTGAGCAAATTGCGTTGCTTTTTGGCCAACCAAGCGTTATGTCAATTATGATTAAATATTTTTAATTAACACACGGACAGTTTTACAGGGTTGTGGTAGCCTAAAGGGGGGGGGGGATGAAGGGGAATGAACAGACAGCCACTCCACCGTTATATAGTATATGTTGCAGCTTATGCGGTGCTCATTAGCGTCACTTCTCATTGACATTTAGTGGCATTGGCATGATTAGCCACACTTGCTCACACTCCCCATTCCCACCCCCCCCCCCCTGCAAAATTAGCATACGATCTAGCTGCCATTCAGGCAATTTGAAATGCCAGTTTAGCAGTTGCAGTTGCCCAAGTGCCAAGTGGCCGGGTCCTCGTAAAAAGTGTCATGTTGACATTTTTATTCTGTTCATTTTTTCGCTTTCTTTTTTTTCTGACATTTGGTTTTTCACCTGGGCGCCTCCCCAAACGAGTTGGCCTCATGAATGCGCTTTTTTTCTATGTTTCCAGCGTGCCTTTAATCCCGCCAGACACTTCGGACAGCGACAGCATCCTCTGCACCTTCCTTCCCTTGCCCTTGCCTGTGCCCAGTCCCATCCCCGGTTACGGCGTATTTCATTGCACGGCTTTTTTTTGCTCGCGTGCCACACGCGACACCTTCTGCATTTTATACAACGCCATTTTTGATTATATACCCTTTGGGTAACCGTGGAGAACCTGATAAACCCAAATATTGTGTTATCTTTTCATTTTGGCAGTATTCACTCGAATTTAATGTCAAAAATTCTTTGTTGAGCAACGATTGAGGAGCGTATTCAATCTTGGAATATTGCCGACGTATTTTTATTTACTTAGCATCTTTTTTACCTCAAATATCTTTTCATTCCTTTGCCTAATTTAATTTGCTTTGCCGTAATTTATTTCACCGCTAATTTGTATGAATTCTTTTTTCGCAGCCGCATTAAAGAGACGAAAAGACATCTACACAAAATGGCCGGCATTTAACTGCCAGTAACTGGCAGCCTCCGCCATACCCTCTCCCCTCTCCCTTTGCCATACCTTTTGACATTTATTGCCTTGACTGTTCATAGTCCTTTTTGTGTGCTGCAGTTGTTATTGTTGTTGTTGCTGTAATTTGGCCACCTTTATGCTTATAATTAAGTATCTGGGACTGGGCGGAATTTATGAGGTTCGACAAATCTGTCCGCTGGCCTGTTGGGCGAATTTATGAGTGTTTTTATTATAGTTATAGCTTTCATTAGTCCATAATAAATCAACACAATAAATTAATAAATAACCCAGAAACTTTCTGGTTGTTTTCATCATGACTTGATTGTAATTTATTATCTCTATTTTAGTTATCAATTTTAGTTGTCATCTTGTTTAAGACTAATTAGTGAATGAAAACTTATCTCATATTTCATTTAATTATAATATGCAGATTTGCGGATTCAACGCAATATATTCAATTTTAATATAGTTACTATTTGATATTAACATTTTACTAAATTTATAAATATAAATAGCATGTATAATTAACAAGTTGCTAAATTTAAATAAAATTAAATCGATAAATTTAGGTCGATAAGCAGCCAACAGTTGTCAAATAGCGAAGACAGCAACCAGCAGCCGCAGCTCCAAATTGCGCAACGTAGCTTAGCCACGAAAAGCAGAGCCCACAACGCGTTACGTATGCGCATTTTAGCTCACATGAAGTTGGCTGCGAAGCGCATGATATTAAGAAAGTTAAGTTGGCTGCAAGCAAGTTACGTGAAGCGTATCGATTGTGAGGCGCCAATTTTGAATTCACAATAAGTATACAAATATATTTTAAACGAAAAGGGCTACTATAAGAAATAAATAAGTATAATAAAAGACATATTAATAATATGACAAGGTTTTTTTTACTGAATTTATTTATATTATAAAATTGACTACGTAAATTCAATTATATTTCTTTTACTTCTGAATGGGGTTTTCTACGACTTTTAAATAATATGAGAAACTTAGACGCATTAACTTATGGAAATTATTTTCGCCTCATCTCTTTTTTCCAAATCATTGGATTAAATCCATTAAGAACTTGTATAAAATAATTTGTATAAAATAAGTTACTCAACAAATTAATTGAAATAAATGTTGTATTTGGAAAAAAAGGTAGATCGAGCGTGGACAGCATGATTAATTCTGAAAAATGAACTGCACTTTGGTTCTTTCCGTATGCATTGAGCAAATATTGATGGCACATTTCCGAAAACTGCCATAATGTTTGCTCATATGGAATTTGTTAGCCAAATGGCAGGCAACGATGGCAACTGGCCAACATGCCAACTAGCTAGCTAGCTGACTGGCCAACTGGACAAGACAAATGCGGTTGTGACACGTGTTAAGAATTCCGCACATAGCAACTTTCCGGCTTGCCACTTGAAATCCCACACAGCAGCACTCCGCCACACCCGACAGAAGCGACAAGGAGCAATCGGCAGTTGGTAGTCGGCAGTCGGCAGCCGGCACTCGGGGAGGTGGCTCATGCATATGCACTGGGCACCGTCTGTGGCAAGACGATTAACATGGCCAGCCCGCCCAGAGACTGCAGAAAAACTGCGGAGCAGTGCAGACAGTGCAGACCCTTTTTAGTTGTTTGCGTTCAGCGCAAATTTCATAACAAATGACTAACAACATGGCCAAGCAAGCCATGCAACAAGGCTGCAACGACAATTGCAGCTAGATAAACAGCAGCAGCAACAGATGAAGCAGATGAAGCAGCAGCATCTGAATCAGTTGCAGAATCAGATGCATGTCCATGCTGTGGATTTGGAATCTGCATGTGTAGAGCGCAGCGGGGCCGATTAACTAAAAAGGATGATCAAAGTGCAACAGCTCCAGTTGGGGCAGCTATTGATTGCGTGTGGCAGAAAAATGCCACAGACAAAGCTGCCAACTGTGCGCTTATCTCCCTACATATATATTTATACAATTTTTCTTTTATTTGTTATCTCTGCCAACATCGCCAAAAGGCAGACAGACAGTTGGACGGACGGGTGGACGGACGGACGGATGGACGGTTGGACGGTTGGACGGACGGATGTACGGAGGCAGTGACGCTTGGACAGCGCCAGCTTAATATTCAATTTGTGGAAACGTTTGTTAAATATGTAAGTTCCCCCAGCTCGGCTGTCATGTATTTCCATATTGATAAGTAAGCGCGTTGCACGAAGATATTACCAATTCTCAGATACTCTGATCAACCAAGTATTTTATGATATAATTTAAAAAAAAAGCTATAACTGAATAAATCTGATAGAGTTAAGGGTTATCTCCGATTCCTGGGGGTTACTGAGCAAAAATAGCTAAGAAGGAAATAATTTTTGAATTATGAAATTGATTATATTTTTATTGATTAAGGTTTCATGGTGAATCCAGTTTCATTTGTCAGCTCCCGTAAGAAAGACAATAAAAATAAAAAAATTAAAAAAATATATTATTTTCTAGACATTAAATATGATTAGCATAAAATTGAATTTATTCCTGCGGAAAACCCATATACACTTTTCGATAAATGGAGCAGAGTATAATCAAGGCGCACTACCTGGCTTGGACGGCTTAACAAGTCCCGGCTTCAGATCCCAATACGCAATTCCAGAAGTCTTGGGGCAGGGGCAAGCAATCAACGAGTGGTGGCAGGCACGTAGCCCAGCTTCCGCACCGCGCAACTTTGCTGTTGGTAACACTTCATTTATTTTGATAACCATAAGATTGCGAATAATGCACATACAGGCAGGATAACACATCCGTCCGACCATCGCTCCCCCCCCCCCCCCCTCTTTATAAGTTCAGGTCAACCTTTAGCCTGTAGCTGCTTGATTGAAAGTGCAGCGGATGAATCGAGGCTATGAAATAGGGTGTCACAGATTCGATACGCATTTTCATTTCGGTGGTCAGGTGTCAGATGACCGCCTCGCCTCCAAGTTGACAACTGACACGACAGGCCATGGCCATGACCATGGTCATTTGGTTATTAGGTATGCTGGGATGTGTGCCTCGCGAAATCCGCATCAGGATTCAGCACTGTTGCAGGGATTTGTCACTGGCTTATCTTTGGGCTAATCTCTGCCGATGCCATTGACACTGGGTTTGGTTTTTGGGGTGCGCCAGAAGCGCTTTCTTCAAACACAATCGGAATTTCACATTTTTTTTCTGTACGTGTTAATATTTACACATATTCTTGTTAAAAGGCAAAATATCAAAAAACAAATCTTGTGAAATGCGATTATATATAAATGCCTATAAATTAAATATTCAGATGACAACAAATTATAAAAAATTAATTTATATTACAAATTCTGATTGATTTTAATTTGTAATCATCAGCATAATTCTCAATATCTAAAAATTAATATTATTTCCAACTGGAAATAGAGTTTATTTACGATTATTTGTTTAATCTTGTTTTGTTTACAGTTAACTTAAAGTTCGTCATAAATTCGCATAAAATATGCAAAAATATGCGCGATCTGGTCACACTGATTGCCATTTGCTGCGGCTGCTGTTGTTGTTGTTGTTGTTATTGTTGGGCAAGTACAACTCACGGCACATGTCATAAATCGCTGGTGCTAACTGTACTGCACAGTTGGCCATGTCAAATGCCTTGCCTGGCTTGGCTGGACATGGAGCTGCTATGTAGGAGAACACCCGTATGGAAACTCAACTGTGCAGCGTATTTTCCTATGCTTTCGCCTTATAAGGTTCGACTCTCAGGGCTTACCAAAAAAAAACGATAAATTGCTGCCCAGCTGTGTCAATGGCCATGGCTTTGGTAACAGTTGTTGTTGTTGTTGGTGGCTTGTGTGAATGTGCAACGCCTGCTGCAACCCACTGGCTGCATATAGTCAAATGTTTGTATAACTCCCTCTGCTTCTGCTGACTGCAATCAGATATTGTGGGTAATTTTTCAGCCACTGATTGTTCAGTTTTTGCCTTGTTTGTTTGCTCTTTTGCCAGCTTTGACTTAGTTTTTCCTGCACGAGGTCATCGCTTGCGGTCGGACCGCCCGCTACAAACAGACTCTCGACTCAGTCAACTGTCTGTCTGTCTGTCTGTCTGTCTGTCTGTCTATATATCTATCTAGCTAGTTGGCTGGGCGACTGTCGCTTGTATGTTTTCCTACTTTGTTTGGATTTTTATCAATTGCCGCGCGCGCGCACGTCGGGTCACATTAACGGTGCTTTCTCAGCGCTGCAATTTGATTTCGTTGGCTTACTTTTTGGGCTTTTCGCATGCTCCCTGCAACTTGGCAATTTCAGTTTCCCTGTTCTCCCTGTTTGCCAACTTACTTTGAATATGTCTTTGCAGCGGCAGACAAACAATTAATGTCGTCAGAAATGTGGCCAATGTTCCATTGTTTTTTTTTGGCCTCACCGCACACACTTGTTAAGTGTGGAACCACAAGAACAATCGCACTTCTGAAGATTCTGATTACATACATAATAATTTTCTACAATCTTGTCATAATAAATAAATTCTAGAAAAATTATGGGCGCATTTTGTGGAGTTGCTTTTGACACGCCAGATACATTTAATTATGTCTTTAATAATTTTGAATGAAACCATTAATAATTGCATAAATATGTATTTATACGCATTTAATTTATGATTTCAGTTTAACTATTTTACATTTGTATAGTTTTCGCTTTTAATTGAGCAAAGTATTTATATCTCTTATTTGACTGCTCCCTTATCCGACACCACAATTTAAAGTAATTACATACCTAATGAAAAAAGACATGATTAATTGTGTTAATTGGGTTACTTGCAGCGAGTGCAACTTATGTTTTTTTTTTATGTATTTATTTTTTTTACACAACAGAGCTGTTAACACCTTGTGCCACATTTGAGAAATGCTTGGCACCACCCCCAAAACTGAAGACCTTTGTGGTGCAACTGTGGTGCATAATAAGCCGATTAAAATGTAAATCTTTGAAAACTACAAAAGATCGCCTTAAATTGGGCTCTTTGCACACAAAACGCCTTTAAAAATCGCGAAATAATTTTGAAATAATGTATCTGTGTCGACTGGCTGGGCTTGGAGCAGGTGTGTGGGACGAGGCGGAGCGAGAAGGTGGGCTGTGGTCAGAGTTGGTCTGCGGAGTGTAACTTGTTATTTAGTGTAATTAATTTTGAAGCCAAAGCGCTAATTAATTCAGAGAGCAGAGCATAGCGCAAACGAATTACTTCTGTTGGAAGAAGCATAGAAGCATCCGCCGGACAGCGCCAAATTGGACGCGCTGGGCAACTGGGCAACTGGGCAGCACAGAAGCTGCCGAAGCCGCCTCACACAATTAATGGGCAGACCGAAAGCCAAAAAATGACGCGTAATTTCTGAAGAATTTTAGAAGACAGGAAACTTGCATAACTGTACGAGGCAGTTCTTCAAAAACTCGAAGGTTATTTTGCACTTACGCAATGCGACGGAAAAATGTCAGTCCCCAAATCAGAGATGCGATGGCCAGCAGAATCCAGCATAGCCATAGCCCAAGCACAACCTAACCCAAACCAGCATAGTCACTAGCAATTGAGCCAATAGTAACGCCTACCAATACCTTTAATTATAGTGGCAGGCTGCCCAGGACTGCCCCGGGTTGCCCCATGTTGCAGTTGCAGTCGTTGTTGTATCTGTGGCCATTGTAATTCTGGCTGTGGCACGTAAAGAAAACATATTTCAAACTAAACAAACTCATCAAAACGCGTGCAAAATTAAAAGTGAAGCGAGAAAAATGTAGACACTGTTGCGTGCAGTACACTGTAAACAATAAAATAGAATCTTAATTGGAGTTCACAAATCTAATGGTTGAAATTCCAATTTGCGGCAAGCACAAAATAATAATTAAATTTATATTGAATGCAGCAAAATAAATATAATTCTAGAATTACAAATACACATTCCAAGCAACTTATATTGTTTGCTGTGTACTGAAAGATCAGGTTAAACTGAATATGGGTAAATGTAAAGAATGCCGCTTGTTATGCGCTCCAAAGCGCCAAGGTCGTGCGATTGGATCGCTGGAGCGTTCAGTGGGGCTGCTCCCAGTTCTGGTGACGTCATGGCGTTAAAACATTGATGTGGAGATAGCATTGTCTGTGCATTAGAGATGGAGTGATAGAACGTGAGGAAAGCAGTTAGTTTATATTTATTACCCACCCAAACCAAAGGCAAACCGATAAATTACAAAAAAAATGCAAGTTTTCAATTGGCTGATAATAAAACACATAAATATTGGGCTTAAACAATAGCATAGCTTTTGTACAGTGTGAGGATAACGTCGCTTTTTTGCTCGCAATTATAAATAAAAATTGAATTTTTGTCCATTTTCCCAATACCCAATCCCTTCAGCGGAGACGCGGGCCAGATACTGGCGACCAACAAGGCGTTAAAATATAACTACTGTGCATTTAAGTGCCGATGGGCATTTTGCCGTGCAGGGTATCATTAGGCCAGGCCAAAAACAATTTAAATCATCTGCCGCAAACCAGCATAACATTATTAAGAAGCGACCAATCCCTCTGCCTCCTCCCGCCATAGACAATTTCATAATGGCCAGAACTTAATTTTGCAAGCAGCAAGTAGCCACTCACTGCCACAAAAATATGCAGGGAACGTTGAATGCACCACAGCACAACTTAATTAATAAATTAATGAGCAGTTTGCAGGCAGGAAAAACGAGGTCCATTCCCAAGTCTCAGTCTCAAACCCATCTGTACGAGATTAACTACATGATCTCACTAAGCGCGGCACAGGTTACCCAAGCATTTTGCAAAAGATCAGCGAGAAATTAAAATAAATGTGCAACGTGCAAATATGCCTAAGATCCCTGAATAAAAACCTAAAGCCGCAAACGTGTTGAGCAATCCAAAAACACTAAAAAAAAAACCCCCATACAACAACAACTGAAAAAACGAACATATTTCATTTATGCAAAAATGAGTTCGAAACCGTGAAATACGTGTCAGTAAAGCAGTGTTAAAAAAAACCCGATTTCTCCTCGAAATGACAGCTGACAGCATCAAAAGCAGAAATGAGACGCGTTTATAATTTGAAGTAACTCTTATTAGATATTTCATAAAAGTACTCAGATTATATAACTTCATGTACTGAACGACCGACAAAACTAAATCATTTTTTAAGCTTGCGTCATTTTTAAATTTCTTAAATGGAGACAAAATTGTTGACCGGAAATTTATTATTAAATTAATACATATTCTTCTAAGCACTTGTTCCCAATACATAATTGGTTTAGCATTTTGCCATAAACATTTATGTGGCTGAAACAATCATAAAATGTTGTTAGACACGTTAATAAACTGCTCACATGTCAAACAGCTATAAATTTGAATTTTACAACTGTGCCATTTAAAATCGAAAATGTGTTTTCCCAATGTTTTTCAACTGGTTGATTTACACCCGAACATGTTCGTACTATTTCCGAAGATACATGTTATAGAAGTTGGCTAAAAAAAAAGGAGAGACAAATACCAATGTGAGGAGTGCTGCAGGGTTTGGTGGTGGGAAAGGTTAATCATTTTGTTTTCACTCTCTGGTGTCTGCTGCTGCCGCAGTTTAATTATCACAATTCCCCAGACCAGAGCAACATGCAAACCGATGTTCGGAAGAGCACATAAATTGTGCGGCGAAAAGTTAAAGCTGACGGCGACGGCTCCGGCTGCGGCAGCTGAGCTGCTGAGTTGCAACACACACAACAAAAATCGAAATATTTATTACAACTTGTAAATTGAAAATCGTCTTAGTTTTTTGTTTTGACTGCTGCCAAGAGCAACGACTACAACATGGTCAAAATAAGAATAAAAAAGGAAAAAGGAATATTGAAATCAATGAAAACTGATAGCCTCGCAGGCAAGAGCCAAGTCATGATTAAAATAGGCTCGGCCCTAAGTATTACTCACTATGGGCTGCACTTGGCCAAAGATGGCACCGTCTTCGGGTACTTCTTTGAGTTGGAGTTTGGGTCTCTTAACGTGTAGCAGCTAAGCGACATGGCAACACTTAGGCTTAGATTTGACCATGCTGCTGCTCCTCCTCCTCCAGCAGATGTTGCAAACGTATCATTAACAAGTCACGACAAATTCGCTTTCAGACATTTGAAAAGCCAATGCCAAATTTGGTGTGGACAACGTCGACAGTTGGCCCCAGCATTGGGCATTAGATAAACTCCCAACTATCTCACTCTCTCCCTCTCTTTCTCTCTTTCCCTCTCTGAGTTATTCCAGCTCTCCCGCCCTTTGTTCCTGGCGGACTGCCAAGTGCCAAGTGCCAACCAAGTACATGGACAGGTTGGCCTGGCACTGGCAAACTGGTGACTGCCGGCGGCTGCTTTGAAGAGACCACCGTCAGTTTAGAGGTGTGAAAAATCTAAAATGCAAACACGCTTCGAGTGCCACAAAACTCTTTCTGCATCTGTCTGTATCTATAGTTGGCCACTCTGCTGCACTCCATCCGTCGTAGTTGCTCCCCTGGGCGCTGCCCAAAAAAAAGCAGAAAAAAAATAAAATAAAATAAAATAAAATTAAGAAAGAAAAAATACGAAGCAAAAATATCAATCCAAGGATTGTGGGGTTTGTGCATCCAGTATGCGATTCCCATACGCATGAATTATTTATTTCGATTGTCTGTTCTGTGCGCGCTGGGCCGGCATTATTTTTAGTGGCCATAAAGAGACACTGGATTTATGTGGCGGGCGGGGCCCGAGGTAGCCGATCGATCGCTCAAATTATCGCAGGGAGCATGCAAAATTTATTAACAAACATAAAAATTGCTCGAGAATTTATTTCATCTTAATTCAATTTAACAACTTAAACAGCCATAAAGTGTTCACATTGTAAATCAATGCTGAATTCCCCCTGTCCACATGCATCTGCATCATATTCACCTGGTGCTGGAGCTGGTGAATAGGGCTGCAGCTGGAGGTGGAGCTAGGAAGCAGTAGTTGTGGCTGTGCTCCTTCCTTGTGCTCCGTTAAATTTATGAGCTGTGCTTGAAAATGAGTCAAAACAAATTATGCCGCGGCTGATTGACAGCGCGTTCCTTGCGAATCGCGAATCGCGAATCTGGAATAGGGAATAGCAGACGCCGCTTTAAATGGCATAACCAACTCGATGGCGATTATGATGTGAACGTCTTTGGGATGCCAAAGATGTTCATCAGCGGGCCCAACAATTTTGAGGCATTAATCATTCCACTAAATATGAGGGTGGGTCAATAACTCAACTTCAATGGCCAAAAGCTACTCTCACTCTCCGATTGGCATCGTGGCTACATTCCATTTGACAGCCATCAAATCTAATCCCAAAATGGCTGCGGGAGATTGGTCTGAACGATATGATTATAACTACTCATTCTAAGAAAGTAAGATCTTTGCCAAAACTATTCAATTTGAAATTATGCAATGTTTTCAGTTAAGTTTCAATTTGAATATCATTTTTTTTTTTTTGTGGTAATAATTTATTGTGGATGGATAAATTGTGGAATAATTTAAAATAAATTTAAAATGGGCGTGAATGAAGACGGCGAATGAATGATAACGAGAAGGGGAGGGGGGGGCTTAATCTTGACAGGTGCAGCCGCTGGCGGAATTCTTCTGAATCCAGTCAAGGAATTTGCTCACCCTGGCATAGACACCAGGCGCATTCGCCTGGGCGCAGCCATAGCCAAAGGACACAACACCCGCGAGCTTGAAGCGACCCTCGTTAACAATCAGTGGACCGCCGCTATCGCCCTGGCAGGCATCCTTGCCACCAGATTTGACCAAGCCGGCGCATAGCATCACATCCACAATCTTGCTCTTATAGCGGGTGGAGCGGCACTGCTGGTTGGTGATGATGGGCACATCCACCTCCTGCAGATAGTTGCTGGTGGAGCCGCCCTCCTTGACCAACCCCCAACCAGCCACAGTAGCCTATTTGAAAAGCAAAGAATTTCGTTTGAGCCACAACAAAAAAGATAAAAATATTACCAAAAACTTACCGTTTTGCCATCAAAATTGTGGTTCACATCGGGCAGGCAAACGGGACGCATGTTGCCCGTAAGTGGAACTGGTGACTCTAGACGCAGCAGTGCCACATCATTGACAATGGTGTTGGGATCGTAGTTGGGATGAATTGTGGTCTGCACCACCTTGCGTACAATTCCCGGATCGTTAGAGGATCTATCCGTTTGCAGCAGACGCACTGTGATCTGATCCCTGTTGCCATGGACACAGTGAGCAGCTGTGAGCACAAAGCGATCATTGATCAGGGAACCGCCGCAGAATAGGCGCGGATAATGGCGCCCCTTGACCAGCTGAGCGGTCCATGGATACTTGTTGAAGCGCACCTGCTGTCCGCCCACAATGCGATTGGTATTCGGAGTACCGCAGACTACAACGAGAACAGATATTATAAGATGCCGGATGGACTGCTATCAAAATGAGCACTTACAGCAATTGGCCTTGGTGGTGCAGGGGGTAACACGTTTGCCCCGCGCCGGACGTGCTCGTTCATTGGTGGCCGTAGCCGGCGGCTCCTCCACTAAACTGACGACATCGCCAAACTGCTGATTGAGTGTCCGTTGGGGCGTCAAATATTTATATTGGGCCAGGGCCAGGCTGCAGCCGATGAGCAGCAGCAGCGGCAGGGCGAGATAGCTACGCATCTTGTTTGGAGTTGATTTCGGTGGCAAGTGACGGTGCTGTTTGCACCACACGTGCTACTTATATCCAAAATCCACCAGCTCATCGATACAATCTTTTCTTTTGTTTGCAATATACATAAAAATATGAATGTTTTATTGCTCGCGATTTGTGTTTCTTTTTTTTTTGTTGTCTTTCTCCGCTTTCTTTGTTTGCTTTCAGGTTTATTTGCATAACACTTTAAAAACTTGCTTCCAGCCAGAACCGAAATGGCAAATAAACTGTTGATTGTTACTGTTGCTTTTGGCCACAAGAAGTGGAGCAAACTGTAAGCCGCCTCCACATATGCCCCAGCTTGTTGCTCTTTAAATCCGCTACTCGAGTGGCATAGGCATAGTCATTGGCATCGTCATCATTATCATCATCATAATTGTCATAATCGTCATCATCTGCTTTGTCCAAAATAAATTAAAACCAAAACTCGCTGAGTTGGCTGTTTCAGCTGGCGATTCATTGCTGGCAAACAATTGGCAACATAAATTCTGGAATACTTACAGCATAAATATCCTTTAAGTGCCGGTTATCCGGTATCATCATTAACCAGCAGCCAAACGCCCGATTTCACGCTGCTCCGCATAATTTACAAGGCATTAACTTGCCATACATATATACATATATATATATATATATATTTTTTTTTTTTTTGGCATATTTTATGTAGCAGGGAATCTGAGCTGCAATTTTTTATTCCTCTCGGTTCTGATCATATTTTCAGGTACTGGAATGTCGTCGCTTTTGGTGTCTGCCCCCAAAATGGAGCGCCGCAGGCTCAATGTGCATCGAACGCTCGACAAAATAAATTAATATTAAAAAAAAAACATTAAGAACATAAAAAAAAATGTAATAAAAGCGTGTCGATCGAGAATGATGCAACATGTGGCACTTCGGATGTCGCTCGTGCACAAAATTGCCAATTCAATAATTTTTTAATTAATAAATTATGTAGGGCAAGCTGTAATCAAATTGGCCATAATATTGCACATGAAAAAGGCATTATTTATGCAAAATATAAATACTACATTAAAAATGTTAAAAAAAGGGCCGTAACAATTTAATGGAGTTTTTGTTAACACAAAGAAAAGAACCGATCACGAAATCGTAATTACAAAGAATTAAAATTAGCTTAAATATTAACAGAAAAAATGCTCTATACATTTTTTATAATTTAAATAACTGAGAAAACCCATTCATCATTCTGTTCTCAACCTACTTATTTTAATGGATTTTACATTAAACTCATAAATCTAGCCAATTCCAATTAGCCAAATTAGATTTATGGCTTAATATTTGGGTGATTTTAGCGAGACAATTCAATAGCTTTGTTCATATTTCTCTATTAGCCTACTAATTAGTTAGTTAAAAAATAAATAATAAAATAACTTTTACTCTTACATCAGCAAATTAATGATATGTAAATGAAAACATACTTAAATTTTGTATTTTCTAAATTTCTTTGTTTTGCTCATTTGCATAGCTTAAAAATAGCGAATAATAAAAACAAAACAAAGCAAATTTTATAGCCGATTCGAGTTGGAATCGTGTGTTGCATTAATGAGGAAATATATCAAATCTTTTTCAGATCTAAATTTGTATCTTCATTTTTGACGTCACTTGCTTATCTGCTTTTGGAACATCTTATTAATTGGAGCAGCTGCAGCAACAATTCCACTAATCAATTATGAAATGGAATAATTGCGTTTGTGGCAGCAACTACTATTTAAGCTGTTTGCAACATGTGACTGTTGCATGACAATTGCTCAGTTGTTCTGTGCTGTGGGCGTGGCAGCTTGACAACAATAACACGTATTCACATACGTTTGGTGCATTGAACCGGGTCAGCAAAAACGAAAGACGCAGGCAACAAACTTGTGGCATGCCAAACTGTAACAGAGAGTTTAGAAAGGTTGAATGGCATTTACCATTCACTTAAGCGGGGGGTGTCGGGGGGTGGGTGAGGGGGTGGGGGGTGCACACTGCTAGTGGCAGTTGCCAGTCAGTCAGTCACTCATAAATTTGCATAAGAAGAGAATTGCATTATTTAAAGCTGCTGTGGCACGTTGCACGTTGCAAGTTGCCAGTCGCCTGATGCACTTATCTAAGCGGCATAAACAATCAAGGCAAAAGCACAAGCATTTTAATTATTGTGTGTGACAGCACAGCACACAAATCAAGACTGCGTCTCTCTCTCTCTCACTCTCTTCCCCTCTCTGTCTCTCTCTTGCTCTGTGTCTGGTTTGTGGCTGCAACTGATGTGCTGGATTTGATAACTGCCAGCAATGAAGACTTGGACCCTTAGATAATGCAAAAGGAAGCAAGTTTTGTCTGCATTTCAAATTTGTAGCACTCGCAGCCCGCTGGGCAAACAAAAGTCTGGAAAAGCTGCTGCAAAGTCTACAAAAATGTGGTGCAGATGTGCAGCGGTAGCTGCTGCTTGTTGCAACAACTGGCAACATCTTCTTCCTCAATGACATTAATTCATTTTGTATGCAAAGCAATCAGTGACAGTAGCCGTGGCCTCTCTTTGCAACTCGGAATCTGGCTGTGACTCTGACTTCATCTTGGACTCTTGGCAATTAGAAAAGAGTTGGAAAATTGTATGCGAACATTGAGTCAGTCGGAGCGGACCGTTCGGTGACTGGTGACTGGTGACTGGTTCTGCCACATTTCTGGCAAACTGGCACTGCGCACTGATTTGCATTGCACGATTCTCAACTTAATTTAACATAAAGTAAACAAGGGCAGTTAACAAGTCAAATACAAGCCATGAGCGTGCGGGTGCCAGTTTTGTGACTCCAGCGCCAGCCCCAGCTCCAGCTCCAGCTCCATCTCCATCTACAGTTCCAACACCAGTGCTTGTCCAGCTTCTAACCAAAGGGTCCACACCACACAAACATGCTAAAAGAGCCATGCGTTGTCGTGTGACGTGTTTTGTGGAAATTCTCAAATATTTGAGCCTGGCTCTTTGGCTTGGCCCCTAAAGAGCTTTCTCACAAGTCAACGCCAGGCGCGAGACGCCTCAACATCAAGTATCGTGAGGAGTTTATTAAAAGACACGACAAGCAGCCGGCATCCCTGCCTCCATCCTGCCTTCCTGTCTGCCTGTCTGGCTGTCCACCTGGTCATTCCAGCAGGCAAATCCTTTGTGAGGTAATTGCTCATTTGAGTTATAAACACGCACACACATTGTCCCCTCTGCCTCCGCCTGCTCCATCCCATCCCATCCATGTAACCATGTCGCCCATGTTTCCAGCCACAGATGGTAATCGTTGTTGTTATGCCCACGCCTGCTCTGCTCCATGCTGTTTGCTTTGGGCCCGGCAGAAGGGCCTGGTTCGGTTTTGCATGTCTAACAATTGTTCTTCTAATTGCGTTTATGGCCAAAAGGAAGCACTGGGCAAGCCCCAATAACATTGGCTTGTAAACGCAAACGAACAAGATAATCTCCACTAGCGCCCAAAAAAGGGCCGGTTGCGTGGTTGGTCGTGTGGCGTGTGGCATGTGGCATGTGGCATGTGGCATGTGACATGCATTTGGGCGCAACAAACCGGTGCTGAACTCTGATTGAGTTCTTCAAATTGGCATTGATAGAAATGCGTTACACGCCGCATTTATGGTCCTCCCATTAACTACTCCAGCAAATTGACAGCAGATCCAAGAAAAATAAATAACATTTTTTATTTAAAATAATAAAGGTGCTCAGCAGACGATGCGCTCACTTGAAGTAAGTGTGTATATATATACATATATGTATGTATATGTAATAGCATTGCATTACAAATTGGCTACCACAAATTAACAATTGTTTTTTTAACTTTCTCAAATACTAATTTAATATATTGAACTTTTTTCCTAAAAGTATGCCACACAAAATGCTGTTGGGAATTTGAAAATCAGAACAACCTCGAAATTATTAGAGCTGAACTTTAATTCGAATGCAAAAAAAAATAATAATAAATGAATAAAATAAGCAAGCTTTTTAGACTACTTTCATTTTTGTTATTATTAAATAATGCACTGCATTTTTTTGTTTATTTATTTAATTGCAGCACAAACATAGCAAAATTAAATTCATTACTTTTCTAATGAGATTGTTATTAAACGATTTAAAAAAAAATGAATATGGTTGTATTATTTATTTATTATTATTGTATTATTTATTTATTTGTAAGTTCTTTTGTAAAATTTAAAGATCAATAAAAAATGTTCATAGTTTTATCTGGCAGAACCTGTCGCTAGAGTCAACTGCTGTTTAATTATTTTAAATAATTAAATTATGTATTAATAAATAAAATATTTGTAAAATTAATTATCAGTCCAAAGTTCAGTTCTAAGCATATGCGAATTATCTTTGAGGTTTGGCTGCACAAAATAAACTTTTTGTTAAATTTAAAGATAAATAAAAAATGTTCATAGTTTTATCTGGCAGAACCTGTCGCTGGAGTCAACTTTTCTAGCCGTTTCGATGGCTGCAAGCTGATCGTGCAATTGACAGCTTTAAGGTTGAGTGCAACAAAAAAATATCAGTAAACAAAACAAAGTTTGCGTCAAATAAAAAAAAGGAAAAAAAGCGACAGCAGCGGGTTGGGAATGGGTGAAGGAGGGCACACAAAAGCCACAAAAGGCTGCACACATGTTGCCAAGTTGTGTGTGTGTGTGTGTGTGAGTGAGGGGGAAAGGAGGAAAATTGAGGACCAGCACAGTGTCTAATGATAACTGCAGGAACTTTAAGGCGCGAGATTGCGAAAAATTCAACACAGCTGCAACTGCAACAAGCAGCCGCAACAACCCGACAACAAACCGACAACAACAAACAGCAACAACAAACAGCAACAACAACAAAGACGACGACAAGTGTCAAATGAAGCTTAGATAAATTTCAAAAAGGGCAACAACATTGGCCACATTGCCATAGAATAACAGGCGGCCAAGATCGAGTCGCAAGATCAAGTCAAGTATTGGCGAGGCATGTGGTTGCCATGCCGCACAAGTAGCCGCAGGGCGGGCTCAGACTCAGTTTCAGCATCCGCCAATTTTGTGGCCGTGTGGAAGGAATGCGATGGCCATGAAGTCTGCAGCTTGCTCGTATTTGAACTTGCAGACACGCTTTTGGCCCTTAACATTTTTGACCGTCATTTCGGTGATATCAAAATTCCAAAACCAGAGAACTGCTGAGAGCGAAAACACTTTGTTGTTTTTGGGTTGCACTTTCTTCGACAAGCTGGTGTGCGGGGTGTGCGCGCGGTGCGCGGGGCAGCAAAAGTGTAGATCAGCGCGAAATCTAATTTATGCAGCAGACAGCCATGCACAAACATGTTGCACGATGATGATGAAAATGCAGCAGGCAGCAAACAAAATTGTTGTTTAAAAACAACAGCAACAACAACAACAACAACAAGAAGAAGAAGAACGCGCGGTAAACGACAATCGCGAGGCGAACAACAACGACGCATGTTTTATGACTCTCATTGTCATTTATGCAAATTAGACAACGGCGCGGCGTGGCAACAGGAACAGAGCACTAGAATCGCCACCAAGCCAAGAGGTATCCCAATGATCAGGTTCAAACCGATGCTGATCCCAGCGCTCGCTGGTTCCAGCCTCTAAGCAACGGCGCAAATTTCCCACCATACCGAACGAATCTTTCCACTGGTCGTCCATGGCTGAGCTTTTGTCATGGACCTGGCCACGCTGTCCCTTTGCCCGGATAGATGGTTGCTTGGTTGGTTATGAACAACATGTTTTATGATATCTGCCGGTGATTTATTATCATTTGATTTAAAAAGCAGTAGACAGGACACACATCAATACTGCGGACTGCGGACTGTGGACAACTTGTGCTCAGCTCAGCTTGCAGACCGACCCTTGGCGTTATTTATAGTTTGGAGCGAACCGAGAGCTGTGAGCTGTGGATAGAGTCTGCATTTCATGCTTATTATAGAAATGTGCGATTTTATGAGTGCTCCCAGCATGTTAAAGGAGCAGAAAGAGTGCGACAGGCTTTTGGCCATTTTAATTAGCGTCATGCGCGGCATCTGCCTCAAAACAAAAACAAAAAAAAAACAACAACAACAGAATCATGCAAAAAAAAAAAACAAACTTGATTTGTGTCTACTTTGCAACGGATCGTAAAATGCAGCTAATTAATTTAAGATGCACCGCTTGCCAGCGTTTAATATGATGTCCATCTTGGTTACATTTCATTGAAGCTGATCCATCTAATTGTGCCTCCAGGGATCCAAAGTCAAACAATTTTTATGATCGGCTCGGATGATAAACAAATAGAATATTCAAGTATGTTATGGAAATAGGTAGAATAATAGAACCATAATATTATAAATTGAAAACAAATGCCTTTATTTACCAAATCCTAAACCTGGTTAATTTCGATGGGCAATTAGCTTGACCTTGTCGAGACGTGTCTTAACCATAATTTAAATTGAATCGCATTGATACAAGTTGATTTAAATAACAGTTGGAAGCCAGATCCGTTTGCATCAATTTGTGCTAGTCACACGTATTTCGCAATCAGCGACGTCATCATTAACATTGTTTACGTGCCAAGTCTCGTTCCCAATCGCAAACCCAAGCCCAACAAGCCCAATGATGCGCCTCCTTATGTGCTCATCTTGTTGATGTTCATGTCTATAAATATATATTTAGCAATTGTTTTTTTTTTATTTTTACATTTGATTTAATAATTTATTACCTTCACATAGCTTTCATTCAACGATGTGCAAGCTGCAACAGCTGTGGGATGCCATTGAAATAAGATAACTAAATAAATATTGAATTTATATTTAGTTAAGAAGCGATTATAGTAAATAAAATCTGGATTTACTTAAAAAAAAATAAAAAAAAAAGTTTATTTAGTTAAATGTAGTTTTTATGTTAACGGATTGAATTTATATCTAGTTAAGAAGCAATTATAGTAAATAAAAATCTGGATTTACTTAAAAAAAAAAATTAAAAAGTTTATTTAATTAAATGTAGCCTTTATGTTAACGGATTGAATTTATATCTAGTTAAGAAGCAATTATAGTAAATATAAATCTGGATTTACTTAAAAAAATAATAAAAAAGTGTATTTATTTAAATGTAGCCTTTATTTATTTAAACCAAGTCAAGCTAATTAAAAATTATATATTTATATATACTTATCCGATATATTTACTGACTTTTGTCTGGCTTTAATTTGTGCCAGTCACTTTGACCAAATCAGCAGATAATAAGCCAAATAATAAAAATAATTCTTATTCTTGCATAGCCAATTTATCTCTTTTTGAGCCAAGCCAAAAAGTTCGTGAGCAACATGGCCATAATAATTAGATATGTTTACACCTAATGCCATTTTGTTTATCGCACTTGGCCAATCAACTGGAAATTCACGTGCCAGCACAACATGCGCAGTGACATCATCTACATCCCCCCCCCCCTTACCCCCTCTAGGTTTGCATCAAATGCAATGGCGTCATAAGCAACAACATGGCTAAAATGATGGCCAAGACGCTGCCGCTGACGCTGATGCTCCGTTAGCTAAGGTCGCCTCTCTAAACTTAGCCGTTCTGCCACCCACACACATTTGGCACTGGATTTGGAGTCGGGGTTCAGGTTTGGGCTTTGGGCTTGTTGAGACTATTTTCAATTGCAAATTGAAATCAATCATTGACTATAATTTGGCACACTCGGCACAAAGAAGGCAGTTCGGAACTGCGACTCGACTACGTTTAACAGTTAAATGTTGCAGCAACGTTTGCATTTAACACGCGCAAATTGCTGTTGCAACAACAACTGCCACAGGCTGCTTCCAGCTATGGGCATGCCACAAAGTCAAAGTCAAGACAACGACGACTATTAGAAATTCTAATTTCGCAGCAACAACAACAACAACAACGGACTCTAGCAAAAGGTATTGGTGTTGTGGTTGTTGTTGTTGCTGTGGTAACAGTAATCAGCCATACAAAATTCACCCACAAGCAGCAGCAGCAGCAGCAGCAGCACAAGAGGTGGCAAATATGTAAGTCACGTTGTTCTATGTACGGCATACGGTGTGCGGGGGTGGGTTGGGGGTACGCTTTACTGGGGCTGGGCTGTTACCCCTGGCCAAGCTTTCTTTGGTGTTGCTGCTGCAATTGACAACAAACGACAAACGACGACGAAGTGGTTGCTGCTGCTGCGGCTGCGACTGTTGCTCGCTGTTGATGATGAGGCAGGCGGCTGTTGTTGCAGATGCCGCCATAAAAAATTGCGATAAAAAAGCGTGCGAATTTCTCACGAACAGTTTTGAAGCAATCGTACACTCAACAAAATTCATACTTAATGAAAAAATTTTTACAAACAAAATTTGTGCGCAATTCAGGAACAATTTTTTTTTTTATTTACAAAAATTCCAATTTTCCTAAAAAAGCAGCTGACTAATTTTGTTAATTGAAAACGTTCAGTTTCGCTTAGTGTACAAATATAGTATGGTTGTAAGTTGTACTTACTATATAGAGAACATTTTAAGCAGCTATCCACCTACCAATTGGAATCTACTGCCCACTATGGTATTTGACGTCTCTAATTCTTGGCGCATGTTTTGCCTGGCGGTATTTGCGCTTTGATTGCCCAAATCCAAAAAGCAGCAGAAGAAGAAGAAGACAGTCGACAACAACTGGCAACGCAAAACAACTGGCAACACCAGCAACAACGACAACACACAACAACAACATTTGCCGGCAACAGCATCTTTTGCCTTAAGTGGGCTCTGGGTCAAGCCATGGCCAGCACTGTTGTGGCACTAATGATTTTGGCATGGTATACAATTGATTGATTGCTTGATTGAGTGCATTGAACCGCAATGGTCAGGGCTATATGTGCGAGAGGAGATGCGCTGCAAAGGTCAATTGGTTTGTCTACTCCGTCTGCAGTTGGATCCTCGCTGGCTGCTTTGTTGTTGCCTGTGACAAGTTTTACATGCATTGCTTTCATAACAACAACAGCAACAACAACAGCAACAACAGCAACAACAACAACACCAATAGAAGCAACAGTTGCTGCAGCAACTAAAAAAAACTCACGTCGAGAAAATTGTCCAACTGTTGGGTTTATTATTTCGATTGTATAGTCAACACAGAGCAAGAGATAGAGAGCGAGTGCGAGAGAGATAGAAAGACAGATAGAGAGAGAGAGAGAGAAAGAGAGCAAATAGTGAAAAGATTGGATGGAACCCAAAGCACGTAGCAGAACTTTGGCTTTGTCTGCGGCAACTTGTAACTTGGAGCCATGCAACAGCCTCCCGTTTCCCTTTCCCTTACCCTACCTTCCCTACCGTCCCCTTGCAATGTGTGTCTGCTGCTGCTGCTGCTGCTGCTGTGAGCACCACTTCTAATGATGCAACCGAGGTCGTTCTAGCCAGCCTGAAACAAAGTTCTGCAACTTTTTTTGTTGTTGCTGTTGCTGCTGCTGCTGCTGCTGCAGAGGCTGCCTGGCAGGCCTGTGAGGCTGCCTGCTGCTTGCAATTCTTTTTTGCCACAGCCCCAGAGTCCATGCTTATTTTCTATTACTGCTTTTTCCACTTAAGGCCATTGCACTTTTTACGTGCAATGCCATGGAGGGCTTCTTGGCCATTGCCGTCGTCGCCGCTGTTGTTGCTATTGCTGCTGTTGCTGTTGTGTGGCTGGCTGGCTGGCTTGCTGACTAGCTGAACGTGCAAAGGTTGTGAAAATGCTGACGCTGTTGTGGAAAAGTTGGCAACAAATTTTGCGTCATGCTTGGAAAAAATGAAATGGAGCGAAAAAACGTTGTTGCTGGACAAAGCATTGACTTGGATGTTGTTGTTGTTGTTGTTGTTGCTGTGGTTGCTGCTGCTGCTGCTGCTGCTGTTTGTCTGCTATAAGCGAAATATGGGACTTTTTAGGTTCGTTGACTTTGAACATTGCATTGGCATTGTTCTTCTCACTTTATTATTTGCTTTGTGGAGGCAGCGGCTGCCGTTTTGTTGGCCAACAATTCGCGTGCAGTAGCCACAACAACAACATTGCTGCCTGCCTGCTGCTGCCTGCTAAACAAAGCGCAAATAATTCATAGCAGAGCTAGCTGAGAGCCTGGAGTCGCTGCAGTCTTCAGTCTTCAGTCTGACCCTTTCATTAGACGCAACAGCAGCAGCAAACAGGCAGACTTTATGCATCCTGCGCGTTGATTTCCATTTAAACGACAGCGTTAGAGAAATAGCAACAAAAGAAACAGAAGCACTAAACACACACACACACACACACACACAACAAATAGAAAACTGGCTTCCTTGATGCTATCCAATGCGATCCAAACGAAAAGCGAAAGAACCCATTAAAATAGCTGCAACTGCAACTGCCACAACAACTGCTACTGCAACAACAACAACAACAACAACAACAATTGCAACTGTTGCAAGTTCGAGTGCTGCGCGGTAGGTTGTTGTTGTCACCCCTGCGCTTTGGGGCATTTTGATTTGCTCGCCTCAACACGACAAGCGCCAACTTTGGCCACCAATTGAACTAAGAAAGGGCAACTAAAAGACAACCCTCCCCTCCCCGCGAGGCACAGCTGTGCTTGGAGCTGAGCTTTTGGGAATGCTTTAACACATCCTCTCGAGCAAATATTGTGCTCTACCCAACTGCAATATATATTCTAATGCATATTTAGGAAGCCAATGAGATGATTGATAGTTGTCCAAAAACTCCAAGAAAATTCGATTTTATTTAAATTGAAATTAAAATTGTGTTTTTTATATGTCGCACAAATTGTTTTATTATATAAAAACATAATACATATATTTATTTATTCAAGTCCAGACAAATCAAATAGTCCAAAAATACTTGACCATTGGAGAAAAAACCCAAATCAAGCTTGTGGGTTAGGGGTGGAGCAATTGTTGAGGCACGTCGAGTGGCAGCAATTTGTTCGTGCTTAGCTGTCTTGAACCTTAAAAAAAAAACAGCTGAAGTTTCTGCTATTGCTGCGTGCAACGCAATTAGTGGCAAATTGCATGGGAAATTCTATTTCAAATATATATGCAACAAAATTTTGCGCGGGCGAGTTGCAGCCAGAAGTGGAGCCGTGGCTAAAGAGTTGCATAGCTTTGCCTTGCGCCTTGGGGGCATATGCAAAATGAAAGACTTCAGACACGAACTTGACGTATTTGGCTGCGTTCTTAACAGTAAAATGTTGCAACGGCTGCCAGTGCTGCTCCTTCACTTGCCTTTTGCTTTGCTTGACTTGCCACAGCCTGTTTGCCACTTTTGGCAAATTGGGGAAATTGGGAGATTCAATAAGGAATCACTATGATTAGCATTTATGTGAGCTGTATTCGGCATTAAATTCTACGTAACTAGAGCCAGCCAAAATGCTTCCTTGTTGTGATTTCCTACTCCCTCCTCTGTGCCGCAGCCCTCAAACTCTCTTTAAACAAAATCGAAATCTTAACCTTAAACTTGGCGTTGCATTTGTTGCAAAGACAAACACACAGTCAAAAGCAGTTGGCCCAGTCGCATGCAAAGCGATCGCGCATTTGACGTAATGGGCTACAACAAACAACAACAACAAACAACAACAACAACAAAAGTCTTAGCTGAGCGCCAACAACTGGGCAAAAGTTCATTACTCCACTTAAAGCTACAAAGTTGAACAGTCTTTTATTGCTGTTGTTGTTGTTGTTGTTGCCGTTGCCTGGAACCTCTTTGCGGATTCTCAGATGCACCGCAGAGGTCGCTGCGCCTTCAACGCGATCATCATCATCTTGATCATCGTCATCATCATCATCTTGCTCGTGCTCTTAGGTGCTTTTGCCTTTGGTTTTTGGATTTAAAGTTTTTCTTAGGAACTTTGATTCGGTTTCAAGTGGGCGGTCAAGAAAGTTGTCGGTCGTTAGGGTTTATTTTTTTCCTCCTTTTTCCTCCTTTTTTTTGTAAATTCAGCAAACATTTTGCCAATATGCTAAACAAGTTTCGGCTGCACAGCACACAGTCCAATGACCAATGCTAACTTCTATTTCTATAGTTGGCTTCCGGCTCAAGGCTCAAATCATTTCAAACAAAGATGTGCATCAAGTTGATAAATCCAACCAAACTGCCAACTTCACATAAATTGCACGCCATCATACCAATAATTGGCTAGGCGAACGTGGCCCAAGCAGTCTGGTTTGGGGTCTTTGGCTCTTGGCTCTTTGGCTTTTGGTCAATTGTTATGAACATGTCAAAGTTAACGAGTGCGCCGTCAGCTATTTTGACTGTCAGCTAGCCAAAGTGTTAAGTGGCCACAGCAAGCGGGGCAGCGGGGGCGGCAAAACATCTCTAGAACAGCAGCAGCTGTTGGCCTTTGTAAATAACAATTTATAATCTTCACATTCAAATGAGCTAACTGGATGGAGCAGACTGTGAACAGTGGATATATTGCCATAGGGCAAATTAAATTCAACTCTAGAGAGAATCTCTGCTACAGAAACCAGAGCATATCCAAAGGGCTCTTAACTCTTACACAGCACATTTCTCAATGCTTAAAGGCAATCAACGAACCAGTTAATACCAAAACAAATGTGGACACTTAACAAATGTAAATACCCCTTTAAATCTAAAAACTCCCATATCATTAATTTTATTCGATTTGCAAGTTTAAGTCGAGTTTTTCCGCCTGAACCAATATAAAAATTTTAATATTTAGGGTTCCTTGGTTCTATATTTATCCTGGCAGCTGATCAACGATTGATTGCAAGCTCGCTGTTATATAAGAACTTAGCAAATATTACTTATTATAAAAAAAAACAGGTAAGTGATACGAACAAACAAAGATTTAAAATAAGCATTTGATGTAATTAATGCAAATGCACACTTAAATAAACAGCATTAAAATACATAATTCATTGTTTGACTTGCGTTGAATATCATTTTATTATACTTTGATAAAGATAGGATTATAGTATATTGGTTTTGTGATATAATATATATTATATGAAATTAATAAAGCAACTTGTCTTCCACAAAATGTTGAATAGTAAGTTGTCCTTTAATTATTTTTATTATTATTATTTATTATATTATTATTTATTGGCCAGCATCTCCCATAGTGACAGTCACAGCTACAAAGCTTATATCTCCTGTAATTAAAGAGCAACAATTACCAAATTTAGAAGCAACTTAACTAGATTATATCTACCACAATTAAACAACATTTCTTGGCTATTTCTATGCTAACTCTTATCAGCTGGCATCAAGGTAAATCGCAGTCGGCTCCATCCGATCAATGATAAATTGCAAATGACGCCATTTAGCATCTTAGGCGCCGATTTATGATTACACATACGTGACGTGTTTGGTTAAATACTCAATTAAATTAAATAAATAAAAAGCTTTAAAACTTGTGCCTAAGCCTGACTTGTGCCTCATGCATGGGACGCGGCGGGGCGTGGCAATGATGCTGCTCTTTCATGCTGCATCATGTCGCATGATGTGTGCAAAAGGCATTAAACACCTACCGACTATTAATAGCGCTAAAGATGTTTTGCGATTTACGAGTCACTTTAGCAGCCTCTGCCGTTGGACAATTGAAATATAAGCACACAGATGGAGCTGCCAGGTGGCAGTAGCCAGCCCATGTGTGCGCTATGATCTCATCTCAATCTCACAGAGCGCGCTGGGTAGAGAGGCACGCACCCGGCACACGACCTTGACAGCCAACCAACGATCTATGATATCCATCAACGGCAGCAGCTAATGCTGCTGCTGTTCTTTCTGTAGTATATTTAATGGTAATTATCATTTGATTACATTATGGAAGAAATAAAAAAGAAGTAGGAAAATTAGCTGCGTAATTTAGCGCATTCTCATTGCCTTTGATTTGATTCAGTTTGTCCCAAATGCAGCGCTGCTCATTGCTCATTGCTCATTGCCCAGCTATGCGAAATTGAAATGAAAAAAATATCAAAAAAAAAACACGTATGTACGCACATACATACGTTTTACATATGTCAAATTGATTTTCTGTGGCCTTACTCTGTACGCAATCAATGAGCTGTAACTTGGAAAAGCCTTTGAGCTGAGCCGATTGCACGTATCATGGCAAATCAGCGGAAACTTGCAATTTTCCCCAAGTGACTTTTGAGTATCGTGCGAGCTGCAAATTATCGCAAAAAGGTGTGCGTGTGTGCGTGTGTGCGAATCAGGCAATAAACATGACAGCTGTTTCTCACTGTGACAAACTGCAACAAAATTTTAGGTCATGAATGTATTCTGAATGTAATAATTTAAACTGGGAAAATCATTTCTATTGCTTAGATACACCCACCCCGTTTCTGCAACACCTGTCATTAGACGGAAATAATTATAATATCAGATTACAAAGCATTACTAAAAATAAAATTTAATACTCAAACACTGAATTTATCAAGCAGATCTTTTTAAAATTAAAGTGCTTATATTTATGTATACAAATAAGATAATAAAAGTCGTCTTAGCGTTAAATCAAAATAAACTAAGTTTCATTTTCTAAGACAAAAAAAAAAATTATTAAGAAAAGATGATATTGCATTAGTCAAAATAATTTAAAAAAAAAACCCAAATAATCTTAAAATACTTTATTAAGAAAAAATGATATTTCACTCGTCAAAATAATTTTAAAAAAAACCCAAAAAATCTTAAAATACTTTATTAAGAAAAAATGATATTTCACTAGTCAAAATAATTATAAAAAAATGTTAAATAAATTATACATAAGTGGCGCTTCATTCGAGATAATCTAATCCCTACTTTCTTAAAGTGCTTTGGATTGCATGAGTTTGCCACTTTGTAGTTTCAATATACTGTTAGATGGCTCGAACTGGTCACAGTTGGCAAAACTGCTCCACTTTATCCGGTATCAGCAAACAGCGAATGCGGCTCAAATAGTTTTCGCTTTTTGCAAAAATGCTTTTCAAATTTCACTCGACCAGCAACATGCAATGTTAATTTTTCAATTGTATTTCGTGTTGATGTTAGGGCAACTAAATTAAAAATTATCTACGCTAAATTATCTCATTTGTTTTGTTATTATTGTTATTGTTGTTGTTGTTGTTTGCTGCGGTTCTTGCTTTCATCAAGTTGACGTTGACTTGATTTTCTGCCACCCATTGTTTCACGCAAACACCTGAGATTCCAGACCAACCACCGATTACGGTACTTTCTGTTGCAGCCGAGTGATCTTGGCTAAATATTTAAGTACTCTCATTTTATTATGACAATAAAAACCAGTGAATATAACCAAAAAGCTATTGAGTGTAATAGCGCAGTGCGCACCCCAAATAAATGGCCTTTGTTGAATGCAACGCCAACAAATGTTTTATAATAAAAACATTTTAAACATTTAAATGGCCGCTGCGCAGCATGCGTAGACAGTAGCAGTCATTAAAAAATTTAACAAGATTTAACAAGATACATTTTATTAATGTTCCAAGAAGGAAAAAGTTGTTCAAAGCAATTGCCACTGCCACAGAGATACTCATTTGTCTGGGATCGTTGTAGGAAATCTACAGCAAATGAAGCAATGCGAAATTAATTCCTGATAAAGCGAAAAATTAATATTATTAAAATTTATGCAGAAATTAAACTAATGCAATTAAATCCCATATTTATTGCAATTATCTGTTTTCCGTTGTAAAAGTTTGGTATGAAATCTACAGCAAATGTAGTAAGGCAAAATTTATTCTTGATAATGAAAAATCAGCATTATTAATAATTTATGCAGAAATTAAACTAATGCAATTTAATCCACTATTTATTGTAATTATTTATTTTTGGTTGTATCGTTGTAAATGTTTTGTTTGAAATCTACAGCAAATTTATTAAGGCAAAATTAATTATTGATTAAGCGAAAAATCAGCATTATTAATAATTTATGCAGAAATAATTAATGCAATTGAATCCACTATTTATTGTAATTATCTTTTTTTTTTTGTGGTATCGTTGTAAAAGTTTTGTATGAAATATACACCAAATGTAGCAATGCGAAATTAATTCTTGATATAGCAAAAAATCAGCATTATTAATAATTTATGCAGAAATGAAACTAATGCAATTTAATCCCATATTTATTGTAATTACAAGTTTTATTGTAATCTACAAGTTTTTGTATGAAATCATCAGCAAATGTAGTAAGGCAAAAATAATTCTTGATAAAGAACAAAATCAATATTATTAAAATTTATGCAGAAATAACTAATACAATTTAATCCCCTATTTATTTTTATTATCTGTTTTTTGTTTTATCATTGTAAAAGTTTGGTATGAAATCATCAGCAAAATTAATTCTTGATAATGAAAAATCAGTAAAATTTACGCAGAAATAACTAATGCAATTCAGTACTCTATTTATTGTAATTACCTGTTTGCCATACACCTTTTAGGTTAAACGTTGTATTACAGGGTATCCACAAAACAAAAATAAAAATGACACGCGACATGGTCAAGCTTAAATTTCATGCACTGCTGATCGATGTCGCTGGGCTACTGGCTCCGATGACCTTGAGAGATATATTCATACTTGTACCCATTAAATCATTGTTGTTTTTGGCAAATTAGCTAGTTGACGGGTCATGCAAAATGGCAATATATGTACGACAAGTATTTATGCTTATTTAATATTTGTCTACAAAATAGGCAGAGTAAGTTTTTGTTTTTTTTTTTTGTTTTTTCAAGAAAAGGTCTCCCTCATTGCCTGGCAATATATTAATGTGGATTTGCCTTATGCAAACCATTTGCATTTTTTAAAAAGGCATTTATTATTTTTTATTTACTATTTAGCATTCAGTATTTAAAATAAGCATTGCCAATGTTAGCTTTACTTGTATTTATGGCATTTTTAATTAGGCAATTGCAATTTTTTCACCTTTCGATGACACAGGCGCCTTTTTTGTGATCAGCATAAACTTGTCTTATGCTTGGTTAATACCAGGCTGGATAACAAAAAAATCCCCCCACATTGCCATCTTATTGGGCATAAGGCTAGCCGGTTGCCGGTTGTTGCCTGCTGCTCCTACGGATAGATAATGTTGCTGCTGTGGCAGCTGCCACAGTCCGTGCTTCATTAGCATCGCGTTTTGTATTGTGGAATTGCGTTTACATAAAAATTGATTGCACACCATTCACGTCAAATAAGCGCCGGGCAACGGGTATAAAATATACGGCGAGACTTTTAATTATCTATTACAATGTATGCATGAGCTCATCTCACTATCTGCTACAGCTCACTGACTACAGAGATATGTCGGTGTCATTAGAGAATCACAAAAAAAAAAAAAAAACCCACAGGGCAACCATAAAGAAACCACAACTGACCACCAAGTCAAATGAACTTCAGCGATGTTAACTATTAGAGTGGATTTCGAACGTATAATTAGTACAATAAATTTATTATGGTAAATAAGAATTAATTTTAGGTTAAAGCCTTGAGGCTAATATGGCTAATAATCATTGTTATCGTAAATTACTCACAGAGACAGGTGTAAAATCATTTTTTCACACATATGAAAAACCCGATGTTTTAGCTTATTAAAAATCTAGCTTTCAAAACACCTGACAGCAAGTTGAATTACTTTGAATACTTTAAGCACTTGCATTTTTTTCATATTGTTTTTGAATCGAATAATAATAAGTAATATTTTATTTTTAAGAATTAATTCTCATCAGCTCATTTGCATATTTTATTCAAATATTAGGTTAGTCATGTCAAGACTTAGTCAACCATTAAAAAAATAAATAATCAAATAATTTTTTTAGCTCTTCATACTTTTTTTATAATGCTTCTCTCACTTTTTTTTTGTTCGTCAGCAATTAATTTCACAAGATCATTTAAATTCAATAGCGTGTAAATTACTTTGGCCATGTCATGCTATTAAACGTAAAATTACAAAGATGTGCAAATATTTCGCTCGTTAGTTGAGATGCTAAAATGATATCATAATGATATCATAATACTCATCAAGAAGTACCAAGCAAAAAAAACATTGATGACAAAGATGCAAATCAGCAAAAAATTATGTTGAAGGAAGCATTCGACACTTGTAAAGACATTTCAGCTTAAAGGCAAATAATAATAATTTGAAAAAAACACAAATATTCTAAATATTAAGTGGTGAATGTCATACAATGATCTATCAATGGATGAAAGTTAATTAAGTTGCCTTCTTGAGGGTTCAAGGAACTGAACCACAAATAAGAAAATACTCAATGGCCAAAAGGCGCCGCTACAACAAGACGCCAAGTAAAAGTCGCCTTCAACACCAACAGCGAGCCAATTGTTAATGGGCTAAAAAGGAGTGTACAGCTGGAGAGAAGGGGGGGTAAGCAAAATAAATGAATTCTCATTGAAAAAGTCATAATTCTTAAGGCCAGAAATGGCCAGAAACCACGGGGAATCATTAAAATTGTCTGTTGTGCGCATGTCAAACACGAGAGCATTCTCCCAAAAGAGGGGTTAGGAAGAGGAGAAGGTAGGGCTACATACAAACAGAGCCCCGATCAGCACGCGATTTGTAGGAACAAGATATAAACGACATGTACACTGAATACAACAGCAAATGAACAAATGCGAAGGAGAGTGCGGGTGGGGAAAGGGGGAATCGATAGCAGTTATGAATCATTACTCTTTGAGCCAAGTACAAAACAGGCCACCAATGAACGCACTCGAAGAGAATCGAGAATTGAGAATCGAGAATTGAACGACGCACCATCTCTTGGGGCAAGCAGATTATTGACTCTTGATTATCATAAAGTGATTTGTTTACCCAATTCGAAGATGAAGTTGAAGCTTGGCCCAGAAGTGTTTGTTTGCTTGTTTATGGCCACTTTCAGATAGCTCGCATAGCTCGGGGCCAATAACTGTGCCACTTCTAGGCACCGTCGCCAGTCGAAATGTTGCCTGCCTGTATTACGCGCACTACCTGCCGCTGCCACATTAAAGATCCATAAAAGTGGCTAAAATTTTTAATTTCAATTTAAATCTGCGGCACGTATTCTGTCAACTTGAATTTTTGCGCGTCGTATTCGTTCCAATTTGGGGTTGGCTGTGGGCGTGGATGTGTTGACATTTTGTAGCACAGTTCCACAGTCAATCAAGCCATCAATCAGTCAGTCAGTCAGTCGCTTGCGTAACACTTAAATACCGCACGTGATCGTTTGCCAACTAGACCAAAAAAAATCCGCACAAAATGGGAAATTGTCGTGCATTGAGCACAATGAACTCTGTCTCCTTCTTACCAGATATAACAAAATTATTTAATTGCATAATTTGAAGTCGATTGCCATTTCATCTTCTTCATCTTTTTTTGCTTCAAGAACATAGCTTCCAGCGATTTCAGCACTATTTTGCTGCTCTTTCTCCTAAAATTATTAAAAAGCAATTTATTCGTTTTTGCCAGCTACATAAAACATTAGCCAATTTCAATAGAATTCGACTGCCTTATTAAACTATTTTTTAACTGATTTTACGGAAGTCATTTTTGTTACGATTTTTAATAATGTGATATTTTATATATTGATAGTAAAAAAAATTAATTTTTTAGTTCAATTGCAAAACAAATTTGTTGCTAAAAAAATATTTAAAATCCATATATCTCCATTTTAATTGGGATAGTAAAGCAAAGAAAAGCTGAATAAATATAAAAAAGAAACAGACATTAATATTAAGATTCAAATTGTGTTTTTTAACTTTTAAGATCTTAATTAAGTTATAAAATAAAAAATTATAAAAAAATCTTGACACTTTCTTTTTTTTTTTTGCATATAATTCTCATGCCAACATTCTTAACAATGGCCGCCAAACTTTGTCGGCTAAAAAACATGTGTTTTGATGATCTCATCAAAAACTTCTTGGCTAATTCAAAGAATAAACGCAGACAAGCAGAATTCCGCTTTGGTTTTGTACAAAGCTGTCCGCCTCGAAAGGAAATGAGTAAATTTTGTATATTTTTATACAGTATTTTGGGGATTGTATTTTGTTTCTGCTTTGTTCTAATTGCGCTTGACTAACTTTTAATAGTAGTGTTTGGTTATAGGTTATTAATCAAAGTGTTTTTTTTTATATTTTATTTTCACAGCCTGCTTACATAATTATGTATATATGGAAGCTGAGAAACTAGAGATTGATATGATGTCACTTTGTGTTTTGCCGTGTAATTTGTCACTCTCTTAAGCCGCCAGCCGACATCCGTCTAAACACCTACTCCTTGCTGAGGCAGTGGCCAAAGTTGACTGAGGAGAACTGAGGAGCTGCGACCATGTTGATTCCACATCCATAAACTGCGCGCTTGTTTGTTGGTTTTTAATTGGCAGCGCCATAATCTATCATTAATTTTGCCATAAATTGTTTCCATCAATGCGATCCGGTTGCCTACACTTACTCTCTCCATCTCCATCTCCATCTCTATCCCACTCTGTCTATGTGTAGCAGCAGTCCCACTCCCTATGATGGTATTTTATTTATTTTTATTTTTCTATAAAGCGTTCCTTTTTATCTGCGTTTGCAAGATTTATGCGCGCGGCTATAAAATAATATGCTGCCAAGACAAGGCCGTGTACTTGGGCAGTTCTGCTCCTTTTAGGCCACTCTGCGGCATTGGCTGCCGTTCCTACAGCAGCCGTCTCATCCTTTGGGCCAATGCCAACTATTTAACTCAGCTAAAAATAGCAGTCAACACAAACACACACACACACACACACATACACAGCTATACAAAGCAAAGCAATTGCAATCACTCAGTTTGTTGCTTAAGTCTTTTGTTTTATTTTTGTTTGCATTTTTCAGTGTCAGGAGCCGGCGCAGACGAGCAGTCGAGCAACAGACAATTGGCAAGGGATCCATCCTCTCTCACCAAAAGTGAGTTATGCAGTTCACAGTGCATAGAAAATATTTTACGTTAAGAAAAAAAAAAACACATTCAAAGAAACGCTAAATCAGCCGGCAATGCGAAATATTTTTGGCATCTATGCATTGATAAATATCTGAGGATTTCTCTGTGCGAGCGTTGGTCTGGTTTAAGTTGTCTTGGCCTGGTCCGTCAAATGCGTACGAAAAGCTGTCTACAAGAGTTCAATAAAGCAACACACTTTTTTAATAACACCATTGATACGTCATTAAATTAATAGTGTTGTTACAACTAGAAGTATTTACTTGGCTAACGGTCTACTCGGTTTTAGCCGTTAAAGACGAACAAGCATTTGAGCCACATAGCTGCAGGGTAAAACAGATTCTTTATTGCACTTTTGGCGCACCTCTATAATTATCTTTAGCATATTAAATTGATAAAAAAAAAATTACTTACATGCAAATTGTGGTCATTTAATGATAAAATCTTTCTCTCAGTGTTGCAGCAACAACATAAATGGTTCTCGTGCCAATGGCTGCCGATCAGCCTAAAAGTAATTGAATAACTAGCAATGACAGCATTCTAATCCCTGTTTGGCTGTCAAAAACTAAGTTTTAGATTTGAAAGTTTTAAGTAAAAACAAAAACGTAAAAGAAAAAAATTGATTAATAATAAAAATAATTAAAAGCAATTTTACAATAAAATTCTACTCATTGGCTTCTGCTTAATCTGTCTGAAAAGCTTCTCCTGCAAGTCGATCGACTTATTTGCATGGGGCATGCCACTCTGAAGGGTTACTCAGGTCTCAGTTTCTTCGATAAGCCTACAGATTTAATACTTAGTTGATTGTGCGTGCGTTTGTGTGTGTGTGTGCGTGTGTGTTGTTGTGCCTAGCACTTTGCACATGCTGCGGTATTCATTTATTATCCTACCTCAACAGATTGACAGCCGCAAGAGCAATGCTGACCAAGCTGATGTGGAGTAACTGCATCAACAGGGGGCAAGAACCGCACTCATGCAACAGGAATAGTTGCTGATTTCCGTATTTTCTTTTTGGTTTATTTTTTTTTGTCTGTCGTCAAATTGCTTAATTTCAATGCGCATTCATTTATGCAAATTGTGGGCATTGCACAAAATATTTAAATATTTTTATGACTTAATAAAACATTTTTATTAAATTCGAGCAGTCGCATTTGAAATGCAAATTGCATTCATGCCACAAGGCAGACGTCTCTGCGCCTCTGGTCATCTGCTTTTGTCTTCACAATTTGAAATACCTTTGAATTGCAACTGCCAATCGTGCATGAAGTCCAAGTCCAAGTCCAAGTCCAATTCCAATTCCAACTGCAAGCATGAGTCCCGCTGTCCAATTGTCCAATTGTCCCACAGTCCATACCAGTTGAGCGAACGTAAATGTTTAAAACATTTAGCGCCGTGCACTTTCCTTGCAGGACTGGCATATAATTTAAATTTATAACAAATAATAAGAGTAAACCCACTAAAAGGTTGGGCCTCAACGAACAAATGTCGCACCTACAACTACAGAAAAACGAAGGAATTGTAAATGTCAGTCTGTGAATTGGTTAACTAATAAATCTACATTGGATTAAAAAAAATTAAGAAATTGAGAGAAGAGAAGATATAAAAGAGCGTTGATTAATTTAGTAAAATTTAGAATTTAGAATTTAGAAAATTTAGAATGTATGCTAAATGTTTTTATTTTTAGTAAATATACAATTAAGTCGGATTTTGATTATAGGCTTAAAATTTATTATTAGCACTCAATAATTGGTTTATTTTTAATGAGAACGGGTTGAAATCTTTACGTTACTTAACTGTGTAAAATTTAAAGCTATTTTCATTTTATACATTAATTGATTAACAAACACATTAATAAATTTAAGTATGTCAAGCTTACAACAAAATGCATATGCTTGACTTTCAGCAGGGTATATTCATATATTATGTACGTAATACCCAAACTCGGACATACATAAAATATTAATTCAGAACGATTGCTGGCTTTGCTGCTGCTTTCATTTTAACAGCAAAATAAATTTAAAAAAAAAAATAAAAAAAACGGCATACAAGAGGAAAATTTTAGAGAGTTGAGTGCAAAGTCTCGTCCCGCTGTGCTTTTGGGTATGTTGCGGAATACACATAAATTGAGGCTTATGCCGGAACGAACGCCTGCCACATCCCACTTCCCCACACTCCAGGGGTGCCGCATGTTGCGTGTAGTATAACACTCGTGTGTGTGTGTGTGTGTGTGTGTGTGTGTGTGTTGCATAAAGTGGATGTGTTTATAAGGCGATGGAGAGACAAGCAGCGAATTAAGCGAGCTTGTCATCTAATTTCAACAAGAATTTCCGTGGCTCTGTGGCATTTGGCGCTAATTAAACCAAGTGCCAAAGATGCTGAATTCACGCCTAAGTGTTTGTGGCCATAAGAAGAATGTTGCTCCGATTACCCGCTCGGTTCTAATGAGATTTATCTGCTTGCTCGGGGTATGGCAACTGTCTGCCGTAAATGGAATCTCTCTGGTTTCCAACTGCCACATTGATTTGGAGCTGCACTTGGACTTGGTCTTGGATTTGGATTTGGACAGCTGTTAACGGTAACTGTTAGTTGGCCCCGTCTGTGATTTTCATTTCAATTGAGTTATCTCTGCTACTCGTATGGCCAAAATGGGCACACGCTAGGCTTAAAGCCAAAGCTAATTTGCGGTTAGTGATAATAAAATGCCGACAAGTTCCCGACAACAAACCGACACTGACACCAAGTTCGACTACGTTTTTTTTATACCTGACATTGCCTATTTCACCAGCTGGCCACCCACTCGTCAGCAAACGTGTTCCGCTTAACAAAAAAAAACAACAAAAAAAAGCGAACAGAAGAAAAGAGAAGAACACAAATTTTTGGCCAGGCCAACTGCTTGGCTAATTTATATGTAACGGCAAACTGTACACGAAGCGACAATATCTATGGCATCATCGCGGCTAAGAAACCAAAAAAAAAAAAAAAAACCACCTTAAGCACTTTCAGATTTGCCTTGTGACTAACTTGTGGCCAACAACTGTTTTTTATACCGAGTAGCTGCCTGAATTCTGCAAAGGAGAATAGACCACAAATAAATATATATATATAAATATATATGTAAGCATACTAAAATAATTAGATTCTCTCTTTTAATAGATCAACTTTAGATACAATCCCAATTAAAATACTCAGCTTTTTTTAGAAGAAATATTTTATATTAATTTCGACTTGCCCAAAGGAACAAAAAATATATTAAAAATATATTGACTTTTGATTGCTCCAACAGCTGATTACAGGGTATACTCAAGTTGTGCTTTAGCCCCATTAAGATGGCATCTTGTTTACCTAGCTGTGGAGCAGGCGTTTGTGTGCAACTGCAACCGTGTGTGCACACACAGATAAAATCAAACTTAAGGTTTTACTTAGCTTTCTTTGTAAGTGCGGATCAGATGAGGATCGGGATTGGATCGCCCAGAAATGTTTTCGCCAATATGCCTATGGGCTAGCACTCGCGCTCGCACTTGAGTCTGATATGCACTTGGCTCCAGATGTGGCTCCCATCGTTCGCCTGTCCACACATTGCACTAATTATGTGGTGCAACAGCTGAAACTAGCGGTGCGCAGCAATTTAGCAAGCATTTCCGTGGGCGAGAGCTGCTCCTACATTCATCTTATATATATATATATATATTTTGGAGTGGAGTGTAGTGGAGTCGCAACGAGTCAAGTTTGCTGTTACATCCATAAATTAGAAGTATGTCATTTGGCAGCTACCGCTGGAGAGAGAAGCCCAGAATCGCATTCAGCCATAATTTCACGAGCAGCTCACAAAAGCCAAAGATGAAACCAAATCTGAGCGCCGCAGTTGCAGTTGCAGTTGCCGCAGTTGCAGTTGCACTCGATGATATCCAATTTCGTAATAAAGCATAACGAATTATGCACTCGACTTGGTTTATTTGAGCCAAGTCTTTGCTGTTGTTTGTGGTTGCATGGCTGGTTAACGGTTCTGGTATTGGCCAACTGGCTGCCTGTTTGGGTAGATAAAATTGCATGCTGCAAAAACTGTGAGGCGGCTGCTGGACATTCTTTTGCATTTTATGCATTTCTGGCAAAGCAGCTAACTCTCATCGTATATGCGATTTATGCGGCAATTTGTAAACGAAAATGGCTTTTGCCAAGAATTATTATTGTCCATCATTTCCAGCCATTCTGACCACTCAGTCCCCCCCTCCCCCGTTACAAAAGAATGCGATTCCAGCAGCAGCAGCAAAGCCACAAAAGTTGAAAGCCTTTTAGATCTCCATCAGCTGCACTTAGCAAATATTAGGAATACAAATAAGAAGAAGAAGAAGAAGAAGACTGCAGCAAACTGCTGCGATTACCTGAACCAAAATGGTCATATAAAAAATACAAACAATTTTTTAGTTGTGATTGCGGTTGGGTTTTTTTTTTTTTGCTATTTGCGGCATTTACATTTAAATCGGTTTTTACCTAGACTCTATCATTTAGCTTATGGTGATTTCTCGCCTGTGGTCACAGAAAATGAATCCGCAAACCGATCAGCAACTTGTCAATTGCCATGTGAGACATAAATCGTTGAAATTCTTAAGTACGCCGTATCCCATGCAATCACTCAAAGCTAACAATTTCCGGATTCATTACAGGTTCTGAATTGGGAATAAAAATACATTTTTTTTTCTTTACAAATTTAATTTGCACTCAAAAGAGGAATTAAAATATTTATAGCATGCTGAATGCATTTTATTTAGCAAAGAAATTGAATGTTTGTTTAAAGCACAATAAATTTAAAAGTGAAGTACTGAAAAAAAAGAATAAGTTAATTTATTTGGTGTTTATTTATTTTTAATAAATCGAATATACTTTATGCAATATTGATAGTTTTCAAGAAGAACTAGTAGTTATTTCACAAATGTAGGAATGATTATTTATTTAATTTAATTTAATTTAATTTATTATTAAAATAATATTTATAAGTTTGTTAGAGTGAAAGATGAGTATTGAACTGACAATATAATATTTGACTATATAAAGTAACGATTTATTGCCAATCTTAAATCTGCTTTTCGAAGTCGACTCTATAGTTCTGCTGACCCATTTTGACCCTTCTTTTACCAATAATGCTTACGCCTCAGTTAGATCTGTTAACCAGCTTTGCCACCGAACAGCTAAGCTACTCATTAAATCAATTTAATACAAATAAATTTTTTTCTCTTTATAAATTTAATTTGCACTCAAAAGAGATACAATGGGAATTTAAATATTTTTAGCATGCTGAATGCATTTTATGTGGGAAAGAAATTGAATGTTTGTTTAAAGCACAATGAATTTAAAAGTAAAGTATTAAAAAAAAGAATCTGTTAATTTATTAGGTGTTTATTTATTTTTAATAAATCGAATATACTTTTTTGTAATATTGATAGTTTTCCAGAAGAACTAGTAGGTGTTCCACAAATGTAGGAATGATTATTTATTTTATTTAATTTAATTTAATTTATTATTAAAATAATATTTATAATTTTGTTATACTGAAAGATGAGTATTGAACTGACAAAATAATATTCGCCTATATAACAATTTAATCGGCACTTTAGCGACTTCTTATTGCCTATTTTAAATCTGCTTTTTGAAGACGACACTTTATTTCTGCTGACCCATTTTGACTCTTCTTTTACCAATAATGCTTACCCCTCAGTTAGATCTGTTAACAGCTTTGTTTACCACGAATCAGCTAAGCTGCTCATTAAATCAATTTAATACAAATATAATTTTTTTTATGATTTCTACAAACAATGCTGATTAAATTAAAAAAAATATAAAAAATGCACAAGTGCCAAGTCATCAATTTTAATAGCCACATAAAATGATGAACATATGTTCACATTAATAGATTTCACAAGATTAAGCCATCTTTTTCTAACAATTAAACAGACTGCAAAACTCAGAGCTGGACTTTAAAACCTGGCTAAACATAAAGTTGTGCCATTTTGAGATACAGTGCGATCGGAGAACATTAAATTTTAGCGTGGCAGCGCGAAAACGCATAAAAGTCGCATAATGGGAAGCCTTGAACTTGACCCAGCCAACAAGAGCAGCAGCAGCAGCAGCATCGGCAGCAACAACTTGGCCAATAACAATAACTACAAGAGGCAGTGGCCAATAAGCGAGGAGCTGTTGGTGTTGCCATTCTTCTTGTTGTTGTTGTTGTTGTTGTTGCTGTTTCTGGCGACGTGTGTCAGGGGACTCGACTTGGACTTGGGCTCGATGCGCTGACATTGACGCATATGAAGGCGCAGCAGTGTGGTTATACCCATTATTTTATCAGTGGGTCAAAAGGCCATTATGGAGTTAACAAAAATATGTGTAACAGCCTGAGGAAGACTTCACCGGCAGCTGAGATTTGGAATAAATATTTGACACATGACAAAACAAATTAATTTTTTTTTATTATTTCTATTTTAAGTGGATGAATTGTATGGATAATCTTGCACAATCTTAAACAAGTCCAACGCTGCTTACAGAGTATTTACTAGTCAGTCAATCCCAACTAGAGCTATTTTAGTCATTTTTGTTGTTGTGGTGCAACCAGTGAGCCATGTAAGAGGTTCGGGTTGAAGACCAAAGAGCGCAGCATGAAATGTTATTACAATTGGTGTGGGTAAGGTAAGGGTAAGGGGCTATGGGGTAAGGGTGTGGGTAAGGGCATTGGTAAGGGTAAGAGTGAGGGTTGGGGAGGAACAAAAATTAAGCCTTTTGACACAAGCGACGCTCGGACGAGCAACACAACCGTTGATGGAGATGATGAGGTTACTTTACATGTTGTTGTTGTTGTTGCTGTTGTTGTTGTTGTGGTGAGTGGGGTTGCTGTAAGTGTTGGTGTTGGGCCATCGTCAACATGTGGATGCTGCCAATTACTTGTTGTAAGCCATCAACATCAAGCGACTTGGCTGCGTATCCACCAAGCTGGAATCGCTCGAATACAGTTCCCTCCGCCGATGCTTGTTTGGGATGGTGGTGGTTGTAGTGGTGCTGGTGGTGGTGTTGATAGCCATCTTCTTCAGCTTAATTTAGCATGTCTGTGCGGCTCAACACTTTTCACAGCATTCCCAGACACACAGAGCTTAACCGCAGCCGTTGCTGCATATCCAAGATGCAGTTCTCCTGCCCAGCCAGCCAATGGACGTGCCCTTTTGGCAACTTGATAATCTCTTTCTTAAGCGGCAGCGCCAATCACTCAGGCGGCACTCAAACGTGAGCGCTGTGTTCCTCTTTTCTGTAATTGTCTTAAATCAATCACAGAAAAGTGTTATTATGACAGCGTTATTAATCGTGACAGCGCACAGCGCAAATTGCCGCCAAACAAAAGACTCTCGCAACGAACTCGGCCATACAAAGAAATCTCGGCCAGAGTTACAGCGCCTAATGATTTTGAACTTGCACCGCCATTTGCCAGTTAATGCCAAAACCAAAACCAAAACCAAAACCACATGCACATGCCCACAGACTCTATAGTCTGCTATCCGGGCCTCCAACTATGGTCTCAACTCCAACTCCAACTCCAACTCAGTTCGGTGTCCAGCCACATGCGGCCCACGCGGCGAACGTCATTAAATGCAAATTATTTCATTTCTGTGCCAATTGTTGTGCTACTTTTTTTCGAGCACTGTTCGTGCGCATCATCAAAAGCAAATCATCAGAGAGAGATGGAAAGAGAAAGAAGAGGAGAAAATGTTGTCTGTGCTTTTATTGATTTTTCATGTACAGCTGCTCGCTGAGTTCGTCATAATTACGAAGTGGCTCCGATTAGAACTATCCAAGCACCGAGGATAGCAAGCTGGGAAGGCAAATGGAAATGTGATTGCAATTGGCAGGAAATTGAGGTCAGTGTTATGATTGTTTTGTGAATGAGTTTTTTTTTCTTTTTTTCTTTTCTTGCAGTCTTTTGTTTTAGCCGCAAAACAAAACTCCATTTGCAGAAGTCAGTCAGCAAACCCAACCCAAACGGCAGCCAATCAATTGAAGAGGCAAGCAAATAAATGATTATGTTATTTGGAGGGCAGCGCAGAGCTGCTTCTAACCAAGTCCAGTAGTTTAAATTTTGGTCTAAACTAATGTGTGGGCGAGCCAAAAGTGTTAAGAGCGATGCATTCGGGCTATTGCAACCAGCCAAATTGACAGCAAAAATATTATCTAACTCGACTTGCGTCAATGCTTCAGGCGAAGCATCGCTGCTGCCACTGATTTATGATTATTTGTGTTTATATGAGTGTGTGTGTGTGTGTGTATGAACACACACCTCCGAATCACGCCCTGGCCGTAGATCATTTTCGTACAGGCAGCAAACTTGACAGTTCATTTGCTGCTGGCAAACTGGAGAGGAAGGCTGAGGTTGTGGCACACGCATCTATGCTTGCCACAATCGACTGCAGCATTTCTAATTAGCATTTACAAGTGTCTTGTGCCCACCAATATGGACTCCAAGCGCTGACAGTTTGGGAATGCTGTTTAATAGTTATTCACTAAACGGTATTTGCGGAGATCTTCAGAGCATTGCAGAATTTTTGCTGTGTATGCAACAGATTCTACAGAGTAAAAATGATGACTCAACTGTCGGAACAAGATTTGATTTTAAATAAAATACTTCTCTTGATTTGCAAGCATTGAGGAAATAAATTAAAATGAAATGTTTTAGACGAAATTAAAAATAAATTATGCGCAAAAAAAAAAAAAAAATCGTTTCTATTTGTAATTGAAAATGAAGGTAAATGCCATAAGGAAATTAGTTGAGTGTTCTTACTGTTATGGCCATTGCGTGATTGTGCCAAATGACATGGCATTACACACATTTAATGACATTGCAGAAAAAAACAAAAGACTTACGCAACGAACTTGGTTGGCTGCTAATGCTGATGCTGCCTTGGCTGGTGTCTGACCATCGGCGGCAATTAGCCCATCACTTAACATTCTAATGCAAAGCATAAACACCAAGATCAACTCCTATGGGCACACACACAAGTTCCCGCTAGCCACGCTTGCCACTTGCCACTTGCCACGTTTCTCTACGTCGCTGCGAGGCAGCAAATTCTTATCACATGGCAGCTTTTAAGTTGGACACGATAGTTGTTTGGCTGGAGCCATTGCTGTCTGAGACCTGCCAGCAGCAAAGGCGTCACCAGTCTTTGACTTCGCCTTCGTCTTCGTCTTGGTCGTCTGCATGCCAAGACGGCGCTAATCATAAGGCCATGCCTGAAACGCCCTGTGGCTTTGTGACACCTCCGGACAACGACCGAGACATCTCGGTTAGCATATTTCTTTTATGGGGCAACAGACATGTAAGCCTACCAAATGCCATTCCCCCAATGCTTTCTACCCAATCTTGGCAACTTCAGTCGATATTTAATGATCTCTGATAGGTTCTGACAAGGCCTAGACTGAAGCATCAACAGGTTTGAATTTCATTAGCCATTCCCAGTCTCTAATATTTGGTCATGAATTCGCAGTTATGTGAGAAGCGATGATGATAGTTTGGCTGTCAATTATCTGGTCGGGACTTCAATAGATTCTCATTCCCTGAATCCACCCCAGAAGTGTGTCAATGCATTTGTGTGTTGCTCGGACTTTAATATGTTGTTTGGTGGGTGTTTTTTTTTCGTCTCTTCATTGCCATTTATTTTCTTCAACCTTTGGCCGGATAATCAATCAATATATCTCCGCTACTGTGCCGTCCACTCTCTTCTAGACAGCACCTGATGATGGCTCAACTGTATCTGCAGTTCATTCTTGCCATTTCCCATGCATGCCAAGCCAATTATTGGTCTTGCTGGCCGCCTGTCTTGGCCAAAACAGAGACAGCGTCGAGCCTAGCGGCGATTTGCAACCGAGAGACCCCTCATTAAAACTACTTAAGTTTTGCTTTGAGGTAGCTGCAGAGAACTCAGAAATTTCATAGACATCAGAATATTAATTTGCAATGAACATGCAACAAATTCATTAAATTTTTCCAATTTAAAAAAATTTGTGTAAAATGTTGTAAACAAATCAATTTTACAAGCAAAAACCACTCAAGATTCGAACTACAAACAAAAATAAAAAATAGAAATCACAGCAAAATTCAGCCTTTTAGCTCATTTATTTTTCTAGAGTATAAAAGTTGTATTTAAATTCAGAGCACGAGTCGTGTCCATCTCTAAACCGAAACCCCGAACGCATATCAGGGCGAATATTGTATAACTGAAACCCATAATTAAAAAAAATTTAACTTGATATGAAATTAATTTTAAAACAATTTCCCAGAGACAGACAAACACTTGACATGAATATAGCTGCTTTTGCTTTTGAAGACTCGCCGACTTTGCACAAATTGCCTAGACCCAGTCCAAAAGAGGGCCTCACACATAAGAATCAGAGTTTGTGCCCCTGCCTCTGATGCTGCTACTTTTGCTGGCAGCTCGGAGAGTGACGCGCGGATTAAGCTGAGCATTCAAATTGAAACTGACAGGATGGCGTGGAGCTAGACAGTTGGATCGGAGTGTATCCTGCGAAAGCCACTCGCCCATAAAAGTGCCAGAGCCCATTTGGGAATCGGTTACTTTGTTCGCACGCATTGTAAACTAGTAAAAATAGTGCCAAAGTCATAAAACTGGCGGCTGTAAAATGCATATCGTATTATATGACAACATAAATTTAACTGGCCCACAACTTTTTTTTTATACCAGCTTATCTAATCGAGTAATTCGGACTGTTTCTGCATGGGAGGATGTGTTTAGCCTCAATGCCAAAATTCCAATCATTAAATGCGCATAAAAATCTTGGACAAACAACTGGAAGCTTTGCTTGATGAGTGCATATAAAATCGGCGCTAATTCAATTAGTTAAAAATGCTAACAAGCTCCAATGCGGGGTTCGAGCCAAGTACTCGTATTTATGTGTGTTTACATTTCAGTTTGGACTGCGGCTACTGCTGCTGTTTGTATTCACTAATTGCCACAAACAAATTGAGTTGGTGCTGAAAGTGAGCTGTTGAGCTGCTGGTTACGCAAGCGGGTCAGCTGCGTCACGATTTTCATTTACACCTTCAGTTACCCACACTTGATGGACACACACTCAGCTAAAGCAAATCTGGAGACTAGAGCAAAGTACAGTTAATCAAATGTTATGTTTTTTCGTGGTCTAAATGCATCAATTTGATGTCCATAAATAAATATAAATTATTTATGTTTAAATTAACTGTTAGTCTCTTTCAATAAATCAGCTTTTTCTGCCGTTCCTACAAGAAATAATATTTTATAATAGTTTCTTTAAGATTAAGCTTTGTGAGATTAGAGAAGTGTTTTTATTTTATTTTCAAAATTTAATCATTTTAATTAATCGTTAAAAGTCTGCGGCACGAATCGAAATTAAAGTAATATATATACAAATTGCTTACATATAGTTTTACACGATTATCAATTTCATGGTCTGCGATAATTACAAAATAAAAAACATGATGTCATTACACCGTTCGATAAAAACAAGAAATGCCAAAATTTGACAGACACCATTAATAAGCGTTTGGATTTATGTTGACTTGGCGAGCGACAAGTCGTCGGCGACTCTTGTGGTGGCATCGTGTGGCGACACGCAGACGTTTGAGGGAGGACACCCACGTAGGCGTTGATTTTAAGCCGATTTCAAAGCCAGACAAATGTGAGGCTTAGCGAAAGAGCAGCATTTTGCATGCCCCAAACCTTTGCATGATATTCAATATCATTTTTTAGCCATTTGTACGAGCCGAATCTCAATGTTTCGGTTTGCGTTAGTGTGGCCCGTTCGTTGCTGAACTCATTTGTTTTTGACCACCACAAAACTCACCACGACTGCGGCGCCGCTCGCTGTTATTGGAAGTGTCAAAACGGTGACGTCACAGCTGTAAACAAAGCTCGCCCGGCATACTGAGCAGCAGCAGCAGCAGCAAAAGCAACAGCAGCAGCAGCAGCAGCATCGCAGCTTCATAAAACCAAAACAAACCGAAGCCGGCCACGTGATTCTCAGCCAAGCAAAACTCGTTCCAGCTGTCAGTTGCTGCTGCTGGAACGCGTTTGTTTACATGCGAGAGGCCTTACACAGAGCGACAGCAAATCATCGAGAGAGAGATAGAAAAAGAGAGAGAGGCGCCTTGCTCTCTGGCTCACGTGCGAATGTGCGAGCCGCCTCTGCAATTTGTGCATTTGGTCAAGTTCAAGTGTGGTGCGATTGCCGCAATGGTGAGTTTCTCTTTCGCCGGTTTTGTCTAATGCCGTCTCTCCATCTCCATCTCGGCGTCTCCATCTTTTATAATCGTCGATCGGAGAGGCGCTCGCGCTCAGTCTTGCTGCGCACCTCGTCGTGTGAAGTTGTCGTCGTTTTCGTCGTCGTCGTCGTTGTTGTCGCTTGCTTGACTTCTCTTTCAGTAAGGTAATCGCAGCGCCCTGTCAACATCTTTTGCTGTCCCGCTCTGGCTGCGGCTTACGTAGTCCGTTCGTTGACCGATCGTCGCTCACGTCATACGCCTAACGCTTACGTCGTCGTCGTCGTCTCTCTCTGGGGGTTCGCAACGGCAGCGCTTGCGCATCTTGCCACATTCCGAGTCGCGCTTAACACCGAACCACAAGTTGCCCACTGTGCGCATCACTGCAAAACTAATTGCGAAAAAAAACCCTACGAGAAAAAGTTATTCGCGGGTTCTGAAACTGTGTTCGGGGAATGTGTTATTTTTAAATTAATTGATTTTGTGCGTGCGTTTACCTAAAATGTAATTTATTATATTTAATATTTCATTATAAGATTATAAAAGACTTTTTTCAATTTAATTTTTTTATTATAAATAGAGACTTTTTGTGGAAATGAAATCAATAGAAAATTATGGATATTATCTATATATTTATGAAAAACAGTTTACAGATTCATTAAATTAGCTAAATAGTATTTTCGTAGCTAAAAAATAACTTAATTAACAAAATTATAAAAAACCAAAAACTTGAATTTCAATTTCAACAATTTTAATTTCTTATACAAAGAAAAAGTGAAAGAATATTTCCTTAAAGATAAATAATATGAACATCTCTTTTTGTGGGTGTTCGTTTTTGTGTGTGTTTTTATTGAAAAATGTAAATGCCGTCAGCGATTAGCATATATCACATTTAACATTGTCGACATAAATACAATTAGCTAAATTGGCAGCAATAAAATTAAAGTGCAACTGCAACGAGCTGGGGCTAAAACTACGAATATCGAAATCAAAATAAATATCAAAATAACAATCAAAAGGCAACGCCAACGCGGCAAAAGCGAACAACTTTATAAACTAAGCACGAGTCGCCCCAACAATTGGCATGAGTCGGTGGCAACGGCTGCTGTGAGCTGCGAATCAGTTGTTGTTGTTGTTGTTGTTGTTGGCTTGCTGCCACCTTGGAATAGGAAAAATTAACTAAATTACAACATCAGCGCAACCAATGCAGGGGTAAAACAGCAACTGAAAAAAAGCGTAGCAGCAGCAAATTTGTTGCACATGCAAATTTATGTTTAAACCTAAGCAGCAACAGTCGCTTGGACCAACAGGCAATAATTGTGTTTAAATAAAGCTGTAGCCAAGAATTTCGTCCAGACCTGGCCAACGGCCACTGGCAAAGTTTGTATTTCTGCAGTTGTTGGTTGTTGTTGTTGTTGTTTTTGTTGAAGTTGATTTTGCTACTGCTGCACTGCTGCATTAAGCCATATCCGGTTCAGCTCCAGGTTGGGAGCACTATGGGCACTGCCTGTCTAAATTTAGCGCTTAATGAAGCTGCTGCTGCTGCTGCTGCTGCGACTGCTTCAGATGTTGCAGATGCAAATTGTAGCAGTGCAAACAGATCAAGAGTCGAAGCGTTCTCTGTGTGGCACAAGCCCTTTTGCGAACTAGTTCGCTGCTTCGTAATAATTCATAAAAATTGGCAAATTAAACGCCAACACAACAAATGATCCGCGTGGCGACTGCAATTTGTATGCCACGCTGGGGCAGCAAGCAAAAACAAAAAAACAAATAATGGCCAGCAATTGCTAAGGCATGCAACAAGCAAACTTACCAGGCAGAAGAAGAAAAACAGTTGGGTTTCTGTTGCACAGTCCACAGCGATGATAAATGTGCGCCCACTTTGCTTATTTATGGCCACTCAAATTGAATGCAATTGATTTTTTTTTTCTTATTCCTCTCTTTTTTTTGCATCTTGCGTTGGCGTTGCATAATCCAAGCCAAACTCCTAACTCATCCAATTCTTGCAGGCCCTTCAGGGGGGAAAAGTGCGCGTAACAATTAATTAAGTACTAAACATACAAAATACTCGTTGTATTCGTAATTTGTGTATGTGCTGCATGTGTGTGTGTGTGTATAACATGATCTTACACTGAGCACCAGAAATATTTATACCATAAATATCAAATACAAAGTGCAACAAAAAAAAAGTGTAAAAAGTAGCTGAAACTCATTTAAAGGAGGCCAAGATTTTCTTTTTGCGGAGAAATGAGTATCAACAAATTATTGGTGAGTACAAATATTAAATAATTAATATATTCGATAATTTTATTTGCATAAGCTAACCGCAAAAACCGCTAAATAATTGAACATTTGTGAGAATTAAAGTCTCAAAATTTATAAATAATTGATGTCTTTTTGCTTAAAGGTTTTCAATTATTTAAAAGCTGCGGTTAAAAAGAAAAAGTATTTATTGGCTTCAAAATTATTTATTGGCTTCTATTGTTAATTTAAATTTGTTATGAAATATGTAATTTGAACATTTTTCAAAATGTTTGACAAGTTTCTTCAAGTTTCGGAATCTGTCATTGATTTTCAAGCAGCAATTTTAAATAGCAATTTAAAGATGCAATTTTAAGATACTATATAAAATATTTGCTATGTGTTTATCGGAGGCACATAAAACTACAAAAAATGTGATCTGAATGATTACTTAACACGCAATCAAATAACAACTTTGATCATCATATTTCTCGTCATCAGCTTTCAATCGATCAGCCGCTTTATCTGATCATTTTTATACCTGTCTTAAAATATATATATATATATTATATATATGCTGTCCATTGAAGCAGCACGGTAATTGGTACCTCCCCTTGAAGGTCGATAGTAAATAAATACAATAACAAAACACTGCAAAACACTTCAGGAAGGCACATGTTTAATTTTAATTGTCTGAACAATTATTTCTCTTTGATGAAATCTGGCGATGAGGGAGGGCATTCATAAATGTTTTATAATGTTCAAATTTAATAATTAAATGTGCAGTAGCTTAAAAATAAATTACTTCACATACATACCTGTAAAAAGGTTCATTCAATATTTATATTTAGACACTTAGTTCCTGAAAGTATATTTCTATAAAGTTATCATTTATCATTTCATATTTTGTTGACAAAATATTTTAAACTTGTCTGTTTATTTGAAATTAAAATGCATTAACTCTGGACTCTATTGTATTAAAATAATATTATAATATTTTTACTTTATTTTTTTTTAAATTTCTTGAATTAAGAGTATTGATTTTAGCTTGAGCTTTTATTTATTCACTAATATAAAAAGCATAAATATTGACGTCCAATCGTTAATGCACTGTTTCCGCAAATATTCGCATTTTTGCCTTGTTTTCAAATAAATTAATGTGTGTTAGCACTTCGATTTATTTTGGAAGATAACTACGCGGAATTAGGTTTATATTTATTTGTTTTTGTTTGCTTTATTTGTTGGGTATTCCATTATTTTCTTACTTTAATAAGAAAAACAAAAATAATTGAGCATTTGTCTTGTCTCAATGTGAAACGCAAGAGAATTGCAAACAAATTTCGCATTGCCGCCTGAATAGCCACAGCCTTGAGGCAACAACAACAAACCATTTTTTATTTAAACAATCTACAACAATACGTATATTATTTATTCCGCATATATATATTGAATAATAATGTTAAGCATGGCACTGGCACGCACCGTCGACCTAATATTGAGTAATTTTCCGATGAGGCCTTAAAAATAAATCTATTAGGCAGATGCGGTGGGCTTCTCGTAAATTACAGCAGCGCCTAATTGAAATAAAGTCAAGATGCATCCTGCCTCCGTTGGTGTCTCGTGAGAGAGACATAAATTCCGGCACCTTCGTGGCCAGATGCTATTTTTGGTATCCATGTGCCAGGCGACTCAGGCGGGCCAAAAGAACTGGGGGCACAGGTCCAGCAATATATTTATTGTAAAGCCCGTTGAACATAATCATTAAGCGCAATTTACCTACAAAGTTGCATGCCGCCAACAACGAGAGGGACGGACTGTCGGACCGTCGGACTAGAACAGGCACAGGCTGTGCAAAATGATTATTACCATACGCCCCGCCAATGGAATTGGGTTCGGGGGGCTGGGGGGCTGGGGCCAACAGTTAAGCACGAGCGCAACGAAAGACTCAAGACACGAACTTGACTGGGCCCAAACTCAAAGTGTGGTAAATTTAACTCCATACTCCACATACATAAATAAATAAGGTAAATCAATAAATAAATAAATAAACAACTGCATTCGCCTTGTTGCCACAAAGAAGAAGTGAAAGCTGAAGTTTTATTGTATTTGGGCTGGGTTCGAGACATTTGGCATTTGCGAAACTCTTTTTCCGCTGCACATAACGGACAACTGTCAATAAATAATCAAAATAACCCAAAACCGAAAACTTGCTGCAGACAATTGACTATTTTTGGTAACTGGTCGCTAGTAAAAAAATAAACACGCATTTATTCCATTCGAAAGCAAATTCGAGCATTGAGTATTTCGTGAATTTGTGAAATTATTTAATGATGCAATCGCTGCTCAGAGTTTATTTAATCAGCAATTTTACAGTTACGAATTGTATTGAGTGGGTTTGAACAATAAACATAATAATAATAATTAATGTATTTAATTTGTACGAAATTAACGCTGTACACTTTAAATGTCAGCCAAAAACAAACACAGCATACAAATGCCAAATAAGATTCGGCCAAAATTAGCATATAAGAAAACGCAGTCACCGAAAATTAAATTGTATTAAATCCGTGTGCAACGCTGCTGGTCAAGTCTGCTCCAAGTTGCTCGCCTTGACTCCACATATCGTGCTACAGTTCACAGACTTGGCAAAAAATTCGAATCACTATTTGCGTCACAGAACACAAAGAGCCGCTCACTGGCCACATTAGAAACAGCCAAAGTTAAGTAATTAAAGGCACATAAATATATATAATAAAATACATAAATATATATAATATATAAATAAAAAGTTATTCTTGATTTTAGACAATTTTCTAAATTTTATGACATTTTTAAAAGCATTCTTGAAAATATTTAGATACATTTTAGCTGAATTCTGAAGGTTTCAGATCGCTTTTATATGAATAAAGATGCAAATTTAAATGTGATATAATTTTTGTGCTTCTCATTCAGTAAATTAATTCCTAAAAAAAATGACAAAAATTACGTCAAAATTAGTTCAAGCTAATCAAACTAATTTTAAAAAACTTAAGCTATTATCTATAGGAAAAAACAGACCTAGCGCCAGAAGAAGATGTTATATCAGATCACATAGAAATCACCAATCTGCCCAAAATTAATGAATATGTGCACAAAATAGAGTTCATGGAAAAACTATAACCACTAAAGGAGTAAAATATATCTAACTGGGTCGCAGCTCCCCATAATAATAATAATGCTTTAAGTTTTTTGCCATATCTGTGCAACAGTGTTTATCCACCAAGAACAGTATCCATAAAATAACTCAGAGAGTATGCAATAAATGTCATCTCATTGGTTATAAAAAACATTTTTCAAATTATAAAAAAGTAAAACAAAAAAGCTTTGGACACAAAATTGCCACTGTTTATACGATTTGCTCTGTACAGAGTCAAAGTTGATGACAATTTAATTAGTTTAATCGATGCATAAAACAGCTACTGGCTAGAACCTCGTCGGGATGCAGCGGACATAACCACAATATTTATGGTTAACATAAAATTTAAGTGTTACATAAGTTAGAAGCGGCTATGGCTACGACCGGCTGCTGCTCGAAGGCTTCCAGTTGCCGCACATTATTTAAGCCATCTTGATAGTTGACTTTAATGATTAATGCCTATTTGCTGTGTGCCCTTTGTCCCAAAATCTTAACGGTTACCCGTTGTATTATTAAACGCAGTAACTGTCAATAGGTTTTTTTTAGACTTCTTTTACTTTACTACCCATAATGAATTGCACGAATTTTGTTTGGTGTTTGTCGGCGCCAAAGAAAACAAAACCGCCAAAAGCAAAAGCCAAATGCGAAAGTTCAAAGACACGCACAAAACAGTCAAAAGGGGTCTATTGAGGGGGGGGGGAGGTGCCATTCGTTTTGCCATTAACAAAATATATTTGCGCCTGTGCTTTGCTTTTTTTTCGAAAGCGTTAATAGGATTTTTATTTAACATGTGTATTTTTCTTTTTTATATTTTTTTTTGGCTTTCCGAGACGTGTCTTGAAAACTTAATTTGTGTTGTTGGTATTGATGATGTCATATAAAATTGAAGGTGGGCTGCCATCGGCTGCGCCTTTTGAAATATGCTAAGTGACATTGAAATGGGGATGTGGGAAACAAAAACAGTTTTATTTTGTCCATCAACTTGACAACCTAATGAAGATCATCAGTGCAGATTTCTATTCCCAGTTCATTTTTAATAACATTTTTACAGCCTTTGCTAAATGGTCTGTGCGACCTCTGGGCACTTGTATAAGCCTATAAAAAAGCACATAAAAAACTCATTAGATTTTTTAAGTCAATTCAATACACATTAAATTTGTTATGGCGCTCTAAATAAGTGGCAATATCTGTAGAAACAGAATACTGAATGTAAACATATTAGCATTTTTATCGGTTCTTCTTGTTGACTTTAGTTTTTTATGTGGTTTTTTTTTTGTAAAAGGACTTATTAAGAAATGAGAGACTCAAAGCAATTTGACTTAAGTATTTGTGTGACAGCAAACGAAGGACCACAATCCAATAGTTTATAATTAGCATGTAAGAGGAGCCTTGAAATATTATTAACATTTTTTACTCGATAGATTGTGAAAAAATTTAATCTCATTTAGAGACGGGTCTAAAATTATAACTGTTGCAAAACTGAAGCGATTTTCTTCAGCAAGATGTTTTTGTTAAAAATTGGCTTTTAAAAAATTTAAGTTATTATTAAAAATAAAACTTGATCCATTCCACATGAGTCAGCCTATAGGCAATCATCCGGATAAGTTCTAAGTGAAAAATTTAGCATAGCAACTAAAAATAAATAATTTCAACTGAACCGCAAGCCAAATTTAACGCCTACGAAAAGAGGCATCAGCAGCAGCGTTGACAGTGAACAACTTGGCTTAAAAGCAAAAACTTATAAAATACGCCAACTTATGCCACACACACACACACCTCACACACACATTTTTATGGAGACATCAAAATCACAGCTCAGCCGCGACTTGGGTGTCAACAGAGTGCGTGGAGGATTGAGAGGAACGTGAGAACTTGGAAATGTTTTTAGAACCGATATGCCGATGCAGCAAATAAGCTGTGAGCTACTCGTATGCACAGTGCCTGTATTAAAGCAGCTTCCATTATCATGATGATTAAAACTTATTATTGGACCTGTATTACTATTATTAGTTGGAGCTGTGGCAGTGTCCAGGGCGGTAACACGCACGCCGCGTCGCCGTCGCCGTTGCCGTCGCCGTTGCCGTCGCCGTTGCCGTTGCATCCTTTCATAATTCTCTGGGACTGCAACATCCCCACCCCGTATGCATATTTTTAACCAGGCTGCGATTGCATCCAACATGTTATTAATACGTAGAAACAAATAAGCAAAAACAATAAGAAAGAGCCGTTTGCGGGTAGCTGGCTCAGACTGAGGCTGAGGCTCAGGCTCAACAGCTACAGCAAAAACGCGTTACAATTCTGCGGGCTACACCCCAGAGTCAGTGGCTGAGACGAAACTGAGACCAGCTAAGAGAAGCAGCAGCAGCAGCAGCAGCACATTCACCTGGAACTGGAGTTGGAGCTGTGGAGCTGCGGAGTTGGAACACGACGACGACGACGGCTTTGGCTTTGGCCATTGTTTAGTTTGGTTCGAATTTACCTTGATGGTCGTTCACTCTACATACAACAGCAACAACTTTTACTACTAACACACACACACTCGCACACACACTCGCACACACATGTGGCTTGCGTTGACTTTCAGCGCGCCATCAAAACAAAATATGAGCGAACCGCGCGCAGTCGCACAGCCGGCACTAAAAATCGCTCAATAATATGTACACTGGCCAACTAGCAATTGAGCCAACTAGTTGGGCCACGGCCCCGTATCTGATAAATAGAGTGGTTCACAAAATGCTGACCGTGGCCACAGATCTGCGCCGGGCCCAGTCTCCCAGTCCCCAGTCGCCCAGTCTCAGCGGCATTTCGCAGTTGTAGTCGTCTCTCAGTCCTGGGCCATTTGTTTGTTGGCCTGGCCAAGCCTGTTTCTTTTTTTGTTTTTGTTTTCTTTGCTGTGCCTTTACACTTGCAGCTGGGCATTATGGCTTTATGAAGGCGTTTACAACGATTCCATTATCAACTCAATAAACTATATTTAGTTAAGTGTTAAGTTCTATGCAAAAAACTTGTAATAAATCTTAAAGTTCAGCCAAAAATGATGAGTGGCTGTAAAAAATTAAATTAATTTAATTAACTTGAACGATTTTTTTTAAAAGCATTCCTTTTTTTTGGCTTAAATTGGTCAATGACCCAGTGGTATTATTAATAGTAAATAAATGATAAATTAACAATGAATAAATTAAATTTTAGTAAACTGTAGAAAGCTCAGAAATGTCAGTTTATTAAAAGAGCAACGAAAACTTTCTTAACAATATTTAATAATCAAACTACGAATATATTTTTAACAGCATTTTTAAAATCTTAAATAAATAAATGAATGCGATACGTGTATCATTTTTGTAGTTTAATTTACTGTATTTATTTTTTTATTTATTTATTTGGGGTTTTGTGCACTTAATTTACTGTAACAATTACAACATTTTCTGAAGTAATTAAGTTTTTTTAAATTTAAATTGACAATTGGCAGTGCAAAATTTAACAATTGCTTTTATTTATTTATTTTTTTTTTAAACAAATAAATTTGCCATAGAGTGTTTGGCAATCGTTCTAAAGAAAGTTTTGTTTTGTGTTTGTTGTTGTGGCTGGCAATGTTTGCCAATATCTTTTTTGCCCAGCGTTGCTTATCACGATTTGTGGGCATATTATTTCAGTTTTTGCTTGTTGTTGCTGCTGTGTCGGCTGCTGCTGCTGCTGCTGCTGCTGCTGTTGATGTTGTTATTGCTGCTCCTGCTGCTGCTGCTGGTCGTGTCGAGTCATGCGGCATGCATTTTAACGCATATTTTGTAATTGTTGCTGCACCCGCTGCCGCTTTGTGACCTTTCGCCAGAGCTCTGCCAAAGATACATTTGCATGTGCACACACACTCGCACACACACAAACAAACACACACAATTACACACAAGAACAGACACATACACATGTAGAACGCCAGCGGCAAAGTCGTAGACAAAATCAAGTTCGTTGGACGGGGCAGTTCATTGGCCCATCCCGAAGAAGCAACCGCAATGCTTAAGCTGCTCTTGCCCGCTGACTCAAAGTCTAATTACCAAGTGCGCTTTGCTGCCACTTTCCTGCTGCCACTTTCCTGCTGCTGCTGCTGGCTGCTGGCTGCTCATAATTACCAACAAATGAATGTTATAAACATAAAAATTAACTCGACGCCGCAAAAGTTATGCTTCAGTAAAATGCCTTTTTTCGGACTTGGCCACACAGTTAAGCTCAAAAGAGACAAACAAAACAACAGCAACAAAAATTAAAAAAAAAAGAAAAAAAATCTTAATCATTGCCTGGTTTTGCCTTTGGCTTTGTCTTTTTACCAGTTGCTCGTCGAGAGTAATTATTTACACGCTGCGCGCATGCATATCGCTTACCATTATCATAGCCATAACTATGGCGATACTTACAGCCCTGGCCCAAAGTGTCCAGAACGCCCCAGAACGTGTGCGAGTGGGGAGGGGGCGCAGGGCAGGGCAGACAGTGAGCCAAGTGTTTAAAATCTTGTACAGTTTAGCAGATTCAAACGCTTCGCTGAGCTTCGCTACAAGTTATGAGAAGGGGAGAGAGGAGTGGCGAGAAGAGGAGGGTCGTAATGCCTGCTGCAGCAGCACAGCAGCGTGCATTACATAATTTCGTTTACCGTTGTGCGGCCGTTTGATTAATTTGCAGCAACTACTTTGAATGTTGTCTCCGTTCAATGCGCAGCCAGCTGAAAATTTATGCAAGTTCGTTGCCTAAGTCTTTTGTCTGCTTAACTGTTCTAAATGCAATTGCGCAAATGTCCCGCTAATTTGCTGTGTATGCCAAGCAACGAGCACTTAAATTGTAGAAGATAGAATTATTTTTAAAGTCTAAAATACTAAAATAAAACAAAGACTAATGACTTGCATTTTTTAGTGCCTCTGATTCACTTAGATTAAAAGATTAAAATTTATGAGTTGGGCAAAAAAATATAAATCGAAATTCTCCATTTGAGCAAGGAATGCAGTAGATTATATAGCATTAAGAGTTTAATCTGCGTAATCTTATAAAATCTTTGAGATCTTGAAATAATCACAAAAATACAATTTTCATATGGCTTCTGTTTTAGTAAACTTTAAGACCACTGTGCAGCCTGGGCCTAACCCAGTTCGTTGCTTCAATCATTTGCTTTGGCACTTAGCTACTTTTATGTAATAAGAAAATGCAGCATTAAAGCTCCAGTTGTGGTTGGAGAGAACCAATTATGCCACAGTCATAAACATGCGCGCTATTACATGATTCAGATGGGCAACAATCTTCTGTTATGTATATTCTAATTATGAAATCGTTTCGAGAATATCCATCAAAATGCACGCCACTCACGGGGCGACCACTTTTCTCACTCACAGCTTGTTACCGGCTCACGTGAAACACTGATTAGGCACTTTTCACACGAAAAACCTAGACAAATTTCAACGGCAATATTTCGGTTTGTTTTGCTAGGCAACACAAAAACCGGCAATGTCATGTTCAAATCGTTGATGAGGGCTACCAAACTATCGGTGTTTGGTGACCATGATGATGATGATGCCTTTATTAGCAAGTGTCGGCAATTCTGACTACGTCAGACACACAGCCAATTTTCATTGCCAAAAACAATATGAACAACAACACTTTAGACCTTCCGATTGCAATTGCTTTCGACCATCTTTACATCCAGCTGCTACAAAGGCCGTTTGATTGCGTGTGTGTGTGTGTGTCTGTGTGTGTGTGTGTGTGATTGTGAATTCAAAGGAATTTCCATAACCGCTAGCATTCCGTGTTGTTGTTGTTGGTATTGTTGCTTTGACTGCAGCCTGTGCTGTGCCTAATGGCTAAATTCAACAATATCAACAACAACAACAACAACAACAGAGGAAACTTGTCGATTTTTCTTTAGTTCTCTATCTCTCTACCTCGTCATGCAATGCCTTTTGCTTTCTGCGGCTATACGTAACGAAAATGAGCGCAAACCGTAATGAAAAAGAGGCAGGAAAAACATAACACAAAACAACAAACAACAAACAACAAATACCAAAATGCACAACGAGACAAACAGGTTTTCAGGGCAAACCAAAGATGCGTGCGTGGAAAATTGTGGAAAATGCAAAGACATTGAAAGCGGGAGAGAGAGAGAGAGAGATAGATGCAACACAATCTCTGCACCATTCTCTGGCCAACACACCATCCGGCATCCAAATGGCCACACTGACCACTGACCGCTATGTCCGCGCTTGACCCTCGACGGCGGTTGGACACATTTCAGCAGTAGAAAAACCAAAACAGAAAACAAACCAAAAGAGTTTAATTTTTGCGTTTGTTTTGGTCAGAATTAGTCGTAAGAAATCAAGGGTAAATGCAATTAAATTTATTAAATTATTTATGGTAAATGACAAAGTTATATTTGAGTTGATATATGAACTGAGACTAATCTGAATGCTGTCAAAAACAAATAATTAAGTAAATCTTGGAAGCACTTAAATATTGCCAAAAAAGAAACATTTGAATTTATCATTCGATTGCTTTCAATAATTCGATTGTATTGGTGAAAGGATCTACAATTAGTTGTAAAGTAAGCCAATCTTTTGGCTAACTAAAGAGCTCAAAGTATATTGAGTTAATAGAGTATCTTAGAGGCAATGGCATAGTTGCAACTGGTTTTCAATTATCCCATCGCAACTGCATTCCTCGCACTCATGCGTCGCAGCGCATTTGGCTGCTTAGCATGTTTAAATGCAAGTGTGAGTGCAAGTACGAATGTGAATGTGAGTGTGAGTGCAAGTTTGAGTACTCGCTGCTATGTAGGTTGGTGTGGCAAGCAACGGTACATCGACTACAAACGCAACCGACGGACGGATGAGCGGCGGTTTTCGGTTGAGTTGCAGGCAAAGTTTGCTGCAAAGCTGCCAAGCGAGGAGAGAGAGGTGTGCAGGTGTGCAGGTGTGGTTTCAGGCTCAGAGGCTCATCACTTGGCCATCTAATGTCTAACTGCATTTGGCTGTCAAGCCAACTTGTTTACGTTTGCTGGCAGTCGCTGCTGCGTTGGCGTGAACTACCGTAGCTTAAGCTGTTTTTTAGGTCAGCACGCGCCTCACAAAGCCTCTTATATAATTGCAACCAGCACAAATATAACAACAACAACAATAACAACAAAACAAAAACATAAATCATATAACAAGTACATATGTACTTGGCCAATTATGCAAGCAAAGCGCGTAAATATTTAGCAAACTTGCCAACAACCGAAAAAAAAAACAAACTGCAACAAAATGTTTTGGGTTAAACGTAGCATAAATAAAATGAGGCATTAACATTTTACGATGCCTACGTGGCAACAACCAGTCGTGGAACGACGTGACTCTTAACTCAAATCAACAGCATAAATTAAATGTACCGATTGCACCAAAATTACAGTTCAACATATCTTAAAGATATATCAAAGATCTCTTTCCTGCCCCATAAGACCAAAACGTGAACGGCCACTTGCAACGATTGAGTTGAGTCCGTTGCACATTTCAGTTTTCCACTGATTCGATTGATAAGTTTCTTATATGTAATTTTAGACTTGGCAGCAAATTAAAAGATACACATTTAAAAGTAAATATACTTAATTAAAAACCAATATTCTAGACAGTTATTAAAGTTAAGTATAAACTGGCTGGCTTTATGATTAAGTTAGTACAAGTTGTGAACCATATTAAAGCCAAATTAAGTCCAACACATTCGAAACTTTAAGAGAAAATTGCTTTAATCGAATGATCTTGCCTAGAATAAAATATATCTGATTTAGTTTACAATTTTTCTAGAAATGGCTTAATCGAATTGGCCTATGAGATACTCTATTTCAGATTTATACTTAAAATAAAATTTTAAATTTTAATTAGATTCTTTCTCTGCAAGTTTCAATTCACACATAAATTTCGTATTTTATCTGTGAAATGAAATTGCAAAATATTAATACACTCTTTCTATCTTCAATCTATCTTCAATAGACCAACAGATAAACTTATCGAATTATAAATTGTGTGTTACACAGGATTTATTACTATTTTTTTTTTATTACTAAGTTGACCTACTTTTGTGTATGCTAACTGTTTTGTGTATAGATTGCAATCAGAATAGTGTAAAAGAAAAATAAATGATTTAAGTGATACAAAATCATTTGACTGCCAGTGCCAAAGATCAATAAAAAGATTAGCAAAAAAATAATAGATTATCTTGATTGAATACAAAACAAGTCTTGCAATTCGAAAATCATTTATTTTATGACACTTGAACTATTTATGATCATGTGATTTTGTTACAGAACTTGTTTGCTGAAAGGCAAAAATAAATCGAGTTAATATTTATTAATCTTCTTCTTCTTTGAAAAAAACATTTCGATTTTGCCAAATCACGAATCTTGTCGCTGTTCCAAATTAAAAGCCATTATTAATTTATTTTCAATATCAACTCAATTTATCAGTTGACTTGTCAAACACAATAAAAAAAATACAAATTACCTATCGACAAATGCGACTCTCTCTTTGTCTCAGTCTCTCTCTCTCTCTCTCTCTCTCTCTCTCTTTCGCATCTCTCGTAGCACAGTTTATGCACAACTGTTATACCCAGCAGCAGCAACTGATTTTCAAATAACCAGAGACTTTAAAACGAAACAAGTTTTCCTTTGTATGTTTGATCATTAGAGACATTACCAAGGGTGGGGGGAGGGCCAACTATTGCCGTCAGCTGTTTGTAGTAGCGACTTGGCCCAAACGCTGAGTTGCAACGCCGAGCGTAGACAGTTCGCTCAATCAGTCTCAGCCGGCACGTCGCGTTGTGTGCACCTCGTGCAACATTTTTTGAGAAACGGTTCGTTTACCCATCCGCACCCTCCTCTTCAATTTTTAGTACAATTCACATTTGCACAGCTGTTTTGAATTTCTTGAGTGTGTGTGTGTGTGTGTTGGTGTGTGCTAAGTGTTGCTATTCGTATGCAAAGCTCATCAAAATTAGCAGCAATTTCTATTGCTATTTGTTTAATTTGTTGACGCCATGCAATTTGTCATAGACAATAAATAAACGGAAAACCCAAACAGCTGAAAATGCTCTGGGCTTACGTAATGCATGGATAAACTATTTGCTGGTTAGTTGTCGTTCTGCCAATTTATCTATTTTTATTTTGCGAATTTTTGCAAATGACTGCGTCGATTTTCTAGCAATTTAAAAATTTGCGAATTGGGGCAGAGCATTTATATTTTATTTGCGATTAGTAAATTGCAAAGTGGCAACAACATCGGCCACGTTTGAGTTGTTATCTAGTGCAAAAATTGGCAGCAGGAGCAGCGTTTGGTAGGTGCAAAGTGCATACAAAAGACTTAAGCAACAAACTTTCCTTTCGCCGCTCCGCCTTCAACATGCTTTTGCCATCGTGTAATGCTAATAAAGCAATAAAAATTCGAAAATAATCATAAAAAAATAAAAACAACAACTTGCATCACAAGCAGCTCACAACTTGCTGGCACACTTTTCGCAGCTGCAACAGTAGCAACAACAACAACAACAGTGTTGGAAAAAAAAGCGCACAGTCGCTGCATTTAATTAATCAAAAAGAGCTTTTGCTTTTGCTTTTATGAATGAGCGCAGTGAATCAGTGAATATGAGGGAATGAATGAACGACTGTATGTGTGGCCGGCCTTGTCCATTCCACATGCTCATCATCCAACGCCAACTTCAACTTTTGTCATCCAGCCTCAGTTTCTGCTGCTGCTCTTTCAGCCTTATTTGCTAGGGCAACAACATAAATTATGTGCGCCCAAAGGCGGCGGCTCCACCTGCCGGTTGTATATAAATAGTATATAAAAATATGACTTATTAATAAAAACAGACAACAGCAACAATTAAGGGCCGAACCGCAGCAGCAGCAACAACAACAACAACAACTTAATAAAGCCAACAAGAGGCAGGCGCCAGCTAGCAGAGAGCATTGCTCGAAGATCGGAGGCACTGCAGCGTCATAAATATATCTTGATGTTTTGTTGATTTTTCATAAAATGTGTTAAATATGCCAAGTGTAGAACGACCCGTGTGGGATTTTTCTCATGCTATGTAGTTTTTTTTTGTTGTTGTTGTTTTCTTTGCTGCATGAAATTAGTTGATGCACTTGTTGCTGTCTGTTGTTAACAGATGTTGCAGCTGCAGCAGTTGTTTGCAGTTGGAATTTAAAAATGTTTTTTTTTGCTACAAATTGAATATATAAATTATATTAATATATTATCAATTAGAACATTTTTGCTAGATTATAGTACAGCTTATAGTAAATTGATCATAATAATTTCAGGCAGTTTATGTTATGTTAAATACCACATATAAATCTAAATAAATAAAATATCTCATGTCGAGAACACAGTAGCTTATCGAATAGCCCTCGCAAAGCCCGGGTGCATTTTTAGTTACAAAGACAAGGAATACACTTCCCTCACAGGTACTTTGTATGTGGCACACGTTTTCGCTTATGTTATTTTATATGGAAAAATTGAGGGGCGTACAAATTAGTGGCCAGACAAAACATTAAAAAGTTATAGGTAGAAGGAAGGAAGAAAAGCACCACGAAGTTACCGTAAGATGGCCCTGTTGGCAGTGAAGACTCATATCAGCTGCCATTTTTGGGGTGTATGCGGAAATTACTTAATTACAAACATAAAAAAATATGAAAGAAATTGGCAAGATTTTTACCATGAAGTGCATAAATCAGCGATAGCAAGTTAATAAGGCGTTGCGATGATTTGCTGCAACCGGATGGGGTGACCTTTGTAACAATCAAAAATTGGGCACCCACGCACAAGGTCACTGCAAGGCAAGTTCGTTGCCTAAGTCATCTGTTTTCTTTTAAGACTTGTCGCTGAAAGAGCAAAGTTTAAGTGGCTCCGATGAGCATAGCCAATGAGTCAAAGCTAACGCCTATATTGGTGAATATGGTCATAATGGGCCCACTCGAGACGCTTAGTGCCGGGCAGCGAAAGTTCATAAACAAGCTTGAGAAACTTAATGAAACTTTAGGGTGTAATAAAAAAATATACGAAAACGCCCACGAAACTATATCGATATGCGTGTGTGTGTGTGTGTGTGTGTGGGTGTTGTGGGCGTGTAATTTGTGCCTGACACCAAAACAGTTAAATGTTGAAATACAAGAAATTCAACTGAATATCAAGCGCAAAAATTACGTCAATCAAAAGTCAAAGCAACTGGCAAACCAGCATCCAGCAACAAGCAGCCAGCAAATATCAAAGCAAACGCTAAGAAAAATGTTTTCTGCAAAGGCGTCCATACAACAAAATGTGGAAAAAAAAAGAAGAAAAAATATTGCCTTGTTTTTTTTTTTTTGCTTTTTTTTCCGTTGAGCGGTCCAAGCCAAAAATGGACCATGCAGAGCCACAGCAGCAGCACGGCAGCAGAGCAGCGCAGCTATCAGCAGAGCAGCGCAGCGTGTGGGCAGCAAAGTTGCCTAACAACCAACAGTGAACAGCACGAACACCAGCACCAACACCAACACAAATACGAATACGAACACTAGTCTCAAGTCTCCACTGGTCGTCAAAGACGAAATCGTCAACGCTTCGGGATCGTGAGCTGCAGCTGAAGCTTCAGTTTTAGCTTTAGCTTCAGCCACAGCGCCAGCTCCGAACTGAAGGCGATTTCGAATTGAGTTTCAGTTCGTTTTTAGCGCGCGTGCGGTGCGGTTCTTTCTCTCTCATTCATTCTCTCACATTGAAGTGGCTGGCTCTCAACTTCTCCATCAATAGCTGAACAGTGTGCGGGTCTCTGAGGTCTGCAGTTGGCCAGCTTCTCGCTGCCATATATCCGAAAGCAAATTAATTTGTGTTTCTTAAGATTTGCACCGATTTATTAATAGAGAAAGTTTTGTGAAAAATTTATTTTTCAAATTTTACAAGTGAAAATTAAGGAAAAAAAAAAACCTCAAAACGCATCGCGACACGCGCAATTCATCAGCCGCAGTCAAGTGTTTAAAGAAAAACCTAAATATTTTGTTCATATTATAACAAAAAAAAAAATAAATATTTAAAAGTGTCTGTGCATAACTCAGTGTGTGTGTGTGTGTGTGTGTGTGCGCCAGTGCCTGAGTGCTGTGCAGCAGCCAAAACCAAAGGCTGAAAACGTAATTTTGCTGGCGTTGTTTTTCGTTGGCAGCTGTTGGCAGTATGAACTGATTTTAACCGAATTTTGATGAAGAAAATGGTGAGCAAATGTTTTTTACTTTTACCGTGCTGTAACATTTCAGTGACGCGAAGAAAATTTTCAAATCGATATATTTTTCTTACGAAATTAATAATATTTGTTGTATTATAAAAAAAAGTGTATGCAAAATTGATCAAATTATTTAATACAAATTTGTTGGCAATCAAACAAATGCTAATTGAGTTCGCAGCGATATAATAATTCAACTATAATAATAATAATAATAATAATATTTACACTTCTAATTTGATTTTAATAAAAATCAGAAAACATCAATTTTAAATGAGAAACCCCGTTGTCTAGTTTGAAATGTACACAATTCACTTTCATTTGTGCAAATCTCCCTTCCCTGGGTTAATTGTTATTGTGGGACGTAGATGGAGCTGAAGATGATGTATAGTTGCCTTGTCACTAATGTTGTTTGTTTTCTCCGCACAAATAGGGAAAATATGACAAATAATTGCTCGAAATGCTTGCTTGACACACTTCGCAAGCTGTCACCAAAAAAGAAATTCAAAATATTTGCCTAGCAAATGACGAACAAAAAAAGCCAAAAATAAAAATAAAAAATACACAATATCTAAATTTGAGAAGTGACCAAATCCAAAGCTTAGCTTTAAGGTCAAACTGCCTCATCAAAGCATTATTTATTGTGAATTTTGTGAATTGTGTCCACAAGTTTCTGATTGCGATTGAAAAATCAAGTTTTGTGGCTTAAAGACTCGCACATTGGCGAAATTTTTTAGTACCCACGACTTTGGCAAATTGTATTGACGAAGTTTCGAGCTTGACTCGACTTTTCTGTATCGCTATATATTACTTTGCAGTTTTTGGTCAAATGCAAAATAGTTAAGAAGAAAAAAAAAAATAAAGCTACTGCTTGCTGTAGGCTGCAACTTGTGCTCATTTGTCAGTCGACGGCAGTTTGGACTTGTTGCTAGTCATTTGTAAAATTTCATTGTTCAGTAATCTTTGTAGTCGTGTGTTGTGATTTTGGTTTTTCTTAGCCGTTTTCACATGTTCGCAGGGAAGATGCAGCCAACCAAATGACTCGCTTTGGCTGCTTTGTTTTGTTTTTTTTTCTTACAGCTGTTTAAATTGTTGCGAAGGTGCAAAACTTTCACTTTATGTATTATTGTTTTGCGTGCGAGTTTCGGCTAAACGCAATCCCGCAACTCAGAAAGAAATTACAATATTAATGACCATAAATTATGAGCCTGACTCAATTTCACCCCTCCACAAAGCTGCGTGGGCTGAAATTGCAGCTATTAAATCAGTCAAAAGTCGAAGAGTTCGGCATGCCACTTCTACTTAAGTTCCAGCAAGGCTGCACAACAAAGTTGAGAGCTCATAAATGCAAGCAAAATTTAGCAAAAAACGCTTTTACAATAAGATTAGCGACTCTGCTCATCACAGTAATAAAATAGCCACAGAAGTCAGGTTTTTTCGATTAGTTTCACGATCTTGGCGTGAGTCAAGAGATTTACGGGCAACTTCTCTAAAAGTCGCAACTTTGTTATAAATTCCAGTTGTCTTAGCCACAAGCAAACTAATTAAGATTAGCTGCAATTTAAACGTGCCAGAACTTGATTTAAGTATATTTCAAGCTAAATTTAAATTCCCATTTTTTATTATAAAAAAAATACCCTCTTCAAAAACAGCAATTTTGTGAAACTGGAAAGTATTAAAAAAAAATGGGCAACTTCCAGAAGCCCAAATTATAAGCGTCATAAGTTAAAATATCTACAAAATGCAAACTAATTTAGGTAAGACTACGAAATGACTTCGAATTGACTCATAAGCCAACTTTGGCCACATCAACTTGTTCTACACAGCCCACATAGTCTGTTGAACTTTTGGTGGCTGCGGCTCAAGGCCATTCCCACTACCAGCGCAAAAAGTTGCACAAAAAAAAAAACCGCAGCAGCCGCAGATTCTAATAAATTTTGCAGAAAAACCAAATCGATTTTTTTTATGTGCTTTTTTTGCAAGCTCTTCTTTTACGGCCAGAATAAATTGTGTTCGGCCAAAAAAGTCAAAGTGTGTGCGCGCCCACAATCAGCAGATCAGCGATCGCGTCACATCATTGTTGGAGTAGACGGTTGTGCCACAGTTTCATCTAACAGCAGCATCAGTCGCAGCCGGAGCAGTCGCATCATCATTAGTCAGAGTCAGAGGCAAGGCTGAAGTCGACTTTTAGCTAAATTGGTATACGGTGGGCGTTTTGCTGATTGGCAAAGATTTTGTTGCGTGGGCTATGCCACATGACACAATCGATTTCAATCTGAAGACACTTAAAGTGTGCTTCATCTGTGACTTGCACTTGTTATGCGTTTTCGATTTCTGGACATGAGGGCAACCTACTTTCACCAGAACATGGTTTCGTTTTCAATGCCTTATTTGCAGTGTATGTGGTGGACTCCAAAAAAACAAAAAATACTTTTAAGCTTTCAGCGAGCTGTCCGGCAGTGCCAACCACAGACATAACATCTGAAATATACCAGCATCAGCAGATCTGCAGAAAAAGCAATATATTTGCGCCGCCAACAAGCAACAAAAGCGAAAGTAAAACAGCGACCAGTTTTTCTGTTTTTGTATTATTTTTTTTTTTGAATTTTGTAGGGTCTTGAAATGATGTCATGACGAAAAAGGAATTGCCAAAAATTAAGTTTTGTTAGCCAGTTGCCAGTTGCCTGTTGTCTGCATCTGCCAGTTGCAAGCCCCCCCAAAATTTTGTTTTTTTTTTTAGCATTAATGCGAACAGACTGGACGAAAGGACAGACAATGTTGTGTGTTTTATGCAAAATCATGCAATCTGAGAAAATGAACAGTGAAACAAATGCAAAAGTAACCAGACGACTTTGGCCCAGCCCAGCCCAGTTTCAGTTACAGTTTCAGATCCGTAGAAACGCCAACGTGATTTTTTTTTCTTGTTGTTTTTATTTCTTCTCTTAAGTTTATGTCGGTGTGAGAGACCCTGAGCCAAAACGACGCCTGAATATAACTATCTGAAATGCCGTTTATTTATTTCATTTAAAGCAAGCCACAACAAGCCTCTAAATTTATGACTCATATTAGTGCCACAAGCAACGAACACGCTGCACAGACGAACGACAGCAAATCCAATGGGGAACTTTTTTTTTTTAATACAATTTGCAACAAGTTTCGCTGCAACTATAAGGCCAAAACACCAAAAAATAAAAACCAGTCCAGACAGTTAAGATTGGCGCCCAATTAACGGCGCCATTTAACTTTCAAATGCACAAATAAATAAAAAGAAAAATCCCTGCGGCAATTGCTACTTGCAACGTGGAGAGCGTGCGGCAAGTTCGTTGTCAAAGTCTTTTGTTAGCGCCTGTCAAGGCGGCAATCGGATTGCCTAATTACTTAATTTCAAATAATCTAGTTAATTGCTTGTGTGTGCGTAAGTCAGCAATTTAAAATTCAATTACAACGACAGTCGCCACATTTGAATTTGCCACCGCACAAAGCAATTTACATGCCCCCACGTGTGAGTTGGTTGCAACTCACGGCAACTTCCTGTTGCCCCTCAGTCATATCCTGTGAGATGGCCATAAATTGCTAAAACCGCACATGATAATCAACAGGTTTAGACGGTTTGCAGCAAAACCGCATTTATTAAATTACATTTACCTGCCCCTGTTTATCCCTATGTCGGTCTAATCGAATTACCCGCCGCGGACTGCGGAGCCTGAGAGTTGCAGTAAGTAAATGATACTAGTCAACAGCAACAGCATCTCGCTTCTCGATAATTTAATCGACTGCACTTTAATGAGCATAGACAGGTGTTTGCTGTAGTCATCATAATTACCAGCTCCTGGATAGTGTGAAGACTTAATGGACACTTTATGCCAAGTCTACTTACATTTCGATGATTTAAAGTTATCAAAATAATAAATAAATAATTTAGAAATTAACTTTTAGACTGTGGGAAATTGTTTCATTATGGAAAAAATGGATTGGCAATGAAAAAATAATTAATATTTTTTTCGACTGGCTAAGTATAATTATAGCAAATCATTCTTGAAAGAAGAACGGAACTCAACGAAATTGAGTTGCCCATCAGCTCAGTCCGCTGACCACTAAGCAACGTAGAATTTGATTAATTATGTCTCTAAATTAATATTGCAAATATGGGTTAGGCAAAACATTAATTTCATATTTTCTTAATAATTAAATCTGATTGTATGTTTATCCGTGAAATCTGAAAATGTTGCCAACACTAAGCTCCGGCTTAAGTTGTTGTCCGGCGCAACAAAAAATGCATGACTCAACGATGTGAAGGTCAACAACTGCCGCAATCTCCACATTGGCGACAATTTGTGTGTCTTAAACACACACACACATACACACACACGCGAAAACACAGTACACACACTGCGATCGTACCACTCAATGTTTGGCCATAGGCAATGCGTAGGTCTTGCTTGAGACTTGATTATAAAGTATTGTGGCAAACGCCAATTGGCTTATTACCAATAAGCCAAGCTGCGAGAAGAAAAACCCGATTTACATATGAACCAAAGCGTGATTCTAACAGGCATACAACATTATCGACAAAACTCATATGCAGAGGCGTTTGCTGTGGCAGCGTGGGCAGTTGAGCAGCCTTCAAAACCAAACACTCAGCTCGAGCGGCCCACATGAAAAGGGGGAAAAAATACACTGTAATTAAAAGCTGTTACACGCAAATGTAGCGTTGATTGATTTCCAAAAGCTAATTGAAGAGGTGCTTTTAGGCCCAGCCCAAAAGTGGGTAACAAAAAGGGACAAGTCACTTCCTTAAATAATTGTAAATTAAGTTGTGTGTGTGTGTGTGAGCAATGAGCCGTGGGATTTCATTTGATTAATGTGCCCATGGCCTCCACTAGGCTCTTCAGCTAACTGTTCTTAGGCTTAATGTGAATTTTTTCTAGCTGAGCAATTTACTATTATTTTTTAACTATACCCTGTATTCTTAAAAAAATTAAATCTGGCAAAACATAAGCTTAAATACTTTAGACGAATTTAATATGAGTAAAATTTAAAAAAAAAATAACTTCATATTTTTATTTATATTTAGAATCTACATTTTTATTTTATTTTGCACGCTCAAAACAGAAACAGGGTATCCCAAATATAACTCTCAAAATGCAACTTGATTGTTTTTTTTTTTTTTTTTGTATACATATTGCTTAGAAATCCAACAGCGTCCTGCTGTTGAGTTTGTTGCCTGAGTCTTTTGTTTCGGGGAAGGCCGACATGCAGGAAGGCAGGCACTCAGGCTAGCCAGCTAATTGGTGAGCCAGACAACAAATAACGACATGTAGCCGCTTACAGTTCATTGTAGTTTGTTCAATTTTTTTTTATTTTTTTATTCATTTTTTATATTGTTGTTTTGCTCAATGAAAAGTAAATTGGCCAGACATGTTTGCTTGGACATGAACAGGCATAGCTTGCGAGGAGGTCCACAGTCAAATATACATACAAATGTATATATTTATGTATGTACATATGTTTTGTAGTTGGTTTTAAATTGATGGCATATTGCAAGGCAGGGCTCATGAAATTTATGCCATTTTAAAGCGAGAAATTAAACACGCCTCGAGTGCATTACAATAAATTATATCGAAATATGAGTTCCAACTACAGAGATCTGTTCTATTCTCTCTCTCTCTCTCTCTCTCGTTCTCTTTCTCTGTTTGCCTCTCTCTTATATCTCAAGTGCTCCATTATAAAGCAATTAATGCAGACTCGCTCCACTTTGCTTATTTTAATAATTCATAATAATAAGTGCATTAAAAAGGATCTTGGGTGGGCCAAGGGGGGGCCGACTACGACAGCGCCTGCGAGCAGCTCATTAAAAATGGCAATCGCTATAAATAGCTAAATGCAAACATCTGTACTGTCCCGTGTTCGGATTCGCCAAGTATTTTTATATTAATTATCCTGGCCTGCTACTTGTTCAACTGCAACAACTGCAACTCCAGCTGCAAGTTCGAGTCGCCATCTATTCTCTAGGGACAGAGATGCAAAGTATTGGAGAAACAGATGCCGATATTGCTGCAGTAGCTCAGCCGGCCAATTCGCTGTTGGCAATGCGCCGATTTTGCCGATTGTCTGCCTTTGACTCTTAGCGATAATTAACACCTCGCCAAGGCAACTGAACCAAATTGAAAGCCAAGTCGTAGACAGCATCTTCTGCGCGACAACACAAGAAAAAAAAAACAGAAACCAAAAAAGAGAAAAAAAAGTAGGGAACTTGTCGGGGTTTTTTTTAATGGTCAATTTTACATTTATTTTATTGCAAGAGCAAACTGGAACTTTGCTTATTGATTTGCATTTTTACAAGCGTCTCCTTGTTCATGTCCACAGTTTGCTGCTGTTATTGTATATATATAAATTGCGTGTTTTTTTTTTTTTTATTTTTTGTGGCTTAGCAGACAATTTCAAGGTCTTAAGCTATGACAACTGTACAATTCCTCCAGCTTGTAATTGAAAAAGTGCAGGAATTTTAGCCATATGTATTTTAACTTTAGAGTTGTATCTAAAAATCGAATCTAATCTAAAAAAATGTATATTTTTAGATTTTTTTTTTTTTTTAAATTTTATATAACTTATAATGAAACGAGTTAGTTGAAAGTAAAAATAAAGTTAAGGTTCTCTAGAATTATTCCCAAGTAAAGATTAAATTTTAATAGTTAATCTGACTATAATTTATCTAATTTAAATAATTTAATAATAATAATTATGTTTAGAAGTGTACACAAAATTCCACTTTTAAACTTTAAATTTATTTTTATCTTGCTTCCTCTTCTTGGAGTGTGTTGTCCATGCCAGTCACATACAACATTTCTGCCTGCCACTGTGCGTGGCAACTGACTCATGTCTGGCCCTAGGCCAAGAGCAACTAAAATGTTATTCCATTCAATTCAATCAATGCATCACTCAAGACTCGCCCACGCGCACAGCATGTACAAAATAGGAGTAAAAGAGACGGACAGAGAAGGGAGAAGAGACAGACAAATGTGATTGGAAATTTGAAATGGTCAAACGGCAGCAGTTGGACAGCACTTTTCATAACATGACGGTAAAGGCAAAGGCGACTTTGCAGACGTATTATAAAATTATGCAGAGCACATACCACGCACACGAACGCACACTTGGCACTATTATATAATAGGTAAGCAGCAACAGCAATAATAACAACACCAACAACAACAACAACAAATGCAATTGCATAAAACGTCTTTTACAATGCGTCGCCAACGTGGCAAAGAGCCCAAAGAGGATCGCGATGGCGATGGCGACGCCGGGTCCGGGCACGTACGCATGGCCAGCGGCAACTAATGCACAAGTATATAAGTTGTTGTTGTTGTTGTTATTGTTGTTTTTGCTGCTGCTGTTATTGTTGTTATTTATGCCAGTGCGTGTTAGGGTTTTTTTTGCGTTCTCTGCCCCCGCAACTCAGTTGTTGTTGCTCGCGCGCATTTGCAATTTACAACACAAGTAAACCTGGCCAAGAACTGGCAGCAGCAGCAGCAAGAAGAAGCGTTCAACAACGGCAACAACAATGGTTTACTTCCGCCGGATAAATACGTAAAAATCATATAAATTAGAATCGTAAGCAAGCAGCAACACGAGTGTGCATGTGTGTGTGTGTGTGTGTAATTATGTGTGTTTGTTGTCTGTTGTTGTCTTAGCGTTTATTTAAATAAGTTTCCGTTATATGTGATTGATTTGCACGCGGCTGCTTAGTCATCCTTACCATTTAGCTTCAGCCCAGGCGACACTTGCAATTGCAAACAAAAGACTTAGGCAACGAACTTGCTCAGCTGCCTTTCTATTACCCCCATGCCATTTATGGTGCAGCAGTCGCCGCCTGCAGTCAACACAGTAACCATATATGGTAGTTTGGCATGCAGCCAACAACAACAACAACAACAACAACTCTGAGCAGCAGCAGCAGTTACCATTGGTTTGGCTTGGCTTGGCCTGGCCGGGCGTAGGCGAAAATTGGAAAGTCAAAAGGCGCCAACTTGTCGATTGGGTATACCTAATAGGCAAGGGGGCAAAAGTTCAGAGACTTAACTCACACTCAAACAGAAAAAACGCATGTGAGAGTTTTTTACAGCTGCCGCTGCAGACAATTTATGGCTTATTGGACATTTACGAGTGGCAGCTTAGACACATTCTGTCGTAAACTACGGCTCCAACTCGGTTCAATTTAAAATCCTTCAATATACATACATCATGAAGTATTGACATTTATGTTTAGCGCTGCACACAACCTTTTCTTGCCCGTTCAACGTTCCGAAATACCATTAAAAAAAATACTAATTAACACCTTGGTGCATTCAGGGGCGGCCGACAGAGTTGCTAGCTAATTTCTGGGTTAAATATTGAACAGCAGAATACAAAAAAAGAAACAAGAAAGTCATGCAGTCAGCGTACTGGCAATGAAAGCGAAATCTCGGTGCCCCTGACTCCCGTTTCCCGATGGACCGATTGCCAGTTTTGCCGACACTCGACTCTCGATTTGCGATCCTTAACTGCCGACTACTGACCATTCCAAAAAAAACAAAACAAAAAGAAAAAAACAGCTTGAAGTCGACATTCTTTTTAACAAGTTGCCTGCTGCCCAAGACCTGAAAAGGGTTTGGCGGCTGGGCGCTGAGGCAACGCGCAGTCAAGTTAAATACGCCCGCCGTGTACACTTTGGGCCTGGCCTGGACCGGAGGCAGGCAAGAAAATATCAGAAGATCAAAGGCATTTTAACAGCATGCGCTGAACGTCCCAATGCAAACAATCAACACGACTGGCCACACGGGGCAAAGAGCAGGGGCACAGAACAACAGCAGAGAGAGAAAGAAAGAGAGAGAGAGAGAGGGAGAGAAAGAGAGAGATAGCTGCCTTGGGCCATTGCCAATATGGTATGGCTTAAGGCCTAAACCTGTGCACTTAGTTGGAGGACACGTACAGGATAAATTAGCAAATATTTGTTTTTCAGTCTTGCTGTTGTTGTTGTTGTTGCTGCTGTTGCTGCTGTTGTTGTTTTAAGCAACGCGTCGCAGATTTTATTTCTTATTTAAGCAAAAATTGCATTTAAATTGTTTTTGCCGGCAGGCGACGTTGTGCCTGCCCAGACAGACGTCGTGCAGCTACTTTGTAAAGGTTAAACATTTAACCTTGACATTTTCACTGGCCATTGGCCATTTCTATAAAAATCAGCGAAGATCGAGATGCTGCTGCTGCTGCTGCTGCTGTTGCTGATTTTGTTTTGGGCCAGCAATTAAATGCGTTTGCAATGTCTCAATTATGTCAAGCGATTGTCACAATCTTGGCACCCACTTTTAAGCCATCTTAAGTTGTAATCCAGCAATGCAATGGATTTGCAGACAAAAACAACGCGCCCAGCAGCAGCAGCAGCAGCAGCAGCAGCAGTAGCAACAGCTACATAAACAAAACAGTCAACACACCATAAACAAAGCCATGTTCCCTTGCCAACAGACAATATATCAAGACATTGCTACTACAAATAAGTTGACTGCACGGCCTGCTGCTGCTGCTGCTGCTGCTGCACCATTGTAATGGGATAAAGAGATTTAGTAGCTTTGCCTAGGCACAGATCGAGATTTAAGATTTCAGCACCCAGCACCTCTTTGTGTGTCCTGCTGCGCCCTACCCCGCATAGTTGTGTCCTTTCCTGTCCTTCTGTGCGTACAATGCTCCCTCAACAACTGCCTGCTTTGCATGCCTGAGTTTTGAGCCTGTGCGGCATATTAATCTTATCAAATAGTTGTCAACAATCCAATCGTAGCCCATCCAATGCAGCAATTCAACCAATCGACTGCTGACAACAAATTCGCATTGTTTCTGCCTCGGTTATGTCTTTATTGTGTGTGCCTCAAGACTCACAGTAGCTGATGAATAAGGGGAATCTATAAAGATCTGTCTAAGCGAGTTTTTCGTATCAAATTTCAAGACGATTCCATAAATAGCAAAAAACATACAAAATGGTTCTGGGATGCCTCGCTGTGATTTGTTTCAATGGCATTGATGTTTTTTCAAAAGAAGTGATTAATTTTTTTTTCGTTTCCTTTAATTCGAATCGATTTATCGCCAGGCAACCAGATTTCATGCTCTACTAATAGTTTCCTGCTTGATCTCTGGTTCACCTAAAAACCCAAAAAAATAAAAATCGGAGAGAGAAACAAGCGGGAATGATTAATTATGGGCCAATGTAGGGTATTAGATCCTTGGCTGGCGATGCGATCGAGCGAGTGAGCGGGTAGCCTGCAGCCAGTTTCTTGGCCAAATCTTTCGTTACGATTCACCAGAATTTTATGTATTTGGGTTAATGTTACACAAAAGCACAGAAAAAATGCTTTTGTTGCTCGTTTTTTGTTGTTAACATTTGCATTTGCATTGCTTTGATTTTAACACACACAAATTTTCAAGTATTTATTTAATGTGCACCGCACACCGGCTTTGCGACGCTTCAATGCAATTTCCTTCCGTCGACCGTCGACCGTCGAGTTGCGCATCTTGATCTGGCCAAACGGGGGACAGCGGCCAGCGGCCAGCAGAGTGCTGGCAATAAAAACTATGGAAGCAATGAAGCTGTGCGTCGTTCTCAGGCCTCGGCTAGAGCAAAAACTGGTATGGCAGTGTTGCCGCTGGCTATTTCAAAATCTAACTGTTAACGTGAAAAGTTGAACGTACTTGCAGCATGCAACATGCAACATGCAACGGTGGCTGCACCCACGGCACACAACAGCACCGCAGTACAACCGCAGCGCCGTTGAACGAAACGAGTTGAAAGCCGTTTTCCCTGTTAGCCAAGCTAAGAAGCCGCACCAACTGCAGCTACAACGGCAGCAGCTCTTGAAAGTGGTTTCTTGTCTAACTGCGTTAGTTTTGCTTTAAATTGTGCGGCCGAGCAGGGACCAATTGACTGCAACTCCGCCATGCTGCAACTACCGGGCTAATGGCTTCACTCTGGGCATCGCAAAGAGTTCTCAGCTAAATGTCATAGCGGCGGATGCTTAGAGCATTTATCATTAATCACAAACCCAAACAGATGTCAATATGGCCAATGCGGAAACTGCATTGTGCATAGCGGGTACCGGCACCGGCACCGGTACCGCTGATGCAGACGTAGACGATGCAACAGGCAGCGGACACGGTCACAGTTGTCGACCAGGTGGCCATTTCCGCTTGGCCTTAGTTAAGTTCCTTATTTTGACACTGCCCTCGCAACGGCAATTATTGCTGTTTTATTATTGCTGTTGTTGCTGTTCCTGTTCTTGTTGTTGCACTAATTTATGAGTTTTTAATGAACGGCAAGCTCACAGGAATTGTTGTTAACAACACTCGACTCGACTGTCGACTGCAATGTAATGCCACAAAGTAGCTGCTCTCCTCAACCAGTCACCGGTCAGTAGTAAATAGTCTACTCATACTCCTACCCGCACCCTGACATTTAAGCCGTGCGAAACGTCCACTTCACGATGAAGATGCGCAAATGATACGCCGATGGGCGTCGGAATGCGAATGGACACCCTTTCCCACATTTTGAGCATGCCAGCTGAGTCATTCACGCAGAGAGATTTTGAAAAAAGTTTCCGCTAAAATTTGAATTAAATTTCTATATTGAATTTTTAGTTAAGATCAGAAAAAATATGTTATAAATTTAGGTAGTTTTTTATGTTGCAACTAAAAAGCCACAATCAAAATTCGTTTTTAAAATCGAATTTGTAATTATTCCAAATTTGAAAACTATTAAAATAAGATAAATAAAAATAGATTCATAAATAAAATTTTCCAAAATCCAAACGTCAATCTTTAAATAAAAATCTTGCTTATATGAAAAACAATTTTATTATTTTATTATTTACTATCTTAAATAGAGATCTGAGTGCATGCAATATTCGTATTCCAATGATATACATTCTTTCACTCTCCCCTCTTTCACCCTCTCTCCAACCGCATACACATTCTACTTGGGTTTTGTAGTCGTTTTGTGTGATTGATTATACATTTTCGTATGAACTGGTTGCAAGTTGCAACTTGTTGCTGTTTGCTGTTGCTGCCGGTTGGTGGCATGCGGGCAGGTGAGAGAAGAGGAAGCAATGAGTTACAGCCCGTAGCTTCTGAAGACAAGCCGGCGGAGGTGGCCACTGTGGCATGTGAGGCAGGCAGGGCAAGCAGGGAGGCTATCGCAAAGTGCTGTCTGCGGCACTGTCAGTGACCTTCAGCAGTTGGCGGCAGTCAACCTGTAATTAGACAAACTGCACAAGCCGAAGCCGCCGGTTAGCCAGGCGCCTGCCCGCCACACAAGATTTATTTGGTAAAAAGGGGGCTGATACTGTGCCAGTGCCTGCGCCTGCGCCTGTGTGCCCCAGCCCAACAGTTTGACATTGAAAAAGCGTATTTAATTGATCAGCCTACTAAATGGGCGTGGCCAGAAGCCTGCTCAGGTGATCGATTCATAGTTGCAAATGCAAACTGAGGCTGCAAAAGCTAGCCGCAAAAATATATATAAACAAATGACATGGAAATTTGAAATGTGTGTAATCGCAACAACAACGGTTAAATAAGTTCAACTACAGCTAAAAAAATAAAAAAAATATTGTAAGACGTGTCAGCATCCGGTTGAGCAATTGATTCTTTATGGGTGTGTTGTGCACAGTGGCATGTACGTGTCTTTGTGGCAGTAAAAAACCTTAGCAACAAAAATATTGACAGTTGTTGAAACTGCACAAAATGTTTGCTTTCGAAAATATATTTTCAAGATGTGTTTTTTTTCGGACGAACAAGCAAAAATGTGTCACTGGCTTCTTTGGCTTTGATTTAGTGGCTAGACAGGTTAATACCAAGATGAGATCATCGCAGGCGCCGGTCTCGATGACGGCAGCAACGTCGTAGACACGGGGGGGACTTATTTGAGCGGTGTGCATGGGTCAAACAGAAAAATCAAAATCAACAGTTTGTGATTTTTTTTTGGTTTTCAAAATGGCTTAAGTTGCCAGCGGCCTTAGTTCAAAATTTTGACATTGCACAAAGACTTTGATTTGGAGGTGTAAAGGTTTATTGGAATTTAACAATGAAATTGCCGTTATTTGAATGGATGCTAAAAATGAATAATAATTAAAAATCTGTGTTTTTTTTTATTTGAGAAAGTAAACAAGTTTTGAAAGCTGTTTCCATTCGAATAATTGGGAATTTGTAAATATTCAAGATTTGCTTAGGGCATCTCTTAACAATCATGATTTCAATTAAATCAATCGAGATTTGAAAACATCTCGCACAGATTTTTTTTGAGTTTTTGAATTAAGTTGAAATGAAAAAGCAAACAAGTTCCAACACTTTATTTCGCGCTCAAATCGAGTTCAATTGAGTTATTTCGAGTTATTTGGAGGGCATGGGAATATAGCGCTTGGAATTTGTTCAGCGCTGCTAGATCTTTAATCAGCCTTAACAAGGAGAAACAGCAGCAATAATAACATCCACAACAACCAGAAGAACACATTCACATTTATCACGCACATTTATCAGCTTGTCAGCCGGAAGGGCGCTGCTAATCCCCAGTTGGGGCACCCAACCCAATCAGGGCCCAACCCAAGCAGCAACCAACCAAATTACGCTCATTTCGTGGCAACATAAATTTATCAGGCATCACAACAAAACAGAAAGTATATTCGAGTGCACATAAAAAATGGAAGCAAAGAGTTCGAGAAATTCTAAGGCACTTTGCCTCGTTCCTGCTTTAATTAAGTGATCATGGACATGGCCAACACACAAAAGCAGCCAAGGGCCACAGCACAAGCAACCAAACAAGATTAGCCAAAAAGAAGAGATGGCCTTCATCCTGGTCAGAGAAACAAGACTCCGCAGTCAAATAAAATAGACTTCATATAACGACATCTTGGAGAGCCATTCTATTTGGTTAGTTTGCAATCAATTGTGGCCCTTCTTACCAGAGTTAACTGGTCAGCTATAAAATATTTATTCTAGTCCACAGATCTTTAAATTTATTTAATGTCAGGTAGTAAATACAAAATAAATTAAAATCGAAATCATCTCAACTAACTCAGCTTGGAAGTCGTGCAGATAAAAAGGAATCTTCTCTTCTACAGGGTAACTTGAAGTTTGTATTGCCCAAATGAAACTAACTTAGACAAAGCTTAGTTTCTTTGGCTGGCAATCTGGCAAAGCGCATGTAATTTAGCTTAGAGTGTGTATTTTATTTAAGCGTTTATTAGCTGATAAACCGAAATAGATAAATCGTAGGACTAGGCAGGGCCATGGCCAGGGCCAGATTCGTGGCTCAGTCGCGGGCACAGGCCAAAAGCTGGCAAAGGAACATGCTATTTTTACTGCCTGTTGCATGAGCCCGTTGAATTTATAATTGTGTGCCTGGGGCACAATTGATATATGTGTTTTTTTTTTGCAGAAAACACGCAGATAATGGCAAATATTTTTTAACATATGCCAACGTTAACGTTCACGCCAAATTAAGAAAGTTGTTTGTTAACGCCCCGACGAAAGGGCAACTGACTCCATGCCCCCAAGCCTCAACCCGAACCGAGTCCATGTCTATTGCCATCTTCATATTAATGGCAGGTTTTCTTTTTTTTTTATTCATAATTCTATCAAACGTAATACTGTCCGGGCTCATCTCAACTTCCGGTACCAGCTGTTGATTACGTCATAAATTTATTTTCCGACCGCCTGAGTGCCATATAAAGATGCTATCAATTTTCACACAAAATTATTACACATTAAATTTTCCCGCCGCGTTGCGACAATTTTGTATTGCGTTACGACAATTCTACCCAATTAACCAGGTTTTGCCTTGCCTTGCCCATTTTCTGTATGCCTGCTCCCGTCCAAAAGTGTATGAAAATCATACGAAGCAGCTGAAAACTGAAAGTGGAAAATGAATGCGTGAGAAAACCAACAGTAACAACAACAACAATGCCTAATGGCCAGTTCACATATTTCTTTACAGTGTTTTTTTTTTATATATATTTTGCCAGAGCTCTGTTTTTTTTTCTACCTCTCTGTCATTTTTATGCTGGTCTGTGTTTGCAGTGCCGTTGTGTACATTTTTCAGGGAAAATACTGAAAGGCAAGATAAACGCACATGTTTGCGCATAAATTTCAAGTGTCATTTACCTGTCTTCGCACTTGCCGCACAATTTTTGTAAGTGTATTTTTATTTTTATTTGTCTTTTGTCTTTCGTTTCGCTTTTTTGCTTTTTGGCACCTGTCCCTGATGACCAGGCCAATTTTTGTATTTTCTGGCCTCTTGAGCTGCGTGTTTTGAAATTTTAAGTTAATTATTTATATTTGTTTTCGTTGCGCTCTTAAGCAGGAAATCGCATACAATATTTAAGTATACTGATTCCCCGCACATAATGTTTACTTAACTTTAATTTAATTGTGTTTTTAATCATTTTTAATGTGTTTTCTTATTTATTTTTGTATCATTTCAGCAAAAATGAAAATATTTTTGCCACTAGTCACGTGGATAGTGCTACTACTCTCGAGTACAGTAAGTATCTAAACCCAAAAATACCATAATTTACTTATAAGTTGCTTTCACAAAAGCGGTGCTCCTCCGGGATCAAAAGGCAACATAAGTCAAGTTCTAATCATAAATATAAATAGAAATAGAAATGAGCTCGGATTGGAACTAGTTGCTTGAGTTAACAGTTAGCACATTAACAATAATTAATTTATGAGTTGGCCCAGAGCACCTTTCCAACTTCACACAATGCCCGTTGATATTGACAAATTTTACGAGCTGCCAACAAATTCTTATACAAATTCTAAAAAAAAAAACCGAGGGGAATATACTTTAATGAAAAATGATCTCAGCTATCGGAGTATAACAGAACCAAACTAATGATGCAATCCAACACGGCAAAGTCAACGTCTTTTTTTAGGATGGTAACGGTAAATGCCCGGTCATGCAAATGAGCCATAAAAAAAATTACTACCAAGAAGTTGCTTAGTCTAGTGTTTGGGAAAAAGTAGATTTATTAAATATTAACAACGAGCTGTGAAATTGAATAAAAAAAAGGGAAAACCCATTTCTGATTTTGTACAAAGCAAATAATTTGGCAGCACAAATAAAAATCGTAAAAGCAGAATTTGTTAGTTGATTTAATGGCTGAAAATATGAAAGCTTGCCTTTGCTTGAGATGTGTAAATAATTTTTAAGTTCTTAAGCAGAGTTCATCTAGAGGGCTTTACAATCTAAAAATTAAGCTTAATGTACCATTTCTCATGACCAAATGCTCAGTAGCTGAATGAAACACAGCAATGACTAAGGAAGAACACTTGATGCCAAAATCCATAGAAGAAAGCCAAAAACGTAATGAATAAAAATAGCCGCATTAACTGTAAAAATGCTTTGATAGTCATCGATTTATGCAGTGGTCAGGAAATGTAGAGAATGGGAGGGAGAGGGAGAGGAAGAGAGGTAAATACGAACAAGAACCGGAGCTTTATAAATTGGCCAAAAGAATGCTCTAAGCCTTAAGCTAAGCCACAAGTTCATTGACACTCAACGCATTTGTTTGGCTTTTTTCGCGACACTCTTTCACTGGATGGAACTTTATTCGTTTTTTTTTTGGCTTTCTATTTGTGCGTTGTGACTCAATGGCTTATTTGTGTGGACGAGCTGAGCTTTAATTGATTAGCTGATGGCAAAACAAAAGACTTAGGCGACAAACTTGATTGTTGACTTGGTGTTACAGAAAATGAGCAGAGTGCGCACATCTAAATGCCCAACGACAGTTAGCCCATTATAACGGATGCACTTGAGCGCTGACGGGCGCTGTCATTGTCTCTGTTAACTTGGCTAACAACTTGCCAATGCAAAATTGCATTGTGTGCCGCAATCGACTCGACTCGACGCGCCGTTCAATGTCATGGGAGTTTCGCTGCGGCGGCAGGCAACATCATCTTCACTGCAATACACACTTGCACATTTAATTGTTGCATGTGATGATGCGACTACTGCGGCTGCTGCTGCTGCACTTGAGTGCATGCGCTGCTCATTGTGCGGCTTGTCAATTGATAAATTTCGCAGGCTGCGGGCGGCTGCTGGCGGTTTGCTGCTGGCTGCTGGCTGCTTCAGTTGCTGCCTGCTGCTGATAGCTGCATCTATTGTTTTGCAAGGCCGCTAGCGTTGCATGGCGTGAAGCGAGTGCAAAGCAAACCCAATTGAAAAGCTCTCAACACAGCAAAAACATACGTACACAGAACTTCCCCAACTGGGTAATGATTTTTTTTTTTTCATTGATAAAAATCTACCTAAAACAATTCTCAGACTTAACTTGAACTTGACAGCAGCGAGTGCCTCATGCTCACACCTTTAGTTTTTATGGCACTCTTTACTAACTGCTGCTGCTCATTAGCCAGCTGGAAATGTGCCAATGTGGCTCACGTGTCTGATATAGAATTGGAAGTACCACAAATTCAGCTCTAATTGGTTTGATTAGCTGCTTCCTGAGCTTAAGCCAAAACTGAGATTGCTTTCCAGTTGTGCCACAAAACTTTTTACGATACAAAAATATTTACAGACAAACAAGAAATAAAAAGTCAAACAAAAATTTAACACACTTCGATTTAAAACTTATTTCATTTTCCTATCAACAAATTCTAAAATATATTTGAGCAAAATAGAACAAAGAAATTTCTTCAAGCATTTTGCAAACTTTATGTAAATCATCATTGGCAAAGAATAATTTAGTGGTTTTAGTCATTTATTAAACGAATAAACCTTTCACCTGCTTTCTTATGCAAATCACAAGATTTCTTGTTGGCTTTCATAATCCCAAACTTGTTTTTGTAATAATAAAAAGAGCAACCACAAGAAGAAGAAAAAAACCTAACAGGAACTTTAAGCCAACAAATCTATTGGTATACTGTATTTATAGGAATGATACGTCGAAACGTAGGAAGTAAAAATTGATCGAATTGCGAGTACAAAACAAGAAAAACTCAAACCAAATATAAAAGCAACAATTTGCTACCCAAATGAAACTTGTTTTAATTCGTTTTGCAGTAGCGCAAAAAGGTCTAAAGTGACAAACTCGTTTCTAGCCATCTAATGCTGAGCGCTGGTAACAGTAACACTACGTACCGACAGTCACTCAGTCAGTCAGTCACCACATACACACACACACACACATGCACACATGCACAAGCTTACTGAGAAAATATGGCAAACAACTTTTGTTTTTGTCTGTTTATAAAAGTAAAATCAGCCAAGTGTAACAATTAAGCGTTGGCTAAACAACAGCAACACACAAGACGATAAATGTATCTACGTAAATACCACTAGCACCACCACTACCAATACCACTTCTACTTTGAATGCGAACCAGTATGAACAGCCTGCCCATATGGACCGCATAGAGCGGCGGCTGTCGGTTAAGAAATCTGGTTGAAGAAGCGCTGACGTTGATACGCCTTCTAGCTTTACTGTATCTAATTTGAATTTAAATTAGTTTCAAGTCCAACCAAAAGCACCAAATACTAACGAAACTTGGTAAACACTGTGAAGGTTGCTGCCATTTCAGAAATGAGGTTAAACTTCCTGGGGAATACTATTCAAATTCAAATACAAATTAAAGCTGCATGTCTCAAAAAAAACATTTGGGTACAAATTGACAGTTAGTGTACAAAATTGAGTATTTAAATCGAAAAAGAGTAAGAAAAAATTTAAATAATTTTAATTCTGAGGAATCCAATCTAAAGACAGTTATGTAGTAATTTTAAGCACCACAGCTAAACCACTAAAATCCGTAATTAGAATCCGAATCCAAACGTTTTTTACATTTAAATAACTGATGAATTTATCGCTTCGTTTTCCAGGTACATTCACAACACCAACAACAACAACCCTTTAAAACAAATCCAAACAAACATAGTCGATTTCGAGGCGAAGTATTCTTTCTGAATCTCGAGGATGGCTATTTTGGCTGCCAAGTTAATGAGTCCACGGACTATTTGCAACTTTACGACCTATCGAAAATATGCGACGGCAAACAAGACTGCTTTCTTGGTTCCGATGAGCTGAGTAAAGAGCTTAAATGCACAAGTAAGTAACCACGGCCACACCCCCCCTCTCTCTCGACCTCCTTCGATTTTAGTTAACGTTAAATTGATTTCAATTTTTTTGCAGATGACTGTGATAAGGATGGCACACAGTGCACAAATGGTGTTTGCCTGAATGGCGTTTGCCATTGCAATGACGGCTTTGGCGGCTGCAATTGCGTCGACCAGGGTAAGTCAAACTGAGCGGCAAACAATGTGGGCTTGGTCTCATCTTACATAACCGTTAACAAACCCACTCCACTTTACAGATGAGAACGAATGCAAGCAGCGTCCATGCGATGTGTTTGCCCATTGCACAAACACATTGGGCAGCTTTACGTGTACCTGCTTCCCGGGCTATCGTGGCAATGGCTTCCAATGTGAAGGTAAGTGCTAGTCAGCCATGTTGTTAGCATAAGTTCATAATGACCGACAGAGCGACCAGCCCAACAACCGTCAACAACAATAACAACAACTACTTTTGTACTTCCGTCAACGTTTGTTATATTATTTGTTAGCCTGGTTAACCGCCACTCTGCCAGCTAGATCATGATTTAGTCTAGGTTACCCATAGATCTTAACGCTAACGGTTTATTTCGCTGGATATCTCGAGAGAGTCAAGTCATTTCAATCGTCTCAAGTGCCCAGCCTCTAGTTGAAAATGTAACAAAAGACGCTCCGTCCAACAACAACAACAACAACAACAACAACAATATGAAAGCTTTTCACTCAGCTCACAATAGCCCAGCAATGGAATCTCCCCTGTATACTTATCAAGCGAGGTAATAATAATGACCGTGTACCGATTACACTAGAGTAGTCTCTATAGCGTCTTTTGTTATAAGTCTCTTTTTTTGTTAGAGTTTTGATCTTAGAAACACACCAGAATGATGCGGAGAGGGGGCAGGTTGAGCTGGGAATTTAAATAAGAATTACATAATTCAAGGCATAGTTAAACCCTTTCTAATAGTCCAATTGAATTTACATACAACTGAATTCGTAGTGGGATTTAAGCCATGAGTGAACATTTCGCTTGAAAGGCACTCACTTCAAGTTAAGCTCATGTCCAACGAATGCTGTTCCTTTTCTTTTTTTTTGCACACTCAGTACAGTCTCCTGCACTTCAGAGTGTTATAGTGTTACTTCTCGGGTCTCGGGTTAATGGGCCTTTTCCATCTGTGCCTTTTCCCAGCGTGGGCCCAGAACAAAAAAAGCGCACCTGTCCAGCTGTCTATTCGACAGTGAAAAACTGGCAGCCATAATTGGACTGGGCGTAATGTTGCGTAATGAAAACACATTATGGCACCACGTAGAAAACTGACTACGAAAATATCAAAAAACATCAAGTTATAATAGTAATAACAAGAAAAGCAGAAGATTCATTTCCAAGCACCACTTATAGATTGCCAGCATGGAACTTCCTTTGGCTGCTGCTGTAGCTGCTCATTTTGATGATGATGATGATGATGGTTATAATGATGGTGGTTTTGGTGGTGGTCGGCAGCTAGAAATAAAATAAAATAAAATACAAAAAAAAAAAAAACCACAACATTTGTAGCAATGCTTTCGCGCCATGGAACAGAAATAGACATAATCGTACTTACGAGCACACACGTCTGTTAGACGAGGAATCAGTGTCATGTAATCTGACCCCAAACATGGACACGCCAGAACTTTCAACACTCAACAGCATGTGTCTGTGTGGATGCGGCTGTGGCTCTTACTCTGATTCTGACTCTGATTCTGATTCTAGCCATGGATGTGGCTGTGGCTGTGGCTGTGTGCCTGCATCCCGCTTCGGTCCGATGCAATGCGATAACGAGCGCAAATTTCACAAACGTTCTGGCATTACTACCACTAAGTATGAAGACGTTGCCGAGATTCTAGATTACATGTGACGACTTCCCGCACCGACTGTCGACTTTGGGCGGGGCAGACTAGAGCGGGGGGAAGAGTCACACAGTAACCTGCAACTGAGCGGCAGGCAGGCAGGCATGCATAAATTCTGGGCAGTGGCATGTAACGCCAGCATCGCATTTCAATCATACGAGAATTATCTAATTTCTATTCGCAATGCCCCACGTTTCTCCTATCTCATATCGTATCGTGCTCTCTCTCTCTCTGTGTGTGTCTCTTTCTCTCTACTGCAAATTACACGCGTGTTCATGATGCATTTCATTCCAAGATTCAATGGAATCAACCTGCTTTAAACACGCTGAGAAAGTTTCGCTTACCCATGTGCGTGGCATAAGTACTTAAGTCGCACTAGTTCAAAACTGCTAGCACGCACTGTAATGACTCTCCCACCGACTGCACTAAATCAAAAACCACCATATATAATTAAATCGTAAATTAGTACGCAATTACTTTAACTTCCCGCAACCACAGCCAAGGGGCAAGTAACAACACTTCCAACACTTTCGCATAAGTAATTTAATTGACATTAAAACATTTTTTAAAATCTCGAAATAAAATCTATTTATGAAAGCATCTCTAAGCATATTCCTAAAAATTAGCTAAATTTTTCTCCATATTTATATTCTAAGGCAATCATATTTTATAGAGAGAGAGAGAGGGAGAAAAAACAGGAATAAATTTTCTGTTGTTGTCAATATACTCGTATATATCCAGTTTAGATTGCTTTCTCAAGTTCACCCAATAAACTTTGCAACAAATCATGGCCAGGCCTGGAGTTGTACTTGGCCTGGCCAGTTCCCCTTCTCCAACTTGAACTGGCTACACAAAGAGCGACACACAGGGAGATCTCCGCATACCTGTTTTGGCTGCCAGGCAGGCTGACTAACGGTACGAAGTGGGACTACCACCTGTTGCAGACCTGGTGGCGCATTCGCATGATTTCATGTTCATAACTCAGATGCGTGCATTTGGCGATGTCTTCGTTAAAATATCGCCAAAGTCCAGTTATGCAATGAAGACTGTAGAGTGGGTAAGACAAAATTTCAGCACACAAGCACAAGTCGTTAGTCAGTTGGTTTGTGGCAACTCAATAGCTGCTTCTAATGCATTTGTCTTGCAACGCGCCGAGCAGAAAAATGGAGTGAGTGCATCGAGTTGAGTGCTAAATTTATAACCATTTTTGCGGCACTCAAGAGACAGCAACACAGCACGAAATAATCTTAAAAGTTGTTGCAGCTGCTGTTGTTATTGTTGTTGTTCTTGTTGTTGTTATTTTTATTTTAGTTTGTTTTACCACGTTCACCAGGCGGCTCCCTTTCGTTTCGCTAACTGGGGCAGATCATTAAAACGGATAAAATAGATTGTGGCCCACGTAGCGCAGCTTTTGACGGCATTGGCAACGCATGAAGTGCTAGCATTGTCGGCGCTTAACGCTCTGTCCTCAAAAGCCGCAAACGGCACTGCCTTCAACTCCAACTCCAGCAACAGTCAGCAGCAACAGCTACCAGCTCCCAGCTTGCAACTCCCAGCTTGCAACTCCCAGCTCTCGGCTCAAAAGTCTAAGCTAAAATCCGCCAACCAGTTCGACGCACTGTTTGTGATCAACGTCAGCTGATAAGCTTCGCTAGCATTTGTGGAGCGAACGTGATTAATCTGCAGCACAGACCTACATTATCGTATATATACACACATATATATATATATATATATATATATATTTATTTTCTGAAGGTGCTTTGCACTTTTTGCATATCAAAATGGCAGCAATTAATTGCCGAGTCTTCGCTGCAGCTGATAAACCAAATGGCTTTAAGCGTTGGCATTGACACGCCTAATTATACGCACAATGTTCCACCGCCTCCATAACTTTTCTCGAAATCTCTGCTGGATGTTGCCACATGTATGCAGTGAAGTAGGGTGGCTTTGTCAATTGAGCCACCCATGAGTAAAACTTCGACATCGACTGACATCACTTGACTGATTAACTAACTGACTGTCGGCCTGGCGGCCTTGATCTTTTTGCCTCACCTACATGGAAATCTTTAACGCATAATGGCCCCTCAAATTTGTTAGCTAATTTCAGTTTTCCTTGGTTTTTTTGTTTGTTTCTGTTTTGCTCCATTTATCTGTGTATTAAATACTCTTTGCAAACATATAAATGGTTGTATTAGCTGTTAGCATCTGCTTGTCAGATATGTGTTTATTGCGTTTATAAAACAAAGACACCACAAAATTTAGTCGTTACTCTTTTTACCAATATTTTGTTAATTTTGGTAACTGTCAGATAAGCGTTTTTGGTGTCAGAAATACAGGGTAACTCTAAGTTGACCAATTGCAGCTAGAATAAGTTAAATTTGTTTCTTACTCGTTTTGGTTTTTTTTCGAGTTCAAGTTCAGATGTTTGTTAGTTATACTTACCATAAATTTGCCGCATAGTCTGTGGAGAGCTGCACATCATCATACATTAGTCGAGCATGAAAGCCATGTCCGCTCATAAATTGTTGCCCTTCCATAAGCGAAATCACATATTCTGTTCAAATAGTGCAAACATTTTTCGTCACGAATGTCATAACTTAAATAAAAGACAACAACAACAACATTGAAATTGCTAATTAGCACAACAATTACAAATGTTTATTAGATGGACGCCAGTTAGACCAGACGAGAGCTGAGCTATGTAGTTTTTTTTTTTTAGCTTTTTATGTGCATACAATATATTCATACAATCGGGTCTGATGATTAGCTTTGATTAGTGCAGTTAAACAAAGCGTAGAATGTTTTTTAAAATCGACCAAACTGTGATGACATTTAATAACATTTAATTTGTGATGTCGAATACTTAATACACTTATCAGAATTAAATTAATATCAAACCAAATTTTAGCATAGTTTTGAGTATATTTAAAACACAGCATCTGCAAGTGCATAAAATGGCCAGTTGCCAGTAAAATAATAGCTGAATTTTTTTCAAAATCTACTTTTCTAAGCCCCAAGGCAACCGGAAATCTGAATAGAGTATGACGAAGAATAAGATAAAATTATGTCAGCATAATTTTCAACATGCATTCAACTAAATTACATTTAGTCACGCATGTTTGATTGGGTTTTTAGCAGCCGGATAGCCAAAACATTTGGCCCAAGGCTGCCACACCCCTACATCATGTGGAATATGACTTTGTCGCAAAAATTTCAGTAAGTCTTAGCTATAATTGGCAACTGAGGCACAAATAAAATTAAGTTTGCGTCTGACATCAGGCAAACTGGAGAATATGATAGCTGACAGTAGCAGGAGAATCATAAGGAGACACAGCCAGATGGCCAATGGCCTTTGGTCAATGGCCTAAGTGTGTAGGAATGGGACTTGGACTGGGACTGAGATTGGGACTAGGAATAGGCAGGCTGTCTGGCAGCACGAGGTTCTGTTTTAGTCTGCTGTCCGCGCATTGCATAAAGTAATTAAACTGACATTGAAACTTAGAACATAGAATGCTTCCTGCTTCTGGCTAAACTTCTGTCCAATGCTGCCAACTGGCAGCTTGCAACTTGCAACTTGCAAACTGCCAAGTGCCAGACAGGTGAACGAAGACGATGACATTGGGTAATCAGAGTTAGCAAAGCCAAGCAGTTCGTTGCAGCACATGGAATGCAGCCGTATCAGTTGTTGGTTGATAGAGGTTTCGGCGGGTGGGGGTGTGTATATGAGGTATACCAGTTTGAGAGTGATGATCTTCTTAATTTAAAAGCTAAAAACTAGTAATTATAACTGCGCAACTCGCTCGACTGCTTATAATTATAAGGTAAATCGCACTCACACACATCTTACTCTCTGTTCACGTCCTTGTCTTTGGCATTTGCCCACTTTTGTACTTATGTCATATTAGCTATAAATGTACAACATCTTATCCATAAGAACAATGATTAATGGCCAACAGATTGCCGAAGAGACCGTCCATCGCTGTTTCTATATATGTGTTTCTGTATGTGGCCCTTAGACTGGCATCGTTTACTAGTTACCGCTCCACTGACTACGCGAGAATTCAATTGAATTCTCAATGTGCTGCCGGCCTATTGGAGCGAAAAGCTCCATGTAGTGCTTCCGCATGAGATGATTATAGAGATACAACATGCATCAAAAAAGAACGTCAGCAAAAAAAACGAAGATTTTTAAATGAACACAAAACGCCACAAAATATAGAAAAATAAAACATTTTAATGGATTAAGGTTTATGTGAGCAAACCCTTACATAAATAATGAAAGTTCTTTCTCGAAAACTAGTATGAAAGATTGCCCAATTGTCAATTGCACTTTTTTTTTTGCATTTTTTACAGTGTTAATTAACGCTTCGAATACTCGATGAAAATAAGCGAAAGATCAGCAACAAAACATTTTAGTGCATTTGATAAATAGATATATCGATATTTGTCACGTTCATAAATTATTAAACTATCGATTACTTTATACTATTGTAGTACAAAGAACAGGTGACAAATGTAAAATACGTAAAACAAATGGCTTGTTGTCAATAACCCTGTTCTATATAAGATCTAATTGGCTTGGAAAATATATGCAACTGGTGCATCCTGTGCGCATTGACATTGCAGCTTGGCTTCGCTCTGCGTAGGTGCAAATATATATACACAGATATAAATTAATGTGCATACATAAATATACACATATGGATGACACTGAAGTGCCATGCGTAACATGCTAATTTCAAATGGCAAAACCAGCTGATGATGATGATGGTGAATCGGCCAGCTGAGCCATTATGGCAACTAAACTAAAGTCGCATGCGAAGTGCAGTGAAGCGTGTAAAATGCGTGAAGATGAACAATCGTCAAGTTTGTTGGCTAAGCCTTTGATAGTTGGGAGTCTCAGATTTGAGTTGCGTCTCATTTGTGTTCAAGCACATTCGATTAATCAAGCGTCGTTATTTTCTTGCAGACATTGACGAATGTCAAGATCCAGCGATAGCGTCGCGCTGCGTGGAAAACGCCGAGTGCTGTAATCTGCCAGCGCACTTCCTGTGCAAGTGCAAGGACGGCTATACGGGCGATGGCGAGGTGCTGTGCACAGACATTGATGAGTGCAGCAATCCGCAGTCCTGTGGTGCCAACGCCCAATGCCTGAATACGCCCGGTAATCACACGTGCGTCTGCCCCGATGGATTTGTGGGCAATCCCTATGACGGCTGTCAGGATGTGGATGAATGCGCGTACCCGAACGTGTGCGGACCAGGTGCCATATGTACGAATCTCGTGGGCAGTCATCGCTGCGACTGCCCGCCGGGATACGATGGCGATGGCCGCACCGAACAGGGCTGCGTGGATCTGGACGAATGCGGACGCTCGCCTTGCGGACGCAATGCCGATTGCCTGAATACGGATGGCAGTTTTCGCTGCCTGTGCCCCGATGGCTTCAGCGGTGATCCAATGAACGGCTGCGAGGGTGAGTACCATAAAATGATCTCCAATTTTTGGATTCTCATATTTGACATTTTTCCATCATGTTTTTTTTTTGGTATTTTTGCACTTGTTTTTATTTTGGCGAAATACGCACAAACACACACGCACAAACACATACACACATACATGCCACATGCTACATATATGCACCGCAATTTGATTCATTAATACGATTAATGCCTAACAACAACAAACGCCAGCAGATGTCGATGAATGCGCCATTAACAATCCATGCGGTTTGGGTGCTCAATGCGTGAACTTGGGCGGTAGTTTTCAATGTCGTTGTCCACTTGGCTTTGTGCTTGAGCATGATCCGCACGCCGAGGCGCCAATGCTGGCCACACCCACACTACAACTGGGCTATGGCGATGGCGATACACTGATTACACCGGCACAAACATCGGGTGCTGGTTTGGCCTGCCTGGACATCGATGAGTGCAATCAGCCGGATGGTGTGGCCAAATGTGGCACCAATGCCAAGTGCATCAATTTTCCGGGCTCATATCGCTGTCTCTGTCCAAGCGGATTTCAAGGACAAGGCTACTTGCACTGCGAGAGTTAGTATTTGACCATTTGCATGTTTCTGCTCAAAGCCAGAAAATCCAGTTTTCATCAATTGAAAATTAGATTTTCAACTTGCTAAACTATTGCAAATGGGTGCGTGACACACGAGATAAACGAAAAGTCGTAATGAACATTCCAAAAAAAATTACATTATTCAATTATTATTTCAATTTTCATAAATTGCTTTCTCTTAAATGATTTCCTCACTACATTGTGTATTTATTGCAATTCCACAATTAAAAATAGAATTAGTTATTTTTTTTTTTATATAAATTTGTTCGTTACGAGTTTTATTCCTGTTTGTTTCGTGTCTAGTCAAGCGCCCATCTCCTTCACACCTTAACAGAGCGTGAAAGCTTTGCTTAAGCTTGCAAGCTGCAACAACAACAACTACGCATGGCTTTTGTGAGCTTTGGCAGTTGCGCTCTTTTTCACTCTCTCTCTGTCACTATTTCCCTGTGCTTTCCTGCTGTACGCTTTCAGCTGCTATTATTATTGCTAGCTTAGAGAGCTTTTAAGCCTAGCTTCTACTCCCGCTTCCTTTGCTATTTAGGCAGCTTCCCTCAGTATCGTCTACTCCCACTCCACCCCCACCACCTTCCCCCACTTTCACGCTATGCTTCCACACCTATCATACTCTTGTATTATTTGATTTGATTACTAATTTAATAAATTACAATATATTTAACCACCTCCCTTCCCCTGGAACAAAACAAAAACCAAAAAAAAAACCCTACAAATCACGCCAATGTCACCGCGTCGCTCCCTTTTACAAACACCTGCCCCTCACCATCCCCCTGCACAACGTGATCGCGATCGTGCTCAGATATCAACGAATGCCAGGATAATCCGTGTGGAGAAAATGCCATTTGTACGGACACCGTCGGAAGCTTTATTTGCACGTGCAAATCGGACTATACCGGAGATCCGTTCCGCGGCTGCGTCGACATCGATGAATGCGCCGCACTGGACAAGCCATGTGGACAGCATGCGATATGCGAGAACGCCGTTCCCGGCTACAATTGTAAATGCCCGCAGGGCTATGATGGCAAACCCGATCCGAAGGTGGCCTGCGAACAGGTCGATGTTAACATTTTGTGCCGCAGTAATTTTGATTGCACCAATAATGCAGAGTGCATAGAGAACCAGTGCTTCTGCTTGGACGGATTTGAGCCCATTGGCTCTAGCTGTGTGGACATTGACGAGTGCCGAACTCATGCAGAGGCTTGCGGTCCCCATGCCCAGTGCATTAACACGCCTGGCTCCTATCGATGTGATTGCGAGGCCGGCTACGTGGGCAGTCCGCCGCGAATGCCATGCAAACAGCCTTGCGAGGATGTGCACTGTGGTGCACATGCCTACTGCAAACCGGATCAAAACGAAGCCTACTGCGTCTGTGAGGAGGGTTGGACTTATAATCCCAGTGATGTCGCTGCCGGCTGCATCGATATTGATGAATGCGATGTGTTGCACGGTCCCTTCGGCAGCTGTGGCCAGAATGCTAGCTGCACAAATACACCCGGTGCTTTTAGTTGTGCCTGCCCGCCCGGTTTCTCGGGTGATCCGCACAGCAAGTGCTTGGACGTGGATGAGTGCCGTGCCGGTGGTAAATGCGGTGCCGGTGCCGATTGTGTCAATATGCAAGGAGGCGGTTACACATGTCGCTGTCCCGACGGCACACTTCCTGACCCGGATCCCTCAGTGCGATGTGTGCCCATCGTTAGTTGCGCTACAAATGAAGAGTGTCCCGGGAATGCAATTTGCGATGAAACAAAGCGTTGCCTGTGCCCGGAACCCAACATTGGCAACGATTGCCGACATCCCTGCGAGACGCGGGACTGCGGTGCCCATGCCCAGTGCATGCTGGCCAATGGACAAGCGCAGTGCCTCTGCGCGCCAGGCTATACGGGCAATGCTGCCCTACCAGGCGGCTGCAGTGACATCGATGAATGCCGCGCCAATCCCTGTTCGGCGAATGCCATTTGCAGCAATACAGCCGGTGGCTACTTGTGCCAATGTCCAAGTGGCTCTACGGGTGATGCGTATAAGGATGGTTGTGCCACGGCAAAGACCGTGGGATGCTCTGATTCAAATCCTTGCGCCTTGGGTGAGAGCTGTGTCCAGGACGCGTATACAGGCAGCAGCGTTTGCATTTGCCGCCAGGGCTATGAGCGCAATTCGCAGAATGGCCAATGCCAGGATGTGGATGAGTGTGCAGGCGAACGTGCCAAGCCCGCGTGTGGTTTAAATGCACTCTGCAAGAATCTGCCGGGCAGTTACGAATGCCGCTGCCCACAAGGACACACCGGTAATCCGTTCGTCTTGTGCGAGATATGCAGCAGTGCCGAATGCCAATGCCAGGCCCCATACAAACTTTTGGGCAACAGCTGCGTGCTGGCTGGCTGTTCCAGTGGACAGCCATGTCCCAGTGGCGCTGAATGCATATCGATCGCGGGCGGTGTTAGTTACTGTGCCTGTCCCAAGGGCTACCAGACCCAACCGGACGGCAGCTGTGTGGATGTTAACGAATGCGAGGAGCGCGGCTCCCAGTTGTGCGCCTATGGAGCTCAGTGTGTCAATCAGCAGGGAGGCTATAGTTGTCATTGCCCCGAGGGTTATCAGGGCGATGCCTACAACGGACTCTGTGCGCCTGCTCAACGCAAGTGCGCTGCGGATAAGGAATGCTCTAGCAATGAGAAGTGCATACAGCCAGGAGAGTGCGTATGCCCACCACCATATTTCTTGGACGCCCAGGACAACAACAAATGCAAGAGTCCCTGCGAGCGTTTCCCCTGCGGCATAAATGCCAAGTGCACGCCCTCGGATCCACCGCAATGTATGTGCGAGGTTGGCTTCAAGGGAGATCCACTGCTTGGCTGCACAGATGAAGACGAGTGTGCCCATCTGCCCTGTGCCTATGGCGCTTATTGTGTGAACAAGAAGGGCGGCTATCAGTGTGTCTGCCCGAAGGGCTTCACAGGTGATGCCTACAAGAGTGGCTGCATACTGGAGAATGGCGTGCCGAAGAGCACCTGTGTGAACAACGAGGATTGTGCCAGCAATTTGGCCTGCTTGGATGGCAGCTGTCTCAGCCCGTGCGCCAGTCTCCTATGTGGCTCGAATGCCTATTGTGAGACGGATCAGCATGCTGGCTGGTGTCGCTGTCGCGTGGGCTTTGTCAAGAACGCCGACGGCGACTGTGTATCACAGTGCCAGGATGTTATCTGCGGTGACGGTGCGCTTTGCATACCCACCAGCGAGGGACCCACTTGCAAGTGCCCGCAAGGATACTTGGGCAATCCCTTCCCTGGCGGCAGTTGCAGTACAGATCAGTGCACTGCTTCCAGGCCCTGTGACGAGCGTCAGATATGCATCAATGGACGCTGCAAGGAGCGCTGCGATGGCGTCGTATGCGGCATAGGAGCCACATGCGATAAGAACAATGGTAAATGTGTTTGCGAACCTAACTTTATGGGCAATCCGGATCTGCTCTGTATGCCACCAATTGAACAGGCCAAATGCTCACCTAACTGCGGCGAAAATGCTCACTGTGAATACGGACTGGGACAGAGTAGATGTGCCTGTAATCCCGGCACATACGGTAATCCCTATGAGGGCTGCGGAGCACAGAAGAAAAATGTATGTCAACCAAACAGCTGTGGACCGAATGCCGAGTGCCGCGCCGTTGGCAATCAAATCACCTGCATTTGCCCGCAAGGCTTCAGCGGCAATCCGTATGTGAGCTGCCAGGATGTGGACGAGTGTGCCAATAAGCCTTGCGGTCTGAATGCCGCCTGCCTCAACACTGCCGGCAGTTTCGAGTGTCTCTGTTTGTCTGGCCATGCAGGTAATCCCTACAGCAGCTGCCAGCCCATCGAAAGCAAGTTCTGCCAGGATGCCAATCAGTGTCAGTGCAGTGAACGCGTAGAATGCCCCGATGGCTACAGCTGCCAAAATGGTCAGTGCAAGAATCTTTGCTCCAAAACAGCGTGCGGACCTCGCGCCATTTGCGATGCGGGTAAATGTCTGTGCCCTCTTGGCTATGTAGGCGATCCCCATGATCTAAGCCAAGGCTGCACCATACGGGGACAGTGCAGCAACGATGCTGACTGTCGCCACACGGAGATCTGCTTCCAACTGGGCAAGGGTCTACGCAAATGTGTGGATGCCTGCTCTAAGATACAATGCGGCCCCAATGCGCTCTGTGTGGCCGACGATCATCGATCATCGTGCATCTGCGCCGACGGTTATTTTGGTAATCCCAGTAATCTACAAGTTGGGTGCCAACCGGAGCGTAAAGTACCAGATCTAGAAGATAAGTGCAAGACGGACAAGGATTGCGAACGCGGTTTTGGTTGCCAGTCGGATGCGCTGGGCACGCGAGAGTGCATAAATCTCTGCTCCAACGTTGTCTGCGGTCCGAATGAACTGTGCAAGATAAATCCCGCTGGACATGCGGTTTGCAACTGTGCGGATAGCTTTGTCTGGAATCCAGTTGCGTCGTCGTGCGAGAAGCCCTCGCTACCCGACTGCACCAGCGATGAGAACTGCCCCGATGCCTCCGCCTGCCGCCCAGACGTGCTTGGCGTGCTAAAGTGCGTTGCCATTTGCGATGCCTTCACCTGTCCAGCGAATTCGCTTTGTGTTGCTCGCCATCATCAGGGAAGATGCGATTGCCTAAATGGTTTTGTAGGAAATCCCAATGATCGTAATGGCTGTCAGCCAGAGCGTAAGCATCAGTGCCGTGGAAATGCCGAATGTCCTGAATCAGAGGCATGCATTAAGGACGAGATAACGCAATCGCTAAGCTGCCGTTCCGCCTGCGACTCTGTCAAGTGCGGACCACGCGCCGTTTGCATTACAAACAACCATCAGGCACAGTGCCAATGCCCACCAGGCCCCTATGCTGGCGATCCCAATGATCCCTTTAATGGCTGCAAGAGCGTGCCCTGTGTCTACAACCATGACTGTCCGACCAATCAAATGTGCAATCGCATGACACACACCTGCTATGATGTTTGCGACGAAGAATCCTGTGGAGAGAATGCCATTTGTCTGGCCGAGGATCATCGTGCCGTTTGCCAATGTCCGCCCGGCTATCGTGGCAACCCCTTGCCCGAGGTCGCCTGCTTGAAACAGAGCGGCTGTGCGGCTGGCAGCTGTCATCCTACGGCAATTTGTGAGGTGACACCCGAAGGAGCCACTTGCAAGTGTCCGCCACTATTTGTAGGCGAGCCACAGACCAATAGCAGAGGCTGCCGTCCTGATGGTCAATGCCCCAATGGCGATGCTGACTGTCCGGCGAACACCATCTGCGCTGGTGGTCGCTGCCTAAATCCCTGCGACAGTGCTTGTGGTTCAAATGCGGACTGCAAAGTAGTCAATCGTAAACCGGTTTGCAGCTGTCCGCTGCGCTTCCAACCCATATCCGAGTCGGCCAAGAACGGCTGCGAGCGCAGTGCCTCCAAATGCCTCACGGATGTGGATTGCGGTGGTCAATTGTGCTACAATGGTCAATGCCGTGTGGCTTGTCGCAACACACAGGACTGCTCCGATGGCGAGCGCTGCGAGGGAAATGTTTGTGTTGTCACTTGCATGGACCACAGTCAGTGCGCTAAAGGATTAGCCTGCCTGGACGGTCACTGCGCCATCGGCTGTCGCAGCAACAAGGAGTGCAAACAGGAGCAATCGTGCATTGGCAACAATTGCATTGATCCCTGTCTTTCAAGCACCAGTTGCGGTCCCAATGCCCTCTGCAGCATGCACCAGCATCGCAGCCAGTGCGCCTGCCCGGACGGATTTGAAGGTAACCCAACGCCAGAGCAGGGTTGCGTGCGCGTACCCACACCCTGTCAGGCAACCAATCAATGCCCCAGCGGTCACATGTGTATTGGCAACCAGTGTAATCTGCCCTGCACGAAGACTTCGGCCTGCGCGGTGGGCGAACGCTGCTATCAACAAGTATGCCGCAAGGTCTGCTATACCAGCAACAACTGTCTGGCTGGGGAGATTTGCAACAGCGATCGAACTTGCCAACCTGGTTGTGAATCGGACGCGGATTGCCCACCCACCGAGCTGTGCCTGAGCGGTAAATGCAAGTGCGCAAGCGGTTTCATTGGCACCCCCTTCGGCTGCTCGGATATTAATGAGTGTACGGAGCAACCCTGTCATGACAGTGCCAAGTGTGAGAATGTGCCCGGCTCCTATCGTTGCGTCTGCCCCGAGGGCACCGTTGGAGATGGTTATACGCAACAGGGCTGCGTACAGCCCCGACAATGTCACAAGCACGAGGATTGTGCGAATAGCTTGTCCTGCATACACGGCAAGTGCACCGATCCCTGTCTGCATACTGTGTGTGGCGCAAATGCTCATTGCCAGGCGGAGGCGCATCAGTCGATGTGCAGCTGTCCCGCTGGCTATCTAGGCGATCCCAATGACACAGGTGTCGGCTGCTTCAAGGTGGAGTGCATTGATCATGTGGATTGCGCCAGCGATCGTGCCTGCGATGCAGAAACCAATCGGTGTATCAAGCCCTGTGATCTAACCAGCTGCGGTAAGGGAAGCTGCCAAGTGTTCGAACATAAAGCCATATGCGAATGCAACGAGGGCTACCAGCTAGTCAATGGAGTCTGCGAGGATATCAATGAGTGCTTGACACAGCCCTGTCACAGCACCGCTTTCTGCGACAATCTTCCCGGAAACTACATTTGTAAATGTCCCGAGGGACTCATTGGTGATCCGCTTCAGGTGGGCTGCCGCGATCCTAGCGAATGTCTCAGCGATGCTGACTGTCCCGCTACAGCCAGCTGTCAGAATTCACGCTGTCGCAGTCCCTGCGAGCGCCAGAATGCATGCGGCCTCAATGCCAACTGCGAAGCACAGTTGCACAGGGCCATTTGCAGCTGTCCGGCCAATTCACGTGGCGATCCGCAGGCGGAGTGCGTGCACATTGAGTGCGCCGACAATGGCGACTGTGCCGTTGAGAAGGCCTGTCTGGATGCCAAGTGTATTGATCCCTGCTCGCTACCCAATGCGTGTGGAGCGCTAGCTCGCTGTTCCGTCCAAAATCATATTGGGCTGTGCGCCTGTGAGACGGGTAGCACCGGAGATGCCAAGCAAGGCTGTGTGTCGCTACAGTACTGTCAGAAGGACGCACAGTGCCCTCAGGGCAGCATCTGCGCCCATGGCATCTGTAGCCCACTATGCAGCAGCAATCGAGATTGCATTTCGGAGCAACTCTGCCTCCAGGGCGTCTGCCAGCCCACATGCAAATCAAACAGCACCTGTCCACAGTTCCAATTCTGCCAGAACAACATATGCGCCAAGGAGCTCGAGTGCACCATTGACAGCGATTGCGGTGAAGATGAAACCTGTCTGGTTGACGCCTATGGACGTGCCCGCTGTGAATCTGTATGCCTGGGTCGCGCCGCTTGCGGCCGCAACGCGGAGTGTGTGGCCCGATCTCATGCTCCCGATTGCGTTTGCAAAGATGGCTTCTTTGGAGATGCACGCTCCGGCTGTCGCAAGATCGAATGCAACAGCGATGATGACTGTTCAAACGATAAGAGCTGTGATAATCATATGTGCAAGATCGCGTGTCTAATTGGCCAGCCATGCGGAGAGAATGCGCTCTGCACAACGGAGAATCATCGTCAGGTGTGTCACTGTCAGCCCGGCTTCAGTGGTGATCCGCGCGTACGCTGCGACGTTATCGATTTTTGTAAGGACGCGCCGTGCGGACCCGGCGCCCGTTGTCGCAATTCACGTGGTTCTTATAAATGCACCTGTCCACCCGCTCTCGTTGGTGATCCTTACAATGAGGGCTGCCGCAGCTCTGTCGAATGCGAGACGCACGACGATTGTCCCCCGCATGCTGCATGCACAAAGACTAACGGTGTGCCCAAGTGCCAGGACGTGTGCGCCCATCTGCAATGTGGCCCAAATGCGGAATGTGTTCCGAAAGGTCATGTGGCACACTGTGCATGCCGCAATGGCTTCGACGGCCAACCCGCTGACCGGGTAGCCGGCTGCAAGCCATTGCCAGTGCCCTGCCAAATTACTAGCGATTGCCCCACCAACACATACTGCTCAGATAGCGTATGTAAACGTAAGTACTAACACCAAACACCAATCCAATGCACCCACCAAGGGCCTAAAACCGACTACCAGACAACTACTAGCCACAAACTTAATTCGCTACTTACTCACTTACCAACTAGCACGAATACTTGATGTGGTTGATAGTATTTCCAGCCAAGAACTAAATACAGTGGTCGCTCGGAAATTACATCTTTCTGAAAATGATGAAGTGAAAATATAACTTTTATTTGCATTATTTCATTTGATTATTTAAAACAAAGTTTATTTAATTCTCGTTAATTAATTGATATTGAGCTAACAAAGCTTCTTCATATGAAGTTACAAATGATAATTAGATATATGAATTTTGGGAACAAAAATTTTAGTACTTTTATAGTCCTGCTAAAGTCTTATAAAGCGTTCGAATTATCGAGTAATCACTGTATTAAAACCCAGCTCAGCAAAGTTTGCCTTCTTATTAAAAAGCAACTGCACGAGCTGCTCTTCAATCTGTGGTGTAACTGGCTTTGTGCCCAGTGCTACCCGTAGCATAGACTAACTACAAACTAAACAACAATATATACACTCGACAAAACCAACAACAACAACAACAACAAGAAAAGACCGTAAAGCCAACAGAAAATTAGGCAAATTGTATATAAACATGTCTAATCCGTATTCACGATCCCTCCAAACAGCTGCCTGCTTCCTGGACACTGAGTGTGGTCCATCGGAGGTATGCCAGGGTGGTCAATGCTTCGATCCCTGCCAGCAACCGCAGGCATGCGGTCAGAACGCCGATTGCCAGATGCACAGCCATGTGAAACAGTGCCATTGCCCTGAGGGCTTCACAGGCGATGCGAGCAAGGAGTGTGTGCGTGTGCCGGTCGCCTGCGATGGCGACTGTTCGCCTGGATACACATGTCGCGATTCCATGTGCCTACCCGTCTGCGACAACGATCTTGAGTGTGCGTCTAACGAGAAGTGCCTGCGTGGCAATTGCATGCGTAAGTAGCTCACTAAGCTATTTCTGTCCTAGAATTTCACTTTAATTAAAATCACCATCATCCTCATATTTAGTAACCTGTCGCGTGGACAACGATTGCTTCTTGGGCCATGTTTGTCTGCACAATAAGTGCGTATATGGCTGCCACGTCGATGACGACTGCAGTGCTTCCGAGTCCTGCCGCAACGACAAGTGCATTAATCCCTGTCTTGAGAATCCCTGCGGTCCGAATGCCGTCTGCTCGGTGTCTAATCATCGAGCTAGCTGCAGCTGCCTGGACAACATGGTGCCCAACCCCACACCGCAAGTGGGTTGTGTGCGTACTCCACCACTCGATTGCCACGAGAATCGCGACTGCAGCAAAGGCCTGGCCTGCTTTGAGTCCGTCTGTCGTCCACTCTGCGCCGACGATGCTGATTGTTTGACGAACGAGCGTTGCCAGCAGCGCATCTGTAAGCCTCTCTGTCGCCATGACAACGAGTGTGCCAATGGCGAACTCTGTCTGGGTCTCAACTGCGTCACAGGATGTCGCTCCGATCAAGGTTGCCCAAATCATTTGGCCTGTGTTGGCCAGCAATGCGTCGACCCCTGCTCCGAGCCGACAGCCTGTGGAACCAATGCCCATTGCCAGGCCATCGACCATCGCAAGCAATGCACCTGCCCCGAAGGACTTAGTGGTGATGCCAACGTTGTCTGCAAGGCGCCACGCACCGCCTGTGGGCGCAACGAGGATTGTGAATCAAAACAATTGTGCTACGCAGGCAGCTGCCAGGGCAAGTGCCGCAATGATCAGAACTGCCTCTCGGACGAGCGCTGCATGCGCGGCACTTGCCGCACCGTTTGCAACACGGACAGTGCCTGTGCCCAGGGTCAGATTTGTGAGAATCGCGTATGCCAGACTGGCTGCCGAAACGATCTCAGCTGCGCCAGCGAGGAGGCTTGTGTTAACAAGAAGTGCCAGAATCCATGCCAAACACCAGGTCAGTGCGGCCAATGTGCCGACTGTCTGGTCATCAACCATGGCGTACAATGCCAGTGTCCGGCTGCCTTTATTGGTGACGGCCTTACTGGTTGTCAATTGCCACCAGAGCGTTGCCATCCGGGCTGCGAATGTGACGAGAGCGGAGCCTACTGTGCTGCGAAATGCAGTCGCTCCGAGGACTGCGCCTGTGGACAGCTGTGCGCACGTGGCAAGTGCCGCAACAAGTGCGGCGCCAAGCGCCAGTGTACCGTGGGACAGCTATGTGAACGGGGCGCTTGTATCGCCGGGTGTAAATCAAACGGAGACTGCGCTGCCGACCAGAGCTGTACCAATGGAAAATGTATTGATCCTTGTGCCGATGATAAGGCCTGTGGACGCAATGCGCTGTGCACCGTGTCGGAGCATCGAATGCTGTGCTACTGCCCCGACGGCTATGAGGGCGAACCCAGCAAGGAGTGCGTGCAGTTCGAGTGCCGTCAGGATAGCGATTGCGAATCAAGCAAACGCTGCGATCAGGGCAAGTGTCGCAATCCCTGCCTAGAGTATGGTGCTTGTGGCACCAATGCTCAATGTCGTGTGGTTAATCGCAAGGCGCAATGCTCGTGCCCGCCAGATTTCTTCGGTAATCCAGCCAGTGAATGCCAGCCTCTAGATGGTGGCTGCTCCAACAATCCATGTGGCGTTAATTCCAAGTGCATTGAGGTGCCCGGCGGCTACGAATGTGCCTGCATGGATGGTTGTATGGGAGATGCGCACAAGGGTTGCCTTTGCGAAGGACAATTAGTAAACGCCTGCCATGAGCAACCATGCGGCCAGAATGCCGCATGCCGTGTGCTCCGTAACAATCAAGCCGAATGCTACTGCCCCGAGGACTTCCCCAATGGCGATGCCTATGTGCATTGTAAGTCACCAAAACGATTTCCACCAGTATCAATTTGCAGTATTGTAAACTCGATTTCTTTCAGGCTATGTCACACCACCCCAAGAGGACTGCCGTACTCGAGGCTGTGATATTGGCGACTGTGTGCGCCAGGGCTACGAATATGTTTGCCAACGGGGTAAGTGGCCCAATACTATTTTATTTGAAGTACCTGAAGGACTTTTAGTAATTAGAGTACAGCTAATGCTAATAATGTTAACCAGCGTTTCTCACAAGTTATCGTTGGTTCATATACTACATACATATACTTTATTGGAGTAATCAGTTAGAGTTATTATCGTTATCGTTGTCGTTCTTTTTACATATAACTGGAGTTCAGTCAGTAACAAAAAAAAAAAATGATATTGTTGTTATAATATGTATTTGGTTTGATTACTTAGCTATGAATTGTTTTTAAAAACATTTAAACCAGCTAATTTCACTAATTCTACAGCTTTAACAGCTGACACAACAAATTTAATTCAAAATTTCAGTGTAGTGTGTGTTTTAATGATGATACCAAATTAATGACTTAATTTTAAATATATACATATATTTAACAACCTATACACATGTTCCAAGTTTTCAAGTGTTAACGTATTGTAATATCAAATCCCCGCGCACAACAAATTCACTCACACACACTTGCAGACAGCAAAATACACACAACTATAGCCACACAACTCAAATGCAATATCCGAAAAGTTCCTCTGAAAAACCAAACACAAAAAAATCTGTTTAGAATTTATTTACTATGCTACAGTTGAGTGTTTGTTATAAATAGTTAGTAAGAAAATTTTCCATATGAAACACATACATATATATTACCACATTCTACCACAATTGCTAAGATCAACGCATATGGAATATCGTGGAATGTTGCTGTCGCTATCGCGGTTACCCAATCTGTGCCTAGTACTCATTTATGAAAACCCATTTCTCGCAAAGTAACTGCAGCAAAGTATCAGCTTAGTATTTTAAGCATATATTGTTTAACTACACGTGCAATACTAAAACAAACAAACAAACAAAACAAACGACATTCAGTGCATTTGACAACACTCGTATTTTTCGAGAGAGTTGATAACACAGTTTCATTAGGCTTTGAAGCTTGCGTTTATCATTTAATTCATTCAGCATTCATTCAAATTTATAGACACATACTCTCGTATAATTGGCTTCGAATCACCCATTTTTATTTTGGAGTGTTGCATATAGCAACACTTTAAGCTCTGCGGCATATATTACCTTATGTTTATGCAACCGCTTAACGCACAGATAAGTAGACAAGTTGGTTCATCTTTAATTAACATCGTATAGTTTTAATATCGAATTCCGCGATAGCGATATGTAGCCTTTAATGAAGGTCAAAAACATGCACTGAAAGTGCAGAAAGTGTACAACAAACAACAACACTAAATTCAACGCCTATTATTAAAAAAAAAATGTTATCAACAGATCCCAAACACATCCCTGCTACCCACAAAAAAAAAACAATAATAATAATGAAAATAAAATATCATCATCAATATCCATGCTCCCGTTAATCCTATCCCGTGACTCCTTTGCTCTATCCGCCCTCAAAACGTACCCTTTATAACCCAACGTTGTTATCCACTATTTTGCTCCCCAGCGCCACTCTGTCGTTTCCCTTCGCTAAAACAAAGAAACATAAAAATTGTTTAAATATCTTTTGTTACATTTCTTGAATGAACAAAGTCTCAGATTGGGAACTGTGGACGGGACAATTCTCACACATGGTTCACATATGCTTAAAATCAACCTTTTTTTTTTGTCAGTTCAAGTGTACTATAGTACTCAATATAAGTCTCATTAAATCGTATGTATAGATAAATTACAACAACAACTACTACTACTTTTCAATGCATTTCTTAAAGCAAGTCGTATACTTGCAATAACCGAAAATAATGATGATAATTTTTGTACAAAGCTCCTAAAAAATACTCGTACATTTTAAGATCGTATGCTCTGAAAGCTCCTACCGCCTACCTAGCACACTTTAGCTCGTCTATTGGTTGAAAATCGCTTCCGTACAGATGAAAATCTTTGAAAAAAAAAACACAACAACAATCCAAAATTTATATAAAAACAACTGTAACTAAATTTGACTAACACTGCAAATATATTTTGGTAAATTTGACTAGTCTTTAAGTTGTATATACAGAAATTTGTATATGTGATTAATCACATATGTACATATATGCGTATACAAATGTGTCGTGTCTTTGCGGCCGCCCAACTAACACCAAAAAAAAAAAAATTAAACCTGTAAATATTTATATACCAAATTTATCAATTGTGAATTATTAATAACACACCATAAAAAAAAAGACAAGTAAAGCTACTTAACGTACTCTCCTAACGTACTCTTCCAAATTGTACTTATCAATTTTCCACTACTTTCTGCTAATATTGCTTTAGTCAAAAGTCTTACCTACTCTGCCTATCAGTTTGATATATATCTTGTCTCTATCTCGCTAATTTCATCTGTCTCTGTCTCTCACTCTTTTTTACTTATATTATGCCTTATTCACTCACCCAATCATCACCAATAACGTGTCTCTCGTGAGGGCAGAGCGCATGTGTTGGATGTCGTGTAATTTTCACCATTACTCAACAAGTATATACAAACAATTCGCATTAGACCAACAAGATCATTGCTAAAAAAAAAATAAAAACAAACCAAAAAAACATGTCCATTGATCAAATGCAATTAATTGGGCAAATAAAGCGCAAGTCTCTCTATCTCTACACCCGTATACACACACTCGATACTTAATAATTGGAAATTCATCAATGATTGTAACTATTGCTCACTCGATCTTACTTATCTATAAGGCTGCTCGCTCGCTCGCCCGCTGCTCGAAGACTTCTTAAATTCATTTAAATCAACCAACAAAAGCAATTAATCTACATACCAAACCACAGCAGCTATATTAATTATAATAATATATAATTATATGCATATATACATAATTGACAATTTTGCAAGCTTATATAGAAAAAAAAACCTGAAATAATGTGAGATGTTCCCTTCACAGTTCTGCAATTTGATGTTGAAATTGACAACAATTTTTAATAGTGTTAACTAAAAACTGTTGCTGCCTGTCCCCAATGATTATTAACTGCACCAAACTGAACTAAACTCGTTATTTCTAAATTTGTATCTCCTATTTCTGTATTATTTCATACGCCCCTTTCAGATCACAATTCGAAGAAGCCCCAATAAATGTTCTATTACTTTAACAAATCCCTTGCACAATACCCAAAATCCAAAATCAAAACCACAGCAATCCCACTGACATTTATTAAAAAAATACAAAAAAATAATAAAAATAAATATACACACCCCAACTACATACACAAGAACTCAAACAAAACCAAATCAAACCATACCAAAGAATACCAATCGAAACAACCAACCAACACTGATTATACTGTTTATATATTGTCTTGTTTAAGTTTTTCTATTTTTGTTTTTAGAAAATATAGCTTTAAGTTTCTTATCTGAGCTCTCAATATTTACATCCCATCTATGCTGTGTACTTCAAGTACCACCTACAAAAAAAAAAAATCCCTTCCACTTCAACCAACACTTTTTCTCTTGTCTGTCAAATTCCCAACAAATTTCATAATGATTTCAACTTCGCACTCCTATTCTTTCTTAAATGTGTTCCAAATGCTCCAATGCTATTTTAAATTTTCAACAACAATCAACCAGAAAAAGAGTAAATTTTCTAGGATATCTATCTATCGTATATGCCACCGAATAGTTGAGCGCACCCAACGATTAACATAGTACAACAACCAACAACCTGTCTATCTCTCTCTCTCTCTCTCGATCTTCGCTGCTGCTGTTACATAACATTATAGACACCGAACAATGCTACTCAGATACGGATTGTCCCAGTGAAAAATCATGCCTACAAGGACACTGCACCGATCCTTGTACAATGCGTGGCGCGTGTGGCACAAATGCACTATGTCAGACTGTTCTGCATCGTCCACGCTGCTCCTGTCCCAACTGTCACATAGGTCGACCCGAGGTCGAATGCAAGCCGGATCCGAAATGTGTGCCAGACGACACAGACCCCAAGACAAAGGAACAAATAACATGCACCAGCGATGCCGAATGTCCAGAGACATTGCAGTGCGGCCAATATGGTCAATGCACAGATCCTTGCAACAATCCCCTGTTTATCTGCGAAAGTAACAAAAAGTGCGAGACCCGTCGCCACCAGCCTGTTTGCATATGCAAATCGGGCTTTATAGTCAATGAGTATGGTGAATTGACCTGTGCACCGGATAAGCGTGAATGCTATCGCGATGATGACTGTGCCTCGAACACGGCCTGCACGGATGGCAAATGCCGCAACCCGTGCATTGTACCACTTGGACGTGCACCAATTTGTGCCGAGAATAAGTCTTGTGAAGTGCAAGATCATAAGCCAGTATGCATTTGCATGCGAGATTGCCAGCCATCGATATCGATTTGCTTGCGCGATGCTGGCTGTCCTGCAGGCTTGGCTTGTCGCAATTATCAGTGCGTCGATCCGTGCAAGTTTGCCACGTGCGCACCCAACTCGCCATGCATTGTTGAGGATCACAAGCCGATATGTAAATTCTGCCCAACTGGATTTATAGCCGATGCCAAATATGGATGTCAAAAAGGTAAAGCACAAACGTACTCTCTCTCTCACAACACTGTCAAGTGAAAGTACCTTATGTCTCTGTCTCGTTTATCTCTGTTTCCTGCCTCTCACACGCTCTCACCTTTTGCTAGATCTGTCTTATTGTCTGTCCCCTCACCAACAATCACACACACAATTGAATTTCTAGCGAGGTATATTGACCAAAGACACTTCCAAGAGTTTCATGCCGTGTCAATATATTTCCTCACAGATTGTGTAAATGTATATAGAAATGAGGAATTAACAATCTTTTCTTGGTCTTAAAAAATCTCTTAACGATAATCAATATTGAAAGCTAATCCACGAACCCAATTATCGAATCAGGATTGCTCATAATGCCCGTCCAGCTTCAAAGCAAAGCGCAATAACAAAATAAGAAAAACTGTTATCAAAATTATAGATGATCATACGTGGTCATAACCCTCTGATGGGGTTAATTCAACAATAACAGAAACAAATACTCGTATACAAATACAAAGCAACTCTTCTGAACATTCACACACGCTCATGCTCACAATGATATTAATGCCTCTTGAAAACTATAAATATCTTAACCCATGACTCTAAATAAACGGTAAATAGATGTAATACTAATTGTATAAAACAACAATATAAATCCAATATGTAGCTAACTAATAGTAAAAAAAATCGTTCCTAATTTGAATTTATCTAACCGTAAAATAATTTGTACTAAATTTTTGTGCTGAAAGTTTTTGCCACAGTTTAAAGAAATTTAGTTCACAACGTCGAAAATATTTAGTAATGCCCCAGGTTCCCCTGTATATATAGTGCACATTCCTCTATTGTTGTAGCTATACACATACTTATTTATATCGTATTAATTTGTAAATATTTTAACGATTTGTATTTTTTAAATTTTATTTGAAATATGTACAAAAATACCCCACTTCAAAAATTACAAAACAAAAAAAACAATCATATAGCAGCTAAGCCAGGTGGCAACTGTACCACTCACGAAGATTGCAGTGATGCGCATCAATGCGGATCGTCTGGTCAATGTATCGATCCCTGCCACACAGTTTGCGTGGCCTCAGTAATGTGCGTGACGAAAGCACATGTTATTACAAAATGCATTTGCTCTTCGAGTTTGACAAACACCACGAACTCTAACTGTATACCGACTGACACACCACATAGTACTGAACCCGAACTGAATGACACAACGACCGTTGCAACAAGCATCAAGTATACGGTCATGATTTTGGCAAACCAAACAGAAATGCGTACACATTATACCGATATTGAAGCTGAGAGTGAGACGACCAGCTCATATGATATCACAACTGAGTCATACAAAACAACAAAACAGCTAAGCATTGAAAAGACTTTATCTCCAAAAGAGATTTTGCAAAAAAGTACAACAGAGCAATACACAACCTCTGAGCCAACAACTGAATCTAACACTGCAATGTTTTTTTCTATTGCAACGCAAAGAACAAACACAGAGCCAACTGAACATACTTTCTCGGATAAAACTACTATTTCACAACCAGTAACGCATGAAACCCCTAAAAACATTTATACTGAGAGTATAATTCCGATATCGTATACAGAAACTACACCTCCATCGACAGTTACTGAACAAACCACTCTGGGTGGAATGACTACTATTACGGCTGAGGGAAAGTCACCCTCTGTTACTCAAGAGACTTTAGGCCCTGGGACAACAACTACCTCATTCCCAAGTAAAGAACAGCTTACAACTCAGGGTTCCACGCTGACGCCTATACCTGGAGAATCAACTACTCCATATTCTGCAATAACCCAAAGAGTTTATACAGAATCTACTGAACCCACTATCCCTGAAGAAACTACTGTTAGAATCGGTATACCGCAGCCAACAACCCATGAAACCCCTAAAACCATACCAACCGAGGGAACAGTTTCGACAGGTTCCACTTCGGAGCCACCATATTCAGAAACTACGCCTCCATCGACAGTAACAGAGCAAACCACTCTGGGTGGAATGGCTGCCACTACGACTGAGGGACAGCCACCCTCTGTTACTCAAGTGACTTCAGTCCCTGGGATAACAACTACCTCATTCCCAAGTAAAGAACAGCTTACAACTCAGGGTTCCACGCTGACGCCTATACCTGGAGAATCAACTACTCCATATTCTGCAATAACCCAAAGAGTTTATACAGAATCTACTGAACCCACTATCCCTGAAGAAACTACTGTTAGAATCGGTATACCACAGCCAACAACCCATGAAACCCCTAAAACCATACCAACCGAGGGAACAGTTCCGACAGGCTCCACTTCGAAGCCACTATATGCAGAAACTACACCTCCATCGATAGTTACTGAACAAACCACACTGGGTGGAATGACTGCCATTACGACTGAAGAAAAGCCACCCTCTGTTACTCAAGTGACTTCAACTTCAGTCCCTGGAATAACAACAACCTCATTCCCAAGTAAAGAACAGTTTACAACTCAGGGTTCCACGCTGACTCCTATACCTGGAGAGTCAACTACTCCATATTCTGCAATAACCCAAAGAGTTTATACAGAATCTACTGAACCCACTATCCCTGAAGAAACTACTGTTAGAATCGGTATACCGCAACCAACAACCCATGAAACCCCTAAAACCATACCAACCGAGGGAACAGTTCCGACAGGTTCCACTTCGGAGCCACTATATTCAGAAACTACGCCTCCATCGACAGTAACAGAGCAAACCACTCTGGGTGGAATTACTGCCATTACGACTGAGGGACAGCCACCCTCTGTTACTCAAGTGACTTCAACTTCAGTCCCTGGGATAACAACTACCTCATTCCCAAGTAAAGAACAGTTTACAACTCAGGGTTCCACGCTGACTCCTATACCTGGAGAGTCAACTACTCCATATTCTGCAATAACCCAAAGAGTTTATACAGAATCTACTGAACCCACTATCCCTGAAGAAACTACTGTTAGAATCGGTATGCCGCAACCAACAACCCATGAAACCCCTAAAACCATACCAACCGAGGGAACAGTTCCGACAGGTTCCACTTGGAAGCCACCATATGCAGAAACTACACCACCATCGACAGTTACTGAAGAAACCACTCTGGGTGGATTGACTGCTATTACGACTGACGGAAAGCCACCCTCTGTTACTCAAGTGACTTCAACTTCAGTCCCTGGGATAACAACTACCTCATTCCCAAGTAAAGAACAGTTTACAACTCAGGGTTCCACGCTGACTCCTATACCTGGAGAGTCAACTACTCCATATTCTGCAATCACCCAAAGAATTTATACAGAATCTACAGAACCCACTATCCCTGAAGAAACTACTGTTAGAATCGGTATACCGCAACCAACAACCCATGAAACCCCTAAAACCATACCAACCGAGGGAACAGTTCCGACAGGTTCCACTTCGGAGCCACTATATTCAGAAACTACGCCTCCATCGACAGTAACAGAGCAAACCACTCTGGGTGGAATTACTGCCATTACGACTGAGGGACAGCCACCCTCTGTTACTCAAGTGACTTCAACTTCAGTCCCTGGGATAACAACTACCTCATTCCCAAGTAAAGAACAGTTTACAACTCAGGGTTCCACGCTGACTCCTATACCTGGAGAGTCAACTACTCCATATTCTGCAATAACCCAAAGAATTTATACTGAATCTACTGAACCCACTATCCCTGAAGAAACTACTGTTAGAATCGGTATACCGCAACCAACAACCCATGAAACCCCTAAAACCATACCAACCGAGGGAACAGTTCCGACAGGTTCCACTTCGAAGCCACCATATGCAGAAACTACACCACCATCGACAGTTACTGAACAAACCACTCTGGGTGGAATGACTGCCATTACGAGTGAGGGACAGCCACCCTCTGTTACTCAAGTGACTTCAACTTCAGTCCCTGGGATAACAACTACCTCATTCCCAAGTAAAGAACAGTTTACAACTCAGGGTTCCACGCTGACTCCTATACCTGGAGAGTCAACTACTCCATATTCTGCAATAACCCAAAGAGTTTATACAGAATCTACTGAACCCACTATCCCTGAAGAAACTACTGTTAGAATCGGTATGCCGCAACCAACAACCCATGAAACCCCTAAAACCATACCAACCGAGGGAACAGTTCCGACAGGTTCCACTTGGAAGCCACCATATGCAGAAACTACACCACCATCGACAGTTACTGAAGAAACCACTCTGGGTGGATTGACTGATATTACGACTGAGGGAAAGCCACCCTCTGTTACTCAAGTGACTTCAACTTCAGTCCCTGGGATAACAACTACCTCATTCCCAAGTAAAGAACAGTTTACAACTCAGGGTTCCACGCTGACTCCTATACCTGGAGAGTCAACTACTCCATATTCTGCAATCACCCAAAGAATTTATACAGAATCTACTGAACCCACTATCCCTGAAGAAACTACTGTTAGAATCGGTATACCGCAACCAACAACCCATGAAACCCCTAAAACCATACCAACCGAGGGAACAGTTCCGACAGGTTCCACTTCGGAGCCACTATATTCAGAAACTACGCCTCCATCGATAGTAACAGAGCAAACCACTCTGGGTGGAATGACTGCCATTACGAGTGAGGGACAGCCACCCTCTGTTACTCAAGTGACTTCAACTTCAGTCCCTAGGATAACAACTACCTCATTCCCAAGTAAAGAACAGTTTACAACTCAGGGTTCCACGCTGACTCCTATACCTGGAGAATCAACTACTCCATATTCTGCAATAACCCAAAGAGTTTATACAGAATCTACTGAACCCACTATCCCTGAAGAAACTACTGTTAGAATCGGTATACCGCAACCAACAACCCATGAAACCCCTAAAACCATACCAATCGAGGGAACAGTTCCGACAGGTTCCACTTGGAAGCCACTATATGCAGAAACTACACCACCATCGACAGTTACTGAAGAAACCACTCTGGGTGGATTGACTGCTATTACGACTGAGGGAAAGCCACCCTCTGTTACTCAAGTGACTTCAACTTCAGTCCCTGGGATAACAACTACCTCATTCCCAAGTAAAGAACAGTTTACAACTCAGGGTTCCACGCTGACTCCTATACCTGGAGAGTCAACTACTCCATATTCTGCAATCACCCAAAGAATTTATACAGAATCTACTGAACCCACTATCCCTGAAGAAACTACTGTTAGAATCGGTATACCGCAACCAACAACCCATGAAACCCCTAAAACCATACCAACCGAGGGAACAGTTCCGACAGGTTCCACTTCGAAGCCACCATATGCAGAAACTACACCACCATCGACAGTTACTGAACAAACCACTCTGGGTGGAATGACTGCCATTACGAGTGAGGGACAGCCACCCTCTGTTACTTCAACTTCAGTCCCTAGGATAACAACTACCTCATTCCCAAGTAAAGAACAGCTTACAACTCATGGTTCCACTCTGACTCCTATACCTGGAGAATCAACTACTCCATATTCTGCAATAACCCAAAGAGTTTATACAGAATCTACTGAACCCACTATCCCTGAAGAAACTACTGTTAGAATCGGTATACCGCAACCAACAACCCATGAAACCCCTAAAACCATACCAACCGAGGGAACAGTTCCGACAGGTTCCACTTCGAAGCCACCATATGCAGAAACTACACCACCATCGACAGTTACTGAAGAAACCACTCTGGGTGGATTGACTGCTATTACGACTGAGGGAAAGCCACCCTCTGTTACTCAAGTGACTTCAACTTCAGTCCCTGGGATAACAACTACCTCATTCCCAAGTAAAGAACAGTTTACAACTCAGGGTTCCACGCTGGCTCCTATACCTGGAGAGTCAACTACTCCATATTCTGCAATCACCCAAAGAATTTATACAGAATCTACTGAACCCACTATCCCTGAAGAAATTACTGTTAGAATCGGTATACCGCAACCAACAACCCATGAAACCCCTAAAACCATACCAACCGAGGGAACAGTTCCGACAGGTTCCGCTTCGAAGCCACCATATGCAGAAACTACACCTCCCTCGACAGTTACTGAACAAACCACTCTGGGTGGAATGACTGCCATTACGAGTGAGGGACAGCCACCCTCTGTTACTCAAGTAACTTCAGTCCCTGGGATAATAACTACCTCATTCCCAAGTAAAGAACAGCTTACAACTCATGGTTCCACTCTGACTCCTATACCTGGAGAATCAACTACTCCATATTCTGCACTAACCCAAAGAGTTTATACAGAATCTACTGAACCCACTATCCCTGAAGAAACTACTGTTAGAATCGGTATACCGCAACCAACAACCCATGAAACCCCTAAAAGCATACCAACCGAGGGAACAGTTCCGACAGGTTCCACTTTGAAGCCACCATATGCAGAAACTACACCACCATCGACAGTTACTGAACAAACCACTCTGGGTGGAATGACTGCCATTACGAGTGAGGGACAGCCACCCTCTGTTACTCAAGTGACTTCTGTCCCTGAGATAACAACTACCTCATTCCCAAGTAAAGAACAGTTTACAACTCAGGGTTCCACGCTGACTCCTATACCTGGAGTATCAACTACTCCATATTCTGCAATAACCCAAAGAGTTTATACAGAATCTACTGAACCCACTATCCCTGAAGAAACTACTGTTAGAATCGGTATACCGCAACCAACAACCCATGAAACCCCTAAAAGCATACCAACCGGGGGAACAGTTCCGACAGGTTCCACTTCGAAGCCACCATATGCAGAAACTACACCACCATCGACAGTTACTGAAGAAACCACTCTGGGTGGATTGACTGCTATTACGACTGAGGGAAAGCCACCCTCTGTTACTCAAGTGACTTCAACTTCAGTCCCTGGGATAACAACTACCTCATTCCCAAGTAAAGAACAGTTTACAACTCAGGGTTCCACGCTGGCTCCTATACCTGGAGAGTCAACTACTCCATATTCTGCAATAACCCAAAGAATTTATACAGAATCTACTGAACCCACTATCCCTGAAGAAACTACTGTTAGAATCGGTATACCGCAACCAACAACCCATGAAACCCCTAAAACCATACCAACCGAGGGAACAGTTCCGACAGGTTCCACTTCGAAGCCACCATATGCAGAAACTACACCACCATCGACAGTTACTGAACAAACCACTCTGGGTGGAATGACTGCCATTACGAGTGAGGGACAGCCACCCTCTGTTACTCAAGTGACTTCAACTTCAGTCCCTAGGATAACAACTACCTCATTCCCAAGTAAAGAACAGCTTTCAACTCATGGTTCCACTCTGACTCCTATACCTGGAGAATCAACTACTCCATATTCTGCAATAACCCAAAGAGTTTATACAGAATCTACTGAACCCACTATCCCTGAAGAAACTACTGTTAGAATCGGTATACCGCAACCAACAACCCATGAAACCCCTAAAAGCATACCAACCGAGGGAACAGTTCCGACAGGTTCCACTTCGAAGCCACCATATTCAGAAACTACGCCTCCATCGACAGTAACAGAGCAAACCACTCTGGGTGGAATGACTGCCATTACGACTGAAGGACAGCCACCCTCTGTTACTCAAGTGACTTCAACTTCAGTCCCTAGGATAACAACTACCTCATTCCCAAGTAAAGAACAGTTTACAACTCATGGTTCCACGCTGACTCCTATACCTGGAGAATCAACTACTCCATATTCTGCAATAACCCAAAGAGTTTATACAGAATCTACTGAACCCACTATCCCTGAAGAAACTACTGTTAGAATCGGTATACCGCAACCAACAACCCATGAAACCCCTAAAACCATACCAACCGAGGGAACAGTTCCGACAGGCTCCACTTCGAAGCCACTATATGCAGAAACTTCACCTCCATCGACAGTTACTGAACAAACCACTCTGGGTGGAATGACTGCCATTACGAGTGAGGGACAGCCACCTTCTGTTACTTCAACTTCAGTCCCTAGGATAACAACTACCTCATTCCCAAGTAAAGAACAGTTTACAACTCATGGTTCCACGCTGACTCCTATACCTGGAGAATCAACTACTCCATATTCTGCAATAACCCAAAGAGTTTATACAGAATCTACTGAACCCACTATCCCTGAAGAAACTACTGTTAGAATCGGTATACCGCAACCAACAACCCATGAAACCCCTAAAACCATACCAACCGAGGGAACAGTTCCGACAGGCTCCACTTCGAAGCCACTATATGCAGAAACTTCACCTCCATCGACAGTAACAGAGCAAACCACTCTGGGTGGAATGACTGCCATTACGACTGAGGGACAGCCACCCTCTGTTACTCAAGTGACTTCAACTTCAGTCCCTAGGATAACAACTACCTCATTCCCAAGTAAAGAACAGTTTACAACTCATGGTTCCACGCTGACTCCTATACCTGGAGAATCAACTACTCCATATTCTGCAATAACCCAAAGAGTTTATACAGAATCTACTGAACCCACTATCCCTGAAGAAACTACTGTTAGAATCGGTATACCGCAACCAACAACCCATGAAACCCCTAAAACCATACCAACCGAGGGAACAGTTCCGACAGGTTCCACTTCGAAGCCACTATATGCAGAAACTACACCTCCATCGACAGTTACTGAACAAACCACTCTGGGTGGAATGACTGCCATTACGAGTGAGGGACAGCCACCCTCTGTTACTTCAACTTCAGTCCCTAGGATAACAACTACCTCATTCCCAAGTAAAGAACAGCTTACAACTCATGGTTCCACTCTGACTCCTATACCTGGAGAATCAACTACTCCATATTCTGCAATAACCCAAAGAGTTTATACAGAATCTACTGAACCCACTATCCCTGAAGAAACTACTGTTAGAATCGGTATACCGCAACCAACAACCCATGAAACCCCCAAAATCATACCAACCGAGGGAACAGTTCCGACAGGTTCCACTTCGAAGCCACCATATGCACAAACTACACCACCATCGACAGTTACTGAACAAACCACTCTGGGTGGATTGACTGCAATTACGACTGAAGGAAAGCCACCCTCTGTTACTCAAGTGACTTCTATCCCTGGGATAACAACTACCTCATTCCCAAGTAAAGAACAGTTTACAACTCAGGGTTCCACGCTGACTCCTATACCTGGAGAATCAACTACTCCATATTCTGCAATAACCCAAAGAGTTTATACAGAATCTACTGAACCCACTATCCCTGAAGAAACTACTGTTAGAATCGGTATACCGCAACCAACAACCCATGAAACCCCTAAAACTATACCAACCGAGGGAACAGTTTCGACAGGTTCCACTTCGGAGCCACCATATTCAGAAACTACGCCTCCATCGACAGTAACAGAGCAAACCACTCTGGGTGGAATAACTGCCATGACGACTGAGGGACAGCCACCCTCTGTTACTCAAGTGACTTCAGTCCCTGGGATAACAACTACCTCATTCCCAAGTAAAGAACAGCTTACAACTCAGGGTTCCACGCTGACGCCTATACCTGTAGAATCAACTACTCCATATTCTGCAATAACCCAAAGAATTTATACAGAATCTACTGAACCCACTATCCCTGAAGAAACTACTGTTAGAATCGGTATACCGCAGCCAACAACCCATGAAACCCCTAAAACCATACCAACCGAGGGAACAGTTCCGACAGGTTCCACTTCGAAGCCACCATATGCAGAAACTACACCTCCCTCGACAGTTACTGAACAAACCACTCTGGGTGGAATGACTGCCATTACGAGTGAGGGACAGCCACCCTCTGTTACTCAAGTAACTTCAGTCCCTGGGATAATAACTACCTTATTCCCAAGTAAAGAACAGTTTACAACTCAGGGTTCCACGCTGACGCCTATACCTGGAGAGTCAACTACTCCATATTCTGCAATAACCCAAAGAACTTATACAGAATCTACTGAACCCACTATCCCTGAAGAAACTACTGTTAGAATCGGTATACCGCAACCAACAACCCATGAAACCCCTAAAACCATACCAACTGAGGGAACAGTTCCGACAGGCTCCACTTCGAAGCCACCATATGCAGAAACTACAACTCTATCGACAGTTACTGAACAAACCACTCTGGGTGGAATGACTGTCATTACGACTGAGGGACAGCCACCCTCTGTTACTCAAGTGACTTCAACTTCAGTCCCTGGGATAACAACTACCTCATTCCCAAGTAAAGAACAGTTTACAACTCAGGGTTCCACGCTGACGCCTATACCTGGAGAGTCAACTACTCCATATTCTGCAATAACCCAAAGAACTTATACAGAATCTACTGAACCCACTATCGCTGAAGAAACTACTGTTAGAATCGGTATACCGCAACCAACAACCCATGAAACCCCTAAAACCATACAAACCGAGGGAACAGTTCCGACAGGTTCCACTTCGAAGCCACCATATGCAGACACTACAACTCTATCGACAGTTACTGAACAAACCACTCTGGGTGGAATGACAGCCATTACGACTGAGGGACAGCCACCCTCTGTTACTCAAGTGACTTCAACTTCAGTCCCTGGGATAACAACTACCTCATTCCCAAGTAAAGAACAGTTTACAACTCAGGGTTCCACGCTGACGCCTATACCTGGAGAGTCAACTACTCCATATTCTGCAATAACCCAAAGAATTTATACAGAATCTACTGAACCCACTATCTCTGAAGAAACTACTGTTACAATCGGTATAACGCAACCAACAACCCATGAAACCCCTAAAACCATACCAACCGAGGGAACAGTTCCGACAGGTTCCACTTCGAAGCCACCATATGCAGAAACTACAACTGTATCGACAGTTACTGAACAAACCACTCTGGGTGGAATGACCATTACGACTGAGGGACAGCCACCCTCTGTTACTCAAGTGACTACAATGGGGTCTGCAATAACTATAGATTCCATGGTGAGCAGTGTTCCTTCCACAACAGAGGTTTCTTCAAATACAACGCTGCCCTTTTTTTATACATCAATGGGCTATCCAGGTGAAGAAACTACTGAGAGCGTTGCTGTAGGTTCAGGTTTAAGTGTTACGCAGAGCTCTGTAGGTGCACCAAATATGACACGTACAGAAGAAAACACGACAGAATTTGTACCTAAATGTACAATAACAACTGATTGCTTTGACGATGAGGTATGTGTAAGAGCAAACTGCATTAGGCCATGCGAATATTATGAAACACTTTGTAATGTTCAGAACTTTACTGTGTGTCGTACATTGAACCACACCGCTTATTGCTATTGTGATACCGCCGCAGATGTAAATAAACCCGGTTGCTCTATTAATGCAGGTAACTAAAGCTGTGTACGTAAATCGTAAGTTTTAATATGGACCCACATGTTCTTTATCAATTGAATGAATTGCAAAGAACCACAAGGTTGTGGTGAAATATTATATTGGCATCCGTGGCGCCAACTACTTAAATCGCCAATGCATCTGGCAATGCGTAAAAGCCTACTTCAATTTGATGTCATATAGTTATCTTCTTCTTCTGCTCTTTATGGATCTCATCACACCTTCTCCCACCTGTGTCATTGCTGACCGGCCCAGCTAAATGGCTGGCACGTGCATGTTTTATTTTTTTTTCGTTCTGTTCCTTGCAATCCAATCCCAGTGTGTTTCTATATAAATGGCATCAAATCGCTTCCAATTCTATTCCATTTGTTCTTCTTCCCTCGGCTCTTATCACTGGCTCTTCTGCTGTCATTCGTATATGTATGTATATGCCTGCACCCACAACAATTACCCATTACGCAAACACCACTCGGACAAGCTCACGAAATCTATGTTTGTGTTCACAAATGGAGCAATATTTGTATTCACACAAGTTTGAGTTCAACTTAAATAGAGCTAGTTCACTCTTTCTTGTTCTCGTCCTCGTTCATGTTAGTTGCCTGCTTTCTGATTGCCTGCCTGCCTGCTGTCCTACATCAAATCACATAATGTTGAATATCTATCGATATCTTTTGAAATGAGTTCGATGTGCATGTTATATGTCAATGTTACGATCTCATCATCTTTGTGTTCTGGAAGACAATTTGTGTTGATTTTTGTTGTATTTAGTACATATGTTTGTTTGTATATATCTATTTATCACTTTTATGTAATCTCGTGCAGTAAGTTTTATTTATTATTGTGTCGTATTATTAATTGCGTGGTGTTGGTACTAATTGGTGTTTTATGATCTACAGCTTTTTAAAAATGCACTAACCCCAAAAATATCCCAATTGCTTGCTTGCATGTGTATATGTTGTTTTACGAAAACAACAACAGCTAAACAAAAACTAAATAATATCTAATTTAATGTACTTATAGCTTGATAGTATTAGATGTGCTAGTATGTGCCTCGTATGGCAGCATAAGAACAAAAATATTGAAAAATAAATTTTTTACTAACTGCATTGAAAATATCAAGAAAAACTACCTATTGAACAGGTTTCTTAAAGAAAACACACCTATAATATGAATTAAACATAAATAATCGAATGTCTAAACCAAAAATTATACCTTATGCCTTAACTAATGCAATCGTTTTGCTTACTTTACAACGCACTCCCGAAACGCAAATTAGAAATTGGTTGTGCCTCGAGCGATGAGTGCCCCATCCAACACGCATGTGTTAATGCGCTGTGCGTGGATCCCTGCGCCTATGAGAACCCCTGCGGTCGCAGTGAGGATTGTCGCGTAATTGCCCATCAACCAGTTTGTGCCAGCGGTGGGTTTTTTTCTTCTTAGTTGTGGTGCAATTTAAGACATATTATATTTACTTGGTAATGTTGATTTTCAGTCTGTGAATGTCAGCGAAAATCGGATTGTCGTAACGGTTTCGAGTGTGATGGTTGTCACTGCCACGATAGTAAGTACAATTAAATAGGGCTCAGAATTTTGTAATATGGTATTAATTTATGATATTACAGCAACAGGTCGCACTCCTGGCTGTGACCACTGTCCGCCTGGTGCAACGTGCGATCCCACAACTGGCGCATGTATTAAAGGTATGTACAAATTTTCGATTAATTCAAAATTAAATGGTGCATTCAACAGTAATTATAATAGGCAATGCCTAAACACTAACAAGTCTAAATATCATTCTCTGTATATATGTGTATTATAAAATAAACACCCTTTACCCATGTAAATATGTCTCTCTCCCTAGCTAATGTAACAATAACAACTAGTACTACCAAGAAAACCACAGTGAAACCAACAACAACAGCACATACAACAAGAACAACAACAGCTAACCCAAATACTGGCAACGATATGTGGCCAAGTTTAATCAACGCTACCACCACTAGCACCACCACTACCAGCACTGAAAAGAGCACAATCATAAGCGTTACTAACATAACCAGCACGAGTAAACCTACCATTGAGACCACAACTCCTAAGTCTGGTCATACCAAAGGCTATCGTGATGGTGAAAACAATATAACCGATACGACAACACAAAGATCAGTGATCACAACGACAACACTTGCCAGCACAGATGGTGGTAGGCGCACCACTACCCCTAAAATGAAGACAACTCGACTAGATACTTCAAATGAGATTCCCGAGACGACAACAATGACCAGCACAACCGCTTGGCCCACAGAGTTGCCGACCAGAGCGGGCACAACGACGGAAATGGATGATTTAATAACTGTGCACACAACAACCGTTGCACCACCGGCCAACACCACAGATATCACAATTATTAACCCATGTACAGTAGATACTAACTGTGCTCTTAACGAGCACTGTAAGCTGGGGCGTTGCCAAAAGAAAGGTATACACATTTGTCTATACAATTGGCTATGCTATCACTTTCGGTACCCAAAATGTGGAATTGCTCTGTACAAATACTCTTTTAAATAATCATTTTGTAAATAATTTATAATGGTTTTCAAATGTTCCGACACATGTATAAGTACCAAAGTGATAAGTGTGCACTTCACATTCCCAACATGTAAAATATGTTAAATTTCAAACCAAATACGTTTATCTTCGGAATGCCGAAGATTCAATACCCTTGCTGATATAATCAATAATTTAACTGTAAGCTTCCATATATTATATACTCTTATATAGAAGAAAAGTGTATAACGAACTAGTTCTGAAATACAACATTCGTCCGATTTTGTAAGTTTATTTAATTTACACAAAACAATAACATTCAAAATCTCCAGCAAGGGTATACATAAACTAAATACTTCCTGTACAGTTTAAACATAATATTAAAATGCACTGTACATATGAGTACCATGTGATAAGGCTAATATATTTGCATTACATTCAAACGTTAATCAAAATTATTAATCAAATTTCTAACCAATTAAATGATTTCTAACAAGTAGAACCTCCGGGTACACCCAAAACACCAGAACCATGTCAATCAAACAACGATTGTATTGAAAGCGAGGCCTGCTATATGGGTCTGTGCCATGATCCCTGTGAATTTGCTAAAGTCTGTGCTTCGAGTGCCAAGTGTACGGCGAAGAGTCATCGACCCATATGCACCTGCCCACAGGGCCATGAGGGCAATCCAATGGTCAAGTGTGTGTCCACAAAAACTTCAAGTAAGCAACTAATCAATTAATCAACAATTTCATAAAAATACATCAAATTTAATACAACTAAGAAAATATTGGGTGGCACATAATTCTTAAATGGTAAAGGACATCAATAACGCTGTCTCTTTTTCTTAACAGTCGAATGCACAGACAATTCGGATTGCGGAGTTACAGAAGCCTGTATCAACGATCGTTGCCAGCATCCGTGCGACGTGCATGATCCTTGCGCTCAGAATGCTGTTTGTATCAACTCAAATCATGCGGCCGACTGCAGTTGTGTAGAAGGCTATCAGGGCAACGGTCTAATAGGTTGCCAGCCAGGTTAGTAGCTTGTTACAGCCAGCACTTGTTGCACTTTTGCTATCCTCAAGTGATCCCATGCTAATGTGACACAAAATATTTCATTTCCCAAAATGTCTTTCTCTTTCATACACTGTACAAATTCCACGTACACCTGTCAACACTTGTATAAAATTTGTACAACCCCGACTCACGAACAACAACAACACGAATTGAATTATAAATACACAAAACAAAACCGCACCGTAAACCTAACCCAAACCACAGCACGCACTCACGTTTGCCAATACAACGAGGATTGTCCACCCAATAAGCTATGCGATCGCCTCAACCGTCGTTGCATCAATCCCTGCCAAGAAGATTCCTGTGGTGAGAACGCCGAATGTGTACCGGTCAACCATGGCATCGACTGCCGCTGTTTGCCCGGTTACCTGGGTAATGCCTATGTTTTGTGCCAGCAATCTTTGGGTTGTCGCGCCAATTCCGAATGTGATGCCAGTCAAGCATGCATCAACGGCAAGTGCACATCGCCTTGTCAATGTGGTGCCTATGCCCTATGTGAAGTTATTAACCACCGTGGCGTATGCAAGTGCCCGCCTGGATACAATGGAAACCCAGATGTGGGTTGTAGTCCTCCACAGAATCCATGCGATCCCAACCCATGCGGTTTGAATGCGCAGTGTGAGCTTGACAATGGCAATCCCATATGCTTCTGCCCAAAGGGACTCACCGGTAATCCCTTTAAAAATTGCAGTAAGTATTCCCTTGTTTTTAAACGGTCGCAATCAAATTTAAAACGTTGTCCACTCGCAGTACCCGAGGGAGATGAGTGCGCTCCAAATCCATGCGGTCCCAACTCTGGCTGTCGGCGTGTCAACGGCGCACCGATTTGCTTCTGTTTGCCTGAATACGAGGGTCAGCCTCCACAGATAGCTTGTGAGCTACCTTCTAATCCGTGCGAACCCTCGCCATGTGGTCCTAACACTCAGTGTGCAATACTGAGCAACGGATTCTCTCAATGCACTTGTCTACCTGGTTATGTGGAGAGCCCCAACACAATACGCGGCTGCGTGGAGCCCATTAATCCCTGCGAACCAAATCCTTGTGGCACTGGCGCCATCTGTGACTCATCACGCCAGCCAGTATGCTACTGTCCGGACAACAAGATTGGCAATCCATTCAGAATTTGCGAAAAGCCTGCTGTTTCCATCGAATTGTGCCAGCCTGGACCATGTGGTCGCAATGCCGACTGCTATGTAGCCGGGAATCGGGAGGAATGCTACTGTCGTTCAGGCTATGTAGGAGATGCGTATCAAGGATGCCGTGAACCAAGTCGAACTGTTTGCGATCCTAACCCCTGCGGACCCAATGCCAATTGCGTTGTTGCCGGCGATGGTCAGACCGCTTGCGTCTGTCCGGAAGGCCTCTCTGGCGACCCAACATCGCTAGTCGGCTGCCATGGCTACGAATGTCAAGTGGACGGCGATTGTCCGCAGAGTAAGGCTTGCATGGGCTTCCGTTGCTACGATCCATGCCCCGGCGCCTGCGGCCATGGAGCTAATTGTCGCGTGGAACAACATCACCCTGTTTGCTCTTGCAATGCGGGTCTCACTGGAAATCCTGGCGTACGCTGCTATGCACTGGACCAACCCAAGGCAAACCCATGTGTACCCAGTCCGTGCGGCCTAAATAGCGAGTGCAAGTTGCTAAATAACCGCGCTGTCTGCTCATGCATATCTGGATATCTGGGCGATCCTCAATCTGGCTGTCATCCGGAATGCGACATCAATTCTGACTGCGGAGAGTCACTGTCCTGTATCAATCACAAGTGTGTAGATCCTTGTGCTGGCACCATCTGTGGGATTAATGCGATTTGTAATGTGCGCCAACATACGCCAGTTTGTCATTGTTTGGATGGATTTGCTGGAGATGCTTTCCTGCAGTGCGTGCCCATCGGTATTGTGAAAAACTATTCACGTGATCCTTGTGCGCCCTCGCCTTGTGGAGCCAATGATGTGTGCTCCGTCTTTAGTGATGGTGTTGCACTCTGTGATCCTTGCTTTGGCCCCAATGCCCAGCAGAACCCTCGATGCCGACCCGAATGTATTGCCAATTCGGACTGCCCCTTCGATCGCGCCTGTTTAAGTCAACGCTGTTTGGATCCCTGCCCTGGCTCATGTGGACGCAATGCCGTTTGCAATGTTTACGAGCATAATCCAGTTTGTGCTTGCCCCTCCGGGCTCTATGGAAATCCCTACGAGCAATGCGCACCACCCTCACCCATTATACCAACGCCTTCCGCCAGCTGTGCAAAACTGCAGTGTGGACCGAATTCTGACTGCAAGCGCCAAGGCAGTGGTCTAGCTTGCGTTTGTCGCAAGGGCTACTTTGGTAATCCCTACATAGGCTGCCGTCCAGAATGTGTGCTCAACAGCGATTGTGCGGCGGACAAATCTTGTGTGAATTCCAAGTGCGTGGACACCTGTAATGGCGTCTGTGGCATTAATGCCGTGTGCCGTGTTGTCAACCATGCTCCAGTTTGTGTGTGCGCCGAAGGTTATAGCGGCGATGCATTTGTGGCCTGTAATCCATACTACCTGCCGCCAGTGACACCTGAACGTCGCAATCCGTGCGAACCCTCCCCCTGTGGTCCTAACTCTCGTTGTTTAGCATCTGCTGATGGTTATGCGGCGTGCTCCTGTCTTCCCAACTTCAGGGGTGCACCACCAGTTTGCCAGCCAGAGTGCGTAGTCAGCTCGGAGTGTGCCCCTAGTCAGGCATGTATCAATCAACGCTGTACTGATCCCTGCCCAGGCACTTGCGGCAGAGATGCACGCTGTGAGGTGTTGAATCACAATCCGATTTGCTCATGTGAGGCACATTTTGAAGGTGATCCATTTGTGGCATGCTCGCGCGTGCCGGAACCGCCGATAGATGGCAAATCACCAGCAAATCCTTGCGTGCCCTCACCATGCGGTCCCAACTCAATATGCCAGATCAAACAGAACCGACCCGTATGTTCCTGTGTAGCTAACTACATTGGCAGTCCCCCATACTGCCGACCCGAGTGCACGTTGAGTAGTGAATGCCCCGCGGACAAGGCCTGCATACATGAAAAGTGTCAGAATCCCTGCGACAATACTTGTGGACACAATGCCCGCTGCACAGTTGTTGCACACTCAGCTCATTGTAGCTGTGATTCGGGCTACAAGGGTGACGCCTTCGTGGGATGTTCAAAGGTCATAGAAGAGAGTAAGTTAAATATATAATTTAGACTTTGTCTATGAAATTAACTTTATGTATCTTTCACAGAACCACATGACCACATTAATCCGTGCTATCCGAGTCCATGCGCTGAGAATGCGGTGTGCACACCACACAATGGCGCAGCTCGCTGTAGTTGCATTGAACCCTACAATGGTGATCCCTACAACACCGGCTGTCGTCCAGAATGTATCTACAACTCAGAATGCTCTTCATCACTGGCCTGCATAAAGCAGCACTGTCGCAATCCATGCACTGGCGCCTGCGGCCCCAGTTCCGAGTGTGCGGTAGTAAATCACTTGCCCACTTGCAGTTGCACGCGTGGTTTCGAAGGTGATCCGTTCGTGGGCTGTAAACGCACGCCCATTGGACCTATTAGTGTTTGTGAGCCAAATCCTTGTGGATCGAACAGTATATGCCGAACAGTTGAGGGTCATCCCACTTGCAGCTGTCAGGTTGGCTACTTTGGTGCACCGCCCACCTGCCGACCGGAGTGTGTGGTCAGCTCGGAGTGTGCACAACATTTGGCATGTATTAATCAGAAGTGTGCCGATCCATGCAGTGGCACATGCGGCTTTAATGCCAAGTGTCAAGTGAACAATCATAATCCAATCTGCACCTGCCCCAATGAATACGTGGGAGATCCATTCGAACAATGTGTTCCCAAACGTGAGTAGTTGCTAAATGAAATTCCCAATGTATTCTTAAACTTATTTGTCTTTTCGCAGCTCCTCAACCGCGCCCATCAATTAATCCCTGCCTACCAAACCCGTGCGGACCAAATGCCAAGTGCCGCGATGTAAATAATCGTGCCGAGTGCTCTTGCTTACCTGGCATGTTCGGTGCGCCGCCCAGCTGCCGACCCGAGTGTATCATTAATCAAGACTGCCCTTCAAATCGAGCATGCATACGCCAGCGCTGCGAAGATCCTTGTATCGGCACTTGTGGCTTTAATGCGCTGTGCACCACACAGCATCATCAGCCCAAGTGCAGTTGCCTTGACGGTTACGAGGGCGATCCGTATACTGGCTGCAATATGCATCAAAGTGAGTACATCTTTTTCAATTATTTGCTATCCTTTCCAAGCGCCCGATTACCTTACTGTGATCATACTAAAGCGCCAATTGTCTCCTTAATGTTGTATGTTCTTTTCAGAGGTATTCTAGACTTAAGAGGGTTATGGTACTCATTTCTTGCATGTTTTTTTGTATTATGTACACCTTTCATCTACTTATACCCTGTACCCATACATAAGCCACCCACAAAGCTGGTGATATTTTTGTAGAAATACTGTCCAAACTGTCCGGTATATCGCAATCTCGTAGCCAACATTTTGAACATTTTTTTCTTACTTTTTATATATTCCAAATGAAGAAATTATAAAATAAAATATCTAAATCTTAATAATGAGACAGCTTGCTTTGGGGTAATAAAGTTAATGGGTATAGGGTACTACATAGTCGGGCATACTCGACTTAATCATTATCATCTATGTATATTCCTAGCCTGTAAGCTTTTTCTGTAAACTCTATCTTTATCTATATTTTATTGTGTGCATCATACGCCTGCTTGCTACTTTCATGTCAATGTCCATGCAAATGTCTATGCCCATAAACAGTTGTGGTACCCGATGTGCCCTCTGATCCATGCTATCCATCACCATGTGGTGCAAACGCTATTTGTCGCGAACGGAACGGTGCTGGCTCATGCAGCTGTATTCAAAATTATTTTGGTGATCCATACATAAATTGTCGACCCGAATGTGTGCAGAACAGCGATTGCTCCGGTAGCAAGGCTTGCATCAATATGAAATGTCGCGACCCCTGTGCCAATGCTTGTGGTTTCAACGCGATCTGTCGCGTTACTCATCATCAGCCCGTATGCAGTTGTGACCCAGGTTTCACTGGCAACCCACTGCGCGCCTGCGTCGAAAAGCCCACAAGTAAACAGACTCAAATAACAGATGTAGAATTTTTTTTTAAACAATTACTTCGTATACTTGCCCTTAGATATGTACCTGCCATTGCCCAAAGATCCATGCAGACCCTCACCCTGCGGCCTCTTTAGCACTTGTCATGTGGTTGGCACTCGCCCAGTCTGCGCTTGCTTGCCAGACTATATGGGCAGCCCTCCAAATTGCAAACCTGAGTGTCTGACAAGTGCAGAGTGCTCCTCAGATAGGGCCTGCATTAATCAGAGGTGCCGCGATCCCTGCCCTGGCACTTGTGGCTATAATGCACGCTGTCGCACCACCAACCATTCGCCCATTTGCAGCTGTTATGATGGCTACACTGGTGATCCATTCCATCAGTGTCTACCCGAGCGAAGTATGTGCCCCTTTGTACTTACTGCTAGCAGCATAAATCTAAATATTTTTACTATGCCATGTTTGTAGAGCCATCGCCCATACCAGATCCCATACAACCACCAAACCCCTGTGTGCCCTCTCCCTGTGGCCCCAACTCGCAGTGTCAAGCCGCAAGTAGCGGCGCTGTCTGTGCCTGCATTAACAACTACATAGGACGTCCACCGGCCTGCCGCCCCGAATGCACCATCAACTCTGAGTGTTCGGGTCGCATGGCGTGCATGAATTCACGGTGCGCCGATCCTTGCATTGGCTCATGTGGCAATAACGCGCTCTGTCATGTTAGCTTCCATGCACCCGTGTGCATGTGCCAGCCCGGCTACACGGGAGATCCATTCTCCGGCTGTTACCAGATTTTGGAAAGTACGTCCAGTTTCTTTTATTCTCTCTCCCCATCATTTTTGTGTGCTCGCACTTAAACCTGTTATCTGTTAACCACCACCAGCACCGATAGAAACTACACAACCCTGCCGACCTAGTCCCTGTGGCCTGAACGCCCAATGCGAGGAGCGCAATCGTGCTGCGTCCTGCAAATGCTTACCTGAATACTTCGGCGACCCATATGTTGAATGCCGACCCGAGTGTGTGATAAACTCCGATTGCTCAAAATCGCGTGCCTGCGTCAATCAGAAGTGTGCCGATCCGTGTCCGGGCATGTGCGGCCATAGCGCTCTATGCTCCGTATTTAATCATGCGCCCAACTGCGAATGCCTACAAGGCTATACTGGAAATCCCATTGTTGGCTGTCATCCAGTGCCCGAAACGCCCCGCTGTAAGATTCTGCACAAATTTGTTAGGAGCCCACCTAGAATAACCCCAACTAATAACACACCATCCAATGTGTTTAGATCCCGATCCAATTGTGCCAGAAAATCCATGCCAACCTTCACCATGCGGTCTATATAGTAACTGCCGTGCACTCAATGGTCATGCAGTCTGCTCGTGTGTGCCCAATTATGTTGGCGCACCACCCAACTGTCGGCCCGAATGCATGACCAGTTCGGAGTGCGGACAGGACAAGTCGTGTATCAACGAGCGCTGCAAAGACCCCTGCCCCGGTACATGCGGCAACAATGCACTCTGTCGCGTCGTCAATCACAATCCCATTTGCTCCTGCAGTCCTGGTTACAGTGGTGATCCGTTCGTACGCTGCTTACCTCAAGAACGTAAGAAACCGTCGTTGCATCCACTCATAACACGAAAGTTAGCCTCGGCTCGCTCTCCTCATTTCATCCCATTCCCAGAATCACATCTATCACCCATACTATATTTATATCTATATATCTTTCTTTTTTATATGTACAATATTATGTGGCTTTTGTGGTGCATGCTGTTATCATATTTGGTGTATTGGTAAATGTAGAACGCCCCATCGTAAACGATCGCATCAATCCATGTGTGCCGTCGCCATGTGGACCCAGCTCACAGTGTAGGGTGGCTAATGAGCAACCTGTGTGCTCATGCTTGCAACATTATGTGGGAAGGGCGCCAAATTGTCGACCTGAGTGCACCTCGAACTCCGAGTGCGCTGGCAATATGGCTTGCATTAATCTGCGCTGCCAGGATCCCTGTGTGGGTACCTGTGGCAGTCAGACAACTTGCCTTGTAAATAATCATAGACCAATTTGCCGCTGCCTTGATGGTTATATCGGCGATCCATTCTCTGAGTGTAGTCCACAAAGTAAGCGCTTAACGCTCAGCGGAAAAATCATTACCCAACGACCCTCATATTAAACTGTACCTTTTTCCTAGTTATCGTGCCTCCAGAAATTGCCCAGCCTTGTAATCCCAGTCCTTGTGGCGCCAATGCAGTTTGCAAAGAACGTAATGGCGTTGGCTCCTGCACCTGCCTGCCCGAATACAGTGGAGATCCGTACACAGAGTGCCGTCCGGAATGTGTGCTGAACAGCGACTGTTCAAAGAATCGCGCCTGCCTCAACAACAAATGCCGAGATCCCTGTCCAGGTGTCTGTGGCGTTGCTGCCGAGTGTCACGTCATTAATCACTCTCCGAGCTGTAGTTGCCCATCTGGTTTTACGGGCAACCCGTCACAGTACTGCCGTGAAATACCCAAATGTAGTGTATTCCCATAAACACTAGATTTTGCTCAATCAATTTAGTAATATTTTACCCCAATTTTGTAGTGGCTTCCCCTGTCCAACCTTGTCAACCATCACCGTGCGGTCCCTATAGCCAATGCCGTGAGTTGAATGGACATGCAGTCTGCTCATGCGTTACCAACTATATTGGTGCACCACCCGCCTGTCGTCCCGAGTGCTCGGTTAGCTCCGAGTGCGCGCAAGATAGGGCGTGCATGAATTTACGCTGTGTAGATCCATGTCCGGGCACTTGCGGCAACGAAGCTGTTTGCAAGGTGACCAATCATAATCCGATTTGCTCCTGCCCAGCTGGTTATAGTGGTGATCCGTTTGTGCGTTGCGCACCCTGGCAGCCAGAGCCTGAAACACCCAAATCAAATGAGAATCCTTGCGTGCCAAGTCCCTGCGGTCCCAACTCGCAGTGTCGTGTGGTTGATGAAACAGGCGTCTGCTCCTGCCTGCCTAACTATATTGGACGTGCTCCAAATTGTCGCCCTGAATGCACGCAAAACTCAGAATGCCCAGCTAATTTGGCCTGCATTAACGAACGTTGCAAAGATCCCTGTCCTGGTTCTTGTGGCTTTAATGCCTACTGCAACGTAGTGAATCATTCACCCGTTTGCACCTGTGAAAGCGGCTATTCTGGCGATCCATTTGCTGGCTGCAACCCTCAAAGTAAGACCATATTTTCGTCGACTGCTCGATTGCATTAGTCCTAACCGCTCGTCTATTATGTATGATCTCAGTTATCGCTCCACCCGAAGAACGTTTGACACCCTGTGTGCCCACACCATGCGGCCCGAATGCTGAGTGTCGGGAACGCAATGGCGCTGGCTCCTGTACCTGCCTGACCGAATATTTCGGCGACCCGTACAGCGGCTGTCGTCCGGAGTGCGTGGTGAACAGTGATTGTCCACGCGACAGATCCTGCATCAACCAGAAATGTGCGGACCCTTGTCCGGGCGTTTGTGGCTTAAATGCGGAGTGTCGCGTGTCCAATCATTTGCCTAGCTGCAACTGCCTAGCCGGCTACACTGGAAATCCATCGAGTGCCTGCCGCGAAATTCCTCAATTGCCAGCACCACGTAGGTTTATGGACAAAACAAGGATCTTGAACATCACTGACCACCACACCATTTACTCTTCTTAGCTATAGCCCATGTGAATCCCTGCGTGCCCTCACCCTGCGGTCCATACAGTCAATGTCGCGAGATAAACAACCATGCCGTGTGCTCATGTCAGCCAAGTTTTATTGGCTCGGCGCCCAACTGTAGGCCCGAGTGCATTGTTAGCTCAGACTGCGCACAAGATCTGAACTGTCAGAATCAGAAGTGCGTCGATCCATGTCCAGGCACTTGCGGCATTGAGGCTCGTTGCCAGGTCATTAACCACTATCCTGCATGTTCCTGTGCCCCAGGGTATACTGGAGATCCCTTCAATAGATGTACACGAATTATATGTAAGCATGGGTACTCCACAATGCTGCTTAAGCCAGTTGGATAGAGATAGGGTTTGGGATTAGAATTCAATTGATATGTACAATCCTGTCCAGCTGGCTGTGGCTGTTTCTTTCCTGCATGTATACAAATCCCTCATCTTAATGTTCTATATTTTTTCTACTTTATGTTTTGATTTTATGTACACTCTACCAACTACTCTACACTATCCGAACTTCCAAACTGTTCTATGTATCTGTAAATGTGTAAATGTGTATGTGTATCCAACTACTTCAACTATCTGGCATGTCTGGCTTGGGTTCGCTATATAGTGAACGAAACACCCAAAGAATCTGGTAATCCCTGTGTGCCCTCACCCTGCGGACCTAACTCCAAATGCGTCGATGTGCGCGGTTCACCTGCATGCTCCTGCCTGCCCGACTATCTCGGAAGGCCACCCAATTGTCGACCTGAATGCACGACTAGTCCCGACTGTCCAGCCAACTTGGCCTGTGTAAACCAGCGCTGCGCTAATCCATGTGCCGGTGCATGTGGCATACACTCACTGTGTACTGTTATCAAGCATAATCCGAACTGTCAATGCGAGCCTGGTTACACCGGAGATCCATTCTCTGGCTGTGCTATTATACAACAAAGTATAAAATCCTGTTGTCCTCAATTATTGCCCATTTCTAACATAAATATTTGCATTTTTTTTTCTCCTGTCTTTACTTGATTCACTATAGTCACGCCAACGGAAGCACCACGTAATCCCTGCAATCCAAGTCCATGCGGTGCCAACGCCGTCTGTCGCGAACGCAATGGGGCTGGCTCATGCGCATGCCTGCCCGAATACTTTGGTGATCCGTACAGCGGCTGTCGACCGGAGTGTGTACAAAACGCCGATTGCGATCGCTCACGTGCCTGCATCAATAACAAATGTCAAGATCCCTGTCCAGGAGTCTGCGGCATTAACGCCGAATGCAGAGTTCTGAACCATGCCCCCAATTGCATGTGCTTCGATGGTTACACCGGCGATCCACATCGCTCATGCGCGCTAGTAGAAATGGTCACACGTCGTCCGGAGAATCCCTGCCAGCCCTCACCATGTGGGCCCAATAGCCTGTGTCATGATACAAACAGCCATGCAGTATGCAGCTGCGTGGAGGGTTACTTTGGAGCGCCACCCAACTGCAAGCCCGAATGTGTGGTTAGCTCAGAGTGCGCGCAGAATCGTGCCTGCATCAATCAGAAATGCGATGATCCCTGCCGTAATGCTTGTGGGGAGAATGCCAAGTGCCAAGTGGTCAATCACAATCCCATCTGCAGCTGTGTGCCAGGCATGACTGGAGATCCCATATCAGGATGCGTTCAGGATGTAGGCAAGAGCACCGAGAATCCATGTGTACCATCGCCTTGTGGACCGAACTCCATTTGCCGGGAAATTGGACAACAAGCTGCCTGCTCCTGCCAAGCCAACTATATTGGACGTCCGCCCGCATGTCGACCAGAGTGCACTAACAACGACGAATGCCAAAATAATCTCTCCTGCCAGCAAGAGCGCTGCATCGACCCATGTCCTGGCTCATGTGGCAACAACGCCATCTGCCAGGTTGTGCAGCACAATGCGGTTTGCTCCTGCGCTGATGGTTACGAAGGTGATCCGTTGTTTGGGTGCCAGCTCGTGGTACCAGTGTTGCCAACGCAACCGCCCACATCACCCTGCGAGCCGTCGCCCTGTGGTCCCCATGCCGAGTGTCGCGAACGGAATGGTGCCGGTGCCTGCTATTGTCACGATGGCTTCGAGGGTAATCCCTACGATGCACAACGAGGTTGCCGTCGCGAATGCGAAATCAACGACGAGTGTAGTCCAGCACAGGCATGCGTGCGCTTTAAGTGCATTGATCCCTGTGCCAATATGTGTGGAGAGTATGCCATTTGTACTGTAGATAACCATGTGCCCACCTGCACTTGCCCGGCCGGCTACAGCGGCGATCCGTTCTTCAGCTGCCGACCTGTGCCGGTTACACCGCCACCACCTGTTAATCCCTGCGTGCCATCACCCTGCGGCCCGAACAGTAACTGTCGCAGCATTAACAATCAAGCTGTTTGCTCGTGCCAGTCCGGCTTTGTCAATCAACCACCAAACTGCCGTCCTGAGTGCGTTGTCAGCGCAGAATGCGCTCCAGAGCGCGCCTGTGTTAACAACAAGTGCGTTGATCCATGCTTGCACACATGTGGCATACGCGCGATCTGTAGCACCAAGAACCACAGCCCCATCTGTACGTGCCCGCGCGGCATGACTGGTGATCCGTTTGTGCAATGCTCCAAGATACGTAAGTAGCCAAATAAGACTATTGCAACTTTTTTGACCTAATAAACAATGTACAATTTCTACAGCCATTACGCACGATGTAACCACACCCGAACCACCCGCACCTTCCTGCGTACCATCCCCTTGCGGGCCAAACTCCAAGTGCCAAATTGTTGGCGGCAGTCCGGCTTGCTCTTGCCTTCCGGACTTTATTGGAGCACCACCGCGTTGCCGACCTGAGTGCGTACTGAACTCAGAATGTGGACCCACAGAGGCGTGTATCAATCAAAAGTGTCGCGATCCCTGCCCCGGCTCTTGCGGCTTTGAGGCAAAGTGCCATGTACTAAACCATTTGCCAATTTGCAACTGCATTGAAGGTTACAGTGGCGATCCGTTCATTCGCTGTAGTAAGATACCAGAAGCGAAGGTGGTGCCACGTCCCGACGATCCATGCAGTCCCAATCCCTGTGGACCAAATGCTGACTGCTTTGGTGGTGAATGCCGATGCCAAAACAACTATCAAGGTAATGCCTACGAGGGCTGCCGACCAGAATGTACACTGTCCGCCGACTGTTCCAGAGATAAGGCTTGCATGCGCAACAAATGTGTGGATCCCTGCCCGGGCACCTGCGGCAATAACGCCGTTTGTGAAGTGATGAATCACATACCCGTCTGCTCATGCCAACAGGGCTACGAGGGCGATCCGTTTACCAACTGCCGTCTAAAACCGATGGATCCTACGCCCGAGATCAAAGCTTGCTCACCGACGCCCTGTGGCGCTAACAGTCAGTGTCGCGATGTCAATGGTCATGCTGTCTGCTCATGCTTGGAGGGCTTCATTGGAGCACCGCCACAATGTCGGCCAGAATGCGTCGTATCTAGCGAGTGCTCAGCGATGCAAGCTTGTGTCAATAAGAAGTGCGTGGATCCCTGCTCAGGAGTCTGTGGCATTGATTCGCGTTGTGAGGTTATCAATCACAGCCCTATCTGCGGCTGCCCACCAGGCACTACTGGTGATCCATTCAAGCGTTGCACTGAAATAATAATGCCAAAGGATGTCGAGACACCACCCAGTGACCCTTGTGTGCCGTCACCATGTGGACCGAATTCAATATGTAAAACAGATGTTAACGGACCAGTTTGCCAATGCCTTCCTGAATATTTTGGAGCCCCACCCAATTGTCGTGTTGAATGCATCATTAATCCTGATTGCCCTTCGACACAGGCTTGCATTAACAACAAATGTCGCGATCCCTGCCCAGGTTCGTGCGGAACAAATTCGGAATGCCGAGTCATTGGACATTCAGTCTCCTGCTCCTGCCCGCCCGGCTATGCTGGTAATGCTTTTGTACAGTGCGTGCAACAGCGTGATGAACAACCCAAGCCTTGTGAGCCTTCACCATGTGGAGCCAATGCCGAATGTATTGAACGCAATGGCGCTGCTGCCTGCAAATGTATCGATGAATACCAGGGTAATCCCTACGAGGGCTGCCGACCAGAGTGCGTGCTTAGCTCGGACTGTCCTTCGGACAAGGCCTGCATAAGGAATAAGTGTCAAGATCCCTGCCCGGGCATCTGCGGCTCGAACGCTCAGTGTTATGCAACTAACCATGTACCCAACTGCGTCTGCAACGATGGTTTCACTGGAGATCCATTCTCCAATTGCCGTCGTGTCGAACCAACAACACCACCACCAGTCGGTGATCCATGTAGCCCATCGCCCTGCGGCCCCAACAGTAAATGCCGTGTGTCCAATAGCCTAGCTGTATGCTCTTGCCTGGACACCTTTATTGGTGCACCACCAAATTGCAAGCCGGAGTGCACTGTGAATGCAGAATGTCCACAGAACAAGGCGTGCCACAAATTCCGTTGCGCGAATCCGTGTGCCGGCATATGCGGTATCAATGCCAAGTGTGAAGTGATTAACCACAACCCGATTTGCAGTTGTCCGCAGGATATGACCGGTGATCCGTTTGCACGCTGTTACCCAGCACCAGTAGTGGTTGAAACAAAGGACGTTCCCAAAGAGAAAAACCCATGCCAGCCATCGCCATGCGGCCTCTATGCAGAGTGTCGCGTACGTGGTGACCAGGCATCCTGCTCTTGCCTGCAGACCTACATAGGAGCACCGCCTAATTGCCGGCCTGAGTGCGTTGTGAACACAGATTGCGCCCCAGATCGTGCCTGTATTGCCGAGAAATGCCGAAATCCCTGTGAGGGCTCCTGCGGTATTAATTCTGAATGCCGTATACAAAACCATCTGGCCATCTGCACATGTCGCGGAGGCTTTACTGGCGATCCATTTGAACAATGCGTTGAAGTGATCGAGAAAACATCACAACCTCCAATTACGTCACAAGATCCTTGTGACCTGCAGCCATGTGGAGCGAATGCTGACTGCCTTAATGGTATATGTACCTGCCTGCCTGAATACCACGGTGATCCCTACAGTGGTTGCCGTCCGGAGTGCACACTCAGCACAGACTGTTCACCAAACAAGGCTTGCCTGAACAAAAAATGCATGGATCCATGCCCCGGCACCTGTGGCCAGAACGCTCAGTGCGATGTTTCGAATCACATTCCCATCTGCAGTTGCTTACAAGGATACACAGGAGATCCATTCGTCCACTGTCGTCAAGAAACTCCGGTTGTTAAGGACCCATGCCAACCAAATCCCTGTGGACCCAACAGCTTATGCCATGTGTCCCCTCAGGGGGCTGTATGTGCCTGCCAGCCAGGTATGTTGGGCTCCCCACCTGCATGTAAGCCCGAATGTATTGTCAGCTCAGAGTGTTCGCTGCAAACGGCCTGCATACAGAAGAAGTGCGTCGATCCCTGCCCAGGAGCCTGTGGCCAGTTTGCCCGCTGTCAAGTGATCAATCATAATCCGTCATGCTCATGCAACACGGGCTACACAGGTGATCCGTTCACACGCTGCTATCAAGAAGAACGAAAGCCACTGCCAGAAACTCCAACCAACCTGTGTGTACCATCACCATGCGGACCCAATTCGGAATGCAAAGAGTTGAATGGCAGTCCAGCTTGCTCATGTGCTGCCACATTTATTGGCACACCGCCCAACTGTCGACCGGAGTGCACCATCAATCCGGAGTGTTCACCAACTAAGGCATGCATACGGCAGAAGTGCGCCGATCCTTGTGTGGGTGCCTGCGGCTTCAATGCCCGTTGTAATGTGGCCAATCATCAACCCATCTGCACATGCGATGTGGGCTATACTGGAGATCCGTTCACAGGCTGTCAACCAGAGCAAGGTAGGAACCCGTTTTCATTTACTACACACATATATACCAGTAGTTAGGTCAAGGCGTAAACTAGCTTGGTTTTGGTTGCTTTAAAGGACGTCCACTGTCCAACTACTTGTACACCCGCCTAATAGCCGGAGCTTTACTGATGTCACTGCAATTACACAAATTTTTACGCCTTGATAGGGATTACTAAATATGAAACTGACACGCGGTATCTCTTTAAAATTCATAAAATTAAATTGCTGTTATTATTATTAAATTGCCCCTTATCTCAAGTGAATATCATATGAATATATGCCCCAACGATCCTTCAGTTTCATATTTGTCAAATGCGCATTAGAATGATTTACAATTGTTTTCCAATTTGAGTCGTGATTATAACATTTTATTTAAAATTTCTTGTCAAATCATATATGTTTTACTGTGTTGCACACCCACCTTACACCAAATCACTACACACAAAACTCGTTCTAGTGCGCTTAATTGATGAGATAATTACACAAACAATTTACACGATTTTACATTAAAACTTTTGGTTATCGCACGCACAAGCGCAATGCATTGCAAAATAAGTGTTTCCATGAATATTTATCCTGTTTACATGCACTTCAGCGAAATGCAAATTTCAAGGCACACAATTCTGTACGAGTTGTCTGAATTGTTGTTGCTTTTGGAAGTGTTTGAGTGCGGCAGTAGCGAAAAGTTTTAATTAGTTTTTAAATATATTTTGATAATATTTTATATTTGCTTTTTATAAATGCCTTTAACGCCTGAATACAATATGCAAACTTGCCACGCCTCTTTGCCGCCTTAAATACAATTTATATAATATATATCACACAAAATGCCTCACCCAAACGCCTTGAATCGACCTAACCCCTGACCTTGTTATTTGATATGCTTTGGGAAGTAATATTTTGATCCTGTTGTCGAATCAATTTTGGACCCACAAACTGCTTTTACTTATATATTTTTTGCTTGACCCAAATGCGTACAATTGAACTTTTAACCCCTGAATTTGATACCCTAACCCTCAAATGAAAAACACAAAAATTCAAATGAAAAATCGAATCGAAATTGAATACTGCGTTGTTGTCGCTCAAAATTGGTTTCCCTATTATAACAACGGTTCGTCAAAGGATTATCAACAAATACTAGTCAACAAATACCAAAACAATAAGGAACTAAAATGCGCTTATTAATTAGCAATTAGTTTATTTAATACATAAATATCTAGATATATAACTCTGTAGAGCCCTTTATTTAATATGTTTAACCAATAATGCAATAAATCGATTGATATAAGTTGACACGCAACACTTGTTTTAATTACGTCACGTATACAAACGTAATGTGCATATTACGTAACGCAACACTGCACAAAGACACAGCGCACTGCACTACAAAACAAGAACACTGCAACGCACTGCAATGCACTGCGTTTAACAACACTAAAACTAAACCAAATCGCGCTGAAATCACTTTCAGTGAACAAATTAATTAATTGGAATAATCAAACACATAATCCGTGCTCTAATCCCACTGCCAAAAACCAAATCAAAACCCAATTGGATTAATCAACTGCAATACCGCTATAACTAAAGCCACTGCCAGGTGTGTTCGATGTACTAAACCAGCAGAACTAAAGAACAGTTAATAAAGTTTTTGCCAAACTCTTCTCTTCCCCCCGCTCTCTATCACCAAATAAATCTTCGGAATACAGAAAGGATAGTCAATGAACAGGTAACACCCTGTGAACCAAATCCTTGTGGATCAAATGCCGTTTGCCGTGAACGCAATGGCATTGGCTCTTGCCAGTGCTTACCCGATTACTTTGGCGATCCCTACCAGTCGTGCCGACCGGAATGCGTACGAAATTCTGACTGTCCATCCAATAAGGCGTGCCAGCAGCAAAAGTGTCGCGATCCCTGCCCTGGCACCTGTGGCACAAATGCCGATTGTCGCGTAACGAATCACCTGCCCGCATGCACATGTCGCAGCGGTTACACTGGTGATCCGTATAGTTACTGCCATGTGGAACCACCTCAACGTAAGGCCAACCCAACTGACCAGCTGAACAACGAATACAAAATAACCTTTACAGCTATACGTCTGGCCGAACCCACTCAACCCTGTCGCCCCTCCCCATGCGGTCCCAATTCCCAGTGTCGCGAGCTTAATGGACAGGCGGTTTGCTCCTGTCTCGAACTTTACATCGGCTTGCCACCCAACTGTCGACCCGAGTGTGTATTAAGCACAGAGTGCCCAACTGACAAGGCGTGCATAAGTCAACGTTGCCAGGATCCTTGTCCCGGAATTTGCGGCATCAATGGCGAGTGCCGAGTGCGCAATCACAGTCCACTCTGTCAATGTCGTCGCGGTTTTACGGGCGATGCCTTTACACGTTGTTATGTTCTACCACGTAAGCGAACTTGTCATGTTTTATGTCGCGTTTCATATCATAGCGAAGTTGATTCTCCCAACTCAGCACCAACACCGGCCATTGAACACGTTAATCGAGATCCTTGTGTGCCCACGCCCTGCGGCCTGAATAGCCAGTGCCGAAATGTGCAAGGCGTACCATCATGCACATGTCTACAGGAATACATTGGCACACCGCCAAACTGCCGACCAGAATGCACCATCAGTGCCGAGTGCTCCTCGAACATGGCTTGTATACGCGAAAAGTGCATAGATCCATGTCCAGGCTCCTGCGGCTATGCGGCGGAGTGCAATGTCGTTAACCACACCCCAATATGTACTTGTCCCTCAGGTTATACGGGTGATCCGTTTAGTAGCTGTCGTCTGGCACCGCCAGAGCCTGTGTTAAGTGAGTGTCTCAAACTATAAAAAAGGTCCACAATCCCTAATTGCCTCTGATTCCTAGATGAATATGTTGATCGTTGTCAACCATCACCGTGTGGTCCCAATGCCCAATGCAACGATGGTGTTTGCAGCTGTTTGCCCGAATATCACGGGGATCCCTACGCCGGCTGTCGTCCGGAATGTGTTCTAAATTCTGACTGTTCTCGCGATAAGGCCTGTCTGCGTAGTAAATGCCTCAATCCATGCCCAGGCACATGTGGCGAAAATGCCATATGCGATGTCATCAATCACATACCCATGTGTAGGTGCCCCGATGGTACCGCAGGCAGTGCCTTTATACGCTGCACTCCCGTTCCGAGTATGTCAAATGAAGATTTTTTTTATCTGCCCTTCCTTCTAATCATCGATTACCCTCTACAGAAATTGTTGTCACCACAAATCCTTGTCAACCATCGCCCTGCGGTCCAAACTCGCAATGTCGCGAGGTAAACCAGCAAGCTGTCTGCTCTTGTCTACCGAGCTATATTGGCTCACCACCCACCTGTAGGCCTGAATGTACTTCCAATCCAGAGTGTGCACCTACACAGGCTTGCCTTAACCAGCGCTGTGGTGACCCATGCCCTGGTACTTGTGGTGTGGGCGCCAATTGCGCTGTAGTCAATCACAGTCCATTCTGCACCTGTCCAGCGGGTTTCACCGGAAATCCGTTCATACGTTGCCAGCCACAAAGTAAGCTGTTATTCTTGGTAACCGTTCAAAGAGTCTTTTACAATATAAGCCAATTCCTAGTTGAACCTGTGCGCGACCTTCAACCAACTGATCCTTGCCGGCCATCACCATGTGGTCCCTATTCCCAGTGTCGTCCCATTGGTGAGGCACCCGCTTGCTCATGTCTTGAGACTTACATAGGACGTCCACCAAACTGTCGACCCGAATGTGTGACCAGCTCTGACTGTAGCAGCCAACTGGCCTGCATCAACCAGAAGTGTGTTGATCCATGTCCAGGTCGCTGTGGTCTAAACGCTGAGTGCCGCGTGGTGAGCCATGCTGTGCAGTGCATCTGCCAGCAGGGTTTCACCGGAGATCCCTTCGTACAGTGCAGCCAAGAAATCGTACGAGACATAGAGGTGCGCACACCATGCAATCCCAGCCCCTGCGGAACGAATGCCGTTTGCCGCGAACGAGACGGTGCTGGTTCCTGCCAGTGCCTACCGGAATATTTTGGCAATCCATACGACGGCTGTCGTCCGGAGTGTGTGCTAGACTCTGATTGCCCATCGAATCGTGCTTGCCAGCAGCAAAAGTGTCAAGATCCTTGCCCCGGCACTTGTGGCCAAAATGCTAACTGTCAAGTAGTAAACCATCTGCCATCCTGCAATTGTCTCCCTGGCTTTGTAGGCGATCCGTATCGCCAGTGTACACGTCCTGCCGAACGTAAGCAATTACTCACATGTTCAATTGACACTCCTAAACGTTGCACATCTTCATCCGCTGTAGCCATACGTAACGAGTACACCAACCCCTGCGAACCGACGCCATGCGGTCCCAACTCTCAATGTCGCGTTGTCAACGAGCAGGCCGTCTGTTCTTGTCTACCACTATTTATTGGCGCCCCACCAGCCTGCCGTCCCGAGTGCACCATCTCTTCGGAGTGTGTCGTCGATAAGGCCTGTCTAAATCAGAAGTGCGTCGATCCCTGCGTGGCCAACACCTGCGGCAATAATGCGATTTGTCGTGTGCGTAACCACAGTCCCATCTGCAGTTGCATCAGTGGTTTCACTGGCGATGCCTTTACACAGTGTTTCCCAATACCACGTAAGCCGCATTTTTGTATCCTTAGAGATAATTGGAACTTTACGCAAACCGATTTGTGTCCCACAGCGCCACCAATTGAAGTGCAACGAGAACCCTTGCGAGATCCCTGTGTGCCCACACCATGTGGCCCACACTCGGAGTGCCGTAACATCAATGGAGTTCCAGCCTGCTCATGCCTGGCAACATTTATTGGTCAGGCACCCAACTGCCGTCCGGAATGTACTATAAATTCAGAGTGTCCCAGCCAGCAGGCGTGCATTAATCAAAAATGTCGCGATCCGTGCCCTGGCGCATGTGGTTTGAATGCTGTTTGTAGCGTTAGAAACCATACGCCACTGTGCGCTTGCATCGAGGGATACATTGGTAATCCGTTCACCAACTGCAATCTTAAGCCGCCAGAACGTAGGTGTTCAGAGAGTAGTTTCGAAAGCAACTATCAATGTTTAAACTTCGTAACTTTTACAGCAACTACCCCACCCATCAGCGATGATCCTTGCAATCCTTCACCATGTGGTGCTAATGCCCAATGTAATAATGGTATATGCACCTGCATAGCCGAGTACCAGGGCGATCCCTATGTAGGCTGCCGACCGGAATGTGTTCTTAACACAGATTGCGCCCCAAATCGTGCATGCATACGTAATAAGTGCATTGATCCATGTCCAGGCACCTGTGGTGTGAATGCCATCTGCGAGGTGAATAATCACGTGCCCATCTGTCGCTGCCCTGATCAAATGTCGGGCAATGCTTTCTTCGAATGCCGCCCTGTACCAACGCCACCAGCACAGAATCCTTGCCAGCCATCGCCTTGTGGACCCAACAGCCAGTGCCGAGTGGTTCAACAGACTGCGGTTTGCTCTTGTCTTCTCGACTATGTCGGCAGTCCGCCACAATGTCGCCCAGAATGTGTTACTAATTCCGACTGTGCTGCCAATCAAGCTTGCCAGAATATGAAGTGCCGTGATCCCTGTCCAGGCACCTGTGGCTTCAATGCTATATGTAATGTGGTAAACCACAGTCCTTTTTGCAGTTGTCCCACAGGCATGTCGGGCAATCCTTTCGTGCGCTGTGAAAAAACTAGTAAGCCACTTGTATATTTAAGTGAAATGGATGGGCCATAACCTAAACTCTTTACAGTAATTCCCCTACGAGATGTTACGCCACAAAATCCATGTCAACCCTCACCCTGCGGCCCCAATTCTGAATGCCGAGTTTCAGGTGATTCACCATCCTGTTCTTGTCTACCCGAATTTTTGGGTGCACCACCGAATTGCCGACCTGAATGCATATCCAATTCTGAATGTGCCACGAACCAGGCATGCGTCAATCAGAAATGCGTGGATCCCTGCCCAGGGCTTTGTGGCCTTAATGCTTACTGCCGTGTTTTCAGCCATACAGCTATGTGCCTGTGTGATGGCGGCTTCACAGGCGACCCGTTCGCCCAGTGCAGCGCCATCAGAGAGGCACCAGTTGAACGGATACAGCCCTGTAATCCGAGTCCCTGCGGCGTCAATGCGAAGTGTGAAGAACGTGGTGGTGCTGGCTCTTGCCAGTGTCTACCTGAACACTTTGGCAATCCCTACGAGGGTTGCCGACCAGAGTGCGTTCTGAACTCGGATTGTCCATCAAATAGAGCATGCCAGCAGCAAAAGTGCCGTGATCCCTGCCCGGGAACATGCGGCCAGAACGCAGAATGCCAGGTCATCAATCACTTGGCCACGTGCAATTGTTTCAATGGTCATACTGGAGATCCTTATAGCTTCTGCCGTATAATAGAAAATGAACCACGTAAGCCTGACCATATTGAACTCCCCTGTCGTAGTTCCCAATTCTTAAGCAAATGTCTTATAGCCGAACGCATCTATGTAAATCCCTGTCAACCATCGCCCTGTGGACCTAACTCACGTTGCCGCGAAGTCAACCAGCAGGCAGTCTGCTCCTGTCTTACCGAGTTTATTGGCAGTCCACCTGCTTGTCGACCCGAATGCACCAGCAGCTCTGAGTGCGCTGCAGATAAGGCCTGCATAAATCGCAAATGCGTTGATCCTTGTCCCAATGTTTGTGGCCAACAAGCTGAGTGCCGAGTAAGAAATCACAGTCCTATCTGCACCTGCTTAAGCGGATTCACAGGCGATGCCTTCACCCGTTGTTATCGATTGCCGCGTAAGCCAATGAATATAAACGAATTCGCAAGAACATCACTTAAATGATATTAAATCACCCCTGTAGCTCCGCCTGTTGTGGCAATTGAACGTGAACCTCTTGATCCTTGCGTACCCTCACCCTGTGGTGCCAACTCTCAATGTCGAGATATTTATGGTACACCATCGTGCTCCTGCCTGCCAAACTATTTGGGAACTCCGCCAAATTGCCGTCCTGAGTGTTCCATCAATGCTGAATGTCCGAGTCATCAGGCGTGCATCAATCAAAAATGTCGCGATCCTTGTCCCGGCTCATGCGGTCTCAACACACAGTGCAATGTGATCAACCACACTCCAATTTGTAGCTGTCTAGTGGGTTATATCGGCGATCCATTCATCGTATGCAATCCAGAGCCACCTCAACGGAGTAAGAACCATATTAAGGTCCAATTCAAATACAGATTTTAACCCGTAGCTTGTCTAACAGTAAAAGAGCCACCTACGCCCCAAGACCCATGCAACCCTTCACCATGTGGTGCTAATGCTCAGTGTCATAACGGTCAGTGCACATGTATACCCGAGTATCAGGGCGATCCGTTCGTTGGATGCCGTCCGGAGTGTGTACTGCACACGGACTGCGCCCGCAACCTCGCCTGTGTGCGTCATAAGTGTATTGATCCTTGTCCTGGAACCTGTGCGTCCACTGCCATTTGCGAGGTTCTCAATCATATACCTAACTGCCGCTGCCCCGAAGGCATGGAAGGCAATGCTTTTGCCGGCTGCAATCCAGTGCAAAGTAAGCAATTACCAATAGTAGGATTTTACCGGTTCCTAGTTCGCCTGAACAGCGTTCGAGTTTTTTTTTACAGAGCTTGATGTCGTACAGAATCCTTGCCAGCCATCACCTTGTGGACCAAATTCTCATTGTCGGATGACCAATCAACAGGCCGTCTGTTCCTGCATCAGTCCCTTTATAGGCAGTCCACCATTCTGTCGACCGGAATGCACATCCAACTCGGAATGTCCTTTGAATTTGGCGTGTCTTAATCAGAAATGTAGCGATCCATGCCCCGGCGTTTGTGGCCGCAATGCACAGTGCCATGTAACGAATCACAGTCCATTCTGTCGATGCTTGGACCGACATAATGGCAATCCGTTTGTCAGCTGTCAACCTATTATTGAGCCACCAACGCCACCACCACGACAGACCTGTCAGCCCTCACCCTGTGGACCCTACGCCGAATGTCGCGAAATAAATGAAACGCCTTCGTGTACTTGCCTACCCGACTACAGCGGCACGCCGCCAAACTGTCGTCCGGAGTGTGTAACAAGCTCCGAATGCCCAACGCATCAAGCATGTATACAACAGAAATGTCGCGATCCTTGCCCTGGCTTGTGTGGACAAGTGGCTGTGTGTCGTGTACTCTCACATACACCGAGCTGCTACTGTCCCGACGGCCTGGAGGGTGATCCATTTGTGCAATGTGTGGAAAAGAGAATCCAGCAGTTGGATCAATTAGACCCATGCAATCCTAGTCCCTGCGGCCTGAATGCACGTTGTACAACCCGCCAGGATGCTGGTTCTTGTCAGTGCTTGGAGGGATACTTTGGCAATCCCTACGAAGGCTGCCGACCAGAGTGTGTGCTTGACTCTGACTGTCCATCAAATCGTGCTTGCCAGCAACAAAAGTGTCAAGACCCTTGCCCAGGCACATGTGGCCTCAATGCAGTTTGCAATGTTCTCAATCATGTCCCCAGCTGCAGTTGCTTAATTGGATACAGCGGTGATCCTTACCGTCTGTGTCAACAGGAACGTGAACGTAAGACAACGCAACAATCACATCAACATAGACGTCAACGTCTTCTCTTTTCCTTTGTAGCCATCAAGGAGTATGTAAATCCCTGTCAACCTTCACCCTGTGGCCCCAATTCCCAGTGCAGAGAGATCAATGAGCAGGCGGTCTGCTCTTGCTTGCCCGAATATATGGGTGCTCCGCCAGCCTGTCGACCCGAGTGTACCATTTCATCAGAGTGCGCTATTGACAAAGCCTGTGTGGCCCAGAAGTGCACAGATCCCTGTCCGGGAACTTGTGGTGATCAGGCCTTATGCCGTGTGGTCAATCACAGCCCCATTTGCTCCTGTCGCTCCGGTTACACTGGTGATGCATTCTATCGCTGCTTACCAATACCTCGTAAGTGTTGTACTAGTCCCTCAATGCACCATCTTAAATATTGTCATCTGGTTATAGCGGCGCCGCCTACAGCAGTTGTGCTAAAGCAACCGATTGACCCTTGTGTTCCCTCACCATGCGGCTCCTACGCCGAGTGTCGTCCTCATGGCGATGCACCATCATGCTCTTGCCAGCCTGGTTATTTGGGCGTGCCACCTAACTGCCGTCCTGAATGTCGAGTTAACTCGGACTGCCCCAGCAGTCAGGCTTGTATTAATGAAAAGTGTCGCGATCCATGTCCCGGCTCATGCGGCTTTGGTGCCCTTTGCAATGTCATTAGTCACACACCCAGCTGCACATGTCCTTCCGGCTACACCGGAGACCCATTTAGCCACTGTCAACCTGAACCACCAAAACGTAAGAATGTGAAAATCAATCAATCAAGCCAATATCCACTCATCGTTTGCTCTGTAGCTGTGATAGCCGATGATCCCTGTAACCCCTCGCCGTGTGGGCCGAATGCCGTATGTAACGGAGGCACCTGCACCTGTCTGCCGGAATATCAGGGTGATCCCTACAGCGGCTGTCGTCCCGAATGCCTCACAAGTTTGGATTGTCCTCGAGACCGCGCTTGCGCCCTTCACAAATGCTTCGATCCTTGTCCAGGCACATGCGCACCAAATGCTATATGCTCGGTGCTGAATCACATTCCGATGTGTACATGTCCCGAAGGTTATGCAGGCAACGCTTTTCTACAGTGCCACCCTATACCACGTAAATATACAGCATTAAGGAGTGAGGAAATGGATCGGTTCCTATCAATATTTTACTTTTCAGCACCCGCCGTTGTTCAGCCTTGCCAACCCTCACCGTGTGGTCCAAATTCACAATGCCGAGAGGCTAATCAGCAAGCCGTCTGTTCTTGTGTGCCGGGCTATATAGGTACACCACCACTTTGTCGTCCGGAGTGCACTAGCAACTCGGAATGTGCCGCCCACCTGGCTTGTGTGAATCAAAAGTGCGTTGATCCTTGCCCCGGCGCTTGTGGCCGAAGTGCCCAGTGCAGCGTTGTTAATCACAACCCATTCTGTACCTGCTTGCCGCACTATACGGGTAATCCTTTTGTGGGATGCCAGGAAATCATTGAACCGCCGCCAAGAGATATTGAGCCTCAAGACCCATGTCGTCCATCTCCTTGTGGTGCTAACGCTGAGTGTCGCGCCATTGGGGACACGCCTTCATGCACTTGTCTGAAGGACTTCGTTGGCTCACCGCCATATTGCAAACCGGAATGTGTCGCGAACTCCGAGTGTCCTAGCAATCGTGCATGCATAAACCTAAAGTGTCGCGATCCTTGTCCAGGCCTTTGTGGCACCAATGCCATCTGTCGCGTTATCTCACATACCGCCATGTGCACTTGTAATCCTGGATTAACAGGCGATCCTTTTTCACAATGCCAGTTTATTGAAAGAGATGTGGAAATTATTAATCCTTGCCAGCCATCGCCTTGTGGCTCGAATGCCGAATGCATACAGCGCAATGGAGCCGGAGCATGCCAATGCCTGCCCGATTTCTTTGGCAATCCCTACGAGGGCTGTCGACCGGAATGTGTGCTAAACTCGGACTGCCCTTCGAATCGTGCCTGCCAACAACAAAAGTGTCGTGATCCCTGCCCCGGTAGCTGTGGACAGAATGCCGAATGCAATGTCGTTAATCATACGCCTATGTGCTCCTGCTTCTCGGGATATGTTGGAGATCCGTATAGCTACTGTAATCAGCCAGCAGCACGTAAGCTAGTTCCAATCATTTACGTAGAGTCGTCTAACCAACTCGTAATATTTGATGTAGTTACTAATTCGAAGCGTATTATTTATTTGCCTAACTCTAAATTTAGCAATTGTTCACGAATATGTAAATCCCTGTATACCCTCACCCTGTGGCTCGAATGGCCAATGTCGTGAGGTTCAAGGCCAAGCGGTCTGCTCCTGTCTACCAGAGTTTGAAGGTGTACCTCCATATTGTCGACCCGAGTGTACCTCAAGCGCTGAGTGCCAAACCACCAAGGCGTGTATCAACCGCAAGTGTGTAGATCCATGCCCTGGTGTTTGTGGCCAAGAGGCGATCTGTAAGGTGCGCAATCACAGTCCCATTTGTATGTGTCCTCCAGCCCTAATGGGCGATCCCTTTGTGCGCTGTCTGCCCCGACCAACACGTAAGACAAATATCTGTATACACATTAAATAGTCACTGTAACGCGTTTTCGTCGAAACATTAGCTACTCCACCGCCACTTCGAGATGTGGCACCCTATCGGGATCCCTGCGTACCCTCACCCTGCGGCCTGTATGCCACTTGCCGTAATCAGCATGATCAAGCGATTTGTTCCTGCCAACCCAATTATTACGGCACACCCCCGCATTGTCGACCCGAGTGTACCATCAACGCTGACTGCGCCAGTCATCTGGCCTGCATTAGTGAGCGTTGCCGCGATCCCTGCCCCGGCTCCTGTGGCCAGAACACCGAGTGTCAAGTGTTAAATCATATCCCCAACTGTGTTTGTCTACATGGCTATGTTGGTGATGCATTTGTAGCTTGCCAGCCTGCACCACGTAAGCAACCCTATAGGAATTATAAACACACAGTACAACAACACATCTCCCCGCTCCCAACAGCACCTCCAGCATATGAAGAACCAAGAGATCCTTGCAATCCCAGTCCCTGTGGCAATAATGCCGTCTGCTCAGGAGAGGGACATTGTACGTGCATTGCCGAATATCAAGGCGATCCCTACGTTGCTTGCCGTCCAGAATGCGTTTTGAGCGCCGAATGTCCCCGAAATCGGGCCTGCGTACAGCAAAAGTGTGTTGATCCCTGCCCAGGTACATGTGGTGCCGGAGCCATCTGTGAAGTTGTAAATCATATTGCTATGTGCCACTGTCCGGTTGGCATGACAGGCAACGCCTTTGTCCACTGCAGCCCCGTACAAAGTAGGTTCATATATAATTACCCTATGCGACAAGAAACTAAACACCTTACATCGCTCTGTAGTGGCCGTCTATCAAAATCCTTGCCAACCCTCGCCATGTGGTACAAATGCCGAGTGTCGTGAGCGACAAGGTCAGGCTATCTGTAGCTGCCTGCCCAATTATTACGGCGTACCACCTTACTGCCGACCAGAGTGTACCTCCAACTATGACTGTGCACCCAATCGTGCTTGCCAAAATCAGCGTTGTATCGATCCCTGTCCGGGAGCCTGTGGTGCCTATGCCGAATGCAGGGCTGTCAGTCACAGTCCTTTCTGTAGTTGTCAGCCCGGATATACGGGCAACCCATTTGCCCAATGCCACAGAATTAGTAAGTTCCCACCGTCCAGCAAGCTAACACACTTAATTGACGCAACTATCATAACTATAGTCGAGCCACTGAGAGATATTTCGCCCCGGGATCCCTGCCAACCATCGCCCTGTGGCGCAAACAGTCAGTGCCGTCGCATTGGTGACACACCGTCTTGTTCGTGCCTTGAGAACTTCTTTGGCACACCACCGAACTGCCGGCCCGAGTGCTTGACTAATTCTGAGTGTGCTTCGTCGCAGATTTGTAGGAATAATCGTTGCAAAGATCCATGTCCAGGCCTTTGCGGCAGCGGTGCTGAGTGCCGTGTGATTAGCCACAGCGCCATGTGCTACTGCCAACAAGGCTACAGCGGGGATCCTTTCGTTCTCTGCTCACCAATTCAAAATGAATCACCTGAAGTGGTGCAGCCCTGCAATCCCAATCCCTGTGGTACTTTCGCGGAATGTCATCAACGAAATGGCATTGGCTCCTGCCAGTGCCTGCCCGAATATTTTGGAAATCCTTATGAAGCCTGTCGCCCCGAATGTGTCCTTGATTCGGACTGTCCGTCTAATCGGGCCTGCGTTAATCAAAAGTGCCGCGATCCTTGTCCTGGAAGCTGCGGTCACAATGCCGAATGCTATGTGAGAAACCATTTGCCCACTTGTAATTGTCTCAACAACTATGTGGGTGATCCATATAGCTACTGCAGACTCGAAGAGAAACGTAAGCATCCCTTCCCTTGGATCTCAAACCATGTAGAACATGTTGAACTCTTTATTCCAGCTATCCGCGAGTATGTTAACCCTTGTCAACCCTCGCCCTGCGGCCCAAATAGTCAGTGCAAGGAGCTGAACGAGCAGGCTGTCTGCTCGTGTTTGCCCGAATATGTAGGCAGTCCACCTGGTTGTCGACCAGAGTGTACTATTTCAACAGAATGTAGCTTTGACAAGGCTTGTGTACAGCATAAATGCGTTGACCCTTGTCCTGGCGCATGCGGTAGCAATGCTCTATGTCATGCATCAAATCATGCACCGCTATGTGCCTGCCAGTCAGGCTACACTGGAGATCCCTTCACGCGATGCTATCCCGTGCCTCGTAAGTCATCTTGTCAATGCCCTCTGTCACAGATACTGACCTAATTGTACTGGTAATTTAGCACTGCCCACTATTCTGCAACATGAACCTGTACGTGATCCCTGCCAGCCATCTCCCTGTGGTGCTAATGCCCAGTGCCGCCAGTCACATGGTCAGGCAATATGTAGCTGTCTGCCCGCATACTTCGGTGTACCGCCTAGTTGCCGACCTGAGTGCACACAGAGTGCCGAATGTTTGCCCAGCCTGGCTTGCATAAATCAGCGCTGCGTCGATCCCTGCCCCGGCTCCTGTGCTTATAATGCGCTCTGCACAGTGCGTAATCACGTACCCAACTGCCACTGTCCTGTTGGCTATGTGGGTGATCCATTCACCTCCTGCAAGCCTGAGCCACGTAAGAATTACAGAAACTTAATAGTTGAGTCCATTTACCCCCATTTCGCAATTTTTGCCCATAGCCAAGCCCATTGTAAAGGACGATCCATGCAATCCATCGCCATGTGGATCTAATGCCTTATGTCAAAATGGCCAATGCACATGCATACCTGAATACCAAGGTGATCCCTATGCGGGTTGCCGTCCGGAATGCGTACTAAACACCGACTGCCCGCGAGATCGTGCTTGTGTACGAAACAAATGTATCGATCCCTGTCCAGGAACCTGCGCTCCCAACGCTATATGCGATGTGCTTAATCACATTGCTATGTGCCGCTGTCCGGCAGGAATGACGGGAAATGCATTTATCCAGTGTGAGACACCGCTTGTACAATACTCGCCACCAAGAAATCCTTGCGCACCCTCACCTTGCGGTCCCAACAGTCGGTGCCGTGTGCTCAATGATAACGCTGTTTGCTCCTGCATCGAAGATTATGTGGGTAGTCCACCCAGCTGTCGTCCGGAATGCACAAGGAACTCGGATTGCTTACCACGTCTGGCTTGTCAACAACAACACTGCATTGATCCCTGCCCAGGCTCTTGTGGCTACAATGCAATTTGCCATGTAGTAAACCATGCCCCTATCTGCAGCTGTCCGCCGCGACACAATGGCAATCCTTTCCTAGGCTGCTTGCCAATACCACCACAACGGGATGTTATTCCTGTAAAGCAACCATGTCAACCATCACCCTGCGGTCCTTACGCTGAATGTCGCGCTGTTGGCGACCAGGCCCAGTGCAACTGTCTCCCCACATACATTGGAACCCCGCCCAATTGTCGGCCGGAATGTGTTACAAACTCGGAGTGCAGTTTCGACAAGGCCTGCGTTAATCAGAAATGTGTGGATCCCTGTCCAGGTGCATGCGGCTCGAATGCTATCTGCCATACGCTGAGCCATGTGGCCATGTGCTACTGTGCTCCTGGTTACACGGGCGATCCCTTTACCAATTGCTACCAAACTCCTATAATTCAACAAGAGGAGATCACACAGCCCTGTTCTCCGAATCCCTGTGGTGCTAATGCGCAATGTCGTCAGGAGGGCAATGCGGGGTCCTGTCAATGCTTACCCGATTACCACGGCAATCCATACGAAGCTTGTAGACCAGAGTGCGTCGCTGATAGTGACTGCCCATCTGACAAATCCTGTCAACAATTCAAATGTCGCGATCCTTGTCCGGGTGTGTGCGGTTTAAATGCCGAGTGTCGAGTCCTTAATCATTTGCCCACATGCCGTTGCTTAAGCAATTTTGTTGGTGATCCCTATAGATATTGCCAGCTGCCCGAGAGACGTGAGTTACTACCTAAAACATCTGCCATACCAGACCCTTAACAAAACATGTTATCTTTTAGCAATCTTGAAAGAGTATGTGAATCCCTGTCAGCCCTCACCGTGTGGTCCCAATTCTCAGTGTCACGCGAACAATGAGCAGGCTGTCTGCTCCTGTTTGCCGGAGTATGTTGGTGCACCACCCAACTGTCGTCCAGAATGCGTAACCAGTGCTGAGTGTGTTTCGGATAAGGCCTGTATCAATCAAAAGTGTAGGGACCCATGTCCAGGAGTCTGCGGCACAAATGCCGATTGTCGTGTCCATCACCATGCGCCCATTTGTAGTTGCCGTCAAGGCTTCCAGGGGGATGCATTCACACGCTGCTATCCTGTGCCACGTAAGAAATGCCCCTCAAACCAAAAGATATCAATTTCACCTCTGATACCCTGATTACAGCCCCACCACCAGTTCAGTTGGATACGTATAAGAATCCATGTGTTCCGTCGCCTTGCGGTCAATATGCGGAATGTCGTGACAACCATGGCACCGCCATTTGCAGTTGTTCACCCAACTATTTTGGCAGCCCCCCCAATTGTCGACCCGAGTGTAGCATAAACGCCGATTGTTCCGCTCACTTGGCCTGCCAGAAACAGCGCTGCCGTGATCCATGCCCAGGCGCTTGTGGCTTCAACGCTCAATGCTCGGTGATTAATCACATGCCGGTTTGTCAGTGTGCACCAGGCTTGACTGGAAATCCATTTGCCTCTTGTCAAGCACCGCCACGAGTACCACAGCCACCGGCTCTGAATGACGATCCATGCTTGCACGTGCAGTGTGGCGCTAACGCCGTCTGCCGCGAGGGACAATGTAGTTGTGTTCCCGAATACCATGGAAATCCAATAATTGGCTGTCGTCCGGAATGCATATTGAGCACGGAATGCGCCCACAATCTTGCATGTGTGCGCCAAAAATGCGTTGACCCCTGCCCAGGCACATGTGGTACCAATGCCATCTGCGAAGTTCACAACCATGTGGCGATGTGTCACTGCCCCGCGGGTATGACTGGCAATGCTTTTGCACAATGCTTGCCTGTGCCACCTCCACCGCCACGTGCAGTTGCCGATCCCTGTCAGCCTTCGCCTTGCGGACAAAATGCACAGTGCCGCAATATCAATGGTCAAGCCGTTTGTTCATGCCTGCCACAATTTGTAGGTGTGCCACCATCATGCCGACCGGAATGCGTTAACAATGCGGAATGTCCCCTGCACTTAGCGTGTCTGCAACAACGATGCAGTGATCCTTGCCCAGGTGCATGCGGTTTGAATGCCGAATGCCGTGTACTAAACCACAGTCCCAACTGTCGCTGCATTAGCTCCTACACAGGCAATCCGTTTATTGGCTGTCATCCACAACCACCGCCTCCCATTCAACTGGATGTGCTTGATCCTTGTCAGCCATCGCCCTGTGGACCGAATTCCGAATGCCGCAACGTTGGAAATAATGCACAATGTAGCTGTCTTATAAACTTTATTGGATCGCCGCCCAACTGTCGACCTGAATGCGTTAGCACCGCTGATTGCCCTGCAAATCTGGCCTGTCTTAATCAAAAATGCCGTGATCCCTGCCCGGGAGTATGTGGCACTAACGCCGAATGCTACGTCATTAACCATACACCTATGTGCGTATGCTCAAGCGGTCATAGTGGCAATCCCTTTATAGGTTGCCATATCCAGAGAGATGTGATCGAAACCCTTACGCCTTGTTTGCCAAGTCCTTGTGGTTCAAATGCGATTTGCACAGAGTCGAATGGCGCCGGCGCCTGTCAATGCTTACCTGAATTCTACGGCAATCCTTACGAGGGCTGTCGACCGGAGTGTGTTTTGAATTCGGATTGTCCCAGCCATTTGGCGTGTCTCAATCAGCATTGCCGCGATCCATGCCCAGGAACCTGCGGCACCAATGCCGAATGCCGCGTGCGTCATCATCTACCACAATGCAGTTGCCTAGGTGGCTATGAAGGCAATCCATATAGCTACTGCAGTGTCATTCGGGAACGTAAGCAAGCAGCTCATGAACACATATATAGTGTATTCACACTTACGTCTTTACAAACAGCTTTGCGTGATCCTGTACCCCAGCATCCCTGCCAACCCTCCCCTTGTGGACCCAACTCTCAATGCCACGAAGTAAATCAACAGGCGGTTTGCAGCTGCCTTCCCGACTTTGTGGGATCTCCGCCAGCCTGTAGACCCGAATGTACAATCTCCAGCGAGTGTGTCCTTGACAAGGCGTGCAACAACCACCATTGTGTAGATCCTTGTCCGGGTGTCTGCGGACGTAATGCTGCATGTCGCGCGATTAACCACAGTCCGCACTGTAGTTGCCTCCCCGGATTTACGGGCGATGCCTTCAGTGGTTGTCGAACTCTACGTAAGACCCTGACTCCAGTCCAAACTTGTTTTTCAGTTAGCTTAACCCAATCACATTTTCAGCGCCAGCGATAACCTACGACTATCCCAAGGATATTTATCGCGATCCCTGTGTTCCCTCGCCGTGTGGCACCTTTGGACAGTGCCATGCCCAAAGTGGTCAAGCCGTCTGCCGGTGTCTATCCGGCTACTATGGCGCTCCGCCCAACTGTCAGCCGGAGTGTGTAATAAACTCTGATTGCGCCTCACACTTAGCCTGCATGAACGAAAAATGTCGCGATCCTTGTCCCGGCTCCTGTGGTATTGCAGCCCAGTGCAATGTCATCAACCACACGCCTATTTGCAGCTGTGCCATTGGCCATCAAGGAAATCCCTTCGTTAGTTGTTCACCAATCCCAGTGAAAAATGACCCACCGCCACGCGACGCTTGCAATCCCTCACCCTGTGGCTCGAATACCATCTGTAACAACGGACAGTGCACTTGTCTGGCCGAGTTCCATGGAAACCCCTACATAGGCTGCCGTCCCGAATGTGTCCTAAACAGTGATTGCTCTCGCGACAGGGCCTGCCAACGCAGTAAATGTGTTGATCCCTGTCCTGGTGCGTGCGGTGTGGGCGCCATTTGCGCGGTCCGCAACCATGTGCCCATGTGCCACTGTCCCCCAGGCACATCTGGCAATGCCTTTGTTCAGTGCTCCCTGGTGCAACGTATGTTTCAGTGTAGTTCAAATTATTGTGCAGAACTTAAATGTCTTTATCCCAATTTAGCTGATCCCATAATACCTGTAAATCCCTGTCGGCCATCACCCTGTGGAAGCAACGCACAGTGCCTTGTCACCAATGAACAAGCAGTGTGCTCCTGCCTGGCTGGCTACTATGGCACTCCACCTCATTGTCGACCCGAGTGTACCATCAATTCGGATTGTGCCCCCCATTTGGCATGCCAGAATCAACACTGTCGCGATCCCTGCCCAGGTGCCTGCGGCCAGTACGCACTCTGCCAGGTTATACGACACACGCCGCATTGCAGCTGCCCCGCAGGTTACACGGGCAACTCGTTCGCCCTGTGCCAACGGCTGCCACCAGCTCCAGTTATACAACGTGAACCAATCAATCCCTGTCAGCCTTCACCGTGCGGCGCAAATGCGCAATGCACGCCCACACCTGATGGAGCTCAAGCGCAGTGCAAGTGCTTGGATAACTTCATAGGAACTCCACCAAATTGCCGACCCGAATGTGTTACTTCAGCGGAATGTGCCAACCCATTAGCTTGCATTGGACAAAAGTGTCGCGATCCTTGTCCTGGAGTATGCGGCCAGGCTGCCACATGTCAAGTTATCAGTCATGTGCCATCCTGCATATGCATAGCCGATTACATTGGAGATCCATTCACAAAATGCTACCCGCGTCCGGCCCTCGAACGAGATCAGATTAATCCATGTTCACCAAGTCCCTGCGGCAGCAATGCCGTTTGCAGGCAACAAGGTGAAGTCGGTTCTTGCCAGTGTTTGCCCGATTTCTTTGGTAATCCCTATGAAGGCTGCCGTCCCGAGTGTGTCCTGAATTCTGACTGCTCCAGCCAATTGGCATGCCTTAATCAACATTGTCGCGATCCCTGCCCCGGAAGTTGTGCTCCCAATGCCCAGTGCCAAGTTGTGAATCATGTGCCCATTTGCAGCTGTTATCCCGGCTACAATGGCGATCCTTATCGTTATTGTCAGCTACGCCAGGCGGAACGTAAGCATTCTTACCAGCCGTTACCACAAATTTGCACTAACACATCATATATATTATTTGCACCCATTTGCACCTTCTCCACAGCCATAAGAGAGGTTTACGTGAATCCCTGCCAGCCCTCTCCCTGCGGTCCCAATGCACAGTGCAGGGAATCGCAGGGTCAGGCGATCTGCAGCTGTCTTCCAAATTACTTTGGTACGCCGCCTGCATGTCGACCCGAATGTACAAGCAATCCCGAGTGTCCCACTGACAAGGCCTGCATCAATCAGAAGTGTCAAGATCCATGTCCAGGGGCCTGTGGATACAATGCAAATTGCCAGGCTCTACATCACCGGGCTCATTGCTCCTGTATACCCAGCCACACTGGCGATCCCCTTGTGCGTTGTCAGCCAATACCTCAACCTGTTGTGGCCCGCGAACCTTATATCGATCCCTGCGTGCCAAGCCCCTGCGGCCAGTATGCTCAGTGCCGTGTTCTAAATGGCCAGGCCATCTGCAGTTGTCTGTCTGAGTATTACGGCTTACCACCACATTGCCAACCCGAGTGCACTCTCAACTCTGATTGCGCCGCCCATCGTGCGTGCATTAATCAGAAGTGCCTGGATCCATGTCCGGGTGCATGTGGCTTGTACGCTCAATGCAATGTATTGAATCACGTGCCAAGCTGCACATGTCCCACCGGATATATTGGCGATCCATTCCATCGCTGCTATCCGACACCAGCTGCTCTCACTCCAATTGCCGATGATCCATGCCAGCCATCGCCATGTGGTGTAAATTCTCAATGCTCGAATGGCATTTGCAGTTGTCTGCCACTTTACCTAGGTGATCCATATGTGGGCTGTCGACCGGAATGTGTGCTGAGCAGTGAATGCGCCTTTGACAGATCGTGTGTGCGGAATCGCTGCATCGATCCATGTCCAGGCACCTGTGGTTTTGGTGCCATTTGCGAAGTTCACAACCATGTGGCCATGTGTCATTGTCCAGCTGGTTTGCAGGGCAATCCATTTATTCAGTGCCAAGCAGTCCCGTTGCAGGCACCACCAGCACTGCAACCGTGCCAGCCTTCCCCATGTGGTGCCAATGCGCATTGTCGTCCAATTGGAAATCAGGCAATCTGTAGTTGTCTGCAAGGGTATTATGGCAGTCCGCCAACTTGTCGACCCGAGTGCACCACAAATCCAGAGTGCGCACTCAGCCTGGCTTGCATAAATCAGCACTGTCGCGATCCTTGCCCGGGTGTATGCGGCCATCAAGCTGAGTGTCATGTGATTAATCACAGACCGCAATGTGTTTGCCCCACTGGCTACACTGGTAGTCCGTACACACGGTGCGAGCCCATCCGACCCATTCAAGTTACAGTGCAACGCGAGCCACTTGATCCTTGCAATCCCTCCCCCTGCGGCCCGGACTCAATTTGCAACAGTGAACACAATGTTGCAACTTGTCGTTGCCAGCCAGAGCACATTGGTGTGCCGCCTTATTGTCGCCCTGAGTGTATATCAAACAGTGATTGCCCCAGCGATCGAGCGTGCATTAATCGCAAGTGCCGGGACCCTTGTCCTGGTCTCTGTGGCTTTAATGCCTTATGTCGTACCAGCAACCATCAGCCAAATTGTGTGTGTGCTCCGGGGCTAATTGGTAATCCATTTACTGCGTGTCAGCCACCGCCCCCACCTGCTCCACGGCCACCTCTACCACCTATAACAACGGCCATACAAACTCCGCAGTATGAACAGCCGGCAGACAATCCTTGTGAACCCAACCCCTGTGGTGCTAATGCGCTATGCAACCAGCATCGTGGCATCGGCTCATGCACCTGTCTGCCAGATTATTACGGCAATCCATACGAAGCCTGCCGTCCAGAATGTGTCCTCAACAGCGACTGTCCTTCGCACCGAGCGTGCGTTCAGCAGAAGTGCCGCGATCCATGTCCCGGGACATGTGGCCTTAATGCGGAGTGTCATGTGGTTGATCACCTGCCACAGTGTAGCTGTTACAACAGTTACACGGGCAACCCCTTGATACACTGCGCGCCCCTGACAGCGATACAGCAATGTAAGCAACCTTTCTCAACGAATTTGTCTTTCATGTGTAACCATTTAATGTTTATCCCTGACCCAGCACCCATAGTACACCTTAATCCCTGCGATCCATCACCTTGTGGTCACAATGCACAGTGTCGCGCAGTTAATGAACAAGCAATTTGCGAGTGTCTGCCCGATTTTTATGGCCGTCCGCCAAATTGCAGACCCGAATGTACATTAAACTCTGAGTGCTCCTTCGATAAAGCCTGTGTTCAGCACAGATGCTCCGACCCGTGTCCAGGAACCTGTGGCTTTAATGCCGAATGCCGCGTCCATTACCATAATCCCATTTGCTACTGCAAGCCATCGCACACAGGCAATCCATTTACGCGATGCTACGAAAACCCAAGACGTAAGATTTATTGTGATATAAAAATTAATTGCAGCACTCTATCTAATAATTATATTTTGGCAAATATAGCCTCCACAAATGTGCGACCACCGATTTATGATACACCAGCACCACCGTACCCGATTGCAATCCCTGGGGTGGTTTACGTTCACTCCGATCCACAACCAACTTATCCAACATACCAACCTCCCGTACATACGTCCCATACACCAACCACACCTCAATCGAAACCGAGTGTTATCAATATTCCATCGATATCGCAACCATCGCCCCCAAACACACAGACGCCAGTTTATGATGTCAACTACCCCACACAGCGACCAAATTCTGCCGCACCACAGCCGGGAGTTATAAATATACTATCAGAACATCAACCAACATATCCGACACCTCAGCCTCCAGTTTATCATGTAAACTACCCAACTTCACAACCAGCTCCACTACCAGAAGTAGTGAACATACCTTCAGTACCACAACCAGTTCCACCAGCTCCACAACCACCTATATTTGTGCCTTCTCATCCTTCAACTTCAACACCTGCGCCCAAGCCGGGAGTGATCAATATTCCTTCAGCATCGCAGCCAACTTATCCGTCACCTCAACCTCCAGTTTTTGAAGATAGTTTCCCTACACCGCAACCCCCTCAAAGGCCTGGAATTGTAAATATTCCGTCAGTCCCACATCCTGTGTCGCCAGCTCCTCAGCCTCCTATATTCGTACCATCACCTACAACAATGGCTCCAAAACCTAATGTTATAAACATTCCATCGGCGTCACAACCCACATATCCATCGCCTCGGCCACCAGTTTATGATGTGAGCTATCCTACGCAGGCTACGCAACGACCAGCTCCTGGAGTTATCAATATTTATAATGCACCTCAACCAGTGCCAACTCCTCAGGCTCCTCAACCACCGCGACCAGCTATATACGATGTATACTATCCGCCACCACCACAAATACCGGGAGTTATAAACATTCCATCTCTACCACGGCCAACATATCCAACGCCTACACCTCAACAACCATATTTTGTTCCTTCACCTGCAACTTCAACGCCTTCACCACAACCGGGTATTATCAATATACCATCCATACCGCAGGCAACATACCCGACACCTCAGCCGCCGATACACGATGTGAGCTATCCAGCACCGCAACCCACTCATAAACCTGAAGTTGTAAACATTCCATCGATCTTAATACCGGAGCCTCCAAAACAGCAGCCTCCCATATTCATTCCGTCTTCTCCTGTTCCTTCAACCCCTGCACCTCAGCCGGGAGTTATTAATGTACCTTCCATACCTCAACCAACATATCCGACACCACAGTCTCCAGTATATGATATAAATTACCCGAAACCACAGCCAACTCCAATACCTGGAGCAATAAATATTCCTTCAATCTCACATCCTACGCCGCCTGCCCCGCAGACACCTATATTTTTGCCTTCTCCTGTGGCAACTTCAACGCCTGCACCTCAACCTGGAGTTATTAACATTCCATCCGTATCTCAACCTACATATCCAACACCTCAGCCTCCGCTTTATGATGTTAACTATCCGACACGACAACCAGATGCTATACCCGGAGTTGTAAATATTCCTTCATTCCTCGAAACGGTGACACCAACACCACAACCTCCAATATATGTGCCATCTCCAGTGAATCCAACACCAGTACCACAACCAGGTGTTATTAATATACCATCAGTACCACAACCAGCATATCCAACACCTCAACCTCCAATATACAATGCAAACTACCCAACACAACAACCCACTCCGCAATCTGGAATAGTGAATATTCCTTCATTCCCAGAACCGGTGACGCCAACTCCTCAACCTCCAATATATGTGCCATCTCCAGTGAATCCAACACCAGTACCACAACCAGGTGTTATTAATATACCATCAGTACCACAACCAGCATATCCAACACCTCAACCTCCAATATACAATGCAAACTACCCAACACAACAACCCACTCCGCAATCTGGAATAGTGAATATTCCTTCATTCCCAGAACCGGTGACGCCAACTCCTCAACCTCCAATATATGTGCCATCTCCAGTGAATCCAACACCAGTACCACAACCAGGTGTTATTAATATACCATCAGTACCACAACCAGCATATCCAACACCTCAACCTCCAATATACAATGCAAACTACCCAACACAACAACCCACTCCGCAATCTGGAATAGTGAATATTCCTTCATTCCCAGAACCGGTGACGCCAACTCCTCAACCTCCAATATATGTGCCATCTCCAGTGAATCCAACACCAGCACCACAACCAGGCGTAATTAATGTACCGTCAGTACCACAACCAACGTATCCAACACCTCAACCCCCAATATACAATGTAAACTATCCAACACCACAACCGTCTCAAGAACCCGGAATAGTGAATATCCCTTCGTTCCCACAACCTGTAACACCCACAGCACAACCATCACCACATCCTGGACTAATTAATATTCCTGCAGTATCACAACCTTCGCAAGGAGTCATCAATATTCCTTCGATAGGACAGCCAACACCTACACCTTCGCGTCCAATCTACGATGTTGCGACACCAAGTTCAGAAATCAACCCATGCTATCCATCACCTTGTGGTCCATTCTCACAATGCCACAATCGGTTTGGAGTAGCCGTCTGTATTTGCTTACCCAATTACAGTGGAACACCGCCAAATTGCCGTCCAGAATGCGTAGTACATTCCGATTGCCCTGCGCACTTGGCATGTATGAACGAAAAGTGCCGCGATCCATGTCCAGGATCTTGTGCGTACAACGGTCTATGTCGCGTGAACAATCATATACCCAATTGCTTCTGCCCCACCGGATACAACGGCAACCCCTTCATCTCTTGCCAACGGACGCCAGAGCCAGTCGTGCAACGTGAACCCATTGCTCTAAAGGATCCGTGCTATCCTTCGCCTTGTGGAGCGAATGCTATTTGCAAGAATGGTATATGCAACTGTCTGGCCGATTATCATGGAGATCCTTATGTGGTTTGTCGACCCGAATGTGTGTTGAACACGGATTGTGCCAAAGATAAGGCTTGCAGAAGGCAAAAATGCGAAGATCCTTGCCCGGGCACTTGTGGACTAAATGCTGTTTGTAATGTTTACAATCACATCCCATCTTGCTCGTGCCCAGCTCAAATGAAGGGAGACGCGTTTGTGCGATGTGACCCAATCCCATTACAAGTAGCCAAACCACCCATCAGAACAACACCTACTCCAACACACAGCACATTGCCCGCAGTTATACCACCCCGCACACCTATTAATCCCTGTTATCCCTCACCATGTGGACCGAACGCTCATTGCAGTGCATATCAGGAGCAAGCCATTTGCTCCTGTCTGCCTGGCTATCTGGGCACACCACCCTCTTGCCGGCCCGAGTGTAGCAGCAACTCGGATTGTGCTCTTGACAAATACTGCTTGAACCTTAGATGTCAAGATCCCTGCCCCGGTGCCTGTGGCCTGCGAGCTGTGTGCCATGCTCAGAATCACAGTCCCATGTGTATTTGTTTGCCCCCACTGACGGGTAATCCCCTTGTAGCCTGTCAGCCCATAGGTATGCGACTTAACCTCAGAGCCCCAACAATCTATAATGAAATTTTTCCAGTTGTACCACCAGCACCTACCAGAGATCCCATCGAGGTAAATCCCTGTAAGCCATCACCATGCGGTCCCCACTCAGAATGTGTGGCCACACCACAGGGTGCACGCTGCAGCTGTCTCAGAGAATTCATTGGCACTCCGCCGCACTGTCGACCAGAGTGTGTCAGTAGCGCCGATTGTGCCGCTGACAAGGCCTGTCAGAATCTCAAGTGTATCGATCCCTGTCCCGGCAGTTGCGGGCAGCAGGCCTTGTGTCGCGTCATAGCACACAGTCCGCACTGCTATTGCCCGGAGGGTTACGTGGGTGATGCGTATAGAGCATGTGTCCGGCCCACTCCGCCTCCACCACCACCAGCGATAGTTGTGCCCAAGCCCGTACCATGCCATCCAAATCCTTGCGGTGCCAATGCCATTTGTCTGCCGCGGCATGAACAAAGCGTTTGTCAGTGCTTGCCGGACTACTATGGAAATCCCTATGAGATCTGTCGACCCGAGTGCACGCGCAACTCTGACTGCAGCAGAGATCGGGCCTGTGTGAACGAAAAATGTCGCGATCCTTGTCCCGGTGTCTGCGGCATCAATGCCTTCTGTCAGACTATCAATCACGCCCCCGTTTGCGAATGCCAGCCCCATCATGTGGGCAATCCCTACCACAGTTGTCGTCTCGTCCAGCAAGAACGTAAGAAAACTCTCATCAAGATGCAAACTAAACTCGTGCCACTAAAAACCAAACCAATCGCTCCGATCTTTTTTCTTATTGACCAACAACAACGCAGTATTCAACTTACCTTTACGCCTTCTCTTCTCCGCCTTTATTTTGTGACGTCACCTTTTAACCACCGCATAATCAAATACTCAAGGTTATCATATCAGCAGATACCACTAAAATCTAAACTCTTACAGTTAATTTTGCTCTCTGACCACCACCAATGCTGTACTCAACTGTACACTTTTGCCTATATTCTACGCTCTTATCTACAGTTGGCTTTTCTAATTGTTACATTTATAATTACTTTAAGTTGTTTTCAACCCTTTAATTACCAATTTCCGACTCTCTGGGATTTGCTTATTCTCGGATCAACAACGTTTAATTTATTTGTACGCATTTTCTTCTTTTCTACGATCTTGTCTACGGCCTTTTTCTCATCATCGCATCATTCAACTCTTAAGCCCATTACATTTTCGTGACAATTTAATAGAACTAGTTTAAAACGCTTTTTATTTGCTTTGTGCGCTAAGAAAATGCTTTGCTTTTGCCCGCTCAATATCTATGCAAGTTAATATCCCAATATTTTAACTCGTTTAGCCACGCCAACCCCTTACGTGAATCCCTGCCAGCCGACGCCCTGTGGCTCCAATTCTCAATGTCGCGAGTCTCAAGGTCAAGCTATTTGCAGCTGCCTGCCACAGTTTATAGGCACTCCGCCTGCCTGTCGTCCCGAGTGCGTCATTAGTACCGAATGTGCCGCGGATAAGGCCTGCATTAATCAAAAGTGTCAAGATCCTTGTCCAGGCACCTGTGGACTGAACGCTCAGTGTCATGTGCGCAACCATAGTCCACTCTGCTCCTGTCAGACGGGCTTCACCGGCGATGCCTTTATTCGCTGCCTTCCAATACCACCCAAACCGGCTGATCCACCATCCCAGCCACCGATGCCATGCGTACCATCACCATGTGGACCCTATTCTCAGTGCCGTGAGGTGAATGGCGGAGCCAGTTGTAGCTGCTTGCCAAACTATATTGGCGCAGCGCCCAACTGCCGCCCCGAGTGCACCATAAATGCGGAGTGCGCCAGCAATTTGGCATGCATCAATGAGAAGTGTCGCGATCCGTGTCCAGGGGCCTGCGGCTTTGCTGCCCAATGCAATGTCATTAATCATACACCCAGCTGCTCTTGTCCCATTGGCTATACTGGTGATCCCTTCACCAGTTGTCGTCTGTTGCCACCCACACCGCCACCAACACCACCGAGTATGCCCAATTTTCTACAAAAAGCGTTGCTTTATCTTAAACATGCACCTAACATTTTTTCAGAACACGACGATCCTTGCATTCCTTCCCCATGTGGTGCTAATGCGCAATGCAACAATGGCCAATGCACTTGCCTGCCCGAGTATCAGGGTGACCCCTATACCGGTTGTCGACCTGAGTGTATTTTGAACTCCGAGTGTCCAAGGAATCGCGCCTGTGTGCGTAATAAATGTGTGGATCCCTGTCCTGGAAGATGTGGCCAGAATGCTCTGTGCGATGCCATAAACCACATTGCCATGTGCCGCTGTCCAGAACGTATGACTGGCAATGCTTTTGTTGCATGCACACCTGTGCACGACGAGATCATTGTCAATCCTTGTCAACCATCGCCGTGTGGCACCAACGCGCAGTGCATTGCACGCAATGGAAATGCGATTTGCTCCTGCATTACTGGATACTTCGGACAGCCACCCAACTGCCGCCTGGAGTGCTACACCAGCTCGGACTGTTCGCCACAGCACGCGTGCATCAACAACAAATGTGTGGATCCCTGCCCAGGACAGTGCGGCCTCAACGCCATTTGTCAAGCAGTACAGCATCGTGCCCATTGCGAATGCATCGCTGGCTATACGGGCAACGCCTACAGCTTGTGCAATCTAATTGTTGTCGAGCGCACTCCGGAGACTGCTCGAGATCCATGCTATCCATCACCGTGCGGACCAAATGCCCAGTGTAGTAGTGAAAATGGCCAAGCGCGTTGCACTTGCCTGGCTGAGTACCAAGGCACACCTCCCAATTGTCGACCAGAGTGTACGAATAACGATGATTGTGCCAATAATTTGGCCTGCATCAATCAGAAGTGTCGCGATCCATGCCCCGGCAGCTGTGGCCAAAATGCCCAGTGCCAGGTGACTCTTCATACGCCCAACTGTCATTGTCCAGCGGGCATGACGGGTGATCCCTTCCGACTCTGCCAGCCATTGCCCCAAAGTAAGAATCCCTTGTCCAAAGTCCAACAAGTTTGCATATTGTATATAGGCAGGCCGACCCCCTTAAATACTAAGTCTAATCATAATCGTTTTACTTTACAGTTACGCCTACACAACCGCCAACAGCGAAGAATCCTTGCTATCCTTCGCCATGTGGAAGCAACACTGAATGCCGCGTTCGTGGTGAAAGCTTCGTTTGCGAGTGCGTTCGTGAGTACATTGGCAATCCCTATGAAGGGTGTCGACCAGAATGCGTCGGCAACTCCGACTGCTCAGCAAATCGAGCTTGCATACGAAACAAATGTGCCGATCCCTGTCCCGGTACCTGTGGCCGCGAAGCTGTCTGCAGCGTCAACAATCATGTACCCATCTGCTCCTGCGCCGCGGGCTACACGGGCAATGCCTTTGTGCAGTGCACGCGACAGGTGACACCACCGCCTCCATCAGATCCATGCTATCCATCGCCATGTGGACTCAACTCAGTCTGTCGGGTGCAAGCTGGTCAGCCAGTTTGTGAGTGTCTGCCAGGCTTCTTTGGCAACCCATTAGGCCAAGGCTGCCGACCCGAATGCACTCTCAGCTCCGACTGTGCCAAGGACCGTGCCTGTGTGAATAACAAGTGCGTGGATGCTTGTGCCGGTTTTTGCGGCTACGGCGCCGTCTGCCAGACCATCAATCACAGTCCCATCTGCAGTTGTCCCGACAACATGGTTGGCAATCCATTTGTACAGTGCGAGGCACAACGTGACATCGGGGATCCATGCCAACCATCGCCGTGTCGCAGTAATGGAGTTTGTCGTGTACAGAACAATGCCGCCACCTGCAGCTATCCGGAGTGTGTGACCAACGATGACTGCTCCCGGGATCGCTCCTGTGTCAGCCAGAAATGCCGTGATCCTTGTATGCATGCCTGCGGTCTGAATGCCATTTGTAATGTTGTCAATCACAAGGCCATCTGCAGCTGTCCGCCAAACTTCTATGGTTCGCCATACGCTCAGTGTGTGCGTCAAGTTCCACATTTGGATCCACCCAAACCCGAGTGTACTAGCGATGCCGAATGTACCAACGATAAGGCCTGCATCAATGAAGTCTGCCGCAATCCCTGTGAACAATCGAATCTGTGCGCCCAGCAGGCACGCTGTCACGTTCAGCTACACCGACCCCTCTGCGTCTGCAACGAAGGATACACTGGTAACGCCATACAGCATTGCTATCTGTTAGGCTGTCGCTCCGATGGCGAATGTGCTCCCACCGAGGCCTGCATCAATGAGAAATGTGTAGATCCGTGCGGTTTCACACAGTGCGGCACCGGAGCCATCTGTCGGGCCGACTTTAATCATCGTGCTCGCTGCCACTGTCCTGATGGCTATCGCGGCAATCCTTTGGTGCGCTGCGAGCGACCTGAGTGTCGCAGCGATGACGAATGTGCCTTCCATTTGGCCTGTCGCAACGAACGCTGCGGTGATCCCTGCAATTGTGGTATTGGCGCTCAGTGCCGCGTGGATAACCATCGCGCCCAGTGTCGCTGTCCGGCCGGCTACAGCGGTAACCCAGCTGTGCGCTGTGAACTCGTACCCGTTAAGCCTGAGGGCTGCACTATGGATGCCGAATGTCCGAGCAAATTGGCCTGCTTCAATGGCGAATGCAAGAACCCATGCGATGTGACCCATCCATGTGGTGCCAATGCTATCTGTGAGGTTGTCGACACTCTGCCACTACGCACGATGATGTGCCGCTGTGAGCCTGGTTACGTGGGTGATGCTGACATTGGATGTCGCAAAGGTGAGTTACCAACAATCTGCATCAGTCCCCTCACAATTTGTGGGAGACAGGATTATACTTATTTCAGCTTTACGTTGAGTTTGCTTTTCTCATTGCAGCCAAGTTGTAAATAATTTGATATTTATTATCATAATCCCTCTTTATCCGTTTACAGAGTTGCACAAATTATGCAGTTACACCGTATATTATTTATGCACTCTTTATAACTCTTAAATAACTGCTGCACAAACTCACAAGCAATGTCCAATGCAATCAACATAAATCTAATCTCTTGTTTCTGACTCATCTAGAACCCGTACAAGACCAAGGCTGCGTGTCGCATGATCAGTGCCAGGATATGGAAGCCTGTCGCTCTGGCATTTGTGTCAATCCCTGCCTGGATGCTTCACCTTGTGCGCGCACAGCACAGTGTCTGGCGCAACAACATCGCGCCATCTGCAGCTGTCCACAGGGCACCCAAGGAGATCCCTTCACCAACTGTTATCAGCCACGTAAGCCTCCTTTCTTACTTTCTTATACAAGTGATATATTAAGCCCATTTTTATTCATTACTTGTAGCTGAAATCACAGCTGGTTGCACCCACGACTCGGAATGCACGCCCACAACAGCGTGCATCAATAAACGCTGCCAGGATCCATGTGCTGAGGCCAATCCTTGTGCCGGCAATGCCGAGTGTCGCGTACAAAACTTCCGACCTATCTGCTATTGTCCCTCTGGTTGGGGCGGTGATCCGCAAGTGCAATGCTTTAAGCGTAAGTGTTTTATCTTCTATAGTCTAATTTATACAAGCCTTACACTTCCCTCTTATTTCCAGCCGAGTGCAAGATCAATGCGGATTGTCCCTATGACAAGGCATGTCTGAACGAGAACTGCGTCAATCCTTGCACACACGGTCAAGTGCGGTGCGGCAGCGGTGCAGAATGCCTGCCACAGAATCATCAAGCTGTCTGCCGCTGTCCAGCCGGCACGCAAGGAAGTCCTTTTATCGCCTGCATCACCGGACACTGTCAGTACAACGAGGACTGTGCCGATCACGAGGCCTGCGATCGACTGAATCGTGTTTGTCGTCCTGTTTGCGAGCAGGACACCTGCACAGCAAATGCCATTTGTGTGGGACGTCGCCATCAACCGCAATGCGAGTGTCGCCCCGGCTACCAGGGTAATCCATTCGTGCTTTGCGAACAGCCCAAGAGCGAACCAAAGCCACAATGCACCCAGGACGCAGACTGCCCATCAAAATTAGCTTGCATTAATGAACGCTGTGCAAATCCATGCGCCACACCACATGTGTGCACCCCACAGCAGACGTGTTCAGTCCTGGATACTCTGCCGCTGCGCACCATGATCTGCAAGTGCCCAAGCGATACCGTCTCTGACAACTCGGGCAATTGTGTGCCTATCCAGCCCGTCATAGTTGCCGGCGGATGTCAACATAATGCGGAGTGTGCCAGTTCCGAGGTATGCCTTCATGGCAGCTGCCTGGACGCCTGTAGTCTGGAACGTTGCGGTGTCAATGCTCAATGCAGTGCCCGCGATCATTACGCACAATGTAGCTGCCCAGCTGGCTATCAGGGTAATCCACGTATCGAATGCTACACCACGGATATTGCCCTGCCGAAAATACCTGGCGCCGAGTGCACCCGCAATGATGACTGCCCACGCGATAAGAACTGTCAGAACGAGCGCTGTGTGAACCCATGTGTCACCGATGCCTGCGGCCGTGGTGCCTATTGTCATGTGCAAGACCGCGCCGCCGTCTGTCGCTGCCCACCTGGGTACACAGGAGATGCTCGCGTACGCTGTCTGCCACGTAAGTCAATGTAACAAGCCTTTTGACATTAACAAATTCTCTAACTCTTTAAATTTAATTGCAGCTTCGGATGTCATCACAGTGGGCTGCAAGGCTAACAATGACTGCCCCGCAACAGAGGCTTGCATCAATGCACAGTGCAGTAGTCCATGCAACTGTGGACCCAATGCCGAGTGCACTGTCAAAAATCACCATCCGATCTGCTACTGCAAGCCAGGATTCTCGGGCAATGCTCAGTTTGGCTGCGCCCCCATCGGATGCCAATCGGATGATGAGTGCGCCAATGATAAGCAGTGCCTGAATCGTGAATGCATCAATCCCTGCCTAACCAGCGATCCTTGCGCTCTCAACGCTGAATGCTATGGCCGCAATCATCGTGCTAGCTGCCGCTGTCCCGCCGGACTTGAGGGTGATCCATTTGTGCGCTGTGTGCGCTTGGAATGCCACTCGGATCACGACTGTGCCACTAATTTGGCCTGCGTTTCGAACCGCTGTGTAAATCCTTGCGGTCAAAGTCCCTGCGCCCAAAATGCCATTTGCCAGTCATTACAACATCGTGCCGTCTGTCGCTGTCCGGAACAACTGCCATTGGGCAATCCCTATGCCTACTGCGAACCGCGACCCGTGGAACCAGTGTGCCGTGACGACGGCGACTGCCCCAGCGGCTTGGCCTGCATCGATGCCAAGTGCCAAAATCCATGCACGGAGCTATCCCCCTGCGCACGCAGCGCGCGCTGCAGCGTGCTGGACAGCGTACCCGTCCGCACTATGATATGTGAGTGCCCCGAATCTCAAGTACCTGATGCCAGCGGCGAGTGCCGTAAAATCATCTTACAAAGTCCGCCCGGTTGCGAGAGCGATCAGGATTGTGGAGAACAGGAAGCGTGCGTGAATCGCCAGTGCCGCAATCCATGCAACTGCGGCACCAACGCAATCTGTCATGTGCAACAACATCGCGCCGTTTGCAGTTGCCAGGATGGCTTCGAGGGAAATCCCTATGCAAACTGTCGCTCCATCGGCTGTCGCGTCGATGGCGAATGCGATTCTGGCAAGGCGTGCATCAATGGCAACTGCCTCAATCCCTGTCTTATCAACGATCCGTGCGGACCGAATGCCGAGTGCTTTGTGCAGTCGAGTCGCGCCCAGTGCCGCTGCCTTAGCGGATATCGCGGCAATCCCTACGAGCGTTGTCGCGTCATTGGTTGCCTCAGCAACAGCGACTGCCCCACGGACAAGACCTGCCAGAACGAACAATGCGTCAATCCATGTGTCTATCACAATGAGTGCGCTCCACGTGCCGAGTGTCGTCCACAGAACCACATAGCTGTGTGCCGCTGCCCACCGGACCACCTGGGTAATCCCTATGTGTCCTGCCGACCGCAGCCACAGCCTGTTTGTAAACTGGATACCGATTGTCCCTCTCGCTTCGCCTGTATCAATGAACAATGCGTCGATCCCTGCTTGGTCTTGGAGCCATGTCAGCGACCAGCCCAGTGTCAGGTGACACCAACAGCCCCAGTGCGTACCATGATCTGCATATGTCCCGATGGATACATCAGTAGCGGTAGCGGTATCTGCAAGCCCACCACTAGCGTTATAAAGGTAGGTGGCTGTGTCTCCGACACCGACTGTGCCGCCGACAAGTCCTGTGTGAGCGGCATATGCCGCGATCCATGCAATTGTGGACTGAACGCCGAGTGTCGCATCAAGGATCATAAGCCAGTGTGCACCTGTCGCCAGGGCTATGAGGGTAATCCGGAGTTCGAGTGTGCCAAGATCGAGTGCACCATCAATTCGGAATGCCCAGCTACGCATGCCTGCCGCAATCAGCTCTGCGTGCCCGCCTGCCAAGGCGAGCTCTGTGGCCCCAATGCGGAGTGCCTTGCCATCAATCATCGTGCGGTTTGCGAGTGCGCCCCTGGACATGGTGGAAACGCCCGTCTGGGCTGCACGCCTCTTGGCTGTCGCAACGACAACGAATGTCCGTCAGATAGAGCTTGCGTTAATGGAAAATGTGCCAATCCTTGCGAGACTACAGCGATCTGTGCCAGCGATGAGTTCTGTAAGGTCTATCAACATAGACCACAATGCGCCTGTCCCCCAGGAACCGTGCCCGGTCGCAATGGTTGCGAACAGGAGCGAGTTGTGCTCATCTGCATCAGCGATGGAGATTGCCCCACCCAGCGCGCGTGTCTGCACGGCGAATGCGTCAATCCCTGTAATTCAACCCAACCATGTGGAGTAAATGCTGAATGTCGTGTCCTAGACACCCTTCCCGTTCGCACAATGATCTGCGAGTGCCTCGAAGGCTACACCGGCAATGCGGCAGTGCAGTGCGACAAACGTTCACTCTGTGTCATCGAGAAAGGTTTCGTACGCGATGTGGACGGACAGTGTGTCTGTCCACCGGGCAGTGCCCTCGACGTCTACGAATATTGCACACCGTGCCTGGTAGAGCAGGGCTATCGCATTGACGAGAGCGGCCATTGTGTTTGCGCTCTAGAGCGCGGCATGGTGATTGATGAGCGCGGTCGCTGCACTTGTCCCGTTGAGCTTGGCTATCGTCTTACACCGTTGGGCGAGTGCCAGCCAGTGGAGCAACCCGAGTGCGTGACCAACGAGCAGTGCGCGGATAATCGCTTCTGCAATCCGGTGACGAAGACCTGCGAGGATCCCTGCCTGACCAAAACGTGTGGTGTTAATGCATTCTGCAATGCAGTGAATCACCGAGCCCAGTGCCAGTGCATTACCGGCTATACGGGCAATCCTGAGCTGTATTGCAATCACACCAACTTCAGAACCGACTTCCCACGACCCGACATGGTTGTCAGCTGCTTGGCTGATGGCGTTCAAGTGGAGATCCATATCACGGAGCCAGGCTTTAATGGCGTTCTATATGTGAAGGGACACAGTAAGGATGAGGAATGCCGTCGCGTTGTCAATTTGGCCGGCGAGACTGTGCCACGCACAGAAATCTTCCGCGTTCACTTTGGCAGCTGCGGCATGCAAGCCGTTAAGGATGTGGCCAGCTTTGTGCTGGTCATACAAAAGCATCCCAAGCTGGTCACCTACAAGGCGCAGGCTTACAACATCAAGTGTGTCTACCAGACCGGTGAAAAGAATGTGACCCTTGGCTTTAACGTATCCATGCTGACGACAGCCGGAACAATTGCCAATACAGGACCACCGCCCATCTGTCAAATGCGCATCATTACCAATGAGGGCGAGGAGATCAACTCCGCTGAAATTGGAGACAATTTGCGTCTGCAAGTGGATGTCGAACCAGCCAGTAAGTATCTTGAATTTGATAAAGGAACAACGAATCTTACTTAATCTAATACATTTACCATCCTCAGCTATTTATGGTGGTTTTGCTCGCTCCTGTATTGCCAAAACAATGGAGGATAATGTTCAGAATGAGTATCTAGTAACAGATGAGAACGGCTGCGCCACAGACACTAGCATATTTGGCAACTGGGAATACAATCCAGATACCAACAGTCTTCTGGCCAGCTTCAACGCCTTCAAATTCCCCTCCAGCGATAACATACGCTTCCAGTGCAACATACGCGTTTGCTTTGGCAGATGCCAGCCGGTCAATTGCGGCGGATACAATGCCTTTGGAAGGCGTCGTCGCTCGATTGCAGATAACTCTACCGATTCGACTGCAATTGCGACCAGCACTGGTGTTGAGGGTCAACTGCGTGAGGAGATCACCATCTCCTCTAATGCCATACTGACATTCGAGAAACGCAGCGGCCCAGGCCTAAATGATGCCAACAGTGAGTCCCCCTATTTTCAATGTTCTTCCAACAGTTCAGTCTTTAAAATGTCTGCTTTTTATTCCATTGCAGTCAAACCGGCGGCTCAGCGCGTTGAGGATATTTGTGTCTCAATGGTTGGCTTAATCATTGCTCTGGTTATCACGGCGCTATTGGCTCTAGTCGCCGTTGCCGTTGCAGTTTCCTGCTGGCTGATGGCCTATAGAAGAAGACCCAAGACATTGGCGCCATTGCCACATCCCCCAGAGTTCCCCAACCCGCTGTTTGCCAACCCGGACGCTGCGCCAGAGCCAACACCGGATTATATCTCCTAAAACGTAAAGTAACTATATAATAAATCACAGACAAGACCATAACAAAACACCTACCTATAATATTAGTTTGTAAAAAAAAACAATACAGAAATTATGAATGTTTGAAAAGCACGTGCAAAAAGGAAGAAACGAAATTAAATTTCGCGAAAAGCATACAATGAAATGATAAAAGAAAAAGCAAAAGTACAGTTGTGAGCTGAAATTGTAGTCGTCGGGCGTTTATGAAACGCTCACGTAAATAAAAAAAAAATAAACGAAACTTTAACAAATTGTATAAAGCAAAACGACATAAAAAAAATGCAGAAAGCATTGCAAACAATTATTATTTAAGAAAATAATTTTATTATTTTGTATTAACATTTTAGTATTTTTTCCTTACTAATATGAGAATTTTGCGTAGTTGCCTAGAAAATTTTAAAAGACCCTCAACAAATTTATGACCGAAACTGCCAGAAGTTTTAAGATAGTGAAACAAGATAAAAGATGAAAAGAAACAATATACTATTTAGATACGAAGAGCAGCTACAAAGGAATTCTCGTCCTCTAACGACAACTTCTTCATTAGTCGGTTATAATTACATATTGATATTTTGTTATATACATACATATACACATATATACATTTATATATATAACTAAAGACTTCCTATAAATATTTAGGGTGTGGGTAGTAGGAACAACACTTTGTATTATAGCACAAACACAGAATCACACACACACACACAATACTACTTCCTGTGTAATTTTAGGACATGAGCTCGCCTTTTAAAATTGAAAACTGCCTTTATTTCCCACAACACGAAACGAAAAATGCACCCAAAACAATATAATACTCTTTAGCAGTACGTGAACTTAAAATGGAGCAGCCTATTTCCCCACCAGTATAACCACAAGACAATATACCACGATTGCCTTTCATGGATTATATTAAAGAAAGTTCAGCATATACACACACACACACATACAGACCACAAATAGCTAAGCGAACTTAAGAACAAATGGAAAGAAGCTGCTCTAAAAAAAAAACTAATGAAACTAAAATAAAAACAAAAAAAAAACTGCCACTGAGGCGTCAACAGCGCACAAAAGATTAATGCATAGGAGAAATATATAAGGATTGTTTTAATTTTAAATGTAACGACGACTAATGGAGGATTTGAACTATGACCTATAACTGTACTACTCTACTACATACCTACTATGATTAACCAATTATTTTTGTAGTTTTATAGTCAATTAATATTAAATTGTTGTGATTGTTTTAAAATGCAAATGAAATACTTCCACTAACTAACTAATAGCGAGACAAGTATAGCAAGTACTTAAAAAAGGCAACGAACCGGCGTGATTAAATATCCCCCGCCTTCGATCAGGCACAGATCGAGCTGTTAACGCGCCTGAAGCTATGCAGCGAATTTTTGGCTTCTCGCGCCTGTTCACAGAGCGTTATTGTGGCCTTATCGAAATGTGGAACACGCCGCTATATTTAAATTATGCAAAATGAAAGTTTTAAATTAATATTATTAAACATAAACAAAATGTATAGTCACTATTTTAAGCCGAACGTGTAGCGCGAAACCCGAAACATTTTATTATCCAAGTATAGTGAAAATACCATGAAAACTCCCACACACTCAAACACTGACAGACACCCGCCTACAAAATTTTACCAATATGTAAATAATACACTACGGGCAAAAAAAAAAGAACCGATGGTATTTTTAGTAGTGCATTTTGTGTATAGGTTTTCTAAACTTTCGCCCAGCAATAGGAACATGCCAGGAATAAAATTATTTTCTGATTTCAAGTAACGCAATGCAATAAAAACATAGATTCAAACATCTACCAAACAAGTTCGCTCACAATTAAAAAAAAGAAACTTTTATTTTTTCTTTACAAACCCCGTTTAACAATTTATCCGCACAAACAACTAGAATTAAGTTGACACAACTTTTTGCACTGGCAGCAAATATTTAAAAACAAAAAGACATGTAAAAAGAACACAATAGTTAAATTGTAATTATAAAGAATTGTATTTAAATCGAAACAAAAATATCATAATTTTAATCGCTTATTGTAAACTAATACATATTAAATGACTATGAATAAAGAAAATAAATAAAAAAAAATGCTCTTCGCTTTTATTGAATTCGATGAAAGTTAACAATTAATGGCGAATGAACAAGAAAGAAATTTCCATATGTCCAAATTTTATCCAAAGCCAGTTACAAATTGGAGCAGGTGATACTTTCAACCATCAAATATGAATATATAAATATTTTATACTCTTATATAGCTCATCTGATAATAAAATAAAAACTGTCTCATAATTCGCTCGTTTACCTTGACTTACGGCGCTGCAAATCTATTCCCGTCGTCATTATCAATCAGCTTATCGCGTTGACCGCTAAGTGATAAAAAAAAAACAATAATCTTCAAGCGGTAAACCTACTTTTAAGCAAAATAAAAAATAAACATTGAAGCTTCTTCTTATTTGTCGTATTATTGCACATTATTTATGCAGGCTTTTGAGGGGATAAGCCGCAGCTTAATTCAAATTCTCTGCTCATACCCTGTGATCAAGGCTTAACTGAGCATATTTAAATTATGTCAGTCATAATTGCGAGCTCATTATTCGTGAAAATGGCTGAAAAATATATCAACAATAACATTTTAACATAGTATGCCAATTGTTCTAACTTTCACTTGAATGTGTGATAACTAAAAGTGTCTATTGCAGCTTATCATACCCCGCGTCGTAAAGCCCAAACGAGCGCACTACAGAACCGAATTTAAAGCCCCGCAAATGGTCATGCCTAAAGAGCAACACAACAAACAAAAGAGAGAGTGAGAGAGAGAGTGAGAGAGTGTGTGCAATCCCCCAAACGACGTCAAGTGTAAGCGGTATTCGCAACCGTGGATCAGTTGACATTTGACAGTGCGCGTGTTTGCACGTTTCTTGGGGCTTTTGAGCTCTTCGGCATCACGTAGAGAAACGCTTGCAGGCAAACATTGATCGTGAATTGTGGCGCTTCAGTTGAATTATGTTCGGCATAGAAACGCATTTTTCAATAGCTGCTTAACATATACAAATTCCATTTACAACACGTTGCGTATTCGCTGCGTTGACTGCGCCGGGTAATTGATATATATATAACAATGCCGAGCGAAGTGTTGGTTTTGTTCAAATTAAAATGGAGCTTGGCCCATTGTTGATATTGTTTGCATTGCTTGTTTATGAATGAGAGTGAATGAAGTCAATCGCAAATAAAATTTAATTAAAACCAAAATTTAAACGAATAAGTGCAATTTGTTGATTATATTAAAATATGACGATACGAATAAAACGCTTGAAATAACAATCAATATTGTGATTAATGTCTTAAAAAAAAATTATAATATCGGTGTACGAAAAACTTTTTGGTTTGTGCCATCAATCACACTACAACAATATATTCAACAATTTACAAATTGTATATTATTTTATTGTTTTTGTTTGCGTATGATATACAGTTACTGCGAAAGCACACAAAATGCATACTTAAAAATCAAAATTAAGTTGGATAATTACTTTTTTCTGTTCCCCTAGAATATTTGCTAAGTACGACATTGACAGATGTATTGTTTCTTTATAACTCTGAATTTTCGTTAGATTTATTTCTTTATGTTCTTATAAGAAAATAATTCAAATATTGTATATTTCAAATCACATTACTTTTTATGAAGTGATATAAACGATCTAATATAATCAGAAATCTCTTAACGGAATAGGAACACATTTTGTAGTTACGAAAGTTCGGCAAAAACTATTTAAAAGTTGCAGAAAATCAGATTCCCTTACTGATTTTTTAATCATTCTTAATAAGTAAATTAATTTAAGGGTAACTACAAAATGCTATATAGTTGTGGGATATGTATGAAACTGTTCAGATTGGTTGAATCTGATCAATAAAATGGTTAAATACCAAAATATTTGTCAATAATTCCCAGATTTCTTCAATATTATTATTTAATAAAACTAAACACCTATTCAGCTTGAGATATCACAATAAATATTACGTATTCAACACAACTATCGATTTTATTGTATGTGTTTGGATGCAGTCTATTATAGCAATAAATTTTGCAAAACTCAGCGCTTAGCTCATTCAAATGCTCAATAAGAAGTGTACAAAAATTTACATATCACATGGCTGTGCAATGAGATTGTTATATTACACTGAAGCCCCATAAAGTGGCATGTACAATGCATACAAGTTACTCGTAGTCTATAGTCATTTGAAGTATGTCGTTATAAGATGCGTAATTAATAATTCTGAACCCATTTCAATGACCTTTGCGACCGCTCAAAGAGTCACTAGAGCATGGCGCTCTTTGGGATTGATCATCGCATAGATTATGACGTAGTGCTGGATGCCAAAAACAAATTTCAAGCCTGCAAGGGCTGAGATGAAGGTTTCACCGAAAATCAAACAAGACGTTAACCCATATAAATAAAAATGAAAGCTTCCATTGAATTGTGGTTAGTCGGGAGCATACGGAGGAGGGAGGGGGGTAACCTTTAAATTATCACAGAACCCGATAAGATACAAATTTGTAACTGGCGTGAAGTTAAGTGCGAGTGACTTTGATGAGAGCTAAAGTGCTCGAAAGTCAGATATGAGTGTTTATCTGTCATGATGATAAAATATAAAAGAAAATGGGACAAACAAAGCGCACGCCACATGTGCTTGTTTATTAAATTATATAAACAAACAGAAGAACTAAATAAAATGAGAAATGTATTCCAATTTCTATGTAGTTACCCAAAAACAATGTTCAAGATTATTTCATATATCCCAATAAAAGATTTTGCCAATACTTAAATTATATCACAAAAGCATATTAACTCTATAATATAAAATATTATATTCATTAGAGAATTTTGTATTTCCAACTCAGACTACCCTTACAGCAGCTAATATATGTTTGGCATCAGCAGCATATATTTTTGATTCGAACATTTTTTTTTTAATTCTTGAAATACCTAAATAATTCTTATGAAAAAAATGTTATCACGACAAGAAAATTCCCTCAAACAAACCACTCAAATGCAATCCATTAAGTCTATTCTTAGTACAGTCATAGATATATTTCTATAAAGTTCCATTGATGGCACCGGTTCTTATGTTTGATTGAAAGCGCCTTAAGAACATTATAGATACATTATAGGAGATAGAAGGAAAATTAACAAAAAACCAAAAAATCTCTGCGATTTTGCTTTATTTAGTTTAATTACGATTTAAAAGATTAGCAAGAATCATCAACTCCACAACAATAATCATAATAACATTGTGAGGTGCAAGGATTAATGTGATTTACAAATATGACAGACGCAGCAGAGGCAACAGCAACAACAACAACAACAACAATCAACATCAGCGAGTCTCGAGGCACCAGCCACAAATTATAAGCATTTAAATGATAAATGTGTTTGTGAAAGCAGCATCAGCAACAACAAACACCAACCACATGACACAAACATGATTTTATGATTAGCCAACAACAACAACAGCAACAACAAACCGAATTTGAATAGCACCAAAGTAATCAGCACAAGCGAAACACCAACAAGATTTTTATTATAATGGCAGATCAAGTTGGACAAGATTCGAGCAATGCGCCAAGAAAGAATGTTGGCCATACACTGGCCAAGACAGCCTCCTCGCCCACTGCCCTGAATCTGGTCACTAAGCGAACCACGCCCACCGCCCTAGCACCGCTGCGACTCAGTCAGTTGTCGGACAGCGGTGCCGAGAGCTGTGGCGATGGCGACGAACAAACGCGACTCATACGCGGCCCATCTGTGCGGTCACACAAGTACATCATCATACCGGCGGCGCCCGGCTCACCGGTTGTCTCCCAAGCTGGGGTACATCAGCTGCCGTTTCGGCAGTCCAGCTCCAGCTCTTCGCTGGTGGCGATGACCACCGTAATGCCCAAGTCGTCATTACGTCAACCGTCGATCAAGTCACGCCCCACCTCGGATGTCATACAGTCGGCACAGTTACAACAGCACCTTCAACTGCCGCCGCCGGCGACGGTGGCAGCAACATCCACCTCCACGGTAACCTTTACCCTTGATGACAGTGATGCACCATCTGTGCCGGATACACACTTCACGCCCACAACGCCAACAATGGCTGCTGGTCACGATGCACTCGCCGTCTCTCCACTCAGCTATGATCTGCGCTCCCGTCTCGGCAGTCAACACAGCAGCATGCGCTCCATGGTGTCGGGTAAGTTGTAGTTGCTTCCATCAACTATTTTGTGTATATGTGTTGTGTCCACAGCTTATCTGCCCGCGATGGGCGACAGCAGTTGCAATCTCGCCGGCAACTCTGCCGCAGTATGCAGTCTGCAGCCACCAAATCCGCTCTACATGCAACCGCAATCCTCGCTCAACGGCAGTTCCTATCATCTAAGCGAGCTAACTGGCAACCAGATATACTCGGATGTCACATCGGTACGCTCGCTGGCCTCCATTGGCATTGGGTCCACGGACGGACGCAAGTTGGTCATAAGACGAGTGCCGACAACGGCCAACGAACTGTTCGATATGGTCAATCCGCAAACGCCACAGTAAGTTCAGTGGAATTCATTGGATTAATATATAGTCAGAACGACAACTTCGCTTATAGAAAGGAATATCTTTATTATATCTCATTAGTTATCCATCCTTCGTTTCATTAGCATAATAAAAAAAGCGCCCCTTTTCAATCCAATTGACGCCCGCATAAATTTGGTTTAAAAATCATGATGAATTTTGACACCATTTGATATCGAAGCATTAAATTTAACACACACATAGGCACACACACAAATACACACTGTGTTGGTAAACATCAAATTTTAACACCATCTGTCCGTGGGGGGCACATGATGCCTTTGACATAGCACGTGAATAGTTTGCAACGGTTCGCAGCTATTTTTAAGCCGTATTCCTTAACTTGATCAATAGATCGACATAAGTAGACATAAGTAAAACTGTTGACATAAATAATTAGCACTAAGCGCACATCTAATATGGTTCGATTCACTAGATTAGCCCCAAACTCCAAGCGCCAGGCTGTTGTCAGTAAAGTGACGACCTACAAACGGTGCAGTTGTTCCACAGTTCCATAGTCTCCCATCGCATCCTGCTCGGTCGCGTTTCAAATCAATGGACGCATGGATAACGTGAATCAGTTTTAAATTATTATCTCGCATATAGCCAACTATATCCTGAGAAAAAAGTATTATAATTCAGCGAGATGCCCCATCGCAACGATCTGGATGCGCAGTCCTCGAAGCACTCGGATCAGTCCGTCTTTCGCTTCAATCGCGTGGCTAAAGTGTAAGCCTGACTCCCTGATTCTGGTTGGGCTTATGTAACGCCTAATAAATCGTGCAATATTATTTGAGCCAAGCGCTTAATAGCTTTCAATTCAGATTTAAACGCCCCATTATAGTGTTTTGTGTGTTTGTTTTGGTCATTAGCGAAATGGCGCTGATTGAATATTAACGTTGACTTAATGGATAAGTGGCAAGTTCAAATCAGCGTTGACTATTTTTTTCGAATTTATTTATGATCTTTGCTAATGTTACGGATCGATCATTAAATGTGACACGTGCTAAACCAGTTTTTACAAAATTAATACTTTCATAAAGCACTTGTAAAATTAATTATTTTTATTACCCTTTTTACTATTCAATTTTAAATACTGTAAAAATTACTTAGATTCATAAAAAAAAATTTAAGTTAAACGTGAGGAATTATTATGCTGATTTTTGATATGCATTACGTGTATTTGCATACTAAAAAGGATTATATTTAAAATATTCATTCGTAATAGTATTTTAAAAGGGAAATACTTTTACTTTCATCTGGAATTTTTTAACAAAATGCGAATATCTTTATTTGATAACATTTACTGCTTACATAATCCAGAGAATTCAATTTGCACAACCTTACACCAAATGTGGCGTCCCCCAATATAAACAAACACTCCCCCCTAATCACAGATCGTAGATCACTAACTGCACTGGCATTTGGCACCTCGGACTGAGGCAACTGTTGCTACTGGCATGTGATTACTATAATTAAACAATTTAACGCACTAGAAATAGTTAGATAGGGTCGTGTCGTTTGATGGTCATGCAATCTGTGCACCCTCGTTTGCTGCCGGAGAGGCACACACAGACAATGACAGGGAGCGTTGACAGCAATTAGATGCGCCTGGCTGGCCAACTATAATGCAAAATTACTATGAAAGTGCCAAACACCTAAAGATAAATAACTTGATTTATGCTTTATATCCATAGGCCGCTGGGCGTCGATGACGATGACAGCTATATGGACATGTCGGACGAGGCGTCTCATTTGAAGCCACGTCAACAGCATTGGGGCAACAAAATGCAATTTGTCCTGGCCTGCATTGGGTATTCGGTGGGCCTGGGAAATGTCTGGCGTTTTCCCTACATGTGCTACAAAAGTGGAGGAGGTGAGTTCAAAATCCAGAAAAAAATCTCAACGAAAGTATGCGAAGCAACTGTATATTTCCACAAATACTTTGATTCCATGCGACATCTCTCTCAACAAGTCTTTGCTCTAGAAAAATATTTTTTATATGTTAAGCTTTTACGCTTTATGCGACATTTCCGCTGTAAATGCTACAAAGTCATAAATTAAAATTTGCTCAAGCTCAGCGCAAAAGTATGAAAACCCGACGAAAATAAAGCGGCCACTATCATCTACATCCACATGAGTCTTTGCCGGCCCCATTTAAACCCCTCACCATCCCCCTATCCACACATAAAACACGCAAGCCACTTGACGGCCCGCGTCCATCTTCATTTACACGATCTCACTCTCCCGTAAGCCGGAGCCGGAGGCCACATTTACATTTCTCGGGCGCATTACACATATAATGAGCTGACCACTGAAAACTAGCTGATGGCAACTGGAGAAGATGCGACTCTATATAATTTATATATATATATTATCTGTCTACTGTTTGATGTATTCAATTTTGCAATTGTTGATGTCAAATATTTATAATTAATTTAATTTGCTTACTTAGCTGCTGTCATTTAAGTCTCATTTTATTTTTCCGATGTTCTGTCCTCTTTTCGCAGGTGTGTTTCTAGTACCGTACTGCATAATTCTCTTTATATGCAGCATACCCCTGCTGTTTATGGAGTTATCCGTGGGACAGTATACGGGACGAGGTCCAATTGGTGCACTGGGTCAGCTCTGCCCACTCTTTAAGGGTAAGTTCCTTATAAATTAGTTTTATTCGATTTTTGAATTAGAGACTAAAAATATAATTACTGCCTTTTTTCGTAGATTTTTTGCTTAAAAAAATCCATTGTTTAATAATTTTACACATCTGTTTAAGATTTTGTGATTAGATTGTTGCAAGTTAATTTAGAGCTCCGTTCAATTGCGTCATTTTGTTTTCACGCTTTATAGTCAAACTAAATTTAGAAATATTTTTACTCGACCAGTGAAAACAATAAAAATAATAATAATACAAAACTCTAAAAGAGGATTGCCCATGTAGCATGACAAGTAAATATGAGTTCTGCTTGCCCAAGTTCAATCTCAAGGTCTGACTGAATACACCTAGTTAGTGGCTTGTTAAATAGTTGGTCAACCGAGCTCTACGGTTTCAGTTTACATAAAGGCACAAACGAACAAAGCCGCCGAAAACCAAAACAAAATCAGTAACGAACATATTCTATTACAGAATGTTTGTCTACCGAAAACAAAGCAAAATTATATAGTTGCTACCTATAATTATTAATACAGAGTATTTTTGTACTTGAACTTAGCTGGGCTTGGAATTTGAGCGACTTACAGCGCAAATGTGAAACAGAATCCGCTGTTATTCGCATCTGTTGAAGAAGATCTAAAACACATGCTAATTAGTCAGAATCATTGTTATGGGAAATGGCGTGAAAACGGCAAGCGCAACTCGACGGAAATGTTCCGAGCGATTTACGTACGCGTCTATCAACTAGTTGTGAGACCCCGGAAAAGTGGCTACCCCTCAAGATCCACAACCTCAAGCCGCATGCCTTGCAAACAGTCAAAGGCCGCGGCCATAAATCTAATAAAACCACATTAGTTTGACATATTTGCAAAGCCCATTATTAACTACTATATTTTGCCAATAGAACAGACTTAATCCACCCACGCCCAAGCTGCAATGCAAGCGAACTAATAAATATTAATGGATATTATTTAAGCCAACATACAAACAAATGATTTTAATTGGTTATAAAGGCACGCTTCCAATTAGAATTATGCAGATGCATACAAGTCTAGACATGTGATTTAAATGAACCGGTCTAAATTATAGTCAACCTGATTAGGAACAAAGTTAACGACTAACGCAGATCCTTGGTTCACACAACTATGAGAAAAGATAAAAAAGAAATATAAAATAAAATAAAAACTTTAGAATGTAAGTTAGAGTTAAGGAACACACAAATAAATATATATTCTTTTTCTTCTGCAGGAGCTGGATTGGCCAGTGTAGTGGTTTCCTTTCTCATGTCCACCTACTACAGCGTCATAATAGGTTATTCAATTTATTACTTTTTCACATCGTTCAAAACGGAGATGCCATGGATTGACTGCAACAACAGGTAAATATCTAAAGCATCTGCAGCAATCACAAATATTCAACATATTCTTTTGTGGCAGATGGAACACTCCTGACTGTTGGGTGCCACAGCGCAAGGAGCTCAATACCACCGCGCCGCACTCTTCACGCACCCCCTCCGAGGAGTTTTTTGAGTATGCAACAAATTACAAATAGTTGGAAATTTAATACGAAAAGTGAACTTTTTCTTTGCAGAAATAAAGTACTGAAGATAAGCGCTGGATTGGAGCATCCGGGCATGATGCGCTGGGAGCTGTTTGCCTGTCTTGTATGCGCCTGGCTGATGGTATACTTTGCCACCTGGAAGTCCATCAAGTCGTCGGCGAAGGTGCGCTATTTTACGGCCACATTTCCGTTTGTGCTCATCATTATCCTCATGTTCCGGGCAGTTACGCTCGATGGAGCTGACGAGGGTTTGCGCTTCTTCTTCCGGCCCAATTGGTCGGAACTAAAGAACGCGAACGTGTGGATCAATGCCGCCTCCCAGAACTTTAATTCACTGGGCATTACATTTGGATCGATGATCTCGTTTGCCAGCTACAACAAGTACAACAATAACATCCTGCGAGATACGATTGCTGTGAGCCTCGTCAATATTGTGACCAGCTTACTGGTTGGCATATTTGCATTCTCCACGCTTGGTAATCTGGCACTGGAGCAGAATACGAATGTACGCGATGTCATTGGCGATGGGCCTGGCATGATATTTGTGGTGTATCCGCAGGCCATGGCCAAGATGCCATATGCCCAACTGTGGGCGGTTATGTTCTTTTTTATGCTATTGTGCCTGGGGCTCAATTCACAGTTTGCCATAGTCGAGGTAGTCGTCACATCCATACAGGATGGTTTTCCACGCTGGATCAAGCGGAATCTGGGCTACCATGAGATTGTGGTGCTCTTTGTCTGCGTCATCTCGTGCCTCTTTGGACTGCCAAATATTATACAGGGCGGCATTTATTACTTCCAGCTGATGGATCACTATGCCGCCTCCGTGACGATTATGTTTCTGGCCTTCTGTCAGATGATTGCCATAGCCTGGTTCTACGGCACCGGGCGCCTCTCAAAGAACGTCAAACAAATGACCGGCAAAGTGCCGTCCTTCTATTTTAAGTCCTGCTGGCTGGTACTGGGACCCTGTCTACTCTTCGTAAGCTGCACTTGTTTGATGTGTGAAGATTAGTCAATGATGTCAAGTTTTGGTGTAATTGCAGGGCATTTGGGTGCTGAGTCTGATCAACTACAAGGAGCCCACATATCACAATGGACGCTATAGCTATCCGGACTGGGCATACGGCATTGGCTGGATGTTTGCTTCATTCTCACTCATTTGCATACCGGGCTATGCGATCATCAACTTTATGCGGACCAGCGGCGACAGCTTCTGGGAGGTGAGCCCGCATAAATTTAGCCCTAATCAATTGATGAACTTGATGGTTTTTTCACAGCGCATTAGGATCACACTTCGACCAAATATCTACGAGTGCAAGATCTGTGGTGAGCATCACTGCGAGCATGACTATCCCGAGCAGGAGCAATATATGCTGGCTCAGGAGCTTGGCAACGTATTTAGGCCAACCGCAGGACCAAGACTGCAATCTACAGAGAAGCCGGGCTACAGTGCGATGCATGCCTCCAATACAGCGCCACATGGTGTTCACACGGAATATACGTACAAATCAACGGAGGAGCTGGGCATACAGCCAACGACAGATCAGCAAAGTGTCAAATAGACCTGCCAAACGACGATAAATCGCTACCCGTTCAATTCTTTATAAATTCGGAGTATTTCTAATACACATTTTGTTAAAACTTGCAAAACATAGCCAGTTAATTAAGTCAATAAATAATATTTTTATCTTTACACTGATAATGATATTAATACAATGTTATATACTTTACTAGTAACATATTATTATCGGAATAAGGTGATTCGAAATGTCTAGGCTTTGGTTATTTGGCTCTTTATAAGGCCGTAAAAATCACTTTTAAAATTAACCTGGTTGCATATAAAAAGAGTAAATAAGTTTTAAGGCATCTAAATGCTTGGATTTTGGTGTGACTTTCAAAGTCTCTGAACGTAGCTATATAACAAGTTAAACTCTTCAAATTTGGGCACAGCATTGAAATTACGAGGTGTTTTACAGTATTCCGCATAAATGATTTGACTCTTTTCGGGCACTTTTGGCGGCAGCACACTCAGATAGGAGTCTGTGCCATAATCACTAAGCGGACGCAGTGTAATGCCGCGCATCTTCTTGGCCAGCTCTTGTTCTCGTTGGGCCACAGCCGTCTGGGTTGGCTGAACACCTCCGTTAGATAGTTTGTCCATTTGAACGTATTTTTTGTAGATGGCCATGCTCTGTGCGGATGGCGAACTGATGGTGCAGCCATACACCTTTTCCATCGAAGGTAGCACGGACGCCAGCGTGAAAGGTGCTGGCTCCACCGATTCTGTTTGCTTCGATTCTTTTTCTGGCAAACTGGCGCTAAGCTCCTCATCGCTGGAGCTACCCTCACCCTCGTCTGAGCTGGAGGAGTTACTAATCAGAGAGCTTTGACCAGTCATCGACGGATTCTGAGGACCTTTTCGCGACGGTTTCACCTGACGCTGAAAGGGACTGCGGAATGTCGGCATGTTCCGAGCGGCACGTTGACTGATCTCGAATTGAATATGTTCACTGAAGTCGGTCCACTTAAATGACTGATGGAAATTGGAATAGGCATCAATCATCTCGAGTCCATTGCTGTGCACACGAATCAGCTCCATGACCAACTTGTTGGAATCAGCGCACGGATAAGGCAAACATTCACGCACCTTGTGACGTACCCAATCTGTAATGGAAGCGTTCGAGGTGCTTGGCACAAAGGCATTGTGCATATCGTAGTCCGTTTGAAGCTCCCAAATGGGCTGATTCACTGCAAAATCAAAAAACATAAGTAAATTATCTATGTGTGAACAATTCTTGTCTTGCTTACATTTGGTAAAGCTAGGCTTGTATAGTCCAAGGAAGAGATTGATGCTTTGCTGTTTCTCAGTGTCGCTAAACGTATTGCTGTAATAGCGGCTCAAAGTCTGCATCAGATCGTTGCCTTGCGACGCCAAGGCGGCTGGGTTGCGATAAGTCTTAATGCGATGTACCAGCTGAGAGCCACCGTATTGCAGAGCCAAAGTGTCACCATGCTCCTCGTACAGATGTTCCAGCATGGTCACGCAATCAGAGTCGAATTCTAGTTTAGCAGACTTCACAAAGCCTAAGCGCTCCAGCTGATGTCCCAGAGCGCATTTGCCAATGGCAAACTGTGCCGAATTAGTGCGATCCAAGCAGTCAACACAGTTGGTCCGCACTATGCCCGTCTGGAAGCTGAGCTCACTGCCCCGATGCGCCTTGTAGAACATGCCAGTCAACTGTATTATACTCGCCGCGTGCACGGCCAGCTGCTCCATGACATTGCCTTGACTAATGCGCGTCTGCCGTGCCATATCGAAGTGGATGTGTTTCATGCGATGCTGGGTCGGCAGAAACTGATTAAGATACCTGATGCTGTTTTCCAACTCCTTGGAAATAATCGACTCGTGCTTACGCCGTTCGCGTTTCTTCACTAAATTGAACATAATCAGTGGGGCGCCATAATGGAAGAGCAGTCGCTCAAAATGACGTGACGGCGTTTGGGCATAGGGATCGCAGATGTCCAATTGTATTTGCGGTTTTGGCACCATCTTGCTTATATCCTGCGACCAGTGCGATGGTACCGAACCGCGCATTTGCGTAAAAGCACACAGCCGCTGACCTTCGCTGACAATCTGCTCCGTTTCTACTTCGTTAGCCACATCGCCCTAGAAGTTGAAACTTAATTACATATCGACATGTATGTTTATATATATAAAATTTAATCGAACCTGAAAGTTAGCACCGCGCTTGAGGAAACGGGTGCCAGCAAAGCGTGTGCTACGACGCGCAATCAAAACCACATTGACATGCCTGCCAAAGATACTGAAGCAGGATTGCTTCACAAATCCATGCGTGACCTCCAGCAGCCAATCCTTGAGCAGGATGCCCTCCATCGGCTGCAGCAGATAAGCGTTCCACACAAAACGCTTGCGTGAATCTCTGCGAAAGGCATAGTCAACACGTTCGTGTGCCTGTGCCACATTATTCGTCAGCTTGTTCCAGTCAGGCAGCGGCTGATCAGTCTCCAGATTCACTTGCGCGCCCACATAACGCGGAGCTGACTCATTGTACTGCAGGGTACGGGTCAAGTCGTACGAGTACGAGAAGTAAAAATTTATGCGGAGATCAATGTTTTGAAACATCTTCTTGTAGCGCTCCTCGTGTGGATGTGGCGGTCGCTGTGATGTCACCTCATTAACGCGCACCATCACCGTATCCTTGATGGTGTAGACCATATGCATGCCAATGTGGGCACAACATTTACGCTTGGTAACCAACACCAAATAATAACCCTCCAGGAAGCGCACAAAGCCCAGGACTCCATAGGCCGAAGTCACTTTGGGTGAACCCGTTAGCTTTGACACAAACAGGCGAATATCCAAGCTTGTGAACTCATTCGCATTCTCCTCGATGCTCAGGCGATTCACCGCCAGCCGATCGATGGTCAGCAGCCGAAAGCGCGTCTCGCGATTGTTGCTGCCAACCAAATACAAGCGCTAAAAACGGAGTCAGAGGCGACGACAATGAAAGTGATGCAATTTATGGGTGGCAAATAACTTACCGATCGTGTTTCATAGAGCACCACTTTTTGTATTGAACTAATAAGTGGATTAAATATTATATTAGGATTGTCATTATTCATCTCTGCGAATTCTTTCTTCACAATAAACTATCGAAAAGCTATCGATATTAATGTTGGTGGCAGTATTTAAATACTGTCAATGCAAAGAGTTGCCAGACATATTGTTAGTCATTTTTTCTCCACTTACTGAAACAAAACCTTAAAGGGTAAATTTGGCCACTCGCTGATAAAAACTATGGTGAAAAGTCATTTAATTTGTTTTCATTTAAAAATTATAATAGTATTTTAATATTAACGAAATATGACTTATATCATTTTATTGCGTTAAAGCGCTGCATACCTAGCTTGTTGGGGTAGTGTTGAAAAATGTTAAAATTATGCAGCACATCTTACGAAAATATTTTATTGCTTGCAACAGGCGCCACATGCGTTAAGTTTATTTACATTTTCTGCATTTAAAGTAAGTCCATAAAATATGGCTTCGTTTTTAATGCGAGACACTGCTGGACACATAATGCTGGCACCACGACTTTTTCTGACGAGCACCCACTTGTTGCAACGATACACCTGCAAAATAAGTGCCGCAGTTGAGCCGGCAGTGCTGTCGGATTTGGAACAGGCAAACATAAAGCCGCGCAAACATCCTGGAATCATAAGACCCAACCATGTTGAATTGCCAAAACAGTTGAGCGATACGCTAAAGCGCATTATAGGCGATCATCCTGTGAGAAAAGTTTTGCGCGACAGTCAACTGCTCAATCATTATATAAAATCGCGGCACCCGCCGCCAACGCTGTCGGAAATTGAGAACAAGAAGCGATTGATCGTAGAGGAGGTAAATTCTAAGATGTCACTAGAACGATTGAGTACACTCAGTGAAGAGGAAAAGGCGCGTTGGCAACGCAAGCGGGAATTGGAGATTAACAAGCGTCTGGGACAACGCACCTACGCCTGGAAGCCCATCGAATACGGTGCATACGAGTCTATCGTTTATGCCGTTGCCAGAGCCGCTCAGGAGTATGCAATTATGAAGCGTGTGCTTTTAGAGCTCCAGTTGCGCGATGCACATTTTAATCCACGCAGCTACTTAGACTTTGGCTCTGGCATTGGCTCTGGGATGTGGGCTGCCAGTGAACTCTGGCGTGAGAGTATCTTTGAATATTATAATGTGGACAGATCAAGGGATATGAACGAATTGTCGGAGCTGATCTTGCAGCAAGGACAAGAGAATAAGCAAATTACCCTGCGCAATGTTTACTACAGACAATTTCTACCCGCCATTGATACCAAATACGAATTAGTTATCATTTCGCATACACTCTTTGAGCTGGCCGACAAACAGCAGCGCCAGGAGATTCTATTAAATTTGTGGCGCAAATGCGAAGGCTATATGGTCATCGTGGAAGAGGGCACACGACGTGGTTCTGAACTGGTCAACGAGGCCAGACAATATCTGTTGCGTGCCGAGGATGAACATGAGGGCCACACGCTAGCTCCAGTGAGTTTGTAACAAGCTTTGATTAGTTAAAATTTATCAATGGTTTTAATCTTTTGCAGTGTCCGCATGATCTGCGTTGTCCACGGCTCAGTGACTCGGCTGATCGTACACCCTGTAATTTTGAAATAAGCTACGCGCCGCTGCGCCTAAGCAGTGATTCGGCTTCAGATCGTCAATCATCAGTATATAGTTATGTAATTTTAAAGAAGGGGTCAATAGCAGATACCACACAGCAATGGCCACGCATTGTGCGGCCGACTTTGGTGCGTTCGAAGCATTCGATTTGTCGCCTTTGTACGCAATCGGGCAATCTGCAGGAGGTAATCTTCACTGCATCGAAACACGGCAAGTAAGTACACACTTTGTAGTACACTCTGCTCCATACGGTCACTAGTATATAATTTGTCTATTACTCTCATTGCAGAGCCGCCTATAGCTGTGCCCGAGTGAGTCGCTGGGGCGACCGTCTGCCCGTGTCTCTGGGCACGCCACAAGTGAAGCAAAGCAAATCCAAATCGGAGCCGACGGAACAATCTGAACTGGCGTAGTACATATTATTGTTATACTATCATTGTGTGTTTACGATACACCCTCTCTCTGATTAATTGGCTTTAAAAACAAGTAATCAATTTGTTACATTAATTATATACAAACAAATCGTTGCGCAGCGTTAATTTTGTTAATTATTTAGTTGCATTTAAACGGCGTTCTCATTGCAAGTTAATGCTGTTCAAACAACAAGCGCACCCTCGGCTGGATTTTAATGACGAGAACAAAAAGCCACAATGAACGACTGGATTAAATCTTATTGTTGTTCACGAGTATATAAGCTTAATGCTTAACCAATTGACTGCGTTGACAACACGCCCAGTAATAAATGTATTAGTCGCGACGGATGCGGTGGTTTTGAGGCTAAATATAATGTGCTAAAAAGAACTTTGATTTTATTGTTATTACGCGAATATGAAATTGTCTGGTGAGAATCTATCTGTCCTGCCCAGGATTTTTGAACAAATTATCATATGTTAATTTATTCAAATGCTAGTTTGTTCTCCTTGTGTGTCGAAATATAAATAATTTTTAATTAGCTATATTACGAATTCAAAGATTAATAAAGTGTCATAACGATGTGATGGATGGAATATAATTAAATTAACAAGCAGAAATATAAAGCCGAACATTAAATATCTTGGATTCGTGTCGAGGACCAACACTCCCTCACTTTTTGTTTTTACGTAATTTATCTATATTATGTTGGTGCCAAATTTTTAAGAGCCTCCAGTGAACCCAGTTGCCCTAATGAGTATTGAGTATAAAGCCCTTTCAAATTTCAATTAGGAAAACTAGTTGCTTAGTGCTCAAATGTTAATATCCCGTATGTACAAGGAAACAGAGCCAATCCCAGTTAACTATCAGTGACTGTGTGGTATACTACAGAGCCAGACTGGCATTTGGCTATGCGTTAATATGAAACGCGCCCTTTTAGTGACCGCAGATCGCCCCCTGCGCTATTCCTGCTCCTTGCGTGGCCATTTGGCATAACGCAGCGAGCAGAACAAAGCCAAATGCTAGAGAAAAGGGCAAATTGGGGGGCGCGAAAACTGGCACATCGCTCTTCCTTTTTTATGGGTGTGTCAGTATATACTCATACGTGTATATGTAGCATGCTTTTAAGGATTGGTTTTATAACAAGGTGTGTGCTCTATGGAGCAACGGACTGTGGAAACATTAAAGTGGCATATAAATATTGGTAGGAAATGGCTTAACGACTCCTTTCAGTTTTTTTTTTATATATTTTTGTTTTTTACAAATTTATTGTAGGTGAGATTTTGTTCATGGTCTTTTTTTGAACTTATTTGCAATAATTTGTAATCAAAATTATAACTTTTCTTCCGTATTTCCATCAATAGAAAAATTCCAATAAAAAATTGATAGGATTTTAAATTTAAAATAAAAAAAAATATAAATAATTCATAAGTAACAAGTAAAAAACCATACTATTGTCGGTGCCAAGAGGCAAATAAAAAATAAACAAATAAACACACAGTACAAAATTCAAGGAGCTTTTTTATCAAATCATTCCAAGATTATTTTGAAACATTACAAAATTAAATAAGAATAAGAGTATTGATGCTGTTATCTTTATTTAAAACGGGGTTTTATTTTTTTTCTACAAATATTTTAAATTAATTTATCATAAGTTGGCCACGTATCGTGATGTACCCTTAGCATGTTATTTTATAAAATGGCCAAAAGCCCAACCCAAAATCAAACTAGTTAACTAAAAGTTTTGGGCAATTAACTTTTATTTATTCAACAAATTTAGAAACAACCTTCATTGATAAAATTGACTATGTTAAGCGTAAAAAACATATTATTTATTTGTCAAATAGTAGATGTAATATATATGTATCAAATGTGTATTTATGCATGTTACATATTAGTTTGTCATTGAGATTACACAAACTAAATTTAAAACTATTATTTAATGTTTTCCATTTATCACTTAATATGTAATTTCGTTGATCTGCATCTGGTGTATGAATTTAATTATGGAATGCATTTGCCAAGTCATTAACCCATTTAGTTAAATACATATTAAAATTGATATGACAGGATATTCCAACAGCCGCACATATGTGGAATACTAAAACAATGCTACGTCCAATGATAAACGGCTACATTATATGCTAACCATGGCAGAAAGCCACCCCCGCCCTATGGGAACTGGACAACAACAAACAATAAGGTGAATCCCCTTCCCCCCCGCAACAGTGGGCATATCCAAATGCTATGTGTGTGTGTTATATACTGACTAGGTGGGGTCACCTTATTAAAAAGGCGCGTTCGCTGGTGTCAGCTGTCGCTCCATCTCTATCTGGCTATTTGTACTAGTAAGGTGCGTCCCACAACAGCAGCAACAACAAAAACAGTTAGAAAAAAGAAAAAAAAAAAAACGGTGGCGTTTAGAAAGCATGCGCCGCTGTTGCAACATTTGTGTGACCCACCCAGTCAGTCAGTCAGCCAACCAAGCGGCCAGCCGGCATTGTTGTTCCTTTTGTTCCGAGTCTAATTCTAATGTCGACTCCCCTGACCAAAAAAAGGTTTTTTTTTTTTTGTGTAGCACATAATATGTAGTCACACGGACGGGGCAGTTAGTTGGTTGATCAAGTGGCATTTTGGGAGGCTACATAGCGGCTGTTGGTGTCGTCTGTGCATCAGTCGAGTCCGGAACGTTGTCAGAAATAGTTGCGGTTGCGATTACGTTGCCAGTTTGAATTCTACATGTATTTGGTATAGTCGAATTTGTGAACTTTCTCTCTCTTTGGTGTTATCCTTGACCGGCATATTTCATTCGCGCCTGTATCTTGCTGAACCGTTACCATTGTGACATCCCAATCCGGTTGAGCAAAATTTCAGGTGTGTGAGAAATTTGTAGCGGCTTCATCACTTGGTTAATTAAAAAAAAAGTGTTAAAAATAAAGAGTATATATTGATGACGACAGCTTAGATAATGGTGAGTATCGAAAACATTCGATCATATCTGGTCAGCAACCCATTGGAACAATCGATTTGAAATTATAACAAACTTTTACTTGGATTGAATAAACTAAGGATCGTCTAAAGTAAGCTTTTTGCTAAAGAAGTTTTTGCCTTTTACCCAACTTTGAAATTATCTTTTCTAAAAAAATCATGTTTAAGTTCAAATTCGAGATACTTTTAATAATTTCAATTTTATGCTTCGCATGACTTTTAAAACTCATTCTAAAATAGGTGACAAGCGAATTATATTTATTTTGTATTTCTAGATGTATTATTGTAAAACATTACTAATCACTAAGATTAAAAAAAATCGATCCCCAGCTACGAAAAATCGAATAGCTCCATCTGATTCAAAATCATGCTCAAATATAAGATATATTTTAATGAAGTAATTTATTTTTTATTTTTAATTAAATTGTTTTGACAAAACTAACCATTCTCTGAAAATATTGCAGGATAAAGTTGTGAACATACCAAAAATTATTTCAACAAAAATTATTATATACAATATACTTAATTAATAATTTTTAATAAATTGTTTTCTAAGCCATCAGCATCCAACGTGAAGCATTTCGAAATTATGCTTTAATTGCTCTACATAACTAACCCAAAGTTATCAGCTCCAAATGAACACAAGCAATGTGTTTCTTTGTGTATGTATGTCCATATCGAAATGGCACAACACCCACATCTCAACGCTGCGGATGACGTCGACTTCGACTTTGACTGGAAGCTTTCACAAGATGCCGCAAAATGCATATTTGGACTTTGGTATATGAATGATCGCGTCGGATGTTTGATAAGTGATAAGTAATTGAACACATTGAGCTGTTGTCAATTATATCTTGCGATAGTCAAAGTTAGTTCTGGCCTTAAAGAACTAGTCAAATATATTCCAAGCATAGCCTGCATATTATTTCGTATAATTTAATCTTATCATTTCACACAACAATTCGTGTTTTAGCAGTTAAGCTTATCAAACACTTATGTAAATTTCACTTTTGACATGGCGAATAAAATGTGCTCATCATTAACACGTGGAACTTCCACTTCAATCCTATCTTAAATACTCTTCCAAGTTATATTGCTCCTAATCAGCGCTTTGGGCTCGAGGGCACCGGGAATAATCAGTCGGCGAAGCTTAGTCATAGAATTTAATTACAATGAAATTGTTTTATTTATTTTCTTTATTCTTTCAGAAACTACTATTTAATTGGCTCTTGCCTAGCTCGACACAATGTTAAATCAAATAAGGTCCAAAGTTCAACAAGTTACATAAACAAAATGACGATAATAACTAAATTATAATAATCGAGTCTTTAACAACTCAAAGCAACAAAATGAATTAGATATAAGCAATATATTTGTTGCACTCTCATTTTCGTTGAGCTTAAGAGATTTCAATTACTCAGAAATACTAAGCTAGAATGGACATTTTTTAACTGTGCACTTTTAAAGTATTTAAGCAAGTCATAATATTAAGTATATGCTTGTGAACAGCTAATTAATTGTTTGAACTTTGCTTACTTGATTCACAAGCGTTATCTTCGAATTAAAAAATTAGTAGATAGTATACTAATATAACAATTACTTCATAGTTTCCTGTTAACATACAAATTTAACGTTTTTGTGTGAATATGAGATTTGAAAAGACATTATATATATTATAAATACTTTAAGTGTTGTGTAGACTATGGTTAGTAGTTAAAAATAGTTTTTAAAATAAAATGTATTTATTGAATAATATTAAAATAAACTATAGCTTTAAGAAATCTGACAACAAATCTTTAAAACTATAAAGAAAGTTGTTCACAATGAGAAAAAGTAAATATTTAAATGCTAAATGTGTTAAAACTTTCTTTAATAATAAACAAAGTGTAAGTTATAATAAAGAAATAAAGATGATTCATAAAAAAAACACGTTGTTGTATTGACTGCATTTTAGCCTAATTAAATTGCATCATAATATTGGACATACGAAGCGCCCCATTGTTGAAAGTTACGACAATCAAAATATAACAAATGAAGGAAATAGCAACAATGGCAATATATATTTTATAGCTTTACGTTACGTATGAGAACTGAAAGAAAGAAATGCGATATGTGGACTTCTGACCCGAGCCGGAGCCCACACCCGATACAACAATGTTGTCAAGTGAACGAGCAAAGCGATCGAGCGAGCTACCAAAAATTCAATCAGCTGCCTCAAGCAAGGTGAGTGTGTGTGTGTGTGTAAGTATTTATGTGTGTGTGTATGTGCGTGTGTACCTTATCAATGAAGGAAAACCACAATATAACAACGTTAAAACATTAATAACCAATGCGAAAATAAACGTTGTTAAATGCCAGCGACGAGGCAACAAAAGCCGAACGGACTTCGTTTCATGTGCTGTGATAAAGCTTGCATTTCACAGATACACGCGAACATAGATACGCACTCACACACACACACACACAGAGACACACACGCAAACATAACAGCTGAGACGCTCGATCGTGTCTTTGTGTGAGTCTCGGTCTTGATCTCACCAACCGGCTGCGACTCAGTCTACTGGCATTCTGAGGGAATCGGCCAGCGCTAGCTGGGATTACTTTTTGATCGCTGGCCGCCAGTCGCCGATGTCACATCGAAGACGCTGTAACGCGGTTTTGTAGAGCGCGCACAAAGCAAATACGAAAAACTGTAGACTGACTCGAGATTTATTAAGCTTTAACTGCGATCGTTTTTAAGCACGGGTAAGATCATCAAGCAGATCAGGAACCAAAACTGTGCCAACAACAAAAAATACACATAACAAAGAACAATCAAAACAAATTAAATCAGAACACAAAGTGTAACAACAATATAATTGTTTTGACTGAAGAATTTGTGCGTGGAGCTAATTTTAATTATGAATGAATAGTGAAATCAAAGACATTAAAAGTGTTTTAACAAAAACGAAATGAGCTAACTAAATAAACCTTATTGGGAAACAAACCTGTAAAATAAATAAATGATAAAAATTAACTACCATAAAAACAATGCATAATTAAATGCAGTAATTTTGAGTATGGAAATTTTTAATTTATTTTAAACTGAAAATAAAAAACTTTAATGTATGTGGCTGGTAAATTTAATGCAAACGCTGCATAAGTTGAAACTATTTGTCTTGAAAATTTGTCTAGCTTTCAGTTTATAATTATTTCAAAAGTAGCTCATTGACCCGCTCTTGAAAAGAATTTTAAACAAACTACATTCTAGATACAATGACTTTAACTTTATTCCATGAATATGCAAACACTAATTGATTAGCTGATTATCCACCAACACCAAGTCATATTGATTCTATTAAAAATAGTGTCGTATAAATGCTTGATTTGCTCTGATTCCAATTGGAGGCAGCAGTTGCTGCTCTGTTCTATGGTTTTGGCTGCTGTTGCTGCTGATGCTCCTGGTTATAGCTGCAGCGTAGAATCTGATCCGAACCGGTTTACTTCCGAGCATAGTATACATAATATTGCCGCTCCGAAACATACACACACAACACACACGCACCCCCCATTTATTAAGTATATAGGCTATGTGTGCATGAGTAATAGTATTTTATAATAATTGGTAAAAAACAATTCAGTTACAAAAAAGTAAAGAATAACACAAGTTTTTTTTAGCTAAAGAGGAAACTCTTTTCGCAGGCTAATATTAACAGAGAATAACAAATCAGTGTCAATCAATATTGAAATGCTGCTGATAAAGACTCATCGTGTGCGTTGCATAAATAAATGGCGTAGTTTAAGTCTAGCTCTTTAGATAGGTATAATCATGTATATATATGTGTACATACATCTGCATATATATAGGGAAACCGAGAGGGCATTGACATTGCTTTATGGGCAGCATTTGTTGTAAGTAGTTCAAGTGCAATGCCCACTGGAGATATGTGTTTCCCTTATGAGTATTCAATTCACCTTCAGTTAGTTAAAGGCACTTGTTTTTGCTACTTGCTCCGCTCCGCTCTGCTCTGCTCTGCTCTGATGATGAGCAGATGATTCGCTGATAAGGTCTTCCAGGCTGCGGGTTAAATATAACACATGTGCGAATCTTCGTCATAATTCAGCGCCGATTGTATTTGTTGTCAACACATATATATATATATATATATATTTAAAATATTCATGTCATATATAAAACAATGCATATTATAAAACAATGCTTTTGTTGTTTTGAATAATGCCTTTACATATTTACATTAACAATTGTGCTTTGCTTCTGCCAGCTGTACCTTGATCTTAGAGAATATATTTTCTATTTAAATGCTATATATTAAAAAAAATTTAAAAAAAAAATGTGGAGTAAATTGCGTGCTATATTTGTGTACGGTAATATTAAATAATTTATTGAGGTTGTTGCAGATAATTGGAATATTTGTTGTACTCAAATACGACGTGCAGTTAAATGACTCGTAGATGTCGAAATCAGTCTTTAGTCAATCAGTCAGTCAACCGTTGATATAAAAGATGATAACAACAAAATGGGTTTATCTTAAATATATAATTATTACCTATTTGAATGCAAACTGATCAATATTTGTGCGTGATCTTCTGCATTCAGTTAATTGATGTGAATATTGTTAATGCACTTTAATTTGAGTAAAGTAAACAGAAGATGACAACAACAAATCAACATTTGCGTAGTTCAGTGGCAAAAACAAATAATATTTATAAATGGATTTATGACGAACCTTTTTGCCCCGATTTTTTTTTTTTTTTTGTCTTTTCTGTGGAAAATTGCAGCGGGCGGCAGTTGTTGATTTCAATTATAATCAACAGGTGCAAAGGTGAATGATTTAGCGTCACAAACAATGCTGACACAGCACACACACACACACACAACACATGTGTGTAGTTCATGTTGGTCTTTGGAGTGATCAGAGTGCAAAATGGCACGTCATCAAACCCGTTTGGCTAAGATGGCAACTTCAGCTGCGCAGCTGTGTTTGGCTTAAGCACGCCCAAATTAAATGTGCCTCAGCTCGCTGTTGCATGACGCCGCCCGTTGCAACATTTGAAAATCAATCAACCGATTGATGACCAAAACGCTGACAACGCGGTGCAAAATTCAACTCTAAAAATAAAGAAAAAATATGTGATTACGCAAAGAATAATGATTAACTTACTCGGTGAAGGTAGCAAAAAGATTTCGACAGTAATGCTTCGGCAGATTAATTAATAAGTTGTTATTTGTTATCAAATTTAAACTACACAATTTTATTCTGTATTTTTTTTTTGATAGGTTAGTTAATAATCAACAACTTAAGAACTTTTTATGTTCTATTAGTAAAGTGGGATTTTATTTTTAAAAACAAGAAAGTGAATCGCTTGGCTTTTCTGTCATCTAGTTACTTAACTATTTACTTTCACTTATAATCATTAAACCAGATTATTATGTAATATTAAATTCATTATAGGTGATAAAAAATTATGATATCGGCGCGAGAGCAGTTTTTTAACAGCGATGGCGGCACAGCCGGCATTGGACTGGGCATTGAGATTAGTGAGAGCGGCACATCGCAGGCGGGACGCGGTGTCTACAATGCCACCACGTTGCCAATGACAAATGCGAGCAGCTGGCGCAATGGACACACAAACACAGCAACGAAAACAACGCCCTCTGTGACTGAGACGACCACTGTCTCTCAGTTGGTTGCCGTCAAGCAAACGCCACTGGAGTCTGTGGCGGAAGACGAAGAGGATCTGGATCAAATGGATGCTCTGTCCAATTTGCCAGCACGCGATGCGGTTGATATTGAGTTCAGGGATCTATCGCTGACGGTCAAATTGGGCTTTAATCGAGGTGAGTGTGATAGCATTTATGATCACAGTTGCGGTTGCTCCGATATGGCCAGCCGATAAGATTGCCAAAATGCAAAAATATACAATTCGCTTTTATGGAGCGGCTAGTTTTTTGAAGAATAAGTTAACAATCACACGAGTAACTACCTGTTTGCCGATTCCATGTATATAACAGCACTTTGTTGCCACTATTGATTAGATAGTACGCCCTTGCCCCCGCCCCCGCCTATTTATCAATTAGTCATTTATAAAAAAAAAAAACAAAATTTCGCTTAACTGAGCATAAAAACTTGCTGAGCATTAAAAATTGCTTACAACTTGTTTTGAACTCAAAAACGGCTATAATGGAAAGTTCCTATGAATATTTTAATGATATAATAATATTACTAAAAAAAAGAGAAAGTATTTACTTACTTTAAATAGTTAATGACTGTTTTTAGTTAGTTGAAAGTGAGAGTATTTAGAATTCGTTAATCTTACCCTATCATATACCTTGTTTTTTGTTAATGTGTTTTATTTTCTTATTTTTGTAGCTAGTTCGCTATATAATTTCAAAGTCCACGAATATAAATATGCTCACTTTGATATCGACCGTAATTTGTCCCTGGTAACTTGATTACGGTCCGATTATAATGTGCTAACATTACCTGTTTGTGTTTTGCTCTTTTTCATACGATTAAAAATTTTATATAAAATGTTGACAGTTTATTGCAGAAACTGGTTACCATTAAATTCAATATTTCGCAGCAATAAAATTATATATACGCACAGCACTTAGACAGAGGTCATCAGTATCAAAAAATGTGATTTGGCCTATGCATTGACAGACTTTGCTGACTTCTACAAAAAATAATGTTTTTTATTATTTTTGTAAAATCAAACTTTGCTCTCATTTGCCGCCACACAATTGCAATTTATTTTCGCCGACTAATATATAAAATATGTATATAATTTAAATCTTAAATAGCCGCAGCCTTTGATACACATCCCCAATTAAAGCTTACTACCTCCATTAATTTATAGGGTCATTAAGAATATCTGAGTCTTACAATTAGTTCTATAAATGCACTTAGCTAAAATTGATGTCGATAATTGACAGGTAATATTGAGTGTCTGTAATTTATTCGTCTAAAGATCTCCGTGTTTTCGCTATATTAGCATTTAGACATTGTATCTGGAATTAATTGTATATATGTGTTCTCAAGTATTCATAAGAGATTATATATTCTATATCTAATGACTTCCAATATTGCTTTCAACAGGTGAAAAGGAAATTTTGCACAATGTCTGTGGCAAGTTTCCGGGTGGCCAGCTGATTGCCATAATGGGTCCATCTGGTGCTGGTAAATCTACACTGCTCGACGCTTTATCTGGCTTCAAAACAACCGGCGTAGATGGCTCAATACTGCTCAATGGCAGACGACGTGATTTGCGTGAGTAATTCAAAATAAATCCAAAGTGATTCCTTAAATTAAAAAGTGCCTCGCTCAACAGCCGCGTTTCGTCGCATGTCCTGCTACATCACACAGGATGATCGTCTGCAGCCTTTGCTAACGGTTAGCGAGAATATGCATATAGCAGCCGATCTGAAACTGGGCGAGAATGTCTCCTACGAAGAGAAGGAAAGAAGAGTGAGTTCTTGGAGTAGTTACAATTTATTGCTTGGCATCATCTAATGCTGACTCCCAATCCGCAGATTGAAGATATTCTGTTGCTGTTGGGTCTTTATAATCACGATCAGACGCTGACAATGCGTCTGTCTGGCGGTCAGAAGAAGAGGCTATCCATTGCCATGGAATTGATTAATAATCCCACTGTGATGTTCCTGGACGAGCCAACGACGTAAGACTTTGCTTGAAGACGTTGCAAACTATTCAAACAATGTCTAATCTCTAATTTTCGCATTTGTACAGAGGCTTGGACAGCAGTTCCTGCACCAAAGTCCTGGAGCTACTGAAACGACTTACATCCCAGGGTCGCACCATCATTTGCACCATTCATCAGCCGACTGCCAAACTATTCCAGATCTTCGACCAGGTCTACGTGCTCTCCGCGGGTAATTGTGTCTACCAAGGTGGCACCCAGAAGTTGGTGCCATTCCTGCATTCAGTGGAGCTGCCCTGCCCCATGTACCACAATCCAGCAGATTACAGTGAGTGCCAACATTAAACTGCTCGCAAACCGAATTAAAAGAATTCCATTTATGGTTTTAGTTATTGAGTTGGCCTGTGGCGAATATGGCTTTGACAAGATCGATACGCTGAAGAGCGCCTCGGAGAACGGCAGTTGTCTGACCTGGTTTAACGATCCCAGCCTGGTGCTGCGTGCTGAAACTCTGATGCGAAAGCATCCAATACCCAGACGCAACAAAAACGTTTCCTTGGAGAACACCAGCTTTATGAATCAGTGCTCCGTGCTGCTCCGACGCGGATACATCAAGGCGAGGCGAGATACGACAATGACCCATCTGCGCATCATCGTCAACATTGCGGTGGCAGTGCTCTATGGAGCCATTTACGATAGATCGGGTCGTGAGGGTTCCAGAGTTCTGGATAATTATAATTTACTATTTGCCATATTGATGCACCATTCCATGACAACGATGATGTTGACGGTTCTAACATGTGAGTAATGGTTGGGTGAAACCTTTAACAAGTTGAGATTGTTTTATATATATTCCTCTCCATACTAGTCCCAATTGAGATGACGATATTAATCAAAGAGCACTTTAATCGCTGGTACTCCCTGAAGGCCTATTATTTTGCGCTGACGCTGATTGACCTGCCCATAACGGTGAGTTCTACACTTGGCTCACTAAATGATTCCATCTAAAAACATTCTTAACTATGATTTCCAGATATTAGGCACATTATTGTTCACGATCATCATATATCTGTGGAGCTATCAGCCCTTGGAATGGGTGCGCTTCTCGATGTTCTTGACGATCAGTTTGCTGATTGTGTTTGTGGGTCAGAGTATTGGTCTCATCATTGGCGCTTGGTTTGATGTCGTCAATGGCACTTTCCTGGCTCCGGTGCTGACCATTCCCATGATGATGTTTGCCGGCTTTGGTGTCACACTGCGTGATTTGCCCAGCTATCTGCAATGGGGCAGTCACATATCCCATTTGCGCTACGGCCTGGAGGGCTTCATAGCTGCCATCTATGGAATGAATCGTGGCACTTTGGAGTGCAATGAGGCGATGTACTGCCACTATAGGTAATTGTAAGAGTCCAATTGTCCAAGCTGACGCATTAATCAACCAATTTTGTTCCGCAGATATCCAAAGAAGTTTCTCGAGGAGATTACCATGCGTGGCGATCAATTCTGGAAGGACGTCATTGCATTGTCTGTGATGATTGTCTTATTCCGGCTGGGCGCCTATATTGTACTCAAGGCCAAGATCAAATCGATCAGATGAGCGTTGACCGTTTAGGATCGAACAAAACTTGCCCCCTGTATTATATAGAAATTGTTGTTGAACATTACGTTTAGTGTTAATTTTACTAAATTAATTACATTAAAAAAGAATTGTTAATTAAAGCTATCCGATGACGTAGACTCTATATTTATATATATATATTTATCACACGTTTCAATTGTTAATGCTGTGCACCGTCTGCTTATCCTCATTCTTAGCGACTGTCTCCTGCTCAAAGAGCTGATGCAGCGCCTGCGCATTGGTTGCCATGTCGCCAGAGTGCAGCTGAAATATGTTGCACGTTAGTTGAGATGAGCACATTGGATGCATTTTGCATTACTCACCAGCACCACGCGTTTACCCACAGATTCCAAGAGACGACGCTTCAGACGCATCAGCGAAGTCGCCGTTCGACTGAATTTCAGCGTCTGTTGAGGCGTCAGTAGCTCTATAAAATAAACGCTAGCCTGCTCACCCATCGTCTGGACACGCAAGCTGGGCAAATTGATGCCAACAATAGGACAGACGAGATCTACGCCCTCCACGTCAGGATCGCTAGCCAATTGGTTAGCGTAGGCGGTCAGGTCCTCGCGCTGCTGAAGCAAATAGGTAGGCACACGTGTAAACTCCTTGAATGCCTGCTGCACCTTTAAATCCGTCCAGTCGGGCTGCTCGATGGCCACAGCGCATCTCAGCACAATCAGGCGGCTGTCCACTTTTGGCTGGTTTCGCTGGCGTTGCTGTTGTGAGGCCTTCAGCTCTTCGGCCGCGTCGAAAAGCTGCTTGGAGTAATGACCCATGGTGCAGAGGGATAGGCAAGTGTCAACTAATTGATCGGGGAAGCGGTCGTATTCGCCGTGATCCAATTTACGCAACGCAATCAGTTCCAGTTGCTTCAGCTGAGGGGCACTTAAGTCGCAATTCAGTTGGGCACTGCTCCAGAGGAATGTGGCCAAGTCCTTTGCCCGCAATTCGCTGGGTTTCAATTGCATCAAGCGCTCCACAAGTGCGTGTAGGCAATCCGCTTGATCCCATCGTAATTCAGCGAAATGGGCGAATATGTGGGCCAAACCACGCGGTTGCAATTGCCGCAACTGGGTCGGCTCTAGGCAAATCCCTTGGAGATGTTGACAGATGCGTTCATCCTGTACGCGCTGCAGACGCAATGCTTTCACATAGCAGACGAGCAGCGCATCATCTGCAAAGTTGTCGGGCGCAAATTTCAAGTTCAGAGTAGCCTGCACTAGAGCAGCCTCGTATGCTTCCCGCACCTCGCCGGTGACCAGAGTGGATGTCTTGTAGGCGGCATTGCTAACCAGCGCCAGATCCAGAGGACTTAAGTTTCCCAAATGATCGGCCAGCTGTGTGGCGAGCAGCGTTTCCAGATCGTTTTGCTGGTGTTTTTTGTACAGGCCCAGGTAGAAACAGATTTGCAAAAATCGTTCTTTGCTGCCAGTTTTTGCCTCCGCTGATAGTCGTTGCATGGCAGCGTGATAGAAATCCATGCGTTTCATCCAGTTGGGAATGAGGAACAAAAATGCATATAGTGTCTCGAGCACTGTACTCGTGTCCATCTGCTGCAGCTGTGATGTAGCATGTGCATCTAACGTGTTTAGGGCCATGGCATACATGGGACCAGCTGCATTTGGGCGATAACTGGATGCGTATATAATCAGCGCTGGCAGCTGTGATGCTGCCGTCTTTTCCACGGTGCGGCGAAAGTAACGTTCATCCGTTATGGGAAAATAATCCGAGTAGCGCACACTCGTCGGGGGCAGCACGTGCTCCTCGCATTTGTAGCGCTCAACTGCAATGTGCTTGGCAAAACGGCTGAGCAGCGTTCCGGTCTCATCCGAAGTGTCGCGCATCACATCCCTGACGGTGAAGGAAGCATAGCGACTATTGCCGTTGTTTTTAATGGAGGCGCTCGCAAAGCGGCGCAACAAAGCGAACATTTCTCACAGTTTTTACCGTTTTTTTTTATATAATAAATAAACACACTCAACGTGCGCGGCGAGTCAAATGAAATTCAACTGCCAGTGCTGGGAAGCGCCTAAGGTAATTGGTACAATTTATCGAAATTGGTACAATTTATCGAAATTGGTACAATTTCAACTAAGTGGTCAATGGTACTGAAATAAATAGTAAGCTGATGACGGGTACTTGAATATAAATAATTTATTTTTTAAAAATAGCTTTAACATTGTTTTATTCGTTAGCTTATATTTGCGTGTTGATCACCAGTTCTTATCCGTATGCATATAATTTGAATTGCTTAAAACTTTATTGTTAACAACTTTACAACACTGCTAGGGAGCCAGTGATAACAATAAAGATGGGCAAGAGAGCAGCTGGATTCGTCCTCTTTCGGCGCGTTTGTGGGCAAATCGAATACTTACTGTTAAAGGCATCATATGGCGATTTTCACTGGAGCGCTCCCAAAGGTCATGTGGATCCCGGTGAGGATGATTTTACTACAGCTCTACGGGAAACCAAGGAAGAAGCCGGGTAAGTGCATAATTAACTTGACAGGAGGCAATTAAGCAATGTATTTTGTTTTACAGATATGATGAATCGGATTTGAATATCTATCGTGACACTCCGCTAACTCTGAATTACATTGTCAAAGGGAAACCAAAGATTGTGATTTACTGGCTAGCCGAGCTTCGAAATCCAAATCAGGAACCCATTCTATCCGAAGAGCACACGGAACTGAAATGGCTGGACAAAGATGCGGCCAAGGAGTGTGTGGGCTTCAAGGACAATCAAGAAATGATTGACAAGTGCCATGAAATGATACTGGATATTGATAAGAAAAAGCAAGGCGACTGTGATTGTCCATAAAAAAATACCAAAAATACAGTGTTGTAAACGGTGTCAATAAAAATACCACATTTTAGCGTTGGGCAACACTCTTTTTAAGGCATCATTGGATTGATTTTGTTGTGAAAACTGAGAGCAAGGCATTCAATAAATTTTGAAAAAAAGGAACATTTATTATTCATCATATATTTATAAATATATATGAAATGGGTTCACGATCGCGCAGTCCTTCAGTAAAGCGACGCCATCATAAGAGCAAACACAAGAAGCGCAGCAAGAGTAAGTCACACAATCGCGACAGGGAACGGGGCCACGAGCACGAGCGGAGCAGCTGCACGCGTAGCAGTCGCACGGATCGCGACAAATCGACAGAGATTAACCAACACGGTCGGCGAGAGCGCGACAGACACCGCAACGACAGGTACACAACGCAGCACCCGCACACACACACACACGCTGAACGTGATTATCACCGGCACTCGCACTCCAAGTCCCGCAAACGCTCCAGCTCATCGAGCAGTGATAGCCAGCAGTATTCGGACCATGAGTCGCAGCGTAGTCGACACAAGCGCAGTCGCTTTAAGAAGCTGGATGAGGTAAGCAAAAACCAGAAAGAAAAAAATACACCATCTAAAACGATTGTTTTCTTGATTGTAGCAAAATTTACTGCAGGTTGAGCGACTGGCCGAAATGGAACGGCAGCGTCGTCAAAAGGAAGCAGAACACAAAACGATTGAGGAGCAGGCGGCCAAACGCATTGAAATGCTTGTTAAGAAACGTGTCGAGGAGGAGCTCGAGAAGCGGCGCGATGAAATCGAACAGGAGGTGAATCGACGCGTTGATACTGCCAAAGCGGAAATGGAACGTGAAATGATGCTGGAGCTGGAGAAGCGGCGCGAGCAGATACGCGATGAAGAACACCGTCGCGAGGTAGGTGCTCGTATTCAGATTTCGCTGGACGACTGCTGCTACCACAATACACAAAAATACAATCATACACGCACAATATACAGCCTTCGAATACAACTACAACTACTACTACAACTACAACTACAATCACAACTACCGACACACACACAAGAACACACACGTACAAAACCAACAGCAGTTGCAAACAGTCGTCTTGAAAAAAATGATTACCCGAATTTGTGTAGCGACGTTTCCAAATACCAACTGCAATTATCAGTTGCTAAATGGCTCAGTGTGCCTATGTGTGTCTGTGCGTGTGTGTCTAACCTCATTACTAATCTTCATTTAATGGTGAACCACAAAGCCATGTTCTTGCTCACAAGTCAGTCTAAATGTTACACGGTTTTTCTTTGCAACCATTTTTTGTGTTGGTATATTTGTAGGGAATTCGTTTAGAGCTCTCCTTAGATAATATTATTATAATTTATTAAGTTGAAAACTTGGCATGTGTGATGCATTTCGTCCATAATGAATTCATTTTTTCTTTCTTTTGGGTATCTTAACATTCTACTATACAAAGTAAAATCTTCTATTTAAATTATATCGTTATTATATAGTATTTATTTTGCTATTATTTATATTGTAATTAATTACCGAACAGCATTGAACAACCAGCAGTAGATTCTTAAATTAAAAAATTAAATCGGTTTGACATCAAGAACATGGTTAACAACAAAGCACGGCTCAACACTAACACATTTCATCTCAACTCATCCTATATCATCACATCGTATTTTTAAGCGGTAATAATTTGTTGATAAGTTGATAAGCGCAACACACACTCATGCACAAATACACTGAGCCTTTGGGCACGTCGCTGCACATTTCGCCTCTACCCTCTTGCCAACAATAATTTTGTAATTATTATTTATTTTTTTCTACAAACAAAGAAAAAAAAACAATACCAAAGCCAAAAATGTGACTTGCAGTTTTGACGCCCCCCAAAATGTGCATAATTCTATTTTTGCATTACTTTTAGATTCATCTTATGTTTGTTTGCTTTCATTTTGATTGGTTACTGTAACTCGTTGTTGTTGTTGTTACATAATAATGCGCGATAAAATGCTTCTATCGTTCGAATGTGTGTGTGAGAGAGCATGTGTGCGAGAGGGAATATGAACACAGGCAAGCAGAGAGTATACACATGTACATTTGTATATATAAATATGTGTGTGTGTGTGAATCTATATGCATATCAATATATATATATACGGTGTATGTAGCCCCGCTCCCCACCCGAACCTAAGCCGGACACAACTTTGATGAGAATTCGGCGACACGGATGAGAGCAACAACAGCTTTCTAGGAGATCATTCAAGATGTACCGTACCACAAACATACCCACACATACACAAAAACACCCATACACACACCCATACAAATAACCATACGTATATACGTACAGTTATTGTCGAGTAGCAAAGTTCAGTAGTGTTAGCCAGCCAGGCAAGTTGTTCAGTTGGACTTATCTTTGGGGCGGGCTTAGCAGAATAGCTTAGCTTAGCTTAGCATAGATCCAACTGTATGCAGCATGCCAAAAAAAAGACTGAAAAGGTCCCTAAGCCGATCTATCAATAACCAAAACGGGTGAGTGAGTTCCTTAAGCAAACGAATCGAGTGAAATACATACGAAAATGGATTTACGAACTGAAAGTGTGTTGAGTGTGAACAACTATTGCTTAATTGTAACAAAAAATAAACCAAAAAAAAAAACAAACAAAAACTCAAAATCATAAATACATACACAACATAGACTACAAGGACTCTTAAGCATTTCCTACTAGGAACATTCGTCATAGGAACAACATCAAAGCGACTTCAGTCTTAAGATTGTTATCGTTAATCATAAGCCGGATTTCCATTTGTCAATGGGTATGACTGTACTTGTTGTTGTTGTCGTGCCAACTTTAATTTACGTGTGTTTGTTTTCCAAACATTTATCGTTTAACTTTTATCGAAATGCCTTTTAATTTGTTCTTTAAAAACAATATGTAATGTTATTTTGATCAAACAACTATGTAGCTGAATACCGTAAATCATAAGGCAAATTCGCAGCAAAGCCAAAAAAAATAAATTACAAAATGATTTAGCCATTAAACTGGAAAAATGATCTTTTTCAAATAGTAAGTAGCAACAAAACAAAACAAAAAAAATAAAAAAAAATTATAATACAAAAAAAAACGAACAAATTTAATCAAATCAAGTTTTAGTACATTTGTTAATGTTGTGTGCTCTTATTGTTAAAAAATAAAATTCGAAAAAAAATCAAGTATTATTTAAACGTTTTTATTAGACACTTCTAAATGTTTTTTACTTTCTACCAATATCTCTATGTAACTTATTGTAAAACATTAATTTAGATCTTAACTGTCTATGCAGCCCATATACAAAGAAAAAAACACAAAAAAAAAATGCGTCTAAAGTCGCACAGTTTGCGTCATCGATGTTAAAGCAACCGTTTTTATATATATATAACTAATCTTAAGCACTCCATAAACCGCTAAATGTGATTTATTAATACGCAATTTTATTTGGGTTTTATAGGAGGAGGAAAAACAAAAACGCGAAGAGCTCGAAGAAATTTTGGCCGAAAACAATCGTAAAATCGAAGAGGCCCAAAGAAAATTGGTAAGTCTGAGCAGCTTCAAATTGTGTTCATGAAGACATTCAATATAAAATTTCTCTGCTTTCACAGGCCGAAGAGCGTTTAGCTATCATTGAGGAGCAGCGCTTGATGGATGAGGAGCGCCAGCGTATGCGCAAAGAGCAGGAGAAGCGTGTCAAGGAGGAGCAAAAGGTCATATTGGGCAAAAATAATTCAAGACCAAAGTTATCGTTTTCCCTGAAGCCAGGCGCGTTATGAGACGTCATGCAATGCGTGCCTTTTGTCTTTCTTGTTAACAGCTTTCGCTCCTTTTTTTACCTCGATTTTGCGCTTTGCTTGCGCTTAAAGCCATTTAAACGGGTTTCATTGTTGTAATATTCTATTTGTTTTTGAAGTGCGTTAAATAGTTTTGGTTGCAAGCAAGGTGTCATTTTTTTGACCCATGTTTTTTTATCATACTATATAAACCCGCATACAAACAGTCAAATATATATGTATATATAAATATATAATATATACATTTATATTTGTATATGTGTATATATATATATATTCCTATACTAGTTTCGATTATTTAAAAAATTGCCAATTTCATCGATCATAATAATATACAAATCTATAAAGTACAATATGCTAGCAATATCCTTAAATTTTTTATACATACGATGTGAGTCAAACGATTATGTGTAGTGCCTCGTATTGTTCTAAAATGCTGAAATCAACCAAAAACAAAAAACATCAACATGCAATCGCGAATTATGTACTCCCAAATTTTTGATAATGCTAAAAAAAAAAAACATTAAAAAAATGATAATAAAGCGTTTCGAATACATATAAATTATGTGTTTTATTTTCTCTTCATTAACAGCGCAGATCCTTGACATCCTATGGATGGATATGAAAATGGCCAAGTCTGAGTTGTTCCATCTAAAAAAAACCTAGCGCTTTGGTAAATCCAGAAAGTATGCTTTAAAAATTTAATTTTCAGAAAATACTCGTATATTGCAAAATATCACCTCGATAGTATATTTTTTAAAATTTGTAATATTCAAATACATTTTGCCGCTAATGGTTCAAGAGTCTAAATATTCCACTACAAACTTAAAAATAATATAATATTAATCAATATAAAGCCCAATTCTAGATTCTTCAACGAAAACTACAAATACTAATTTTTTTAAGTATAATTTTTTGTTTTATTATAGTCTTGAAAAAGTTAATTTTATTATGCTTTCATTTTTTTGATATATGTTTTTTGTTGATAACATTTAATAAGATTTGATCGTTATTTTCATAATTTTCCAGCTTTTTCATTTATGTTTTGCTTGCGAATCTGATATAAGTAAGTATATATGTATGTAGGCATACTCAATTATATATACACAATTTAAATTTGTTTCGTTTGGTTTTGTTTAATGCAATGTATGCAAATATATATTATGTTTTTATATTTATTAATCAATTTTCCGATTGATAGCACAAATTAAATTTCCATTCAAACATCAGCCAACAATTTTCAGTTTCAAGTCTTTCAATTTGTAAGTTTTTCTGCTTATCAATTTCCATCATTATTTAGCAACTGAAGAAAGCAGAAAGTTTTACAGCTTATATAATTGCACTTGAGAGTTTTATATATATATATATTTTTTATTTTTTTTATATTTTAATAAAAAAGGAACTCCAAAAAAAATAAATACTTTTGCACGCACATGTGCTTGCAATTTTGAGTTTTTTATTTTTAAATAATATATATGCATAAAAAAGAACAAATTAAAAATTAAATAATAATAATAATTATAATATATTTGAAATTAAGTGGAACTAAAAACAAATAAATTGCAAACATTTCGAAAATGGCATAATTTCAGCTATGAAATTAAATATGTAGTATATAATTGTATGGAGAAAAATAATTAAATGTTATAGTTATATGATAAATTTAAAAGTTATAATATATACAGCTTCATTCATCAACAATCTCAATATTTCGCTTTATCATTTATTTACTTTAACAAAGTTCAGGTTGATCTCCAAAATTGTTGCTTATTTTTCTTATCTGCCAAAAACAAAGCGCGCAATTTGCTTCAAATATTTTGTATGGCATTAAAAAAATTGGTTTTGTTTCATTTATCATTTTGCTGTTGTTGTCGTCTTAGGTCCCACACAATTTCGCTAATTATACAAATACAATTTGTTTTTGTTTTGTGTATTTTAAAGTATTATTTAGTTGCCTTTTTGATTAGCTTGCTTACTAAATTTAATTTCAATTGCAAATAGGAAATAGTTATTTGTTGGTTTTTTGTATTTTTGCATTTGTCTAAAACTTGCTTCTTGTATTATAGCCATAGTTTAAATATATGTATTTAAATAAGTGTATGTATGTATGAAATCGTGTATTTATGTATATGTGTGCGCGTGTGTGTGTGTGTGTATTGTTTAAATATTGATAATATTAAAGTGTAGTTTAATTGGTTTTTGTTTACATTTATATATGTATGTAGTATATTACTTTTACATTAAATGTGTAGAAAAATTCGTTAAATTGATTTGCGTATAGTTTTTAGTTTACTTTTACTTTAACTATTTCTGTTTTTTTTTCATTAGCCACAAATAAATAATATTTTTTGGTTGGCTTTTCAAATTTGATTTATGCAATGACTGCACAGCCGTTTTAATGTTTAAATGTTTATTTCTACAATTTTTGCACAGATGTTCTGCATTTTTAATTTAAATTTTTTTCCTTTAAATGTTTTGTTTTTTGTTGTTATTCAATTTGGCTGCAGTCTAGTTTTTTAATTAAATTTTTTTGTGTTCATTATACATATTGATATACATATAGTATTTAAATATATATTTAAATATATGTAATGTAATCGGTTTACTGCAAATGCTAAAAATTGTTAGCTTTAGCCCTATTCAAAATAAATTCCACCACACAAAAAACACAGCGTCCACTCACTGCATGCCAAACTGCACGTGCATTGACCGCAAAACTGTAAGACCGCTGCCAATTCACCACAGACACTTGACAATGGCTCGTAAACTGCATACTTTAATTGATTAAGTTGCTTTGTTGGTTGCTGTTGTTATTGTTGTTGTTGTTTTGCAACGGTTTCGTGTGATTTTGCGCATCCGGCGCTAGGTAAGCATCTTGACAAACAATAGCGCCAATAGCACATTGACAAACAGCACGAGCAGCACCAGCTGTTGGCGCACAAACCAATCCTGTCATAGAAAATCAAAATTAGTAATTGAACGATAATTAATTAATTGTATTCAATAACGATAATCGATTGTTATCGATATAGGGGAAATGTTCACATAATATAATATGCAAATACTGCAAATAATCCATATCTGTTATGCAAGGGTTATAACTCACCTTAACTTGCGGACTAACCAAATACAGCAAGGGATTCGCCCGGAGGCGTTCGTTGACTTCGATTTGACGACGCACAGCCTCGCGTCGGGCCGAGCCCAAGGCGGAGACTTCCTCGCGACTCATCGCCTCCGTGGCGCGCGGCAGCTCCTGAAAATCTGGCATCGACTTCTTGCGCTGCAGCGTCACATTGATGGGCACCGTCTGCGGGCAAAGAAAGAGATAAGAGATCCATTCATTAGTCATGCAACAGATTTGGTGCTGACTCGTCTAAAGCATATGGCACAAATCAAAATTTGTAATTTTCGAGTTTGGGTTGGTCAAATTATTTATAGCCGCAACTGAAAATTTGTTTGTTATTCTTTTTTTTTTTTAATATTTTTTATGAAAATATTTTTATTTTGACGCATAGAAATTGCTCTTTATGAGTTGGCTTTTGACCATTTTTAGTTAGCTGTTTCTTTTAATTTAAGTGCACAATTTACTAATGACAAAAAGTTCTGCACAACAAATTTTTGTGAAAATTGCAAAATTTCAATTTGTGCCACTTTTGGTAGAAAGTGCTCCACCTCAACGGGCGGTTCAACAATCCAACTTTCGCTGGCGCGACGCGCCAACAACGCCGGCGAGAACAACAAGTCCTCCTCATCCTCCTCCGGATACCAGTCCATCGTGTGTGTGTGAGTGCGTGTTTTTAGCTAGATTCTGACAATTTTCAGCTAGCTTGCATAAGCGTCCTTCAGTCTATTGGCGCCACCTCCAACTTGTAAACGAGTTGTACATGACGCTACAATTTTTACTGAACACTAATTATGCCGACAGTCGACAAATGTTTTCGTTGTTGTTTTCGTTGTCGTTGTTCTTGTTGGTGTTGTGGTTGTGGTTGTCTGTTGCCAGCAATGCGCCAAATGGCCAAAAATAGTCGCAACGCACGGCAATGAGCCAAAACAACAAAGAATGAAAGACCGATGCTCTTTGAAATTCTTTAAAACAAGAACATATGTATATACATATATATATACATATATATATATTTATATATATATATATATATTTAATATATAATATTTATTTTGTTTATCGACAAAGTGGCAATCAACTTTGAGCGGAAATCTGTCTTAGCCAACGCGTCTTTTGCTACTACCAAAGTGCTTTCGAAAACTGTCGCCAATATAGCCACAACAGAGCGACAAATGAGAGACGCAACGACGACGACGACGACAGCGAATACTTCCAATGGACCACCACTTGTGAAGTGTTCATCGTGAATTCAGCAGAGCTGCTGCTGTGGAGATGCTGCCCCATTCTGCTGCATTCCATTCTGCGCCTGGCGTGCACTCAGTTCCGACTATAAATAGCCGGAGAATGGGCACATGTTCGGTCCGCAAAGTGATTGCTCTCCGTTTCTCTCTTTCTCTCTTTGTCTCTTTGAAGATCTTATATTATATATATATTGCCAGCTATTCTCGTTTGGTCAGATATATATGGCAAGTGAGTTAAGTTAATTGCGCGGATTAACTGTGCCATAAAATATTTGGAAATAGTACCTGCCCCGGGAATACGACAGCCGGGGCACAGACCCGTTTACTTTAATGAGCCATATCGAAGTGCATAAAAACCATATTGAGATTTGAATTTAGATTCGAATTTTAGTTGGCCATAAAATTATAAGTACTTTGTGTGCATTGAAGTGCTTTTTGTGCGTTAAGTATTTATTTTGGTTTTAATTAAAATATTGCTTTTACTTAATAAAGGACTTAAAATAAATGTTTTCCTTTGCCAGATGTGCAACATATTATTAAGGGTAGGAATAGGCTCAGGATACTTGTCGGTCTGCTGACAGGACATTGTCGGACTAAAAAGCCACCTGTCCAAAATGGTTATCTATAGCAACAATCAGTGTAGGTTTTGTGAAGTCGAGGAGGAGTCCTCAACTCACAGCCTAACAGAATGCATCGCCCTAGCCAGGAGGAGAATGAATGAATTTTAATGACATAGAAGCCCTCGACCCATCAAATATACTGACATTCGTTCAGGAACTGGGGTTGCTGGAGGTGCTATAAGCTCAGAAGGGGGCACAATAGATCTAATAGGTCGCACTGCACAAGACCCCAATTTAATAATAATAACATATTATTAATTTTAGGAACTCTCAATAAAAGGCGATTTATAGGATTTTTCTCGATTTTGTTTGTAGAGCGATTTATGCTAAACGATTGCATAAAAGATTCAAAGGAAAATCTTTCGAAATTCAATTAATTTCGGAATTCTGCTGAGGGTAAATTTTATGCCTTTCTATAAGGAACTACACCAACTGAAAACTAATACTGACCAGGCTAATTTAGTATGGTTTTTCCGACATGGTTAGTATATTTATATATATCCTATATCAGTCATTGTCATTAGGACTTGCTGGGAATCTAACTCACCTTCATTTTCTTGCCACCACCGCCGCCTTTGCCGCCCATGGCTCCGCCGACTGGCGTTGCTGGCTTGGCCGGCAGATACAAGCTCTCCGTGCGTTTGGGTTGCAAGGGCGAGGGAATGATATCCTGACCGAGCGTACGCTGACGCAGCAGCACATCCTCGAAGGGCTGATTGGGTGACGAGAAGAGCGGCTCTGCTGTGTTGCTTTGGCTAGGCGCACGCCCACCGCCACCCAAACTGGGTGTGCCGGCGCGCGATAAACGCCCACCGGCCCCGGAGGGCAGCGATCCATTGCCGGTCATTGTCGAGGTCGGTGCGGCAGTCGTTGCAGCTGTGGCATTGGCCGGCACCGGTGTTGTGCCCCGAAATACTGAGCCCGCCCGTGGACGTCCGTCTGGTGTGCTGGCGCCGTTGGGCACCGCATCCGCCAAACCGGACCGATCCAGCGACGCCTGACGAGAGCCAGCCAAACCACCGCTCATTCGACTCGCGGCGCGTGCATAGCGATCGATGGAGGAGTCGCGACTCGGCGGCCGCTTGTAGTGATCAAAATGATCGATCGATGACTGCTGACCCATCTGGCCCAGCATCGGTGGGCGTTGTCCCCGTTGCTGCTGCTGGTGCTGCTGCTGCTGCTGTGCTGCAGCCATCGCTGCTGCGTCCGACAATTGTTGCTGCTGATGCAACTGCTGCTGCTGCGAGGCGCGCCGCAATAGGCTGGCGGCATTGTGACTGGGCGAGGGGTTCTGTGAGGATTGCTGTTGCAGCTTCAGCTGCTGCTGTTGCAGTTGCAGTTGCTGTTGTTGCTGCAGCAGTTGCTGTTCATGCTGCAGCTGCTGCTGTTGCAGTTGCTGTTGCTGCTGCTGATAGAGTCTTTGTTGCTGCTGCTGCTGGTGTTGCTGTTGCTGTTGCTGCAGGAACTGCTGCTGTGGCGACATGTTGCTGCTGTTGCTGCTGCTGACATTGCCAGCGCCAAATGGCACTTGCTGGCTGCCCGGCGGCTGCTGTTGTTGAAACTGATATGCAGGATTCATTTGTGGATTGTTCTGTTGCTGTTGCTGATGCTGATGTTGCTGCTGCTGCTGGTGTTGCTGCTGGTGATACATTTGATTGATGGCGCTGACAACCTGCGCATGACTGGGCTGCGCATGGCTAACCATCCCAGAGAGATCCGTCTGCGGCGAAACGGGCAACTGTTGCGAGTACATGGACGATGGCACCGGACACTCGGATTCCTTTTGCTGCTGCGACATGCGACGCTCCTGCTGTTTCATATTCAGATATTGCTGCTGTCGCTGCGCCTGCGTGGCATATGCATCCGAACCGGAGCCGGCGCCACTGCTGCTCGCCGGCGAGAACTGTTGCTGCTGCTGCGCGGACATTGCCGGCTTGTTGGCCATGCCCGACATGCCCGACATGCCCATTCCCAGGTCCGCATTGGATTGGGCGGGTCCGCTGCCGCGATAGCGTTCCCGTTCGCGATAGCGCAACTTCTCAAAACGCTCCAGCACCGACGGCTTGAAGTCCGGCGCAAATTCGCGGGCCATGCGCACCGCACTCTCGCAATCGATGCGCGCCTGCTCGGCGGACATGTCGGCATTTTGGGCCTTGGCCGAGGCGGTGGCCATGCGCGAGATGGCCATATCGGAGCGCTGCATGGCCATTTTGAGAGCACGCTGCGCGGAATTGACGGCGGCCGTGATGCGGTCACGGAATTTGCGCGAACGTGCCAGGAACAAATGCTTTTTCTTCTGGCTGGTTATCAATATGTTGTTCTTGTATTTGCCCTCCTCGATGGTGCCATCACGGAACGTGGTCACACCATAGCCATGCTTGCGATTATTATACCACTCGCCCTCATATCTGTGTGGAGCAGAGTTTGGGGATTACTACTGGATACGATTCTGGGTATACTGTTCTCCACTTACTTGAGACCATCGCTGCGCTCGGCAACGCCATGGCCACAGCGCTTATCCTTCTTCCATTCACCCATGTAGGTCTCCACCACCGTGGGATCCAGCTGCTCGTCCTCCAAAGTGAAGCTCGCATTAGACTCCGTATGAGCAGATCTGTGATAAACATTTTGGTATTATTATTATTTAGAAGTAAAATAAATTTAGATTAAAATAGATTTCTCCAAAATTCTCTTAAAGTTAAAAATTTAAATTAATTTCCAGGCAACAGTTTTAGATATTCTAATTATTTTCGATTGTTATAAATGATAAATCGACAATCGAAAAGATTAGGCTTAAAATTTTAAAAATACTTAAATTAAATTAAACTTGGATTACCAGTTAAAATTTCTACAAGGAGTAAGCAAATATGGCTCAGAAAAATGTAGAATTATGGCCTTCTCTCAATCTTCAGTTAATACACTTACTTTGTGGTCAAATTGGATTGCTCGGAGCCGGTGCTTATCCATGAGGCTGATGACATTGTGGATCTTATGCTGCCCGAGGCGATTGTGCCACGCTTCTCCAAATCTCCAGTGCTGCGCTGCTTACGCATTTTCAGACCCTGCCAAATGGAAGACAACATTTAATTAATATTTTGCAATTAGAAATTTAAGATTTGCCTGGCTTACCATGAGAAATCCCTTCTTCGTCTTCTCGGTGAGACTGTTGCGCCGCGCGGGCAGCTTATCGGATTTGGCGGTAAGCACAAATCCACCACGGATCTCCTCGGTCTTTTCGGCCGCTTTGGCAGCGCTGCCATTCTCGCCGCTGCGCAGGGAGCTCAACGAGGCGTGCAGATTCTTGCGGCGATGATGCGAGGCGAGGCCAAAGGGCGCCGAGGTGCGTATGCCATAGCCATGCCGCTTCCCCTCCTGCCACTGACCTTGGTACTTGCCTGCAACAAAAAAAATAAATCAGACTCTCTCTCTCTATCTGTCGCTGTCTCTCTCTCTCTCTCTCTGGGTCTGTCCAATTAACATGAATATGATAAATGACGCCGCAGTGTCTGACCTCATTGGAATGCTTTCGTCTTGACTGGCGGAAGTCCCGGCCAAGCTGCATCTACTTAGAATGGAATACATTCATTAGCTGGTAACCCATTCCTAGACATTGCCAGGAGCTGGTTACCAGCAGTATTCTATTAATGGCTCCACGTGTCTTGCGCCACTTCGAATACACCTTTCCAGGGGCGGAATGTGGAAACAGGTTGGGTTATTTAATTAGTAAATGTTTTGCTGAGGCTTAGCAAATGACAAGTTATTGTTGGCAGAGGGCAAAGGGCAAACAGACATTTGCATAGTTAACTCAACTGGATTATAGGTTACTGCAGTTATTCGCAAGTTGCCCATAACATAAACTTTTGACTTGGACTTGGAATGGACAAGGAAACTATTCTTAGTACAAAGAGAAGGTCAAGTTTGCTGTGGCTACTCCGGTTTCGATTAACAATTCAATCTTAATCGACCGTATTATCCCTATTTTTATACTCTAATCCTAAATAATTGGATTCGTATAATACTAATTGAATATGCCTAAGTAACATTTGGACTAAATTTAATCAGTCTAATTATAAGTGCAACTAATCATTGTTTTTTCTTTCTTTTTTTTATGAATAAAATTCATTAAGTACAATTTTCTTCAATATACATTTTTATTATTATTTAATTCAATTAATCCCGAAATTCCAATAAAAACTTTACGTAACACTAACAAAATTCGTGTGATTTCAAATTAATTACTTTTTTTTGTAAGGATTCCCTATTTTATAATCCTTTGAATCGATAAGCAACTGCTTACAATAGCCTCCTTGCAATGTAAGTGCAACACATTTATTCAGAAAAATATATATATATATATTATTTTATTCAGAAATATTATTTCTGCACACAACCAATTGTTCAACTGCAACTGTGGGTGTATAACCCACAACATGCACACACATACACACACACACAGCGAGTAGAGATTATTTGTAGCTGTAGAGCCAGATGCCAGGCAAGCTAACCGAATTTCCCCAGAAAAAAAAACCCACTCATGTTGCAAAAATGTATCTGAAGAAAAACGTTAAAGACTAATGAAAATATGACGTCAGATTTTGGTCACTCTGCTGTCTCTGTATGTGTCTATGTGGTTGGGTGTGTGTGTGTTTTTGGCTTACCGGCAAAGCAAGACAAAAAAAGCCAAAAAAAAAAAAAAAAAAACTTTGAATTGGCCTATATAAGTACATAGAAAGATATACACCGACTTATTACAAAATCGTCAAAAAGTTAAATAGAACAAGAAAGACAAGTCGAAATGATCTCATGCATAGAGCATTGTCCGCATTACGTATACGCCGTGTGTTATGCTTACCGCCATCTGCATAGGTCTCGCAACCGGAACCATCTTGATAGCCCTCGTTCCAGGTGCCCTCGTACTTGGCCGTCGACACAGTGCTCTCCCGTACGCCATAGCGTCCCTTGTGACCATCCTTGGACCATTCGCCCCGATAAATCTGACGGCCAATTTGCTCCACGCCCAAACCATGTCGTCGTCCATTCTGCCACTGGCCCTCGTAGTGTGATCCGCTGCGTAGAGTGAGGAACATTAGTCAATAAACTGGATAGGATTGGTTCTTAAAATGTATATACCCCCTACATATAATTTGAATATACAGCATAGTTTAGCTACCTTAATTTGTGCCTATTAATGACTAATTTTGTTTATTCTAAATATTTATTTTTGTTAAGAATTTTAATTTTTCGATCAGTTGTTGTGCAAATGAATTTACTAATGATAATCGAAGGGAAAACATTTTAATTGCTTTTGCCAACGAAAATGAGTTTTTCTTGTAGATTTTAATAGATGACGAATGAAACATGTAAAAATATTTGATTAGTCAATTGTATTTCTTGTTTCCACCTTTTGTCTAAATTAAACTTTTCATTAAAATGATTATTTTAATACATTTTCACATCTATCTCTCGATACTGTTTCTGATACATTTACTATTATTTGTTTACTCCGATATGTTTGATCTAAGATAACGGCTCTTGCTTCCTAAGAAGGAAATTTTTTTAAGTGTACCACTTAATGGTTTCTTGGTCAAACCAAATAATTCATATCCTTGCAGTCCAAAATAAACACATTTACTTCTAAATTATATCGTTGAAATACAAATTTGATTTTCATTTAATACTTTTTTTTCATAAAATAACTTATATTTCGACTGGCAAATGAATTTACTAATGATAATCGAAGGGAAAACATTTAAATTGCTTGTGCCAACGAAAATGAGTTTTTCTTGTAGATTTTAATAGATGAAAAATATTTGATTAGTCAATTGTATTTCTTGTTTCCACCTTTTGCTTAAATTAAACTTCTGCCATACACTGCTATCGTACATTTAAATTATAATTTTAATCCATTTCCACATCAATCACTAAATACTCTTCCTATTTATTCATTGACTACGACCTGTTTTATTTCTCTTCTCTTCTGAGCCTACAGCTATTGCTTCCTTGAATGGTTATTTTTTCAGTGTATGTTTTCTTGATTAAACCGAAGTTGACACAGATGGCAGCCCAAAACCCAACTATTCACATCAAAATTAAATCGTTGAAATAAATTATTTTATATTTCTACTAATTATTCTATCAATTATCTAATTAAATTATTCAATTATCCAATTAAACCTTAAATATAAAGCTCAAAACGTACCTGGGCCATATGTACGATCCGGACACCTCAAAGCCATAGTTCCAGGCACCGGCATAGGCGCCCTGATGTTTGGGGCCCGTGCAGACGCCATGGCCGTGGGCTTTGCCCTCGTCCCAGCCGCCGCAATAGGTGCCGCCGTCCTCAAAATCGAAACGGCCGCCGCTCATTGGGGCACGCTTGTTGCCGGCGGCGGCGGCTGCCTGGGCGGCTGTGTAGGCGGCCATATCGCCGCCATTTTGTTGCAGCTGTTGCTGTTGTTGTAGCTGTAGCTGTTGTTGTTGCTGCTGCTGTAGTTGTTGTTGCGTTAGTTGGTCACTCTGTTGCATACTCGATGCTTATTGTTCGTGTTGCAGTTGTTGCTGTTGCTGTTGCTTCTTCTCCACCGTTTCCTGCCCCTTTTTCCTAGTGTTTACTACTTAGTGTTGTTGCTGTTGTTGTTGTTGTTGCTGTTGTCGCTTTGAGCTTTTTATGCTTTCGTATGCTGCACATTGATTTACTGCTCAATTTTTGTTGTTGCTCCTGCTTCATTTGCATTTGTTATTTGATGTATTTTCTGTTAAATCTAACTTGTAATTCGTTTCGCTAAGTTTCGTTTTTTAGTTGATTTTTTGTTGTTTTTGTTGTATTTGTATTTGCTACGTAATTAGTTGAGTTGTTGTTTTGTTGTGTTTGTTTGACTTTTCCTTAACTTAAAGTTAGTTCTGCTAGGTTGAGTTTTAGTGTTGTTAGTTTTGTTGATATTTCACTGAAACGCGAAAATTACAACTTGTTTTCTCTTTTGGTTTGCTTTTGATTCTGTTTGCCTTTGACTTTTTTTTATTATCGATCAAGTTTCAATCGCTGGCATCTCAAAGTTATGGCTCTTTATGCTAATATCGTAGGCCATCATTGGGTTAGCTGAAAGGCTATAAAAAAAAAAACAAATAATAATTCATTAATATTTAGAAACTGTGCGCAAATCAATAAAATCAAGGATTTCGTGTGTATATATAATATATAAAAACATAAAACATGTCCCAGCTGATTAATACAAATTAAATAAACAATTTTCTTCAATATACATTCTTATTTTTATTTAATTCAATTAATTTCTTTATGGATTTTTTGATAAGTCTTAGAAGCTGTATTTGTTTGATATATTACTTCTTATCAATCGCTCAATATTTTATTAATATTATAAATTGTTTATATTTTGAATTATTTTTATTGAGAATTGCTTTAATCGATTTAAGGAACACAATTTTGATTTCATAATTTTGGATTATGAAATCAAGTTAATAAACATTATCTAATTGGACTTCTGGAAACATAAGTTTCCGTAAATATTTCTGAAAATTGCTAAACTGCAGCACATTAATTTTTTGCATATTTAGAAATGATTTATAACGCGCATTTTGTACATTTTTATCTGTCGATTTTTTTTTGAATATATTTCTGAAGCACGCACGCTCTAAATGTTAATGTATACAATATCTTATGGAATGAAAAACTATATAGACGTATACCTCAAATGAAGTCGCAACGAATGGGCACTGAGAGAACTACTACAAATGATGACGAATGCGATGATTGTTGTTGTGGTATTTGTTGATAATGAAGATTAAAGATGATGATGTGAAATGTGTTTTGTGCAATTGCAAAACTACTAATCGAATATGTACACAATGCTGTACAAACGATGGCTGCCTGTGGCTCGAAATTGTTGTTTGTTAATAACAAAAACCGATTTTCATTTTAGTTTTGCTTGGCACCGGGGCTATCGAAATTTATAGACGCAACACAGCATCAACTTTTGTATATAGTACAATATAGCTAAAGATACATATATGTGTGTATTTGTGTGTGTATGTATGTGCGGCAAGTGAGCAACGTCAAAGGCCAACAGCGAAATTCTCAATGGCGCGCCGCATTATGAGTAGGAGGCGCCTGCAGGTTGCTACGCTGCTCAGCTGTTGCCCGGTGGCAGCCACACGCTGCAAAAACACTCGCTGCGTAACTGTTCACTCTTCAGCGAATCGCAGCACTCGTTGGTTTTTTGTTTGCCCGTACGTATGCCCGATGGTAGTAATAATATATTAGAAATATTACATAGCAGCACACAAATGCCGTGCAAAGCAATCGCAAACTTTTCATTTTTCTTGCTTATGCATTTGGTCGAAAAGTTCTTTAGCCAACTATCTCTGTTATTGTTGTTGTTTTTTTATTTAGTTGGTTTGCTGTGATCTTCTGTGGATTTGGCAAGTAGTTTTGTTTTTTTTTTCTTACTGCCTCGTAATTATTTATGTTGCTCTGCTATTGGCTTTTGCTTTTCTTAAGAGATGTGTGTAATTTGTGCGGCTGGGCCATGTGTTAATCATATTTGTATATTTATTTTTTTTTATTTTTCAGTTTTTAAGTCTTCTTGCCTTTGTATATTTTGGATGTGTCATGAAAAGCATTTTCAAAACAAGTAAATAATTTAAATTTGTTAAAATCGCATACACAAAGGCTTTAGGTTTTTTTTTATTATTCTTATAGTATTATGAATATTTTTATATCTGCAATGCCATCGTATTTTATAGAAAATTTATATAAATAATATTTTATACTCAGAAATGTGAAGCAGTTTTTTAATTGTTTAAAAAATATGCAGAGACAACGTTTTCAAGTGCTTGAAAAATTTCAAAAGTCAGCTAACAGAAGTGGCAGTAACATTGAAACAGAAAGAACAAGCAACAACCGCATCAATGGACAGGAAATTTGCGCTTAACCCATATTGCGTATACGCCATGTGGCTGCCACAGAATTTTTTTGGGTATTGCGATACCGTTACTGGGAAGGTTAAATCACAGTTTCCAGCGGAAATTGTTTGTTTGGAAATTCTTTACTCTGTTGCAAATAATTTACAATTTTATTGTAACAGCACAATGCGAACAAGATGCAAGATACAAGAGGGACACCAAATGAAAGAGACAGGATAAAAGATAAACAGGGAAGACAAAACGGATGCTGCACATTGACAGGCTTATCACATGGTTGAATGAAATTTATGAGCGTGTGGCAAGAGATTGGCTAGTAGCAAGGCTTAAAAATCTACCTGCTAACAAAGAAAACTATAAAGTTTTGAATTTACTAAGAAATCTATTACTACTAAAGCTGTAATTTTATTTATATTATCAATTTAGTTAGATTATTTCAAGTGCCACATATTTAAGGCTCTTAGATGAAAGTTTTCCTAGCCAGAGAACTCTTTTAAAAATATGGAACGCTCTTTATAGTATAAATTTTACTTTTATTCGAGTTTTAAAAACAGATCACATCAAAAAATTTCCACATCTGTACTTACGAATTCTTCTATTCGATAAATTTCCAATAACAAGATGCTGTTATTAGTACACAAATGTATATATTATAAATATTTATACCATTTATAAGGCTGTATTTTGATGATGAGAATCGATCAAATGAACATGATTCTTATTAAATTGCAGCTCTATCTCAGTCTGTTCCACATAGGTATTCATAAAACTACCGCAGGCATTTCGGCCACTTTTTCTATTATTATTTTCTTTTTTTTTTCTTTTTTTTTTTTGTTGGCACTCTGCTCTGCTTCTCGGTTTATTGTTCTCTCTGCGGCTGCCGTAGAAGCGAAACGAAAGCGAACGAAATTTTCAAATTTGAATTCTTCTAAAGCTTTTGTTATAAATAGCAAAATACACACACCGAGCAGAGCTGCGCTGAGATTAGGGGGAAGGCTTGCGGAGCAGCAGCGGAGTGGAATGTTGCCAGTTGCCTGCGTTACGGTTTGCTGTCTCTGGCTGCCAATGTTATTTTGTTTAAACATTTATGATGATGAAAACACACGCATCGCATCGCATCCCATCCCATCCCATCGCATCGCATCGCATCCCAGTGCATGGCATCTAGTTGTATTCGCACTTGGGCAACATTTACTGCTCTGTGTGTTCAAAATATTTAATTATGCTGTAGAAATTTTTAGTGATCGTCGTGGCGAAAGAAACCGTAGCATAAACAACTTGCCAAACACCTAAATGCTACAACTAATTTTTTCTTTCTTCAGAATTAAAACTTTAACTAAAAGCGAATTCAAACTTCTGCAGCTGCTAATTGATTTAATTTATGGCAACATTGCACATTATGCTATGAATTTATAGTTTTAGTCTACATAAGGTGGAATGATAACTGATTTATGCTTTAATAACTCGAAAATTGAAAATGTCTATTTCGATTTCGTTTCATATCAAAGAAGTCTTCAATAAAAACTGCTAATTTTTAAAATATAAAATAAAATGATTGTCTTTTGCCGACATGGATTTAAAATACATTAATATGAAATGCACGCAATTTATTTTCCATTTATAATTTCTAAATTAAAGTTTAGAAAGTTGGCTTTTAATAACTTAAAAAACAATTTGATGGTGAACAAACAACCTATTTAGTAAACAACATTTGTAAATAGGTTGTTCAAGTAAATTGTTTTGAACAGATTACTAGAATTGTTTTACATTTTACAAAATGTTGAAGCATAACACAAACTTTTGGCTAAGACGTCTTAACATTAACGGTTCAAGTGCAAGTCAGCCGAGTTAGATGCTTGCCCAGGCCAGCAGCTGTGTTTTTAACTTTATCACAGAGCTCTCTCGAGCTGGGCTGATAAAAGCATTTACGTATGCGCAGTTATTTATAAACAAGCAGCAGCCGCATGTATCATTGTTATTTTAAAAATTGCTGGCTGCCAACGACCAAATGAAAATAAATAAAATTCGCTTTGGTGAAACAAAAAAGAAAATAACAACAACAACAAGAACAACAACAACAGCAACAACAAGAGCAAGTAGATGAAATGAAGAGAAAGAATACTCGTAATAATGTTGAGCTGTATTTTAGGTGCTTTGGCAAAGTCTATTAAATTTTTTTTTTCCTTTCTTTTTTTTTGCAAGCAGAAAGTATCTCTGTCCCTGGTTCCGATTCTGATTCTGTTGCTGTTTCAGTTTTTTGCTGCCTGCCTGCTGCTGGCCGCTGTCTTGGCCAACAAACGAAAATTAAATAATAGTCCACTGACTGACGTCGATGTCGATGTGGATGTGGATGTCGATGTCGACGTGGATGTAGTTGTAGATGGGGGCCGACTGACAGTCGTCAGTGTCGCCAGTTCTTGAGTGCGTTTTGCATTTTGTTTGTTTTGTATGTATGTATGTGTGTGCGTGTGTGTATGTTTTTTTTTTCTTGTTTTCTGTTTTTTTGTTTTTCTTTTGGCTGCATTTACTTTTCGTTTTAGTTGAGAAACGCGACTGCATTTAAATCAATCTGCACTGCACTCTCGTCCACGCACACTAACTAAATCACACACTCACACACACTTATCAACATTCACACACACACAGACGCACACATAGACAGCGATACGCAGCGTTCAGTTTTTAGGTATTTTTAGCATATTTTTTCGTACAACGCGCACTATTCGTATATTATGTGTTTTAGAAGGCAGGCAACACATTCTCTAAACTGAAATTATTTATAGGTTCACATAAATTAAGTATTAACACCGCAACAGCCTTCTAGCTACTGTAGTTATTGCTCTTTTGGGTTCTTGTTCAGCCTTTACATATTTACTGAATACGCATTGCAGGGTATTTTATTATTTTTATTGGGTAGTTTTGCTCTATCGATTGATGTGAATGGAATGCTAATGAATGTGTTAATCTACTTATTTGAATTAAATGAAAATATTCACATATTTAATATATTTTTTTTTAATTTAGTACATTTTTGGATATTTGTTTTACTGAAATTTGTTTTTAAATTTGTTACAGATTAACTAATATTCAAATATATTTGATAACTTTGCATTTCTTATCATTTGTTGAGGACTGCATTTTTAGTTATTTATATGCCTTTTAGTATGACTATTTAGTCATACATAATATATAACATTTTCATATTTTTTTTATCAACTTATATATGTTAATTTACTTGGCTCACTTCCACATAGCTGCTAATAGCTGCAGCAATAAATTATGTTCACTATTTTATTTCAAACAAATCTCTCGAATTATATTTGAAAGTTGCCTTAATTAACACAAATTTATCTATGGGTTTTAATTGTAGTTTAAAATTTATTAGTTGAATTTATATTCACTTATTGGAATTATGGCGTTTGCTATTTTCACCTATATTGTTTTATAACTTATTTAACGCATCGAAACTTTTCACACACACACCTACGCACATGCAAAGTCAGACACGCACATACACACACATACACACACACGCACACAGATGCGAATTGAATAACTCAGAAAAATTGTTAAATACAAAAAAATTGGTGAAAATTTTTGTGTTTGGCCGCACACACACGTTAAAAATAGCAAAAGGCAAAGGCGTCGCTGAGCAAAATAATGTTGAGAAAATCCCGTGCCTTGAAACGTTTTTAGTTCCAAACGGCGCTGCGCAGCGTCGCTGACAGCTGGCAACGCGTACGGCAACGAATGGAAATGACAACGACAACAGCGACGACGACGACGTCGACGATGGCGATCACAACGACGACAACGACAACGACGACGATGTCGAGTTATGAGCGAGAACACCGAACGGAACGCACGAACGGCGGCCAACGACTGACGAACGATCTGTTGTCGGCAATGGGAATGGAAATGGGAATGGGAAAGGCGATCGCTGAACGGCTGAACGGCTGATCGTTGAACGCGCAGTAATATCCGAAAATCGAAACGGCAGTAAAAAAAAGTCGTTCTTGCCTAGACACAAAACTTCTTGGGCCTCATATGTGTTTCGTATGCGCCCAGTGAAACTAACTGTGCTCAGCAGGCCGTGCGAAGAAGAAGTCGTTGCGACATTTAGCGACACGCGGACACGTCCAAACGCCAAACGTTCGCAAAGCGAAAAGAAAACGCCTCGCCAAACAGCTCTCGCAAAACGTGTGCGAGCATTTTTTCTGTTGGGTTCTTTTCTATTTTTTTTGTCGGGGATCCGCTGAATTCATTTTACGATCGCGCGACTGGAAAGCAGCAGGGCGACAAAGCATCAAAGCGACAAAGAGGCATTTAGCAATGCTTGTGTTCATTCGGGATGCGTTTGATCTCTCACTCTCTTTGTCGCTCTCTTTCGTTCTGTGCTGAACAGCTGTTGCTAATTGTTGGCTTTGTATATGTGTGCAAATTTTGGGCATAAATTAAAATGCCCACTCGATGATAATAGACATAAATATATGAATGAATGGCCGGTGGCATTCACCAATCGAATACACAAACACACACACACAAATACATACATATATTGTATACTAAAACGCCTCTGTTTGCCTTGCCAGGTAATTGGCTAAATGACAGGCAGGTAATGTGGGCTCTGAGTCAGAATATATGTGAAACGGGCAACGGCAAATATGATGGACAACAACTTGACTGGGGAGTGGTTTTTTCAATTTATTCAAGTCTATGGCCAACATGACAGCGGTGTGAATTATAGTGAATTATAGTGAATTATGGCGGCGACGAATAAGCAATAAACAAATCAATAAAATTGTAATGCAAAGACAAATTAATTTAAACACTGTCAATTGAATGGTTAAATGAGTTAGTTAGCCTTGATGGATGCAGTTAAATGAACAAATTAATGGATTTTCATAACTAAACAGTTATTACTCAGCTAATAACATGAATTCTAGCTGCTCACATGTGTGCACCACTCTGTTGTATGTGTGTGTGTGTGTGTGTGTTTTGTGTGCGTGTGCAGCAAATGCAATTACCCCATAGAAAGCGTGCCATTAAATATGTAAGCCACAAATGCTGTTAATACTTTGCCATTGGCTTCTTCGTGTGGTAAACACTTTAAGCGGACAGCTCCTAACTGTAATTCCCTCGAGTTAAGGACCCACCACCAGCAGCACACTCCGGATATGCAGCACGCAATAGAGCGATCCGAGAGACGCAATTCGCTTTTATCTCCTTCTTGTTTTTTCTTTCTTCGTGCCGCTTGGCTGCACGTCACAAGCCATTTAATGAAGTTTATATATGGAATGCTCCTGAGTAATCAGGTTATACAATTTCGAAATTAAAAAAAAGGAAACATATATAGATGCCTGTTGTTGTTGTTGTTGTTGCTGTTGCTGCTTCTACCTTGCCTGTTGTTGGCAAAGTTCTTTTGGAGACTTGTAAATATTTCATGAAGTTTGCAAAGTTAAAAGTTAGAAAGACTGAAATGTAATTAAAATTGTTTGCGTAAAGATCAAAAAAGGACAACTGCTATTTGTTTCTTAAGTAAGCATAGAAAATACTTTATTACAAAAGCTTGAATTAATTGGCTATTTACTATTAAAGCTTAAATTAGCAAAGTTGTTGCCTTTCAAAAGCCCACTAAATTATTTATAAAAATAGGTTTAATAATTTACAAAAGACTCTATGGAAACTGCATCAGTAATACAAATTGTGCTCTGTGTGCTAACATGTATTGTTTGTAATTAATTTATCTATCCAAAAAGTATAAAATTTTATAAATTTAGAAATTTACAGGAATTTAAATGTCAAGCAATTTACAAGTGGGTAATTTGTATAAAAAATCGTTATAAAGATATTTTGATAGTTTTTAATTGAAAGTATTATTCCAATGCCGAAACCAATTCCCGTTTGATATCCTGGTTTTAGTATATTATCTCGACTTATTTCCTTATTTACTTCATATGGATATCTAGGAATTAATCGACTTATTCTGGCTGTTTGTCGTTGTATACATATTTAATATGTAAATAGGTAGAGGAGGGTGGAGGTGTGAGCGAGCCGTCAATTTCCATAGCCTGCTCCAGCCAGACAAATATGACAAACGATTGGCGAGTGGGTGGGTGGATGTATTGGTGGGTGGGTGACACAGGTAGCCAGGATGTCAAGTTCTGTTTCTGTGTCACTTTTGACCTGTTAGCTGTCCGCCTGCCTGTCAGGAAGTGTCAGATGTCGTGGTCTGAATTTGTGAGCATACTATAAATTTATAATTGCTACATAAAAAAATGTACACTCAATTAGAGTGCAAGTAAAGAAATGCGATAAAAATTCATTATATGTATATATATATATATATGTATTTATATGGCCATGGATTGCTCATCTGAGCAACTCAAATTTGATTTGTACTTTGGCCTTCCGTTTGGGGTTTCAACTGCCACGTGCCTGCAATTCAAATACTACTCAATTTTCAATTTTCCTCTTGCTAAATTATGAATTTAAATGTTTTTATAATTTTATTTTGATAGAATCTGGCACACATATACATATGTATGTGTATGTTTATATGTAATGTTTTTCTTTTCAGCCAACAACATTCCTCGCCATATCTTCTTCCAATTTTGTAAACTTTTAATTTGTTTTTAAATTTTTCTCAGAAAATTCCATGAATCACAGAAACACAAAGAAATCTTTTGACGAACCATGAAATGTATTTCGTCAGTTCCCAAAAACAAATCAGCAATCAGAAATCAGCAGGCAGCCGTGTTGTGATCAGACATCAGACGTCGTTTTGACTCCACGTCGATACCATGTGGGAGGTCAGCTGGTGTAAATGCTGTCCAAATGGAATAATGATACCAACTCACTCACAGTTTGATCGATGCGAAATTTATGTTAAATATGCGCCAGAGTTGAAAGGCCAAGAAAATTTGTATTTATCTGAATGATGAGACAAATTGCCAGCAAGTTTGTTTTGCTGGAAAAGTGAGTTGATTTTACGACTTTGAAGTCATCATTAAAACATGCCAACATATCTAAGGAATATCTCTGGAATTTAAGCACGTCGTAAACTAAGAGCTAATATTATAATAAATAATTGGTTTTTATATCAACTTGAGTAACAGAAATCAGTTGCTTAGGAAAAGTAAGAAGCACAATAAATAATGCATTCAAATAACGAATAAAAATCGCAATCATTGTAATTTTTACTTAGAATTTATATTACTGCTGATTCAGTTTACTAGCCAAATTATCGATTAAGAATTCGATTTTCAAGATGAATAATATGCTATAAATAAAAACACATAGTTGTGGGCCAAAATGAAGTGCTTTTCAGCCCAATGACAATGGCAACTACTTGAAATCAGGCCAAGTTGCGATGGCGATTTATGCAGCACTTGAATTGAAATGCAAAAAGGACGCACTTGGGAAAAATCCGATATATGTGAATATAATGAAATGCTTACGCATATGCAGAGTGTGTGCGTATGTGTGTGTGTGTGTGCTTGTAGTTTTTATTGTTTCTGTCAAATACAAAGGGATTGAAAGCTAACACACACACACACAGTCACACACACTCAAACACGCTGACTGCAGCGGGTGGCATAACAATAAGGAAAACAGCGAACAACGAACAACAACTTGAAGCTGTTCTAAGTGAATACACACACACACACACACACTCACGCTATCTTTTTCATATACATATCTATCCTCTATATATATATATATTTATACATATTTAGTTAGGAATGTCCTGTGGACTTGGCCGCTGTGATTGGCGCGATAAGCACAAAATCCGCAAGACAAAAGCTGAGAAAAAATCGACAACAACTTTCACGTTAAGTGTTTATAGGATAATGTGTATAATGCGCATGTATTTCGATCTGTGTGTGTGTGAATGAGTGTGAGCCAAAAGATTACAACAACAGGCAGGCAATAACAATAACACTTAAGGGCCAAAGCCAAGCAGGGAAACAAGCCAAGTTTAGTGTAAAACCGCTGCTGCCTGCCTGTCCGTATCCAGCTGTGATGACAACAGCAAGAGGAGGAGTGAGAGGGAGAGAGAGAGAGAGAGCGAGAAACCAGCGTAACTATATCGAGGAAACTGGGCAATGAGGACAGCACTGGCTGCGGATGTGCAAGGACTATGCCGAAATTTGTTTAAACCAAATTTGAAATTGGGTTACTCTCGAGTGTTATATAAAGTCCTGGGAAGAATAACATGTGTAGCATGGTTGCATACGGCATGAGTATGAGTGTGTGTGTGTGTGTGTGTCATACACATAAATCACAGCAACAACAAGCACACAGCGTATATGCAACGCCGAGTGTGGCACGCACTAAGCGACAACACACCCCAAAGTCAGGGCGGGCATATGAATCACTTTTGGGCAACAACACGACAGGAGCAGGTCAAAGGCCATTGCAAATGTAAACTTCAAGAAGGCCAAATTCATTTTATACTCATGGCTACAAATAAAAAATGAAATTGGGGAAATAAACTAGTGAAATTGCAAGCGTACAATAAAATTTACAACTCGCTGAAAGAACGGAAATGAAACAATTTGAAAACTGAAAACAGTTGGATACTTTTTGCTCATTCCTGACAATTCCGCACTAAATAACATAAGTAATTTTATCATTATTTTTTTTTATTATTATTATTTATTATTGTTTTATGCGTTATTTGAAAGTTGGTAAATAGCTATTTGTGATACTCTTTTTTTTAAAGGTAATTTTAAGGGATTGTAGTTTGCGTAATTACGTAAAAAAAGAAGAGTTCAATTTGTGAGATATTCACAATCATCAATTTAAGACTAGATTATTGAGTAAATCTTATTCTTATTAGTATTCTTAGGATTCTCAATGCACTGCGACCTATTTGATCTATCTGGCCTCCATCAATTCTAAGTATCTTTTTTTGGTTAGAGTTTAAATCACATTTTTCTATATTTACACATCAACAAGACACATAAATAAATGCATACATCAAGATTTGGATTCGGGGCAACTGTTTGTCAAACTAACTCGACTGGAGTATTTCGACTATATATTCTGTGATGAATTTTCCAATTTCGTTTTGCTTCTAGTTTTTCTTCTTCTATTTTTAATTTTCGTTTATTTGATCAGACAGGCCACAGAGCTTTCTACTGTCATCTCGTTTTTTGCTCAACCTGCATTTTTTATGCAGTTTCTTTAGTTAACATGTATGTCACAGTTGCTCTGCCTTAAAAAACAGAAACTGTTGCAAACCACAAAATTCAAAAAAAAAAAAATTCGTATGTCAGTTAAAACCGCAAATCTTAGCCAGCGGCGTTGCAAAGGCCATGTGCAACAAAAAACAGGCAAACAGATAAATAGACAAGCTGGGTGCACATTCAATTTAAAATTTCCTGTGCTCTCCGCAAATGCAAGGACACTGGACACTGTAGCCTGGCGTTGACGTTGCCGTTGACGCTGACGCGGACGAAATGACAAACAGGAGCCGCACACTGTGAGAGAGGGCAAACTGTGCATAGTGCACACGGGATATCCGTTTCCGTTCTAACAAGTGCCACCCCAAAAACAGACAACATCCACTTAAACACACACTCACACACACAAACACACATATACACACACAAGCACAGTGTTGCAATGAAGCGCATTTTGCATTAGCTTCCGGTGCTCGCACACCGCAAAATACCAAAAGCAACAGTCACAACACACAAACAAACACACACACACACTTACACACACACTGTCTCGCATGTACAGAGAACATACACAAACACATGTAAAATTGAAATTGACATAAACAGAGACACAGTTGCTTGATTGTGCGGCTTGTGTGACTGTTGCTGGCTATAAAAATGTACATAACACTCATACGCCCTGTGGCACCAGTAACAACAACACGAGACAAATAAGTGTGCACCCCGCCCCCTACCCTTACCCACATGATAGACAGCAGGAACAGCTGCAGCAGAAGGAATGAGAGCTGTGTCACATACATATTCATGTATGTATGTGTCGCAAGTCTTCGCCTCAAAATCTTTGTTATTTCGATTCTTTTTATCAGAACGAAACTAATTTCATCAAATATTCATAAGCTGAAAAGGAGTTTGTGTGTATGAGTGTGTCAGTGTGTGTGTGGATGAATTTACAACAGCATTCTGCACTTCAATTAGCTGTGATTTAAATATAGCCCAAGCAATATCGACTTATGAATCAGAATTGTATTGTACACAGAAATAGAACAGGTAAATCGAAAAACAAATTGTAAGATTGGAATTATTAATACACAAAGTTAGCTATTGTTTAAATTCACCTATGTATAGAAAAGATAGCTGGGGAATATAAACTTGTTGCTAAAGATGTCTATATAGTACGAAATATTAAAAAAAAAAATAATAATCGAATAAATTAGAATACACATTTTTAACGAAACGTATCTAAAATTAAATGAAGTTGGCTTTTTTATTGCTTTCTCATCAACATACATTAAGCTTAACGTTTTTAAAAACATGAAAGTCAAGATTAAAGGAGACTTGAACCTCTTAATTTATTCAACATTCTCTCGAGTGAAAAAATGGAAAATATATATTAGATATCAAAGGTAAATATCTCATAACGGCACAATCCAAAACTTTCTTACAAACTACAAACTCTTCGACTTGATATGAATTAAATGCACTGAGCGTTACCAGAAAATGCCGCCAATTTCAGTGGCTATCATTCCCAAAAGCCATAAAAAGTAAATAAATAGACATGTCACACGTTTTACAGCTCATCCAATGTCAAATGCAATCCAATTGTCGCGCTTGTATATTGTACATAAATAAGTATATTTTTAGTGGATGCGAGATTCACAATTTGTATATATATACGTTGGTACTCACATATATATTTATTTCTAAAGGTATTTATTTATATTTTGCTCATTCGCTCATCAGCTACTTGTGGATTCTTTTGTTATTGTTGGTTCGCCCAGTGCTCAATGCAATCGCCTAACAAATGTAAAATTCTCTGATTTATTGTTAATTATTTTACGAATATCGAAAAATTTTGTTGTTTATAATATCGAAGAATGTTGGCTTTAGCTTTAGCGAATGGACGAAGTTAAGTTAATTGTTTTCTATGCGTGTTTTTGTAGAATTTTTCACTAGTTGTGTTTTGTATTATTCTTCTTTGTTTTTTTTTGTTTTTGGTATTTTACGCGCGCGTTCGTTTCGTTTGGGTTGTTGGTTCGTTTCACACTAAGCGACCGAAAATCATTGAAATTTCCTACTCAAGCGAAAATGTTTCTGTCTGCTCCGACAGCGACGCAGCGCAGGAAAAACCCCGAAAAAAAATAAACTCGCGTGTAATGTTTTTTTTTTGTTTCAGCTGCAAGGAGGGAACACTTAAAGAGAGTAGATGAACAGAGAGAGAGAGAGAGAGAGAGTAGGAGAGCGTTTCGAGCGCTAATGGCTAGCAATGAAAAGCTTTTTCTTCTTCAGTTCTTTGTTTGTTTATTTGTTTTTGTTATGGCGCGAACCAAAGTTGCCAGACTGCCTCAATACCAATATGGCGTATGCGTAATGCGGTTGTTTAAAACGCTAAACGATTGTGTCAGTGTGTGTGTCTGTGTGTGTTTGCCGGGGAGATATTTTTAGGGAAGGAGGCAACGTTTTCCTAATGTTTAGAGCTCATAGTTGCGGTTATGTCTGCGGAAGGCCGGATTTCGTTCACAGAGCTTTGTCGGGAATTAAAATATTGTAGCTGCCTCCCTCTATGTGTGTGTGTGTGGGTGTGTGTGTGTGGGTGTGCGCGTGTACGTGGAATCACAATTACTTATTTATATACATACACTTCTGACCAGCATGAAATATAGACGATGGGCGTCTAAGGACTCTTGAGATAGGTTTTTCTTTTCACAGCACCAGGACAATTTCCTCAATTTTCTACTTCGCTGCTTGTTATGGGGGCTTGAATTTTGAGCAGTGAATGAATATTGAATCTCTTGTTGAGCAATAAGGAGACTCCTTTGTCAACAGAGCAACTTGAGTTTATTGTCAAGTTTTATTCTACAGCTCGAGTTGCTCTGTAAATAATTGGAAACGGTGCGTATAACGTATATCGAGTAAGCATTAAAATATTATTCTGAAGCAAAGAACCATGTTTTCTTTAAAAGTATTAATAGTTAATAACTGTGACATCAAATTGTTGCATATATAGCAGCAATTTTACATCGATGCTTGAGTAACAGCTAATACAAAACTAACAATTTTAGCTGAATATTCAACTTGTTTGATTGCAAGTCCATCTCACTCAAAACCAATAACAATTTAGGTAAATAAAGTTTGTGTGGAATTTGTTGTGAATGCCTCGAGTTAAGCTCGAACTAAGTCCATAATGCAGGGAAGACAGTTCATCATGTTTAACCTTCGTGACGGACGCTTTGGACCTTGAATTATAGATTAATTACATTCGGAAACGAAAGTTGAGGGTAGCTGCGGGGTGCGCCGACCACTATGATGTTTTAACAATAAAAACCCTTTTCAAGGATTCGCCAGGCCACTGTCATCCACACACGCACACACACATGGATAACTTTTATGTGTGAGTGTGTGTGTGTTTGAATGCTTGTGTGTGTGACATCTACAGGTAGCCGCAGCAAAGATATTCATAAACACTGTCCCGCTCTACCCCACAGTTTGTTTCGATTTTCTAACGAAATCGAAACTCTACACTGCAAAAGAGAACTGCCGACAGTGCCAGCTGAGAGAGAGAGAGCAACATGAGGAGAGTGAGAGCGTAGGAGAGAAAGTGGAAAATGCGCCATAGAAATGCATTTGCATTGCATGAAGCTGCATGGCAACGAGCACAAAAAAAGTCTTTGTTGGTGGAGGAATCTTTTTGGCTTACGTTTTTTTTTTTCTTTAGTTGTTGGTTCTTCTTTGTTCGACTCAATCTCAAATTTTCACCGCGCTTAATAATTCATGACAAATATTTGAATGCACATACACATTGCCACACAACCGCACCATGCGAACACACGCAGCGCGTAACTGACACAGCAACAACGAAAAAATTTGTTGTGTGCTTTTAGGCGCCCGCAGGACCAGTGTCAATCTGAACTGTCCTTTGCCAACTGAAGGCAGGCCACAAAGGTTTGTGTTAGCTTTAAAGCGCCGCCGAAACGATTGCACTTGAAGCTTCCACTGCTGACCAAGTTTTGGCTCGGTCTTCGTCGGCTTTCGGCTCTGTGTGTTCGTGCCTGTGTATGTAGGCCAAAACAGAAACGAGCCTCCTTTTTATTGAATTTTTGCGCGCACGCACGCAGCAGATTGAGCTTTCAGGCAATGCTAGCAATGTGTGTGCGCGAGAGGTGAAGTGGACAGTAAAAGCTGCAGCGTATGCTTGCGGTAAATTGCAAGGCAACATAGTTGTAAACAAATCATTAAATCGTATCGAAAGCGCCGCAAATAATTTGATGGAATGGTAACTCAGGTTTGCTTAGTGGTATGTGGTTATGTGTGTGTGTGTGTGTGGCTGTGCTTGCGGCAAGCTTTTAATTCCTCTTAAATGGCTTTCAGTGATGTTATAAATTTGAAATATTTGTTGTAATATTTATATTAATGATTTAGGTAACAGGTACGTAAGTCTATCAGATATTGAATCTATGCAATATATATGATACTTTCTTATTATTTTTATAGTTTATTTTAAACATTCATCTGGACTAAGGCTTTATTCTTTGAAATAAGAACTTCTCTTTGAAAAGCGCCCCCTATCAAATAAAATTGGCAAAAGCTCCTTTACCCCCTCCCCGTACTATTACTAACACAATGTAAACAACTATTGCACAAAAGCTTCGCAGCACATAACACAGCAACAATGATAACAAACTTTGGGCAGAGCAGAACAGCAAGCAGCAAGAGCTTTTAATAAAACAAAAACAACAACAACAAATACAGCACGAAATATTTTGCGTGTATTTTTGTTTGCTTAGCGCTTTGTTTATTTTGAGAGCAGTTGCAGTAGCTACTGAGCAACTGTAGCTGTTTCAATGTTCACTGAGAGTTGGAAACCCATTTTAGGTGGATTTGAGCACACACACATAGTAAATACAAATACACATTGGACTAGGATTGATAATGTTTAATAGGGGATAAGTCGTATTGAAAATATATTGTTGCTTGCAGGCAGGTTTCATCGAATGGAGTAATAAAACAGTGCTGCGAAACATTGTAAGCAAAATATGAGCATATAATAATTATAAATCAATTTTAAAAATAAAAATAGTTTTTAAAAATGCAATATTAATTATTAAAATTTTAAATTTAATAAACATTAGCTATTTTTTTGTAAGCGTTCAGTTATACTGATTTTGAGTCGGGACCACAGTAAATCAAATTTTTGTTAGTCCGTCGACGACGTCGTTGGTTTCGTCGTTTCTGCTTTGTGTCTCTGTCTCTTTGCATTTTGTAGCGCGCAGTTGCCGTGGCTCTGCTGTTGTTTCTCAGCCAGTGTGTGCCTGCCTGTGTGAGTGTATGTGTGTGTATTGTTTGTATTATTTGTTGTTCGCTCGCAGCAACAACAACAATAACAAAAGTTGTGCTCGTGTTGTTGCCAGATGAAAGTGTGTGTGTGTATGAGTGTGTGTGCTTATGCGAGTGAGCGAGAGAGAGAAAGAGCAGCGTTTTGTGCGTTGTTCTCTGTTTGCTATAGACGTCGCACAGTAGAACAAACTCAATAAGTTTGAATTGAAAATTTAAAGTTCGAAACAGTAGCACAACTACGATCACTTATCTAAATTTAGTAATTAAAATATAGTGTTTTATTAAAAAATAAAAGGTATTAAAATTAGAATTTCAGAGATAGAAAAAGTGTTATTAACTGAACAGAATTAATAAGCATTTTAGTCATCGCCTAATATTGAATTTTTTGTAACACTTTTTTTAAAAACAAAATATATAATTTATGCAAAAACAAAATTGTTTGCGACCCACTGTACGTCTCGGCCGCTGCCTGCCGCTGCTGCTGCTGCTGCTGATGTTGTTGTTGTTGTTGTGTTCTACTGTAGCTGATAGATACTGAGTATCCGAGTGTGTTTAGTCGCTTTCGTCGCTTGAAACGTGAAACATACGACAACAGAAAACGAAATTGAAATTGCAACTTTTTGTACGTTACGTCAGTCCGTAGCTGTTGTTTATTGTCACAGTCGCCGTTGCCGTCACAGTTGCCATCGCCGTCGCCGTCACAGTCGCAGTTGCAGTCGTCACCGCATCGGACACTTTTTGGCGCCGTTTTTCAGTGCGGCACTGGCAGTACCTTAAGAAAATAACCGCGCTTTAAATTTTTGCTAGTGAACCGTTTTTCTTTTTTCAAACGTTCACACTGGATGCTGAAAACAGCCGAGAACAGGTAAAATAAACAAAATAAAAAAAATATTCAACTGGAAATTGAAATTGTTTTCGAAATAGTAAAATAAAAAGCACCACAGCAACAGCAACTATAACAATGCCTCTGGCCAGATAAGCAACAACAATTCAACAACAAGAAAAATTCTATATGGCATAGTGTAACTGTTTGTGTGCCAATGTGGTCGCTGTGAACGTGTGTGTGTGTTTGTGCCTTTTGTTGCTGCTGATGCCTTGCCATACTGTTGTTGCTGCTGCTGCTGTTGTTCTTGTTGTTGTTGTTCTATCTAACAAAGTTATTGCCGTTGGTTTCGTTGCTGCTGCTGCTGCTGCTGCCATTGGACAGGGGCCGCGGTGTTTGGGGCAGAGGGATAGCCGGGTATTTCTGCAAGTTTTGTGTGTGTTTTGTTAGCTTTAGAAATATTCTTTTTAGTTGTTTTTTTGTTTTGTGTTTTCTTGTTTTGCACGTTGCTGTACTTCTTGTGTAATGTTGCTGTTGTTGCTGAATAAATACATATACATATATACATACACACAGAGATATACAAAAACTTAATAACTAAATACACATGCACATATTTTCGAAAAACGTATTTTATGTTAATAGAAAAAACACAATTAATATTACTGGGTAGTTTTTTGTTTGCCATCTCTACTTGGCAATACAATAAGAACAACAGCAACAGCAACAGCAATTACAACAACAACAAGCACTGCGCAGGCGGTACAATAACACTAAAGCAGCAAGCAGGCAGCAGAAGCAACAACAACAAAATAAAGTCTCGCTACTCTGCTGCTGCTTCTGCGTCAGCGACGCTGGCAACTGTTAAAAGCGAACAAACAAAACTAACGAAAACAACAAAAACAAATGACGAATAATACAGAACATACGACAGCGACAGCAACAGCAGCAGCTCAAGCAGCAATGGCAATAACAAAAGCAACGTCAACAGCAACTACAACAACGACAACAACAACAATAACGATAACAACAACAGCCAGAACTGAAACACGCGCGCAGCGTTGAAGATGATAATGAAGTTGCCAATGTTGATAATAATGATGATGACAAAAACAACATAACAACTGTGTCACACATCTAGTTATAAATTTTCGATTTCTCAATGTACTCAAAATTGTATTTAAAGATTTTTCAATTTTGAAATATTAGGTTTTATTATTTAAAAAGACTTTGTTTTCAATTGACAGTTTATTGATACAATTCAATATCAGATACTGACATTGTCATTCAGACCACTGTGCGCACGTTGTTATTGTGCAAAACTGGTGGTCTTAACGCAAGGTGCTCTCAAAGTGGCGGGAAAATTTGTTAAAGATTTTAGCGACATTCGCAAAGGAGAGTAAAATACACAGAGAGAGAGAGAGAGAGTCAATGTGATTGATGAAAATAGAGAACGGTATATGAAGAGAGTGAAAGAGAATTGAGCGAGAGAGAGAGTAGTGCAAATCTGAGTGGGTTGATTAGAATTAAAACAGGTAGTCGCAAGAACAATAATCATCTATGCAGTTGCAATAACAGACAGACAGTGGGACAGTTGGGATTTCGATAGTATGCCATGCTAATCACTTAACAAATCATTGCTGAATGGTTTGGAATAGCTGTGAATATTATTTCACTATCTGGCAGCGCTGTGGCTGTTATCTAAACATATGCTCGAATATATTTTTTATTGTTATCAAGAAGTTGTTACAATAAAAGCAACAAGTACATACATAAACACACACATACATATCTACAGCCAAATTAGCTGTTATTCTTATTATTTTATGATTGTTATTTTTGTTATTGTGGCTATAATAATACAAAAAGTCAACAATGTTGCTAATGTCGTTGTCGTTGTTGACGTCGTTCACAAAATGTCACGAAACCGCACATGAAAAATAAATGCTAAAAACAACAGCAACAGTAACAATAACAACAATAACAGCAACAAAGAGCTCACACTGTTTTATTAGGTCTCACAAAATATATACATAGTTATGACAACAACAGCAGCAGCAGCAGCAGCAACAACAACAAAAGCACCAATTGCAAAAAAGCTCTATTGACGTCGCCTTCTGCTGCTGCTGTCGTAGTTGTTATTGTGGTTGCTGAGACGGCAGCAACACCAACACATACTCAAGCCATGAAACAGAGCACAAAATCGAATTGAGCAAACGTTTCTCTTGTTGTTCTGACTGCCAGCAGCAACAACAACAATAACAACAACAACAACCAAGTTTGCTGGCGAGTATTGCAGTTGCTGTTGTTATCAGTGGTGCTGTCAACAGAAACAGCAATAAAGGCAGCAAAAACAACAGGCGCATTGCAACATTAAACAGGCAACTGATTGCATCCTACGTAATTAACAGGCTACAACAGTAAAACGAAGCAGTGAAGCAAATATGACCACCTCTACGGCAAACAACAGCAATGGCACCAGCAACGCTGCCAACACCAGCAGCAGCAGCATTAAAACCGAGCACAACCATCGCGCAACATCAACAGCAACTTTATACAACGGCAACAGTCCGGGTGCCACATCGACAACGGCAGTCAATATAGGATCTACCAATCGTGTGATGCAAGCGGACGAGGATTTCAATATACGGTTCGTGAATTTGGTGCGCACGCATCGTTGTCTATACGACAAGAAAGTGCCCGAATATCGCAACAGGTGAGTTTCCACCACTTAACCCTAATAGATAAATAACACTATATAGAATATAGTTTTCACTATATTCGATTTCTTACAATATCTCTGTCAATTTAAGGATTAACTCTAAAGTAGCAAACGAGGAAGCACATTCATTATATCGCTTCCAAAAATATTCTTTAATATTCAGTATTTTTAATAGAAATTTGTACTTAAATTAAAAATTTCAACCAGTTTTTCATTTAGTTTCCAAAAATATGTCCAAATCCATGTTTTCTACTTATATACAATTACTTTATCTTTAATTTTTTACTTTGCAGAGACAACCAGGAAAAGGCCTGGTCGCTGATTTCCGAGGACACACGTGAGAGTGGTAGGTTGTCAAAGATGCCATCTTTCTCGGACCAGTTAATGAACCTACTTATTTATCTATTTAATTTTTAGTTATTCACTGCAAGGAGCGTTGGAGGAATCTTCGCGCCTGCCTCTCGCGCTACATTAAACAGCAGAGTGGCTCTGAGCCACAGCACAAGCCATACTATCTCACGACGCACATGGCATTTCTGCTACCATTTCTGAAGTCTACGCGGAACTCACTGGATGGCAACAATAGTCTTGCATCGCTATACAAATTCTCCCAGCAACATTTGCATTTCCAACAGCAGCACCAGCAACATCAGCAGGAGCATTTGTACTGCAACAACAGCCATAACAACAACAATACCATTGGTATGAAGAGTGAATCGGTTGAGATGAAGCAGTCGCTCTCTGAGAACGATGATGAGGAGACAATTGATGCTTTCGATCCCGCCATAGCCGCACAATTGGGCCTGCAACACGCAGCCAGCACACCGATTGGCAAGGCAATGACAGTTCCAGGATCACCGGCACATAGTGAAACGGCCAGCGCCAATAGTCTACAGAATTTCATACCCGATGTGCAGCTGGCCGAGTCTAATCAGGATTTGATTTACAACGATGCGTGTCCAACACCACTGCATCATCATCAGGCGACGCATTTCCACAGCCATTCGCTGCATCAGCAACAGCAGCATCAGCAACAGCAACACCTTGAGCCGTGCAGCGCCAAGCGGATCAAGACCGAGTGCGAGGCGACAACAACGAGCAGTGGCTACTTTGGCAACCTTAGCGTCACCGAGCACACGGACATGGAGTTCTTTCGCAGCATTCTGCCCGACATTGCAGCTTTGACGCCGCAGCAGCGTCGCAAGTTCAAAATTGGCATACTCGAGCTCATTGATGATGTTGTGGAGCGCTATCCCGCCCAGGAGCGCTACAACGGTGGACTGCCCAATGGAAGCGGTGCCAGCAGCAACGCTTCTGCTGCTGGTGTTGCTGTTGCCAGCCCATCCGTCAGGCGACAGCGTCGCAGTTCTGGTCGGGATTGGCGCAAGTAAATTTTGATACCATAACTTAGATTAAGTTGAACTAGTTGGATATTAAGAGTTGTGAAATAGCTGTGAAGACTAAAACTAATAACGAAGCGAATACCAAAAAAAAAAGATAGATATATATATATATATATATACATAATATACAATCATGTATCATAAATGTTAAAAAAAAACAAATTTTAGAAACTAAAAAGTGGCACAAGCTTAGTTTTTAAGATATTTTCTTTAAATGCTAATTATTTTTCAATTATTTTTTTTAAATACTTTAAAATTGGTTTAGTTTCTTAAACACAAATATTTAGAGTATTTAAAAAGTCACATTGTCAATATTGACTAGTATCTGGTTTAAGCAAACGTTCACAACTAAACTTTAAACTTTAAAAAAGCATCTCAAATTTTTTTTTACAAAAATTTATTTTTGATTGTACATTTGAAATACTAAAATGAACTCTTAAGCGCCCAATTTTATGATAAGAATCTTTTGTATAATACTATTTTGCTCATTTTCGATAGTTTTATTTTAAAACAAATTTACTGAAATGCTATATATTTTTTTAAAATTATTTGCACAGTTCCTTCACAACTCTTGTGTCTACTGCCGTTCAGTGTCCATGCGTTGTGCTCAATGGTTTAGTTATATAAATTAAGTTACTGGAATGCGGCACTGGCCTTAAGGGACTACTGCAAATGCTACATCTTGTGTTAATATAGAATAATGTATATACAGATATATATATATATAGAAATTGATGTTATGCTTAGTGCGTACGTATGTAGACTAAGTAATAGAATTGATGTACAAAATCGTTGCAGATTAGATTTAAAGAATCTGCGAGAGATTCCTAAAACTCGCACAAAACAGTCGTGTCAAATAATAAACAAATGAATGTATGAAAATATTACATGATACACTTTATTATCAAACGCAAAAGTTGAATAACAATTAAGCAGAGGGCGCAGTGAGGACTTTCAGCCCACTGTAACGAATTGGTGAGAGAAATGCAATTGCGATACGGGTAAAAATTCACTTTAAAGCTAAATATCGATTGTGGTTATTGTCGTTTACAATTTTGAGACAGCAGTCGTGGGATAGAATTTCTTGGATGGATCCTTGGCCATATCGAGCAGCGTTTGGGCGGGCTTAAATGGTGCTCCATATAGCTGAGCAAAGGATTGCATTTTGTTAACCAATTTGCTAGCACCGTACTGATCGACCCAGCGGAAGGGGCCGCCGGTGAATGGGGGGAAGCCCAGGCCGAATACGGCACCCACATCGCCCTCCAACGGACTGTCGAGGATCTTCTCCTCCAGACACAGCACTGCCTCGTTCACAAAGCGGGACACCAAGCGGAGAGTCAAGTCCTCGGGCGTATTGGCGCCCTTGGAGACCAGTGAATACTTCTGCTTGATAATTTCGAGTGCCTCGGTATTTACGGGGCGGGAACCCTTGGACTGGCCCTCGTAAAGGAAAACGCCCTTGCCCGATTTACGACCAAGGAAACCAGCCAGCACCAAATCGGCCATGATTTGCTGATCGCCACCGCTGAAGCGTTCTCCGAATGCTTTGCCCAAGTCAATACCAATGTGGGATCCCACATCAATTCCCACCTCATCGGCCAGTGTGGCAGCGCCCACGGGGAAGCCAAACTTCTTGGTGAGCTGGTCCAGTTCCTTAGGATCCACGCCTTCTTGTAGCAGTCTATGCAACAGATAAAGATTAGCACATAGACACGGTTAATTAATGATTTGGACTTACCTAATGGCCTCTGACAACATGGTGGCCAGAATGCGTGTGGTGTAAAAGCCGGGACCATCCCCAACGGTGATTACCACCTTGCCCTGCTTAAGGCCAACGGCAACGGCCTGGGCAACTGTGTCCTTGGAGGTGCCTGGATGCGTTATGATCTCCAGCAGCTGCATTTTGTCCACGGGCGAGAAATAGTGCATGCCAACCACTTTATCGGGACGAGAGCTAGCAGCTGCAATCTTTGTGATGGGTATGGCGCTGGTGTTGGTGGCAATGATGCAGTGTTCGGGCACGACAGCCTCCAGCTCTTTGATAACGCGATGCTTGATCTGGATGTCCTCGAAAACGGCCTCGATCACAATGTCGGCTTTCGCGAAGTCCTTGTAGTTCAATGTGGGCAGCAGCTTGGACATCACTATATCGCGTTTCAATGATGTGATGCGCTTGCGCTTTACAGCTGTCTCCAGGCCCTTCTGCACCTGGCCAATGCCGCGCGCCAGGCCCGGCTCGGTGGCATCCTTCATTACAACCTTGAAGCCCTTGTCCACAGTCACCTGGACAATGCCGGCGCCCATCAGGCCAGCACCCAGCACGCCCACAGTTTCTACTGCCTGCTGTGGCTTGCCAAAGCGATTCTTCTTGCACTCGGTCTGTCCACGGAACAGCGCCAGCAGACCCTTCGATTGTGGGGTCGCCGACAATTCGCCGAAGCCTTTGCGCTCGGCCTCGTAGCCAGCATTGGAACCCTTGTCGACTCCAGTGCGAATCACTTCAAGAATCTGTTGAACAGCAATGGTTTAGTATAAGCCAATCTTATTTGTTAACTTAATAGTTAAACCTTAGAAATCGGATCACTATATAAAATATCTCTTATAGGATTGATCGGAAATGTGATAATCTTTTTTGTTTAACAATTTATTTTAGGCAAACTCAGAAGTTATACGTATAGAATTATTTAACTAAATTAAATTAAGCTATCGGCATTTAGGTTCACGATTACGAGACTATGTTATCTCAGGCGGGTCGACTTTAGCCGTTCGTTGTTAACTGTATAATAAACAATTACACATATATGGGCCAAAGTCTTATCGGACCGTTGCCTGACATAGTTCATATGTCCAAAGGAAACTGACAATTAAGATTTTATATATGCGAGCCGGCGATAAATATACCTTACATTTTTCGGGTAATATAGAGACTCACCTTGAGAGGAGCTGGATAGAGACCACCCGTGGCCTTCATCACCTGTTTGCGGGCTGTATCAAAGATTTTGTTTTTCACAAAGTCCGTGTCCATGACGACCGCCTGCAGCTTATTGACTATGCCCGATTTCTCGCGATTTACCTGCAAAAAGAAAGAGCACAAAAATTAATACTCCATCGACATGAGCACGAGACAATTTGTGCAACTTACACGCAGTTTGCCGCTGGCCAAATCGTTGGCCACCTGTATGGCTATCCTCTCTAGATAGTCTATGGAGTTTTGCGCCGCTGGCTGCTGACCGGGTCCGAGGGGATCGATGAGCATATCGACAATACCCAAACGCTTGGCACGATCGGCACGCACCTGTTTGCCGGTCAGCCCCATGTCCAAAGCAGTGGGCACCGATGTCAGCTTGGGCAGTCGCACAGTGCCGCCACCGCCTGGCAGCAGGCCGAGCATAACCTCCGGCAGACCCAGCTTGGTTTTGCTGTCCTTGGTGGCGATGCGATAGTGACAGGCGAGCGCCAGTTCTAGGCCGCCGCCCAGGCAGACACCGCTAATAGCGGCCACAACGGGCTTGCGACTGCGCTCCAGGCGATCGAAAAAGACCTGACCATTGTGTGAGATGAGTGTGGCATCTTCGGCCGTCTGGCAGGCCTCCAGCATGCCAATATCAGCGCCCGCAACAAAGCAGCCGGGTTTGCCCGAAATGAGAACAGCCGCTTTGACCGCTGCATTTGTCTCCAGATCCTTAATGACGCCGTCGAACTCATTGCTTACTTCGGCGCCCAGCGAGTTGACCTTCGCATTGGGTGAATCAATCTTGATCACCAGCACCCCATCGACTACTCTGGTTTGCAGATGTTTCTGGGCGGAAGCAGCCACAGCCGGTGCTGTATTTGTAGACATTAGACGTCGATGGAGTTGTGCAGTGAACGAATGTGCTATTCAAATTAAAGAATCAATATTAATATCAATGCCTAATAACAAACACAACTAGTCTCAGGTCTCAGTCTTTTGGCGTTATCTCATATTCGGTCTATTAGTACAAAGGTCAAAGTCCAGTTATGCGACTGCTGCTTTTCAGGCAATATGAAAATTGTTGTACTTGTTGATTATACTATCTTAGCAATAATCGTATATTTTGAAACTGTTTTTGGATGTATCGTTTTTATCATTTTTTTTTTTCTTCGTGTATTTTAAGTTGATTACCTCTTGAGCATTTATTGTTCAGTAATTGCTGTCTAGATATTTGCCCAATTGCACTTAGAAATCTCGATGCTGACATTTTAAAAGCTTTTTGTGTTATTCGTATATGGGATCACTCTTGCTTATCTTTCAATAAGCTCCTTATGCTTGGCAAAAATTTAATAATTTATAATAAAAAAAAACTATGTGGCAACTTAATTAACTTGTTGCACAAAAAACAACGCCGACCGTAATGTACCGATGGCGATGAGCTCTTCGTGGTGCAGTCATCGGTCGACCGCCACAATCGACCATTCAATTGGTCAGGCGTCTGCCAATTGACTGATAGGTGGCGCTTTAAAATCTCTAACGAGTGCTGCTGTAATTCTTACATTATTTTCAAATTTCAAATTGTGGCAGTTAAAGGTTTATTGATACTTATTTCTGAACTAATTACATTTGAAAATGGACATAAAAAATTGTACAAATTATATGTCTTTGATAGTGTACAGTAAATTGCTCGCATTCTCTTTATTTTTGTATATATATTATATTTTATTTATAGTTTACTTATCTTCTTTCAGAATAGAAGAAATTTCTATTGGAATTTTTTATGTTATGTATTTGTCATGTAGTTTGCTACCTTATCTGCTTCGTCTTTATTAATTTATCTCACTATGTCTCTCTCTCTCTCTCTCTCTTATCTTCCTTCTCCAAACCTTATCTGCAGAGTCTTCTGTTGCCGTCAAAAATATATTATCTTTCATTCACAAACACGTCTTAATACTTTACTTTATTCACAACGATTCAGCTGTTCTGCCTCTAGCTGGTGGTCACACAAATGATTTAGATCGATATCGATATTATATGTTAAGTACATAGTTGCATGTTTAGTTACAGATGTTATGTTAAATTACATTAGTAGCCTGTTACACAACATTTGACAACAAAATTAATATAATATGTTTTTATTGAAAATGCCACAGAATAACGAATAAATTTAGAGCCAAAGCAATTAAATGAGCATCAAACTCTATATCCTGTACGATCAAAATTGTGGCGTGCTTTCTTGGACATTCAATTCGAGTACAAAAGAAAGCATGTGTGAATTAGTAAAAGGGTTCAACTGGACCGTGTAAGTGGGCAGCATGTGGAAACCTGCCGGCATATTGCTGTGTTCAACTATTGGGGGATCGGCTAGCGGTGGCCCCTCCAGAGCCAGTTCATTGTCGGTGGAATCCATTTCCTGCCGGCGGCGTATTAGCTCGTTCATTGTATCTTGCGGCCGTTCGCCACGAGAATCGGCCATGAATTCTACAGTGGCCATCAATGAGGGCGGATCGTCGGAAGATTCAAAATTGTATGGAGCGCTGAAAACAAACTGATTTGGTTGCCCATATGCGATGTCCATCTGTGGCATGGGCATCGCTGGTTGGGGCATCTCAGAGCGCATCTGATGATTGCTGGCATTTGGCTGTAAAAAGATATTCTCCACCATTTGTTCCAATTGGGTGCTTTGCTCATGGCAATCGGCTAGCATACGTGTACAATCACTTAAATGGTTGTGTAAGATCTCCATCGCGTGGAGTATCCTTCTTTTCGTCCTATTACCAAGTGAAGTTCTTGCTCCATGTTGAATGCGTCCGCGTCTATTTGACCTGAAGCCTTCACGCCCTCGACTTCGACGAGTCGAAGAATTCCGGCGACGGGAATAAATATTTCTCTCAGTTCTTGGCATCGAAATCTCTAAAAAAAAAATCTATTTTATAATTTTACTATTCTCTGTTTGAGTTTGTCTACGACTGCTCTGAGCCTTAAAATATATTTAAAACCAACCCTTCTGGAATACAATTTTCAAGGCTAGCTACGATTTTAAAAAAAACTTCGGAGATGCAAACAAGGGCATAGAATGTCAACTCTATTTATTTTTTAAAGTTTTTAATAATTATTTCATACCAAAAAGTACAAATTAAAGTGAATTTTAAATTAAGAAGTCATCCACCTCCTTCATAAATTGATGATACTGAAGGTTATACAAAATTGACATTACAATTAATATTAATAATTAAAATTATATAAATCGATTTAGATTTTACTCTAAGATTAGAGTTAAATAGAATATGCCTAAAAGAGATTTTTCCTTAATATTCCAAATAGAAATAAATATTCCAAACGACCTCCTCACAAAATTGTTGAAAACTGAAAGTTGCTAAAAGTAAGTTGTAGAAGTTTGAATTAAGTACAAAAGTTTTAAAGACGCAAATTACAAAATTGAAAAAATTACAAATAATATTTGATATTAAAAAATAAATAATAAGAAAATTCCACGACTTTTTTTAATTGGTTTTGCTAATTAGTTTAAGCATTAGTTTAATACATTATTTTCTCCTCTCATTCAATTTCAAATAATTTCAATATAATTTTATTTTAAAAACAATACGTAATTCTATTCAAATAAGTCTTTCGAAACTAACAAACATATTTTAAAACAAAGTGTTTATTGAATACCAAACTGCAGTTCTATAACAATTCAAACTTGACTTAATTATTGCCAATTAAAAAAAAGGCAAAACAACTTTATCAGCTGCAAACCCTTGTGCAAAAATATGCATTAACAAATTGCCAGGATCTGTGGATATGCATATTGAATTAGTTTGGCAAATTTGCGATACCTCAACCCCAGCTGGGCATCAATGCAAAAAAGATCATTTCTGCAAAGTCGGGCAAATTCACGCGCATATTGAATTACCAAATGGATCAAGGATGAGCCACATTTGCATAATGCTCCGCACCCAATGTAAAAGGGATAACAACCGAAAAGAGCAGTGGCAAAGTCAGAGCATTGGATTTGCATACGAGTGGCATCTATTTTATTTGCCATAGGCTAATCAAACTCAACAACAAGAAGGAAAAAAAAAACATATTGTAAGCCCCGCTGAATGCGACAGGAAGCACACGCTTCGAGTTGTGTGATTTATGGTTGTAAATTATCATAAATGAAATCAAAACAATATAAATGTTTTTATTTTGAGGGGGGTAGTTGCACTCGAAATTATGTATGCAAATATTGCATAAAAACAAAGTCATCTCACATCCACTTCCACTACGAAATATATCCTTGCAAGTCCTTGAAGGTCGCACGCGTCGCGAGCTGCGAGCTGCGAGTTGCGCGTTGCGAGTTGCAAGTCGCGAGTGGCACACGCTCGACATGACAACTAATGGGCGTTTTGTTTATGGTCGCCCTCAAACCCTCATTAGGGTCAGGCTTGGGAAACCCTTTTTTTTAATTATTTATAATCAGCTTAGCATAAAAAAAACTCGACACATATATAAAAAAAAATTGGTTTATAGTTTTAAATAGTTGACAGGCAATTGCACCTTTGTCTAGGCTCTGTAATTGTTCCAAAAAAGAAAAAAATGGCATTTAAGTGGTTTAAATATTTAAGCACTTCTGGTTGATAAATAATATTATGTCTTCATGCGCATTTTGAGAGGGGTTTGAGGGGTGCTGTCATTTTGTGAACTCCGGTTAAAGGTTAAAAATCCGCTGGTTTTGTAAACAAAAATCTGGTTTTTAAAACTTATCTGATAAGTAAATTTTTGGTACTCTGATTATTAGTAATTATATTGCTTAAAATCAAGTTCACTCATTCTTAAAATAATTTATGTATTATACTAATTTTTTAATATACTATTTAATGCCTGCAAGCGATTCTAAAATACTATAAATTTTATTACATAAAAAATAAAAGTGTTTCACAACAAATTTAAAGTGCAACTAAAATAAATTCTTCGTATTTGTCGCAAACAAAGGCAAAATCAACTATTTTTCTCTGATCGGCTCTTTGTTGCCACCTTTATTTTTCCGGCAATTTTCACGCTGACCCACCCCGCCTGGAAAACTGACTCGAATTGTTAAGGTCATTTGTGGCTGCGCATGCGTCCTGGACTGACTCATTCAAGTGCGCATTAAGCGCGCCTCGTTTGTTTTGTGGCAACATGCTCTTTGTGGCGTGTCCTTTGAAGTGGCCACGCTAAATAGTTTCAGATGAGTATTTCGGCACATTGTTGTGGGTTTTTAATGTCGCAACATTTGACATTTAATGCGTACAGCTTCTGCCACGTATCATAAATTCAATAGTTAATCGTTTTTTTTTTTTGCCAGCACTGCAGCTGCGATTTCTGATGGACATGCCTGCCCCATGACAGGATGCGTCAAAAGCCAATCCAAAAGTCACACTTGAGTTGCATATTCACAATAATCGAACAATCTTTCGATGCTGGCTGCTCAACGACCCGTCAAGAGCAGCGGGCTTATCAAATCGAATATATTTTGGACCTCAATACAATTGCATATATATATATATAGATCTAAATAAATGAACATAAATAAATATGTATATATATATATTTAAATGTATATTTACACATTGCAGATTGAATTCATATTTTTATAGCCATTTGAAATCGATTTTATTAGTTGAGTCTGGGGGTATCCCTGTTGAAAGGATTTAGTGGCTTGATAAAACCCTTATTTTAATTCTCTTTTGCCTGCAGATTATGTCCACCATGAATAACCTTTTTCTATAAACAAATTCAAGCTAAATTCAAATTTTATTTCTTAGCCAAAAATTTGTAATCGTAGATCGCTTTGAGTTCGATTTTATTTAGGTTTGTGGCAACACAAACTTTTATTTCTAATATTTCTAGACTGCCACAGCGAAAACATATAAACAAAATAACATCGAAAAATATTTCAGATATATATTTTACTCAAGATGGCAAAATCTCGTAGAACTCGAAACAAGCAACGCTACAACAACAACAAAAACCAGAGAAAACCGAGAGTGGTTAAATCAAATATTCTTAAAGGAAATTCCAATATTTTTGGACTGCTGCAAACATTTGAAAAAGCCGTGAAACAGCTAAATGATAAAGTGATCAAAGCGCGTATATCGATACAGGATAATGTGATGAACGAGGATGCGGCTCGAGCAGCAATGCTTCCTAGGCGAAGGCGGGGAAAGGGAAAAGTGACAACTAAGCGCAGCAGGAAGAATCAAAGTCCTTTGGCTGGCAGGATGGCTGAAATCGCAGCGCAAGAACAAAGTGAATCTTTGGAGGCAATCAAACTGCTATGGCGTCGTAAACTTGCCAATCTTATGGAAGTGTATGTGGATGAGTCAGCTAATGAAGGCATTAATGGAGCTACAGCTTCCGTTACATATCCACCATTGACTACAGGAAATGTACCTACAATCACAAATGGATCGACAGCAGCTTTATCAATCCACTCTATCGAAAGCTTAATTTTAGTCAGAGTTGCTTCAAGCACTACAATGCCAAACCAAGTTGCGGATGGATGTAGTATGTGCCTAGTCTGTGAGAATGGCAACGGCGACGAAATGTGGGTCCAATCCGGATCCTCTGAAGGTGAACAGATCACCGATAGCTCATCGGAATAGTGTGTCGCCGGATGACAACAAGAACAACAAGGACTAAGTAATAAGGATTTAATTTTTGTTAACTTGGCTTAGGTGGTGTTTTAGTAGGCAACTTGAATATACACCGTTAGTATACATAATTTTAAAATTTTAATGTTCAAATAAAATGTGTTAAATATATAATTGTAATAATGAATGTAGAAGAAGGCAGATTTTGAAGCCACGCCCACTGGGAAACTGGTGAATCGATAATATAATTAAAGATTTAAATTTAAAGTCTTCTTTTTTCAAAGATTGGAAAGAAGCATTTAAACTTGATTCTTCTTAGATTCTTCAGTATCTACAAATTGGTACCAAAGTCCAAGAATTTTGGACTGTGTTATTAAAAGCTGAGTTTTTGATTATTATTCTAAACTACAAATTTAACTGTAGAAAGTAAATAAAAGGAAAAAAACTGTTTTAAATAAATCTGAAGTCTTTATTACAAAATTCATAAATAGGTGGGTTTTTTTTTAAATTTTAATTTTTTAATTGTCAATTAAATAACTAACATAGTAAATACTTATAGATATATATATATATGCACTTAAGTTAAAACTTTGGAATAGCTGGGAAACAAATGAACTCAATGACCTAAAAGCTATGTGGAAACTTGAAAGAGCTTTGTAAATGCACAAAAATTAACCAACAACAAGCATGCTAGGGGGGGGGAATGGTGGTTGGGATGGTATGGATCAAACATATATGGATAACTTTGAGTTGCTGAGGCGGGGTGTGGATTCAATTAGAGACTAGAACAACGCTTGAGTGTTTTTTGTTTTGTTTTTCTTCTTCTTCTTCTTGAGATCTTTGAGGATTAATAGTAAACAATGCCTCCTGTGTCCACCAGACTGCTTGTGCTTGGATAGGCAGCTGTAGGCACACTCGCGTCCATTTGTATATTCCACACGTTGTCCACTCCCGTGTTGCTATAATAATAATCAGCAGTCTGATGTGGTTGCTGCTCTTGTTGATAGGAGACGGGGAAGGATTGCTGCTGCTGCTGTTGCAACGTCTGCTGTTGCTGCTGCTGCTGCTGCTGTTGATAAGCACTGGCTTCATCGTACAAGAGCTCCACTGTAGAGGGACCCGTGCCACTGGTGTTCGGATCGAACACACTGAAGATCTCCGAGTGGGGCGTATAGAAGCCATCAGGACTGGCATTGGAGCTGCCGCTTATGTCCAAAGTCTGCGGCACATAGCCATTGAAATAGCTGTAGTCCTCGGAGCTGTAGCCGGAGCTGCTGGTTAAGCTGGATGTATCGTCCCAGCTCTCGTATTTGAGATTACCACTCGCCGGATAGCCGGAAGCTGTCGTTGTTGTTGCCAGCTGCTCGTAGATGTTGTTGCCTTGGGGCAGCAACTGTTGTTGCTGCTGTGGCTGTTGTTGCTGTTGTTGCTGTTGTTGTTGTTGCTGTTGCACTTCTGTGTGGGCATTGTAGTAGCTGGCTGTGGAGCTGTTGGAGGAGGAGAGAGGCGAGTGCAACATGTCGTGGCCATAAATGTTGCTGGTGTAGCCCATTGTTGCTTCGGGCCTATAATAGGAATCGGCGCTGCTCCACTGTGGATTAAGGTAGCTATTCTGTGCCTGGCTCTGATTGAAGACAGCAGCTGTTGTTGTTGTTGTTGTTGCTGCTGGTGTATTGTTGCTTGGACTCTGATAGCCAGTTAGCTCTGGGCTGGCTTGGAGCAGCAGCTGATCCGCATTCGTGGAGCGTTGCTTGCTGCGTTTGCTGGGATTCTCTTGGGAGCCAACTGCCTTGGCCTGCCGCTTGTTGGCTCTCAGGCTGCACAACTTATCGCTGAGCGCCGCATCCCGAGCGAGAATCACAGCGAGACTGCGAACACGTCTGCCACCGGCGAGCAAGCGACGCGCCTCCGTCGAGCCCTTCGCCTCGGGCCGGGCATGATCGTGTGTGCCCTTCGCCTGGAAATAGATGGCGTTGCCGGCGCGACGCCAAAAGTGGGTGACCGGATAGCCGCAGTGACCGCGGCACGGCTGTATCTCCAAGCGTCCATTGCAATTCCTACAAGCATCACATATGAGATTAGATAAGCTGTAGTTGGCGCGATCAGCTGTGGCGACTTACCTATTGGGGCACTGTTTGCCTTGCTGCTTGCGTCGCGCCTTGTCACAAATGGCGGGACGCAGATGAACGCTGGCGCCGTTGGGCAGCCGGCACTTGGCATTGCAGAGGAGGACGCCCAGGCAGCTCTTCTTCAGTATATTGACATTGTGATTGTTGGTGTTGCGCATCGCCCAGCCGCTGGCATGTTTCTTGGCATCCTCGCTGTGCGAGCCGTAAATCAAGCGGCAATGGCCATTGGCCCAATCGTTGAACTCATCGTATTCGCTGACCGACGGCACCACAGTATCATTGATATCCCATTCGATTTGGATGCGAGATTTGCTCGCTGGCGGACTTGGCGCCGGACTCGGCGGACAAATTGGTCGCAATGTGTTCAAGACCATTTTTAACTAATTTTGCTTTAACTGTTTTTATAATTTTTAATTCTTATTTTTGATTATGTTTGCGGTTGTTTCATTCACACACGTTGCACTTTCTTTCTCGCAGAATTCTCTGTTGCTCTCACTTTGGTTTTTTCCGGCGCGTTTTAGACGTCCGATCACAACGGCTGCGCAATGCTGACTGTCGTTGACTGTGCCGAACACCACATTAAGTTCCTTTTGAACGAAGCGTCAGTCTATGACGACAGCGGCGCAGTGCGGTGGTGGTTGTTGCGCTCTCATTGGTTTGCTTTCCTGCTTATCCGGTTTATCCGAAGCCGCAGCCGCAGCAGCAGCAGCAGCAAAAGTTATCCGCCAGCACTCTCTTTCTCGCATTCCTACTGGAATCTCGCTCACATATGTGTGCGTGTCACTCTTCGTCATACGGCTGGCTCTGCTCAGGTTTGATTGGACAGGCATTAGCTAGCAGCAGCAGCTGGCGCTGGAGCAAACGATTCACCGTTCCAGCGCTATTGTTGAGCTCTTCTCGCACATTGGCACACCTGCGCGTAGAGTGCTTCTGCCAACCCTCCACGGCCTCTACTGCCTCCACACATTGGAATTGGCACGCGTCGGGCCGAGCTTGCTGCAACGGCCCTGGTTAAGTTTATTACGGCAGGCAGTCGTCAAAGCTAATTAAGTCTGGGCAAAACAGGAAAAAAGTACAACAAAAAAGGTAACAACAATTGTGAACTACTGCCAGGCACCTGGAGCAGTAGAAGGAGCAGGAACAGGAGCAGATCCTGGAGCATGAGCACAAGCCGAGCAGCTGTGTAATTGCGGTTTATTTATTTTGTATTGAAGTTGGCGACCAAAGCGGCTTTTTAGTGTGAATGTAAATACAGTTAAGAGGAACGTAGGGGAAAATAATAAATATTACAACTAAGGTAATTTCAATTGGACGAGATTGCAGATGTGATAAAGCAGAATTTGAACTATAATTTTGCTAAATAAATTAACAACGAAAATACTACTAAAACTTATCGCAAATTACAGAAAAATCTTTTAATTAAATTTGGTCTTATTGTTAAATATTTGTAAGATTTTAAAATAAAGAAACACTTTTCTTAAACTAATTTTATTTGTGCAACAATATTTATTATTATATTGAGAAGGAAAGAAATAGTTTACTTTCTCTTTGGTAAAATTAATAAGTCATTATTGCTTGTATAATAATTATTTTATTGATAAGTTTATTAAATAAGTATATATTTTACACGACAAATTATTAAGCATTTTTTTATTTTTCTTCACTTCTCAATTAGTTATTTAATTTAATCTTGTTAGCTAATATGACTACACAGATTTCCCTTCATTTTCTTTAACTTACAAATTTCTCAAAATCTAACGGCATTACTTCTCACGATCTGCTGAGTGATAAGTTTTAAACGTTTGCAAAAAAATCGGACGTTATCAGCAAGAAAATCGGATAGGAAACTCCATGCTCAAAATAATCATAAGACACAGTTTAGCACGCAAAAAAAAAAGAAAAAAAAAACATAATCAGAAGCAGGAGGAGCAAAACAACCCCCAAAAAGCAAAAAGGATATATGTAGGCATATTCCACGAAAACCCAAGGCAAATGCCATAACTCAGACATATGCCATAAAGTTAGCAAACAAATTTCGGCGATCTTAAGCCAAAGATAACGCAAACAAACATAATCATTAAGACGGCAAACGCTGAATGCTGAATGAAGGGTTGTGTCAAGGCTCCGGGTAAACCCCATAATTTTCACACTTCCCCGACAAGCAGAAGAATAAGAAAAAATTTGTGCAATTATGACACGTCACAAACAACTGAATGAGCAACCCGCGGTGCCCAGCTCCTGGTCTGGGACGATTGTTCTCTCTCCTCTGTAGATTGAGCGCCTAGCACGCGATAGGACTTTAAGGCCCACGGCAGGACCTTAAAGGATTACGGAGTTGCGAGGGGTGCGCCTCTGGGGCGTTGACTGGCAAAGCAAAGTCATGCCGTTGCATATAATATGATGTGTGAAAGACCCAGATCGACGCACAGATCACCTACCTGGCCGACAACAATTGCAGCGACTTTCAAGTGGGTGTGGCACTTTAATGATGCCTCAAATTAAGTGTTCCATTTCAATTACGCTTACGAAATGCCAACATTTCTGATTGCGACATTTCACTCAACTCCACTCAAATTTATTTGACATTCTCCCCGGGGTGGCTGGCTGGCTAACTGACTGCCTGGCTGTCTATCGGAAACTCTTTTTCCAATTCGCAGTTCTGCCGTGACGCACCCATTAAATTTTAACCAAAAAATACGCATAAATGTCATCGTAAATTCGACAATTTCGAAGCTCCTCGTGGGAAGCAACGCCCAAAGGGATTCATTGCGGTTTTCCAACTGAGCAGGGATCCGGGTTTAGTCAAAGAAAGTAAGTTTGGTCTGCGAAATTATAAAATCAGTTGTTTGATATAATCAAATGTAAAAGTACAAATATTTCATTATTTATTTAGCTTTGTTTTTATGTAGATAAGACAGTAGTATTTTAACAATAAATATATACAATAAGTATAAAGTTTTAGTATAGCATTATGACATGTTAAAAAATATAATAAAATATATAACATTTATTGATTTCATACATAATTAATTAATAGAGCACTCCCTCAATATAATATTGGAAATATAATTAAAAATAATAATAGTACAAATTAAGCATTTGTTATAATTATGATATTTATGCATATATTTCTGCCTTTAAACATTTATATATTTGTCATATTCCTTGGCTTTAATAATATAAAATATTATTATATATAGATAAAATATTATGTTGTGTATGATTTCCAAGTTTAATCCCAACATTAAATAACTTTACATGACAGATATTTTTGAGCACAGCCTACCGATTATCGGGTAACTGTGTGATTACAAGATCATTTATTTATATTAGGTATATATTTTACCCTCGTCCGGTGCTTGTTCTCTGGCTCAATGGGAAGTTGTTTGCTTTGGCTTATCGAGGAGGCAGCATCTAACAAACAGCCGAATAACAATTCGCAGTTAATTAACATTACTTTCCACCATTTATATTTATTTATGTGTGTGTATAGGCTTGCATGATCATCGCTGTTGGCCGCAATTAAAACCGCATATAGGAAATCATTCATTTGGCAAACGGCGACAACATGAAAATCCAAATAGCCCAAAAGATCAGTGCAGCCAGATAAGGCCAATGAGCAAGTTAAAGCAACCCTCGCTCCCAGTTGAGGCGACTGATTGCTTGGGCCTCATCATGGTCTATGGCCAGTGGGTATATAAATGATTTAAAGCAAGTCTCATAATTTCTCATTGTTCATCGGGCATTTCCACAAAACTGATAAATGAAACGCAGCAAAACATAAACGGCAACAACTATATAAAAACTTATACACACACACACACTCACACACACACAAGCCAGATCGAGTCAAACTGATAATACCTTTCACACTCTGCGTGAGTCCTCGGCTTGGACGAGCGAGCGCCGCGAGTGTCCTGCGGTGCGGGGACAAGAGATCGAGATCGCTGCCCAACGATAGCAACCCAGGCCAGAGAATTGAAATGTTTCGACAAAACAGCAAAATGTGTGTTTTGTGGACTGATCGCTGGAACAAGTGGCTGCTAAGTAGGTTGGCTGACTAATCCCATGTCCACGACAATCGCTGGTCAGGTGTTGTTGTGGTCTTCGGGTTTAATGGGCTTACGTGCCAACCATTGTCCAGTGCAAACAATTCAATATGTGGGATTACGATGTAAATTGGTATTTGTTAAATATGCATTTTCATAATTTCCCACGCGCATCTTTGTCTAATTTGTTTTTGGCATTTTATTCATACATTTTCTCGTGCATATTTTGTTTTGGTTTTTTTTTTGTTCAAATTATGGCATTGAATTACATACTTTGTACTGTGCTGAATTTGTTTTGAGTATTATACAAATTTCTCCCACAATTTGAAGGCTGCTTTCGCCAAGAGCAGTTTACAACCCGCATTTATAATGCGTTTCACTCAACATTTGACCCTTGAGCAAATGAGTGAGAGAGAGAGCGAGAGAGAGAGAGAGCAAGCGCGTGGCATCAACAGAAGCTGCTGCTGACTTCCCTAAGACTAAATTAGTAGCATGTATAAATTATCAAAAATCATAGCTGATATAATATATATTCTTACATTGTTTTTTTTTATTTTTATTTTACTCATTTGTAGCTTAAATTTAGAGTTGACTTGAGGTTTTTATTTTTGTAAAAATGTCTAATCTTAAAAATCAATCATATATATTCTTGATTTAAACGTGACAAACGCATTGCTCATTAATTACTTCGCAATTCATAGGGAATTTTTTATTCATGATACAAATATTATTTATTGTATGGTGCGTATTCATTATGGACAAAGGTTTATGTAAATAGTCTGGTCAATCTTAATTACGTATGTATAGCCAAAATTAATGAATACAGTCATTTTAACATTATAAATTGTAACTGCGTCTACTTTCTATATCGAGTCGTATATACACATTAATTGTTATCGACCACTGTATCTATATATATATATACATGATTACCGACCTCTTCAATGCATGAATCAGATATATTGCTCTTAAATGCCCAGCAAAGTCTCTTAATAATTGAGCAGCCTTATCGGAATTAGTCTTAAAATAAACTACACATTGTATACGAAAATTAATATACTTAACAAATAAAATAAAATGAATATTATTATAATTATTATTATAAAATTACATTTTACGAACCACTGATTTTGACCATATCTATACTCATCTATTGTAAAAATAAAAAAAATTACAAGCGTTATGCCTGAGGACAGTTCTCACCATAAAAAAACGAATTATTCACACTTGCCGCCGGCGACAAAGCGATTCGCGCTACGCAATAAAATCTAATTAGTAAATTCGATAGGAAACCCAAAAAATAACTACAACTAAAACTGTAAAGTTTCAGGTACTTCACACAAATAAAAAAAAAAAGAAGAGAGATTCGAGGATTGGCGGATTTGACATGGTGAGGACACTTAAGCACAACAAAGATGCACACACAAAGGACACACGCGCGCCCCTCGACGAAGGAAAACAACCCCTCCCCGATGCAGTCCCTCTCACTGTTTACTCAAGCGCAAGCGGACAAAAGTTAGGCACGACTTTACAGTTAAATAAAAAACGGAAGTTGAATTGAAAAAAAAGTATTTCGCAAAAATTTAAAAAATCAAATGCCACATAAAGTGGCAAGTTAAGACTGCAACTCGGTTGTGCCGCGTGTCGAATCCATGCCAATATTTCCGGTGTGTCTAATGACAAACGCATGTTTACACGAGTGCGAACACGTCCGGAATGAACGGGGTGCCGCCCGGCACATTACACGGACATCAACCCAACATAAGAAAGGATCTGCCAGACGGCAATTAAATGGATTTACTCAAGCGTTTTCGATCAGGCAATTTATAAATGATGGCCGCGAATTTTAAAGTTGACAAACCAAAAGAAAAAAAAATAAATAAAAAAAGGACACCTTCGATGATAAATGGCTACTGTGGGCAAATATTTATGTGGATTCACAAGTAGAATAATATTCAAATGTTTTAATGGTCTCAGTGCTCAAAATGTGTCGGCTGATTCAACTGCATTTGAATGTCAATTAACTTAAATTGCTAGTTGTGACTTAGAAGGCAAACAGAAACTATTAACAGCCCCATTCAGACGGACGTGCAGTAGCCCAATAGACCAATTAAGGCCTAAGAGAGAGACACACACACACACACACACACTCTGCGAGTGCATTAACCTCTGCTCAACAAATATTTGATTTGCATGCTTATATAAAATACTCGTATTTCACAGATACATTTCGGCTTCCGCCTGAATTTTTGTTGCCATTGCAGTCGACGCTGCACAAAACTCCGCCGCACTCAATTTAATTTAATAAAATTTCCGAGTTCTATGACTATTTTTTTTTTTGGGGTGCCCTTTTGCTGTAATTATTAATAATATTTTTTTTGGTCTCATCTCGAGTGTTGTGCACATAAAACTCAGCCATAAACAAAATGGCTGAAAAGCTGTTTATTCAGATCGGCCACATAACTTCAATTAATCTCAATTAAGTGGCAAAAATACGAGTAGACTTCAGCATTTATTGATGGAAAGTTTTGTTTTAGGGTTCAAAAACCGTTTGCATAGCCCTTTTTTGTGTGTTTGTTGTTGTTTTTTTGTTTTTGTTTTTAGCTGGAGGCGGCAGCGCTACCAATTGAGGGTTAAGCCCTGGGCACATTAATTCCTATTGTATAACTTGGCAATTGGAGTTGTAAATTTGAGACTGGCCACTTTATTGGCATGCTAGGCCATAAAGTTATGTGTTAAGTTGTCCAAATTGAAATTTGTATGGTACATAAAAATGGGTAGGAAACTGCAGTAAAGCTATTTCTAAATAATTGAAATTTTGTTTATAGCTGGGTAGCCGATATGTGGTTATTATCAAATAAATTTGAAAATATGAGCAAGAAAAAAAAAATGTTTTTTAATCAATTGCAGTAAAGCTACAATTTTGAAACTAAATTAATTTTTTAAAAAGATAAAAATTACCATTTGCAACTAATCTAATTCTATACTCAATCTACAACAAAATTAACACAATTTGTTTAAATGAAAATTCTATTTTGTAAACCTATTTTTTTCATATAATTTGTAACGGAGTTACCCGAGAGCAGAAGGGGCAACCGCCGATCTCTGGGCGGCCAAGTGGTGTGGCAATCTTTGCGGCAAGCTTTTGATTGGAACACTTGAGCACAGAACCGACAAGAAAGTGAAAATTAGGTCCTATTTACACAACAATGTGTGCGAAATGGTGTGAAATTCTTGCCACTGTCTGGCCAAACGGGGAAGCTTCGCTCCGCTCGAGACACGGCGACCCTTTCGCAGTTTCAACTTGGCTCTCATCCTTGGCTGGCATAACAAATAAGACGTCACGCTCATTACAATATCACAATGCTGAACCACATATTCAAAAAACCCCTCCGAGAAATGCGGTTCGAGTGCTGGTTCTTGCTTTTGTTATTTGTTTCACATTTTGTGCGTTTGCTCACTTGAGGCCAAGGATCGCAGTTCTTCAAAGGAAGAGGAAACTCCCTAACGCAATTGCGCTCCCCCTTTCTCTCTCCCTATCTCTCTCTCTCTCTTGTTAATTTTGCGTATTGATTACAAGAAATGTATTAATGTATAGATTAGAAGCAAATATGCTCCGCACTTTTGTGTTCAAATTATCGCATCCATATGCAAAGGGCGGCATCGAGTGCCTTCAGATATTATTGTTGGTCTATTGTTTCCCTATCATTTATGCAAAATGCTTACAGCCTTGAACCTCCATACACAACACAACACGATACGATACCAATGCGATAATTCTCCTCTTTAAATATATATTCATTACAAGAGGTCGCGACGACTGGCCTGGTCTTGGTCTTGCTCTTGGTCTTGGTCTTCCATATCGGTTTGATTGATTACTCAAGTGGTTTATCGCTTGGCAATTGTTGCTCGGCGTTTCTCCATTTCTTGAGCATTGTTTCCCAAATTGCGCTCGAGGCGTTCATTGGGCGTGGCCCGTCCTCATTCATTGTTCCGGGGCCAGCATGTTGGTCACTTGAGAGTTGCGACTGTTTCCTTTTGCACCATGTACATAAATGTCATTTAAATACCAGAATACAAAACTTATTCAAATAAATATCTTCAAATTTGCATGGCATGGGTTTTGTAGTGCCGGAGCAGCTGCTGCATAAGATTGCCAAATCTGTCATAAATGAAATCGATCTTTTGAGGCCACCAAGGGCGTGGCATGTGCTAAATAGCCCAAAGATCACAGCGGTTATGAAAGGTCACCCAAGTTTGGGCAAAAGTCAGAGGAACAAAGTTGCAAAAGAAATCTGTTTTGTGATTCTGCGATCTTTTAAAACTAAACTGTGCATATTAAAATATGCTTTTTGGTCTTAATTTCCACCCTCAATAAGAGATTCCCACTCTCCCGAAAACCCCTTTAAAGATTCCACTTTCATTCAATTCACGCAACATCTGCAAACGATGCGTGAGAATTTTTTGCATGTCTGCCAAAGCGTTTTGTGGTGCGGCGTCATCAAGCCACAGGAAGCTTCAGCATGTTGCGGCTCTGCCACAAACAATACACAAAGCCACTCAAGAGGCACAGTTTGAGCTTGAGCAACGACGCGACTATGACGACGATGTCTGTCAAGAGGCCACTCATATATTTGCAACAACTGGAGCACTTACTTGGGCCCGTCGCTGCACGGTGTGGTACGCGGTGTGGTGCACGGTGGTGCACGTTGGTTTGCCGCTCCGGCTGCTCCTGTGGCGATGCGGTGCGCACATGGGCACTCAAGTGCCCGGAATATTGCGCTAAGCTCCTCTCGCACAGCAGCAGATTGTCGCAATTTTCAATGTTTTTAGAGTTTGGGTAACAGAAATTAATATTTCAATTTTCTTGATTAAAATGTTGCTACTCGGCGATGTGTGAACAAATGTCGCTCAACGTTTTTTACTTTTTTTATTGCATATGCAATAAATAAATTAATAATTAATCAGATTCTGCATGAAGTTTTAACAACTAAAAACTTATACTTTAACAAACAATTAAATTTGAATTACCTTAGATTTCCTATCGAATATATTCATTATAAAATATTATAAAAAAAATTAAATATAGCTATAATGAAAAAAAAAAACAAGTGGTGTCGATTAAATACTATAATTTTGTTTAGATTAGACTTAATACAATCTCATCCAATATCTTATCAAAAAGTGATTCAAAAAGAGCTATTTTTATCAGCATTAGAAATTTAATTCTTTTTAGGGTGTCACTATAAATGCGAACTTTTACATATTTTTTTTATTGTTCCGATAATGAGGAAGTATACATAACGAATAGGAAAATGCATTTTTAATTGTACACAAATTTTCTTTGAATTTTCGTAATTTCTATTTGACATTATTTGTTTATTAAGGCAGCTCGACAAAAATAGCTTTGTTACTTCATTTCCGATCATGTTCCCAATGTCGCCTGCAATTGCAGCAGCAATAATTAATTTAATTTACTTAACAAAGGTCATTGTCAGCTTTTCACACAACAGGGCCACCATAATTTTCAGTCGGAGTGCAACCAGGGCCGTAAAGTGTCAGGGCTCCGTGTAATTACCACTCGGCTTATATCAATCAATGGGAAGCTATAGACGCGACAACGACTGTGGACTGTGTCGTGGGTAGTTTTAATTGAATATTACAAGAGGGATGTGCATTAATAAGGAAATCAATTTAAATCTCAGCGAGTTACTGTTGTTGTTGTTATTGTTGTTGTTGTTGCAATTGCCTGCTGCCATGAGAAAAACCTACGAAATTCTAAAAAAATTCTGCGGGCGTAGGATCAGTGGTGGTGCCTCATTGGAAGGGCTATGTGTCTCTAACGGCTGCGAAATTCAATCCAACACTTCAATGAAGCAATAAGTTTCAATTGAAATGGATTTACTTGCAAATGCTTCCCAAGGTCAGCATGTAGTCTATCGGGCAAAATAAATAGAGGATGTTTGAAAATCTAAAAATTTTAACATAACAAAAAAATCTGTAATTGTCACAATTCGAAAGTTAGCTCAATTTAATATAGAAATTGCGAAACTTTTTAAATATATATTAAAATTACTCTAAAGCGAGTAACGGGTTTTTTAAAGAATTCACATCCGACTAGTATGTCATATATAAAATATATAAAATAAAATTAATATAAATATGAAAAATAGGTCGGAGTTGGCCATTTTTATTTGGAACCAGAGGATTCACGCTTGTAATATTTAGACACATAAAACTTTTAGTTTTACAAAATTTTCAAATCAGTTCCAGCCTACTGTGGATTTTTTTTTTTAAGTTTTGTATTTAATCTAGGAATGTATTTTATTTTTATAAATGTAAACAGCTAAAAATATTTCTAATCACATTAATGCCAATCAAAGACCATTAAGGAGCTTATCAACTGATAGTTTTGCTAAAGTAAACGAACCGTGTGAAGACTGCATTATTTGGCACTTACCGTGGTGGACTCCAGTTGGTGCCGCGTCGTCGTTCCATGCGGGTGCAGGAGAAGAGACGTATAAATTCATTGCAAATAAAACAAAAGTCGATCAAAAATATTCTCACATTGAAATCGGAAATTGGGTGAGAGAACGAAAAATGAATTGCCTACTACGACAGCTGGTTGTGGTGGTGGTGGTGCTCCTGGTGGTGCTACCAAATTGCAGCCTTGCAGAAATGTTAAGCGCTAGTGAAACGCTGGTGAACACCAGCTTGGGTGCCATTCAGGGCAGCACGATGAAAAGCTTTAGCGGATTGACGATCTACGCATTTCGTGGAGTACCCTACGCGGAACCACCGGTGGGTGAATTGCGTTTCCAACCGCCGAAACCCGTGCGCGGCTGGGGATCTGAGACACTTAAGGCCACCTCCGATTCACGGATTTGTCCCCAAACTGGAGTAACTTTGTTCATGAGCGAGGATTGCCTCAAACTGAATGTTTTTAGCAAGAATCTCACTGGTAATCTGCCCGTAATAGTTTATATACACGGCGGGGCCAATGTGCTGGGCAGCGGGCACAGTTTGTATGAGGCGGGTCCACAGTATCTGCTGGAACACGATGTAGTCCTCGTGACCTTCAATTACCGACTGGGCGCCCTGGGCTTTCTGGGTGGCAGCAACAATGCGTATCTGGATCAGGTCATGGCACTGGAGTGGGTCCATTTGCACATCAGCCAATTTGGAGGTAATCCCGAGGAGGTCACTCTTCTGGGTTTGAGTGCTGGCGCCATGGCAGTCAGTCTGCATTTGGTTTCACCCATGTCCAAAGGCTTATTCCATCGAGCCATACTCATGAGCGGCTCGGCCACCAATCACTTCAGCATCCACAATGAGTTCTGGTCACAACTCTTGGCCCGACAGGTGGGTTGTCCTCTGTACGATAAATATGACATGACCGAGTGCCTGCGGAAATTCACCTGGCAGCGCATCGTGGAGGTGTGTGCCACCTGGGAGCAGTATAAGTTTGTCAACATGAAGTGGAACTATGAGATTGATGGCCGGTTCTTGACCCAACATCCCAGTTTGCTGATTGATAAGGGTCTATTTAATCGAGTACCCCTGCTGGTCAGCTTTACCAACAACGAATTGGATTTTACAACACTGGGTGAGTAGTGTTGATTAGCAGTGTTATTACTTATTTATTTTAATGTGTATACAAATTATATTTAAATTCTTCTTTAGAGATTTCTTGTATCCTAATTTAATCACTAATTATGTAATTAAATTATAAAAATTAAATATTGTACAAATCCTAAACTTCTATATTATTCTATATATATATATTTCCCAATTCCCAGCACACCTATCCAATGAGTTGCTACTCCATGATATCATAACAAACTTTGATGATTATGCGCCGGAATTATTTCTCTTCGACTACAATGTGCAGAAGAGCTGGTTCCTCAAGAGTTTCTATCTGGGCAAGAATACGGATGAGTTAAATGCCACAAATATTGAGCAATTTGGGAAAATCTTTTCGGACGGCATCATTGGCCACGGTGTCTATCGTCTGGTAAATCTGGCACGCAAGTACACCAATGTCTACTACACACGCATGGACTATATTGGTCAGAGGAGTCTTTCGGCGCCGCTGACAGAAGAGAATGTGCCCAGCGGGGTGGGTCATGCCGATGATTGGCAGTACGTAATGCCCGGCTTGTGGTATGGCACACAATTGGGCCCAAATCACAAGGATCTGTTCATGATGCAACGCCTGACCGATTGGATTACCCACTTTGCGCAGACTGGGTGAGAAAAACCGTTTTTTTTTTAACTCTCTTTAACTAAGTAAGATTTGTTTCTAGAACACCCATGTTGGACGCTGATCAACACTGGCCACCCTGCAATGCTCAGCAGATGCAGATGCTCTATAACGATGAGTTGGCCACAATGGGTCCACCCGCCTTCGTCGATAACTATGCTGTCTGGGATCAGCTATTTCCCAAGCCTAGGGGAAACGGTGCTGCCCAAAGCCAACTTCAGCTGCACGTTGTTGTCGTCGTCATCGGTGTGGGTCTGGTTGGGTTTGCTGTGTAAATAAATGTGGCCATTAGGTGCGGAAGAAAGCTTATCAATAGGCCGTTTAGATTAGGCTAATGACGTCGCTTACTCGCTGCAGCTATTTACTTTGATTAATTAATCAACAAAGGCGTGAGATTTTTAGTATTTCCCGAAAAAGTTTCATGTGTGTGTGTGTGTGCTTGTGTGTTTATCTGTGTATTTGTGTATTTGTGTGGAGCTGTTGCCCAGCGCCTTTGGGCAATTAGTCTTTGGAGCAGCTTAAATACACATTAATTTGTCTTTAAATGGTTCTTCGGTTGAAGTCGTCGACGCCTTTTGACCTTTTTCGACTCGTAATTGTGCGATAATTTTTTCAAATTGACAGGTTCGCACATGCTTTAACCCTTGGCACACCCGCCTCCAAACTCCACACCCACCTCGCTCCACACTAGCTCCTGCTATTGACATATGAGATTGGCAGCATTTAAGGGGTTTGCTCTTGCGTGAAAATCTCAGTCATCTGGACGAGCGCTTGCAAAAGGATTATCGCCAGACATTTCAGGGCAGGGCTCAAAATAATTTGCCAAGGGGTGGTTTTAATGGGTGGTCGCATATCATGATTGCGCCAGTTCAAATCAGTAAACGTCGACACTTTGATGCAAAATAAACAACGAGCTCATATTTTGGTGGTAGACAGATTTAAGGTATTTTGTTACAACTCAAAATTTATTTGGGCCACATCAAAATGCGCACTTTTTTTTAAAGAACTGAAATACCTTAATTCCTTACAGCATAAAAATTTGTCTGTTTAAGATTTGAATTTTCTTAAGGTATGTGTCTATATTAATAATATTAACTATACTGCATAAGTTATAAAATAATAGTAATTGTATATTATTATGTATATTGTAAATAGTATTTGCTTTTTAAAAAAAAATTAAATATAATTTCGACGGTCTGTTGTGGCTTTTCATAAAGAATTTTACAGCATATATCACACAGCTAGCTAGCTGTAAAAAAACTAATTTAAATTATTATTATTTTATTATTTGAATAATAGTCCCTAAATCGTTATTTTATATAATTGCCCTTCTAATATTTTAATTAACAACAATAATGGCCTCAAAATAAATTAGTGTATTTACATCTAAATTTAACTAATTTATTAATTTAAATTTAATTTATTTTGAGGCCATATTAAATTATATATATAAATAAATATTAAAGTTTCTGTGAATATTAAATTTTTTTAACTAACTTAAATTACAAAAAATTAATGTTTTTAATTTATAAGCTAGTCTTCGCTGAAAGGTGACAGTCAGTTACAGACTTTGTTTAGCTAATCAGGATGCAGGGAGCAGGGACCAGGGACCAGGGACAAGCCACACAATCACAAAGAAGACCACATAATGACTTTGATGAAGAGTTCATGGAAAGTTTTGCCAAAGAAAATATGGAAAATTAACTTGTTAGCCAACCCAGCAACCACACACATGCCCAAGGACAATATATGGTTGTGTATATGTGTGTGTGTGTGTGTTGTGGGGCATGAGCAAACATTTAACTATACGCATTGTGCCATATACTCTTTTGGGACAAAGGCCACAAAAAAAAGGTGGGCAAGAGTCAACTTGCCGGAACGCATGACAGGACAGAAAAGAATAGCAGAGAAAAGCAGACAATGTGTGAAAAGCAGTGAAAAGAAGCAGGCAAAACATTTGCAAAAATTTTAATTAAATTTTCAAAATATACATATTCAAGAACTGGCGAGTCACATGTAAAATTGCATTCGAGATGAAACTCGCAATTGTGACCCTAAAAATGTTTTTGATTGAGCGCTGCGCCAAACACCTTTTCCAATTGAGCAGCTGGCAAGGATGTGAAAGAGTTGTGATTCGATATATATTCGAGTGGCTTTTGTGACTCAATTACAATAAGTCTATTAAACTTGTGTCTGTGGCGCGTCTAGACAAAACACACACACAGCACCCGGACCGATCAGTCACAATGTCTGCGTCTGCGGCTGCGTCTGCTTCTCTCATCGCAGGTCTAGACCTGGTTTGATCCGGGGTTGAACTGTGATGAGCGCGTGCCCCTTTTGACTTTCGACTGGCTCTTTGTGCCATCTAACAAACAGAAACGGGCTGCTCGCAATGATGATGATGATGATGCGAAGGTGTTCCAGCTGCCGGTTAGGATTGTGTCTCGATTTCACTTTCGTTACGCCTGCGCCACATTCAATGTGTATTTCAAATGAAAACCTGGTCCTTGATCGGCTGTGCTCCTCGACCGTTTGGCTCATTGCTCTTTTTTTCTCTGCTGTTTTTGTGGCACATCATCGTCATCATTATCAGGTCGCGGCTATGGTTTTGATTACGTATTTATGGAATACACAATGGACGCAAAAGGAGTAAACATTTTGAAGTAGCGCCGTTCCAAATGCTTTATAGGTTTGTCAGCTATCGAATTATGTATGTATGTGTGTATGTATGTATGTCTGTCTGTCTGTCCGTCTGTATATTCGTATCTGTCTGGCTGTTTATGCGTTTTGTCAACATATCGTATTACGCCCCAATCCCAGGACCAGGACCAGAACCAGGCCCAGGCCCATAATCGCTAATGACAATACAAATTAAGAGTGGAGAGTGAAGAGCCTTTTGCGCATGTGCAGCAGCGGCTTTGTTGGTTTTTCTGGGAAGGCTCAGCCACTGACAGCCGGCGCAGCGTGCTTATAAATATATGTTAAACAATATATTTGTTTGGCATTTTATTTTAAGTGAATTTCGATCGCCGTGTTTTTGGTTTTATATTTTTCTTATTTTTTTTGGGGTTGTTCGTAGCCGCCACCTTGAAGCCATCGATTGATATTCGTGGAAAGGCCGTTTGCGCAATGCAATCAGAAGAAGCTTTTCAAAAGAATTTTAGCATATAAAAACATTTAAGGAATTAAAAGTGTACAAATAGGACGATTGAGTTGAGTAAGTGACACTTGAGTCTTTAATAAAATATTTGTTTAAAAATAAATCGAATTTATTGGTATTTTTATTTGTAATTGGGAACACTCTCAATCTTTGTAAGCAAATAGAATATAATAGAATAAATCAATTAAGCGGTCAAAAGATTATTCTTAAAATTGTTATGATCTGTCAAATAATGTTTCAATTAATTGTTAGCGCCACCCAGATACAATCCAGGGAAATACAAAATAAGATTTTTTTTATAAATACAATTAAATGATTAATTTCCTCAGCTGGCGCCTACGCCTTGACCGTCAGACAGCAAACTGACAGCAGAAATACGATTGTAAAATTGAATCTCTAAATTAAATATTTATACAAATGTAAATTGCCTTGATTAATGATTGTCCTCAGCGCGCACTTGTAACAGCTCCCAGGGTACAACAACAACAACAACGAATTCCCAAATCAAACAATAACAACAAACATCAAACGGCAAAAGGACACTCGCTTCCCTCCGCTTTCCACTTTCTCTTCTCCCTTTGCTTTTGCGCGGGGTGTGGAGAAAGTGTTCACATCAAACGGTCTTAAAATTAATTGTTTTGACTGTGTTTTTTTTATATTCCACGTTTTAGTTGGGCCCGATAAACAATTTGATTATTCGATAAACAAATACAAAGTACAACTACACACACACACACATGCACACACACACACACACATATATGAGAGACTGCCCCCAAAAAAACTCACTCCCTTCCATTCGCCATTGTCTCGCTGTCTGTCACAGGCGGCATTGCTGGCTACTCCATGACAGCTTTGTATGTGTGCACATATGTGTGTGTCGGTGTGTGTGTGTGTGTGTGTAGGTTGTGTGTGGTCGCCGTTTGAGTGTCTTTTGTTGTTCGCTTGCTCTGATATCGTCGCTTTTGTTTGAAGCTCCGGCGACAGACAGCGACAACAATAGCAACAACAACAACAAAAACAACAACAACAACAACAACATGATTGTGATTTTGGGGAACCCGGGACCCAATCATAATTATGCATGTTGTTTGTTGTATGTTGTTTGTTGTTGTTTGGGCTCTTGTTAATAATGGCGTTAATGCTTATGGTGATGAGAACAGCATTGGACCACCCTCGCTTGACATATCATTTTGGGCCTTAAATCACGACTATATTTATTGTTGCTTGAACGACAATGCCTCAGAAAGGATACTAACAGGTAATAAAATAAGAGCAGCGAATTTATTAAAGATAGAAACATGCCTAAAATAATTTTAGTGTCTTGATATGTAAAATCACATTAAAGAACTTTAAAAAATATATATATATAAAATATAAAATACACATATATGGTTTTATTTTAAAAATTATTTAAATTTATTTCAGCATTACAAATAAATTATTTAGTAGAATCACACAATTTCTGTGGCATCATAATGTCAACATTACACAACTCATCAACAGCTTCTCGAGATTAGAAAAAAAAGACTTACCAAGTTTTGCTTTATACAGCTATAAAAATACTACGAATACAATATATATGTATACAAATATATATAATATTATTCAAATTAAATGTAAAGATAATCTATGAGGCACAAAATTTGAAAAGTTTGAAAAGCCATAATTTTTTCTAGGCAGTTAACTTGAGAACTAAAAAATATTGACTAAGCCCAATAAATAACATCATATCGAAAATTAATGTATTTAAATTCAGCAATTATAAAACATTGAAAAGCAATTAATCAGAGACGCTGTAGTCAATTTAGTGGATTTGCACCCACTCACAAAGTTGTTTAGCTGATAATCTCTGCACCCAAATGGGAAAACCCATAAAAAGCGCAATCATCGACAGCACCACAAAATCTCATCCAAATAGCCCAATAATTACAGGCGTGTTAAGTGCCGACCAAAATTGTTTGCACTCTTCTCAGCCTCAAAACTCTGCAAATATTTGTTTGCAGTTTTTCAAAAGCGACTCCTGTCAATATTGTTGTTGTTGTTGTTGCTGTTGTCAAATGTGATTATTAATGTGCTTTGAATGGGAGAGAGTAAAAATGGTTGAACTGACACCCCTGCAGTGGAATCAGTGCACCCTCCAACGTATGCTAGTTGTCAGAGAGGGTGTGACAATCCGTAGAGCCCAACTAATGAGTGTAAACAACGGCCTGGCCAAAAATTACAAATCCCAAAAAAAAAAAAGATGTGGAATGAAAAAAGGAACTGCCACAAACTGTTTGATTTGTCGCTTAGGACTAATGAAACCAAACATTAGAGCGAGCACCCTCAATATGCTTCTGGTCCTGGTTCTGGTTCCGTTGCTGCGCTGCTCGTCTGGAGTTCCGGGGGTTGCCAACGTTGCCCTATCTTTCTCTCCAAAGTGTTGCAATTTTTGCAGCACTCCGGCACAAAGGGATGTTGGCAACGCCGTCGCATGGATGTTTACCATTTCAGATAGACCGACGGACAGGCAGACAGACGGAGAGACAGATACACATAGCGACTGGTAGAGACAAGCCAGGCCGTTGTGTTGTAAGTTGATTACGTGGTTGACGTTGACGTTGTTGTTGTTGTTGTTAATGCTGCTGCTGTTGCTGTTGCTGCTGCTGCTGCTGTTGAGCTGCGTTGCAATATGAGGGCGCATATTGCTGCCGTGGAATCGGCAGCTGTCTTCACGTAAACTGCAGCCGCGATACTCAAACTTGGTAACTCTTCATGGATTTTTCACCTCTTGTTTTATAAGCTACGTGCCTCAACTGACTAATGCTCTTGCGGCAGGGCTGCCACCTGAGTGAACTCCAACTGTTTGGCGGGTTTCGCTAATGTAGCGCCTGGTCAGGCCAGGCCTTGGTCAACATACAAAAGCACCTATGCACAGTAAACAATTTCAATTCAGTTCTTTGTAATTACATATTTTTTAATTTAATTTGTTTTTTAATTTTTATTTATGTTTAGTTTATATATTTATGTTAACATAGGATTACACTATTTACATATTTTTGAATTTAATATTTTTTAATTTTTATTTATGTTTAGTTTATATATTTAGTTTATCATAGGATTACACTATTTACATATTTTTGAATTTAATTTTTATTATGTTCATATATTTTTAGTTTATATATTAAAGTCGTCATAGGATTAAACTATTTTTTTTATTTTTTATTTAAGACTTTTCTGTATTTAATAAATTACGAACTGATACACTGTTGATCGTTAGACAAATGTCATTCAAGACTCACGTTTTTTCTATTTTTTTTTAAATATATATTTGAAGTATTTGCAACACTAATGTTGGTATTCATTTAGTTGCTTTTTAGATCAAAATTATTTACCGTGTAGCTATGAGTATGATTAGCTGCTGACGCGGCCAACGCTTTCGTGGGAAACTCTCTAAAACGGCATGCGGGTGTGGTTTTTCCTTCAATGCTGTTGTGTGTTTTTGGCTACAATTAATGAAATTGTATTTTGTAGATGCTACAGTTTTGATTAATAGTCAACGTCAACGGGGCAGCCTGAGAAGTGCTTTGGGGCAGCCTTCGTTGCATGCCCTGCAAGCTCAGCTCAGATCAGATCAGCTCATCCATGTTGCACTTGTTCTAATGAGGCATGCCTCTAATGGAACGGACAGTTACCTGTCTCAGACGGGCGCCTTATTGAGCAATTAGTTAAACGGCCACTAAACTGTTGACAGTTAATGTTTTATCAATTGTTTTTGGTTTTTTGGATTTTTTTGGGGGCTTCGACATAAATCAAATTTTGAAGTGCAACTTTCACATGTTCTGACGGACAATTTGTCAGCGTTCGCTGCTCACGACATGCCTGATCTGATAGACCACCAGTAGAATTTTTGACATGCTCATTAGATATCCCCCCAAAAAGCAGACCCGGTCCACTCCTGCGATCGCTTACCTAAAACAAATAACTCGCGGGCTCAGGAATGCGAGGGCTGTCCAGGGGATACACAGTCGTACAAACTACATCAACAAATATGTAGATTAATGTATGTGCTAAAGCAACAGTTTGATTTAAGCAATTAGAAACATAACTTGCCATATGATAAAGGTCAAAAAGCGATGAATTCTCAACGATAATGTGCCTTGTATAGTCTCAAACTATATATATCTATATATAAATAATTATTTAATTTTTTTAATAAATGTATACAAAATAAATACTTCAAGATTACCTTAAAATAAAATACTTAAATAATTATTTAATTTGTTGAATAAATGTGTACAAAATAAATACTTCAAGAATACCTTAAAATAAAATACATACATTTACATATTTCTCATGGACTAAATTATTTCTTTTATTAAATTATTTCTTATATATTCAATTAATTTGATTCAAAGTAAGTATAATAATATTTCAATAAGCAGCAATAAATTTGTATTTATAAAATTGGATAAAAAATATTCAAATTGCTTAACATCGGTTTATATTGATTTATTTGTAATTTAAAATTTTGCTATTGTGACGAATCTAAATATAAATTATTTTCGCATAAGCAGACTAAATTACTTAATAAAAAATAAATTTTTAAAATTGAACTATCTATCTTTTAACTATTCAGACTTGCAATAAGCACCACACTGTAATGTGGCATGCCTTAAAATAAACTAATCAAAAACACACCCCTCCGAGTTGAGAGGCTCGACCCACTGTCAGTTAGTCAATAAGCGACACCGTGCAACATGATCCATCATCAGTTAAGTTGAAAGCTGTAAATAAACAAGGATGAGCTGAAAACTATTATTGAAACACGATGCCGCGATGACAACGGACAAAACGCTGCTCAATAATGTTTGTTGTCTGCTCAGATAGACAGGGACTACAATGGGATGCCCCGGGCAGAAGACAGAAGGCAGAAGGCTGATGCCCGATGCCTGACAGATCAACGTCAGACAGCCCACAGCATGAGATGAGTTTCCAGCTCAGCTTGCGATCGGCACGCGACACTCAAAAAGCTGACGTTTTTCCTACTTCACCTTCATATTGGTCGAAACGCTGCAGGATCACTTCAGTTATTAAAAACGATGAGTGCCCAGTTTGGCGTTGGCCTGCTAATGGTTTTCTCGCGAGCTTATCACCGTGTTTTCATCGACTAGCGGCTTTCCGTTAACACCCACTCACAGCACGCATTTGCCACTCTCTATGCTAATTAGGCAAACGTCAGTTACCCAAGTCAATTGCCAACCCTTAGCTCCCGGAAATGCCATGCACCACGAATTTGGATAATGTGCCAGGCTCAAGCAAATGCCTAACGTTGATAACAAAAAATGTTTAGGAATTTTTATAAAGAAATCAGCACATTATTTGGCATGTGAATTCATTGATAAGGCCTAAAAGATTAGAATATTGACTAAGCGCAGCCCATTAAGTGTTGGATTACATTATTTAATTAAGAAAAAAATAATTATTCATAAAGCTTACCATTCGGTCTTATGTGATGTTGGCAAGAATTCAACATTTATCAAATCATTTTGGTTAGTCATGGTCAGGGTTGATAAAAGTCACATTTTTTGCAATTTACACATATCTATATTAATTCACTTTGTGCTGAGAGAGTGCTGTATAAAAATAGTATTACTAAATTTTGTGAAATTGGAATGTTATGCTTACAAAATTTGATAAATTTCTGAGTAAGCTTTTTGTGAACCTATTTTTGCTTCAACTTATCTTTGCAAATCGGCGTGAAAATTAATCAAATTATTAAATTTTTTGTTGTAATTGAAAATACTTTAGCACGATAATAAAAATGGTAAAAACCCTATTTTCATAAAACAAAACTGCATTTCACTGTTTTTTATTTTTTTTTTTGATGCACTATTGTAATAATTTTATTTATATAAATAATAATAATTTTTTTGGTCCTGTTGCACTCATTTATTGGTTTAGGCTTAACTTGGAGTTGACTGGTTTATCTTGATGTTTAGTCCCTCGACTTTTAACCCACTTATATTGAGCACACAATATTTCACCCAAATATCGCAATTCCCACACCCAAACCAAGTGGAAATATGTAAGCCAATCCAATGACCATCTGCTGAGCATAACCCAATAAATAGTTTGCATAGTAGTAGTCGTTGCAAGAGTTCGGCTGTGGCTGCCACATCGAGTGGCCAAGTGAGTCATAAATTGTGAAATGCAATGCACATTATCGTCAGTGCGAGATACCAAAAAGTCAAAGAGCTGGACAGAGGAAGACAGCGTGGTGGACACTTTGTGGCAAACAGTACTCTCCAACTCCAACTCCTAGCTGAGGTTGCAGTTGCAGTTGTAGTTGCAGTTGTTGCATGCGCTGTGTTATTTATGAGTTTTGTGATGTTTCTGCAAATTTTTCTATGTAAGAGACTCCTTGGGTCTCTTATGCAAGCTGGCAAGTTGAACTTGTGTCTCCTCGCGCTTTGAGAGCTTATCGCACGTCAATTGCGCAGACAACTTCATTGTAAGGCCAAAAGATTCCTGCGCATTGATGTTGACAGCAGGAGTTCCAAGCACGCGTCGTCCACATCCAAAACCACAGAAGGAAGTTGCTTAGATATTATTATTTTTCTCCTCTTATTTTTTTCTTTTGTTTTTTGCGGTTTGAGTTGAGCAGACTTTCTGGTGCCGGCTGACTGTTGTTTGCTGCTGCCTGGTGCCAAGCAATCTAATTACATTTTGTGGCCAAAGGCGCTGCGAAATTTCAATAGTGTTTGAGCGATTTCCATCAGTCAATAAAAACTGAGCCTCAACTCGTGCGCATGCGTCTTGTGGATGGGGCACAGCAGGCAGGCCTATATGCCCCAGCAGACTGTGCTTGTGGCAGCGACTACATCTGAGATATGCCCCCGTTGCTGACTGCAGCAAGGAGAGTTTGGCTCACAACTTTATTTGCGCTGCATTTCGTGGAAATCGAAATCTGCGAACCTAGAAAAAAATACTTCGTTGGAAATTGGAATGCAAATGCAATAGGACAACAGCTTTCTGTTTATTTATTTGTTATTTTTTTTTAGTTTTTGTTTGCCATACGTCTAACAAATTATAGAAACGTGCTCAGGGACTGGGTGGACGGACGGACGGACATGAGTAGCATATGCTGCGCTGACAAGCCAAACAATTAAAACTAAAGTGGAAACGATCAAAATGTGCAACCCCGACACAAAGAGAACAGAGATCTATTGCTGCAGATATAGTTGGAGTAAACCGCACTCCCTGCCAATTTGCATATATTAAAATATATTAACTGTTGTCCAACACCCTCACAGGACCTTCCCTGTAATGATGATGCTATGGCGTGACTCATGCCGTGCCTGAATTCTAGTTGCATTTGTTTTCGAATCGACTCGCCACCAATTGCCAATTGGCATTTGGATGTTCGGCGTCATGTGTTTGCTCCCTATGCTAATGAGTCGTCGGAGGATACTCCAATACGATGATGATGAGCCGGCAGCTCGCTTTTGACATTGTCATGCTGTCAAGCGGAACCAAACTCCGATAAGAGCAATAAAAATGAAAATAGGTTGCGAGTGGCCCACAAAACACAAGCAACAATGGATTGCGAGTAACATCTGTGTGCTACCAGAAGTGATAGAGTGACGGACTCCGACTGACTGTGTGGCATTGGATGAGAGGGTTACACTTAGCGAAAAATATAGTAGTATTCAATAAGGAATAAGAAAGGTTAGAAAGTTTTGCAAAGACTGGGAAGTAGCTTATCTATGTAAAAGAAATTTTTATTAATTATATATTAAATATATATATATATATATATATAATTTATAATAATGGCTTACAAAAACTAATGATAAAAAAATACTTTAAAATTTTATACTCTTTTCAAACCCTGATGATCTTGTTATGTAAGATAAATTTCAGACAGATTCTGCCTCTAATAAGAAATTATAGAAAGTGGTCTGAGCAGAATAAAAACAAAAATATCATTCATTATTTTATTTAATTTATTTTTTACGTGTTGCGATTAGTAAAATATATTAATAGAAGATATATCAAATAATCTAGCTCTATCTATATTCCCTAAATAAAGGATGTTTAATTTTTTTTTTTTTTTTTTAACTTTAAAGTTGAATATAAAACTAAACTAATTTTCTGACTAAGCACATCAAACTATAGCAGATTCGCAGAGCTCAATAATTTCTTGCAGTGCATATTGTGGCACGCGATCAGTGGCAGCCCATAATGCACGACACGTACCAATGCTATCTCCCTGGAACTGAGTTAATATATGCACCCACACAGTGATGACACGCATACCTACCAAAAAAAAAAAAACAACAAAACAACAAAAAACATAAACACATAAACAACATTTCAGGGACCAACTCATCAAATTGGAACTGAAAATTATGCCAATTGGTTTATCACTTGGCAACAAAAAAAAAAGAGGGAAAACAATTGCAACGAATTGAAACAAAAAAAATGTTTTGAATGCCAAATTGCATGAATTTTATACAGCTAAAGTATGACAGAATTCATGCTTAAGTACAGTAGGCGACAAAAGCAATTTAGATGTAATCGCTTAGCCAACGCTCCTTGGTCTGACGTCGCCAGTTGAGGGGAAACAGGCGCTTCCAGATTTCGTAGCGTGCCGAGTTGAGACCCTCCTGCAAGACGATCTCATCGCCAATATCCAGATAAAAACGCTTCTTGAAACTGAAGGGACGCCAACGAATGTTGCTAAGTTTCTCATCGCTGGGTTTGTTGGGATCTCTTCAAAGAATAAGATAAGAGAAGATTAGAATTCGATTTTATCGATTCCCCTTTTTACTAACCCTTTATAGGCAAATGCTGAGAACATTCGCGTCATAATGTCCACCATGCGGAACTCGTCGTCGTCCTCTGTAAACATGCGACTAATTGAGGGCTCCACAAACAGATACATTAGATCATCGTGATGCACAACGCCAATGGGTGCATCCTCCGGATAGTGGATGTGACTGCGTTCACCCTGATAGGCAAACCGATAGTAGTAAACCTTCGTTGAACGCGCCGCCAGATGCACAAATCGATGTATGCCGAATCCAGTCAAGGCATCCGAATACAGAGTGGCCAAGGATTGCAGCGAGCTATTCGCATCCAAAGGCAGCGAGTCAAAGTAATGTTGCCGCAAATCCCGACTAATATTCTGGGCACGTGGACTGCTGGCATTGTACAGGAAGCAGACCGGAGCCAGTGACTCAAAGTTGTCATTGAAGGCGCTCAGCAGTGAGGGGCTTTGCAGAATAGCTAAAGTGAGGAGGGTAAAAAGGGGAAGATGTATTAGACAAAATTGTATTATAAATACTGTTATTATTATGTAATAAATTTTTTTAATAAATTCATCGAATTTACAAAAAATATTGACAAAAAAACCAAGTTGATACTCACAGATAGCTGGGCCCACAAACTCATCCTTAGTCATACCCGTTATGATGGGTATCTTCATGAATTGACCATTCTGATAGCTTTTCACGGGATCTTCGATGAGGAAACGCTCCTGCCCAAAATCAGGCTCCACCACGGGTTTCCACAATATCAGCGGATTGTTGCGCCCAAAGTCAAACATGAGAGGCAAAGAATTTGCATATTCCAGATAGTGTTTCTGGGGATATCAATTTAAATCTTTAAAAGGTGTCCAAATTAATAGTAAAAAGATTAAAAAGGTTAATATTACAATTATATATATGTATATATATATATATCTTCAATGATCTCTAATCATTCATTAGTCCGTCAGGTAGAAATTAAGGAAGGACTGAGAGATGTTTTCTATGAAAAGCTTTATTTATAATCTTGTACTGGGAGCTCTATTTACTGCCGTTAAACTTGCAGATCTACATACTAAATCTGGAGAATATTGACACATCTGAACTGGGCAGATCAATCCAAGATTAAACTGTTTTTATTTATATTATTAAGCGCCACTTATCAAAATATTTTGAGCAGTTCTCAAAAAGTTAATTTTTTTTTAGTATTTTGTCATTTTGATTTACTCACCCCACGCAGGCAGTTCAGCATCTCGTTCATGTCGTCCGTGCTGCAGTGCAGCAGCGCCGCTTGCTTCTTGGCCACATCGATTTGATGCTGTGGCAGCGACCACTGTCCCGTTGCGGAGCCACTCATCACAATGGCGCGTTGGAACAGACCCTTCGACATGGGCGATACCATGTGCAGTGTTATAGCCATTGCACCGGCGCCATAGCCGAGCAATGTAATCGAATTTGGATCGCCGCCAAAGCGTGAGATGTGCAGCCTAACCCAGCGCAGCAGCTGCACCTGATCCTTGAGTCCCATATTGCCAGCGGCCTGCTCTGTGCCCGTGGCCAGAAATCCTAGCGTTCCCAGGCGATAATTGAAGGTGACCAACACCAGATTGCGATCCATAAAATACTGTGGTCCCGCAAAGTTCTTGCTCTGCCCGGAAAGCGAGTAGAAGCCACCAGGATGAATGAACACAATGACGGGCTTCCTAGGATTCGGCTGTGATTCGCTGGGCAACTCCCGCGTGTAGATGTTCAATCGGAGACAATCTTCGCTCACATCCTCACTGAACAGACCCGGCTGTGGGCACTTGGGTCCATCGAACGTAGCATCAAAGATGTCAAACCATTGCTCGATCGGCTCCGGCGGCCTGAATCGCAGATTCTCCACGGGCGCCTTGGCATAGGGTATGCCACGGAAAGCGTAAAAGTTGCGACCCGCCTGCGAGGGTAGAATAGTGCCTCGGATTTTGCCGAGCGCTGTGGTAATGACCAGATCCGAGAGCTCCTTTTCACTGCCAATGGGTATGTCGTCTTGATCCTCGCTCTCCAGTGTCTTGGCCAGCCCGTTGCTGCTGTTGTTCTGGGCATTGGCCAAAGAGCTGCCAAGCAGCAGTAATCCAAACAGTTGCCACATCACGACTGTGGAGGCTGTGCCTGCAGCTTGGAGCTTTTATAGTCACCAGTTGCAGCTCGGATTATGTCAAATAAAGTGTGCAAATTGATGAGATTCCATTAAACGTGGGCGTTGAATTTGCATTTGCTGTTAATGTTGCTTCCTCGTTCTGTAAGCTCTTCCCATATCCAATCGCTGTGTCAATGTAATCCATAAATAACTAACCCGCTGCCTGCCAGTTCTTTTAGTTCTTGGTTTGGTTCCTTCGGCTCTTCCCACACACACCCAGCCAGGCTGGGCACCACCTAATCTGACAGATCGGCCCACGCACATTTCTCCCAGTTTGTGGATTGTACTGGATTGTATTGTCTATCAATTTGTTATTGCTCCAATTTTCCCACGTGAACTTGTTTGCGTGTTTGCGGCTTATTAGATTAACAGCGCATTTAGACACCCTCCCTCGGACTTGGCCCCGATGACCTACCCAAAAAAAACAGAGCACAACAACAGCAACAACAACGATAGGAAACTGATCCTTAAATGGCCACTAATAGCGTTTAATGGTGAGCATAAAAGGTGAGCACAAGTCATAAAGTTCTGTTCAGTGCAAGATGATGATGACACACCCCTCCAAGGAACCCCGAGTGAGACCAAAGCCATTCGAGTGCGTTAAGTGTTCCTTTGTTCCTTGTGCTCGTCTTCCGTTTGCTCTTCCTTTTTTGTTTTCCTTCTTTCCTCTTTTTTTTTGACACACATAAATTGCCAGTTGTGCATGGGTAGACAAAAGCGTGCTAATTGGATTTAAATTGGTCAATGTGAAAGCAACTTGGTAGCAGCATCGTTTCCTTCTTTAAAGTGTGAAAATATATGGTGGGTAGCTGCTTGAGCTGTGAGTATTTGGCAGTGGAAAAGTGCTGGGAATCAGCAGGAAATTAAACTCAAACGAATCTCCTTTTATCCTGAACTGCAAAAAGGAAATGGATAGAGGAATATTTTGAAGTTATGGCAATATATGTGACAGGTGAAGGAGGACATATTCGATCACAAATTATATAATTTGATATATCTTATCATTTTGCCAGATATTGTTTTGTTTTAAAGTATAAATTTTAAGTTGAGAAAATTACAGATATTGCTTGCTATATTAAAATTGGGAAAATTGGCTCGAAACCTAAGGAAAAAATTGTGTCATGGGAAACATATTTTTTCATTGTTTTAAAATGTCAAGTTGCTAATTAATTTTTACAATCCCATTAAGATAAGGAAAGTTAAATTTTTATATTTTAAATTTACAGAAAAATATCGATATTTATATTCATATTGGAACAGGAGGTGCTGTAGCCGAAGGGGCTAGAATCAGTCTTCCAAACCACCCGAGTTTGAGGATAAATGACAGTCATTTAAACTGGCACATATCTCAACTCCTACACTCGCAGCACTGGATCTGTGGCCATAATTGATGATATTACCCTATACTCACCCGTTTGTCACGCCCTCAACTTAATGCCAAGCAGAGCAAAGAGTCAAGATCACGTCTTCACGTCTTGACAAACTCACGTGCGTACTTCTGGCCAACAATATTATGGCCAGCTGTGCTGTTGTTAGACATTCTGTGGTCGTCTTCGTCTTCGTCTCGGTTGCTGTGTCGCCGTCGTCATCGTCATCTTCATCGTATTACCAGGTAATTGTAACATCAGCTCTAGCTCGGACTCCAGCTCGGCAGGTGACACAAATGCAGACGCCTCCGGTGCTGCGCAGGCTGTGGCCAGACACTAATGACGACGACGTCGTGCCATGCGCCACAGGATGTGTCTGCAACGTTGTCGTGAGGTGTGAAGAGTGGCAAAGATTGCTTGTGCATCCACGTGCGTGTGTATGTGTGTTTGTTTTTATGACTCCTGCCGCGTCTTGGAGTGTGCTGCCCGTGGTGATTTTGTGGGTTTTTCACATTAAAAGTGTTATGGTTTTAGCATTCAATTTGATTTAATTAGTTTGGCAAATGTTGACATATTGCTAGGAGCCAAAACAAAAAAACAAATCTCATTTGCTTGTGTGTGTGGTCCCATCCTTTCACTGGAAACGTGTATAGTAACTATCTCTAATCACTATCTAATAGATATGAATCAATAGCATTTGCCAAGTGCGCATCGTCCTCATCAAAAAAAAAGTGCATTCCTCTCGATTGTCAAATCAGATAATTTATTGGCAATATTCATTAGATCGTGGGGCGTTTGACTGTTGAAAATTAGCATTCAATTCTATTGCCAGTTGCGTCCCTAGTGCAATAGGGATGAACCAAAGAACCACCCTCCAAAAAAAGAAAAAACAAACAAAAAATATTAAATGCACATTGACTAATGAAATGTTTGGCCATTTCGAGTGCTCGACCAAAAGGTCGTTCTGGGCCAACTGATTTTCGTAATTTATGGCCCACAAAATCGTGGCTGCTGCCCAAAATGCCTTTTGTTTTGGTTACAATTGCACAATATTTTTGGCTGTAAAAATTCCACAAAAATATTGCTGTTTTGTATGGCAATTTGCATTTGATAATACGCCCGCGAACTGTTGTCGCCAGAAAGGTAGCTAATTAGTGGGATTTGTTTGCCAGGTTTTTAATGGTTATATAAAGCGCCAGCGAGGCGTGCGCCCAAAAACCGAGACCCATTCATGGACCCGGAGCACGCGTCAAAGGTGCGCCGCCAAAGATAACATTTTTTCCTGAATATGTTGGTGAAAATTTATGGCAAGCCCATTCGAATTTGACATGCCTGAAAAGAGATATGAATGCCAAATATATTTCTGCTCATATATGGGTAAAAGTAAGTAAAACTGAATTATATAACTTGCATTTGAAATGGTAGCTCTTATAACAAATTTGTTGTTTCAGATGCGTTTTTTTAAATATAAACGAAATGCATTTAAATTCTTTAAAAAATACAATAAGTTTTCGTAGTTATTTTTTCATACAATTTTATTTTTATAACTCTGAGGCATGAATAAGACTTTAATTAATATAAAATTACATTTAAAAAATAAACAACATTTTTTCATAAATTCACAAATTGCACAAAAATTTAAGAGCCTCACAAAATTACTAGTTTTTCTATAAATTCTATAAAATCTTTTTAGAAATCTGATATTTTAATTTCCAATTTATTTCCCATTTATGGCCAATACATTTCAAAATGCCCATCGACAGCTGTTTTCAAGCTGTTTATCTCCGTTTTGGGCAGTAACAAACTGCTGATGAGCATATGCAAAAATAAGTGCTTGGATTTGGATGGAGGATTGATGCACACACTTCACAAAAATAAACCTCCCTGGGCAAAATAATCAGGCGCGACATAAACAACAATTGACAAACGGTAAAAACTGTCAAAGGCAATTGTCGCTGTCTTTGTTCGCAGGGGCACAACAAACTGACAGACAGACAGAGAGACAAACAGACAGACAGAGAGACAGACAGACAGTCAATGAGGCTGGTAAAGTGATTGATCATTTGATGAGCTCTTTGATTTGCAGTCATTCTTTGGATTGAAGGGGAATATTTCGCGTGCCTCGTACATCAATTTCGAGTGGGCTGGAAATGGCTAAATGAACGTGGGAGTTTCGAGTTTGCACCTTGAACAAGATGCGTTTACCTTGATGCCAATGCGAAGCACGTGCCGCCTGATGCCTATGGCAAAGGCGCTGTCTAGCATATCAAAATCAGTCTGTGCCACATGCAACGGCAACAGGAACAGTCGCCTGCTGCCTGCATAACATCGTTGCAACGTTGCAGATGAAGTGCAGCTGTTTAGAGCTGGCGGCTTGCCGCAGTCTTTGCCACTTCCTTTTCGTGGTCTGTTTGAGAATTTAACCCGTGCCGTCTACGTGCTCCGTTGCACTCCAAAACTAAATTAATTGTTGTTATTATTTACTTGCGCGCCTTGTGTCGCATTCGCGGCTAATAGCACCTGTTGGCCATCGTCTGTGCACATTCATTGAATCTTAATTAATTGTGATCCTTTGATTTCGCATGCGTTCGCTCAATGCAGGCAGCACTTTTCATTTCTATAATCGCCTTCTGATGTGCTGATAACTCCAGACTCTGTCCATCATAATCGTAATCATAATCATAATCATAATCATAATTAAGTTTAGCGTCTGCTTAACTGCAACTTGCCCCGCTGGCTTTCAACTCCATCTGGCGTCTCCGTCTGCCGTGTGGTCAACTCTCCTTGTCGTAGGTCATGCATGATGCTGGCCAGTCGGATTGTCGTCGGGATCGGTCGCACCTAAGTGGCCTGGCGCTACGCTACTTCTGCTCACTTGATTGCCTCCTATGCCCATTTATTCATTTATGCGGGATGAAGGCAATTGTGTACTGATTTCGCATCTGGTTTTGGATGCTGTCCTTGATTGGCTCTGCTGAGACCTACATATAAAAACGATCGAGAAAGATATAGAGTTGTCTGATTGCCCACTGAGCATCTTTAACATTTGATTTATATGCACTAATAAAACATGATATTCGTAGTTTATTGTTTACTTAATCTGATCTTTGATTAGTTGATAGAATATATACAACTAAATATATTTATTATTAATTTATTAAAGTTTTTTAAGTTTATAGTGCTATTTATTATTGCATATATTTTATTATTATAAATAGTACTATTAACTTTAAAAAATAATATTTAAAAAATAATATATATAAATTTATTAGAGTTTTTGAAATTTATGGTACTACCTATTTAGTTATTATTATTATTATTAATTATTATTGTATTATATTTCAGCTCTCCTATGCCTTGCACGTTTACTAATAATGAAATATAATATATATTACTTACTTTTTATTTTTATTCTGTTATAAATATTACAATTATAACTACAAAAATATAATTTTTTTTTTCCTTTTAGCAAGAAAATTCTGTTACTTGAGTTTTATTATGTCGAGCTGTTTATTTATCGCTTAAAATTTTTTAATCCAATTAAAGTCGTATTATATTATTTTCTTAATAAAACAACTACAGTTACAAAGATTTCAATAATCAAAGTAGCTTTCATAAATGGATTATTTTTAAGATTAAGTTAGCTTCCAACTCTACTTCAAAGTGCTCACAGGCCGACATAAGCTTAAACTGAGCTGAATGCTCATCCACAATAAATTATTAACCGATTAAATATTCAACGCCACCCAGTAGACAAACAAGTTGACAATCTTATCATAGTATCTCAACTTGATGGGGCACAGACGCATTGCAACTGAGCTGGACAAGCAAAGGGTTGACGAGTCTGAACAAGGAGATCTGGAAGCACATTCATGTGTTAATATAAATAATGACATATAATGTTAAGACTGATGTCCAAACAAGTGAATGTGCCGCAGGCATCTAACTGCACATTGAGTGTTGTGCAATATATATAGAAAGTGTAATTTAATTAATATCCCGCACCTTGTGGAAGCATGTGATCAATTCGAGAGGCATCAGAGGCGATACAATTCGCGGTGTTTTGCATCACAGTTGAGATGCGTTTTTGTGCGGTAATCAAACGTTTCATGTCCAAAAACACATTAGAGTCAAATGGCTTTTGCCTGGAGCAGTGCAAGTGCCTGCTTATTGTTTAAATAAGCGGAAGGGACGCGTGGTTGTGTCAGGTTGTGTTTTTGGCCACCAAAACCGTCATTAAAATCATTATGTCGCAAATGTGGCAAATTTTCAACAGTCCATTTAACTGATTAGAGTGAAAGACGGCGGCTTGTCGATTTTGGCCAGATTGCCTGTTCGAGCACTGTGTAGCTCTTTAAGCTTGTCCATGTAATTATGGTCTCGAGGTATATAATTTTGGCACCTTTTGCAATATTTTTGGTGCGCAGTCCTTTTCCACGAGAAGAAGTCATAAAATTAATTTTATGAGTAAAAATTTTCATAATCAAAAAGTCTAACGCGTAAGTGAGGGGCTCATTTAATGGAAGAACACATCATCTTTTTTTTTGTAATTGGGTTCTAATCGAGCTCATTTATAAGATCACAAGTCCCTGACTCTATAACTTCAAAAATCCATTAGCATTTGCCTCAAACACATTTGTCAAAAGGCCTCACCAAAAAAAGAGAGAAAAAAACCAAAAGATTATTGTTTTTGTTGTGGGTGATTCGTGTGTATTTCTAAAATATTAATCAGTCAATAGGCAAAATGTTAATCCGCATTTAAAATACCTTGTTGTTGTTGTGGTTTCCCTTGATCTATTAGTGGACCGCCCAGTGTGGCGACCAATTAATTGCGTAAATGGAAAAATTGCCTTTGGTTCCCCTTTGTCGTTGTTGGGTGCCACAAGTCACACTTTGGTTATTTTTTTAGAGCTTGTTTGTGATTGCTGTCACTGGGATACACTTAGAATATACATGAATACATATTGAATATATATCAATATTAATTAAACATATAGAAGATATTATTATAAACATACAGCAGAAGCTCAATAATTTATAGCATATACTTAATAAATTATTTTATTATAAGACAGATTCAATAAAAAATATTTCAATTCTAATTATATTTTTTTATTAATAGTAGATTTTTATAAAATCATTTTTTATTTTTAATCTAAAATAATAATTAATCGATTTGTATTATGACTACATCTGAAAACTTATTTAATTTTTAGTCTGATACTTGGGAATTTCGTTCAGTGCACGGCACAGCTAATTAATTAATAATATTTGTGCTCAAAAGCGTTAGAAATCCATTTGAAACTATACCAATTTTTATTTATTTTAACAGCACAATGATTAATTTGATGCGCTAAAAAACGAAATATGTGTTTTTTTTTTTATTCAATAACGAATGTTTTGAATTTGTTGTTATTGTTTTTGTGGTATATGTGGAGTCGTCAATGACAGGCCCTTTTGGAACAGCTTGAGCTTTTGGAGCCGAAGAGCACGCGCTCATTAGAGCACAGTCAGCCTGCGCCGCTGGAGTTGGAGTCTGGAGTTTGGGGTTTGGAGTTTTGGCGTCTGGAGTTGGGACCACACCGGGTGTATCTACATTTAAAAAGGTATGATTATATATAATGTTGAGCAATTAATTGCGAAAAGCCATAGAAGTGAGCACAGCTGCAACAAACTAAACAGTTAAATAATGTGCATATTTATGTGTCTACCATTTCTACTATTTATGTAGCGTTGAAATATGTTTTTGTCACCCGTATAATTTGCGGAATGGAGCGTTAAAGCGACAACAACGACGGCAACAGCCCAATAGGTGAGAGTTAAGAGTCTCTCCGGTGGCTGGCTGACTAACAGGCGGCCATTGTTTGCTTATTGGTAGTAGTAGTACACATCTTGAGGCCCAATCCCGTATAATCAGCCCAGTTGAATGCGTACTGCCCTTTTAATTATGGGTCACAGTCAATGAGCAGCGGCAGAAGCAGCCGTTCTTTGTTTTTTTCCATTGCATTTCCTGTCGACGGCACCTGAATTTTCACCTTAACGCTTATTTAGAGCCAAGTGCTTTTCTCTGCCGCCTACTGCACCTCCGCGAACCCATTGGCATGGCGCAGTTTTTATTTAACTGGCCGTTTTCTGTAAATTGTTAGTTTACCGCTTGGCTACCAACTACTGGAACAATTTCTTGTATTGCATTTAGTTTGTTTTGTTATTCAGGCCAAAATGCTGATGCGGGTTGATCAAGTGAAAACACAAGACGAACGCATCAGCGCCAGTGCCAATAACTGTTTCCCCATCCTTGTTCACATTACCATCCCAATTTCCGTTCTCATTGCTGCAAGATATGTTATTATTTTTTTTATTGACTTAAACTTTTATTTTTCGGTTTATTTGCTTATGAAACTGAAGACTGCCAATTTAAATTAGTACCTTTTAATTTACGTAAACTACTCATTTAATAGGCATTTATAATTAAGTAATTAAATGTTAAACGATGTAAAGGGGTGAACCCGGTTATTGGCACGCTCTAACAGGTTATAATATAACATTCATATAAAGATATATATATATAATTTTTTTTAAGCAACACATATGTAGATTGGAATGCCACTATTTGACATTCCTAAGCACATAATTTATTAAATCTCAATTCACCGTGCGAAATATTTATATCACTTCAACTCACTTGCGGCATTATTCACACATTACTTATTTCGGAAGAGAAATAATTACTCATTTAATCACCATAAAAAAAAACTCACAAATTTAACGTGAACTTAGATTGATGTTGGGTGAATCATTAAAAAAGCAGAATTACGCATTATTACTATAGTAATAATTATTATTGTAGTAAGTAATGAAATTCAAATTATTTTATTATATTTTGTTTATGTCTGACTCTTTTATTTATTAACATAAGCAAGTTAAATGTTTGGTCTGCAAATTGCGTTGTAAAAAAATACAACTTTAGTGAGGTATTGAATAAATATAGAAAACAAATATTCTGCGGCGAGATTAAATCTTGTATGTGTTGTTAAAGCCAGCCAAAAAGCATTCACAAAATTACTGATAATAGCATGAGTAATTTAATGTTGTATGATTATTATCGAATACGCACTCTCTCTTCGCACACGAGATGCTTGGCAAACCCTTAGCGTACTTAAAAACTCTCCGACACACACACAGACACATACGCATGCAGAGATAATGAGCAATGACAGAGAGCTGTTTGTGCGTGCGTTGTTCAGTTATTTATCCGACCAATCACAAGCGACTGGAATGGTCTTGGAACTGGCAGCTCTCACACACACAGACACAAAACAATGTGATACTGACGGATACATTTGCAACGAGCAGACGAGAAACGGCAGCTGTGCAGCTCCCTATTGCTCTGTGGAGTTGTTGGCTGCTTGTCGATTATGCGCCGACATCGTAGTTTGTGGAGTTTGTCTTTTTTTTTTTTGGTTTTTTTTTTTGCCAAATTTATGCGGGTGTACAATTGGTCCGTCCGTGGGTTCATCTGTCCGGACATTCTATCCGCTCGTTTCTTTGTGCGCCTCTCAGCAGCTTGTTGTTGTGTGGCTGTTGTTGCTGCTGTTGTTGGTGTTGTTCGTATTTGTAGGTGGAGCCAGCCATAATATCATCTCATTGTTGACAAAACTTTGCCAGCGTCGTTTTTGTCTTCAGCCCCGAAGTTTATGTTCATTTCTATTTATTGTATTTGTTTTTTTTTTTTCGTTTTTTGTTTTATTTGTTTTTTTTTTTGTGTGTTGTCATGTATGTGGCAGATACGTAAATTTGGCCCTGCTGCACAGAGCAGAGAGCGAGCACAGGTTGGTTGCCACAGTGAAAGGTCGTCTCCATCGTCAGCGTCATTGTTGTCGTCGTCGTCGCCGTTGTCATTGCGTGCTCAAGCCGAACAAACTAGCGACGGTTGTGCTGTGCTGTGCTGTGCTGTGCTGCGTATCTGCTATTCGCTGCAGATAGATACAGATACAATTGTGTGTTTTTACCGCCATTGCGACGGCATTCATATGTAATTATAATGGCCTGCAAGTGCCTGCAATTGTGAAGTGAACTCAGTTTGACAAGTGCATCAAGTAATTGAAATATATATGTATATAAGTCCATATACACATATGTGCCACAACAACAACACAACTCAGCGACACATACGCATATTTTGGAATAGCAGCATTTGTTTGGAATATGGTTGTTTTGTAAGTCCTGTTTTCTGGTCTGCTAGAAACAAAAACCTTTATTTATTATTATTAAATTAATTGGAATTCACATTTGCATTTTGGTCTGTGATCTTCAAATTAGTTCTGCATTTTTAATAAAATAGTTTAATTTATAATTTAGCATCCATCTTTTTCAAACATGTTCGAAAAAAAACATAATTATTTTTTAATAGTCCGATTTGTACGATACAAAAATTGTACGCTCAAAATTTTTTTAACATCCGATATTACCCAATTCGCAGTAAAAAATCTGTTCAGCTTAAAAATTAGTATCAAAACAAATTAATCATTCTTTCTGAAAATTATAGCAAAGCAAATTTGATGAATATCTTTTATATGATGTAAATATTTTTTGGGGAATTTGAAGTGCTTTAATTTTATTTTTAGAAACAACTTCATATTTGTGGTTAAGTAGTTTTGATAAGTGCCGGTGCAAATAAAATGAAAAAAGTAAAATTAAAATTTAATAAGTTTGTTTATTTCCATAATAAATTTCGACAACGCAAAATTAATAAATAAATCATGTATTTATTAGATTTTAAAGAAATGAGTGCTACAATTACTTTCACAATTATTTATTGATTGATGGTTTTTCTCTGATACCTTAATATTGTGTGGAATACATAGATTGTCTATAAGGTTTCTTACATAGAGACAATATAAAAAACTTTTCGTAATTACAAAAATAATTAATGTAAATAAAAAGCAGTAAAATTTAGAAATTTCGTAAGTACTTCAAAGGAACAATTCTTGCTTTTATCGGCTTGAATTCAGTTTTTATATGAGCTTTGTTTTATTTTGAGCTAGTTTGAAATTATTAAGATATGTCTGATATGCGCAAAAAAATAGAAATATTTATGATAAAAGAGTATTGAGAAAAAAGCACAATAATATAAAAACGACGTCTTAAGCACAAAATTATTCAAATTATTTCGAGCGCTTTATTATCATGCTGAGCGGCCTACCCCTGCGACCACAGACTAAGATAAAGAGAGAGGCACACAGAGAGAGAGTGGGAGAGAGAGGGAGAGCGCGATGCTAGTTTAATGGTACTCAAAAAAAAAACCGCGGGGCACGACCACACACACATACCTGTGGCCGGGGGCCCAACGCGGGGGCTGACTGTGTCCAGTGAAAGGGTCGAAGTTGAGATGCAAGAATATTGAAATATATTTTGTAGGTGACAAAGTTATTATAGGCAGCAACGAATTGAGTCGTACAGAACCAAAAACAACGATGTGACGCTATCAACATCAGATAAGCGCTACGAAGTGTCAAGCAGTCAATTTACGAACCCAAAACAAAGCGACAACCGACAAACAACAAACAACAAGCAACAAACATGAAACAGAACAGGTTCAACGCGGACCACCAAGCGACCGCTCGATCAGGTATCAGTTTATTAGAGCCAAGTTGGGCCAAGAAGAGCGGCGTGCCGCTGACTTCTTCGTACACATTAAAACAAAATCTGTTCTAGGCCTCTTTTGGGCCACATAGGTCCGAGGCCACAGGGCGCCCATCTAATGAGCAGCAATGCGACGCCTCGCGTTGCATCGACAAATTTATTGCTAATTGTTGAGCGAGAAGCCCACTAAACGTTTGATGCATAAATCTAAACGTGAGTCTCCCACACACACACACACACACACACATATACATATGTGTACTTATATATATGTTTATAGCTGCCCCATTGCGAGACGAGTTGGAGTCTCCCTTCTCTCTGTCTGCCTGATCTGTTGATGAGTCAGCGCCGGCGCTTTAAGTGCCAATAATTTTGTAGACTGGCGCTCATATTACGATTGAAGCAGGGGCACGCACCTACTTGCCTCACTTGGGTGGGTTAACTGGGCTAGTACTAACGGTACCAGCTGTCTTAGCTGGCAGTTTTTATGTGACGTCTAAACGTTAGAGTTATGCGTTCCCCCGACACGCATAAAATCGAAACATTTCATTTGATTGTGTCTCAGCCCACGCAACTCAGAAGATTTCATAGACTTTTGCTCTGCATCGTTTACAAATGTAATTAAGATGGAATCTCCTATAAGCATTTCGATCATTTGTAAGTCATGAGTTAAGTGTGAGTAAATCAAGAGAACTTTAGCGTTAATTACCAACAATTTAAAAGTAAAGTGCTTGAAGGATAGTGGAGTTAATACCTCAGGTTACCCGCATTGCATTTGAATACGGCTAAAGCTGACCTAGAAAGCCTTCTACAAATTACTCCCGTTTAAATTAATGATGGCCAAAACGAAATAGTTAGAATAGTAGAACAAAAGCACCCATAAATGAGAAATAAATTACAAGTGTTGAATAATGTAGAATTGTAAGCCTACTTCTTCTAGAAATAGCTTAACAAATAAACACCAAGTATAGAATAATATTAAATATATATAAATATAATAATATAATATAATATAATAATAATATAAATAGAATAAATAGCATAACAAATAAACACCAAGAATAATATTAAATTGTAATTCAAATTTTATTGAAATAGAAAAAGGAATGCGAGGAAAATAATAATATAAAATAATAAGCAAGTTTCTTGAAAAAATGTTTTTCAATTGTTCAGATAGATATTCAAAGCACTTTTTTAGCAATTCATCTGTTTTTCCAAATACAATTATTTATTTGTCTGACTAAATATTAGCAAATAAATTAAAATTAATTACATAAGTTGAAATACAAAGTGTCGTAGGCCTTTGCAAAAAGTGCTCTTTTTCATAAGTAGATTTATTAAATATATATTAAATAGAATAAATATATAAAAAATAAATAAATAGAATAAATATATAAATAATGATTATATAACCCAAGTCTTGAATACGATTAAAAAATATTGGCTTAATTTATATTCTAAGTATACATTTTATAAAATTACCCAAGATATTTTTTGTAAACATTTTATTGACTTTATTTTACTTTTACTTTTACATACATTAATTTTTTTTTCATATAAATTAATACATTTCCCATAACATTTGTTATAGTTTTTTATATCAAAGTCATAATTACATTTTATTAATCACTTACAGAAATGGCTATACTTTCAAAGCACACTACCAACAACTCTCACAACCAGAGCAGCATACACAGCTACAGGGGAATCAACTACATCCGCATCAGCATCCACATCAGCATCAGCATCCGCATCCACATCAGCACCCACATCAGCATCCACATCAGCATCCTCAGCATCAACAAGAGACGCAACAACATTTGCAACAGACCGCGTCCAGTTCGATGACGACGCAGAAGAGCAAACGGGATTGGGACATCAATGATGCAATCGTGCCACAGGTGGCCGACATTGAGTTCGATGAGTTCAGCGAGTGGAGCGATGGGCATGTGCGTCTGATCTACTCGGTGCACAACGAGGAGGCAAAGAAGCACATCTCCGGCTGGGCGATGCGCAACACAAACAACCACAATGTCAACATACTGAAGAAGAGCTGCCTGGGTGTGCTGGTCTGCTCGCAGCACTGCATGCTGCCCAACGGCACCAAGATCAATCTGCGACCGGCGATTTGCGATAAGGCGCGACGCAAACAGGAGGGCAAACAGTGCCCCAACAAGAGTTGCCGCGGCGGCCGGCTGGAGATCAAGCCTTGTCGCGGCCACTGCGGCTATCCCGTGACCCATTTCTGGCGGCACTCGAACAATGCCATCTTCTTTCAGGCCAAGGGCGTTCACGATCATCTGCGACCCGATCCCAAGAACTCCAGCGTCTCGAAGCGTGCATTTGGCCGCGTCTCGCTGACGGCCAGCAAATCCGCAACAACATCGCTTCGGGCGCACAAGAAGTCGGTCATTGCCGGTTTGGTTAAGCAGGTGAAGGTGGGTTCATCAACATACAAATTACTCCAATTAAACATGTGATTTAGCCAAGTTGAAATTTATGACCAAGATGACATTTCTCTTTCGAATGTGCTTTGAACTTGCTCATGATTTATTTTTTATTGAAATTTTTATTTAAAACTTAAATTGTTAATTTAGACAATGCATAATGGAATAAGCAGAAATCAGATGTGGACAGTTTTTTTTATCAAATTTTTAATATATAAATTCTTATAATTTGATAAGCTAAAAAACTTTATATTTAAAAATAAATGCCATAAACTTATTATGTGATTCTTTTCCAGCAACAACAGAATCTTGGGAGCAAAGTGCTGAAGCGTCCAGCTGCCAGCAATCCGCTGAGTCATGCAGCATTGGAAATATATCAGTTTAATGGTAAATAAAATGATATTTTAATGAGAATTTTAATCTTATTTATTATGTTGACAGGCTGTGGCAAGTGCACCGCTTATAGCCACTGCACTTGTAGCTATTTGGAGGACACCACGCGCGCCCATCAGCTGAGCCAATCGTCAAACTATATGAGCAACTCCTGGCCACTGGCAGCAGCAGCCACGGAACCAGCCACGCCCTGCGACAGCTCGGCAAATGTGTTCACGGTGAACCATCAACACATTACCTACAATTATCCCATCTATCATGCAACTCCGGCTGCGGCAACGGCTGCGCCAAACAAATCGCCCAGTTTGCCGTACACTTGCATCTCGGAGCTGGCCTATCAGCCCGCACTGAGCACTCCGGCCAATCAGTCCAGCTACGGCAATGGCATGGCCAACAGCAGCTGCCAGCTGGCCTACGATTCCAGCTCACAGCTGGCCACGCCGGAACCGGAATTTATCAACTACTCACAGATAAAGCATTTAAGCGGCGCAAACGGAAATGCAACCGCAGCCGGAGCGGAACATAATAGCAAGAGTGAAACGACGCCCACCATTAAGTACAATGCGACCGTGGAGACGCAACCGGTGGCAAGTTACGACGACAACTACGACTACTACTACAATCGCGAGTCCAAGTCGGACTACGAGATTCAGCAACAGTTCGCTGCGAGCGCTGGCGGCAATGTTGCCGGCCACGGACACTATTATGAGAGCGCCAATGGTTACAATGGCGTCAGTTACTTTGACACGGGCACAACAGCGCCAGGCAATGGTAGCGGCACGGTTGTGAACTCCAGCTCGAATCTCGATCACGGCAGCTATGGCAGCTACTACGATCACTATGCCAACTATGAGCAACAGATGGCGGCAGCGAGTGGCTATACCGCCGTTGGGGGCGCTGCAGTAAGCGCTGTTGGGCCAACTGCAGTGGCTCCACCTACACCCACGTTGACGTACCACCACCATCATCATCATCATTTGCATCACTCACAGGTGGCGCAATCAGCCCACGCAGCTCATTGATTGAAATTTAAAGTACTTAATTTATGGAACTTTAATACATTACTCATAGTTCTTAGTATTTAGCTTACGTTTAGTTTTGAAATCTTAATTTCAATGTGTAGCGTTGTGTAGTTTCTTATTGTTTTATTTGAAGGAAATAAATTATAAATATGTTGATTTGATATTATGTGGTGTTCAAAAATTTACTAAAATTTAAATTATATTAAAAAATCACTGAAATAATTACTTGAAGTGCTTACAGAGTATTTAATAAATTAGTCAAAGATTAACTTAACTGAGTTTCAGATTGATTAACAAATAATTTGAAATGGCGCCATCTGTTGTATAGTAGAAACAACAATGCATGCGCAGCGCCATCTGGTATGCATAAGTGCGAAAAACAGTGTTTCAAAAGACTTAAAACAAGTATTTAATATAAATAAATAATTATAATATAAATAAATAATAAATAAAAAAATATAAATTGACATTAAATGTGTAAGCAAAGCTAAAATTCATTTAATAAATTAAATTATATGATAAACATGTTACCACACACTAAACATGCTACAAAAATTCACCACGTACAGACAACGTTGTGGTCTCTCAGGCGCTCTCTGGGAGAGTGGTGAGTTCGATGGCTGATATATGACAGAGGTTGTATGGTAGAAGCATTGGCATTCACTAAGTTATTATCCCACGAGCTGGTTACGTGCGCTATTCGCTTGTCAGCTAATTAAATAAAGTTTATCATATTTTACCGGTTGTACTTCATTTAACCCCCAAAAAATCAACATACAAAATGGTGTACGCTGTAAAAGACTCGGTGAGTATACTACAGTTAAACTGCTTCCCCTGTGTTATCAGGTCAAGTAATAAATGTGAGAAAAAAGTGAACTATCCCAAATTACTTACGCATATTCCCCACACACACACACACACCACACATTTCTGTTAAATTTCTAACCGCAGTGCCTTAATTGCCATACGCTTTCGATATAATATTATACGTTTCTATGAATGGATGTTAGTATATCGATATGTTGTTGAAAATAGCGTCTGATTTGCTCTGCTGTGTTGGTGACAGAAATACATCGTAGAGAAAACCAGTATATAACAATGATATCATCAACATCTCTTTCGATGTTCCAACAAAAATGCACAGAAAGTGGCATAGAAAGTGGCAACTTTTTACGCTTTTTAGATATGTGCCGCAAGATACTGGTACACAGCGGAAGAGCTTGACCAATTAATCTAATCAAATATATATATGTATGTATACATGTGTCTATTTACAATGCCATAGTGTGTTCTAGTATTCTCGTATTTGCTAGACAGAGTTGAACCCTCCATTTCACCATGATGAGTTTGCTATTTCATTATCAGCAGACTTGCCTTTATTTTGTGGTTAGACACACATAGACACACACAAAGTGTTGTTGGTCACCCCTAACACATCCCCCCAACCCCCGATTTTTCCTGTTACCAACTAATGCGATTACACATCGTTTTGGCGGGCGACTCGTTCTCAAAACAGGTTTAAATCGTGAGATATTTCTATCAATATACAAAACAAGTATCCACTCTTGCCAAAGGAATTAATAATTTATAGATATTGAGTCAGTATTATTATGTATGCACAAAATATGCATATATATATATATATATATTTATATTCGTACAGCTTGTGACATCATGAGAGAGAGAGAAAGAGAGTGAAAGATTGAAAAATCACTTAAAATAAAAATATATGACCAACCATAATCGCACTTTATTTTTTTTTTAGTTGGCAACAGATGCCTTTTAAAATTTGTATGTGTATATAAATAAAAACCACATTTGTGTGCATTTTAATTTTGTTTGCTTAATGATAAAAAATGGTTGAAATAAAACAAAAAACAACACAAATATTAATTGTGTTTTAAGCTAGAATTGCTGTACACATATTGATCAGCTGCGGTTTTCACACTCTAAATAAATTGATGAATAAATACAAAATTCTTTTTGTAATATCGCTCAATTTCTTAAGTATAGACTAAAGAAACCTCAAGATTATTAGAAGTCGATTACACAATAATTTGAAATACTAAAAGCTCTGAGTCAAGTAAAATCTTGTGATTAACAATGATGATGACTCAGATGCACAAAATTATGTGTGGGCAAATAACCACAGATTGACTCATCACTCATCTTATTATTAGCTTTTATGGAGGTTTATTACCATCGAAATGATGAAACATGCTTCAAATTATTTAAGCTTGTCATAGTACAATTTGATAAGCAAGTAATCTGACTAGTAATCAAGTCTGCTCCAAATATTAAGGAAAGTTAAGGGCCTACATTTTTGCCGCTATCTGTTTGTAGTTAACTGTACTAGTTTTAGCCAACGCTAATTTCGAGCAACTGTGTTAACGGGTACTAAAATGACAAAAACATAGGTGTCGTGCGGAAAATTACTACAATTAATGAAAGGTCAGCTTGATAGAAGGTGACCAGGGGTTGACCAGGGACAGAGCAGGCCAGGGACAGTTGTATATCGACAATATTCCAGCAAGTCACAAATATTTTAATGTAAAAGTAAAAGTAGTTCCTAGACGTCTCCATGTCTGTGAATATTGATTGAGTGCCATAATTTCAATTATTTTGTATTTTTTTTTCTGCATCACATTCAATTTGTTCGATATAAAGTCGTGTGCGCATGTACTTATATATTATAGATCAATGAGTTTGCAATTTACAGCTAATAGTCAATGAATTTAAGCTTATATTATATATTTATTCAACTTGACCTAATAAAACTACAATCAAACTAATGTATAAACATGTGTTTGAAATATAATACTGGAATTTAACAAACTAAATAGCTAGAAATATTCAACTCAAGTATTTGAATATTTCCGAAACAAAGGCAAGTGTAATAAGTTAAATTTTTACACATTTGTGCTAGGTGTGTCAGAAGTTAAGTTCAAGTCGAGTTGACTCGAATTCAAATGAGACACGTTTTTGATTAAGTAATTACGTAAATGGCACCGTCGAGCACTCCACGTGGTTTTACAACAAAGAGGTGACGGTGTCGGAGGAGGAGGAGGGCGTTTAAGTAAACATTCAGTATTAAAAATTAATATTATCAAATTGCACAAGCATATGAAATGTGATGGCATCATAGCTACTTAAATTATATATAAAGTGATGGACAAGTGGCAGATATAGTTCAACTTCATAATCGTATTTATATATATTAATATATATATATATTAATATATATATATATTAATATATACTAATTTATATATATATGCATATGGCGCAAACTGAACTGCTTGCTCAAAGCACGCTTACTGCAAAGTCCATAAAGTTGTTCCGCTTATCACACTTGTATGCTAGACCCCCTCCACCTCCTCCCCCCTTTTAACTGATAAGGCGAACGTGCTCCAATAGAGTCTGCAAATAATAATAACAAAATATCTGTGAGCATTAAAACAAACTCTAAAGGTTACACACACCTTTGGCATCTTGTTAAGCGACCTGATATTATTATGTAATTAGGTCATCAGCTGTACAAAAAATCAATACACATTTCAGAATTCTAACCGTGCACAAATATTTGCGACTTTTACAGAACGACTTCAAGACTCAGCTGACGAATGCCGGCGACAAGCTGGTCGTTGTGGACTTCTTTGCCACCTGGTGTGGACCCTGCAAGATGATTGCCCCCAAACTGGAGGAGCTCTCTCAGCAATATGCCGAAAAATTGGTTGTGCTCAAGGTGAGTTCAAATTGGAATACAGTCCAATGGTAAAATCAACTAACCCACTTTCTGATTGCAGGTTGATGTGGACGAGGTCGAAGACCTTGCCGTGGAGTACAATGTTACCAGCATGCCCACGTTTCTGTTCATCAAGAACTCCGCCAAAGTGGAGGAGTTTGCTGGCGCCAATGCAATTAAGTTGGCCGAAACCATTCAGAGGCTCCTCTAAGCAAAATGCTGCGCAATAACAGAAACACTTTGGCCTCAATGTCACCTCATCGCTGGATTGCTATGCGATCCCGGAAGGGGACAATTCGTTTTCTTCATACCATTTAGTTAATAATAATGTTCTATTCCATACGTGCAACGTTTGCCAGTGATGTGTGTCCTCAAACTGCATACATTCAATCGAATCAATTTTTGCACAATGGTTTTTCACCCGACATTTATTATTGTTTGTGTTAAGTAGCAACAAGCACTTTGCATCGCAACATTAACAATTGAGATACACATGTGGCTTTTAATGTAATTAAATTAAATTGTTTTGCCTAATTAACTAATTACTTAAGAAGGGCTCTTTTTTGTAACGCAAATGCATTGTAAACAGTTCTCGAAAGCAGCAAACATAAGTAAATCAAATAAATAAAAGTGAAAAGCATTCCTATGTTGTTATATTTTTTACTTATTACAATTTCAAGATATAACGATTAAGCTCCTTAAGCAGATACAAGAATATATTACAAAAACATATATATATATATCTTTTCTTGCCCACATCTTATACATAAAAACCTTCAATATTTATTATAATCAAACTTTATTAGCAGAGCACTGTTGAATTAGATTCGAAAATTTTATTCAAAATGCCAAGTTTAAAGAAAAATTCAAATTTGTCTGTGCGAACCGTTAGAAATTGAAAATCAAATTGCACTTAGTAAAGACTCCAACCAAATAGATATGCTGCGGCTCAAAGCAACCCTGCGCCAGCGGCAGCTGGTGGTGAGTGCGGTTGATGTATGTGGCGCGCGTGCGAGCGACAGAAAGAGAGAGAACTAGACAGATTGAGAGAGAGAGAGGCTGTTAGGTTCAGAGTTGAGTGCGCTCTTCTACAAAAGTTGTCTGTATGCCGTCAGTGCTGCTGTCAAACTCATCGCGACAGCAAGCGAAAGCAAATGGAATAAAAGCCGAAATAAATAACAATATTAAGCAACTTTTTTTTTGTGTTGTAGCAAAAAAAAAACGGGAAAAAAATAATAAAAAAAAAAATAAGCACGCCAAATTCTCTCTTTGAGTACGCGTTTCTGTCAGTTTCTAGGTGTGTGCGTCTTTCTCTGTGTTTTTCATACTGTCGCCTGGCGACAATTCGTAATTAATAATAATAAGAATAACAGTAATATGTATGCATATAAAGCAATGTCATATCACCTTTCCCAATTGTATAACACACTATACAAAAATACACAAATGTAAAATAAAAAGCAAAACCGAGCAGGCAAATTAAGAAATCAACAACGAAAAACAAAAAAACAAGTCTCGAAAAAAAGCGCGCTGCTCTACAAATGGCAAACTATGCCCGTCGCTGTCGTCATCTCTGCCGTCTGCGTCTGAACCACCAGCTGCCACTGTTGCCGGAGTTGCAGTTGCAGCTGCAGCATTTACATTTACAGTTGCCGTGGTAAAATTGTGTAGCTAAAACGGCCACACAATGCCAAGTGCCCTTTACCAAGCAGTCGCACTCGAACCGCAGGCATCGGACGACAACGACAACGACGAGGAGGTGCTCATTAGACAATGGGCAGCCAATCTGCAACCGTCCAGCAGTAATCAGTATCACACTCGCTACCACAAACAGTTCTCAACATCCAGCAAGTGGGAGGATAGGCTGCCGTCCACTGGGCGTGGTATGGCGCCACGATTGAGCAGACGGCGCTATTGGATGCTGCTCGTTGTGCCGCTCTTCATTGTCTGCTATTTTGTGTTCAGTTCACCGCTGCTGCTGGGCCAAGCAGGCGGCGACGGGGACGATGATACGCATAATTATGAACCGCGCAACGGCATAGGTAAGCGGCGGCATCAAGACCAAATCTTTGAACTGGGGGAGTTTTTTCAAGACCGTTCATTCAAAACTGGAATCTTATGTAAGCTTCATCTCCCCTCTGCATACTCCATTCTCGATTTGGGAATCACCAAATTAAGTGAATAAGTCTACCTCTATTTCTCTCTCTGTCTCTGCCTATCTCTCTCTCTCTCTCTCTCTCTCATCACTTTCGCTTAACAGTTAATGCAGTGTTGCACCTAGCTGAGTGTTTGAAAGTGAATTTTAGTAAGACTTTCACTTTTAAAGTGCGCTACTCCTCACACGTTTTGCGCTGTGTTAGTTTTCTAGTCGAGTTTGCAGAATTTTTAAATATTTCCAAATGCTTTCGAGTTTGCACATTTCTGATTAACATACTATTCAAATGCTTTACATTTCAGACAAAAAGCTTTATTTGACATTTGATCTTAACGAATTTTTGCTTACTCATTTGCCCTCCAAATAAATTGTTGGTTTTTGTTAATAAATTATAAGTTTCAAAAATTCCACAAGGGTGTCTAATACATTTAGACGGCGAATATTTTACACGCTCTCCGTCTTCAGTGGTATATGGTGCATTTGTATTGAATTGCATTTTCTGCGATTTTTTTTATTTATCTAATATCGACTAGAATTACAAATCACTGAATATATTTGCATTTAATCCAAAACAAACAACATAAGACACATTTATTATATGTGCAGCCGCCTGGAAAAAGAAGGGTATAGCCAAATTTTAATTTGTAGATGATTGAATAGTTTTCATACGAGCAGACGGACAGACAAGTAAACTAATCAACTAGCTAACGAGCAAGCACTCGACGCTCGAGCGCCTAACACACACACACACACACACGCACACACATATACTCTTCTTCTATTTATATCTATCTATCACTATCACTGTCTATTTATTACTGTTACGCTCACTTTTCATTCTTTGGCTGTCAACCCCAGCCTCCTCCCACCCTTCACACCACCCGTTGCTTAGGCCCCAAAGTGTTGCGGCAATCGTTGCATGTTTTGCTGACGGGTTCGTTTCGCTACTTGGGTTAGTTGGTTTATCAGCTGTTGTTGTTGTTGGTAGGCTTGTTACTATTTATTATTTAGACGTAATTGGCTTAATGTGCAAAGCATTCATTGTGTCTGTATTTTATCGATACCCGCCCACACCCTCTACTCATCGTTCCGCAACTCTTCAAAGGCGCAACATTCCCAGTTACGCTGCATACCAAGGCCACATTATCCGGCTCTTTGGTTTTAATTTCTTATACGTTATACGTTATTCATTAGATAATTTCGCCAATGTGGCAGCCCTGTTCATATATCGATCGATTGCCCCATTTGTGGCGGTGCATCAGCACGCGAATGTGAATCCAGAACACTTGTTTGATGTGGGCTGACTGCTTCAAATGAGCCATTAAAACTAATAATTCGGTTAGTATATGGGGCGACGGTGAAATAAATTGGAAATTTTACAAATCTCTTAAATCCTAACTGGAAATATTTTAAGCATTTTGAACTTACGATTTATGCGCCCTGTCAACCTAAAATTCATATATTAATAGTGTTGAATTTCGAAATCTTACAAGAATTATGACATAAAATAATTCTGAAGCAAATTTGAAAGGAAAATATTACAACTGAATAAAGGTTTAATTTTTGTTGTAGTTTAAATTAGCATTAATAGATTTATGCGTTTAAGAGCATCCAGTTTATATAATAGAAAATTACAGATTGTGACTCAATATAACTGATTATAATCGTTATAAAAAAAACCGTGTAATCAGGTTATTTCTGGTTTGTATTAACCCTCCAGTGCCCAATATCGCCTACCAAATTATGTTTCACTATGTGCAAGGTCCAGCTATTGTCAGATAACAAAATATCACATAGAGTCGACTTTCAAGTGGACATCACATGAAAGCGAATAAGATGCGAAAAATATTTTTGTCATCTTATTGTATGTCTTAAAAAAAAAGCGAATGAGCGCACAAATAGGCATCAAAGGGTTAAGTTGTATATATTATTTAATGTGAGCTCAGCATACACTATCTCAATTAAGAATGAAAACTGTCGCGACTCACAGTTATCCCCACACACTCACACACACACTTGATTGCAGTTTTTTCGCACTCAATAGCTGCGTAATTCAAATGTGAATAGCAAATTGCAATTTAGAAGTTTTCCCAACTGCAACTGCCTCATTGTTAGTTTTTAGTTGCGTTGCCTTCGAAAACATTTCGAGTCTGTTGCTAGCAGTGCTTAATCTGCTTAAATCTGAATTTGTGCATTATTTTTAGCCCCCAAAAAGTTGTGGGTCGACTTACAACATATACAATATCGCTTAGCGTGGCATTTTGCCAATGCTTTTGTTGTTTTAACAAGCTGTCAGCTTATGCACTTTGTACATGCCACGGCTTTAATTGACTCGAATTTGCCTATATACATATTTGAGGTTCTCAAATGTGCAACATTCGTACGTAAGTGTTTTGGTATGTGATTGTCCAGCCATTTCGCTTGAAATAAAGCTTCAAATTGAAAATGAACGCAATTAGGTAATCTAATGGGAATAACCCAGTGCGAATGACGTATTCTTTGTTTATATTATATTAGAACTTGTGGCTTTTTTAGAAATATATTGAATGAATTTATTTAATTATAAAATATTATTGTTTATGCATAATATATTAACACATTTTTATTATTTATATATGCTTTGGAAATCATAAATATATTTAACGATTTTTTAAAATAGTAAATTTTTTTTAAGTGTAGGTTCAATCACCTTAATTGAAAAATAGCAGGTATCATTTGTTTGTTTTTGTTAGCGATCCTGATAAAATAGCCCATCAGTTGTTTGACGAGAAACTATGTATATGAGAATATATAATTACCCCCGTTGTGATTTTGAAATAATTGCTGAAATACTGAAGTCCAAGTACATTATCTGTATTTACATTGGGGTGAGTGAAAACACTTATCTTGAGGACGGGCTTATGTTCCATTAGAAGCCAGATAATATGTTGGTGCCAGGCCCCTTTTTATGGTGGCGCTTCTTGTTCTATTGTTGCGTCTCGAGGGACAAGTCAATAAATAATTAGTTATTAAATTAAGCCCAGTTGTGTGTCTTTGGCCGGCAGTGTTTGTTATTTGTGGACTCAGTATTGATAGAGGGTAAAACAAGGCAAACCAATTATTCCTATTACCGCTAATGCACACGTGAAACTTATCGGCACACATATATCTTCTTTTTTTTCAAAGTGTCGATTTCATGGAGCATGCGTGTTTTCGGCTACAAGGGATGTTTTTAATGGGTTCTTTTTTGTTCTTGTCGTTATGGCAGATTGAAAACACATTAGCGTTAATTTACATCAAATGTAGGCAAGACTAAAGAATTAATATGCATACTAAATTATTCCCTATGGGAAAATCCATTGCGTAATTGAATTGGCTGTGTTGTTGTTTAACATTTGATGATTTAATCGAAATACTTTTAGTTGACCTATGAGATTAATGCAGAGTTTAATTTAATGTTAATTTTTATTTTTTTAATCGATCGAATCGATTTTGAGTTCGTCTTTGGGTTTGCTACACAGAGACAAGTGAGTTGAATGTTGTTTTTAGTTTATTGATAAAAATCTTCTTTTTAGTTTATTGTTCAAAATGTTCTTTTTAGTTTATTATTATTATACAACTATTCAGTGATTAAAAGCTCTTTATGTGTTAGAACTGACGGGTTTCTAAGACATTACATCATTATTCAAATTATATATGCATGTTGTTAGTATTTGAAGCTAATTACATAAAAGATTAGCAGCAAACAGAATTATTTGCATTAAATTAGATATATAGGCAGAAGGAGAAGTGATTAGGAGTGTTAAATAAGCACATAAGTACGTACTTAGCAATATTATGTTATGTGTTAATGGTATCAGCTAATGAATATACTTAAATACTATATATATATAATGTATAAATAGTGTGAATCGCTGGGCTCAGCAAATTCTATTATACATGCAGCCAATAAGATATTATTATAAATAGCGGACTGCGAAAATGGCATTGCTACTAATCTGTACGACTCGTAATAATAATATGTACTTTATAAGTATTGCAAAATATTTGAGTGCTAAAAGAAAGCCACTTTAAAGTGTTGTGCTAATAGCGTATTGTAAGCTGTTTGTTCTTGGCCAGTGCCCTCGGCAAAGGGGCTAAAAATATAACAAGGTTCTTCGCATTGATGGTTGCCTAATTTTTGGCTGGTCGACAAAATATTTGCCAAACTATAATCGAACTATTATATTTCAGATGGTACAAATGCACACGCTCTGAATGAGCCGCTTTTCATATGCAGCGATAGCAGTGAGGATCATCGGCTCTATATACAAGATAAGCCACGGAATGACTATGCCCAGCTGCCTGTGATTTATTTCGTAACACCCACTTATCCCAGACGCGAGCAAATACCGGAACTGACGCGTCTGGCGTACACGCTGCTCCATGTGCCTCGTCTCCATTGGCTGGTGGCCAATGATCAGGAGAAATGTGATACATTTCTGGATACACTGCTGAGTGGATTTGGTACGTTCTATCATAATAAACAACTATTAATTCGTAGAAGTCGCATTTTGATCTTAGTTAAAGTATATTGGTTATAGTCGCATAGTAATAAATATAAAAGCAGCTAATATTATAAATAAAAACAATTACTGTTTTGTGGGATCTTATAATATAAATAAATATTTCTGCTTATCCTTATGAGTTATTATAACTTAACTCTGAATGGATTTTTGTAGTTATCAACAGGAAGCTGAATACGATACCAATCATCGGGGAAACAGAGAAAGCTTGCAAAATTCAAGACTTGTTTTTCAATGTGAAGATAAGAAAACTTCTCTTAAAAAGTTTTTCATATTATATTAATGAAATGCATTACTCAATCAGCAGCTTGTTTTGTTCTGGCGAATTGATATAAATTATTTTCTTTGTTCAACAAACGACTAACAACATTAATTAAATTAATTAAAAATAATCTTTCTTATTTTAATTTAAATATTTTGCAGGCTTACCATTTACACATTTGGCCAGTCCTATGCCAAAGAAATTTCGTAAATCAAAGCCAGCGCCGAGGGGCGTGGCAAATCGACGGGCAGCTCTGCTTTGGCTGCAACAACATAATCTCACAAATGGTGTACTTTATTTTGGTGATGATGACAATACTTATGATCTTCGACTATTCTCGGAAATAAGACAGACACAGCGTGTCTCCATGTTTCCCGTTGGACTGATAGCAGACTATGCTGTCAGCGGCCCCGTGGTGCGAGATGTAAGTGAATCATAATCGCCAACCATTTGAACATCTCATTGATTGTACTCTTTTTCTGCTTTGGGCAGGGTAAAGTTGTGGCCTTTTTGGACTCTTGGGTGGCTGGTCGACGTTGGCCCGTTGACATGGCTGGATTTGCCGTGAACCTTTCCTACATGGCACAGTATCCCAATGTAAATATGCCGTACGAGCCGGGCTACGAGGAGGATCTATTTCTGCGTAGCATTGGACTCCGCATCGATCAAATTGAGCCCAGGGGCAATAACTGCACTGAAATTCTCGTTTGGCATACGCAGACCAAAAGCAAAAAGTCCCCAGTTGTGAATGTGGAAAGCAAATACCTAGATGGGCGCTCCAATCTGGGTCAGCTCTTTCGATCGCTTAAGCTAATGGGCGTGGCTAGTGCCTCGGAAACTGCTGGTGCGTTTTCAATTACTGTTCAAATTTAACTTTCACATATTAATCGAATTGCTTTCTTTTGGTAGCAGGTAATGCTGCAGTAATCAGCAAGAATGGCAAAGGAAGGTCGCACTCATATTTCCTAAGCTGAGTTGGTAATGCGATTGCTAACTGGAGTTGGTGCAAATGCTTGGGAATATTTATGTTTACACACTATTTGGTTTATATTGATAAATGATGCAGCACAAATTTTTTCTACTGATTTTGAATAGCATTCATAAATTGTATGATTAGAGAAATTTTTGTGTAGGTGCCAGGTTTACAAACTATTTACAATGGTACAATTAAAGTAGGTCTGGTTTCAATCTCATATATTGCACTGCATATTTATTTAGTTTATAATTTACATGTTCTAATCCCTGGTTCTCATAATTATAATATTTGTATCAATATTGTTAATTAGTTATAGTTATTTGTATATGAGTTGCATTGTGATAAGCTCGCTTATGTTTATAGAATATTCCTTATAGACTATATCATATACAAAGCAAAGACAATTTTGAGACACAATTTAGTTAGATTTATTATTATGCTGCAGCTAGGTTGTATAAGTTGCTTTAAAAGCTTTAAAATTTGTAATTACAAATACGATTGCAGAGTGAATTTCATTTGCTAAGCAACAAATATCTGTAAAAATTATTAGTTTAACTTAAAGAAACCATTATAATACTTACAAACACACCCCAAGATAGACTATTAAATATATAAATGTATAAATAGCTTCGAATTGAAGTGTTTTAGATCGCTTTTAATGAGTACACAAATTAATTATTATAATTAAAAAGAATGTCGCTCATTATTGAAAACTTGTGTGAAAACCGGCTGCTTATCATATCATATATTAAGTTGTCACTTAAGGGGAACTTGAATTCCATTTGTTTGTTGTTTAATAAATGGAAATATGCCTACATAACAACGAAAACTAGTTTTTAAAATTAATTATATATTTTCGCAAAGTCCAACAACACATATCGTAAATCGTTTGATTAAGTCGTTGTAGGCTGAATAAAATGTTCTGCAACAAAAATGCGATATTGAGTAGTTAGAATCTAAGGAAATGCGGCCATCAGTTATCCTGTTCATACTCTTAAGCACAGTATTATGTAAGAACAAAGATCAGCTTTATTTTGAATACATAATTATCATCTAATAAGCATTAAATATGGCACACAATTGAAGATGGACTATAATCAGGGAGCAGTGTAAAACGAGCATTTCAATAATGAGCAAAGATTAGGCGATAAGCGATATTACTTTTTAACTGACAAAATATGGCATACTTAACGTATGCAGCTTTTAATCGAATACAATAAATTAATAAATATTAAAAGTACAATTTTTATATTGCTTTCAATTTAAAATGTAGGGCATAAAAATAAAAAGTTAACAGACGCAAATGAAGATAATAAACACTTAAGTACTTTGGCATATTCTCTATCTGCATTAATAGTTAAATGCTCATTATCATCCACTTGTGCATATTAATTAAAAATTAAAACGCTCATCTGTTGACCTTTCCCCTCAGAACTGTCAACAGTGTTGAGGCAGAGTCATAAAATAGCATACATTATTTTTCAATTAACTTGCCACTGTCACATTTGCAACAGTTACTTAACCGTTTAGCTGAGCTGAGCTGAGCTGAGCTGAATTCAGTTCAGTTCGTTTTGCATGCCTTGAAGCACTGTGTGCTGGCTGCAAAGCCCGCACACTTAAAACAAAGTTCCAGCTCATCTTGCCACATACGAATGAATGTGCACTAATACAGATATGTGTATATATATATATGTATATAGGTGAAATTTACTTGGAAAAGCCATATATATATATATATATCTATATATAGGAGCATATATCGTTGCATTGAATTGCAAGTTGCAGGAATGCAGGAAGGTGGTGCAACACTGAATGCCACGAACGTGTTGCATATGCATCTTCTTCAATGTGAAGTTATGAGGCAAAGTTTCTTTACCAAGCTAAAAGCAACAACCAGTGAGAATTTCAGAGCTCTGCTCCTGTCCCAATGCAGTTACGTGTGAATGAATTTCACAGCGTTTCGCTGCTTGTGTTTTTGTTTGTTTTGTGTGTGTGGGGGGGGGGGGGGGAGGTTGAGTCCCCATTGCAATTTGGGGCAAATAAATAGTGAGTGCCCCGTTCGCCATATCTTTTATTCGCTTCGGTTAAAGTTTGTCTGGTAAGAAAATGGCTTTAAATGTTGGGGTTGCGAGTTGCAAAGTTTTAATGGCAAATGTTGGAAGGGTTCCATTAATTCTTTAACGTCTTCTGAACGCTATCTATAAAATTAACTTCTTTTTTTTGTATATTTGGAATAACTTTGGTTTAAAGGTGCAAATTCGGTGTCCTTTTCCAAATCATCATGAACATTTAAGTTCGGGAAAATCGGTTTTAATCATAGCAACGAGGTGGAGATCAGTCCTTCAGTGGTTGTCGATCTTCAAGAGGTTTGAGTTGGTTGAGTTGGATTACATGAAGTGATTGAGTCCGAGTGAGCTGGATTCTGCTTACCATGAATATACAAATTTTTTAATATCCAAGGAAATTGTCATAGTTAAATATATATATAACATTACCAGATTGGTTCATAGATATTTGCATTTATACAATTTCCGGGAATCATAAATACATAAAATGAAATGGAGGAAACCCAGCTTTTGTTATAAACTCTGCTAGCGAGTGATAACGATGGGTTGTCATCATGCGGAAATTGCATCTCATTCTGTTTTCAGCATCGGCACATCCGGTTGGTCAACTGGGACAACTAAGCCAGCTAAAACTGCATGTCTACGCAGAAGTTGACATTTTTACATGCGCAGCCACGCACGACAGCTCAAATTCCCGACATTAGGCCATTAAAGCTAATTAAGCTCAACCCTAGGATCCCGCCCAACTCCATCCTGCAATTCCCTGACATCCGTTTGCTGGCATACGCTTGTCATCAACGACTGCTGCTGATGGCAGACAACAGGATGATGCTGCGATTGATGTTGCAAATGAAGTCCTTCGCAGCTGCATTGCAGTTTGCACACAGCGCTCTGCGGGAGCTGATTTTGCGCCACTTAAACTTTAAATACCGAGCGCAAGCATCTGCAAGCGGATGAGGTTAAGCATGCCACTGAGAATGGGGTGACGATGCGGATAAGGATGAGGATGGGGATGAGGATAAGCAGCGCTTAGGGCTGAGAATGGCAGATAACTCATTCACCGCGTATGCCACTTGATGTCCGTCGCGTGCACTTTAGTGATAAAATGAGAATACATATAAAAACATTTCGACAGAGGAAATGGAAAATGCCGACCCTATTGACTTTGCGATTAGGGCAGACTGCAAAGTGCAGCGGGCAAATGTCAGTAAAACCAAGTGGTCAATGAGCAAGTCAAAGCCAGGACAAACGTTTGATTCCCATTGGATCAGATTGTAGCTGTTTCTGTACTTTTCGTAGGTTAACTTCGAAAGCTGAGTGCTTCCGTGTAGTCTCTAATTGAAATTTGTTCGTACTTGTTGTAGATGGAGGCTACTTAAGTGTCTTATTTATATTTAAACTGTTAGTTTAGTTAGATCTCTTGGTTTCTTTTAAGGTATTTAAAGATCACACTCCATAAGATTATCATTAAGATATGCAGCGGAAATTTAGCGAGTAGCTGAATCAATTTATTGAGTATTTCTGTAAATACTAAATGAATTGTAGTTAAGGTTAAGGTTAGAATTAAAAATCTTATTTTAACTTAAAGTTAATTTGCAGTTGCTTAATGTGTAAATGTTAGTAGTACAAAAACCTTGAATAGCAGTTTTGTTATAGCCATTGTTTTAGCGTCCACAGCCACGAGGTCAAAGGGAAGGCATCAAATAACACGTCATATCACAAATCGAATATCATTTATCAACAGCCACGCCCATTTACTTGCTAGTTGGGCCACTCAGCACGCCAGCGCTTATTTTAACAAGTTAATTTCAGAATATTTGTGGATTGAGAGCGGGAATAAACAAATTGCGTGACATTTGCATGGACATTGATGGAATGTTGACGACAGAAAATAGACGTGCAAATTATTTGATCCATAACTACAACAGTAAAATTATATATTTATATATATAGAATATATATGTACATAGACTGTATATATATTCAACTGTGTGTTTAGATATTCGTAGCTGTTCAACCGCAAATCAATGCAGGAACACAAACCCACAACTCAAATTGTAAATTGATTACTGATTGTTGCAGTTTAATCAGAAGCAACAACAACAACAGTTTGTAAGTTGTTATCACTAATACAATGTCTGGTTTGCGGATTGGAACTTCAATCGGATAATCATCATGGGGGTACACCCCAAAAGGATTGGGTACCAACACATTGATTGATCCTTAACAATGTGGAATTCATTGACTTTTTGTTTAAACCACAATTAGGCTGACAAGGTATTCATTATAAAGATAACTTTGTCAATTTAATGTAGTTTGTCGACCTACAATTAAATGAATAAAAACTAAATTAAATTTAATGACTTACAATATATTGAAAAATCAAGGCATAATGAAATTAATGTGTGTTTGGAAAAATGGGCATTTTTTTGCTAACCAGAATTTTGCCAGCACTTTTAAATCCGCACTTTTAAAATGTTACCCAGAGCCCATTGACTGGAAAATGTATTCAAATGTATGTGGCTATGCATACACATGACCAGCTGTAGCTGTAGGGTAAGGGGTAAGGGGGTTCTGCAACACACGGTAATACAGTAGAATATATTATTTATACATTTACACACTCGGCCAAACATTGCACTTACACACGCTTGTGGGAGATGGTACACACAAAAACTAATTACATGCCACAATGATTACATTTTACAACACCATTGAGTTTATGGTGAGAGACTACAACAATGAAAAACGTTGCAATCATAAAGGATGACTCACTTGGAGACATCCTGTATGCTATTCACCAGAAGTCCCGAATTCGGTATTTATTTTCTATAATGGTTATAGATTTCTGAAAACTGATCAATTAATACTTTGAATGTTATATAAATAAAATCACAATCGCTTAATACTTATTTTAAATATTGTTATGCATACAGGGTATAAAAACAACAAACAAGCGATGAACAACAAAACATTTTGGCCCAACAAACTGGCTAGTTGAAATTTAATTTTTTTTATAATAGCAACAAAGACCTGAGGCAAATTTATATATCGGTATCCATGAAAAGTTGTGGGTCTTATTAACGACACCAATGGGCCAGTATTTTCCACTTATTAGAGCCCTTAGACAATTGAAGCATGAATACAGAAACTGTCTTATTTAGAACACAAGTTTAGATTTAATAAAAGTAATAAATAAAAATACCTAACATAATAATCAACTGATTAATAATGAAGTAATGACGATCCAAAGTTTTTCATTTAATGCTAAAATAAATTTAAGCGATTAAAACACTTTGGAGCAGCGGAAAAGTGAAATGATTAAAGTGCATGCAAATTAAAATGGTTTTTTATTTTAATTACCTGATGAATATGGTGAACATTAAAATTTATATGGCACAATAAAATTGTAAAAGAAAATCGCATATTGTAATTAAAATGTACAAAAGTAATTACTGCTTGATTTAAATGACTATTGTAAAGTTGGCCAATGTTCATTTCGTACATGGCAGTAAAACTTGAAGAGCAAATTAAAGTAAGCCTACAAGAACCACAACATGGACCACAATTTCCATTCACCAGTTGGCCGCACATTTTGTGGCTGCTATGAATGTGTGTGCCATATCCACAATTGCAGTCAACAATGAGGCGAATACTCAAAATAAAATGTAGTCTACTTAACAGAGAGAGAGCACCATCGACGCAGGTGAGTGGAATTTATTTGAACCGAGCTGTTTGCCACCTGATGTCCGACGGGACATGCTCTATGAGTGTGCAAGCATGTATATATACATTTTGTTTTATTTTTTTCCCCACAATTTCATCAGCATATCAACGCTTGAAAAGCACTTATGCCTGATGATGAAATAAAATGAAATTATTAAACAACAAACAGCTGGAGTGCCATGAACCCATCCAAGCACGCGCCGCAATGGTTTGTATTTTAATTATAACCGCAGGACAGACTGCACAACTGAGCAAGAGTACACAGACAAAGACCCTGCCTCAGATCTACGAGCATTATTTGTTATACACTCACAGGGGGTATGCTACATTTTCCAGGCATATGAATACACATTTACAAGCTTGCCATTCATCATATGAGTCCAAAGTGTATTAGGAAAACTGAAATTAAAAAAAAAAAAAGGTGATTTTTTTGGTAGTATGCTTTTGGTAATCAACCCATATCAGCGATAAAAATACTTCAGATGCATACAGCTGTAAGGGAAATATAAGCTTTAGGAATTATTGTTGGTTAAATCTAGTCTAGCAATTTGCTGGCTCTGTGCATCTCTTTTGCTTTTATTAAACTTGAGTGAGTCGCACGAATCAGTGGACGAAGAGTGAGACAATGGCGCTTTTGAGTAATGTGCGAAAATGGTATGTGAAAATTAAAATAAAATTCTCTGGCAGCAATTACAGGCAGTGCTGGACTTCGAACTCTGTTCGCCTGACACCGAATGCATTTGCATTGGTAATGCTAGCAGCGATGTCAGCCAACTTGGCAATGCCAATTTTATTTCTTGCATCGATCAGAGGCGAGCAGGGTCAATAGTTGGGCAGGAGCATTATCATTGAAATATGGCGAAGACAAATTATTGGTTTTTCTTTGAGTGCGCTTAAAGCGAGGCAAACCGTTTAATTAAAATGAAGTGGAGCAATGCGTATGAAAGGCAATTCGAATTGCGGTAACTCCGAAATTGATGAATGCATTTTGCGTGCTGACAATTCAGCACAGGAAAATGAGAAAATTTAAATAAATTACCTGTGAATTGGGCCGTTAAATTAGCGAGCGGTTTTGAGGTGCAATTAAAATGATAAATGTTTCGCTTACGTACATATTAATTAACATTACCATTATAATAAACTTACCCAGTTGTAAAATTCTTGTCTATTAAACAATGTTTGTACATTCACAAATTAAGTAAAATTAATGCTTTTCGGATGTTTCCAATTATTTTTCACTGCTTTTTATTTATGAGAAAAGTAATTATACACAAATTTGAAGCAGTCATCACTAAAATATATATCTTTTCTAAACACATCTGTTTACTTTATTTTTTTCAGAACAATTCCGATCTTCTTCTTCCGGTTTGTGATCGGTCAAATGATATCTATCGATATCGATATCAATATTATGTACATAAGCTATTTTACAGTCATATTACAACGTCTCTAGTAGCCTGTTACCACAAAGCGGACATTCATATGTTGCTGTTATTTACATTACAAAGTTCCCGCAAAAAACTAATATTATTTACATTTCCAAAGCATCTATAAAAGTTAAGTGAAATCCGATATATTTCTAATTGGTAAAAAAACGCGAATGACAATAATTGATCATGTCTTTTAATAAAGTGTAAATTCAGATTGAACACAGGCTAAAAATTAAGTTATATTATTAACAGCAATTCTTCCTAGAGTAAGGGCATTACTCGGCTTACTAATATTTAATCGATGTGAGTATTTTTTTAAAGACGATTTGCTGTTATTAAAAATGTGTAATCTTCCAATTGGAAAGACCTACAGTCGACAATCATAATTATCCATAGCCTTATAATATTGGTGCATATCTGGCAGAGTCGATTTTTACATATTTTTCTTAACAACAACTACATATAAGCCAACTGCTCTACTGTTGTTATACTCACATGCTTCACTCTATAACGTAACTTAATTTAAATTGCATAAATAATTCACTATTTATTCGTAGATTAAAATAATTCGATAATTTCGATAATATCATTGGCCGTCTGATATTAATATTATTTTACTGCTCAACCTCAAATCAATCAATCTGCACACATCCGTTCCGCTGTTAATTTGCGTTCTCATTTTAAATGGCATTCATAGAATATGCAACACGTTTATTATGTGCATTTATTGGATTACAATGTGCCCTTAAAACGATTTAACACACATATATGTATTCAATCGATTATGTATTAATGAGAGAACAAACCGCAAATTGTTAAATACTTGCCAATGGGTATAAAATGCAATTTGTCTACGCTATTTCAATTCGCACATATGTCTGGTTTTAATTTCCGTTTCAATTTTGTGGGCCACAGATCACAGAAAAATATCAATTTGCTAAATGTTGCAGCGTAATATAAACAAAGATACTTTTTTTAATAATTCCAAAAATAATAAAAACAGTCGAGTGATTTTTTTGCGTTCGATAAACATAAACATTTATACATAAATGCGATATATATAGGGTAAAGTAAAATGTTCAGCATGTTTTTATTTAATTAACATTGTATAACTTACAAAACAGCGATTTTGGTTAGGCATCGAGCATAAACTGCTGCCGAACTGTCGCAGACTTTTTTTTTTTTTAAACTTAAAACCTTTACAGCATTATTTTTAAACTATCATATATTTATATTTTATAATAGCACGCAACACACACTAGGCAATACTATGATGATTAAAATGTGTAGAAAAATGTTCAAAACATGTTGGAAGCTCAGGTGTAATCTGTAATCTGTTCAGGCAATATTTTTAGCAAATATATTTTTCAATATCAAAGTTTGGCTAATTCTAAAAGGCTAGTTGCAGTGCAGGGGTCTCAGGCAATTGACGCTCAGACAATTAACGACAAATTGTTGAGCTGGGCTTATGTGCGATGTTCTGGTAAAATTTCGCAATATCCTCACTACAGCAGCCAAAGGGAAAATTAATAAAAGGCAAAATATTTAAGCAGTGTGTCAAATATGCTTGAATGAGCCGTAAGGATGTATTGATGTGTGTATGGATGTGTGTAGCTGCCATCATTTCTATTTCATTTTTGTACAAACCCAGCGTGAGATTGTCTGTGCTGTTGGTGATAGCGTGGCGTATACGTAACGTGTGTAATTCGAACCCATGCTCACACACACACAAACAAGTGTTGCCATGTGCTTCAATATGCAGACCTGGCATGCTTTGGCCATTGGCTATGCTCCAAATAGGTAGTCTCTGTGCGTAACTGATGATACCATTGGGAACTCGTATTAATTAGTTAGGGATTGTTTGCATCTAAATTTAATTGAAAACTTGTAAACTAGCCAAAATTTAATTACTACTTCTTGAATTTCATATAAATTTGTTGACTATTAATTTGTATTCAAAGCATTTTATTTGCAAACAATAATCCTAGAAATTTGTACAATTAGGCATTAGTTGTTGGTATTGTTGTGTAATTACCAAATTATTTATATTTCTCAATAAAAGCAATTTGCAAGGGATACCAATATTTAAAAATAATGTAAAATTGAATAATACTGCGCCAGTACTTATTTGAGTGTTTGATAAAAATACAAAAAAAAAAACAAGAGCATTCATTCTCTGTAGAATAGTTTGCAAAGGGCAACGCAATGTCAGAGAACTCATTCTCAGCAATCCTTGACCATTTCATCTGCCTGCATACTTGTTCCATACTTACGAGAAACCATTCACTCAGCTGCCGTTGCCATAAGTGACCAAAGGGCAGCAGGAAAAAGATGTGGGGTTTACCCACATGACCCATAGCAATCCAAAGATATTTCTCTTATGTCTTGCTCAGGACACACACAGTGGATATGAGTAGTCTAATGTTACGCTGCTGAAGAGATAGTTTATATTTATGGCGCACGTCTGGGGCAAGTATTTCGATAAATGTCCCCAGTTGTTGCGTTTCACAATTGTTTCTGATTTGGCGCAGAATGCTAATAACGATTTCGCCTCCCCCATAAAATAAAGCCAGCGAATCCGCTTAAAATCTCATTGAACACGAAGAATTCGGATTTTTGTTTAAACGCAGCAACTAGGAGTTTCAAAAGTGGATTCACAACGGTTACATCCGGTTTGCTTTTTACTTTTCGTATAACTACTAAAGCGTTTCCCCAATAATTTTACCGGCGGCTGTTTAACAAACTTTACCGGAGTAGATTCGACTGTGCAACGTGTTCATCCTTGTACTTTTCACAGTTCACCCAGCCTGCAGGCAGGCAAACAAGCGAATGTCTAAATACACAGGGTGAGCGAAAGAGAGAAAGGGAGAAAAATGGTATGCCACGAGTGTAGATGTAGGTGGCTGCATTTTATTTCATTTCCGGCCGCTTGTAAGTTCTCCATATATTGATATATGCACGGATTTGTGTACTACGTCTTCAATTTCTATAGCGGAAATGACATTGCCACATATTTGATCAGGGCTTCGAACTATGCCCCCGTTGGAGTCGGAAAGAGCTGTCTGCAAACGATGTTATTCTAAAATTAAGTTCCACAGAGTTTCATGTTCTAAACGTATTGACATTTGATATTGATGCTTAAAGTTTTGTGCCATCAATTGTGGGCATTTTCCTAAACTAAGAAGCAAATAATTAATTGCTATACTTTTTCAGGAAACTCATTAATATTCTCGGATAATGCCTTGTGGCTTATGTTATAAGTTTATGTGTGTTTTGTTACTATTTGCAACTTTGTTTGTTTCTAATTTCCGACATCACATTTATTTGAACTCGAGATAGAAGCTTTTAATTAATTTAGCTTTTGTGAAAGTCTAATTTAAATATAAATTACGAAAAATTAAATATAAATACTCTTACCGCATAGCAAACCTCTGTTTCGCAACGTTCATTAAAAAAGTTTTAGGCCAAAAGCAACACGAACGGAGAAAAACTTTGCAATTGTCAAAAACTGCAACAGGGAACTCAACCGCAAAAAAGACAGCAACGAAAGTTTGGCGAGTCAACTGCTCGGCAAATTGCCGCTACACATTCTTAATAAAAAGCAACAGTCTCCTCTTTCTCATCCCCATCCCTCATCCCTGCATATAAGACATTGAAAAGTAGATGCTCCAAAAAGTTTGACATCCGAAGCCAGAAAATGGGCGAAGCAGAGAGTTCTGCAAATTAAAACAATGTCAGCGACTTTGATGCAACAATTTGCAGTGTTTGCCTTGATCAGAGTTTCTAGTGGACTACCTGCCACCTAAAGCGAGTCGGAAGCACGCCTAAGCGGCAGCCATATTAATTTTTCATTTCGTCCTGCTACTGTGTCCTTGCTATCCGGTAATACATTTTTCATTTTTGGCTTCAACTCTTCCACTTCTCAGCTGCATTTTGTATTTGCTTGTATTGCTTCCTGGACTTTCGTAAATCTTTCATCAGTCGCCTCTGATCCGTTCTGCTGCTCATCCTTTTTCGTCCATGTGGACAGCCGCAGCTGTTGGTGTAATTTTTCCACGTCCTCCAATTTGTCGCGCAACCCCTTCATCCGCCCCACCCGCCTTTTTTCACTACGCTTGTCACACTATTTATGAGTTTATTATTTTTTCGCTGCTCTATTATACGGTATTCGCACAACTCCCAACGCTTAAAACTTCTTTCATTACAAGTGCTGCAATTTCTCATATTCTTTTTTTATTTATTTATTTTGGTATATGTATTATTTTTTCAATTTTTTTTGTATTTTTTTGGAGCGGTTAACATTTTTTACCCGTTGCGTTTATTTCGTTGTTATTTATTTAGTGGTGGCGTTTCTGTTTTTCGTATATTTTCCCCACGCCAATTTCCACAGTTGCTTAAATTGTTTACAATTTTTGTCAGTTGGCGGTTGGCGCTGCGTGTTTTATTATGACAGCAGAAGTTTCGTCTGTGTTGGCTAGATAAATAGTTGTTCCCTTTTCCACCAAATAGTCTGGTTGTTGCTGTTGTAGGGTTTTAATTATTGCCATGTTGGTTTTTGGTTGACGCTGCACTCGCCGCAAATGAGGAATTTGCGAAAAAAAAAATATTATGAGTTGCTGGCAATTTGTTGCAGTTAATTTTCTACTTGGTTAACTCATGAGTTACCCGGAGAACGACATTTTAATCGACAAGACAAAGTTTTCAGCTGCCAATAAGCCAATATAGTTGCTTTGACAACTTCGAAGCTTTTCCCTGAGATGCGTTGTAAAGCCTTACAAAGATGTTTTTTTTTTCAAAATTGGTTGGCTTAATTCGACTTTGGTACTTGAACACGAAATATATTATAGAGGCTCTTCGAGATAGAGGAAGCTTTATATTCTTCACAGTCTTTTTGAAATAGCACAAAATGACAACAACTTAAAAATGACTAAAGGAAGTACAATCAATTTAATGAAACTGTAATTTTTCAAACTATCTTCAGTACGTCTCTTAACCATGAACTAAGAGAACTCTTGGCTAAACTTTACAATCACTTGCAGCGAATGTCACAAACCGCAACTGAACTTTTTTGCTTCAAATCAAGGCAAGAGATGTGTTTTACAACTTTACAAGATGCCAAGATTTCTTTGCCAAGTATTTACCATTTATATGTATAAAATGTGCAAAAGACGCAGCGGCAAGTGCCACATTTATTGGCACACACAAAGCAGCGCATCGGGGGCGTCAGACAAACAGAGTTTCATAGTTTACACTCGAGAAGGGGAGTATCCAGTTCCACACCTGACCCTAAGGACCAAAGCATTTGATACATTTTGCAATATTCCTCCACAACTTTTCTGCATAGCAAATGTAAAGAGAGCCATTACAAATATATCTGCTATTTGCTAAGTATAAATTCAAAATAGATCTAAGAAATAATGCATTATTTTTTAATAAATTGGAAAGATATAAACTGAATCAAATTGGTCTGTTGAAAATTTAAATAACGTGCGCTCTACTATGAAAGGGAAAATTAAATGAAAAAATAAATAAAAGTCTGCAACAGCTGGCAAAAATAACATAATCAACAACGACAAAACAACATGGTTCCAAGTAGCAACAGCTGTAGAAGGTCGATGGACAACGCATTTTTCTTATGCTAACCAATATCTGGGAAAATATTTTTGCTATGCTTTGCTTTTCACATTTACTTTATTAACAATCGAATGCCAATAAAAGACATAAGCCAAGCTATATTGCGGAAGAGGGGTAAAGCGGTTTATTCAAATTGATAAAGTCGAATTGAATTTATGCTTGATAAGTTTGGTAAGGAAATCGACAAATTGTTCTTCGATCGGCTATGCACCAGTTAATCCTTTTGTGATAAATACAAACAAAATAGTATGGCAGGCTATGTATACAATTTTTTAACTGCCCAGAATAAGCATTCACATCCACATGAGGCAAATTCCCGATGCTGCCTATCATTATTGATGGGGTGCTTAACTGTCTGTCGATTTTAATACAAAATAAATACGCGCACTGCGGGACAGAGAGTCACAGAGAGACAACACACAGAAAAATAAATAGCATAAAGTCCAAAACTGATAAGCAAAATCGGACGTCAATTGACAAAGTACGAAAGCGAAGTGAGACCGAAGTGAGCGGAACGAAATCAAATCAAATCAAAACCGAAAAACCGCCGCTTTTTCAGCTAGTCTTTAGCTGCTGCTGGGCATAGCCTCAGATATATTTACAGAGATGTGGACAGAAGTAAGTCGATATGGGAATGTCAGCGATAGTCCCCGATGATAATGCAAACTGACAATCATTAGAATGGCACATGTGCCATCAGTATGTGTTTGAGTTTGATATATTTTCATTCATGCAGCTACCGCAAAAAAAAAAAAAAAAAAAGAACCATGATAGGAAATGCACAGCGACATCGATAGCGGCAGCGACTGTGGCACTATCTCTATGTGAGCCGAGACGAACCGAGCCGAGACCGAGTCTTGAACATCGTCAGCTCAGCACGAGTCGAAACGGACGAATCCAAGTCCCAGCATCAGCAGCATCAACGGGCCACACAGTGGCTCATTCGTGTTTGCCGCTTTGTACAGAGCGGTCGCAGCTTCAGAGTTGAGAGTCGAAAGTGAACAGTCGAAACAGTGTTTGCCGCGTTAACCGGAAGTAAGGAAAATTTACAGTTACGTGGCAGAAGCTGCCTCTTGCTTTTCATCCTGTTGCGCCGTCGCATTGTTAGCGCCTAAGCCGTTAACCTGACAGCCATTCAAAATGGGCGCCCAGTCTCAACCATCGCGTGCTCAACGCACCGGAAATGCTTTCCGAACCCATTAATGCATTGTGATTTTTGGACCACACCAAATGCATTCAAATGTAAAATATCGTGCAATACTGTGTGGGAAAATTCCCAAAACGGGAGTTGAACCAGCTCTGCAATATTTACCCTTAAAATGCAGTTTTATATATACATGCTAGTTGGTGCATATATGTAAAACTTATAAAACTACGTAAAAAATAAAAATTAAACTGCAGTCTACTCGAAAAATGCATACAAAAATAATAAAAATAACATCAAAAACTTAAAAACAAAAACTGTGCCACATGTGAAAGAATTTAAGTAAAAAATTAAACGTTTCGTGGTGAAATTAATCATGAGCTGATAAGACAGTTCAATGGTTCAATAATGAAAATAGAAAATAATACTATACAAGTTTTATAAATATGTAAAATAATATGTGCTTTTGTGTGATAAGAAACTGTGCGAGTGAACATCGATTATGTGCTTGCCAATCTGTTACGATTTTCCATTAGCAATGCTCAATAATCCTTTTGCTATTTATTCAAATCACACACACAAATAACAAATGCATAACTAAGTAAAACGTGTTCTGACATGTTCAAAATATTATAATTTAATGTTGTCAAATAGTGTTTTGATCCCCTTAATTAAATGAAATATTTGTGAAACGTGCCAATGCTTTTTGCTGATAAGTGCCACTTAATTGGCAAAAGCTAAAGCGGAATCAGCAAAAAATTGTAATCAAGGCAGCTAAGTGGGAAAATTAGCAAATAATTTATTAAGAACTTATTAATTTTATTCCAATTAATTTTATTTATAGAATAGATTATCCCAAAAAATGTGTACTCATGATTATCTATTATTTTTTGGGTTTACTTTAAATTTTGCATTAGGATTTCTCAATCAATGCAAAAATCACGCTGAGGCAATTTTCTTACATCAAGAAAAATAGTTTAAAGATTGAGTTTAAAGTGATAACGAATATAGGATTCATTGAAAACAATATTTGCAATAACCAAAGACAAGTGATAAGAGTTGTAGATAAGGATTGGTGAAAGAACACTATGAAAAATCAATAATTTGCTTTACTAATACAAATTACCAAAAAAATAAACAAATATATAAAAAAATAATCTCAAATGAAAATCCACTAAGCAAAATTAATAATTTTCGTTACTAATTTAAATTATCAAATAAAGCAAATATATAAATGAATAATCTCAAATAAATCAGATTAATGGCAGAGGTCACATAAAATTCAAAATGTGGGCTAGTCGGAGGGAAACTAATAGAAGATTGCCAGCTGATTCTAAGTTAATTAAAACAAAAATAATTACAGATTGCATTTGCTATATATATGCACATTTTCAGATAAGTTATGACAGTTGCTGGCGGGCAAATTATTGGCCAAATACTTTGCACCCTTTTCAGCTGCAGTCAACTGCCGAAAACATATGCTGCCACATATGTGGTAGGTGTCTCGCAATTGTTCCGCAAGTCGACTAACTGAAACGCGTTTACTTTGCTTAACTTCCGAAAATTTGCGCACAAGTGGCAAAAAAAAAAGACTATAGAATCCACGAAAGACAGCAGGCTACATGGGAGTATGTGGCGCCACTCACTACTTTTTCCTATCTTTTTTTTTATTTTGTAACTATTCAGGTGTGAATTTTTATCCGAGTCACGCTGCGTATGATTGTTGCACTGAAAATTGCATTGCATGGTGCGCTATTGCCACTCACAGTTGCTTCTGATGACTGTGTGTATATATTTTAAAAAGTGTGTGTGTGTGTGTGTGTGTCGGTGTGTATGTAAACTTTCGTTACATGTAAAACTGACAAATATAAAGTGACAGTCAAAGATGCAGCTATGAAAACAGGTAAAAGCAACGCTTCAGGTATTTCAGTTTTTGCCATTCGTTTCTTCTGGAAGAGTGAATTTATATCATATTAAAGCAAAAAATGCTGTCAATTAAATTTCACGAAAAAACTTGATCAGTTGTTGGTCAGCCAAAATGTTATAGCCGTAGTTTTTTCATTACTTTTGCCTAATGTGGCCAACATTTGACATAATTTGAGGTTGACACAACTCGACGACGTTGTCTGCCAAGCTCATCAATCTATGGTAACCAAAAGAGCTCTGTGCTAAGACCTGAGGGGGGGTGTAGAAGTGAGGAAACACGTGGCGACACATTTAGCTAAGCAGGCAACACCTTGACGGAAAGCAGCAATATTCTTTTATTCTGCTCTGCACAAGATGGAGTGATGGATTTAGCTCTGTATTTGCCAAAAGGTGCTGGATCAAAGAACTTGCTGAGCTTGGGGCTTACTGTGGAACGATTTGTGTCATGTTTGATTAAAGACAAGTGCTTTAACTAAGCATAAGGTAAACTGAAGATGGCGAAACTCATACGAATTGTATAAGATGATAAAGAGCAGCTTGTCTTAAATACGATGATCCATTAAAAGTTTTTTTTTTAAGCCATACCACATTTTCAACAATTATACAACAAAGTTGAAAATGTGGAAATAAAAGAAAAATCTAATCTGGAACTCTAAGCTTATATTTCATATTTAAACTTTATAAATTAATTAAATTATAAATTTAACGTAACCAAATCATAAAGTATTTATAGCAAAGCCTAAATATGTCGAACAACTGCCATGTTTTAATCGAATTTTAATTTGTAAAATGTGATGGAAAAATTCCAAAATAATTCATTCATTGTCAAATAGTTTACTTTACGAAAAGATTACTAAAATATCAAAAACCTGAAGTCACATTTAATATGCAAATACTAAGTAAATTTACACTTAAATAAATATCAAATGCGTTGTGGGATCTAAGCACAAATGCAGAAACGAGCTGAGCTTAGGGCACGATTGGGCTGCTCACATTAAAGGACCAGACACGCAACTATCACCTCCCTCCCCCCACCCACATTCTATCCACAATTACAACAGTTACTAAGTGCTTGTATGCTCTACATACACACACGCACACACAGCCATACACACTCGCTGTCGTGTAATTATTAAATGTGAGGATGATTCCGCATGTCTGCCTGCAGAAGTTTCACATAGTTCATTGCACTGAGAGAGGGAAGGTGCTTTCACACTCCCAAGTACCGTTTAGTGCTCAAATCAATACGCACACGCACTGGTGTACACTGAAAGAATGAAACCATGGCAAACATTTGCATATTTTGGCAATGCTCACTTAGATCTGGATGCCAGTTCCCGTTCAACATTTGCACAGAAGTCAAATAGAGGAAAAAAACATTTTATGTAAATTTATTTAAATAAGAAAAACTATCCCGGCAACTGTTCCCATTTGAGAGCTGGAGCTGGAGCTGCCAAAGGACTTTAGGCGTCTGGGCCAAGGTGTTCCCAAGCATTTAGCGGGCACTTTTTGCCGCTTTCCTTGCCAGCAATTTGGCTAACTCTCTGCGGGCTCTTGCCCCTTTTTCTAGCTGTTTGTTCGTTTATATGACTTAAATCGTTGCCCGAGCTGACTGCCTTTTCGCCCTGTTGCATTACAGTTGTCCCCAGTCAGGCGTCGTTTGGCTACTTAAGTTTTAGCATTTGTGTTATTTTTAGGTATTATTTGCCATTCTTTTTTTTTTTGGTATATTCTTCGTCGTCACACTTTTGTTTCCTTTAGTTTTCATAGCGTTTTAATTAAAAAAAATTATGAGCCGAAACTTGTAGTCGGTGTACGGCAACCACGACATAAGCTGGTTCTTTATGCCATCAAAGTTTTATAGAGCTTTATATTGCCTCTAATTGATATATGTATGTGCATTTGCAGGTGTTGCTGCTTAAACGTATAATTTTCAAACTTTTTAAGGAAGATAAAATCTTATGAGCAGAGGGACTTCTGCCACATACTTTAAACTTTCTGAATTTTTGGATAAATTATGAACAAATTTAAATTGTATAAAAATGTCTTCCATAGTTCTGACTTAAGTATTTTTGGAGTGGGATAAACATTTTATATATTACAATATATTTCTCGCCTAAAAAACGGATATCTACTTTGGCTTACAATTTGCTCATAATCTCGTATTTTTATTTGATTTATCTCTCTATTTCTCTAACCCTCTATCTTTTAATCTCTCTCTTTTTTGTCCAACACACCTAAAAAGTTAAATAATTTCTGTGTCTTAAGTTAACATTATTACTTAAAGTAAAACCGAAACATAATTTCGAATAGATCAGATTCTTTCAAAATTCTACATTCATACATTTTAATTTAAATTGTTTATCTTATTGTAATAATAATAATTACACAAATAAATATTTAAGTGTTTAGCTGCCAATAGGATTTCGTAAATGCTGCCACATTGCAGCAAATATATTTAATGTCTGACAAAATGAAAATAACTGTTCTTTGTACTAGGAAGATATATTGTTCATACCGAAATGTTCTAGTTACATTATAACAAAGGCACATTCGGAAACCATATTAATATTTGTTCCCTTGTACGTGAACATCCAGGTGCAAATTACGCTCCAGTCTGGTCTGTAAATCAGAAGCATGCTGTGGCAATTTGGAATTCAATGCATTCTGCAGGAGCATCAGTAGCGGAAAATCACGGAGCTGGCAATTTTAATCTCGTTTGTTAGCCATTTTTCAAGTGATAGACATAATTTTCAATTTTGCAATTTTCACCATGGCAAAATAGCATTGCAACGGAGCACCTGGAGTCGACTCGATTCACAAGCCCCCCACTCTCAATTCTCGAGCTCTTTGTCTTTATCGAGCATGAAAAAATGCATTGCATAAATGGGCGTGTGTCTGTGTTGGTTGCTGAAAGCAATGACCAAACGTGGCGCCCCATTTGGTAGCCATTAGGGCCGGTTGCGTGGATGGCCCCAACAAAATCTACTGGGAATCCCTAGCAATAACAAAAGCGCCTATGCAACGAGCGAATCGGCTCACATGGAGGCTGGTACCTAAACTGAATTTTTGCTAGAAAAGTAATAACAAAAAGCACAAACGCATATTGGTACCAAATTTTTTATTTATGTTATTTTTCCGCCTCCCATTTTGTAGTCTGTAGAACTGTGGCACAAACAGCTTTGGAACCCATGTGAATTGAATTTGTGCTTCCGTTGATATGCGCTTTTTGTTGCTATTGTTTTTATTTTGTTGTTGTTCTGTGCACTCGAACCTTCAATAAACTATAAGATAGACGCATCAACACAGAAACTGTGTTTCCATGGCAAATTTCAATTTGATTGCTGGCAGCAACTCGTCAAGGCTGTTGTTGCAGTTTGCATATGCAACATTCTTCGCTTACTTTATTATTAGATTTGCCTGGCATCGCAACTCAAGACTTACATATGTATGTACATCTGAACATGTGTAAGAACTACGCATGACCACCAGCACCCCATCCCACCTGGCTTGCCCCATTGTAAAGGCCATTGTAAAAGTCTCTGGCTCAGGACTTCCACAAGCTGCTCACGTTATTACATTTAGCAGACAATGAATAAAAGTGTTACATCAATACCCTTTTTAGTGACTATTCAAACAGAAGTGACACAATAATGTCTCCATACTCCAATAATTTAATTTCTTTTAATACGATTGATTTCTAAGTAACCATTGTGTATTAAATTTTAATGTTAGTTATAAGTTATAAGTCCCAGCTTCAATAAGAATTTAAAAATTATATTAAATATGAATGATATATATTTTTATATATATCATAAATATTTAATTTTATAATATTTATGTCTTGGATTTCAAATTTTCAGTGTATTTGTCATTCGTTTTTACAGTTAGTCTGCCAAGGTTCTTACCCAAATTGCTTGCATGGATGCTTCCTGAGGCTAGTTCCACGATTCCCAAACTCTTAAGTCTTAGCTCAACTTCACCTTCAGTTGAAATTGCATTTTGTATAAAAATGTTTGCCACGCCAGGAAATTGCTTTACTGCGAATGTGTGTGATCCCAAATATGTGGATGGGGCATGGGAAATATGAAAACAAATGGCGCTTTTGCTCTTGGCTTTTGCCAACCAACCAAAAATGTTGTTTTTTCAAGTTCCACTTAGATGACCAGTTTTCGTTTGGCATTAGATGACAGGCGATTTATGTACATTTTTTTAAATGTTTTTTCTCTGTTGGTAAATTCGTTGAGTCTCAATTATTGAAGTATAAACAAATCAATAAGAAAGCTACTGTAATGTTGTTAAGGCTTAGGCAAATACTTAGGCACATAAGGAAACAAAATCATTGACAAATTGGCAGCTTAACAGTGCTTAGAGAAAATAAGTTGGTTTATGTCCTCTAATCTTTAATGCGGAAATGTCTTTTCAGTATAAAAAAGAATTTTTCTGCCTACAATAAATTATAAAGAGACTGTTTTATTGGGTCAAGAAAGTTTACAAATATTATAACAAATATTTTTTCTAACAAATTATATGAATTTTTAGACACCGCAATTCTTTAACTTTATCTTTTCAAAGCAACTGCAAAATATAAATGTAAGATTAAGCCAACAAAAAATTGGGAAATAAAAATAGAGCAAAATATACTCTTCTTAACTGAATCTCTTACTTTGTGCTTGCATTTGAAATCAGTAAGCCGCACAGTAAGCCAAAAGCACTTCTTGGGCTCGAATCAAAGAGCACCTTCGTGATTATTGTGTGGCAAACCACTGAAGCCTGTTGGGAATTAGATTTATGTCCTTTGCCTTTCCATATGACATATCACATACTCTTCCCATCATAAATGTACAATATGTGTGGGAGAAATTTATACACACTGCATACACACATAACTGCACTCGCGATGGCATAAAGCCGCTTATCGGCTTTGCACCGGGAGACGGGGTTGGCGAGAGGAGTCACCTGTGCCGTGGTCGCAAGCACACAGCCAGATAATGAAGTAGACATCCACATTAGTCATAGAGAGAAATGGTTACTAGTTTTCCTCCATAAAATACGAGTACTGTAGTAATTAAAGTTATGCAGCACATTTGATCACATAAACAGGTGCTCGTTTTGTAGCCGCAAGCGTTCTTTGTAAATATTTGCGTTTTCAATTTGGTTTCGATTTGGCTTTAATCCTAAAATATGCATTCCGCTAAGCACCGTTTTTACACCCAACTAATTTAGGACAATGCACATTATTGTGTAAATGTGAGCAAAGTGTTGCCCAATGCTTTATAAATGTTTGCGAATAATTCAGATTATTAATATTGATAGGAAATCAAAATGTTAAGGACAAACTTTTGAAAACACATTTGAAAAGTGCAAAATATCTGAATTAATATTATAAGTTGTCCGAAATTATGAATTTTATTTATATGAACTGTCGACCGATATTATTAATTAAAATATATATATGTATATATATACCAATAGAAGAGGATACTTATTATAGCTTGCTGGAAATTTTCAACTCTAAATAAGAATCAATTTCGAATTACATTTTTGTACAAAAAAGATAAGCATAAAATTATAATTTGACGACAAATCACATTTTTGTATAAACAAAATAAGCATAAAATTGTAATTTGACGACAAATTCCGTCATTAATATACAACCTTCAAGTAAGAACTAACCAAATGCAATGGAATCTGCAATAACCACTTTTCGACACCACGTAATGAAGAATTGATATGCACTTATACATCAATGTATTTGTATGTTTGTATTTATATATATATATGTGTTGATTTGTATGTATGCAGGACACATGAACGAAGAGCGTTCACTCAAAAAAGTGTTAAGTGCTTTTGCTGCTTCTTGCAACCATCGCAACAGCAATCATTGTCAGCAAATACCCAACAGGAGCAGAGAGTAAGCAGTACGAAGACCAAAAGCAGCAGAAACCGAGCCAACCACAACTCAAACTGCGATTTATACACATCGCAAAGTGCAAAGAGCAAAACAAAAGAAGAAAAACGTTAACAATATTTTTTTTCCATGCTCTAAAATCAAATTCGAATGCAAACAACAGTTGGCATCGCAATGTCGTAAGTTTCGCCTGCAACCCTGCACCCGACATCCTTGCCCCCATTACTTTACACTTTATTACTGGAATTAATGACGAAGAGCTGCCTTCTGCTGCTGCTGCTCCTGCTTTTGAGTCTTCGACTGATTTTGTTTTTGTTTACCTCCTTTTTTTTTTGCTGCGTTTTTTTCCGTTTCTGGTTTTCTGTGTTTTATGTTCAATCAAGTGGAAATTCAAATGATTTGCTTTGGCTTTGCCCCGACCAAAGGGAAATGCGCAGAAGGCGTTATAATAAAAGGCGATTGTTTCCGCCCCGCCCACATCCATAAGTTCAGCTTCAAAGGAGCCAGACCGCAGACAGAATTACCAACAAGTGTGAAACTTATTTTAGCGCAAAATCATTTTGCAAATATTGCATTGAACTGACTTCTGGTTGTGCTGTGTCAGAAAATGGGTTTATTACATTACATTGCCTAATCAGGCGATTAAACTGTAAATCATGTATACAAGAAGGCGACTTCCAGCTGTAAAAGTTGACTGGAAATCCTTTAGTCTACTGGACTTTGTATTTTAAATTCAATTTGTGCTGTAAATCCATTAAAACACCGCAACTTTATTATTTATTAATGCAATTTGCATTATAAATCAAATATGCAGAAGAATAAAAAAAAATAAAACTTATTCGAGAAATATTCGCTTTTAATTGAAATTAAATCGTATTTAATGAAAAATTTGTTCAATCCCTTTTTTTCAGCTAGATATTTACTTCATCTGTTTTATATTCGAGCTATGCTAAATTATTTTCTATTGTAACTTGGGTCACAAACAAGCCACGCCCACGATGGGCGTATTTAATCATGTGGCAGCTTTATGGCTGCTTCTCTTCTTAATGGCATCGAGTCAGGCGGCAAGAGAAAGTAAGTTCTAATGAAATATTTATATTTAACATTTATTATAATATCCAATTACATTTAAGTAAATTCAATCAATAAATTGCTCTAGATATATAAATGAATTTACAATCTGTAGAAATATGACAATATTAAAAACTATTATATTTCCATCATTAGATCCACTCAAGGATCCTCGCATCTGCGGACGTCCACAATGTGAAGCAGCCAACTCGAAGTTCGGATATGGCGATATGTTGTACAAGTATAATTATTCGGTATCATTGCGAACTGAATTCGCCGGTTCCGGCGACAACAGCTCGGATCTATTTTTGAGAGCACAACTGGAGATATTCTTTCCGAAGCCATGTGAGGGCTACCTGCGTATCAATACTGTGAGGCTCTACGATGGGCAGCCGCCGGTCGGCAATGACTTTGCGGAGGAGAAACCTTCATTGCCTTCTTATGATTACTATGACAACTTGAACAGCAGAGAGTCTACGGCTGGAGAAGAAGTGACGACATATTCAGAGGACCTACATCCCAAGAGCAACGAATTGGCCAAGGACTTATCAAAGAATCTGCTGCGTTTTGCCTTCCATGATGGCCTGATCAGCGAAGTGTGTCCCACTGAGTTGGAGACACCTTGGGTGCTCAACTTTAAGAAGGGCATACTGTCCAGCTTTCAAAATACCATGATGCGTTTTGATGTGGACTTCAATACCACCGAGACGGATGTATCCGGCGACTGCGATGTGCAGTATGCATTAGCATCAACCGATAGCGCCTTTGTGACCATACACAAGAATAAGGACATAGGGACATGTCGACGCCGTTACGCCACACAGTCCGTGCTGCAGACCACGCCGTACACATTCCGGGATGACAAAACCATTTGGCCAATTTTGAACTCACAGAGTTACTGCAATGTAAGTGCTAAAAAGAGAACAATTTACAGAGTACATCAACAATTTAACAAGTTAATTTTAATATTTTTTAAATAAACCCAATTCTAAAATTTATTTTTTTTATTTAAGCATTGCGATTTTTTAACAATCGCTTATCAACTTATGAATTCTTGTTTGAAAATATTCTTTCTTATATTTTATATTTAACAAATGATTACGATTTGTTTCTCATTTAAGCTGACCATTGATAACTACATTTATCGGGAGATTAGTTGTGTGGAGAGCCACTTGCTGGTGCCCTTCTCAAATGGCAGCTTTGGTGCCTTGACCACGACAGAAAGTAAACTGCAGTTGGAGGGTGAAGATGCCTACAGCATTAGCGAGTTTTTGGAGAAAAGTAAGTACTCAATATAAGGATATTTAAAGCCTCTAACTATTGGTTCTCTTGTAGATATCGAAATGGTTGAGCGCCGATCCTCGCTTATTTTTGATCACACGCCACCTGTGAAGCCCAGCCATGATGAGATCAAGGCCGCTCGCGATTTGCTCGTGCAGATGTGCGATTTGGGCTTTCCGAATATACAGCGGGAGTTCATCGATGTGTTTACCAATTTTCTGCAGACCACCAAGAGTCTGGACTACAAGACGCTTACAGTGCTCCTGCAGCGTTCGGCAAGCACATGTCCGCAGGGCAAGTGAGTGGAAATTGAATGCCAAAAATCCCCGTTGAAGGTCAACTGATAATTGATAATTATTGATTAATTGCAGGAACCACGTATTAGAATCGCTGCCCTACATCCAAAGCACCGCCTCGTATCAGGTGATGCGGGATCAAGTTGTGAATGAGAAGCTCTCCAAAGAAAAGGCACAGAGTTGGATGACATCGCTGTCCTTTATCAGTCGTCCCGACGCTGAGACCTTGGAAACCTTTTACACCATTCTCGACTATGCGAGAAAGAAATTGGAACCGGAATACACATTAGGTGCCACGGCTGTGGTGCACAGCTACTGTAAGCATCACGAGAATTGCGAGGAGGATCTAAGGGTTACACAAATTGTTAATCTTTTGGAAACCGAATTCCTGACTCAGTTTAAAAAGTATCGTGGCAATCGCAAGCAACGCGAGCGTTTAGTTATTGTGCTCAAAGGATTGGCCAACATTGGTGTCCTTTCCACTGGCTTTGTGGAGAAATTACAGTTGATAATCAAGGATATTGAGGTGCCAGTGGATATACGCCTGCAGAGCATTCTGGCCTTTAGGCGGGTCAACTGCCTCAAGTACCGCAACTACTTCTTGGACAACTACGCTGACTACACCTTTAATTCGGAGCTGCGCATCCACAGCTACTTGCAGACGATGCGTTGTCCAGACTATATATCGATTGGCGTCATCAAGTCCATACTGGAGCACGAGGAAATCAATCAGGTTGGTTCATTTGTTTGGTCGCATCTCACCAATTTGGCCAAGTCCAATTCGCCGGTGCGCATTGAGGCACAGGGTCTCCTTCTGAACGATGATCTATCGGAGAAGTTTAAATTGGACATTCGCAAGTTCTCCAGAAACTATGAGCACAGCTTGTTCTTTGATGAATACAATTTTGGTATGTATAAGAAATTCATGATTATCGCTTCAAATTATCACTTACAATTTTGTAGGCACCACAACCGATGCCAACGTTATTTTTGGCACCGATTCTTATCTGCCCCGCATGGCCAGCGTCAACTTTACCGCTGATCTATTTGGTCAATCTGTGAACTTCTTTGAGTTTAGTGCTCGTGCCGAAGGCTTCGAAGAGCTGGTGGTCAACGCCTTTGGGCCCAAAGGACCTCTGAATGGTGAACTGCTTCGAAAGAAGCTTTCATTCCTCAACCGCTGGCTGGGCAATGAGAGCGCCGAGGAGGAAGACACCTTGGACAACCTGCTCAATCTCGAAAACTTGCGACTTAAGCGCGGCGCGAAAGACTATGCAGTGAATACTGAAGCAGAGTTCGATTCCGAGTCAGAAGGGCACGCCGCAGACTATGCAGAGGATCTTGAAGAAGAGCAATATTACACGCCAGCAGAGGAGGAAACAGAGCGTTACAAACGCAACGCTGATCCTGAAGCAACGGCACGCAAAAACGGCATCGATCGCAATGTTGACCAATTGGGCTACAAGTTGAAATACGACTACAACAATCCTCGAGCGCAGTTTGGACTACGAGTCTTTGGCAACGATCTGCGCTACTACAACATCGAATCTATGGCGGAAGTAATGATGCTGGCTACAAAGTTCAATCCATTCTACCAGGCGCACAAACTGCTCTCCGGCAAACCCTTTTCCTACACCCAGTCAAGTGTTTTTCTAGACGTCTCATATAGTGTCCCCTTGGCTGTGGGCTTGCCACTGGCAATACACGCGTTTGGTGCCTCGTCCGTGGACCTGAGTATTTCGGGCAATCTGGATAAAATGGATGTCGATTGGCATTTTGATGTACAGGGCCGTTTCAAGCCCTCGGTGTCCGTAGATGTGATTACCACAATGCAAACTGATATGTATTGGGGCCAGTCGGGCATCAAGGTGAAGAGTAACTTGTACTCCAACACGGAGGTGGAGGCCAACCTAAAGATGCGGGGCAGCAATCTCGTTTCCTTCTCCTTCAATCTGCCTCAGCCCAAGAACGAAATATTTAGCGCTCGCTCCGAGCTCTTGATCATAAAGCGGGACGAGCAGTTGCCACATGCGGGCATTGAGAAGCGCAGCTCAAATTCAAGTTGTACTTGGCCAGTGTTGGACAGCGCCATTGGATTGCAAATGTGCTCTTATTATAGTGTGCCGGATCTGAGCAATGCTACAACCGCTTATCCCAGCTTATTACTGTCGGGACCGCTCAACCTTAGCCTCATTCTGAAAAAGACTGATCTGTCTGCAAAGAAATTTTTATTCGAGTACAACTGGGATCAGCAGGACATGGACAATAATTTTACACTCGTCTTCACAACGCCCGACTCGAAAATTCGTCGCATTCTTGTGGCCAATTTGACCAAAGTTCCCGATGCCTTCAATGCGTCTGTAGCCTTTGTCAATGGCGAGAGTCGAGCATCAGCTGGCTGCAGTTACGACGGAAATCCCGATTATAGGCGCCTCGATGTCTATCTCGATAACAATGGCAACCGCTCATTGGATCTAGCCATGGAGCTGCGACGCCATCAGGACTTCACTGCCTGGATCTACAAGCCACGCATGTTGCTGGTCATCAACGGGGTGAACATAACTGGTCTGGTTGGCGCTATTAAGATAAATGAAAAGAACGGCATCAAGCAGCACGATGTGGATCTCTCCTTTGAGACTAAGAAACTGCAGGCTCTGGTCAGCGGCAATATTGTGCAGAACGAGGTGACCACCTCAACAAATATGACTATCAACTACAGGGTAAGTACAATTACCAAAATACTAAGAACCTTCGCAGCTCAAGAAACCTATCCTTAAACTTTTTTTGGAAACTCTGTGTTATTGAACACTCCAGATACCAGATAGATATATTAGTTCTGCTGTAATGGAATCTGTTTTGAAACATTAGCTATCGCATATATTCTGTATTAATATTCTATTTCGTATCTGTCTCTTAGTTCCAGGCAAGCAAAATAGAAACCATTAATTTTGCCGGTCGTCTGGTGGACAATGGAGATAAATCGAAGACTGAGTATCATGGCAATGCCAGGCTGCGGACCACTGCCTATCCAAAACTGAACTTTGCCACGAACGCTACATGGCTCAGCCTGCAAGGCCACACCGAAGGCAAATTGACCTACAACAATGCACCAGATTATGTTAATCCAAATTACACCAGCATGGTGAGAGTTATTTTTGCACGCTCAAAATCGGAGGATGTCCTTTTGGATGGTTCACGAACGCGTGCGAGCTTGGAACTGGTGGTCCCTAGATCCAAAATCGATTATCGTATATTGGTCAAGTAAGTAAATCGAAATCTAAACGACTCTTTGACCAACTGATTTGTGAGAATCAATATGGGAATCAGAATCACAAATTAGTTTCTTCGTCAATTCCTTAAATTTCTTAATTTATCAGGCATGAGGAACGGAGTAAAAACGGCACCGAAAACAACGTTATTATTGGTCTGAAGTATGCTCCCGAAAAAGAGATAACTGGCCTATTTTCTGTACATCTACCCTATCGCAATCTCTTTGCCATTGACGCCTATATGAATATTTCCGTGCCCGAATTTAATTCATGCACAGTTAGCGTGAAGGTCAACGAAAAGGACACCAAAGATTATATGGTAATTGCAGAACTTCGAGTGCAATATGAACATACAATTATTAATTAATTATTATTTTATTCCTTAGGTGTTTGTTAATGGTTCGTGGTTTACGGGTCACTCGATAGCGCTCAAGGGCAATTACAAGGATCGCAGCTCGCGTTTGCAGGCTTTGCATCATTTGAAAATGATTGTGGAGAGTCCTTCCTTTGTGACGACCACATTGAATGTTGTCTATAGACGTAATCAGCTGCTGATATTCTCCGACGTGCAGGCCAGATACGGCAAGGATCCGTACGGACTAACCGTACAATACGCATCCAGTGCACACAATAGCAATTCCAATACCGAGGTGCGACTTAAGATCAAGGAAAAAGATTATTGGATCAACTCAAAGCTGTTATCTGAGCAGCCCAAGTTATTGCAGCTGGAGATACACATAGACAAGTAGGTTTAACTTGGTACAAAAAAGCAAGAAACTAGATTTAAAGTTAATTTGATTACAGAATTCGTGATGTGCATATTAAAGTGGGCATGCTAAACATTTTGAAACGAAAGGAACTTTCGCTGGAGCTTAAATGGGATGCTAATCGCGATCCATCGCAGCGCTTGGGCCTCCTCATCGAGTACAACAATCTGGGAAATAAGCACTACGACGGCAATGCCATGGTAACCTATCCAGAGCGGACAATAAATTGTGGCTTCAGCACATATATGGGTGGTCCCAAGTACAATGGCAAGGCACATGCTTCTTGGAGCATCACCGAGGTGATTGAGTTTAGCTACGATGCGGGCATTATGCCGGGAAAGACATTGCACAACTGGGTGCATGCGGAGCTTAGTACACCATTTGAGGGTTGGCGCACAAACACGCTGCGTGCGGGTGTTTACAATGAAGGCAATTTAATCCTGATTAACTCAACGCTCTCCTGGGCGGATGATCAATTACTGGAACTGGGCTTCAAGAGCGATCATGATATACACGATCAGTTGGTCAGCTTCGATGTACGCTTTGGCATCAACAGCACCATTCAGGATATACCCACTATCAATGTGAAGGTCAAGCACTGGCAGGACCCAAAACTGATCGACACTGATCTCTATTTGGGATACAAGGGACAAAACGATACTTTCAACACCTACAGCATCAACTCAATCTGGGAAATCCTTCGCAACCCTCGTTTTGAGAAAGTAACTGGCAAGGTTTCCCTGGTCAGTCCGTTTAAGGACTATCGGAAAGGGGGGCTGGCAGCCATGTTTATGCTAAATGATCAGCGACAGGTGCAGGGAGTAGCATCATTGGAGTTTAAGGGACGAGAGTTTACCCTAACCATGGATGGGTATGTGAAGAAGTTTACGGATAATATGCTCATCGTAAATATCACAACTCCATTGAAGCAATTCCGCACTATTAATGGCCGCTTCGGATTGAATGAGAAGAAGCGACATGCTGTGGCAGAGGTGCGTGCTCCAACTGTCGCACTTGGAGTCGAAGCATTGGCAGACATTAAGAATCTGCTCGATTTCGATGTCAAATTGAGCATTGCCACGCCCATTGAGAGCTACCAGCAGGCAGCCATTTTGGCGAACGTTAATAAAGAACGAGTGGACATGCGTGGTATCTGGAACAATGCCACCTTGGGCTTTACGGGGGTCTGGCATATGGACACAATGACTGACTTCGAGTACTCGTATCTGGTGTTCACGCCACTGGCGGGCTTCGAGGAGAACGGCTTCATAGCCCAGCTGCTCAAGCGGGATACATTCATCTTCAAGCTCCATGGAAAGCTCTCGAACTACAGGCTGGGCGTCAAGATTGATGGACATCCCAAACCGAAGCTGGTCAACCAGTTGAGCAGTCAGAAGATGCAACTCGATTTACATTTCGATGAGGACTTCCAGCCGCCCAGAATTGAAATGGAAACGGAAGAGGATTATTTCTCCTATTTCGCCAACTTTGAGTTGGACACCTTGGCCTGGCCCACCATTGTCGGTGAGGTGGATATACAAGAGAATGAGGACTTATATTTCATAGTTGGTGGCGTGCAGTTACCTCAAGGTCGCCTCGAGTTTAGGGATCGCTTGTACTTCCCTGACTATCTTAATGTGCTCAATGTGCTAACTGTATCCACGCCCTTCGACATGGTCAAGGACTTCAAGTCCGTATTCGAGTATCAGATCGATTTGAATTTCAATTCGTTCTATCAGCATGTGAACTTCCTGATCCACGATAATCTCACTCAGTCCCAGCAAATGAGCTTCGAACTCAACTATACCAAAGTGGTGGACAACGTCAAGCCCAATGCTTACAATGTCCAGCTGAACCTCATTACGCCCTATGACCAGCTGCCAG